>JAMPIN010000002.1:7577645-9020290 GCA_024699845.1 Aphelenchoides bicaudatus | reverse complement strand
TTTGGCAATGTCCCAAACAAACGGACAGCAACGATTAGCATCAAATTTCTCATTTTGGCGAATCAAATCAATTGCCGTCTGAGAGAAATCACAGCTGTAGATGAACAAATTCGGATTTGATGTCTGAGTTGATTCAAGAATAGGAAACGTGCTGTTGCCCGGACCGGATCCAACTTCCAGTGCATATGTCTTTCTCTAAAAAACAAATTAAAACGCATTTAAAATAAGTTAAACTACCTTGTCTTCTGGCTCTTTGAAGATCTCAGGAAACTCCTTTAAAAGCCACTTTCGATCCTTGAAGAAATTTGCTGAATGAGTTCCATAAAAGTTGTCCCACGACTGTGCTGTATTCTGAATAATTTCATCACTGTTTTCAGCGGCTAACTACGTTGCCGTTCAATAATCTCCGCTATTTCTGCCAACTTCTTCTTCTGTAAACTCTACTTCGTCCCTAAAATGCGCAAAATAAATATTTAGCATGCTTTATTGGAATTTACCATGCATTGTGACTAAAAATATCTTCACTGGACTCCAAATAACGATTGCCAAATACATCACCACTTCCCGACGGATCTTCTCTTACTGGTCTTTTGTTGTCCATTGGTAAAATATCTAAAACCCCAACTCCAATATATTTTTAAGTTTTTAGATGATGTGCTCGAGAATTCAATAAAATAATAAAATAATTTACCTTGAAGCTGCTTTGATATACTGCTGATCTGTGCGACGTCTTCTTGCTAATAGTCAAATTCAGAACTTCTGATGTCGCCGAGTAGAGAGCGTCCATAGAATAAATAAAAGAATAACAATTAAAAGGATTTTTATGAAAAGTTTCCCAAAAGCAACATGCCGTTCGCGCAAAGACACACAAAGCTTATTGCTTATGCATGTCAACAAATGTTGCTTTATATTGATTTGTAATTATGTTTCACTCAAGCTTCTTGCTTATTAGTTTCATACATGTTTAAAAGCATTTCTTCAACAAAGTAAACAAAAGTCATAATTGCTCCTTAAATTATCAGTCATACACTATTGATTCATTTCTGTAAGCAAAAGCAACATATAAAAACTCATTCAATAATTAGATGTATTGACTTTTTAAACATCTGCCATTCCTTGTTTCCATCTCAACGACACAAAAACTAGCGAAACCAAAGCTCTAATTTATGTTAACGATGCCGCCGTTTGAGAATTGGACACTTCAGCATAACTTTAATTTTGCCATTTCCATAGAAACTCTCGCGCCAGTGGACATCCAAGCAGGTAGGTCATTCCTCGGTCGGTGGCGGTGAGTTCTCACAAAGCCTTCCGGCAAATGCAAACAATAATCTGCTTGCGCGGCGGCGCTGGACATTAGCCAACACGCAAGAGTAGTTGCTATTTGAGTGAACTTCAAGAGCGCGTGAGGTCAGTGCTCATTCCGCAATCAATTTGCAATGCTAATCAATTTGTTGCATTCGATTTCACAAGTGCCCTAATTGGCCGTTTGATATGCGTGATTTTTGGGTCATCGGGTTTGCGCGCCTCAAGCAAACAAAGATTGTTCGCCCAGTCATCGTTTCTTATGTGCAGTTGAGAAACCGAAAAAATTTATCGTCCAATTCCACCTTTTTCGCGTGCTCGCGGCGTGTTTGTCCGATACGCAAAATTCAGCACTTGGTCTCTCCAATCACTCATCCCAATTTTCACCTCTTTTCGTTGCATTTCCAAGCCCTAGAAGCGCGTTTCGGTGTTACATTGTCGGTGGATTACTCTGCAAGTTTAGCAGCATGCTTGAATAGACGGATTAGTAGAGTTGTCATCGATGTAAGCTAAAATTACATTGTCTCATGACTGATCCCTATCAATGCTTGCGTTGCTCCTCTGTGGCCATCGGTGTTTATAATTTAGTGAGTTTTTGTCTTTTATTTCCTAAATTGACGATGAGTTCAGATCTTCTGTCTAACGCAATTTGCTATTTTGGGCTGGCAAACACAGGTAGTGAAAGAATTGCAATGGTCGTTCGAAAATCGACAAGTTCCTCCGTCGTTTACGATGTAAAATTGCTTTGTTTTAAAGTGTTTCTTATTGCTCAACTTTAGGACGGATGGAGTTCAAGCAAGATTTCCAGGACTCTATGCACTTTATACAGAAACGCCGGAAAGGAGAAGAATAAACGGTAAACTGTTACATGCTTTTAAAACTTATGAAGTGTTTTTAGCAATGTACGTAATTGTGTTAATTAGTCTCGGATTATGCTTTTTGCATTTTATTACAACTCCTTTGATGCTTTACGGCGTGATTAAGGTTTGTGGTTTTGAAGTTTTGAACTTAACAACTCATTTCAGCGCAATGCCAGTTTTATTTGTCCCTGGTTTTTTACCGCATTTCCGTTTATAATGGTGACAACTGCATATGCAATTCTATGGTGGTCGGGCGATGTTTTTAACGGTAACTTAATTACCGACATGTTTAATTGCATTAATGATGACTTTTAGAACAACTGGTTGCATCTGTTGCTGAATTCGTTTTATCTCTGGCAATTAATGTAAGCAAAGAATTCAACTTTTTTTAAAGCAATTTGCAAATATTTAGGGGCCGTGCTTCATTGTTGTTTTAATGTACTATCTTCGAATTTCTGGACGTCTTCATTCAGACAAACCGCCTTCAAATCGACCACAATCAATTTACCAATCAAGTAGGCCACCTGCCGACATTCCACCGTGGCATTCACAATGGCCAGCAGAACCTCCGTATGAAATCAGAGGCAAGCTTCGTCGACGAGAAAGATCCAGATCTCCAAAACGCTATCCACCACCAGCTTACGAGCAAACGTACCGTTCAGCTCAGTCGGTACCTGCCACATCAGCAGAATTTGCTAGATTAGCACAAATGTCACAGCGACGACCACCCACCAGAGCATCGTCAAGAACACGATATCCAGTCCAGCAAGCACAACAACCAAGAGCATATCAACAACCTGCTTCAAGGCCAACTTCCGTTTTGAAAAATCGCTCCAGATCAACAACACCTGCCGGATTTAGTAGACGAAAGAGCCCTCAACGAGTTTCATTCAAAAACAGGCCAAAAATCTACGAACGGGTTTGTTTCAGAAATAAACACTAACATTCAAATAGACTGCAGTCGATTTAAATACTAATGTTTATTTTTAGACGCCGGAATCATCGCTGAGTGGTGGAGGCAAACTGGAAATACAAACAGTCGTGTAAACCATTGTAGTTGTCTCGTGTACCTATTACTCCTCAACTCACTGCCGCAATTTGTTAAAAGTTTATTACGTCTATTGATCTCACATTTGTCATACGCAATATTCAATAAATTTGTGCCTACAAGTTGTTCAATGCATTCAAAACAGAATCTAACAATGAACTGGCACCAATTCTGAACAACTCCGGTGTCAACCATTCGGGGCCAAGAATTTGATTGATCAAGCTGACATAGCCAAGCGCTTCTTCGGCAGTTTTGATTCCTCCGGCGGGTTTAAAACCGACTTTTCGTCCAGTTTTCTCGTGGTATTTCTTTATGGCATGGCACATGACGAAAGTCGATTCAAGAGTCGCATTCACAGTTTCTTTGCCTAAAAGACATTTTAATAAACAACTTAAATGACTCTGGAGAACAAACCCGTTGAAGTTTTAATGAAGTCAGCTCCGGCAATCATCGACACCATCGAGGCTCGATAGATGTTCTCTTCAGTTTTGAGCTCGCCAACAGCCAAGATAACCTTCAAATGAGCTTTACCGCCAATCTTTTTCATTTCCACAAGTTCATCGTGAACAGCTGAAATTCACAAATCAAAGAACGTTTAAACGAAGAATATTATACTTTTCCAGTCAGAGTCCAAAGCTGCTCCGCGATTTATAACAGTGTCCAGCTCATCTGCTCCGTCCTGGACAGCCAATTGAATTTCAAGTAAACGAGACTGCAAATGATACTGTCCTGATGGAAAGCCGCCAACCACTAAATCAAGAATGCTTAGACATTACTTGTGTTTTAAGTAGTTACCCGAAGCGACGTGAACTTTGTTGTTTGGATGCGTTTTTAGACGATTAATTACATTCAAAATTTGAGCCGGATAAACACAAACGGCAGCGCAATGAACATTTTTGTCCTGAGACCATGGCTGGACTGCTCTGTCAGTCAATTTTTCAACGACGGATCGTCTATCGTCTCCCGACAATGTGGTCAAGTCGATGTAGCCGATTACTTTTAGAAGCTCTTCCTTGTGCTTCAGCAACTCCTTTGCTTGCTTTCTTGGCTTCCGCTACATCGTCCTCCGAACATGGAATGTGGATGGGAAAGTTGTTCAAATCCATACTAAACAAGTGATGTTAAGCTCTACTTATTTATTAACCGCTATTTGATGAACATTCTTTACAAACAATCAAAACGTTTTGGCTTTTTATCAGAAACGGGAAAATGACTAGATATCAACAATAACAAAAGACTATAATCTCAGTGAACGGGAGAACTGATTGCTGCTGTGTGCGAGCAGACAAAAATGACTAGTGCAAAAAGGCATTATTACAAAAATTAGCCTTTCATTCCGCGTTGTGCGAGCAAATGTGCGTTCTTGTTTAAATTGCGATTCCAGTGCTCAAATAATACAGTTATTGAGTTGGAGCTTATTAGGTGGTCGATTTGTTGGATAAGATCTAGGTTTTTGATGGGCGACTTGTTTGCTCGCCGCCAACCATTGAGTTTCCATAGCTTTAGCCATTCATTAAATGTCTTGACAATCAACTCGCTATCGGTTCGAATCACAACATGTCTATAGCGACGTTCGATGGAAATTTCTAATGCTCGGACGACAGCTTGCAACTCTGCGCGATTATTAGTGTGGCAACCAACTCCAAGGCTTTCAGAAACGTTATCTTCGTGTTGTTCGCCCCAATACACTCCAATTGAAGCCTAAATCACCTGTGATAAAGCTTTTCTTAAACATGAAATGCTTACAACTGCCTCCGGTCTTCCATTGTTGATACAAGAGCCATCTGTATAGCAAATTACCCTATTGTCAATCAAAGTTCCAGTTCTAAGCTTGCAAAACAAACTTTGACCAAAAAACAACGGGCTTTCGCTTTCCAGAAAATGAGCTTTCAACGCCGCCGAATTAAAAATCAATCGATTCCTGCAAGAAAAGGTAAACTCAACGCATTATAACAAGCAACTCACATTTGATAACGTCCATTCTTACGTATACAAGCACATAAAAGTCTCAAAAACGGGCTTCTCGACACAATTCCATGTGAGGTAGTTGAACAAAAAAGCATTCAGTTCACAGACAAAACGACCGACCACCTTCGACAAGTCCGCAAAAGAGTGGTGAGACAGAAACGTCAGCTTAGTGCTTGAGAGAAAATGGCAAACAGACGATTTTTATCTAACCGTTTATTCTTTTACAACTCATTACATCACAACGCAGAGAAGAAAATCTTAAATCCGATTCTCTTACGAATCGCCACTCGGAACTTACTTTGTAAAAACGAATAAATAAATCACGAACAAGCTCAGCGTTTATTTGAATAGTTTATTCTTTATAACCAACTACAAGAATCTTACATCTTACATTTCACCATTCAAAGCTTTCTCGATGTCCTTGACCATGGATTTAGGCTCCGTCGTAGGCGCATAACGTCCAACGACCTTTCCCTGACGATTGACCAAAAACTTAGTGAAATTCCACTTGATTCTAAACATACAAATTGCTAAATACAGGTTAAAGCTGTGCGACTTACGCATCGAAGAAAGTTCCGCCCTGCTCCTTTTTCAAAAACTTGTACAACGGATGAGCATCGTCGCCATTGACATTGATTTTTGAGTACAAATCCGGATCAAACTTGAACTTGTCCTTCACGAAAGTCTTGATGTTAGCGTCGCAGTCAGGTTCCTGTTTGCCAAATTGATTACACGGGAAAGCAGCAACTAAACACAAAAAATTAACGTTTAGATAAGAAATATCAACCTTCGAGTCCCTTGGACTTGTACTGATCAAGAATCTCTTTCAACTGGTTGTAGTTAGAGTTGGTAAAACCACACTGGCTGGCCGTATTGACGATGATGACCACTTTGCCACGATACTTTTCGAGCGAAACATCGGCCTGAAAATAGTTGAAAAGTTAAAAGTTTCAATGAATCGAAAACAATACCCCATCTGAGTCCTTTGCCGAAAAGCTGTAAATAGTTCCCTCGTCAGCCATTGAAGCGAATGCACGGATTGGAATGCAGGAACGAAGAGTTAACAAACGCACTAAAAGCATTACTTTTAAACCACTGCTTGCAAAGCGGAAAAGATCGCGAAAAAACATGGACGTTTCGTAACGAAGAAAATAAACAAAAAACAAACGCGACGAAAGTTAAAACACGCATGAAAAGCCTCAAATACTTACATATTGAATACTTACACATCGAATAAGCCGTTTGTACGAGCAGCAAATCCACATTAACAAAAGTTCAATTAGTTCAAGTGATAAAGTTAAATAAGAGCTTCGAAATAAACAACATGCAAAATTTGAAAAGAGCTCAAAAGCGATAAATTTGTTTATTGAATGCGCGTCACTTGAACAACAAAACCGCGAGATTACTAATATAGAAATACAGAAAAGTTCCTTGCTCGTGTGAAATCATCACGCTGTACTTTTGACCAACAATGCAATTCCAGAACGTAGGCGCGGAGTAAAGCTTGTCAAAATTCGACTTCAACGTTTCTGCAATATCACCTAAAAAAGTTGATGAAAAAGCGTACAAAAAGCGGTGACAAAGAGGCGAGGGAAACGCCGCAAAAAGACCAGTAAACATGTTTTCAAAGGCCTAAATAGCCTCTGCTCTCCCGCACAAACTACAAAAACTGTGAAAGGACACACAATCTATGCAGTGGAAACAAAAATTATACCCAATTGTGAAATAACTTGCCTGGATTCATTTTATTAGCAATAGCTGCGTCTACGATTTCCACGGCTTTTTCGATCATTTCTTGAGGAAGTTCGCTGACTTTGATAACCACCTAAGATTAAATTTCAAAACCAAACTCATAAAAACAAATTACCTTTGACTGAGTTTTGAAGCGCAGAGGCAGCTAAATCGAGATTTTTCATGACTTCGGACACGCTTGAACAACAATTGAAAGAAGCAAAGAGTTAGCAGTGTTGAAGAACAGCTGAATTGATCGACAAAACAGATTGAAAAAGCTTTGACGAGTTATTCAAATTTTCTTTCTTTGTTTATTTGTCTCTTTTTAATATTCAAACAAATTGAGCATCTCAAGCAACTGTTTAAATCAGTTCAATAAACTTTATTCATGCATAATATTATTTGTGTGTCACAACGAAATGATACAGAAACTGTCAAAGCAAATGTTCAAAGACATAATAGAGTCAAGTTAAAAGTGAGCAAAAGAGTGGAGGAGACCGCTAATCGATTACTTGTGTACTGTCGTATGATTGCTTAATTTCAACGGGGAATGGAGATTTGACCGACCATTAAGATGAGAAAGCATTTGGAGTTTACTCTACGACGGTTATGCACTTTTTGCCTTGTGGGCATATTGACTTGGTCTTGGAGGCAGCTGCTTTTGCTTCTTTTTTGGAAGCTTTGGATTTCGAGTCTGATTTTGAGCCGAAGGGCAGGAACTTTCTTAACGACATGACCGACTTCTTTGCCGAGTTTTTCCTCTGGAGCTCAGATTCGTTCAATTTCACCTGCTGTTTGGCAATTGAGTTTAAGATCATCTTGTCCCAGGTGGTTTGCGGTTCCAAGGTTGTTTGGCCAGCCTCCAATTTGCCGTCAACAAAGCGTCTTCCGTCTAAAATGAGCACAATATAAACATGCTTTGAAGTCAGTTAAAAATTACCGTTCGTGTAAGAGATGTGGACTCTCTTTTTAGGCTGGCTAAACGTGCTGATATCGCTGATGTCGATTTGGCGTGAAGAAGGAGATGCCGCATAGAACTCCACGGAATCCATCGTGTTTGTATTCATCATTCCCAGCATTGTGTAGGATTGGGTTCTAAAAACTTGGAATTAAACTCAAACCGAACTTGTGAGATCGATCAAAAAGTATGCGGTTCACGGAAAGTAATTTGACCATAAGAATGAATGAAACACAAATAACTAAGTGGCAGTGAGCTCGCAAACGCCAGTTCAATTTATCATCCTAGTTGTGTTGATTTGCCGAACTCCCCCGTACAAAACCGAAAATCAGCCGACAAGTCGAAAACGACTTGTTGACAAGCACCTAACAATTATATAACGGCGCAAACAATGGGCGAAACCATGTTTTGCATCCAATTACATTTGTGCAACTGATGACGCCACGGAATTGGGTCACATTTCCAGCTGATAGCCAGTGATCAATTCTGACACACTACCATACTCGAGAACAATGCTCAAAATGCTAAACCCACGAGGCGTGAGTCAGCAAATCGCCAATGTACGGGAATGCAGAGTGAAAGTGTTGGCAGGAACACAAAAGAATTGACAGGCCGATTCGAGAACCTTTATACGGACTCCAACTTCTTTGCGTTTTTTCTGGGTATCCTCCCACCAACAACAATCACAAGGTTGCTTTTCAAAGGCTCAGACAAACAGCCAAAGTGAAGGGGCCGATGACGGCATTCCTAACACTGCTGGAACGTTCGAACCGTACAATCGTCGAAATTCAATCGAGCGGAAGACAGAAGCCTAATGAACACTGATTGAACTGTGCCCGTTTGCGCATTTTTTGCACACACGCAAGAGTCGCTGTTTAGTCTCGGCATTTGGAACGGATGAGTGGAATGATGAAACATTGGAAAGGAATTTGAACGCCCTTTTACTGTAGCCAGAGTTCGGCGGCTTTGCAAAAATCTCAGCAATCCCAACGATCTCGGCAACTTTAAGAACCAAACACCAGACGAGTATTTCAAACAGTGTGTTCTACAGACACTAATCATCTGATCACTTGTTTACATGCAAACTCAATTTAGGACCAAAAACTGCAAAACACAAACATTTATAGGGGAGACACGCACGGATGCAGACTAGCAAAACAATGCAAGCGGCATGTGCAAAGATTTGACAAATTACTGACGTACATCTTCCAAACAATTGAGCACGCTTCTCATCATTGCACGCTTCCACCTTCACTGACGTCTCAATCCAGCAAGTGATCACAAATTTCGCCCAACTCTCCCGCATTTCCGCATCAAAAGCGTCGAATTACGATGGGAAAACACGCAGACCCAAAGAATCCCAATAAATAGGTTATTTTATTCGGCAAGTTAGGCAAACAAAGTTACAGAAAGACAATGAGTCAAAGTTAGTCTATACAGAGGGGTTCCGGGCACAAAGTTCACCGATCTCAAGCGGTTGTCTTTCAATGTCCACCTGGATATTCAGTTGTTTGGCAGCTAGGATGGCAGCACCGATTGAAGGGCTCACGGTTGGACGGAAGAACTTGAACTTCCTGGTGTTCCCCGCCTCTTTAAAAGCCTGCACGAAGCCATCTTTTAACAGGTCGAAGCTTTCAAAAAGCGATCCTACGCCCAGCACCATTACGCATTCTTCAATCTGCAATAAACACAATTATTAAGAGTTGCCGATTGACTAAACTTGCATGATTAACGTTTCGGCAAAGTGCAATTAGATGGCGCCCCAAAATGAAGCCGGCCGCTTGGAAGTTTTCGTAAGCAAACTGATCACCTTCGCGAGCCACTAAATTCTTGAAATTCACAACTGCTCAATCATAATTCAGAGTTCTTTGCTCAAACACTTACGTTTTGCTAGTGACTCGCAGAAGGAAGCCAATTTCGATTTGCTAAAACCGCCTCCATACAGCAGACCAAGAATTTCTACACGATTTCGTAAATTGAAATGAGAAAGTAGCGTGGCTTCGACCTTTTCCGTAGGCACTTGAATGTCCAGCAGGCCATCATGATAGTCGAACAGTCTTTGAATGCATCTTGCCGCAATCCAGTAAGCGCTTCCGCCATCACCTGCAATTTTTTAAACATTACATTTACTGTAAAACAGGTACCGATTAGATGTCCCCAGCCTCCACAACCATGCACAATACCGTCAGGGTAGCAACAGTCTGGCAGAAGATCCAGTGCCTGCAATCGGCATATAATTACAGGATAGGCCAAAAAACTTACCCGCAATCAAAACAATACCGCCATTTTCTAGAGAAAAATTTGCTGCAATTGAGACCACAGAATCGGTGTTCAAGTAATAGTTACTAGATAGGTCACCGTAGTTGGTTTGCAAAAACTCTACAAAGCGTTGATTGAACTCGGGATTCTCCGCTCCAGCCAGTCCCATTCCCAACGTTTTAACTGGCAATTTAACTCCTGCTTTTGTGGCCAGCTCCTTGACTTTTGCCGCTATTGACTCTGCAGATTTTTCAACTCCTTCCAATAAACAATTTAAGCCATCTCCATTTAATGAGTGCAAAGCTTGACCGTCTGCATTGATTAGAGTGAACTTAGATTGTGTTGCTCCTCTGTAAGTAAAAATTGTTTAAACGCAGTTGTTTTTTAGAAAACTAGTTTTGTTTTGTGCTTTGTTTGCTAAACGAGTTTTTTGTGGCAAAAGTACAATCACTAATTTGTATGCTCGATTGAGTTGTTAAATCGAATTAGTTGACTGAAATAGCACTTTTTCTTTTAGTTTTTTCGAGCTTTTCCGACAACAAAAACTATATTTGATACATCTTTGTTTCTCAGAACTTAAAACGAATCCCGAAAATTCCGCTGTCATTTTGATCAGTGTGCGATGTAACAATTTTGCTCAACACAAAAGAACTGTTACCCTTCCACTCCGATGAAATATTGTTGTCCATCAACAGAACTGGACGCATCTAAATGGCAGATTACAGCAGTTTAGGCGGTTGCAAAAAGTTACCCATGATTCTAAAAATTGCAAACGTTTGTTCCCGGTTGACTGTTCGCAAAAGTTCGGCCCTAAGTCTTTGATCGTGCAAAAGGCATTCAATTGAGCAGTTGGAGCTAAAAGCGGCGAGCTTTAATTAAGCACCCGATTGGTTGTTTTTGTCAATAAATAAACGGGAGTACGGAGCACCCGCACAAAGGAGCCAACACGTGCTTTGAAAGTTTTAAAAAATTTGAGCAATGCCCGAGGGTTTCGATTTTTCGTCGCTCCAAATAAAATAAACCACCCACTCTCTGTATTGATAGGCGACGATCACGTTGGCCTTCGGCGAGTGGTTGATAAGCTTTCTCACTGTTCCAATTAGCGCCTTGAAAACAGATGCATCGAAGAAGACGTCAGAAGCAATTATTAAAGAAATTTCCGGCAACTGCTCCAGAACAGTATCAATGTCCGCGTTCCAATTTAAAGCCTAAAAATGCTCGTCAACCGTAATTTAAAAGCAACAACAACCAATATATGAGCACGTCCGCTGGCTATTGCGTCAGAGAAGTTGCTTTCAACGTTCTGCTTAATGAGTTCAAGCGCCTAAACAATAATAATTAAAAATGAATCACAGTTGTTGGATACTGTATTAGTTCTGAACAAGTTCTATTTGTATGTAGTTTGAAATGTACTTTAACTTTTAACAGCTTAACTGTACCTCTTCTCGATCAGTTATGTAGACTTTCCTTGCCCGCAATTTTAATGCCAATAAACTCTGTAAACACGCAACTCCAGCGCCCAATTCCAAAACAACGGCGTCTTCAAATAAATTACTATGTTCGGCTAAGTATTCACACAATATGGTAGTTGACGGCCACGAGTGTTTCCAAACAACGTCTAGACCATTATCACCCATTAACTAAATTAAAAGTTGCTCAAACGCCAACCACATCTATTAAAGTAATAATTTAAGGAGAAAACCATTCAAACCGAAACAGCCAATCAAGTGAATAATAATTTATTTAAGGCAAATAAATAGAAATTTACAGTTGATTTCAAAGAGCCCACTCGTTGGATAGCTTTTGATATGCTTGTTCGGAGACAATAGGCTTGGCCAACAAACTAGTCAACCTGTCGTGTCCACACATCGGGCATTCAGCGGCAACAAATTCTTTAATTTCTCGTCTAAGCTTTACAAGTTCTGCTTCGGAGTCGGCTAAAGTTAGTTTTGATTATAGTCTCTATTTTAAAGAACACACATTTTTCTTTGCCCGATTTTATCAAAATCTCCGCTTGTAACGTTCGTTCGCTTTTTAATAGATTGTTCAACAGGTCAGATTCTTCCTAAAAGTGGCTACTTTAAACTTAAAATGCAAACTTAAACAAACCGCCGTAAAACATTGTCGCAGATACTCAATTGTGCAATCGTAATGCAAAAAGTGTCGACAGTTGAAAATGAAAAACGGTTTGGATAAAAGTTGATGTGAACAATGATTGCATTTCTCTCCAGCTTTAACCACCGTGACACTAAAGTTTAAAAGTCATTTTGGTTAAACTAGAAGAAACCAACTTGGACTTTGCTTTCTCGATATGACTTTGAATTTGCGTTGCCGACTCGGAAACATAGGACATCTCTTTTTGCAGTTCCTACAAGGAGGTTAATTAAACGCACATTAGAATTTAGTTACTTGGATCTTCAGAGCGTGCTCTTTCAAACAATCACACAGCGGCTGTTTGAAGTACTCAATCTTTGTGAATTCGGGGAAAAACGACAAAATGTCTTGGATTTTAATCACATTGTTTGATTCTTTCAGCAGTTCCATGCATTGGAAGATGTTATAGTTTTCTCGAATCATGTGCTTTGCTGGAAATTGCATTTTATACATTGTATTCAAATGAACTGAAACAAACCTATTTCAATCCAAACATGCTTTTTGGCTTCAACTGTCATGGAACTGTCTCGTTGACTTGCTTCAATGAAATCAATGTCACCGCTTAGAAAATCTACTGGATCGCCAGAAAATGACTGGTTTAATTCAATAGCACATTCCTTGGCAAGCTCAACTCGAACCTAAAAGCAACTTGTATTTATTACATGTTTTGAAGTTAAACTCTTACAGTTAACGCCAATTTTACAGCAGTCTCGTACATTTCCAGCAAGCAGTACAAAAACACACAACATTCAGTCAATTCTAAACATTTGATCTTAGTTTTACAGAGTGGACCGAAAAAAAATTAACACAAAAAATTGTTTGTGCTTGAAACTTTTTGATTGACTTTTTTGACAATGAAGACTTTTTTATGTTAGCGTTTTTTTGGCCCACCCAGTACAACCAATGCAAAATAAACTCACTCTTTTCTATGCATATGCTCAACGCTTTACTGATTGAATAAGGCACCTTGCGTTTATTCTTTCCAAACTTCTTTAAATGTTCCAGCAACGAGTTGGGTCGCGTTTCAGCAAACAACTTAATCAAGAAGTCGTGAGTTGCTTGATCGGCCAGTTCTTTAGAAATTGCGTGGTTCAAATAAACAAACGCTGCAGCAACCTGAACAAAACATATAAAATTGAATGCAATAACTTCGACAAACCTTTTCCATGCTACTTTGGCAGTTGAAGAAAATAGAAACAATTTGTCCCGGTCGAACTAAACGGCCAGCGTTGATTAAAGCGACAACGAATTCGCGAGGCTTGTTTTCAAATAGATCTTCTGCATAGGTGTAGAAAAGTGCCGAGCTTGCTTGAGAGGAGATGATCTCCAGCGCTTTGGTGTAGTCTTTTTGCAGCAAGTAAACTTTGACTAGCACGTCGTAATCTAAACATAATCAAGTAAAGCCCGATAAAACAACTACTAAAGTACCTTTGAGCTTGGCTGCGACGTGGAGTTGTGTTTCGAAGTCAACGTGTGTTGTAATTAAACGATAGATGGCCAAGCGGTTTTCGCTAATTGACTCAGTAACAATATGCCGATCCAAGAAACGAAACAACTCTTCACGCAAACGCTTTATTTGATTGCCTTTTTGTGCAAAGGAAAAGTTGCCGGACGTTTCGTCATTTGTTGGTTCGTTTCCTGCAGCGTTTCTACGCAATTCAGCCAACTCTGACAACTGAATTTCCAGAAGCCAAATAATCAAAATGTCCCGTTGAACTCGACTCGGCTTACTTGGAGAACTCAAGCGTAAATCCAAATAACTTTTGAGTCCATTGCGACTTTCACGGGAATTGAACTTCAAGAACTTCATTACTGTGTTTTCAAATGGCTCATCACTCTTTGCAAGGAGTTCGGCGGCTTCAACAAATCTAAAAATAAAGTCAACAATTGAATAGTGTAAGTTGTGCTACTTTTGTTGAGACAAGTAATTCGCTGCCACTTTCTTGATAACAATTTGATATGGTCGTGGATCTGTCATTACTTTGGTAATCTTTTGAGCCGCAACGAAGTCTTTCTTCTCGAGCAAAATTCTCCAAACATCTCTGAAATACAATACTTATTGCAGTGTGTTCGAATTGTTCTAACCTTGCTTCATTCACCGGTCTAAAGTTGAAAATAGACGTTTCCGCGTAAACCCAAATAAACTGCGAAGTGAAATCGCGGGTGATTCCAATAGCTTTCGAACCGAACTAAAAACTATTACTTATTGCTTTGCAAACCTTGTTGCTCACCTGGAAAATGTCTTCAAATGCAACTTTTTCATTCAACAACGAAATGGCTTGAAAGGCGATCAGAATGAAGAACGGCAATGTGATATTCGGACAGGCAAATATTGATGGGATATTTATAGATTCCTTCGACCAATTTGTGCGCAACGTGCCAGTCTTGCTTGATCATCTCGTAGCCGTCGGACTTGCCAATTAGAATGGTTCCGGCACTGATTCCATCTGGATTCAACCATGCATATTTCTCCGGTAGTCCGTAACTGTCGCTTAAAATTGGAAAAAGGCAGAAGTTGTTTGGTGCGTCAGTTTGAGTGCTACTTGTTGAATGACTTTTAAGCAGGTTTCGGTTGTTGAAGAAACTGCTGAGGACAGCAGGCTGTTGAGTGTCAATCATTGCGGCACTCCACATATTTCCAACAAGAGGTTGAGATGGCTGCGTGTTTAACGCGTTCAGATTTAAAGTGCCGTTTACGCAATAAAGTTGACCCGGAATGCAAACAATAACAACCCAGCTAAATCAAAGTTTAAAAGACATTCTTTGCATATCGACCTACTTCGTGTCGCTGTCCAAAGAACTCGAACCCATGTGAATACTGTTCACTGGCAACTCTTTGCCTTGCACAAACGACTTGACCAGCGTTTTGACATAGATTTGTTGACCGTCTGAATTAATGACAGTTTCCAACAACATTCCTAAAAGTGAATTTAGATGCCGAAAAGCGAATGCAAAATGCCTTTTGAAGTGCCCAAAACAATGAAACTTGTTCCGTTTTCGTCTGCAAAGCTCTTGTTGTTCCATCCAACAGCCGTTATGACATGTCCCTGTAATTGAATATTGTTTTAGAATACTTTTGGTTTTTACCTTCAACTTGCGCAAAGCCTTCACCGCTACCAGTTTTGTATTCAAATAGAAGTTTTCACCCATCTCCGTGCTAATAATTGCATGCAGACCGGTATAGTCAAGGAATATGTTTGCAATTTTGTCTTGTGCTGTTATTGGAATGGGGGCAGCTTAAACGGAAAGGTTTAAATGAATACAAAGTTGAGACTCACTTCTGTCCTCTTGTTTTTGAATATGAATTCTTTGGATTTTGCGCTTTTGAAGAACGAGAAGGATAATTCCGTTTTGCACAAGTAGATGTGATATCGGCTCATCTGGTCTAAAACAGTTGAGATAAACATTTAAAATTAATGTGAATTACTTGTATTGAATGTTGTGGCGAGTAAAAATCTCATTTGAGTCCTTCATTCTACACTTCTTCTCAATTAATAAGCAAACATTAACGAATCAATAAGGCACGCTGAAGTATTTACAATGCGATCTAAACAAAATTTATGTTTATAAAATAAACACATTATCCGCATTGATTTCATGTGGACGGCTAAATTCCATGAGTGCTTGATCATTTTCTGTTTACTGTCTGGTCAACTTAGATGTTTTGATTGTTGCAAACGTTTATTACAGCGGCACCGACTCGACGTGTTTTCGAGTAAACAACATTGATAAAATCTGGGCACCATTACCGGGTTGTTTTTCGTGGTCATTCACATTAAAAGTTTCTTCATCGAGTGCAGTTTTGCGTGCTTTATTTGTTAGATCACTTTTTAAATTGACTTCTTTAGATGTCGGGTGCAAACAGTGTTCTTCTTGTAGAACTGAATAACGGGGAGTTTTTGGACAGCAAAATCGTCAGAGTTGAACAAAGTAAGTGGATTTCTTGCCAAACTTTCTAGTATAAATGTTGTTTAAGATACGATACTCCGATTTGCCTGCGGAAAAGAAGCGCTCGGTCGTCGTGTTCGTTTAACTGTCACAGTCTACGACGTTGACCATGTTTTTGAAGAGTTGAACTAGTTTGGATCAGTTAGATGCGGCTTTTGATTTAAAATGCGACATTTTTGGGTCGTTCAAATACGAGTTTTTTGTCGGCAACTCCGAAAAGCCATCTGGTTGGGGATACTTTTCGGTTATTCCCAAATGGACAATTGCAAATCAGGAGTTTTCGCTGAATTCACTTTCTGTTTGTACGCATCTCACCAAATTGTTAGGTCCATTAAATGAGTGGGAAGACAGACTTTTGGTCGCCAAAGAAGCTGGCTACAATGTGAGTCTTTTAAACTTAAAAGTGTTATTTAAAACGCCAATTTAGGTGATTCATTTAACTCCAGTTCAAACATTGGGGATTTCAAATAGCAGGTAAATTTGAGTTACTTTTCAAATTAATGACATCTTTGCTTAGTTACTCAATTGCTGACTTCCACTCTTTAAACTCGATGTTAGGAGAAGGCGTGACTTTTGAACAACTAGGCAACTTCATAACTTTTATGCAAGACAAATGGTCTGTTTTGACAATTCACGACGTTGTTTGGAACCATGCAGCTAGAAATTCTTTGTGGCTTCGGGTTTGTTAAGAACATAAAAGCAGATTCATATTGCCTTTTGTGTTCAGGAACATCCAGAATGCGCTTTCAACTGCGTTAATTCGCCTCATTTGCGTCCAGCTTACATTATTGATCAAGCGTTGAAGATTTTCAGTGACGAAGTTGCAGAGTCCCAGTGGGCAAAACACGGAATTCCTGTTAATTTTTGTGAAAGCGTCCATGTCGAGTCGTTACGTGCCGTTCTTGCTCAAGAGATCCTGCCAAAGCTACGTCTTCATGAAATTTTTCCAAGTGGATGTCGAGAAAGTTGTCAACGGCTTTAAAAGCCACTGCGCAGGTTCTTATAACTTAAAAGGCTTTTAATTTCATCACATTTTAGGAAAAGAACAAGAAGTTGACGGCAAAACAGGCGATTTGCACATTATTCAAGATCCACTTTATCGTCGTTTTGGCTCTACTGTTGATCTGGATTTAGCGGTCAACTTGTTCTATTCCAAGTACGTGAACGGACATCCAGAAAAGGAACAAATTGAAAACAGTTCCGAGCTCTTACGCTGCAAGTTGGAAGCGTTAAACCAAGAAAAACATCTGGAGTCCTTGGGCCATATTGATGCCATTTTAAATGCTACAATGGGCCATGTTTTCTACGAAAGAGTTGATTTGGGTGGACCTCGTATTCCGCTTGTTGAAAAAGACAAGCCTTTAACAACCAAGTAATGATTTAAAAAGACTACTGGGTGGACCAAAAAAACGTTAACACAAAAAGCAAAAACGTCAACACAAAAAGCAAAAAAGTCTTTTGTCAAAAAAAAGTCAATCAAAAGTTTCAAACACAAATAATTTTTGCTTTTGTGTTAACGTTTTTTTGGTCCACTTTGTAGATTAAATAAACACAATTGTTTTAGCTATTTCGTTTGCGATCTGGAATGCAAAACTTGGGAAGACGCCGAAAGAATTGCTTATGACGAAAAAGACGGTCAAATGGCCATGGGTGAGTTTAAAACATTAGTGGTAGTCCTTAATTAGCTGTTTAAGCATGCAACGGATGGGTGATGTGTAATGATCCGCTGAAGAATTTTGCCGAATCGGATTCTAAAGTTTATTTGCGTCGAGAACTGGTTTCTTGGGGAGATTCTATCAAATTGAATTATGGTAGAAGTCCCGATGATTGTCCGTTTCTTTGGAACTACATGAAAGAATACACTGAAACCAGTGCACGTTTGTTCCACGGCGTCCGTATTGACAAGTAAGTTCAGTTGAATACGCCAGTAACATGTTAATTAACTCTCAGCGCACATTCGACTCCAATTCACGTCGCTGAATATTTTTTGAAGGCAGCTCGCAGCATTCGACCAAATTTGTATGTTGTTGCCGAACTTTTTACGGGAAGTGAAGATTTGGACCATATTTTTGTTAATCGACTTGGCATTACGTCTTTGATCCGCGGTAACTTCAACTTACAACTAATTTAGAAACTCACTTTCTTAAATTTAGAAGCTCAAAATGCGCCAGACAGTCATGAACAAGGACGCCTTGTTTATCGATACGGAGGAGACGCTGTTGGAGCTTTTCGGCAAAAAGATGTCCGGCCTGCACCGTTCTCCGTCGCGCACGCTCTTTTCTACGACCAAACTCATGACAATCCATCTCCAGTGCAAAAGAGAACTGCTTATGACTATGTACCAACATCCGCAATGTGCTCAATTTCTTTCTGTGCTTCGGCCAGTTCGCGGTGAGTTTCTACATAAGTCGACTATTTAAACAAACATCCTTTTAGTGGTTATGACGAATTTATTCCGTTCCACATCCATGTCGTGAACGAGAAAAGACTCTACCGAAAATGGTCTCAAATCAAAGAAAACTCCAACTTGAAAGGAATGATCGAAGCTCGTCGCTTGTTCAACAATTTGCATGTTGACTTGTGTGCAAAAGGCTTTTCGGAGATCTTTGTCGATCAATACAATGAAGGCAAGTGGAGTTTTCTTTATTCACACGTTTATTGCTGTTTTTAGACGTGGTTGCAGTCACTAGACACAACCCTATAACGCACGAATCTGTTCTTTTGATTTCTCATTGTGCATTCGGTGCATTCAAATGGCAACCAATCGGATTTGAACATAAAGGCATTCCAGTTGCTGACGAACTTGTTGAGATTCTATTTGAAGTAAAAACTTCTGAGCAGCCAAATCATGCAACTGTTTCCGACGACGATAAGTATTTGACTGGAATGCAAAATATGGTTGTTGAAGTTTATGAACACGTTCCATTTGACAAGTCGTTGGCAATTCAAGTCTCCAACAATGTCATCATGTTTAAAAACTTCCCATCTGGCTCCGTCATTGCATTGAAGTATGTTCGTTTAAACCAAACAAGTTAAAACAGGAAGTTTTAGAATCAATCCCAAGCCGGAAACTATTAAAAGTTGCGCTGCCATTGACAAATTTGTTGGAGACGAGGCATTAAAGAACGGTATAGTTTTGAAGGAATCCGGTAAATCACGTTTTGTTTAGAAGTTCAAAATGTAGTTCGCCCTCTGGACGCTCAGGTTTTCAACTATTTGCTGTATAAATGTGAAAAGGAAGAACAAGTTGAGCATGGTGCAAGTTCTTACGATGTTCCGAACTTCGGCAAATTTGTTTATTGTGGCTTGAAGGTAAAATGACAAACAACAAGTCTTTTTACACAATCCGCTTTAGGGAGTCGAAGCAGTTATTCGCAAAATCCAAGAAAATAATGATTTGGGCCATCCTTTGTGCGGCAACATCCGCGAAGGCACTTGGCTTGCTTCTTACATTGTCGGTCGTCTACGCCGGGTTGATAACTTCATAAGCTTGCAGACCAATTTGAACGGGCTTTCGATCCTCTTAACGCAATGCCGCACTTTTTGCGACCTTGTTATTTCGAATTGATCTTTTCTTATTTGTTCAACTCGATTGAAGAAGTTTTAGTTGAAAAACTCGGGTACGTTAAAAGATAGCGTTTCTCTTAAACAACTTGATTTTTAAGATCAATGTCGAAGCTTCCTTACAACGTGAAAATAATCAAGACGCTGGGCTTGTTGTCAGTCTCGTTTGTTGCCTCAATTAAAGATGCATTATTGCCACCGCTTCAAAAAGATGAGAGTATCTCGAAAAGTCCGCCTTCTTTGTCTGCTGGTTTGCCACACTTTTCAGGTTTCAAACAAACACTTAGTTTATATTAAAAACTTGTTTAGCTGGAATTTGGCGTAATTGGGGACGTGACACATTCATTGCATTGCCTGGCATTCTTTTAAGCAACAGCCGTTTTGTTGAAGCAAGGCAGTTGATTCTCGGCTATGCTGGTAAGTAGATGTTTAAAGAACGACAACTTTTTACGAAATGCTTTTAGGCACTTTAAGACATGGTTTGATCCCCAATTTACTAGCTGAAGGAAAGTCTGCTCGTTATAATTGCCGAGATGCTGTTTGGTTCTGGCTGGCTTCAATTTTGAAATACATCGAAAAGTCGGACGAAGGAGTCAGCATCTTAAATGCTCAAGTTTTGCGACTCTACCCAACTGACGACTCAGAGTACTCAACTGACAAAGTAAACGAACAAGATTTTAAAAATAAGCATTCCTGTTTTTAGGCGGAGCCGTTGCACGAAACAATGTACGAAGCTTTGAGTAGACACTTCCAAGGAATTAAATTCCGTGAACGAGGTGCTGGGCATCAAATAGATGAGCACATGAAAGACGAAGGCTTCAACGTATCTGCACACATTTGCCAAGAAAGTGGTTTGGTCTTCGGCGGAAACAGTTTGAATTGTGGAACCTGGATGGACAAAATGGGATCTTCGGATCGAGCAAACAATCGTGGTTTGCCGGCAACTCCTCGCGACGGAGGAGCTGTTGAATTGCAAGGACTTGCACTGTTTGTTGCTGAACAATTGAACAAGCTGCATTCTGAAGGACACTTTCCACACGACTCGTTAATTAGCAACGACAAGAAATGGACGTGGACAGATTGGGCACAGCGTATTAGACAAAACTTTGAGCCAAAGTTCTTTGTCAGCGAATCGTGCACTGATGAGTTTGTAAATCGGAAAAACATCGTTAAAGATTCATACGGTAAAGCTTCCGAATACACTTTTAAATCAAACTATTACTTAAGGTTCTTCTCATCGCTACACCGACTTCCAACTTCGACCGAACTTTTGCATTGCTCTAAAACTAGTTCCAGACATTCTGCCGCTGGAAAAATCGTGGCAAGCATTGGAAGTTGCTGGACGAATACTTGATGCTCCATTGGGTATTTGCACACTTGATCCAGAAGATTATGCATATAATGGCAATTACTTCAACGACGACGACGGATATGAACAGAAAACAGCTAAGGGCTGGAACTATCATCAAGTATGTTTTAATCAAACAAAGTAATGTAAATTGTTTATTTTCAGGGCCCAGAATGGTAATACCACTTTTAAAACAAGGCCTCATTCGTTACTGTTTATCTTTAGGCTTTGGGTGGCTGGCGAGTATTTAAGCGCCAAACTTCAAGTCAGTCATGCTTTGAAAAACACTAAACCGGAAGCCTACCAAAGCGCTTTAGCCGAAGTCAAAGACAGGATTCATCGCTTCAGTCAACATATCAGAAAAATAAGCATATCATCCGCGCATTAGTCTCAGTTTTAAACATCCGTTTTCTGCACCATAACAATTGTATGGATTATGGATGCTTAGAACACGGATGTTTAACCAATGTGCAGATGATATTCTTATTCTTTTCAAGAATCAGCTTGGAGCTCGTTGCCTGAGTTAACAAACCAAAAAGGCTCTTTCTGTTCAGGGTTCTTGTCCTTCGCAAGCGTGGAGTATTGGCTGTTTCACAGAAACTTTGGAGATTCTCAACGAACAGCTCAAGAAGAACAATAATTCCTAGGGAGTCTATGCGAAGTCCTCATAGGATACGAGTTTTAGATTCATCAGATTTTAAATGTGCTTTTTCAATTAACCTCAACACGGTAGCTAAAGAATTTTATGTGCCTTTTCAGTAGCGTGATAGTTATAAACTTTAGCCATTCTGCCAGATATTCTATGTGCCATGAATAAATAAAATTTCTATTTGTCTTTGCGTTGTTTATGCGTTTCTTTGCCGCTTCAATTATTTTTCGCAATACGTATTGACAATTATAATTACTCTGTTTAGATGGTTAATTCAGCAGGCGAAGAGGACGACTCTAGTGTCAACAATGGTGAACCACTTTTCAAGAAACCGCGTTTGCCTGTGGATGTCAAGACAGAAATCGAAAAGGAAGAGAAACGTAAGAACATTTCACAGTACCGATTGTTTATAAACAAAGTTTAGATTTGAAGCATGAAATGGACTATTTGCGAGCAATTCCTTCGGCGACACAGTATGAGAAGTCTTTTATGCATCGTCAGCCAATTACTCATGTTATTGCAACTGTCACTGATTTCATTCTCACCGCTTCGGTTGATGGCCACTTGAAGTTCTGGAAGAAGAAACACAGCGAAGGCGTTGAATTCGTGAAGCACTTCAAATGCCACATGTCCGGATTTTCTGGTTTGACTGTTAATCACAACGGAACTTTGTTGGCGACAATTTGTACGGATGACAAATCGGCAAAAGTGTTTGACGTACCAAACTTTGACATGATCAACATATTAAGTCTGGACTTTCGACCAAGTTCGGCAGCTTGGGTTCATCAAAGATCAGATGTAAGTTATAGTATTTTCGTGCTCTTTAATGATCATTTCGTTCTAGATTGTCTACAGCTTGGCAATTGCGGATGCTGATTCGCCAGTTATTCGAATCTTTGATGGCAAAAGTAACGAAATTGTGCACACCATTGATGGAATGCACTTCAAGCCAGTCGTTTCAATTGATGTAAGCTTTTATTGTTAAGTGAGTGATAACTTTGCTTGTTTAGTACAATCCTATACTTGACATTGCGGTATCTGTTGACGAGATAGGCATGATTGAGATATGGTCGGGCGCAAAGCAAAATTACGAGTTTCCAAAAAACAAATTGAGTTGGGGCTCTAAAATGGAAACTGATTTGTATGAACACGCAAAAATGAAGTCTGCTCCTTATTGTTTGAAAATATCGCCGGACGGAAAACTATTTGCTACTTTCGGAAGCGATCGTACAATTCGAGTTTTTGACATCAGATCTGGAAAAATCGTTAAAACCATTGACGAGACTCTTCAAACTTACATCGATGGTGCAAAAGAAAACAAGTAAGACTTTAAAAGTGAATTTCGGCTGTTAAGTGCGATGTTTTTAGATATTATGGTCTTCCGGCAATGGAATGGAATAGACGTCTTGCGTTGGAGAAAGAGCTCAACAAGGAATCCGGCTCTTTTCGCTTTTTGAACATGCAGTTTGACTCGAGCAGCAATTTTCTGCTTTATCCAGGTCCGCTCGGCGTCAGGGTTTACAATTTACGATCAGAAAAAGTTGTTAGAGAACTGGGCAAAGGTGAAAGTGCTCGTTTCATGGGAATTGCTTTGTGGTACGTTTTTAGAGTGTTCAATGAAGTTCTAAATACACATTTTAGCCGTGCTTTGCCAGATGCTCGTGAATTTCTCGGAGGCGCTTCAACTTCAATCGAGGTGGAGATTGCAGAAAACCCTAATTTGAAACGCCTAGAGCCGGATCCTATGCTCATTACTTGCGCACACAAGAAGAATCGTTTTTACATCTTTACAAACATGGAACCGTATTCAACGGAAGCTGATGACGACTCAAACACGCGTGATATCTTGAACGAAAAGCCTGTTAAAGAAGATACACTTACTGCTATTGAGGTAATCTAATTCGTTTAAACTATATTCACATTTGCTCTTCAGGGTGAAACTCCTGCAAGTCAACTATGTTCAAATGCGATTATCCACACAAGTTATGGCGACATTGGCGTCGAGTTGTTTCCGGACAAATGCCCAAGATCTGTTGAAAACTTTACCACACATGCAAAGAGAGGCTACTACAACTCGCACATTTTCCATCGTGTGATCAAAAGCTTCATGATCCAAACAGGAGATCCTACAGGCAAAGGCACAGGAGGCGAATCTATCTGGGGCGGCGAATTTGAAGACGAATTCCATCCGTCGTTGAGACATGATAAACCCTACCGATTGTCATATGCCAATGCAGGAGTAAGTCAAACATTTCAGTTAACGTTACTAATTGTTTTAATTTAGCCAAACACTAACGGATCCCAGTTCTTCATCACTGTAACACCATGCGATTGGCTTGACAATAAGCATTCTATCTTCGGGCACGTTACAAGTGGATTTGAAGTGGTTCAAAAGATTAACAGCGTCAAGACGTACGAAAAGACAGGTCGGCCCCTCGACGAAATCTCTATTGTTTCAATCAGCTTGAAAGACTAAGTGTTGTTGAACTAATTTATTGTGTTGGAATTAAATAAACGTTTTCTTGCTTTTAAAAATGACATAAATCTTTCAGTAAGAAACTATTTTGGCGAGCTTGCTCATTTGCATTTTGATTAAGCAATTTCCGCAGTCAAATCTTCGCATCAAAAACAATTGTTTGCCGAAGGCTTTTAAACACAGCAGACAATTGCGCCTTCGTCGGCGATGAGAAAACAGACATATTAATAATGACAGATATTGGGGGTCTAAGAAGTCCGGCAACAGGAACTTGGAACTGTTTTCTCTTGCGCAATTCCCGCCTTTCTCGTGCCTGATAAATGATAATAAAACCACCAAGACGAGTCGTGTTCAAAGCACATTTGTCGTTAAGGCCATTATTTGTCGCGCAAAAAAGGCTTTTTATTGTTTTAGTTGGAACCGCTGATGCCAACAAATCTCTTGCTGTCAACACTTCGGCTCGCTTTACTTATCGTTCTTCTAAGTTCAAATGTTTACATACAAAAATTGTTCAACTTTGCAAGTTCTCGAGCACTTTCGAAGTTTTTGTAAACAAAGCCTCTTTGTTCTGGTTCATTTCAAATTCTCTGGATTTTTGCACAACGCGCAATAAGCTAATTGAACTTTTGTGACGTTCCATAAACTCGGTGTTTGAACCAATTCGTGAATGTTTTTCCTTCTCAAATGCACTCCAACGAGCAGACAACTGAAAACTGAAAGCACCTGTTCTTTTGGCGGACCGTGTATTTGCTGGCCGCCCCCTGATCTAAATATACGATCGAATCAAGTCATTGTTTTTAGTTCTTTGAAGCCAGCACCTCTTGGCAAAAAACCAAAAATCATGTGGCCAACTTAGCATCTAATTAAATTAGAATGTCTACTGCAGATTGTCGTAAGTCTTGAACTTAATCACTAACTGTAATATCTGTGTTCAGCCTTGCCTCCAAGTATTGCGGCATTTCGTGTTGTCGAAGTTTCTTCCAGATTTGTTCGGTTATCATATACACATAAATATTTATTCAAAGCGGCCAGACTTCATTACGAGCTTGCTTGGTGGAGTCAAAACGAACACGACGGAAGCTTTCCTGCCAAGTTAATTCTCAATCAACGATCCAAGAGCACCGTCTTATCTGACTTACAGCCAAAGACAAACTACGAGGACTAGGCTTTTAATTCGGAACGAATGCGGTCGTACAGGCACACCGTTGTTTTTAAACTTTACAACCAAAGCGGAGAGTAAGTGTTCTCAAATTATTTGATTAACATTGCCTTTTAAATTTAGAGCTGGGTTATTTGACGCAGCACGCGCCTCATGAGATTTTTATAATCATCCTGCTTCTACTGATTTGGCTCCTCATTTTGCGGCATTTCATCAAGAAGTACAACAAAATGACATTCGTTTCGCCAAACACTGCTTACATCAACGACCGGCGTTACTCAGACCACAAAACAAATAAAACTAGGTAACTTTGATGCCATTCAATGTTCCACTCTTTGATGTTTTTAGTGAAGCTGATTCTTTGAGACGTGGCTCTGAAATTTCAAAGATAAGTGTTACAAATAAGTTTGATCTGCTGGAAAGCTGTGTACAGCAATGGAGAAGCGAGACCGTACTAGAAAACAGAGCTCCAATCAATAATCGAGACGTTGCATCTATCATGGAACAAGCAGAGATCAGTTCAACTCTAAGCTCAGAACAAGGAAGTAAATACGCAGCAATGCAATCAAAAAGGTTTGAGTTACATTTCCAAGTGAATGAACACTTTTATTTAGAATGAGACGGAGTTCTAATGCAACTGATGTAAACGTAAGAATTCCAAATGTGCCGGATGCGCAAGCTACTCCAAAGTTCTCGACCTGTAGCGTGCGACCTTCACAGTCTTATCCACTGTTTCGGAAAATTGGCAGTAGCTCCGTTTTGAATTCGTCTCACTGTCCGACTATTTATTTTGAAGACTATGAGGACATAGATGCGCCTCCGTGTTCGCCCAACAAATTTCCGTGTGAAACAGATGAAGTGAGCGAAGAAGAGCTAGAACGTTGCCGCTTATTAGCAAAATTGAGTGGGCCTCGAATAAGCAATTCTGAGTTGCTGCAAGCGGACGGGACTATTCGTCGAAAAGTAAATAAGTTTTGAGTACATTATTAATTGGCGAACGCTAAACCTAGGTCTCAGAAATCCTGCTTGGAAAGGCCACGACTGACATCAGAAGATGCTCTTCAATTTCTGCATACATTCGGCGACCCCGCGCTCAAAAAAATGCGCTCGTTAGAAGGCAGTCACTATTCCAGTCGTTTAGAAAGTAATACTTACTCCTTCCAAGCAAAACTAATCAAGCAATCTTTAGAAGTTTTCGACGCAAACGAACAGCAAAGTCACAAGGATGCAGCGTAAATGGCTTGAACACAGCTAACAGCTTTCCAAATAGATGGTTCCGAAACCTGCAGTCAAGCATAAAAGAACGATCAACGCCTCGGTCAACTCCGCCTGTTGACACTCCACCATATCAAAAATGTTCAAAAGTATCGGAACGGCCGGAACATTTAGACCGAAGTGTAAAAATGCAGATCTCTACAGAAAGCTACTTCACAGCCGCCGACGTTTTGATACAAATTGAGCCAGAGAATTGATTAAACACCGGTGTTAACAACTATTATTTGGGTACAAGTGTGAATAAACGTTTTATTTAATTGGAGCAACTTTTTTGTGTTGTCGTCCATTGCGGATTTCGGTTTTCTCCAATTGAGGCATTGCATTAAAAAGAAACTGCATAACAATTGTTGCGTAACCTAAACAACTAGAGAATTATGTTGACACTTATTTAAACGTACGGTCAAGGGTGCGTAGAAATGTGAATTTAGCCAGCAATTGTTTCCAAAAGAACAAATAATAGACAATCATTGTTGCACAAAAGACAGTTACAGTCAATGCCGCCACTTCAAACGTTTGAATCAAAGCGAACACGATCTAAAAACATTTAAACTAAAGCAGACCTGTGTAACGATTACTTACTAATGAGGTACAAGTTGTGAAGAAGATCACAGGGTATAAACAAAGGCATTTTAACTACAGTTTCTGATTGATTGCCGCCGGGTCGAAAACGCAAATAAAAAACTATTAACATTGTTACGGATCTTTGAGCCCATTGTGCAAATGTGCAGTAGTTAATTTAAAAGAGAGCAAGATAACTTGGAAACGTTTGTAACAAGAACTTACAAGTTCGTCAATTTGACCATAAAAGTTCATCAAAATGACTAGAAACGACTAAAGTAGAAGTTTAAAAGTGTCAACATTTAAACTTAAGTTACATGGAACACTAAAGCTGCTCGTGGAGATTCGTTTCTAAAACGCAATAAGATGTGCAAGATGGCATAATTTAAAACTTACTCAACGTTTAGAACACTTATAAATGATGGGAGAAAGCCTAAAAGGAACAACTATCTACAAGGTGGGCCAAAAAACGTTAACACGAAAAAGTCAATCAAAAAGTTTCAAACACAAAAAAGTTTTTTGCTTTTTGTGTTAGCGTTTTTTTGGCCCACGCTGTAAACATTCCAAATTTGACTTGATAACCTTTTTTCGCAGCCGAATATAAAAATCTAAACAGAACGTTAATTGAATGTAATCTTTTTAAAAGTTTACCTGCTAGCCGAAAAGACTGTGGAGTTTACTGCACCAATCATTAAAATGCAAACAAACAACGGAACCAGAAATGAAAACCTGCCCATTGTAGCAACTGCGAATTTCTAAACAGCGTTTATAAAAACGTCCTCAGACGGTATCAAACATTTGCTATGGCGTTTGACTCTAAAAAGTGTCCGGTATCCAGAACAATAAAATAAGCGCAGTTGACTAGCAAATAAATTGCTCCAACGATGGTCATTCCAACAAGCACAGCCACAGGCATCGTTCAAAAACAGCATGTTTACGTTTTACAGTATCTTTGTTGTCTTACCTGCGCGGCTTTTTAATCTAAATTTGCAAGTTTAAAGCATTTAAGCTGCAATTTAAAAACTTCTTCAGCTCCAAAGCAGAGCACATCCCAGCCATCATATGTGAATAACGCCGCAAAGAATGCTCCAATAAGTCCCGGTGCAGTTAACGGCCGATAGATTTTAAACGGTTCTTCAAAATTATTTAAATGTCCACGAAAAAGCCAAACAGCTCCAATAACCAGAATAATTAAAATGACAAAAATCTTGGCTAGTGAGGCAACGACGTTAAACTTTGCAACAACTTTACGCAATGAAAAGCCATTTATAAATATGATCGACACTGCAAACAGAAGAATCGAATGTTAAAAGACTTCAAGTACTTACACAAAAGCAGAATTTCAATAAGTTTTCTTGCGAGCCGCTCATTTTCAATTTTCTTCATGCTTACAGCTTGCATTAAGTAGTCGCTAAACGTTTGTATCTGAATTGCAACAATGCACGGATAATTGACTAGACTTCCGCCTTAAATCTAAGTTATTACAGTTTCAGAGCATTCAAAATATTACAGATAACAACAGCAAACGCCAAAGCGTTCCAATTTACATGAAGCATATAGCTGAAATCGGCTCCCGATGTTTGAATTTGAGCTAAAACAATAATATGTGTAGGATGTTCTTGTTCGATTCAACTTTACTTCCAAGTTCAGCATAAGAAAGAGCACCAAACGTTGAAACAATGCCCGCAACTAACCAAATTAACAGTGAAACGCCAACAGAGCGTGTTTGGCGATAAATTGTAGACGGTGTGACGAAAATGCCTCAAAACGATCATATTAAAGCAGTTTTTAACAAAATCTTGCCTGATCCCACCACGCCGATCATATAAGAAATTGCGCCAATAAGACCAATTTGATGTCTTGCTTGAACTTTGGTCACATTTTCATCTGCCATTATTGGACACTCAAAAAGTAAAGTAGCCACAAATAGATTAAACAAATTAATAATTAACAAAAAGCAACAAGACAAACGCTTTCTTCTCAAAAATCAAAAAAGAATCCGTTTTTCTTACGGAAGCATTATTTGTTAAGCGATGTTAAGCGATCAATCATTTTGGGCATGCGCATTGCTGACCACTTTGTTCCAAATGCTTGTGCACTTCCGAATTTATGAAATTACAAAGGTGCTTAAATTCTTCGAGTCATCTTCACAATTTAAACAAGAACACTTTATACTTTATAAAGTCGAGCAAAGCGGCCAAAAATAGCGCCGTTTAAAACTTTCTTTACAGAACTGTTTTGATATTCTCCCAAGTATAAAATATTAATTTCCAGTCGAATTGTAACATCTGCTTTGGTTATCAACAAATGATTTGCAATTAATTGGCCGGAGCAGTCGAAAACAGCCAAACAATTAGTTGAAACCTCGGTAATTCAAGAAGTTTTGGATAGGCGGCACAGGGAGATTTGCGCGTTGTTTAATTCTCAGCCAATCTGCACCGTCGGCTTGTTCCCGTGATTTTCACAACCTAACGGACTATGCAGCAGAGCAGCCCATTCGCAACAGGCAAAGTGAAAAAATTCGCTCTTTCGCCAGTGCCTCCCTTCATCCGGCCTTATTGTTGTTGGGAGTTCCCGAAAATTTCCTCGCTGCCCCACAAGCCCGTCCAGCAGCACTGAAATTCGAGTTCAGCCATGCCGTCCAAGTTACTCTCTTTGGGGGACATTTTCTTCACCGGCCCGAGTGTGTGTGGCCACAGTGGAGAGCATGCGCCGTGCTGGCATTCGGCCTGCGAATGCTGTTGGACACTCATTTGCTCAATTTATATTAATTCTGCGCCTCGATTATGAAGCGCCAGGAGTTTGCATTTCCTCTTGCCTTCGCCAGTACACCGACACTACTTGTGATTGACACGACAATGGACAGTAGAGCCCCGATCGGTGCATTAGCCATAAATTTGCAAATATTTTATTCCCAGGCAGTGTTTTGCTTGTGTGGGGCGAGAGGCGGCGACGACGGGGTTGCTGGTCAAAGGAGGGGAAACGCTGGCGCAAGGGTGTTCCGACCAAACTTTGTATTTTCTTTCAATTAACCGTTGACCTTGCCCAGATTTCGTGTTGAACTCGGTGCGCAACTGACCATCAGCTTTTTCGCTCACCCGCATCGTGTTCTAACCCGAACACTCTTCTATTCTTGGGCACACGCAACTGATTGTTTTTTGAACTGCTCTTGTTCCTGCTGCTTCCTCTTTGACGGATGTTTCGTTACTTGTTTGCTAATTTCAAAACTTCCCACTTGGTCCTAAAACTTTAGACAAGTCGACGTGTTCGTGATAATTCATTTTTACCGGTTCATCTTTATTTCGAAAAGTTTATTCTTTCCTTTTCTAAACTTGTTCTTTCTGTTTCTAAACTATGTCATCATTTCGTGCTCCGTTGCTTTTGTTTATTTAAACGAACCTTTCCATTTATTGTTTTCATTTCAGCCGTTTTCAGCCCGCCGGAGGAACAGCACTCGGCAAAAGAGAGGGAATCATCTAAGTAAGGTCCGCAACATCAGGTTTGAAAAATGTCCAACACAAAGGCTGAAGTGAGTATACTGACCGAGACTGATCTTTAAGATAACTGTTTCAGCAAAAAGAAGGCTCGCCAAAAGAACAACAGAAAAGTCGCGAATCCTCGAAAGCGGCAGAGGATGGCAAGCCAAAGCCGGAGAAGAAGAACTCCAGCTCTCCGCCACAAGAAGAACCCCCAGCAACAGAAGAAGTTGGTCAAGAAAGGAGTAACCGGCACAGTCAAATGGTTTAACGGTACTCTTTTGCAATTAAATGTGAAAATCTACTTTTTTACTTTAGTGGTCAATCGCTATGGCTTCATTTCCCGCAATGATGTTTCGGGCGAAGATGTAAGTATTAAACTGTTTGACGAACATTATTTTTGACTTGTTTGTAGATTTTCGTGCATCAATCGGCTATTTGTAAGTTGCATATGAGGATTGCAAAGTTTAATGATCTACTTTAGCAAAGTATGACCAAAAGAAGGCGGTTGCGTCATTGGCCGATGGAGAAGAAGTTGTCTTTGACGTCGTTGAAGGTGAAAACGGTCCAGGTACTTATAACCGAAATTTGAGTTAGCAAGTTTATTGTTTAAGAAGCATCCAACGTGACCGGACCAGAAGGCGAGCCAGTTCAAGGCTCAAAACATGCGCCTGACAAATTGAACAGAGGCTATGGCGGTCGTGGATTTCGACGTGGAAGAGGTGATTCTTTTAATCGGCTGATTCTTGAACTTTGAATGTTCAGGTTTTTACCGAGGTGGCAATCGAGGCAGAGGTCCACGCAATTCCAATAGCGGTAATGATCAAGATACTGAACGCGGAGATGCCCCACGCGGAGAAGACGAAGTTTGTTTTAAAACAGTTTTCGATTCTTTGAACATCTAAATAGCTTTTGTGATTACTGTTTTTAATTGCAGGGTGGCAGACCACGTAGAGGACGCGGTAATCTTTAAAGTTAGTTGTGTTTTTAATTTTAAATTTAGGCGGTTTTCGACGTGGACGTGGCGGATTTCATCGACCCGGAAATGGGGATGAAGAAGGCCAACCAAGACGTGGACGCGGAAACGGCAGAGGTGAGCAAATCTTGGTTGTTCAATAAACACAGAAGTTTAGGCCGAGGCAGACGTCCCCCGCAAGACAACTAGACAATACGACGACCAAACATCCAAAAATAAGCGGCACATTAGATCCCCTCTTTAAACTCTATATTCCGATCGTTATTCATTCGTTGCCTTTGAGTTGCCCGCGAAAAGAACAGTAGTTCCAAAGGTAGAAGCAGCAGCTTTAAGTCTCTAACAACAACGCGTCCTGTGCTGTAGATGTTAGTTCCATCCGTTTCCAAGATCCCCTCTCTCTTCAAACTTGGTTTATAAGCTTTGACGATCGGTTGCACGCGGCAAAACCGCAGTTCTTATGCAAAACGGCATCCATCTTGTTAAGTCCGTCGGCGCCGGACGGCGTCTCTATTCTAGTGATTTCCCCATATGATATTTCTGAGCACTACCATTTTTGTTATAAAATTTTATTCAAAACGACTGCCTAGCTATCCCTCTCTACTGGCCTCTCCAATTGTTGATGTTTTCTCCAATGAACTCGCCCACCAAGTAGACTAGTGTCATGGTCTTCAGGACCACTAACTCGTAGTTTTCCTATCATTAGTTGTTATTTGCGCAACTCTCCAAATGCAATCATCCCCTAAGCCCCTCCTCATATTAGTTGCAACAAACCGTGAAACAAGTTGTTGTTATTTTAGGCATTAATTATTCGTCAATGGCAACTAATAAATTGTTGTGCCCAAACTGGAAAGTGTTTTATGTAAAAAGACTTCAGAGATATCGTAAATCCTCTAATAGAAGGACATGTTTGAAGAAATTTAAAGAACTAGAGTGTTTTTAATGCAATCAATGCTTTTGTTTAGAGTATAAAGAACTATAACATTCTTTTTGTGTGTTTCTAGATACTTAACTATAGAATGTTTAACACGCTTGCTCAACAGTTAAAGCTCTTCTTAAACATAGCTTTTGATTGTTAAAAAGCAACTTTGTGTTTACGAGTCACTTAAAATTCATTAATTCATTCTAAACATAACTTTTAGGCGTCGTTCAATTAGAGGTTTCACGGTAATCGAGTTTACAATAATTTATTCACAATTTCTTCGAAGGATACAGAAACAATTTAAATAGGTTTGTAATCCAACTTTGTCTCGAGTTTCTTGGCATCGCCGACTTTGCGTACAGCCTTCATGAAGTCCTCATCGACCACATAGTCGCGCTCAGCACGGATTGCAAACATTCCAGCTTCGGTGCATACGTTTCGCAAATCAGCTCCAGAAAAGCCTTCCGACATCTTGACAACAGCCTAAAGAAATGTTGATCAAACGAATGAAATGATTAAAGCTCACTTCGTAATCAATGTCTCCGTGCTGAAAACAAGCAATGAATATTATGTATTCTTAAAGGTTTCAAACAACGTACTTTTGTGATCCGACCGGCGTGGATTTTGAGAACATCAAGACGACTCTTTTCATTTGGCAATCCAATTTCAATTTTTCGATCAAGACGACCGGGACGCAACAAAGCCGGATCCAACGTATCAGGTCGATTAGTTGCCATGATGATTTTAACTTTGCCGAGTGAGTCGAAGCCGTCCATTTGATTGAGCAACTCCATCAAAGTGCGCTGAATCTCACGATCAGCCGAAGTGCCTTCACTGAAACGACGTCCGCCAATAGCGTCGATTTCGTCCATAAATACAATACATGGTTGATGATCACGAGCATAGTTGAACATTTCGCGGATCATGCGTGCCGACTCTCCGATATACTTGTCAACAATGGCCGATGAGACAACTTTCAAAAAGTTGCAATCCAGCTGTGAAGCGACAGCTCTGGCCAACAACGTCTTGCCAGTTCCTGGCGGTCCGTAAAGCAAACAACCTAAACAGTGATGTTTTGAATATGTTGAGTGGTTATGACTTTACCTTTGGGCGGAGTAATACCGACACGTTTGAATAATTCGGGGTTCAAAAGTGGAAGCTCGACAACTTCGCGCAACTCTCGAATCTGTTCAGCAAGACCACCAACTTCGGCGTACGAGATATTTCCTGGGTCTTCGTGGCTCATTTTATAGACCAAAGGATCGACTTCTCGCGGCAAATGGCGCATAATAGTGAGTGTAGTCATATCAAGAGCAACTCGAGTTCCCTTTAAAAGTTGTTATTTGTTGTGACTACAAAGGTTTAGTTCTTACCTGCTTCAAAAGTTCCTTGTTAATCGAGCGACGACAGCCAACCACATAGCGCGGACCATTCGTTGCTTTGACGATGAACTTCTCTTCAGTCAACTGCTTGAGAACTTCACCGACAATTTGACCAACAGATTGCAAAGATTTGATGTCGTTTTCGGACTTGTCATGATCTTTTTGCATCTCTTGTTCCTAAATCCGAACAGTAAATCAGAATATTCACAAGTTAGCCAACCTTTTTGCGGAGTTCCTTCAACTTGGTCTCGACTTCTCGATAATCGGTCAACTTGCGTCGATACAAAGCCAACTGGCGAGTCTTCTCATCGTCGACTGCGGGTTGTTTAACATCAGCCATCTTGTTTCTTAACAATCAAGCAGTTTGTCGCAAATCAAAACTGCTGAAAATCATCAAAAGCTAAATGCGCCAAAGATGTGTTTTCGTGACGGGACCAAAGAAGTGTGTGCTTTTAGTGTCAAGTAGTTAAATTAGTATTGAAGATGCTTTTAAGAACGTAATTAAACTTCCATATCGAATTGATAAATTTAATAAGTCAGTTTGAACATAAATCACATTTGAATACGCACTATAATTTCAACAAGAATAGCAAAAAACAGCGCAACGTCTCAAACATTGATACTCTTTCTTGTTTAATCAACCGTAAGGAATTGTCATGAACCACCGTTTATGCAAATTGCTATTGTTGGGCCAACGGTGTCCACAAATTGCACGCACGAAGTTTAAGAAACCCAAGTCGGTCGCATGCTCAGATTTCACCGAAATTGCTTATTTGGTTGTGCTCTTCAGCACAAAGCAGTTCAAGTTTGCGTACTTTTTAAATCCAAGGCCTGGAACTCATCCAACATTCTTAATTGGGGTTGTTTGTTTAACACGTTTTGCTGGCTGCTTACACGGATTCCCATTAATGTTTTTGATGCCGGTGAAGAAGCTCTCAGATAGATAGGCTAAACGGAGTCTGTTTTCGGGTTTGAGAATGAGTTGCGGCTCTCTAATTGGCGTTGATGTGTCCTTTCCTTTTTGGTCTTCTTATCTGGTCCAATTTGACTGTTTGACTGTGCGCGGACGGATTTGCCCGAAGCAAAAATCTCTTGGTGCATAAGGCGCGACATCAACATTCCTTAAAGTTCATTGTTTCAGTCATATCTGCAAAGTTGACCTTACAATGCGTTTAAGTGTGCGCATAAGTTGGATTGCAACTTGTCTAATCTACTTTTTATTGATTGTCGTTGAATGCAGCGTAGGCGAAAAAACAGTTCCATTCTGCTTGTTGAAGTGCAAAGATGAGCACATGATGAAAGTGAGTTTTGACTACTTAAACTCTAACGCCGTTGCTTCAGATGGATTCGGAGTGGAGCATGGACTTTGCGTTTCCGCTTCTTTCCTTATTAAGAACAAACGGCAGTGAAGAAGCCGCATACCTCAAAGCAACTCAAATTTGCTTGTAAGTTATTTGCTTGCAATTTAACAAACACCAAACTGCATTCCAGTCATAACGAAATGCTCGGAGTTTGTATAGACAAATGCAATGCGTCGGACGAACGCGAAATGTTAGTAAATTATCGTTGCAATCCAAATTAACAATTTAAATGTTCAGCATGCAAATTGGATTGGAGCCGTGGAATAAAATTTGTTCTAATTTGAGAAGTAAGTTGGGAAAATCAATTTGATTGTTTCAAGTTTTTAGCTCTGAGAACTCAATTCTCTTGCTGGAAGTTTCACATTGAAACATTGACTCTGGCTTGTTTTGTTGAAAGCCATCGATTAAGAATGTCTTTGCGGCAACTTACATTTTCGAACAACCTGGCCAATGTCAATTCAGTTTGCCAACAAATGCAAATCCTTGCGAGTTGTACCGTTGACGAATATGGAAAGCAATGCGGAGTGGTTACAACCAAAGTAAATAGTTTTAAACTTGATCATTAAACACCAAGTGATTTCCAGCTGTTAGCATCATTATTTGACAGCGCTCCACAGTTCAATGATAAAAATGCTGAACAAGAAATGGACGGATCTACCGACTGCTTGCACTCAAAACACAACTTATGAGTTTTCACATCTCAGGAGCATTGGAGAGCGTGTTAATCGTTTCGAACTAGTTTACTTAATCTGCTTGTGTTTTGTTCTTTTTAAACTGTGTAGATAATGTGAAATTTGATTACTTCAAAACTGCCATGTAATAAATTTGTACAGATTGTTTTTAAATAAACATTTAAAATACATTTATTTAATATTAACAGTACAGCTCCGGGAACTAATAAATACAGTTGCGTTTTTAGTCTAATTATCCGTTTCTCTGTCGTATTTGCTCTGCATGGCTACTAATTTCATTGATGAATGTCTTGAACGCATTGGGATCGCGTAAGCACTAAACGTGTTTAAATTAGATTGTTGTTTTAAACAGCGTTTGCTTACCTTTTGAGCTTTGTCAAGCAAGTGGTATCTAAACAAGGCTTTAGAGTTTTTCCAAACTTGCAGAAACTTACTTGCAAACATCAACCCACAATCTAGCGCATCCCAATTTCTTGTCTTTGCCGTCGGTGAAAGAGAAGGTAAGCCAGTATTCGTTCTAAACGTTTTCGCTATTAACGAATGGTTTTAAAATGCATACAGATTGCAGTGGTCCGAAGAAACTCTTTGGTAAGTCATTGACTGTAAAGATTTTGCTGAACGTCATTGTCCAATGTCCTTTGGGCGGAGGGCACAAGCGATTTCTGAAATGTTTCTAGATTATGACACACAACGTTTGCTAGTTGAAATGTTTAGCTCGAAAACACTTACTGGCGCAAGAAATCTTCCGCCTTTTTGTCATTAACGTATTTGTGAGCAGATTTTACAGTGTCTTTGCATTTGTCCAACATGTCACAATAGCGGCTAAATGTTGAGATTTAATCAAGGTTTTGGTTTTAATAACCACCATGATCCAACACCGTCACAACCGTCCAAAATGTTCCAGCCTAAACTTGATTGATATAAGTCTTTAGTTGACTCTTTTAAAAGTTTAAGTAATGCGGAAACTTCGAACTGCAAATTTTACTTGCCTTGGCATGGAATCACTTGCCACGCTTTTGAACCGCCTTTTCCAGTGACAGCATGACGAACTTCTAAATCCATTTCAATTTTCTCGTTTGGGAGTTCTTCGTTTACATCCATTGTTACGTTGACTAAATTTAAATGTCGTAAGAACTTGATTGTTGACACTTACAAAAGATAGGTCCGGGAAAACGTGGATAGTCTGGCCAAATTACAATGTTTGAAACCTATTTAAATAGTTTTAATTCCGCGCTTTCATGTCTTTAACTTACATTCACCACATAGTTAGTCCACTAAAATTGGAATTAGAGTGATTGTTTAAAATTGAATGACCAACCTGTTCACTGACACAACGAGAAAACTGCCATCCTCGGATTACAATTCCGTAGGGCCCACTGGCGTATTTCTCCCTAAACAAAGCATTTACTCAGCTTGTTTTATTTCAAGACAAACCAAAACGGCTGTACACCAGGTAACGCCTCATTCCATGCCTAAAATTCAAAGGTTATTAAAGTTTACTGTAACCCAGTTTTTAGTTTAAGCCGGGATTTATTTCTTGCCTGTGTGAGTGGCGAAGCCTGCCGTTTAAGCCTTGTAAGTGAGAAATCTCCGTCCGGAATTTCCTCAAAGCACTCGACTAACCCGATCAAAAATACCAAAGTAAGGAGTGCCCGCATTCCAAGGCTAAAATGCATAAACCGTTACAGTTCGTTTGATTAATCAACAGTACACGCAATTGTTCATGACCTTGCGCGCAGTAAAAGATCACTACACAGTCTGTTCGTTGGATGCTGCCAAGGATTGAGAGGATTCGGTGAAAGCGCAAAAGTTCGTTTATTTTTCAAAAGCAAATGCAGTAAATCAAAAAGCGAAAGAGACGGATTTTAGTCGTCGAGGATTTCATCGATCAGTTGCACTAGCGAAAAACACAGACATTTGAACCCGAATGATGGCGATTATAGTCGCGGCGAGAACGACTTTCACTTTTGTTACGTGAAGACAATTATAGTATAACTAAACTTTACTGACTGGAAGCAAACCAAATTTGTTAAGCAAAAAGAGTATCCAAAACAGATAAGTTGTCTAACCTTGAAATCAACAGTTTTAAATTGTCAATAGCCGACTAAACTGTTAGAGTTGTGAACTTAAAAGCTAGAAACTTGAAAACTCAACGTAACTTTACAATTATTAAAAAAGTTTAAAATGAGACTCAAAGTTGGCATTATTTGAAAAATCGACGAGAGTCTTAAAACAAGCTATTGCAGCGCGTGCGTCGGCTAAAGAAAGTGGAAGGTCGACTGATCGGGTTGTGGATTTGTGTTGCTTGCCGATGGGCGAACAAGAACGATTTCTCGACCAGTCAGTCGGCGCAGCACCAACCCCTCGGGCATCCTATACCGATCGCCAAGACAGTTCTTGCGGCTCTGTTTGCACCGCTTCTACGGGTTTTCCTCTTTCTCGGCGTCGTGTATTCGAGGATAAATGCTCGTTTACGCAATTCAATGCTTGTACTCGCCACTGATTGAACCTCAAACGGATATCACAACTTCGAAATTCCTGCTTGCTGACTCATAAACTTTCAAATCTTGCCCGCCAAAAACCAACAAAGATTACGACATCAACTTTATTTCTCAAATCTAAACACAGCACATAGACAACCTAGATGGTGCAGAAAACGCATTAAGTGTCATTGGCGTAATCTGCCGGATTCTTGCGGTTGACACGGTAGTTCGCCTTCTTTGCCCAATCTAAACAATACATCATCTCAATTTGCAAAACAATAAACGCCTACCGTATGTAAGATAGCTTATCACTGCAGGTGGAACGTAGTAAATCCAATCTCGCCAAACGTACTCTTTGAAGACCTAAAAACAGAAATAAAAAGGAAAGAATTAGGCAAAAACTTACTCGAACGAACGCTTGATCAAAGAAGCCATGGAAAGGTTTCAACTCGTTGGGTGAAAGTCCAAATCGATATTGGCCATACATCTGAAAGTAAACTCATTTGAACTAATTGCCGAATCAACTCATACCTTTCCCAAGCTGCCGAAATGCTTGCCCAAAGCAACCGGACTGATTTTCATTGTGGAAACAACTGAAATAAACTGCTAAATTTAATCGGCATGAAAGTTCTTAAATGAAGCAAATGAGCGCAAATAAATGAAAACTAATCAATACGAAATTTAATGACAAGTAGCAATGGAGAAAAACCATTGAAAGCCAAACAACAAAAATAAATATTTACACGTTTATTCATCTAGTACAAAGAAAGAAGTCCTATTCACGCTTTCATGTATCTGTCATATTTCTCTAGCTTTTTCAAATTTGGATCATTCTTTTGGCCATCTCGTTCCAATGAAATGTTGCGTGTCCATTCATATCCGACACCGGGAGTTGGCGGACCACTCAAGCCAAAATTCTCTGCTGGCCCTTTCACAACAGCTTTGGTAACGTCTTCAGCACTAAAGTTTCAAATCGTTAAAAAGCTCATTGAAAGGTCTTACTTCATAGCTTTGCCTTCCAAATCATAAAAAGTCTGTCCATTCTCGTCAACTTTGCAAAATTCTGGTGGTGGCACAACACTGCGTCTTCCATCGCGATCGTAATAATAAACATCTGCCAATCGATGATTGATACCGCCAGGCAGCTTGGGCATTTCGATGGCACGTGAAGCTTGAGTGTTCGGATAACGAGATGGATTGCTGTATTGAGACTAAAAGTCAGAAATATTAAACACGAAATTCAAGCTTAAACTGTTACCCCGCCGTCTGGACCTGGCAAGCCAGCTGGTTTCGTTTTGGGACTACGATTGACTGCCAAGAGCTTATCACGAATCCATGATATCAGAGGAGTTTGCTCTCGATTCTTAACGGCTGCCGAAGCAATCTTACCAACATGTTGTGAAGAAGGCATTGTGTTTTCGACAACTAAGAAAGAACAGCAAAAAGCAAATGAGGTTTTTGTTAGTGAGCGAAATTTCAAAGACTGTTTGACTCTTCGTCAACATAGGAGTTTAAATTTCTAGAATTTTTGCATTTGATCGTAAACATTCTTTGTATATTTGATTGCAAAAGTCATTGTTTTTCGGACGGTTAAAAAGGTCAGTCGAACTAACACCTTAAAATCTCAACTTACTTGTTCCTTGAAACTCTTATTAACAAGTCTTTGTATGGTGCGGATTAACTTCTTTTCGAATTTTCTGGCACAAGATTAGCAGTCGCGAATTTCTGTTTGCACTCTTTAATTTTGCACTTTAGCTTCAACGGTTAGTTGCTTAACAAAAGCTCACTATGCCTATCGATTACTCTAAGTGGAAGACTATTGAAGTCAGTGACGACGAGGGTAAGTAATAGTAGTAAATTTCTTAATGATAATTTTTGCTTTTCAGACGATACTCACCCGAACATCGGTAACTTTGCTTGCTCATTTTGAGCTGAATTAATTAAACTTTTAGACACTCCATCATTGTTTCGATGGCGTCATCAAGCTCGCTTGGAACGAATGGCTGAAACGAAGCAGCAGAAAGAGGAGATTGAGATCAACAAGAAAAAGACAAACTCTCGTGAGCAGGTGATTACTTAACAATTGAGGGGTTTTTGAGTTTTTGTGTCGTTTAGGAAATTGACAATGAGTTGGCCAAATGTGTGGACGAAAAATTGCGCGTCAAACTTGAGTTAGAGAAGGCGGACCTCAAGAAACAAGAGGAAGATTTTCAACGCAAAGAGAAGGAGTTGGCTGACAAAGAGCGTTTGGCTGCATGGAACGTTGATACGATTGGCAAAGAGGCTTGGAGCAAGTCCATCATCAACAAGGCAAACGAGAAGAAGCCTGAATCAGCATCAAAACACGTGAACGAAGACGAGGAAAACAATCAAATGGTAGGTTTTGAGTGTTATCACTTTTAAAGTTTTTGTGTTTAGATGAAATTCTTCGACGAGAATGAATCTCTAATGCGCAAGTATGCTATGTTGAAGGGCTTTGAAGAGTGCGAAAAGTTCTTGTTGGAGAACTCCAAATTGTGCTGCGATTTTGCGACCAGCTTTTTGACCATTGAGGCTTTGAACATGGCGATTGAACAGCGGGTAAGAATCCTAAATAGAATTCTAACTAAGTTCCAATTCAGGATGAGGAAATGGCGTCATATGCAGCTAACTGCATCACTTTACAGTATTTGCTTGAATTGGCTAAGTCTTTGCACGCTCCAGGAAACAACGAGAATATTATCAAGACTTTCTTCAAAAAGTAAGAGCCTTTATGAGTTAATTACTATTTTCTGTTATAGAATCCGTGCAGCTGACCCTTCGTACATGAAGATGTATGACGATGAGGTTGATTCGTTCAAGGAACGTTTGACAAAGCGTGCAAAGACCAAACGTGATGCTGCTCTTGCCGAAGCTGAATCTGAGGAACGCGCTCGTCGTATTCAAGAATCGCCAGGTGGTATGGATCCGCAGGAAGTTTTTGAGGCGTTGCCTGAGGTTTGTCTTAGCTCATTTTAGGTTGACTAATTTGTAATTTTAGCAAATGCAAGAAGCATTCCAGTCACAATCGGTCGATAAATTGGTGCAATTGGCCGAGGCTATGGATTCTGAAGTTTTCCAGTATCATTTGAATCGATGCATTGCTTCTGGTCTCTGGGTTCCTTCTAAGGATGATGGTGTCGCAGGAGCGAATGCAGATTCCTAACTTCCGCAGAAAGCGTTTCAAAACTTAACTTTATTCCTGTGCGCATTCTGATTGAATAAACTATCACTATAATTTATTGGCTTTTATTTACTGAATTGTCGTTTTAAGTTTGTGGGGTGTTCAAGCATTAAACGTTTATTGGAAGCGATTTAATTGAAAGAGCATAACAACGACAGAAAATAAATAACTACCCGTTAATTTGAAAGCATTATTCAGAGACTGGCGTATTGGCTGTTCCTCACAATTGATAGTTTTGTTGCCATTCAAACTTGACTTTTGGCATCTAAATCTGCGTATAGATTTACTAATTCAATTGAAAGCTAACTTCTTTTTGCGCACTTGCTGACGACTGTTTTTGCGGCGTATATTTGAACGGATCTTTGTCATTTCGGTTGTAGTGGTGGTAGTTGACTGTGTGATTAATTGTGTGTTCATTGGAATAAGTGTCTCGTCTTCTAGCGGCGTGCAAGTCTCTTGATCTGTAAGTTTTTGATTTCTAAAACTTGTGGTTTAAAATTACCATTCTCCACAAAACAACAGCAAATTCTATGTCCTCGAGTAGACCAGCAAGGTCCAGCTTGTTGAGCTTTGATCATAAGGCAATAACTGAAAGTTTTTAAACAATGCTTTCGCTGTGCAATTTTTAAAAGTTGTTTACCGATAAACTTCATCATTAAAATGCGGATAAACGCAATGTAGATGATCATCGTCATTGGTTTCCGGTTCAACATTAGCTGGAGTAACATATTCATCAATTACTGAATCCTCCCACACAATTTCAATTTCTACTGGATGGATGTCCCCATAATCGTGATTTTGTAAAGTCTGTGCTGGCTCGTCAAACTTCTCTTTTTTGTGGCTCATGCAACCAATCGCTCCGGGCAAACACTGACGATCATCACACTTGATTGGAGTGCCATTTATTGGAAGCACTAAACTAACTATTGTATGAAGTTGTAGATCAGCAAACTACCTGTTAGATTTGACTCTAATAGTTCATCTAATGAGTTGTGATTGTTTGAACAACAAAATTTAATAAATGTTGACGCGTGAACAAACTTTTCCGGTTTCAAGTTGTAAGTCTGCTCTAAATAAGCTAAGAACTGTGGATTTAGTCGAAACATTGGCATTTTTTGGCATCTAGATTGGTGAGAGCACAAGTGCGAATAATAGACATCTCTCGTTCCCTCGTGTTCCTCTCCCATGAAAACGCTGGAATCAATGCATTCGTAAATAACTGTTTTATCACTACTACTCTCATCCCATGGAATAGCAAGATATCCGCAAGTTGTGCTGGCACTTGGGCATAAAACTGGAGTCGATGTACTGCTTTTGTTAGCAAAACCGCTTCGACAAAACATCTAAAACAAGCTTTTACAGACGGCTTCAAAGATAACAAACTTTGACGTTGTATGGAGCTAACGGCAATTCAAGTCTATTGATAGACGGATGATAGAAAATGCCCGAGTGTGCATTCTCGATAAGGACAATGACAACAATAAAGAGTAGCTTGTCGAAAGACATTTTGAGTAGTTATGAGTTTGAGGGCATAAATCTCAAACTTGCAAATTGGTCTCAGACACGTGCTGTCGGACGGCTCAAACACCAATCAAAAGAGAGCGAACGCCAAATTGACTCGCCAGATCCGGATAAATAAAAGTGTGAAAACCGGCGCTTGCGTTTAAAAGTTCCTCTCTCTAAACACAATTGATTGGCGGCCTTGGCTCGGGTGGCATGCTATTCAAGAACAAATTGCAAATGCCTGTGGCGTGTAGTTCAAATTTCCCTAGAATTCCTGACCGCAAGCAAATGATCCTTGTCAAATAAAATGTTTTTGCTGAAAACTTCATTCAAAAAACAAGACGTGCTTAATTGTGACCCGTCAAAGACGAGATGCATGTCACTTGAAATAACAAATGTTCTGTCTCGTCTGACACGCGTTTGATTGGAAGATCTTGAGCCAGATTTTGCAAAAAAGTTTGCACGTATGTGTAGTTTGGAAACGTTTATCATCTGTAGGAGCAATCGAATCTTTATAAAACACATCAATCTATTAAATCAATCTATTAGATCAGTTCATTAAACAATCTATTAACTTTAGTAAACTAAGTTCTGAATGTTTTAATTGACATTGTAGATTTTAACACTTTTTATAAAAGGTGTAAATTATTGACAGTCTTCAATGTTAAAACGAAACTCAATGACAATACGTCTACGTTCGCTATCAAAGTACTCGGCACGACTCTTTGAAAACATTTGGCTTTGTGCATTTTTTGAGTTTTCCCAAAATTTTCTGTGATTTAAACAATTTCATTGTTATTTAAGATGGGCTTAACAAAGGATTATTTGCGGTATGCATATGCTGGCCGATGCAACATTGTTGGCTCTCAAAATGGTGTGATTCAATCAGTTGACAAAGTTTCATGCGCTGTTTCAACAGCAGAAGCCGTTACGATTTTCAATATGCGAACACTGGAAAAGGTACATACTTGATATTGCGCTTTTAAATTCATTTTCAATGTTTAGGTCAACGAAATAAGTCGTGATGCTGTCGAAGTAACTGTCTTCCGTTACAGCGACGATCGAAAACAACTTGCAATTGGCTATTCAGATGGCGAAGTTCATTTGTATCGAAGTGAAGGCAAAAAAGGAGGTAATACTTGCATTCAAGTTTTGTTTCTATTTTACCTTCCTAGAATTTGGCGAACCAATTATTTTTACTGGACATCGTACAGGAGTCAATGCTCTGGCGTTTAGCAATGATGGATTGACATTGGCTTCAGGCGGCAAAGATTCAATTGTTGTTTTGTGGGACATTGTCAGTGAATCAGGAATTTACCGTTTTATCGGACACAAAAGCACAATTACACAAGTTCAATTCACCTTAGATGACAAATATCTTGTTTCCAGGTTTGCTTAAACATTAAACTTGTATGTTTTTACTTTAAAATTTCAGCTCGAAAGACACTCAAGTCAAATTTTGGGATATTGCTAGTCAATCATGCATTTACACTTTAATTGACTGCGCTTCTGAGGTCTACTGCTTTTCTCTGATCAAATCTGATCGCTTGTTAATTGTTGGCACAGCAAATTTGGAGTCGCAAGTTTATGAAATTGTTTGGTTAGATAACAGTGCAGATCGTTCTGATGAACTTCAAGAACCACCAAGCAAAATGAATCATTTAGTGGGTGCTGAAACTTTTGAGCGTGAACATGATCAAGGAAATGTAAGATAAAAGTTTGCTTTAGTTACTAACTTTTAAAATGATTTAAGGAAGTTTTTCGGTGCATAAAACGTGGAATCTTGTTGCGTCAAGCTAAAGGTCGAACTTTGCAAATGAATGTTTCGGCCGACGAATCTTTACTTTGTCTTTTGGTATCTCAAAGTTAATAGATTGATTAACTTTTATTATTTTAGGGTAGTGACTCAGTTATTGATGTCTTTCGAATCTTCTCCGACGAAGAAAGTCGAAAACGCTTCAAAAAGAAATTGCACAAAGCTAAAAAATCTGCAACAGACGAGTAATTGACTCATTAATGATCTTAAACACATTTAAATTTTAGATCTGGCGACATGCAAATAACTCAAAATGAAATTGCAAAGGATATTTCACTGATGATAATGCGTGCTGGAATTGTTCAATTGCCTGCAAAAATTAAGTGGATTGATTTGTACAGAGAGGTCAAAGTCAAGGACACAACAATGAGCTATCGAGTAAGTTTTAAAGCAATGCTTATTTTCAAACTAAATGTTTAGGTCTGCTGTCTTCTGAAAAGCAATACAATTCATGGTGTTATGATTGACTTGGATACAAAAGCAAACCAAATTACTGCTGAGTCAATTGTTGATTTGGACTATGTGAGTTGTTTGTGCAAAAACAAATATAATGTTTTGTTTAGCGTGGACACAGATTTGACATTCGAACTTTGGCTGTTACATCAAACAATGCAGCATTTTTATCGGGCTCTGCAGATTCGGCTATTTTGTGGGATATGCAAACTTTAATGCCAATCAATCGCTTCACTGACGAATCACTCAAGGATATTACAACTTCATTGTTTGTGGCCGGAGATAAGCAGTTTCTTGTCGGAACAAAGGTAGCTTTAACTTTATTCTTTAAGTTTAATATTTAACTTTAGACCGGTTCTCTCTTTTTGTTTGACATTCCAAGTTGCGAGCTCATTGAAACCAATAAAGACGCGCATGCAGGCGCAATTTCTTCAATGGTTACTCTGCCAAACGGGGTTTGTTATTTGATTAAAAATTTTAATATGTACTTTTACTTAGAAAGGATTTGTGACTTGTGGTGCCGACAAATCAGCAGTTTTTTGGAAATACCATCTACAAAATGAAATCGACAGGTAGTTCTTATTTTAAAACACCATTTGATCAGTTCATTTAGAAAGCGCTTGTCTTTTCGTAAAGAGAAGACTGTTACATTGCAAGACGAAATACTTTGTACTGTTATTTCTCCGAATGGGAAATTCATTGCCTTTGGCTTGCTTGATAACACTGTTCGAGTTTACTATCTTGAGTCAATGAAGTTTTTCCTCACTCTTTATGGCCATTCTTTGCCAGTGACGTGCGTGGATATTGGTCCGGACAACAAATTGGTTGCAACTGGTTCAATGGACAAAACTGTCAAAATTTGGGGTTTGGATTTCGGTGATTGCCATCGATCCTTGTTTGCACATGACGACGCGTAAGTTAAAACAAAACCTCATTTGTAATTTTTACATGTCTAGCGTTTCGTGCGTGAAATTCAACAAAGATGTGGAAGAGCAGCTTATTTGGTCAGCTGGCAGAGACGGAAAAATCAAGCAGTGGAATGCACAGAAATTCGATTTGATACAAACTCTCAATGGACACTTTGCTGAAATTCGAGCGCTTACTCAAACCACCGATGCTAACACATTGGTAAATGTCCGACTATTTTCAATTGTACATTTATGTTGTTTAGATTTCTGCATCTCGAGACAAAACTATTAGATTGTGGGAACTGACCGACGAAATTATTGTGGTTGCAGATGAACAAGAAAAAGAGCGTGAAAAAGAAGACTTCACACGAATTGTTGACGCCGAAGATATTGTGAGTTCTAGTTTTAACTTCAAAAAATATTCATTGTTTAGGTGCCTGGCGAAAATCCGGAAAATGCATTGGGAATGGCTGCAAAGAAGAACATCAGTTCGGTGAAGGGCGCAGAAGCTATTTTGGAAGCATTGGAGATTTACAGAGAAGAGTTGGCTGAACAAGCTGAAGATCCGAAGGTAGTTTTACAAATAGTTGTAATTAAGTTACTAATCAACTTTAGCACAAACCTCATCCGCTGATTACTGCATACAAGAGTGCAAATTTGAATCATTTTGTTCTTGACGCCATCAACAAAGTCAATGCATCGCATTTGGAGCGCAGTCTTTTACTAGTTCCATTTGATTATGTTGCGGATATTCTGAACTGCTTATCAAAATGTGTCGAGCAACACTACAAGTTGGAATTGGCTATTCGTATTTCGGTATTTTTGTTCAAGTAAGTAGATTTTTAGATTTGAATTGTTACAATTTATTCTGCTTATAGGACGAATTTGAATCAACTGACTGGTCAGAAAGAATTCCTGCCTAAGATGAAAACTCTTCAGGAAATTCTTCCAACTACAGTCAAAACTACAAAGGTAATTCAATATTATTTGACCGCGGCTAACTTTTTGCTTAGGATCAAATTAACTTCAATTTGGCTGCTCTCCGACTTCACAAACTTTCAATCGAGGAACGTGACGAAATTCAATTGTTCCGCAAAATTGCTGGTGATTCGACGGCCAAGAAGAAGAAATCAAAGAAAGTGCGCGACATTGCAATCGTGAATCCGGTTCACATATGAGAAATCTTTGATTGTGTCGTTGTTATTGTTGAATTTGTTGTTAAACGTTATAAAGATTAATTCAAATGTGTTCGTTTATTTGTCTATGTTATCGGTCATTTCTACATGTAAAAAAGTTTAAACAATAAAAAGCGAACAAGCTCTTTGGAAGATTTGCGAGTGAGCCGAATTGGTAGCGTCGGGTCTATCCAGGCGCCGTGGGCTTTTTGGCCAGTTCAAAAAAGGAAACAAAAAACGCGAGCAAGCCATAAATGTCTCGTGCCGCTTGCCGTCAATCTTTTCTTCCTTTATTGGCCAAAAATAGCCTTTGTTTGAACCTTGTTCTAACCTTATAATTCGCATTAAAAATCAATTACTTCAGCCAAGTGAATAAAACTTTGCTTTCAGGTTAAATTATGTAGCTTTATTGGAGTTTTCGGCAGGAAATCTAATCGAGTTTGTATCTTTTTACTAAATTTAAAGTTTATTGATGAATTTAGGCAACTGTATGCTCTTCTTCATTTGGTCTTTAGTCAAGTAAAAAGTTGTGGAACTTTTGAACTAATCAATTGTTTAGCTCTGCTGTCCAGAATGCCAGAAGAAAGCGGTTGCTTGCTATTTTACGAGTGTATATGGCCACACCGTTTGCTTTACGCTCGGCACTTGTATGCCGACGATTATCGAGTAGATTCAACCGTTCCGAATATGCACAATTTTTTGATCAACAAAAGAGGTACAATTGTTGTTTGAATTAAATCATCTTCGATTCTTTAAACGTTTAGATTGTTCAAGGCACCCAGTGAGCCCACCCTTAACAATAAAACTTCATACGAGACCATCCTTTTCCACACAGAAGAAGTTGAAATTTTATCTACACCTTTCCTGGTATACTTACAGTTTTAAGTGCATTTAAACTTGCATTGTTTAGACTTTTAACATCGAAGAATGGGTGCCTTCCTTCCGCAATAGAAATAATTTATTAATAAGGTACAGCTTATTCTCAAATTTACCCAATCTTTAAATTTAGCAATAAAGACGCACGGGTATTTTTTATCATAAAGACAGCGCCTACCGTCCTTTCACCCGTAAACGAGCTCAGCAAGCCCAGTTGTTCTTCAACACTTACCGATTTAAATGATATCGAAACAAGCGGAGTTAAAGGTAATAAAAACACTTTAAAACTCTGCAAAAAGCAAATTTTAGGAGACAATCAACAAGAAGATCGTCGATTTTATTTGGTATCTTTTAAAGAACTCAGATGTTTAAATACTACTTGTTACAGGTGGACAATTTTGCTAACCGAATTGCATGCAAAAGACATTCCCACGAACAGATGCTTTACGAGACCACACTTGATAATTTCTACATGCTTGTCATCTATTGGTCTGAATCAACTTTGCGCGCAAGTCAAGGCGTTTTCGATGTCGTAGAAATAAATTGTAAGTTTTCTGCACTTTAGTTAATATTTGAAATTGCAACAACAAATTGCAGCTATTCGATCAAGTGACTTAAACTTAATTCGTGAAGCACTTGAAGACTGTTCATCTTCGTCTAGTTCATTAGCGGTCTACTCCTCGTTTGCTTCTTTGAATGCTGAAAAGGAATTGCGAACATTCACCGATCAAAAGAGATCAAAGCCATTTTCTTTGTTGGAGTTGCTTTATGAGCAAGATCGAGGTCAACGTGTTAATGTTTGGAATGTTACAAATGTCTACAACAATACTTTGAATTCAACAACAAGGAACAAAAACCTATTCGCCAGTGACACAGCGTTAAATGTTGATTTGAATGAACGGCCATTTTTCGGTGAACGTTATGGAAGCTTTGCTAGACGGTTAGTTTTAACGTTTTCAAAGATTTACGTGAATGTAAAAAGTTCACAAATGCATATGAGAACATTTAAACATATTACAAGCACAACCATGTTTACAGATCTCATCGGACCAAAAACGAGCGATCAATGTCACGTCCAGTCAGTGCAGTTATTCGCTACCGTTCGTGCAGTCCTTCCATTAATCCTTGCTTCTCTGCCTCTTCTTCAATAAGGCAGAGATTTCCGATGGCCAAACACTCTGCCGATTTTACCAACATTCCACTAACGCGGTTTTCTACTCCTCCGTCCATTCCTGTCTACATACAAAGAAGGCGCAGGCATTATGATAGCGAACCTTCTTCCTCATCGGATGCGTCAGTTATCATACCGCCAATGTTATTTTTAGTTACGGGACAATTGAATATGCTTTATTTTAGAAACACGGACGAACAGCAAGTTTCCAGAAGCTCCACATTTGCTTCGGACATCAAAGACCTACTGAAGAGCGAGGAACTCACTGAGTAAGTTCATTTGTGTGGGCAATGCAAGTTGAGTCCAGGATGTTCGCCGAATAATGGCCGACTCCATGTACCCTAGTTATTTTGTCTCTTGTGTGAAGTAGTCGCGTTATTTTATTATCACCGCCGAAGTGCGAAAAGAAACAGAATAAGTTTTGGTAGGGAAGGGCGGATAAGTGAAAGGCGCGCAATGAAGTAATAGGATTCTTTTGGCTGGCCAGATAACTTAACAACACAGACAAACTTATCATGCCCAATTTGGATGGTGTATTCCGGTTCTTCTTTGTCTATTGCGTGCTCTATTTTTCGGCATTGTATGTTGCGTAAGGCCCGCTAAAATTGGTTGAACTTCCCTATTTATTCAAATGGCTATTATGTGTTGGGGTAAGCATCATTCGGTTGGTTTCTGCTTGCTTGCCCACACGAACGGTTTGCTTTTAGGATGGCGGAAAACTCCGCTCCAACTGGTGTTAAGTTGGACTTGACTTTAATTAACGATAATCAAGTGGTCGAGTTGAATGAGCTCACAGCTACCGACGCGACCAGCAGCAACAGTCTAATTCAACAAACAGGTTAGTAGAAACTAATTTCGTGTTATTAAAAACACCTTTAAGACTCTCCTCGTGATCTCATTTATCCTCTCCGTTCCAAATTCCTCGAATTCTGCCAGCGTCCATTCTCACGTTTTCCGAACTTTAACATAAAATTGCCAGGCAGGCCAGACAACGGATCAATGGACAGCACACCACATGCCGAGTCACAAAATCACTTATTTGTAAGTCTTTATTTATTGTTGAGTCAAGTTAAAAAGCATTTTTTATACAAATGTGCTTTTGTTATTTACCTTTTTGAGCAAGCATAACAACCTTGAGTGAAGGTCAAAAAACGATGAGCGGAAAAATAGTTGAGAAAATTCGTTCGATAAACATGCGAGTCAGGAAGTGGGCAGCCGAAGCCTTTCCCGCCGCTTTTTCAATATTACTTGGACGCGTAGACATTTTAGTGGTTCGATTTAATGAGTAAACGCTTTTACAATACAAGATCATTGCTTTGCACTGGCAGAGTCTGTCAGTTGGTTGGTAGCAAGGTGAGATTGTATCGCAATGCGGGGATAAGCTTGAAAAGAGGAACTTTTGCGTAGTTGCTGTGCTAGCTTTTTAGATTGGCGCTTCTTACGTTTTCAACTAATTTAAAAGTTCAACATTTTTCAGATCCAAGCCGAACACTTCAACCCACGTCGACGCCACAGTCTTACGCCCGAATCAAAATTCTATTCACCCGAAGGCCTTGGAGTTCAGTTTGAAAGTAAGTTTTAAGCGTTGTGTTGGGGTCATAAAAATGCTCAACTTTGATCTCGGGGCGTCATTGTTTATTTACAAAACAGAACAAAGCTGCAATGTGATAGCGTTATCGCCTTTTTGTTCTCAAAAGTTATCAGCACGCAACTGGGGCAAATGCCAAAAAGCAGACTTGCGACAAATTAATAGTCCCGGGTGTTTGATCACTTTCAGGTTACTGGCTTGGCCGCCAGCCATTAATCGCCCATAATTGAATTGCGTTTATTGGGCGCCTGGTTCGGCGTGGAGCTCAGCTGATAAAATGTCTACATGGCCTCGGAGACCGATCTCTGTAATTCCGATAATTTTCGAACTGTTTGTTTGCACTTTTCCACCCGCTTCGTAAAAGAACGCTCAAACATTTCACGGCAAATGGTTTTTGGACAAGTTTATGCGCCAACTTTACCAAAAGAATTTTATGTCGACGGCATTTGAGAGTCTTTTACGCAACGATGATGAGGTTTTGGGCATTGTTGAGGGGCATTTTCAACACGAAAGCTAGCAATTGAGTCAGGCTTTATTTGCGTTTTAATTCGCCGCATCTGAACAGCATTTCGAAGACATTTGATTAAATTTTACGTAATCATTCACATTTAGACTACCGCCGACGTTCACTGAGCCCACTATCACTGTCTTTGTTAGCAAATTATGGTTCTCGGGAGGCAATCGACTCCATACCTATGCAAATAGGCTTCCAGAACACAGATCCACTATTTCAACGCAACTATCGGTGCACGGTTACACAAAGACGCCGGTCGCATAGCATGTCCATTAACGGAGACATAAAAAACAAAAACAATGGGGTTCATTCAACTGAACAAAACGGCACATGCAATTCGGTGGGAAAGCCAAGATCAAAGCCGCCAACGGTTAGTTTTATAGAAGTTCCGCCAGTAATGATAATGCTTTCCAGATTTTAATTTACACCGGAGATCGTCAAGATCAATTTACAAGCATTGCTCACTCGCTTAACCAAATCTTACCTCGAGACACCTACACTTTATCACATCTGTCAACGACAGCTCTTAGACTGCATCCATGTTCGTTTTTGAAATTCTTTAAAATAACTGAATATGTTTGTGGTTTAGGGATGGACAATGCCGCCTGTTTATTAATTGCCGATACAAAACTATTGGACGATCAGGCATGGATCAAACTGCAGTCCTACTTTATTTATGTAAGTATAGTTTTTGCCTTCTGATTAATGTCTCCTTGTTTAGGCTGGAAAAATCTTGTTTGTTTGCCAGAATAGTTTGGTTGCAAACTTAACGCATTGTGACTCCGCAAAAAAGCAGGCTAACATAATAAAGAATGCGTTTGGCAAAAAGGCTTCTTCCGGCGTGCTTGGCAAGGATTTTGAAAGTTTTATGAAAAAGTCCATGAAAACTCTGCACAAGAGCAAAGAAGTGCAAGAAACATTTCATGCAACAGATCCGGTCGGCGGTTACAAATTCTCAGTTGTGTTGCACAAAAAATCAGGTAAGTTCTTAAATAATTTAAACTCACTTTGTAAACTCGCTTTTAGATCAACCATTTTTCTTATACATGGAGAACTCAGAACACCAAGCGAGTGCGTTGTTTTCTGACGCAACCACTGATCAACTGTTGAGTGCAGCTGGACAACAATTAATAGCGGAAGCAATTAGTCGATTGGGCATTCAAGTAAAGCACAATGACCCGTTACCTCGTTTGACGCGTGGCTATTTGCTCTGTCAAGAGGATCAGCTTGTTTTTAAAATGGACAACCTGACCTATGGCGACGAAATTGGCAATTCTCCAAAACTCGTTTTCCGACCTACTGCTCAACTCGACGACACAAGCTTGCCAAATGCGGACCTTTCTTTGCTGCCTATTGAAGTTAGAAGAAGGTAAGATTAATGTGATTTCTACATTCTAAATAATGATGTTTGTTTAGAAAGACCGGAGTCCCGAGCGAAACGTTTAATTCTGCACTTTATTTTGAAAAATTGCAAACAAAGTCACTTGGACGAGCGTTTTTACATGTTCCTGTTTGCGACACAACAATAAACATCTGCAAAAGGTTTGTTTGTTAAAGATTACTCCGTGTTTATAACAATGTTTAGTTTGAACAAAGCACTGCCGAATTTCGATGGGATTCTTGTTTGTGCAGATATTCAACGAGCCGGCATGGGCAGAGCTGGAAATCAATGGCTTTCGCCAAAAGGAAGCATTGCCTTCTCATTCGACTTCAACGTGCCAACAAATTCCGAACTGGGTCAAAACATCGTTTTCCTGCAACACATTCTTGCAGTTTCGATTGTTGATGCCGTTCTATCTTTGCTCAAATTGCCAGACTTCCCGCTTCGAATCAAGTGGCCAAACGACATCTACTATGGTCGTTCCTACAAAATGGGTGGAATTTTGGTCAGTGCTTCGTCGGATGGCAATTTTATGCGATGTATAGTGAGTAAGTACTTATTGCTTTTACTCAATAACTTATGTCCACTTGTTTCAGGCACAGGCTTGAACGTTGCAAATTCTAATCCAACTGTTTGTATTAATGACATGTTGCCTGCCGATTTCAAACACCAATTAACAGTTGAAGAGACTTTGGCCGAAATCATGAACAAATTCGAAGGCAAGTTGCTTTAAGCATATCTGTATTAATTAATTAAATTTTAGAGCATGTCAATGTGTTTGTAAACAAAGGAAAGAAAGAGTTTCTTGAAACTTACGAACGTTTTTGGTTACACAGTCGTGAAGAAGTAACAGTGATTCATGAAGAAAATGGCTTGAAGGTAAGTTGCTAAAACTTATAAAATGTTAGTAAAATAACACTGTTCAGGACAAAGTTGTTATTCGCGGCTTGGACCCTAACGGATATTTGGAGGTGCGATCCAAAAACACAGGCAAAGTTTTCAGTGTATTTGACGACGGAAACACGTTTGACATGCTCAAAGGATTGATACGACCCAAATAAACTTGCAATTATTTCACACTCAACACATTCCCGAAACAAGCCAGTGCAAATACGAGTTAATCTTTAATTTTTGTACATTATAGTTGAAGCCAGTGTTGAGGGGTGGGCAGCAGAGAAGGCGGGGGGCGAGCAGAAGGGGGGGGCAGCAAGTTGTTTAGTAAGTTGACACGACTGACACGACTACTAACCGAAGAATTCAGAAGCAACGAAGCAGGCACTAGCATAGACAACGATATTAAATTATAAATGCAACAACGATGACGTACAACAATAGACATATTATAGGGAGCACGACGAACGGCCGGGCGAGCAGAGAGGGAGGGGCCACAGAGCGGAGGGGGGTTCCACGTAAGTGAATAGAGCGGAAGCTGATAAAAAGGGGGGCCCACAGATGATGAGCGCAAAACGGCGTAATACGTGTAAAGTCATCAATGGGCTTGGGGGGCGAACGGAGGGAAGAGACGCGGGACAAGACGGTTCACCATGCAATTGACTATATTATAACAATAAAACCAAAGACCGAGACATACACAATTGGCAGTACATGAGTTGGTCACAACAGTAGGTAGCTGCATCAATAGTGAACAAAATCAATAACACAGCGAAGGGCAACGACAACAACGCGGAACGCACCGGCCGCACCAAAGGCACCGGTAATGAGGGGCCATGGTGGTAGCGGAAGCTAAATGGCCACGGGCACACGCGGAGGCGAGGAGCCATCGGGTTGTCATCAAGCGAGCATTGCGAGCCAACGACCAGCGTGTAAGACGGAAGATGCGATGGCGGAAGGGGGGCGACCCATAGCCTCGATTAGGACCCCACATACTCACTCAGCACCTTAACCAACTGACGGGAGGCACAGGGGCGGCACGTGGCCACAGTGACCACGACCACCCAAGCTCCAAGTCCCGCACATAGCAATCACCAAACGCCGGCGCCACTGCGCTGCGCGGCAATGCGGCATGTACAACTCGTGGTCGCGCACCTGGATCACACTCTAATCTGTCGGGTTTGCATGGCGGCGCCCACAGGACAGGCGCACTCCAGTTGCCAGGGGCCGCGCCGGGCGGTAGGCCTGCATCCCGCGGGGCCACGTGTAACCCGGTCACCCGTTGAGCGTGCCGCGGGGCGCATGTGGCCACACCGTGCCGTTAACCATGCGTCCGGTACGCTCCGGGCGGGTCGCTCGTGGGGGGGCCGCGCGGTGCGCGTTGGGCCGGCGCCGCACCACGCGCGCGGGGCGGTGCGCAGCCACGGGGCCCGCCCCACCGCCACACGGACTTGCCGGCGCACCCCCGCGCGCGCCGGGGCGGGACGGCCCGGTCGCGCGCCGGTAAGCTAGCCTAACTATTTGAAAAATAAATTTAACACAATATTCGGCTAAAGACTTTATTCCTTTCGATCGAGATTTACAAAATGTCAGAATTGCTCAGTATCCAAAGTAGCTCCACAATTTAGCCACAGTAGCCATAGCTTGGCTAAAATAGTCATCACTGCCGTCCTCAGCCGGTTTCTGCTTCTTAGTTGGATCTTCCTTTGACGATGGCTTTACCTCCGGTTGAGTAGATTTGACTGGTTGTGCCTTGTCTCGATCGCCAAAAAATACGTTATCTGGCTTAATGAACTCGTACCTAAAAGAAATTAACTCACAAATACAAGCGAAAACACTTACTTCTTCTTGGCTTTGTAGTCACGATACAATGAATTGTCCAAAACTTTACTCGAATCCTTCAAGTTTGTCAAATCGGATCTTTCAGTTTCAATCGCTTGCAGAACGCTGCACTTTTGAGGCACTACATCCAACGGTTTTGGATTCTTACTGTCAGCTTTGTATATAGCTAAATTTCAAATTAACAAGAATAAAATGAAAAAAATCTTACATCGCTGAGACGAATCTTCATCGAAGCCAGATAACGATGCCCAAGAGTCTTTGTCCAAGTTGCTATCCTTCTTAGCTGGCTTGTCTACTTTCTTGTCAACTGGCTTTTCTACTTTCTTGTCTGCTTGCTTGGTCGGTGTCTTTGAAGCCATTAATTTTCCAGCTAAAATGTGAGAATCAGCATTCAAATGAATGAACAATTTAAACTTGTTTGAAGAAAACAGTTTTTCTAGTTTTGCATAATTGAAAGAACTTGTTTGAAATAAACTGCTTGTGTAAAGTTAATGTTTAATTTCATTACCCATGTTCGAACTAATTGCGATTATTTATTTATTAAGAGTCCACTGGCTAACACAAACTATGCGTTATTTACAAACAAATAAATTATTAAATGTCCACAAGGACAAAAATATGGCATCGACGTGAGAACAACTTTAAAATCTCAATATCTGGCTGTTGGAAAAACGGCTTTGAATGGAGTGCCTGGAAGGGATTGATCGCCTTTAATTGTGCTGTATGTTTCCGCGGGATTCCAATAGTTGGCGGCTTTCATTCGCAGGAAATACTTTGAAAGCTTTAAGATGATGGCGACAACAGGTAGAACCGCAAATGAGAGAAACAGTAAGCTGATCCAGATACCCTAAAACACCCATTATCACAAGAACTTCCATTTTAAATTACCTGTAAGGGCCGAACAAAAGATTCGCAGTTGTATTGATTGATTGTGTTTCGGTCGACGAGAAAGTCATTCAAAAAATCAAGCAAGTTGTAGGGATCAAAGAACTCGAAGTTGGCGTTAACAAACATTTCCATGTTGTGATTTTGCGCTTGAGCTTGAACGTACGGGCAAATAGCATTGTGCGATTGGATGTATGCAAACAGGATTGTAGAAATTAACAGGAGAACAGGAGCGGATCCAAGTAAAATCATTGCGCCCGCAACAAGAATACGGCCACAAGAGTTGGAGTTGTTACTTCTGTCCATTGGATGATAGCTGTTAAGGTACTCGCGACAACCAATTAAAGTTGACGTGCAGGTGACAGACAGAATAGCCGCATAAATAAAGGCAAGTATGGAAAAGACGACCACTTGAGTGCGAATGTCTGAGTCGTTCTCGATTGGGCGGAATTCATAGCCAAGCTCTCGAATACTGTTGTACTTGTTGAGCAAATCAGCTTCTCCGAATTCGACACGCTTGTGATTATCGACATCAATGTCCGTTATAGTGATAGTATTGAAGTTGATGCGCACGGGACGTTCGGAAGATTTCTACAACTCACCGGTTATTTAAATATCTACTTCAACACTTACGTTCAACTGCTGAATGTTGATTGGAATCTCGTCAGAATTGCCAAACATTGGTCGTCCGCCGTGGCCCAACCGAAGAATACACGTAACAATGAATATCGTGCAACAAGCAAGCAGTATCCAATTAACAGCAAATCCGACGGCAAGACTGACAAAATTCGAGCGCTTTGTTGGGTGCTTCTGTAAGATGTTTGGATGAAAGACATGTTTAAAAGCAATAAACTAACGCATACTTGATAGAGTTCCGATCCACATGCATTCAAGTAACGAGCAATGCAAAAAACTCCGAAAAGCACGAAGAAGATGGCGCTTAGAATTCCAAACAAAATCAGACAACTGAGAAATCCGGGTTCTTGTGGCAATAACAAATCAAAGACTTCGCCGTTAAGCAGTTCCTTCTAAATAACCCGTGTTTGACTTGTGTTTAAGACAATCATTACCTGTTTTTTGAAAGCATCAAGAAGAGTTTGCGGGTCACTGATATTGCTTTCCACTAATCGGTGCTGAAGGCTTTGGGCCCAGTCGATAGGCCAGTCAATCATTGTGAAGTGTGATGAACTAAAAAGTATAGCTTACAACGCTCGTTTACAACCAGATATCAAAGCGGCTCGCAAGAATGGGGCTTTGAGCGGTAGTCAAGATCGTGCAGATACCGATCGGGTATTTAATTGAAAGGAACGTCAAGTGAGATCTACCTTACGTCAATTCGTTCAAGGCCGACGCATGCCGAAACTTGGCGCGCACCCAAAGCTGCCTATTAAGACGGCTGTAAAATGGCAATCGCCAGTCGGATGGATAACTTCTTCGACCGGTATCCCTCCCACTCACAGCTTGCGATCCGAGCGCCACTCCCCAAATGACCATTCTCGGACTCGGCTGGAGAAAAGCCAAAATCCGCCGCAGGACATCGTCGAATTATTAGGCGCATGCGATTACTAATTCTGTTTCGGCAACTTTAATAATTGCAATCAGTCAACAACACACAAGTTAATTGGTTTATTGAAAATCTCCGGTATTCTTCATAAACGAATAAATAAGCGCCCATCTTCACGATGGCGCAAAATCAAAAACCTGATCGCATAAAAGAGGAGTAAAGTACGGTTGAGATTTCAGTGAGTGAGCGAAGAACTGGATTAAGACCTTGACACAAAAGTGAAACGCGTAAACAATTGACGTTGATTCACCGGAGCACAAACAAGTAAACAGTTATGTACAACAATTTCATTGAAGAAGTTAGAGCTATAGAAAGGACCCGTTTGTTTTCTTTGTACAATCAATTTGCACTTTCACCAGACCGAGCACTTCATCTTGGGATTCATTCTTGCGCTGGCAGGACAGTTAAACGCTTTGGAAAACTCTGCTTGGTTAGAGACAACTCCATTGATTCGAAATCTGGCTGGACTGTGATTGTCTAAAAAGGTTCTTAATTATTTAACTAAGTTTAAAAGTTTACCTGAAAACAATTGTCGAACTGTTTCTTCTCTTTTTGCATGTCCGCAATAACTCTGAAGCATTCATATTTAACAATTGACTTTAAAACAACATAATTACCATCGCAAAGGAAATGTAAAAAATCTGATCGTTGCTATACTTTTCAAAGCCCGGTATTTTTAACTGCCGCTCATCCGGATGCATGTTTAAGAATTTCTGGTAAGCGCGGTAGGAGGTTGCAATTCCACTGTTGTCGGCTGCATTTTCTCCGTTGCTTGCTGAACACAAAAGTGAGTTTCATGTCAGACCAATTTCAACCTACCAAATCCATCTACTTTCAAGCCGTTTGTTCCGGGAACTTCATACTGTGAATACTGATCGATAATGCACTTGTTGCGCTGCTCGAAGCGTTTGCGAGTAATTGGTTGCCACCTGAAATTAGTTACATTTCGAACAATGTTTATAAAACTAACCAGTTGCGTCGGTTGCCGTTCTTTTCAAATTGGCTTCCTTGCAAATCGAAGCCATGTACAATTTCATGCGCAATGATTGAACCAATCGAGCCAAAGTTCATCGCCATCGGAAACTCGGTGTTGAAGAACGGTGCTTGCAAGATAGCGCCAGGAATTGTCAGAGCGTTACGGACAAACGTATATGCAGCATTTACAGTGATTGAAGTCATCGGAAACAATCCAGTATCGACAGGCTTCAGTAAGTTCAACGAGGAAGTGTGTTGTCTCCACAATGAGTGCTTTTGAACAATGGTAGCGTAACTGTCGTTTGGCTGCCATTTCAACTAGACATTTTAAGATATACTCAGCACAAAGATCTAAAACTGTACCGAATTGTAATAAGCATCCAATGCAGTGTCGTTGTAAATAAATTCTGGAGCTCCGATTAATCCCAATCATTGCGTGTGCCTTTTGAAGCGCATAGGCCTTTGTGGTTCTTAAAGTTTTCATTAAAACTCATATAATTAATGTAAGTTACTTGTCCATCCAAGTAGTGCGAATTAGTTTTTTAATAAACTCTTTTTTCAGCTTTGCGAACATGTTTTTGACAAGCGTGAAGTCGTCGCGTTTAAAGAACTTGCGAATGAACATGGCGTCAGTTGCCTGAAAGTGTTAAAAGTACTTTACACATATGCTGCAAAGTTTACATAAGGCATCGCAGCGTTCAAAACAGTTGCACACTCCTTCCATCTTGGAGTTTGTTCAAGTGTTCCGATGACTCGTCGCATATAGTCCTGAAATAACACATTCACTGTTTGTTCGTTTTAGTTATGCTTACATGTCGGACACTTCCGAATCTTTCATCCAACTGAAGCCAGTAAGCATCACTAAATCTCCATCCCATTACATTCATTAGTGTTCTGTTGTCTGTTTCTTTGAGGAGCTTGTCCAGAAGAATGAAAAATTGAGGATTTGCGATGATGACTTCAGGATCTGCGGACAGATATCCGTCCATCTCCTTTGGCATAACACTCAAAAAGTATTTTCGCCAGTCGATCTAAATTTAACTCAATTAATTCTTTCAAAATTTAATCGAATCAAGTGGCGACTGCATTAATTAGCGATGCGAACTTTATGCTCGACTGCTTCGTACAAAAGCGAATTTATGGCGCACTGTTCAATTAAGTAGGAACTCACCGAAGGAACGTAGGCTGCCATGTCGCTAAGTCTCGAGGCTCTAAAGGCGGTTGAGAAGTTTCCTGTGTTCTTGTTCATGCTGTCCATTGTGATCTTTGCAAAACGAGTCTCAAACTCAATTATGTCGTTCACGTCATTTTCCAGCTCTTCTTTTGATCGACTCGAATGAGCGTCGCGTGCAATTAAGGAAACGATTCTTTGCATGTATTGCTTGTCTTAAAGCAAGAAGATTGAATAAATTAAACAAACATGAAGAATTTCAAAACTTACAAGCTGAAAACTGCATTCCAAACCGAAACTTGTCAAGATAGAACTGCGGTATTGACATTCCCAACGATCCTTTGTCAAAGTGAATCAGCAAGCGGGATACATTGTTGAGATCAACATTTCCATAGGACGCAAAGAACACGTCCAAGGCACGAATTCTAGCCATCCGAATCAAAGCTTCGGTTAGGTCAAACTTCTTTGGATCCCATTTAGCGCCATGTATAATTGGCCAATAGCCAACTGCCTAAAGTGTTGTTTTGAACGTGACTCGGTAATTGCCTGAAATTACTTACCTCGAGATTGTTGAGGAGGACGTCAGTTTTCACTTCATTCAAGAAGGTGGTGTTCATGCAAACATGGTAGAAGTTCTTGAGTTTATTTATAGACAACGAAGTCGATGGCGTAGGGTCGTCGTAAAGAGCTAAAAATAGACATCTTTGCTATATTTAAACTTGCTTCAACTTGATTCAAAGTTTGCTCGAAACATTATAAGAAATCAAGCGTTCAGAGATTAGTGATCAGCGTGTTTTCCAAACAACTTTAAACACTTCTAGAAACTGCTATTTTCCCACAGTGTCTATTTAGGGTGCACAAAAATATTATCAATCATTTGCGGATTGTTTACGCAACACTCGCATTTTCTTATTTTCGAAGCGAAAAACGCGAAAAGAATCACGATTGGTTTGGAAATTGGGGATCAAAAAACACAACTCGTCAATAAAGTTTATCAATAATAAATCAACAAGAACCGACCTTTGACTTGCTTGCTGATCTGCTCGGACAATTTGGTATATCTATCGTAATAAGAACGATCTCGAGGAATGGGATTTTCACTGATCCACCCACCACAACTGAAGTCAAAGAAGGAATCACACGGATCCACTGATTCTAAAACTCAAAAGTTTACTTCGAATATAACAAAGCACTCACCATTCAAAGATCCACGCAAAAGCTCGGCTGCATTTTTAAGGCCTCTGGATGTGATTTGATGATGTTGGAACTGTATGGCCTGTGCGGCAACAAACAAAAATATCAATGGCAATAGATGCATCTAAAAGTACAAGTTAGTCATTATAATTTAAGTTGGTCTCGAAAAGGTTCAATCCCCAAAAACAAATTGCTCGATATCCAAAATGAACAAAGCTCGAAGGAAGTCGATGTGTCGAGTTAGCCCGAGGGCATGATCTCGACGGTGTTTTGATACACTTTGAACCTAATCAGTCATTAAATAGGTGTTTTGCGGTGAGTTGTAATGAGTCGAGAATGTTTTTTCGAGACAGGGAACCAAATTCTTATAAACATAAACATAAACAACAGTTAATCGTCAAAGCTATGAAGCGCCTACAGACTGATGATGTTTGAAATTTGGGGAGTTGTTTGATGTGATGGGCAGTCGAGGCGCCAATAATTGGAAAGTGTTTTATTGGCGCAGAGGTGCTTTGAAAAATTAGCTCGTCGGGGCGTTGTTCCTTGGCTTCAGACGCCCATTTGGGGCTCTAATTGATTGCGCATTTGTTGGCGTTGGAACACCGAGAGCACAGAAAGTGGCGTGTTGTGTAAACGGAACATCATCGAGTTGAACTTTTCAACAACGGCTTTTGTGTATTTTGTAGTCAACGATGTCATCGAATGTGTAGTTGTTGACTGGCATGTTGTGCATTGTTTGTTCTTGTTTGACAAACAACCTGGGTTGTCAGCAATTTTGACCGGAAGTTGTTCACAACTTGTATAAGTTTGACTTGGAATTTTGACTGGATGCGCATTAATTAGTATGACTTTAAATTATGCAAATGCAGTGAATCGGAATTTCATCATTTAATGATCCGAGTGTTGATCTAAGTGATGCTCAAAGTGTTGAGCAACAAATTCACAAAAACAAAAGACGAGTTCATAGTTGCGCTCGTCAATTTGATAGCCCCAAGCAAAACAATCCGCTGACCCAAACGGAAAATAGAGATGCGCTGAACATGGAACTGTTGCAGAAGGAGTCGGGGCGCTTGTTTGCGCATGTAAATTTGGAGATGATCGGGACCGACTGGCCAACAACTGACCGCTTCACGACTAATCACAGCTGGCCGAACATAATCTCCGCGAACTTCCGCTCTGATTGGAGTTGCGAATTTGCGAAATAGGTCTGAGAATGCTTGTTTGAGTCCGGCGACTGGAGCTCAAATGACCAAAATTAGGCCTCAAGATGGAGCGGCCACGCATGCCGACTCTCAGATGCCAAACAACACAAGCACAGATGAGTGTCAGTCGTGAGTTTCATTGCCTTCCATTTGTTTTGCATAAGTCGTTTTAAGAATATCAACGGAAGAAAAAAACTGGGACATCTTTCGACTTCTCCCTCCAAAACCTGACAACCTCAACAACAGTTTTTGGCTCAACATCAGTTTGCAAATTTTAAAGTTGTCTACGTTCTTTCTATTGTTTGCAATCACATTAATAAGGTAGTTTTAATGCCATTTAAAAGCACATGCTTCTTCTTTTTAAGCGGCGTTGTGGCCAAAAGCACTTTCTTGCTCATGATTGCCGGTGTTGGAAATGCTGGAAAAAACGTCAGCATCTGCACAGACAAAATCCCAGGTGAGATTTAGCAAGTTTAATAAGTTATTTTTGAGTTTTCAGAAGCCAGCACAAATACTGTTTTTGTCTCCACACGACTTGCAGCAAAGTGGGCATGGGCGGCGTTACTGAGTCTTATTATTCCGGAACTCTTGTGCTTCGTACGGTGTTTTCACAGAACCATGTTCAGAAATGTGAAACGTCCAACAGTCATCCAATTTCTCGTTGTTTTGTTCTTTGAAACCTTGCACGGCATTGGAATTGGCACACTAGTTTTTGGCGTTTTTCCAAACTTCCCGTCAAATTCTGGTAAGTTTTACCTGATTTCAAAAATACACTGTTAATTTAGCTGCAATGCTGGGAAATGCAGTTTGTTTGGTCCCAAGTGTTTTGACTGCATTGAGTAGACGGCCAAATCGGTGGTTTTTAGTGCTGATTGTCCTTGATTTGTGTGCAATTGGAGCTCAAACCAGCACTTATTGGTTGTTGCCGGCAAGTTTTATACAGTCTTAACATTCATAAACTTTAAACTACTTTAGGCAGTTGTTGCTGACATCCGTCCAAAAGCAATTCTAATTTGTATCTGTGTACTGTTTATTTCTTGCGCATGGTGGCAAAATTTCCTTTCGCCGAAATCATTCCTTCCACCCGTTCGAGGATTGGCCGCATTCAGCGCTAAATTGTCGGAGAAGCGCTCAAAAAGGCATTTTATCCACCAAAATTTGCCAAGACTTAAATGTTGGTTAAACAACAAGAAACAAACATCTAAACATTTCAACTATAAAATTTGATAGTGTTTATTCAACAGCTTCAAAGATCCACAACAAAAAACGAAATGACTTGTTTGGCCAACATTTAAATCCGTGCAAATTTTGTGTGTTCTAATTTGTATATGTTTTTTAGTTATGTCATTATCAGTTTGTGGAAATGTTTCATCTACATTTCTTGCTTGTTTTTCTTTTTGACTCCGAGGTTTGTTTAAAAAGCATTAACCGCTATTACATTTGTTCAGATTGCCTTTGCACGATCTAATTCAAAAAGATCCGTTCGGCGAAAAGCTGATTACAATAACAGCTGAGAACTTGAATCAAACACAAATCAACAGCTTTCTTCAAAGAATGCATGAATACGAAACACCCGGCATGTTGAAGTTTAAAAACAGCTAATAACATAAGATTTTAGACTACAAACTCGCCGAAGATGATGAACAAGAAGACGACAAGAAGGCAACGACAAAAAGACCATGGGATCCGGACAACGGAGAAAACATCATTGATACAAACGACTATGAAAAAGCTTCTAGTGAAAAGTCTCCAAAGACCAGCAAAAAGTCCGAAAAGGATGAAGAAGAGCCACCAAAGAGCTCCAAAGACAAACAGAAGCGATCTAAACGCCAAAGCAAAAAGTCTGAGAAAGATAACGAAGAAGAAGAGATGGTCTCCGCTTATAATGTAAGTAAACTGTATGCGGAGTGGCCTTAATTGCATGTTTAGATCTACGACGATTATGTTGAACTCAATCAATTCACAACTCCCTATGATGCCATTTGGATTGCTATGATTCAAATAATCTCTGTTGTCGTTTTCTACCACAGTTCTAAATTTGCTTGCAAAGTATGAATCATAAAACTTACTCAACTTTATTTAACACTCTAGGTCTTGATGCAAAGAACCGGATTTGCACTTCCAATATTTTTGGTCGTTCCCGTCACTGTTATCTTTTTAAACGACGCATGTTCAGCACGCTTGTCAGAAGCTTGCTTTATGAGCAACATACTGTCGAAAGAGCTGTTTTGGCAATGCCAACACACGAGGATCTTTAGTTTTTGGAGTTGGGACTTTTGGTTGACTCCGCAAAAGTTAGTTCCGGTTTTCGGTATCTTTTAAAACTCCGTTTTAGTTGGATCTGGCTTGGTTGGTTGCTTTCTCAATTTTGGGTCAGCATTCATTTATGGACACCGAAGCACGAGCGATTGACTCGAAGTGAAAAGTTTGTTGATTAAAAAGAAACACTTTAAACATCCGTTTAGACTTTTTGTCCTCACTTATTACAACAGTTTCTTTATTGATCAAGCGCTGGCTTTCAATCGACGACGAGACGATAAAGTCAAAATCCGGGCTGAAGTAATTCTTGCTTACACATTTTATCATTTGTTAATTTAAGGACATTGACTTTGATTTCGAAGACAACAGTCAAACTTATGAAACAATTGGCGTGAATGGCCAGTTACCTAAAACTCCCCCGTCAGTTTGTTCAATGGCAAGTAGTCGGCCGGATGCTGGACTCATACGAGAAACTGCAAGTGCTGCCGATGGCATCACAAAGATTTACGCATGTGCAACTTTGTGGCACGAAAGTCCTTTGGGTAAGCAACTAATTTAAACATTAATTAAATAACTTTTACAGAAATGATGTGCATGTTAAAATCTGTAAGTCTTTCAATAAATTTCAAACATACATTTGTGTTCAGATCTTCCGAATGGACGAAGATCAATGTGCTAGACGCAATGCTCAAAAGTATTTGAAGATTGTTGATCCGGACTACTATGAATTTGAAGCTCACATTCTTGTTGATGATGCTTTTGACACAAACGGTAACTTTTGATCTTACTTTTTACAGCAAACTTCTGTTTCAGATTACGGAGAACCGGTAATCAACAAATACGTGAAACAGTTTATCGATAAAGTTGACGATGCTGCTAGGTAGTTATGGAGTTAATTTGATTAACTGAAATGTGTATTTAGCGCGGTACACAAAACTTCCGTTCATTTGAAAATGCCCAAAAAGTTTGCAACTCCTTACGGTGGCCGTCTTTCTTACATTTTGCCGGGCCAGAATAAAATGGTTTTGCACGTAAGTTTAGACGGATATTTGTGCAATCAACTATACTGCTTTTAGTTAAAAGACAAAAACAAGATCCGTCACCGTAAACGTTGGAGTCAAGTAATGTGAGTTAGATAATTAGAAACAATCCACGATGTTCAAAATATTTAGGTATTTGTACTATTTGCTTGGATTCCAATTAATGGCCAAAGTTGCGGATCAACAACGCAAAGAGCTAATTGCCGAAAACACATTCATCTTGACTTTGGACGGAGATGTTGACTTTACACCAAATTGCGTGCGTCTTTTAGTTGACTTGATGAAAAAGAACCGTCGTTTGGGAGCTGCGTGTGGCCGAATTCATCCTCGTGGATCCGGTAAGACATTTAGATCAAGTTGATTATTTATTGAATTCTAATTTAGGGCCGATGATTTGGCAAGTTTGTTAACTGATAAAAATCAAGTACTTCATTGCTTTAATTGTCAAAATTCATTTCAGGTATCAAAAATTCGAATACGCCGTTGGACATTGGCTCCAAAAAGCCACCGAGCATGTAAGTTTTAAACAATTATATTTAAAACATCGTGTTGATTTAGATGATTGGATGTGTGCTCTGCTCGCCCGGTTGTTTTTCATTGTTTCGCGCCTTTGCCTTAATGGACGACAATGTTACAAGAAAATATGCAATGAAAGTAAGTTTCTCGCTTATTCCATTCGAAACTAAAACAAACTGTTAGGCTGAAGAGCCATCCCATTATGTTCAATACGATCAAGGAGAAGATCGTTGGCTTTGCACGCTACTTTTGCAACGTGGCTATCGAGTCGAATATTGTGCAGCATCAGATGCGTTGACATTTGCCCCCGAAGGTACTTTAGCAATTGATTCTAAAGGTTTTAAAGAAAGTTTAAAACTTGCAGGATTTGGCGAGTTCTTTAACCAACGTCGACGCTGGATACCTTCGACAATGGCTAATATTATTGACTTGTTGAAAGACTACAAAAACGTGGTGGCAGTGAATGAGAGCATTTCTATTTGGTAAAAATTATAAGCCCGATGTGTTCAATTCAGAAGTTTTAGGTACATTTTGTATCAACTAGTCATGCTAATTTCTTCAATTCTTGGACCGGGCACAATTTTTTTGATGATCGTTGGTGCCATCTCAATCAGTTTTGAAATTGACAACAAGATTTCACTTGCTATCGTTCTAATTCCGGTCACCGTGTTCTCCATTGTTTGCCTCGTTGGAAGTCAAGAAAAACAAGTAAACACATAGCAGTTAACCGATTTAACAATGCCTGTTTAGATCCTATTTGCGGAAATCGTAAGCGCCGTGTAAGTGTTTTCGAACTTCAAAACTTTTTGTATCACGAAATTTGCTAAGTCTTAAATGTTGATCAAACAATAAGAAACAATCAACTGATTTGCTTGATGCTTGATCAACATTTGAATCCGTGCAAACTTTGTTGTTCTAATTGTATACATTTTTAGATTTGCGATGTTAATGACTGCTGTAAGTTTTCAATTCCAAAGCACTACGTTTAACATAACAATTTATATAGGTAATTGTCGGAACTTTGCTGCAAATCCAAAAAGACGGTGTAATGTCCCCTCACTCTATATTCTTGATGGGTGTAACGACAAGTTTCACTGTCTCTGCCGTGCTCCATCCGCTAGAATTCACCTGTCTTTTGCCCTCGTTACTGTACTTTTTAGCTATTCCGTGCATGTACATGCTGCTTCCAATCTACTCAATTTGCAATCTAAACAATGTTGCCTGGGGAACGCGTGAAAGGCCAACTCGTAAGTCGTTTTTGTTTATAAAGGCCCTAAACAACTTTTAGACCAAAACGACAAAAACAACCGCAAAGAAACTCGACTGGATTTGATTGAAAGTGGAGTTGGAGCGCAAGCCGAAGGTGAACTTTCATTGGGCTTGCGGAAATGCATGCCGTTTTCTTTGTTGTTTACGACCAGATGCAATTGAGTCATCCCCTCAAATCTGGAAACTCAACGAAGGTGTTCGTGAAATATCCAAGAAGTTGGAGCAACTAGAACGCCGTCATGTCGTAGACGAGAATCGTCGCAATTCTTCACGAACAGACGTTGACAACGAAACTTGGTTGGAAGAGGATGAGCAGGTAATCAATCTTAAACTCTTAAAATTAACTCGATTTTTTAGGCCGAGTTAGACGATGACATTGACTTAAAACGGCAATCACAAGCAGCAATGCGTAACAGAAAATGGAAAAGCATGAGAAGTGAAACTTGGTTAAATGACAAGTACTTAAAAAGGTTTTGATTAAATATCTAATTTATAATTGTTGCAAGTTTAGAGCCGAGCATGAAACATTAGAAGGCGACGAAGAGCAATTTTGGGTGGATATGATTGATAAGTAAGCGAGAATATAAAACTCAATGGCTTTAAAGACAATTTTAGATACCTGCAACCAATTGCAATCGATTCGAAGTCACAGGAAGAAATCAAAGTTGGCCTTACAGAACTAAGAAATAAAATGGCTGCACTCTTCTTCATGATCAACATTGTTTTCATCATTGTTGTTTTGGTTCTTCAAATGCAGAAAGATTGTCTGCATATCGAATGGCCTTTTGGCCCCAAGTTCAACCACACAGTTGCAGTCTGTAATTCAGAGAAGAGAGAAAATGTTTGGGTTGTGTCTCGGCTTCAACTAGAACCTATTGGCTTGTTGTTCCTCATCTTCTACATGTCTATTTTGGTAATCCAGGTTTGCTTTACTACGCTAAAACTTATTGGCTAACCAAACTTGTTTAGTTTATTGCAATGCTCTTGCACAGATTTGGAACGTTAGAGCACATTATCGCATCAACGGAACTATTTTTCACTAAAAAGACTGTCAACAACTTGACAGAAGACGAACTTGTCAAACAGAACGCAGTTGAGATCGCTAAAGAACTTCAAGCCATTCGCGGAATCGATGAGATGGAAGACGACACTTTGGTATTTTGATCTTTAGTTTTCAATTAAACTTGAGCCGAATTTTAGGAAGATAGGGCTATAAGCAGACGAAAAGTTGTTCGAGCACTCGAGTCTTCACGAAAATCAATGAGCAAAAAAGGCACAGAGACTCTGGATGCAGCATTCCGGCGTCGATTCAGGGCACTGTCAAAAGCCATCGAAACTAATGGAAACGACCAAAACAATGGAACACTTGGCTTCTCATCTCGCGACAAACGTCTAACACTCCGAAAAGAAACTATCAAAGCCATAGAAAATAGAATGTTTGGAACTATTGATAGAAGAGCGTATCCTGAATAATCAAAAAATTGCTACGGGAAATTGAACAGTCTTTAATGAACAAGAACTCAATAAACAATTGAATAAAGTTTGTAGAATCAGAAGTACGGACTGGTCTTGACAAAATCAGGCAAGTGGTCCTCAGTCAGATTCTCATCATCGTTGCTTTCTTTGGGCTGAGCATGAGGAATGGCATAGTCTTCAAATGGCTTCAAAGTCGAAAAAAGCTCGTTCATCTTTTCAGTGATTTTCTTTGTCTGTTGCTTGAGTGGAGCAAACTTGCGACGTGATGGACTAAGATGAATATTCTTGCCTTAAAGTTGAAAACAACATTAAAATGCAAATAAGAAATTACTCATTTGTTCTTTTGCAGATGAGAAACTTGTCTGCTCAATTATTTCCTTGATTTCGTTCAACTTTTCCAAAACTTCTGCTAGATTTTCGCCATTTTTGCATTCAGCTTGAAAAGTTTGAGCTCTCTCCAAACAACTGTCAATAAACTGCAACCAAATGCCTTTCTCGGCATTGCTCCAATATGAATTAGCTCTAAACAATCAATGTATTAGATGTGAAACATGAAAATGATTACTTGTCAAAACGATTGCGTGCCCAATCTTCGTCTGATTGAATATTAATGTGAACGTCCAATGTGCTCAACGATGTTCCCACCAATCCTTGTTCCAAAAACTTTGCAAACATTTCCAGTAAAATCCAATACTGTTCAAAAGCAGGCACAACCTGTTTCACTCGGTTCGATTTTGTAGAAAGATGTCCATCCATACCAAATTTTGCAAGCGACATTCCAGCAATGTTTTTCAATTCAACAAATGACTGATGTTCCAAGAAAAACGACTTTCGCATCACTTTCAACAATGATCCACTCAGAATAAGGCCAGTTTTTCGCGTGTAGTTCAAGATTAATTCATCGACAAAACGCGTAAACAATGGCTCAGGATCGGAAAACACAAAAGATTCGACAGGAATTGAGGCAGCCAAACTTGGATCCAAACGAATAACCTAAAACCATAGCGTCAAAGTCGTTTTAAACTCAGACCTACATGTGAATCATTGGAACGCACAGTCACTATCAAGAATGTTTTTCTAAACAAGCAGTTTAATTGACAAACTTTGATAAAAGCCTACTCAGCAGATGATTGAAAAGTTTCCAATAAGCGGTTCAAGTAGTTCAATGAAACATTGTCCTGAATGTGAACCAAATTCAAAGTCTAAATGAAAATATGTATACTTGAAATTAGATAGATTCTACCTCAGATCCCAAAACGGTTTGAACCAAATCCAACGGGTTTGTATGTTCCTCAACAAAAATGCAATCCAACTTCAACTTTGTGCATACAGTCTCCAACATAAAACGCATATCAATTACAGATCCGCCTAATTTCAGAAGAATCAACCCTAAAATAACATTGAGCAAATAACTAAATGCAATTGAACCAAACCATCTTCTTTTACTTCACCGAATTGCCGGCATTCTTCCAATTTCTTCGAAAACGCGTCAAACACATGGTTTCTTAACAGTCTGGCAAAGAACTTGTTGAAAGAGTCCAATTCGCTACACACTTGTTTTGCCAACTCTTTACGCTGATTCGTGTAGTGCTTGCCCATGATCTCTTTAAAATATCAATTCGGCAAAAAATTTGAAAGAACTAAATAGGCGCTCAAAGCAAAAAGCAAGACGTTCATTTTTGTCATGTGTTGACAAAAATCTGAATACATGTTTTTAGCCTTCAAACAAGGCAGCTAACTTGTAGTTGTTAAATAGCAACCAATTAATGGCACCTAACAATAATTTATTCAAATAAGCCTATAACAATAATTGCGAGATTATGAAGCAACAACACGCATAACGAAATAATCTACTTGAGTGCACAGGTTTCTAGCCGTACGGAAAATGTCGAAAGACTTGGTGAAATGAAAGATAAATGGTGGAGTGAGATCCTCTCTAATTTCCTGATTCGTTTGGAACGTCTTGCTCGTCTTCTTCCTGAATTATTAATCGTTATGTACTCGTTGTTTGAAGTTGATAGATTTTTCATTTAAACTTTTTAAAGTAAGCACGCTAACTATTACACTACTTTTCTAAACCCACAAATCTTTGACGCCTAGTTATGATTATTGAAATTTATTAAAACTACTGAGAATTGCTTACAAATTCTTCTTCGTCCGAAAAATCGTCTTCAAAAGCTTCTTCTCCTGCTGAACTCAGGCTGTCCTCGCTTTCATTCTCATCGCTTGTACCAAAGAAAGAACAGTTAAGCAGGTAGAAAACCTTGTCTTTTGCCAACGCCGTGATGTATTTCAAAAAGTTCAAAACTTCAGGTTCACGGAAGATCAAAGCCAAACAATTTGAAACCGGCGGAACTCGCAACGACTAAAAATAAAAGATAACAATGAAATAATGAAACAATGACTGTAAAAATTACCTCAGCTGAGTCTTCAATAGCAAAGTATGAAATATATCCTCCCGCCTCAATTGGGAAATCACTGAGATCACCGAAAAATAGCAAAACATCTAGACAATAACCGTTTGAAGCAGCATCTGCGGCCATTTGTGAATCCTAAACACAAGATTACAAATACGTTATTAAAATTCTCATAACTTACAGACATCGTATAAGATCCATGTTTGAGTCGATAGATATTTGAAACCATCTCGACGGCTAAAACAGTGTATTAATTGCAAATTCTAACTTAAACACCTTACATTTTTTAACTTGACCCGATTCACTTGACTTTTCTGTTGAAGTTGAAGGTTCGGACTGATCACCGGAAAGACGAGGTTTTTTGGCACTGGCTAAACATTTGAAATTTATTTGAAACATTTTAAAAACAACGTACGTGATGAAGACTCGTCGAGAGTTTTTATGTCGTAAATTTTCAAGCCTGACCACCTAAACAGAACATTATAAAAAGTAAAAGATTCATAGACTAACTGGGTTAACAACAAAGCCATTGCTTCGCTACGAAACAGCTTCAATAACTGAGAAACTGGACTGTCTGGTTTCAACGATGACTCTTTAAGAATACTAACGTTTCGTCGATCTGCTGGTCCAACACTTTCAAAGTCAGCACTTTTCAATTCGCTGAGTACGTTGTTGTACATATCGGCGTTCAAAAAGCCCTCTAATGAAATTTCTGATTTGCTGGCAAATCGGCGCTTAATAGATTTCTGCTCTGACGGAATAATATAACTTCGATTAATAAAGCGTTCAATGTCGTTCAACTAAAAATATATTGTAACAACTAAACAATTCAATCAAGTTCCTTACCGTTGTTTCAAGCACAGGTTTGATTCTCGGTATTGGAAGTTCTGGAATTGGCGGCGCTGCTGCTTTTGCATTGTCTGCATGAAACCATCCATTTAAAGAAAGTCGTTGATTTTCAGTTGAAAGCACTAAAATGATCCACATTTTAAAACTGTAAAAAGCAATTAAAGAGTTTACCTTCTTGAACTGCGTGCCAAGTATTTGTTGCAACGGGAAAGAACATAAATGAGTTGTAAGTAGGCGGTAAAGTCTTGGCAATTGTTGTTGGTCGGTTAATGCTCGTATCTGCATTATACAAAGCGAGATCTCCACCATACTCCTAAACACAAAAATAAGTCATTTAACAGTTCAAAGATAACTTACTTTCTTCCAATCAGGCGTCAAATAAAGAACAAATGCAATCTTTCGATAGTCAAGGCTGTCGTCATGTGGCAAAAGCAGGTCAGTGTATGAGTATTTGCTTCCCGTAATGGCAACTTGTGAATTTAAGTCATATCCCGTGACTTGAATCAAGAAGTCTCGAACCGTTGTTATCAAAAATTGGCGGAATGAATACAAATTAGGAAACTTTTCAGCATCGAAAGATTTCAGATCAATCCTAAAATATTTCAAAGCATAAACTTTTAGTGCAAGCTAAACTTACGTTTGCGACAGTGAGTTCAAATCTAAATGACAATAACATAAGTATAATAATCTCTTTAAATTGCTTACCATTGTCATTGCGAAAATAACATGCTTTCAACAACTCATCGCGCAAGTTCTTAATTAATCCAGCATTGTCGATGAAATCCAATAGTTGGAAGTGAGGAAATGGCAGTGAGCTTTTCATTTTTGCCTAAAACAAACAACACCAATCAATAAGCAAATAATCAAAATCAAACCATTAATTCCGGCGTGGACAAAACTGGAAAACTCCGGCGTCAGATAGTTGTCATTGATCTTGAAACTGACCGCCTGTTTGTCCTCGGTTTTATCTCCCAAACTCGAAGCATTGCTGGCCATACCTAAACACAAATAATACTTTCTAGAAACAGCAGTTCAAAAAACGTCTACACATTTGCAAAGACACGGAAGCAGCGGGCGTTTGTTTATTTATTTGTTGCGTTGAAAAAATATTTTTGCTCCGATACGCTTTGCTCATTCTAGTGGCCGAATAAAAAGATAGTTTTCTTTCTGTTGTAAATAATTTATTCAAGGTTCTATGCAGCTATGCAGCTATCAATTCTAAATGCATTCCGCTAATTTATTAATATAAAAACTACTTCACTGATCCTTAAAAAATTTAATTCGTTGAAATCCGGTAAGTTTGAAGCTTCGAGAACTTGTAAACCTAAGAAACTTGGTAACTCGGAAAGTACTCATGAGACGTTTCAAAAAGAGTTGCCTCGTAGGAATAAGGGCGCATTAATCTGACGCGCAATCGAATTCTCCGTCGTCCATCTGCGCACGTTTCGCAGCGCTGCCTGCACCCACGACTCTTACGCAATCTCCACTCTTTAAATTCCAACACTCTCTGGCGGCGACTCGCTAGGAGTGGACACATAGCCAGTGGTTGTCCGACCAAAAAAACGACGAGCAGCGGTTTGTGCCAGCCTGCAAACTCCAAAAAATGGACTTGCATTTGTAACACCATCGGTCAGTTGGGGGCTCTCTTGTTCCAAAAAAAGCGCAAAGGCTTGTGGCTGTCGATAACGCACCGAAACGCGTCGCTGGAATTCCGAAAAGATTATAACATTAATTAAAGTTCGGATGCATAGATAATGAATAGCTATTGTCATTGCTTTTTTATCGACACTTTAGGCGTCAAGGTGTTCCAATTGAGTTCTTGAAATATCCATTGTGTAGTCGATTTAGGGAGCCAGCTCGATTGTTTATTTTAATGTCACGTCGTGTGCGAATTTTTGAGCAATGTTTGCCTTTCACTGGAAGTTTATTTAAATTCGCAAATTGCGGAACATTCTGTTAGTGTTACGACACAGCGCGTACTACCAAGATTGAATTTATACCCGCATTTTTCACATGAATTAAGTGTGGGGAGGCTGTTCGAAGTGCGCGCCGGCTATTATTGCTTTTTTCCACTCAATCAACGAGGAATGATTATGTAAAGCTTTTAAAGTTTGTGTGCTCGCCTGATGATTTCCAGTTTGGAGTGTCATTTCATGATTTTCGATAGCTTTTTTGCTTGTCTGAGTTGTTTGTTGTGGCAGTTGTTTTTGGGGTCATGAAAAAACATTTGGGTTTTCGGGCGACGGCTGTTCAAACCAAATGGGCAGTCCAAGTTTCGGGGATGCTGCCAAATATCAGCTGATAGGCTAGCCAAAATGTCTCATTTTTACACAACCAGCGGCGAGCGTCTTGATGAATGCGTTTGAAATGCATCCGCAAAATGTTTGTGTAGTGTGAACGTTGAATCCACTATTATTGCATCATTTTCGAATTCTATAAGATTCCTCGTTATTTGCGTTTATTATCATCGTCTCCACTACACATTGAGGTGCGCTTCGCTCCTGCAAGTGTCTTCCCTATTTGTCCAAAACACCTGTAATTAGTTGCTTGCCCAAATGACCACGATCAGAATAGGTACGCGCTTTACTTTTGCAACGTGTATAGATGCTGCAATTACTGTTTGTTTAAAAATAACCTCCACTTTAATGCCGATTTGTATAGTTCTAAGAACAAGTACGATTTAGAAGAACGACACCCGTTGAAGGAAAAAACCAAATGCGCGGAACAGCCCGAAAAGAATAGCATTTGCAATCGAATTATGACGACTCCAAACTTCACGGCGCTTGTTTTACTTATTGTTTTGGTTTGTATTTTGGGCGAGGTGTTGGCCAAAAATCTAAAAGAACATGGCACCATTTTGACCACAAGTCCCGAATCGTTGAGTTTATTGAGCGGCCAACATGGAAACGTTACTTACACATTCAAGTAGGTTATGCAGTCAGCTCTCTAATCTTTAAAACTTTTCCAGAAAAGATACCCCAGAAAGCTTTACTGTCTACTTGAATACCTCAAAAGAGTTATCTTTGAATACAAACAGCCTCCAATTTTCGTCTAAAAAGAAAACAAATATCCTCGATGTCGAAGGTGTTGGACTCACAAGCCGAGCGTTTATCGATGTCAAAAGTTGCATTTACGATGACAGCAAACAGCCTTGCAATTTCAAGTTAGTTCAAGGATCTGAAAACACTAATTTAATCTTCACAATTCTAGCACATCTGATGTCTACGTGAGTGTGAAAGTTGCTCATTCCAGCTTTTTGACAACATTGATCGAAGTAACCGGATGGGTCTACTTCGTTGCTTGGTCCGTCTCATTTTATCCGCAAATTGTTTTGAACTTCCGACGCAAGAGCGTTGAGGGCCTGCATTTTGACTTTCTTCTTTTGAACACAATTGGATTCAGTTGCTATTCGGTCTACAATGTCATGATGTTTTTTGATCCGGTAGTTGAGGTCGGTCAACACGGCTAATTTTCTAAGTTAAAAACACAATTTGCAGGACCAATACATGGAGTTGCATCCACGCGCTCAAAACCCGGTCACCATTCAAGATGTTGTTTTTGCATTGCACGCTTTAACCGTTTGTATTCTTACCGGCATTCAGTGCTTCTTTTACGAGGTAATTTTTGGAAGTTTAATTACATGATATATTTTGAATATTTAGCGTGCTAACCAGCGCGTCTCTTATGTTTGCATGCTTTGGAGTACGATTCTAGTTGGATTTGCGGTTGTTTCACTTGGGATTACTGTTTTTAAAGTAATCAATTGGCTGAGTTTCATTTATATGCTCTCTTATGTAAAAATGGCTGTCACTCTGTCAAAATACACACCACAAGTGTTGTTGAATTATCGACGCAAAAGCACGGTTTGTTCACATTTATTGAAACAACAAACATTCTACGCAATTTTCAGGTCGGATGGTCAATCGGCAACATCTTGGTGAGTTTTAACAATGAAGTTTAAAAACTAACATTAACGTTTTAGCTTGATTTCACTGGCGGTTCGATGGAGATTGTCCAAATGGTTCTGCAAGGCGCCAATACAAACGACTGGTCCGGGTTCGCTGGCAACCCAGTCAAGTTTGGCCTTGGTTTAACTTCAATGGTATTGTTGATGCACTCTGACTTTAAAAGTTACTTTAACCTTCTAGGTCTTTGATGTGATCTTCATGATTCAACACTACTGCCTTTATCGGAACGTCCAGGCATACGAAATCAATCACGAAGCAGATGACTCAACAGAAACGGTGGTGCAAAATGAAACTCAAAACGATGAGGAAGCCGGTGCATTTGATAACGGTGTCTACCATTAAAGCTTCTCGGTGCTTCACATTTATATACTTTATTCATTTTCCTATTTATACTTTCACAACCTTTGACAATCGTTTTAAATCGGTCTGCTCAATTCGCATATAAGATTAATGTGTTCATATCGTTCGGTTATAGATTTTGCTTATAATTGAATAATTGCGTACAATCTGGTTAGCACTGTAAAAGAGACGTAGAAACTAATAAATTTGTCAGACATTTGGCGACAAACTCGAAAAGGACATAAGTTAATAAGTATGTACACGAACTAAGTAATCGTCTATTTACAAACACAGTTGTGTGGAAAGTCGTACTTGGCCGGCAAGTTGAAAGAGCTCTATTTGTTGGAAGTGGTCACCATTTCTTTTAGTTTGGTGTTTTCTTCAGTTAGCTTCAAATTCTTCTGCACAACGGTAGCCAATTGCTTTTCCAAGTCGACAATTTTTGAATGAAGCATTTCAATAGTAATTTCGGTAGTCTTTGCTAATTCGGCTGAGTTGCTTTCGTTTTTGTTCTAAACGTTTAAACATCAAAAATGGAATCTACGAAGAACTTACCGAAATGCCGCTTAAAGAAACTGTGTCGACATCTGTGTAGCTGTTGTCTTCACAGTCTGCTTCCAAATCCGAGCCATTTGAAGGTTTCAACATTTGTTCAAACTTGCAGGACATGCCAACCTCTTGTTTGTTTTTAGTCTCCGAACCATCGTCACCGCTCGTCTAAAACAACAAGTAAGTTGCTTGGAAACTTTATCAAAAATTACCGTTCCATCTGTTGAAAGCAAATTGACCGGTCGCTGGACTTTTGCTCGAAGTTTAGGGACGCTGTCGGTTATCTGATTTTTGCATGGGACGTATATGAGGAATTGCGTTGTGATGGTGCATTCGCTTTTCGCGAGCTTTTGGACGGTTGATTGCGTTATCTGTAATTGGCTTGTTTGAGAAAAACAACGTTTTGAAATTACCTTGGCAAATCGGGGAGCAAGTGCTAGTTGCCATTGCGTTTGTTTATGGTTCTCTAACCTAAATGCTCATAAATATTTACAAAATGTATCTAAAACGAAAAACTCGGCATCTAGTTGACATAAAGAGCGAAAACAATCAAAGCAATCAAACAATCAAGAAACACAAAAAATGTTGCATTTGATTAGAACGCATTCAACTGCACAGGCTTTTCGAATCGCTTCCTTGCTTGTGAAATTTGGGCAGAATGTGCGTCTATTTGTGCATGCGAGTGGTCGATAAAGAATGTGTGGCTTTCCGTGCGTGTATCGCTGTTTTCCTTTTGAAAGCTGTTTCATTGAAATAAATATTCACTGCCGCGTCTAAACATTTTAATATTCATGTTTTTTGATTAATCAACGTACTATTAACCATGTCCAAACGAAAGGTTTTATTGATGGGTAAGTTGTTTGTTTTCTTTGTTAACTGCACTGATTGTTAGTCCAACTTAACATATAATTAATTTGGACTCTATTTTTGAAACGATTCATCACACATAATTAATTTAGTTTTAATTAAATTTCGTTCAGGAAAGTCCGGAGCAGGAAAGACGAGTATGAGATCTATTGTGTTTGCGAATTATATTGCTCGGGACACGAGTCGATTGGTAACATTTACAATTCCCTTCCGTAAAATTATATTGCATTTCAGGGCCCCACAATGGAAGTCGAACACGCACATGTGAAGTAAGTTGTTTATACATAAAAACTCGGCCTTTTAAACTGCAACAAATTATTCTAAACGTTTAGATTTTTAAACAACATGGTGTTGCATCTGTGGGACTGCGGAGGTCAAGAAACCTTCATGGAAGCTTACATGAGTGCACAAAAAGACCAGATATTCAAAAACGTCCAGGTTCTAATTTATGTTTTCGACGTGGAAAGCCGAGAAGTTGGTAAGTCATCTTATCCGGCACTCGATGTTTTTAATTCAAACTTTAGACAAAGACTATCGAAACTATCAATCGTGTCTCGAAGCCTTGGTCCAAAACTCGCCGAGCGCCAAAGTATTTTGCCTGGTACACAAAATGGACTTGATTCAAGAGGAGAGCAGAAACAAAGTGTTTGACGACAAGAAAAAAGACATTACGCAAATATCCGATTCTGTCAGTGCTCGACATCGCAGCACTCTTGCGTTAGAATGTTTCCGTTCTTCAATCTGGGATGAAACTTTATGTAAGTGTTATTTAAAGAGTTTAACCACCAAAGTCGCGCCTTTTCAGATAAAGCTTGGTCGGCAATCGTCTATCAACTCATTCCGAATATCAGCACAATGGAAGCGAAGCTTAAACAACTGGCTGAGATTTTAGAAGCCGACGAAGTAATAAAAACTATTTAAACTCACACAGAACTCATTTTTGTTTAGGTTCTTCTATTCGAGAAAGCAACGTTTTTGGTTATTGCCGAAACGCAGCGCACAACTCACGACGATGTTCATCGCTTTGAAAAGGTTTCAAACATAATCAAGCAGTTCAAGCTTTCTTGCAGGTTTGCTTTGTGGTCAAGACATTCCTTGACTGTTTATGATTTCAGTCGAATGGGTTCTCAATTTGACAGTATCGAAATTAAAAACTCAAAGTTTTCGGCCTTCATTGACTGCTTTACAAACAACACGGTAACTCTTTATTACGAACTAATTTATTCACGTACTTGATCTGTTTAGTACATAATGGTTGTGTTGCCCGATGGAGAAGTTTCGGCAGTTGCGATAGTGAGTTGTTTTATAAAGACGATGCGTTTTAAATAGTGATGTTTAGGCAATGAACATCAGAAACGCTCGAAAACACTTTGACAAGTTGGACACCAAATAAGATTAGTGCCATGTTTACTCGGCATTCCATATGCAATCGTTCATTTCTTACCTGCCTCCTACAAATAACTCCGTCGAAATTCACAGATTTTTATCCATTGTTTATAAGTGCATTTTAGCAGTTTATTGTGTGTAAATATTCCGCTAATAAATGTTATAATATTGTTCTTCTTTTGCTGATTCGTTTGGTTTGTAGCCAATTTATATTTTTGCAACTTGCAAGTTTTTAAAAGTAACCACTCCATGTAGATGGCGGCGACAATTAGGAGCAGCAGGTCATCAACTGTTTATTCAGTTGGGCATCAAAGATCTCGAAACGGGTTTGGATCAACTATTAAATATCTACAAGCAACGAATTGTCTCGTCACGTTATTGTTATTCGGGAGCAGCTTTGAACGCCTAGAATGGCTAGCAGATCAACCTCTTATTGACATACACTTATATATTCCCTATTCGGTGCAAAAGTTTAGTATTTTAATCGACAACTACAGTCAGTTAATTGTTTACATGGGTCTTCTTTTACACGTTCTTGCAATGAAACTTTCAACGGTTTGCTTTGGCAACTTAAAAGTTGGAAAGTATGTTTGCTTTTCAGAAACAAGCGATCTTATCCGAACTTCTCAACTACATTTTGTGGCCACTACTGTTCGTTTTGAATTTGTCACCGTTCACATCGAATGAAGACCGCCTGGTTTATAGAATGATTTTCAATGCACTGGCATTCATCCTCTCAACTTGCAATCTTCTCATGAAACGCCAAGTAAAACGACCACAGCTATCAAGAAGCCATTTATCAAGAAGCCAGTCTTCATCTTCTCCTCCATCAATTGTCAACTCCGTTGTTTCGACCAGAAGTCACAAATTTCCAACACTGTGTGAAAACAATCAGTGGATTGACAGTGATGACGATTATATTATGGATACATCGCCACGTTTGGAAGTTTTGCCAGATCCTGTTCGAGAAAAAAGAACCGAATCGAGAGAATGCACTCCATTCACCGAGATTAGTACTCGATTAAGCAGTATGACGTTAAACTTTATTCGTGAAAGCACTCCAACAAAGTTGTTTTTCTCACGACCTAAAAGTCAAGCACCTACAATGTTGTCCAGCGCAGCTATCACGCCATCGTCTAAAAGGATCAAATCGCCATTCTCGTCGCTAAAGTTCCATGCCATTTCAAAGCAGGTAAGCAAAGTTTTTAAATAAACAGTTCTAATTTTAAATTAATTAGACAATGGAAATTACTCGACTGGATCACTCAAATTGGCCACAAACGCAACTCAACGACTCTCCGAAGAAAGCACCCAGTTTGTTTTCTGAATCAAGCGACGGTGGAGTTTCAAGAGAGTACAATTTGCGTCATCGAACAATTCCATCAAGAGCTTCGTCTACTTATTCATCCACCTATATGTCCACGGGAACTATTAAAAATCCGGCTATGCGTTCACTTTTGAGTACATCCTCGACTATCTCAAATGTCAGATATCAAAAGTCTCGAAAATCGAAAAATCGACTGTTTTTATGTTTGATACTTATTGTTTTCTTTGTTGTTTCTTGTTTGACTGTCAAGTTTTTGTTCTTCTAACTTTGTTGTTTTTTGTTGTTTCTTTTTGATCTCATATCGATAAAAACACGATCTTTGACATTTTGTTTGTTCAACCGAGTTAAAATGTTGAGGTTGCAACAGTATTTACGGCTTATACAATTCTTACCCGTTGATTTGAACTTTTCCACTTTGTTTTTTCAATTTATTGCTGTTTATGCGAAATAAAGCGTTGTTATTGGTAGCATTCACGAATACACGTATCAAATGAGTAGAAGTGGCAAAAACAACAAGCTTGAACTGACAAAAATTGCAACGAGTGTAACTTGGATTAGATGTGCATTAGAGCATTCTGGTTCTGCTTCTGTTGGATATGTTACGTTATAATCAATGTTGGAACGTCTATATCGCACTCGCCGTTTTACCAAATTGCATTCAGGAACTGAAACAACAAATAAACGAGTAGATGCACTTATTTAATGTTATTGTACCTCTTGTCGGCATAAACTGGTGCTTTGAGTGAGTTTCATAACGGAACTCTTTTTGGGTGTTTTGGCAGTTTGCTTCAACAAGTATTGCGTACAGCTTACGGTCAGTTGATGGCACAATTGTGGCGTTCCCAACACAGTTCTTCTTTGGCTTTACTTGAATTGAAAGCGTTTTGTTGATCACAATCTCGTATATCGGCCATTTCATCACACACTGTTCAGTCATTTCGGGCACTTTAAATTGACAGTCTTCTTCTTCAATGCCATCAACAAATTTAGGCCCTCCAAACATGTCAAATCTAAAATGATATTACAGAACTGTAAATACTTCAAGAAAGTTTACGTTAACCACGAATACGCCATCGCTCCAAGTCGTTGGATTGTTCGCATAAAGTCCGTTCTTGTTGCACTACTTGTGGGATTAGGGTTGTGCGGATGCATTCGAACTTCCAGATGACATCTTGCTTGGTAGTCAACGTGAGTGAAGCTTTTGATTGCATTCATGGAAGACAGTTGATCAAAAATTGCGGGCTCTCTTTCAGCAAAATGTGATATCCCAGCTTTTGTGTCGGAGGACGCAATAACAAATGCATTTCTAGTCACAACGTAGCACTTTCCTTTTGTCTAAAGTTAAAACCGATTATTCGAAAGTAGTTGTCAAACACTTACGTTTTTGCATACTTGCCAATGAGCTGACTTTTTGAGCAAATCCGACCAAATAAAATGCATAAATGGGGGAGAAAATTGAGCACCAACTAGAGCAACTTGTCTTTTAGTAACATCGTCAAAAAGTGCACGATAGAGAGTGAGAAGTTTTGTGAATGGATCAATTTGAAGATGCATTTGTTGGTCTTTTTCGTTCGAATCGAGAATTTGAGGACGTTTTGAGAAAAACTGTTGAATGGATGGAAAATTACTAAAAACATACTAAGTTTTAAAGAAGTTTAAACGGACACTTACCATTTTGGATAAAAGCTCACAACTCCGGGCGCAAACTCCACAAAAGATGTTTGGTGAGTGTCATGGAAACCTGTGGGTCTTGGATTTGCATGACAAGTCATGTTTTCTTCAAGTAACGGCCACGGAGAACGCCATTCTCGAATTGCATGCGTGAAAGCGGACAACATTGCTTGATGTGTTGAGCTTAAGCAGTCAGCTTTCTTTTCTGTCATGTCAACTAATGATTCAAAACGATCAAGTTTGTCGTCGGCGCTCAAAAACTCAGAGCAGAGTGCAGTCTCTCTTACCCAATCAGCCATCAGTTCATGTTCTTCGAATACCATCTTCTCAACTCGCTCATCAAGTTCCAACACTTGCTTGTTTTTGTTGTAAACAAATCCGACAGTGAACGGAGTGCTAGCAATTTTCACGCATTTGTATTGTTTGTCATTATCGTCGATCACTTTGCTGCAGTCGCCTTTGACCATCGCATTTCGGAAGCTTGTGAATTTTGAAGTTATGTCGGGCTCGACTTCCAAAAGGTCTAAAGTTGAGATCGTGTCTATTTGGCCCTGAACAAAGTAAAATTACATTTGAACAAACTGAAGCCATATTTACCATCAATTTCCGAATACGTTCATCCACCGGACCAAATTGCACTCTAGTACCAGTTCGATGCCTCAAGGGCGCTTTGTGACAAGCTGTTCGTCTAATTGCATAAAGTTCTCGAGCAGGAATGTCTAGTTTCGGATGGAAAATCACAATTCCGTTGTTGTCAATGACGAAGCTTTTTATCTGGTCAGTATTGGGCAGCATCAATCTCAAACGCTCCAACGACAGATCCACTCCAGCAACACCGATAAAGTTGTTGTTGTCTTCTGGATTAACTGTCCCATTCTTTGTGAACATCCGGTTGACAATAGGGGCAGAAACGGTAACAACTGCTCCTTCATTTTGCGCATCCATGTACGGAAACGAAAAGCTCACTGGTCTCTTGGAAGATGGCCGATTTTTGAGTGAAAAGGCAAGTGGTTCAGAAAGCTTGGACAGGTAAGCCCTTGATTGCATCTTGACATCGAAAATAGAGTCAACAGTTGAATAACTTCCACTGGTTTCACAACTTGTCCATCTCAGTGCTTTAATCTCGCCGGTGCCGTGCCCGATTTCATAGCCAAAAACTCGAATCTAAATGTTACATTTAGTCAAGTTATTCAATTGGTTTAACTTGCCTTTTTATCTGGAAAATCAGATTTAAACTGCCGGATTTCTTCGACTGGCCAGAACTCAATTCCGTCGGTGAAGAGAAAAATCAACTGATGGCCCCCACTTGTTTGGTTTTGTCGGGTTGATGCTACGTATTCGTCCGAAACAAACTTTATCAAACTCATGTTTAAAGCGGGAGGAAGAGTAGCTTGGTCTTTTTCTTCAAATAAACGAGATCAGTTTATCTAACATAAAGATAATCTAACACTACCTTCAATCTTGCCCAAAAAGTCTTGAAATAGGCGTTTGTTTCGAGTTGTCGATGGAATAAATCTTGCTTTGTCGCACTGCTCAAGCATAAATTCTCGTTTGCTGTTGTACCATATTGCGTTAAAAAAGTCGTTGGGAGTCAGAGTGCTGAGAAGTTGCATTATTAGAATTTTGATCAACTGGAGGTTTTGGCCTTTTACTGAGCCGCTGTAATCCAGCAAAAACAAGATGTCCTTTGGTGCTGACTCTGCCCCCAAAAACCACGGACGAAAACGCGGATCAAACAAGTCAACGGACAGCTGAGGCTCTCTTTCCCACAAAAATGCTGAAGCAATTGCATTTAAACTTATTATTCAAATCAACTGCTGCCTACCAGGAAAAACACGAGTCAGTCCAGAGTTCGTGCCAACATATTGTCTAAGCAAGTCGCGATCTTTTTTCGAGTTCTCAGCAAATGCAGTTTCAATCTTTTTCATGCCAGTCCATTCGAAGTCTCGCACCACAGTGTTGTCTAAAAATGGTGCGAATATACTTATAGACTATCTAAAAACTTACCGCATTTGAATGACTCAACAGCTATGTGCACACCAGAACGATTAACTTTCGTGTCAATTGGAGTGTTGTAGAGATTTGATTCGCTGATCTTTTCCAAAAAGCCTTCACATTCGTCTTCATTCTAAACAACTCACATCAAATGCAATTCACAGTTCAAATGCAATTCACTCACGTTGACAAAAACTTCGTCGTAATTTAAACCAGCAATTTCTGATTCGGCGCTATCGACAATTCTCTGCAGTGAGTCTACTTTTTGCGTAAAAAACTTGTCCAGTTGCCGACTAGTTTCACTTGTAACTTTGTCGAAATCGTCGACACGTGTTCGAAGACGGCCTTTGATGTGTTGTGCAATTCCCTAAAATGCAAAAACAATTGTACTTACAAATGAAATCGGTTACGAACCTGTTGGATGAAGTCAATCTTTGAGTGTAATTCAAATTGCGTTCTTAAGCGTGACTCCAATTGATCCAAGCCCTCGTGCAAACTCTCTTCAAACGCCCAAACGAGAGAAAAACAAAAAACGAACAACAGAAGAGAAGTCGAACTTATTGTTCTCCAAAAGAACCGCATAGTTAGTAGTTTTTTCTAATCACTAACTCGATTATTTGCATGGAAGGAACGCAAACGGTTGGTGTTTGTTGAGCTCATGACAATTATTAAGTGGGCCAAATACAATAGTTAGACGAAGAAAGAGAAACGTTCCGTCTCGACACGGCGCTTTCTTCAACCCCTCATTGGCATGTGAATTTTCGGCAATGCTGGCCTGCTTTGCGCCCGACTAGATGGCTCGCTTCAGCGGTCGAAACACGAGTGCCAAGAATGGAGGAGGCGCGCTCTTTTTCTCTCGTAAAATTGTTGGCGAATTCCGGCAAGCATGGTTGTCCAAATCTTTTGTTGAAGAATTTTAATCTTGCGCCTTTCATTAAGCCTTGATGGTTATTGTTCCTCCGGCGACTTGAAATTGATTGAGTTTTTAATCCCGTTGGAATTAGGCCGCGCACATAAGTAAGTGCCATTAGGTGTCTTGAGATTTGATGGACATGCAGTAGAAATCTTAATGAGAATCTCCATTTGAGTCGTCGATTTTAATCATTCAATTGATGTTAGAAATGTTTTGAATACGTTTGAGTTTAAAGATATTATTGAATACATTTGAATCGAGAAGTTTTAAAGGCACTCCTTGAATACATTTGAATCAAGAAGTGTTAAAGCAAACGTTAGAAGATTTGAATGCACCTGTTTTATAGAACTTTTTTGCATTAGTGCTCAAATCCAACCGAGCAGAAGGACTGTTTGCGAATAATGCGTTTAGGCGTGAGGATGAGTTCCGATTGTTTTGTGCTGGTGCCCGGAAGCAACGCTTGCGCAAGACTAGTTTTTGACACTCCGGCATGGAACTTTGTGTGATGGTCGAGAAGCCAAAAACATGTCTTTCCACTTCAATTCGTGCTTATGATGCTTACATCCATCGTCGATGCCGTTGCTTCCTTTCTTCTTTTCGATCATCGCCAACACGTGTAATCGGCGAAAAGTGCGCAGACGTTCTAAGGAGCACCTTCTTGCGTCTACAACATACGATTACAATTGGTTGCGATGTAAATCCGCTTGGTTGGAAAAAACGGCACAAACCTGTTGGCGTATGCGCAAAAAACAACGGTAAACCGCTTTTTGCATAAAAACAGTAAGGAGTTGAGAAGCAGATGAGCCGAAAATTACGTCGAACTTGCTCTCAATTACACTCACGCGTGTTATACAATCGAAGAACCCTTTGGCTTTTCCTTGTTGTTGAAAAGCCGAGTTAACGGACTTAAGTCGACATCATTTTAAGATTAGTGGCTCTTGTGCAACTGCTTTGCACAATTACACTTCTTAACACATTTGAAACTTGTTTACGTTTTGAAACCATTAATCATATTCAATCATTCGAACATTCAAGAAAATTAATAACGAAGGAACTTTCCGGCTTGTGCATGAATCCAGTTCGCAGGCGCCAATCACTGTCATTAGCCTTGTTTGCTCAATAAACAAACATGTTTCCGTGCGTACAAAAAGCTGGCATTCGCGGAAGATCCGAAGCGGAATTGGTTCAGCAACCGGTTGCTAAGCCAAAGAGCTATTATTCGACGACATTGCTTTTGACGAGCCCAATTGGAAAACCTCATCTTACCGAATACCTGATGGACATCTTTGATTGTCCGGTTTAGCCATTGCGTCGCTTTACGGACACATTTTGCGCCTCATTGGCAAATTAATTGAGCACATAAACCACAATTTTTGTTCTTCTTAAGATCTGCTTTGTAGAGCTTTGCAAAAACTTCAAAGCTAACAATTATACAGAAAGCAATAAAATTTCCGAGCAAGATTGTTTTTGCATGAATCGCAGCACGACTTTCATTCTTCCGGTTCCAAACTTCAAAACCAATCAAACTTTTCCGACAGGCGAACAACACTTCTACGTACAGCGTATAATTACGTTTGAAGCCTTTTGAAATCCATATGCGCGTCTTGAAGCTGGTTCCTCCCATTTCGGCTATTGGACATCTGCAGCGTCTGACCATTTGATTCATGCTTGTTCGGTTATGTAAGCCTCGGTGGCTGATCACCTGTGCGGAATGGACGGCGCGTGGATTTAGTGGGCGGTCCGAAAAGCTATCCAGCGTCCATTTAAAAGCCACTTGAGCCGGCACTTGAGTCCGCTCATTGTTGTTCTGACTTTCACTTCACGGCGCGCTTCTTCACGTTACAACTGATCCTCGTCAGAGTTCAAAAGATGATTCAGGCATCTATGGTATTCGGCTTTTTGCTTGGCCTTAGTTTGGTTCAACTGTCTTTGGCTTGTTTGTCAAGCGGCGTTGGCGGATGTTGTGAGTCTTTACAATTTAGTTCAATAAGTTTATTTGCGCATTTAGGTGGTACACCGGCTCCGTCGTGTAAGTTGCTGTTGACTAAGTTTCAAGACTAAATTAAATGCACATTATGTAAAACTTTATTTTTAGGTGGAGGCGGTGGATGTGGAGGTGGGTATTCGTGTGGTCACTACGGATGTTACAAAAACCGTGTGGCTCGGGCTCATAGTGCAAACACTCTCAACATCGATGAGAACGGATTTGTTAATGAACAGCCAAATCATCAATTGCGCCGCTTCCTTCAAGGACCTAAAGTAATATTGCTTTTGCAATTTGAATGGAAAATAGATCGACTGTTTAGGACCCCAATCAAATGTTCAGAGAATGCTGTGAAGCTCGTAACTTGCCCGACTCATGCCTTCCCAAATGCAATTTCAACACATACACAAAAGAATCGGTGCGTTCAATTATTTAATGACACTGAAATGTTTATTTAACACTTTTTTAGCTCATGTCTATGTACTTCAAAACAGACGCTTGCCCAATTGAAGCTGCTGCCGAGCTCCAGGTATCTTTTTATGCGTTTATTTTTAAAAAAAGTGGAATATTTTAGTACTGTGCCGCACTTGGACGCGATCATCGATCATGCTGTATCAGAAACGGAGTTCACACGACAATTTCTGGCGAGAAGTGCTTGACTTTCTGGTGAGAACTTTCTTTTAAAAAGCATTAAAATTGCCCGTTTTAGTGACCAAAGACCCGGCAACATCACACAACTTGACTTCTCTTATGCCTCGTGCTACGACAGATTCGAGCAAATGAAGAGCTGCTTCTGGCACTCCGCTTTGATCCAATAAACGACCTCTTCTCCTCTAATATATTTGTAAAATAGTCGATGTTAACCCTTATTTCGCAGCCAGCATCAAACGCTGTTGTCCAATCTCACTCACATTGCCAAACGAACATTTCATGGACATTGTTCAATTCAAAGTGCTTTAAGTGTGCTCACCATATCTATGAACTTGCAATAAACCTTCGAACTAATTGAACTTTTGAAATTCAAACGAACGCAAACTCAAATTGCCATGACAACAAACGAAGAAATTGTGTGAAAACTTCGTTTTATTTCTGTTTTTTGTTTTCAACTTCGTTCGGTTGCAATCAAAATGAGCATGCTAATTAGTCAAAAACTGGACAATGATGCCTCGACATTGTCTGCAGAAGCAGAGCATTCGGACATTAAATGGCATCCGACGCGCGACATTCTGGCTGTCACTTCGTACGCGCAAGCGCTCGGCGGTTACGTTAGTTTTGTTTCGAAAAAGGCAAGTTTTTGTTTGAATAAAGAATACCAATAAAGAATATGTTTTAAGGGCGGTAAAGCTTTTTATTCAACATCCGCGCGCGCAGAGCAGCGAATTAATTGCACAGAATGGCATCCGACCGAGCCAGTATTAGTTGTTGGTTGGCAATCCGGAATCATCACGTTGGTCGATCCGCTCAAAAGACAAGAAAATGACCAGCCAGTCGGTCAATTAAACGATGTCCAAGTTTCGAGTTGGGATCTTGATGGTCAAAAGTTGTTAGCCGGAGATGCGGTAAACTCCACAAAAGTGTACATATTGTTAAGTTATAAATGTTTAGAATGGAAACTACGCTCTTTTTAACGTCCAAAAGCAGTTTGAAAAACTCAAGTTGGAAAGAAGCTTTCAAATAAACGACGAGATCCCAATTTGCTGCTTTGCCAAACGAATTAACAAGTTTGCTTTGAAATCAGTCTAACTTTATTAGTTCTGTCGTTTTAGATATTCATCGACTGGAAGCGCCAAAGGACAGAGGCCACAGACGGCCAAAAACGACGACGAACTGGCAAAGATTTTAGCTCAAAACCGCAAACGACATCAGGTACTTTGAGAGAACGTAACAATTTCACTCAAATTATTTTAAGGAGCTGGACAGCGGAGGAGTATCTGGCAATGATTTAGAATTGAATTCGGCATTTCAGCGTGAAATGAACACACTTGTCGCGTTTATTGTAGCGACTGACAAAGCTTTTATTTACATTGTCAGGCCGGATGAGGAACCTCAAAAACTATACTCGGTTAGATTGCAACAACAAGCTTTTTAAAGACGTTATTATTTTAGTCGGACAGCCCTATGAAACAAGTTTTGGCAATGCCAGATCGTCAATATATTGTTGGAATAAGTGAAAATCTTATGTTCTATCAACTTTTTATTGAAGGCAACAGCGTGAATGACAAAATAAAGGTGAGAAGAATCTAATTTCAAATAACTTTATGCACGCTTTCAGGTCAAATTGTCAGGCAAACGCGAACATTTTAAAATACTCCAAGTAGATGTGGATACTGTTGCATTTTGCTATGGCGACCGTGAAATACGGATTTGGTAACTTTTTAAAGCGTCAACTGATAACAGCTATAATCTGAACATTTAAGGGACTTGCAAAAAGAAGACAGCGCGGTCTTTCGTCTCGCTCAAGACAAGGGCTACACAACAACTGAACAGATTTGCCATCTTAGTCATTCGCCAAAGAAAGGTAGAATTCAAAAATGACAACACTTTCAAGTCAAACATGCAATATCGTTTAGACTCTGTATCTGGAGCAACTCTGGACGGACGAATTGCAAATTGGAAACGACACAGAGAATCGTTTGATTTGGCAATTGACCAGCAGTTTCGTCTGCAAGCGCCAGTCAATCTCGGAGCAACGGTTTGTTTTAAATGAACGCAGCGAATCAAAAAACTTTTGATGACTAAACTCAAATGCCATTCATTACGTATAAGTGCGGAAGTTACAGATTAAACATTTCGCCTGGTCAAAAACAAGTCCAACTTTGGCTATAAATTCTGGTAATATGGTTCAAATATTCCGATCTCAAGACATTGTTTTCTCCATGGATAACGAAGTAAGTGTTGCTAGTTTTTTGCACAAAAACACTGCATTTAATTTAGTACGGCATTATTCAACTTGGCCCTCAAAACATATCGCTTGTTCATGTTGCTGAGCCAATTGAATCTCAAGACGTGCATTTTGACTACATTCTTGCGGGTTTTCACATACGCGGAAAGCACTTTATTACGTGGGATGAAGAGCAGGTATTGAAGTATCTAAATACTAGAATCACTTACAGTTTTTAGATCTATGTAAATCTGATTCAAAACGAAGAGCACACCCCGCTGGAAGTCCAGCAACTGAATGCAACTGCTGCGAATATCACAAAAGCGCTTATCCATAATCAGCAGATTTACGCAATCGAAAAAGGCCAACTTTGTTCAAGAACGCTTCAAGGAACTGTGCGGAAAACACTGAGTTTTCGCGAAATTGAAGGAGAAGTCTGTGTTTTGGATTCAAACTCCAAATGGCTAGTTGTCGGTTCGACTCATGCTTACATTGTAAGTTTGTCTTGAGCTTTTTGAAGCTATAATGCATTGATTTTAGTGCATTTACAACATGGAGGATAACTTGCGGCAAACTTACCATTCGTCACAACTCACTTCTGTTCAAGATTTCGACAGATTTGCAACTATCCGCGTAAACAGTCAAGGAAATCGAGTTAGTTTTACAGTACTGAAGAAAAACGATGAAACGGACGAGCGACTCTATGTTTGGGACGCAGAAGCAGATTCTCTTAATTATTTTTCGTTCGCGGAAGGCCTGACTGATCAGCAAAAATACGAAAATCAAATGCAATTGGAAGATCGACAAAAAACGGCACTACCGGGTGGAAGACCGAAAACTACAACAAGACAAGATTCAAACGAAAGGCCCAAAACAGCGGCAGCAAGGTAAACTCTAAAAGTTGTTAGAATCAATTAACATCTACTAAAACTTACAGAAAAATTGAACGTGATCAAAGCCGCTACAGAATGCCTCAACATCTGCCGGGCAACCTTTTCTGGGATCAAAACGATGCTCGTTTTTTGTGCTGCGAAGCTCACCACATAAACGCCGAAGGAGTAAGAACAAAAGGTTATAACATAATCCCGTGCATGTTTAGAGCGCCAATCTGCTTTTAACGTTGTTCGTCACGGAAGGTGGAATTCAAATACAAGACTTGCAGCCAAAACCCGTTAAAGCAGATGCTTTGATGTGGCTAAACATTCCGTTTGTTTACTACTTGAAAAATGTGACTTTCTTCCACTGTTGGATAAACTAACCAGTTGTGTGTTTAGATCGAAGTTGACGAAGAAGATGACATAAATGTTGAGCGGAGCATCTCTCGTCTGATGCTAAGACGCACATTACGTGAATTTGTTGGAATTTCGCCCAGTGACCGACCAGCAATTGAGGCGATGGTCAATTTTAGTTATTATTTGTGCATAGAGCAAATGGACAACGCTTTTAAAGCAATCAACTTCATCAAAAACGACACTGTTTGGGAGCAAATGGCCCGGATGTGTGTCAAAACTCGGCGCACCGATGTCGCACTTGTTTGTTTGGGTCATATGCGAAAAGCTAGTGCTGTATGTGTTCAAAGTAATCATTTAAACAAAAAGACATATTCAGGCAAGTGCCATACGAGATTGTGTGCAAAGAAACGATCCGATTGATCTGCAAGCAGCATGTTTGGCGATTCAACTTGACATGCTTGTAATTTAAATGCTTTCACAACAATTGTTTAAACATTTCATTGCAGGAAGAAGCACAAACAATTTACTTGCAAGCCAAACGCTACGACTTGCTGAATCGTCTTTATCAATCACAAAACAAATGGACAGAAGCATTCGAGGTTGCAGTTAAACACGACAGAATTCATTTACGCAACACACATTACAATTTTGCTAAGTATCTAGAAAGCATTGGCGAGATTGAAAAAGCGATTGAAAAGTTAGTTTCAAAAATGTCACAAGTTGTCTAATTTCATTCTTAGTTTTGAAAAGTCTCAAACTCATCAATTCGACATCCCCCGCATGTTAGCTGATGAACCAAAAGCCATCGATTTGTATGTTAAACGAAAGCGAGACAGGTAACACTAATTTAACAGTGAGTGTCATTAATTGTTTAGAGTTCTTTATCGTTGGTGGGCGCGATATCTAGAATCAATTGGTAAAAGGCAATGTCAAAAACTACACTTAAATTTGTCGTTTAGGCGACATGGAAGGCGCCAAAAACTACTACAAGTATGCAGACGATTATTTATCAGTAATACGCATTCTTTGCTACGATGGACGCATTGAAGAAGTATTCTAAATTTTGTGGCATTTGACTTAAGCTGTAAAATTCTAGGCAATTGAGGCAATTAAGCGATCGGACGACCGTGCTGCGGCTTTCCATTTAGCTCGTCATTTTGAAGCAAACGGCAACTACGAACAAGCAGTCACTTTCTTCACAAAAGCATCCTCATACAACACGGCAATTCGTTTGGCTCGTGAACACGAAATGAATGACAAATTGGCGAGTTTGGCGTTGATGGCCGGAGGAACCGAGTTAGTTGACACTGCAAAGGTATTTCGAAACTTCAAGCTAATAACTTTAAACAACTTTGTTCTTTTTCAGTATTACGAAGAGCGCGAAGGTCATGCCGACAAAGCTGTCATGCTATATCACAAGGTTTTAATTTATGTCACGTTTGTTACGCATCACTTCCGCGTTTCAGGTCGGAATGATTGGTCGAGCGCTGGATTTGGCGTTCAAAACTGAGCAATTAAGGTACGCATTTATTAAAAACAGAGACATTCGGTACACAAATTACATGGTTGATTTAAACGTTTGCTGCTTTGTCTAACTTTGTGTAATTTGAAATCTTAACATAGTTAATTACTTTCAGTGCTCTCGATTTAATTGCCCGTGATTTGAATGAAGACTCGTAAGCTAACTAATAAAGCTCTTTAAAACAATTTCAACTTTAGTGATCCGCAAGTTCTACAACGAGCTGCACAGTTTTTCTTCCAACAATCAACAAGACAGAACGGCAGTTCTTCTGCTCGCTTATGCCAAAAAGTTCCAAGAAGCAGTTGTACTGTGTAAAGATAAAAGTGTTGTAATCACGGAGGAGATTGCAAATCTCTTGACACCTCCAAAAACAGGTAAATTCAATCATTTATTTTTACACAAGCATACGCTTTAATAACTCAAAACCTTCGATTTTTAGATCCAAACAGAAAGCAGTTGCTCGAAGATATTGCACGTTGTTGTTTGCAGCAAGGAAACTATCACTTTGCAGCCAAAAAGTTCACACAAGCTGGAAACAAGATTGAGGTATAACGAAATGCTTTTAATACTTCAATTTTAAACGTTTTAGGCAATGAAAGCTTTGCTGAGGTCCGGCGACACACCAAAAATCATTTTATTTGCCAACACAGCCAAAAGCAAAGACATCTTTCGAATGGCTGGAAACTACCTGCAAACCCTCAACTGGCGAGAAGATGCCAGTCTCATGCGTCAAATTGAAAACTGTTATATGAAAGCAAATGCCATGGACTCATTGGCGTTGTTTTACCAAGCCTGTGCTCAGGTAATATTTAAAAGAACAATTCCACTAAGCTTGCCTGTTTCAGCTAGAAATCGACGACTATCACGACTATGAAAAAGCAATTACCGCTTACAACGAAGCAATGCGTTGTTGGAGTAAAAGAGCCGAAAAAGAAGGCGACTTGGATATGAAAATTTCAGCAAAGCAAGATGCACTAAAAGCTACAATTAACAAAATCAAAGAATATTTGACTGCAAAGGAGTAAGCATAAAACTGTTTGCTTTGTTGTGATTTTAACGTGTAATTATTTAGACTTTATGACTCGGATCCTGGCGCCGGTCTGCAAAAAATTATGTCTATGGCAGAAGAGTCGAAAATTGATGAATCTGTTCGGCTTCACGACATCTACACGTTTCTGATTCTTCATAACTTCAAGCGCAAAAACTTCAAAAAAGCATATCAGCTTCTTCAACAATATCAAACAAAGAAAACATCGGTCAACATTACGGAAGTTATTAGTTCACCTGTGCTGGATCAAATATGCGATGAAGTAGGTGCTCCTCGCGTTACACCAAAACAAGAAGAGTTGGCCGGCAACGAAGAGGATACTATAGAGTTCAGTCATGCAATGAGGCGCCGAATGTCAAGTGTTGGAAGTTTTTCTGACGATGGATGATGGAAACAATTTATAAAACTTGTGTGGTTTTTGATGTAATAAACATTTGAAAAAACAATTTTTGTCGTTTACGTAAAAGTCGTCCAAGTGCCAAGAGTTTTTTACTTTTAGCGAAAAAATCATTTTAATTTTTGGATCTATAAATTCCAATTGAACTTGGAACAATGTCTGTTGAACAAAAGATGGAAGTTGACTCTGCAAAGAAGGATCCTTTGAAGGAAACTGTTTTACTTGCTCAACACGACTGGAATCATGTAACGTGAGTGATATTAGTTTATTGTGACTTAACTTTTATCAATACCAGTTCAAATCCGGATGAATCATTTTTTGTTGGTTATCGACGTCCAGCCGAGAAATCGAATTTCTTTGATGTTAAGCTCGACAAGCAACGTAATGAATATCAAAATGAAGTCTTGAAGTGCAAAAAATTGCCAAATCGAGCTCTCTCTGTTGAATTTTTTGAGCTAGGCCTTCAAAAGACTTTCGTCGCGCCATTTGCTGAATATGATCACTTGCATACAGCTGCTGTTTCAACATTGGATATTTCAAGTACGGGCAATCTTGTTGTTTCGGCTGATTCCTCCACCGGATTACTTGTTTGGGACGCTCAAAGTGGAAATGTTTTGGTATGCCTTTAAATGCTTATCAAATTTCACAATTTAATTTTTAGCGCGAGTTAAAAGGCCACATACTAGATGTTAATTGTGCTCGCTTCTTTCCATCTGGCATGGTGATTTTATCTGGCGGTATTGATATGGGAGTTCCGAATTTGGTCAGTCGAAACCGGAGAATGTCCTCGCGTATTGCAAGGCCACAAAGCACGTAAGCTTTTGAATATTGTGTTAATTTGTTTAATTGCTAAATTGTAGCTATTTTGGACTTGTCGTTTATTGGTCGTGGTGAAGAAGTTTGTTCATCTGCAAAAGACGGCACACTAAAGAAATGGAATTGCGGCAATGGAGAATGCACGATGACTTTGAATTTGCCGAGCGGATCAGCCAATTGTTTTGCTTTTAATGTCGAAAAATCTCTTGTTGTTGCCGGAACTGATCAAGGCTATTTTTACATTTATGATCTGCAGTCGGAAAGCATTGTAAGTACTATGGCTTTTAGAATATTAATCGTATTGGTGTGTTTAGGTTAAAGATTTGTTTTTGAATACGGTGTTGACTAGCGTTGCAACTCATGGTGATTACGCATTCGTTGGTGGTGAGAATGGAGCGATTTTTGTTGTTGATCTCAAGAAAAAGTAGGTTTTACAAGTAATTTATTGGTCTAAGTTTATGTTTAGTGAAATTTCGCAAACGTTGAAGATGGATCGCGGCCGTGTTCAAAAAGTGGCAATTGCTCAAGATAGTTTGATTGTTTCTTTTGCTGATGGAGGAGTTTGCCTCTACGACGATCCCAACTGCCTCGCCGCAAAGCAAAATCGAATTTACCGGCGCTGATTGTGATCCAGTTTATGATTTTACCAAATCATCTAAGTATTTGTTCACCGGATGCCGCGACAAAATAATTCGCAAATACTCTATTGAAGCTTTACTCAAGTAATATTTAAGCACAACGAGTTATGGACGGGTTGCTCAGTTGAATATGATTTTTTAGTAATAAAGTGATTTAATTGTTTTGTTGTTTTTTGTCAATGTTTCCGTGCATTTATACTGTCAACAATTTTTGTAGTTTTGACTATTTGCATTATTTTAGAATGGAGCAAGTAAATGTGCTAGCATTTTTAAGACGATTCCGGGCGCCTTCAGTTTTGAGCGTTCGTACAAAGACTCAGCGTTTCAAGCCGAAAATAGCAGCTGTTCGACCGGATAAAACTCCATCAATGTTTGCGCTTGATCATTTTGACTTTTACTATGGACCTCTGTATGGGCCAAAGCACTGGCCTTCAATTCGCTTGGGTCTTTTGTCGCCAAACAAATTCGTAGCCGTTTTGAACAGGTTGTCAGCAGATTATCAAGCAAATGAGGCAATTATCCGCGATCTTTCTACAGTTGAAATCATTGAGCGGTTAACTATGGGCAAAAACGCACCAAAAAATGACAAAAATCCGCTTGAGGGAATTAATCAAGAAGCACAAGAAGGCAACGATGAGCAGGTAAAAATGAGTATTCTTTAAAGATAACTTTGTGTTTAGACTGATTCACAATTCAACAATCGAACAGATTTGGCATCAAGATCAGAAGAAGGAATGGGCGAGTTTCGCCAATCTGAAGGAGAGTTTACATATGGTCAGGTTCAAATGGGCGATACATCTTTGGAAAAGCGTCGTACGATGGAACAGCAAATTGAGTAAGTTTTGGAAATAAAAAATGTGCTTGAATAGTCTGAAAATTTAGAATAACTGGATTTGAACACGTAGGACAAAGACTGGACAAAATTGACGATCAGATTGTTTATCCGCGCAATTTGAAGTTGTTTACATTTGACCGAGATGATATTTCTGATTTTCCTTCACCTATGAAAGACAGAAATGGAATTTCAAGTAAGAGAAATTTTGAGTATTAATCACTAACGTTTAACTTTTTAGGCTGGTGGCTTTTGGATGGTGGATCTATCGTTCCGGTTTTGGCTCTTAACTTGCAAGACGGTGATTCAATTTTGGATTTGTGTGCAGCTCCCGGTGGTAAAAGTCTTCTAATGGCACAAATAGGAAATTTTGGTGATTCAGTGACTTGTCATTTTTGCTAACATAGTGATTGTTTAGAAAGACTAATTTGCAACGACGGTAAAATGAGCCGTTTGGGACAGTTGCGTCGTGGTCCTTTCAATGTATATTCCAGTTACTTCAGACTTAAATGAACGAATTGTATTGAAGAGAAAAGATGCGTCAAACTTGGATACTTGGGATGAGGAAAATCTTTACGACAAGGTACTTTTTGGCAACTTAAAGAAGACAATCATAATTTTAGGTGCTGGTTGATGCTCCATGCAACACCGATCGATTGGCTGTTTCTCAGGACGAAGGCAATCTGTTTAGCATTGGAATGACACAAGAACGCTTGGATTTGCCACAAGTGCAAACTAAGCTTTTGCTGTAAGTTTGAGGCTGCTGTCGTTTTTAATTTTGAAATTTTAAGCAATGCGCTGAGATCAGTCAAAGTCGGAGGTTCTGTTGTTTATTCAACTTGCACATTGTCACCTACGCAAAATGAGTCCGTAATTGAAAACACAGCAGCGTTAGCTCGTCGGCATTTTGGGATCAACGTTGTTGAACAGTCACTCAGCCGGTTGGAAAATCATCTCAAAAACACTTTCTTATTCCGCTTTGCCGACAAGTGTCAACGAGGCTTATTGGTTGTTCCAAATATTCGATCAAATTATGGACCAATGTACGTTTGCAAGTTGTTACGCACTCGTTAAATAGGATCAAATTGTTGTTAGTTGTATTATAAACTTGTTATTTGTTTTTCGTTGTGAAATGAATTTTATTCGACATATTGCAGATAACAAACTGAGGTTCAATTCAAAATTCATAGCAGAAGTCTAGAACGACATTTTTGTGAGAACCAAGTTCCGTATCAGTAGAATTGGAGCTTGGCACTGAAGTGGCTTGGTTGTTGGACAAACGCTCAGTGAACTCGTTTAGTCGAGTCTTTTCAGTCTCATTCAGTTCACGAGCGAATTTTTGTCCAATGTAGACTTTATAATTCTAGAAGAAAGTTACTATTTTTGAGCAAACATTCAAACCTGAACAGTGCATGTTCCCAAAACATATAAAGTTGTCTCGTTGCTTGTGCAGAAACTCGGCAAATTAGGTCTTTTGGGCATTGCTGGAATGTTTGTCACGTTTGACAAAAAGCTAATTGTAGAAAATGCATCCGCAACTTTCTAACAAAACAGACAAATTTAGTAAACATTAACTTTTGAGTTACTTTTTGGAAGCTTGATAGTTCTTCTTTGTATTGCTTGATTTGTTCAAGTTCGTTAGGCAGCAATTCTCGAATATAGTGGCCATGTGAGAACAACTTATTTCCCTTTAAATAAATGCGCATTAAGCAAAGTTTTTGGAATAACTTACTGTAACTAAACATGCCGGTTGAGTGTTGGCAGCATTGTTAAAATATTGAGAAGCGACTGTTAAAGCAAATGAGAAAATCAAGAAAACTTGAAAGCGCATATTTTTGCAAACAAGCTGTAAACAATTTCTTGAAGTTATTGCGCTTTAAATAGCCGTTTTATTGTGCGCAAACCGATTAAGCACTGTTTGAATTGGCTCACGAACTTTGGACAACTCATCGATCACTCCGCGCTCCAATATGCTTATGGATTTAGCGAGCAAACATTGCATTTCGAATGACTCACAAACAGTTCCAATTAGACGTTTATTAAACAATTAATGCATATGTTGAATTGTCAGTTTGGCAAAGTAAATTTGAAGAAAAGATGAAACCCGGCAAAATAAATGAGTCAAGAGGCATAACGAGATAGGAACTAACTAATAACTAAACGGGATAGAACCTAATTGATAAACGGAAGGAATACATATAACGGGATTATTGAAGCGATGTATCGCAAAAACTGGCATTGCTTAAAGTTCAACTAGTTAATTAATCGGACAGAACTGGCAAATATTTAATAATTAAACTTAGTCATCGGTTATAGAAGAAGAGCTAATTAAAAACTTGGTAGTTTTGTCGTCTTTTTCCTAAACATTGAAGAATTGCGATTGTGGTCTGGAAACTGTTTTTAAATTACCTGTTTGCCAAAAAGGTCGGTAGAAACTTCAATAGCCGATACCTTTCGTTCAACTGATCCAGCTGCGTGTCTTTGACGTCGGCTCAAGTTGCCGGGTGCATCAAAGTCCGCTTGTGTTGGAGTGATTGACCGAGAGCTTTTTGGACGATCCGAATCTGGCTCATGCAAGCCTTCTTCATGGTCTTCGGTGATGGGCGCCAGTTCAGTGAATGTCTCTGATCGACGAGCCAGAGAAGAACCAGTAGAACCCTTTTCTGCCTGGATTTGATTTTCCGGATCAGCGATTGGAGGAACAATTGTCGATGTGCCGTCTCCGCTTTCCTTGCCGACCAAGGAAACGCTGCTTTTGTTTTCACTTAATCCATAGAATCCATATTTGCCGTTGCTGTTTTTGGTCAACAGAAGAGCGTCGCTAAAACGTACAAAGTTAAACTGAATAAAGAACTTGAAATTCTTACGCGAAAGTTTCCGGCAAGGGAAGACCCTTTGTTTCAGGCAAAAAGATCACAAGAATGCCAGCAATCAAGGAAAAGATGGCAAAAATAATCATCGGGACGACAGCAAGAGTCACATCCGATAGAATAGCAAGGTAACTTGAAGCACCCGATCCAATTCGTCCAATCATCGAGTAAACTCCCAAGGCACTGTTGCGCACGTTGGTGGGACTCAATTCACTTGTGAATATGTAGAGAATATTGAATGCACTTTGAATGAAGACTTTGCTGATCAGCATGAAAAATAATGAGAACTGAAAAAGATGTGTTAGTTGATTAATAAACTCTATTCATACCATTTGACTTTTATTATAGACAGCTGTCATGGCGACAAAGATGGCTATCGAGGCACCGATCAATGTGTATCATCTGTGATTTCTTCCGGCCAAACTTTAATAGGACAACACAACCAATTAGCGTCGGCAATTCAATCGCACCTGAACATTTAAATGAATCCTTTCAATAGTTTCAAAACTCACCGGCTATAGCGTTGTTTAAAAAGTAGTTTCCAATGAAGAGAACTCTTCCCGGTGCTGCAATATGAGTTGTTTTTTGGTGACAATAATATGTTGATTCGACCGGAATTTGAAATAAAAATGCAAGTGGAGATTTCAGTTAAAACCTCCTTCAAAAGCTTCTTAAACGTGGCCACTAGCGATTCTAGTAAAGAAACTGGGCTTGCAAATTCACAAATTGGCTCGTCAGTGATAAAAGCAGGTTTTTGCTGTTGTTTTTGAAAGTCTTCCTGATCAGTTGCATAAAGCAATCAAACAAATTTTGTTTTTCTTCTTAAATAAAGTTTTTGACAAAATTGATCAAACTAGTTTATTTTTGTGCCGGACTCCAGCCGAATGAGTCTATTATTGTCACCAAATGAAATGAAACATACCTGATTGGTCGCTCAATGCAATAATTAATCCGTAGTAGACCAATGCAACAGCAATCCAAATAACGCAAAGCACAAATGCTCTCCGCAATAATATGCTGGATTTTAAGATGTGCATGATGCTTGCGCGCTGATTTTCTTTTAACCACTTGTCTTGCTCGGTGTGTCGGACAAGCTCCAAGTCGCATGGCAAAGAAGACTTGTTAAAACGGAATCTGTTGAATGGGTATGGCGGATCACTAAAACAAACATTTAAACATTTGACATTTATGCTTTAATTACCGGCAAGCTTTGCGGATGTACCTTTCGGCTTCCTCTACCCTGTTGTTGACAATCAGCCAACGCGGAGATTCTGGAAGTGCACAAACCAAACAAATAGAAATTGCATGGAACATTGCCGTTATGAGTTGAATCGACTTCCAAGATCGAGTCATGTAGGCAATAAGCGCCAGCAAAGAGTATCCAATCGCCCAGGGAGCTTGAAGCATTGATCCGACCATTGAACGGTACTTTGTTCCTGTAATTTCCATACACAAGATGTACGCCGCCAAATCAGCCGCTTCATTGCAAATTGCTCCGCAGAACCTTATAAATAGGAACATCGGGAAGTAGGACGAATACGGCAAAATCAATCCAAACATCGACGAAAGGACTCCAAAACCGATGATTGTTGGCTTACGCCCAAACCTATCAGATGCAAAGCCTCCCAGACAACATCCGAACAAAAAGCCTATTGAATAAAACAGATGTCCATGGGCTCTCCTGCAAACACATCAAATATCAAGTACTAATGTGTTCAAGTGCTTACTTAAAGTTGTTGTCGCACACTAAGTTCCATTCCGTAACGATTGTCTTGCGCATTACGTCGTCTTTGTACACCCACTTCTCGCATTTTACAAAACTTGCGTTGACGTTTTCGGCTTCCACTGCCTTTTCAGCATCTTCGAGTGTCATGCGACGTAACTCAGCAAAGCGCTCGGCAGTTCGATTAAAATAATAACACTAAACACAACTTTTAAAGATTGTCAAAAAGTTTAAAGTTACTTGAGAATGAAAAGAATTGAGATCTCTCTGAAAATCAAACTTTACGAATTAAACAACTGTTATAACTGACTTGAGTGTTTGCGCTTTTCGGAACCAGAACGCTGGAGTTAAAAATTGCATCTGTGATGTCCCATTTAAAGTCCGGACTGGATCCATTTAGACCGGGAATCAGGCACCAATGATCAGGTTGATACATCATCTAAAACATTCGTTTGTTACACCGTGACTGAAAAGTAAAACCTTACATAGACTACGGACAAATTGAACATGGCGTGCGGAATTTGTTGAAAGCTAATTAACAAATATATCCATATCTGCCACCACGAGCACCCGCCAATGATGTTCAAAATGCCTTCGAAGTCAATTGGATTCATGTTGCCCTTCTTTTTCAACGGTCTGTATTTTCGCTGAATCAAAAGATGCTGCTCTCTAATTTCTCTAGTGCTGAACGACTGCTTGTGACCGCCAGAATATCCTACAGCGGAGCCAGGATTTGTTATGTTTGTAACAATTGAAGGCTGGCTGCCAGAGTAAAAGAAGCATGCAGACTTGTGAGTGTGATCTCGACATGATGAGTTGAATCTGGAGTTTCGATCTGAATTGCTGGTCGGATGTGTGCATGCAGAAGAACATTCGTGATCAGGATCTAGAATTGTACTACTCGCATCGTCGATGCCAATCTAAAGAGCTGAATAATTAAAACACTTATTTTGAAATTTCACCTGCTGCAAAGCAGACTCCGAAAAGGCATCAATGGTACTCGCGTCGACCATGTTGGTGTACGCGGCAGTGGGGTTTGTAAAGCTGCTCGGGCAACTGAGCTGTGGCTCGGAATATATAATGGAGGGGTTTGTAACATATTTGTTGCTAACTTGAGACTAAAAGCAAACTGTAGACTTGGAACCTGAGAAATTCGACTTACAAGTTGAGGAAAACTAGGCAGGTCGTTGATTTTAGGCTTGATCAGACATTTGTTGTCCGTGTCCTTCTTCTCCATCTCGTATTGGCATTCGGGATGCTCAGTCGACTGGAGGACTTTCTTGCACCCGCATCAAAAAGAAGAGCATCCGAAGAGGATGCCAACTTTATGCTTAGTTTTGCACCCTAAACAATCTGTACAATTTTGATTGAAAACAAACAAGAACAAATCAATTCCGCGCACACAAAGGTTGTTTTTCGAAAAACACCTTCCAAACTCTTGTGATTGGCTTAAAACAATGCAAATCAGTGTAAAAAGTCATCGCTTCAAAGGAACCCGGATGGCGTCCGAATGCTTTTGTAAGCAGATTAATTGATTGGCTGATGAGCTCGCGGAAGGAAAGCCGTGTTAGTCAGCGACCGGGGAAATATGCACCTCGATAATTTTAAAGCGGCGTCAGCCGACTGATTCTCTGACTTTAACGTTTGGGGACCAAGGGAAAATAAACAAAATTTGACGATTCGAAGCTGAGAGCCGGGCTCTTTTGCAGTGGCACCTGATGGATTTTGACTGGGAAACACTTTGCCACACGAGCCTTTTGGTTCGCTTTGGCGTAAAAAGGGGCTTTTTGTGCAGAGAAGGAGCGAAGAAACGACGACTGATGGTCAGCTTCGGATTGTGCAATTGATTTGAAATACAGATTAAATAGAATTGAACATCGACGCATCCGCAAGCTCCACACAAACAAGTGCATTTGAATTGGCGTTTTTGATTTTCGAAATTACGTAATTGCATTCTGATGTCTAAAAAGACATCGTTTGAATTGACTTTGTTTAAACAATAAATTAGCTGATCTGCAAATTGTGTTCAATAAAGCTGTTCAATCGTTAACTTAAAGTCTGAATGACTAAAACACATTTTGTAATCAGACTTTAACTACAATTAAACTGTTTCAACATGATTTATGAAGTTATTAAATATTATTAGTACCTTTAAATCAGTATGAACGACCACTTTGCATCAACCATTTTGCAATCAACTGCTCTGCAATAAAGGTTTTTCAGCGCTCCGAACGGGCTTTTTCGCAGGCTATTGAAAGTGGCTCGTGGCGGTAAAAAGCCCGCCGTGTTCGACTGAGTGGCAGTGCGAGGCGCTCAGTTGTTTTTTCAACACGTGTGGTCAGCGCAACTCCCGACTCCGAGTTTTTATATGTTTGTGGTTTTTAGGAATAGTGTCCACCGGAGGATTGGCACAAGGACGAGCGAGTCGGGGCAAAAAAGAAACTATATTTAAAAAAACTCACAACCGGAACAGTCCACGCCCAGAGAGACATGCAGTTGAGTCCGTCAGCCTCAAATGACCGCTTGCTAGGGTCACTCTTACGGTAAAGCTTTCTGGTGTGTTTCGGGCTTTGTTTATCTGCTGGTGCATGCAAATTTATTGACGTTGCGAGTTTTGTTGTTTAATGAGCTTAATTGTTTGATTAGTGAGTCTTGTAGAACACTTTTTTGATTCAGTTTGCTTGTAAGAGCAATTTGATTGCTCTCTTGGCTGTATTAAACTGCAACTATAATTTGTCTCGCTTAACTGTTTTTATAAAGCCACAATAGGTGCAGTCAAAAAAGTAAGTAGCATGCTGCAAATTTGATTGATGCTTTTTGCTGAACGTTTGTGGACTTTTTGAGCATAAGCTGTTTTTTATCGTAGTGATTTTTCGACGCCACAGCCCTTGATGCTTTACGCCCGTCCGCCTTCTCTCTTCTTCAGTCGGTCTTTTTTCGCAAAATGTAGAATTCCAATCTAAACGGTTTCTGGGACTTATTTCGAAAATTTCGGTCCGTAAATCAATTTTCACATTCTGATCCACAAATCAGCGGCTGTAGCTTTAAACTTCTCCCTATTGGCTAGACGTGTGTTTGTGGAATCGTGGAATCCATGTGGTGATAAATTGGGTTGCTTTTTGCTCGGCGTAGAGTTCAGAAAAAACCTCTGGCGGAGTGTGCTATGCTCTCGGCTGCTTTTAGTTTTATTCGGTGCAGCGTCGCCAGTCGTTTTTTTCGCATGGCCTATTCGAAGGCTTGAGTGATTTGATCAGCGTCGTCGGCGTTTTCCTTCCTCCCAATTGTTTGACTCCGACTCAATTAACTTCGCGCATATTTGTTTCGTTCCTCGATATTCGGTCAATTGCAATCAATTGCAACTAACTGCTTGGCTCTAATCATTTTGATTCAAGCAATTTAAAGCCGATTTTAAAGCCGGCAATGACTGATTCTTTACTGTTTGGCTGATTGACGGCGCTGATTGGGCGTAAAGTGTTTAAAAACGGTTTCTTTGAACTCGCTTGCCGAAGCCTTTCTCCAACCAGCGGTTTTTTGTTTGCTTTGTGCTAGTGATGTTGAGCGCAACGGAAACACTTTCCACAAAGCCGCCTTTTAAACTGACCGTTTTGTAGCGGAGAGAATGAATTTATGCACGGCAAACTGGTTGAATGCAACAACAAAAAACAGCTTTTGATTATTTGCGAAATTCTTGAGAAATAATGATTGAATTGTGTCTTTGAGTTGAATGCTTTGGAAACCGAATGTTTTAAGTTGAGTATTTGGGGATTGAAACAAAATAGCTAGCATTTCTGTCAAAACTTACAATGTTATTGCGCATGTTAACTTTCAAGTCTTTGTTCCTATTTAAAATGACGTCATTTAGTTTGGCCATTCCATTTGCTACCCGGCGGTGGCCGTTGCGCTCCGTTCGGCATGGATCAACAACCTGGATCTTCAAAATCGACAGCCTCTACATCGTCGGCAACACCCGAGTTGTTGAGCCAAAGGTAAGTAACAATACTCTAACTCTCCTTAATTGACTTATTTAAATGATTTGTTTTAGCTTGATTGGCATGCGTCCGGCTACCACATTGTCCGAATGGCAATTACAAGCAGTTTTATTTCGCGCCAAACTCACACAATACTACGACACTTTTATTGCACAAGGCGGTGATGACATTGACCAACTTATGGAATGTGACGAAACAGAGTTTCTGGAGATAATGACCCTTATTGGAATGGCAACGAAACCACTTCATGTGCGACGCTTACAAAGAACTTTAGCGGTAAGATTTATCAAATAACAATTCACATTTGTTTGCTCTTTAGGACTTCTCCAAAAACCGTGAAACCTTCCTTCAGCAAGCCATTCAACAAATCGGCGCACCTCCACTGCCTTCAATTTTTGCAACACAATCAACTGATCCTACAGAAACTTTGAGAGCCTTACTTTCACGTAACTAGAACTTGCTTTGAACGCAACAATGCTTTCTTTTTAGAGCCCATCCAAGCACAGCCACAACTCATCCGATCTCAAGCCTTATTTGGAGCCACTCCTTCGACCTCTGCCACGCAATTTCGACTGCCTTTTCCTACGTTTTCTGCCCCGTCTTCTATTTCAAGTGAGTTCCTAATCTAGAAAGCTTTGTAAACTTACTATTTAGCTCCGCCAATAAGTTTAGCCGGTATTCCAGTCGCCGATCTTATTACAATAGTTTCTGGCGGCACACTGCCAACTATTCATCCAAGTCCACTGCCGTTATCTTCTTCGCTTATTTCTCCGCCAACTTCAGCACTCGGAGCTCAAGGCTCTCCACAAGCGTCTACATCCGGAACTGGTAACGCTTTTTAAATATCTAACTACAATTTAAATATTACACTCATGGCTGTATAAGCTAAATAGACGCAATTTCAGCTCAACAATCAACGCCGACACTTAGCGAGTCTGACATTGAACGTTTGAAAGCCAGTGCGTTGATCGTTTTGAAAAACAAGCCGGAAAGCGAGTCAAAAACAACTCAACGAAAGCCTACAAGGTAAGACTTAAAAAAGCATCTTCATCACAGTTGTTTTGTTTTCAGAGAAGTTCAAAGTCTTATTTTGCTTCCAGCCGAACATCCAGACAGGTACTATTTAGGGTAGGACAGATTGATAAATTTAAGTTTGTTCCAGGGCTGCAAGGTTCCGCCAAGTAACAAAAATATACGGCAGGCCCGAAAGCAAAAACAAACCACAACGAGCGTTAACTCACCACGAAGTTTTGATCAATGAAGCTGCAGCACAGCTCTGTTTGCAACAGTCCGATTTGTTGACACGACGCAGCGAACTTTTCACATTGGCTCGACAAGTGACAAGAATTTCTGGATTGCAACAACATCGAATTCGTGACATGGAAGAACGAGCAAGACAATTGGGAGAACAGTCTATTTCGCCAAGCATTCGGTAAGTTTTATTACTTTGACAAACAAACAAATAAAAATTGATTGTGTTTAGAAGCACTCCAACTCCGGACGAGTTTTTGGGAGCTCGAAGCAGAACATCCAGTATTGAACCAATTGAAGAAACCGGCGCCGAGCCAACTCCAGCCAAACGTCGACGCGAGTCTTCATCAACAAGCACTGATCCTAAAAAGCCAAAGCAATAGACGCCATTCTTCTCTATGTGATAGATATTTTAACTGCTGGTCAACTTTCACTATTTACAAATTAACTAGCCTCACTAGCATTATGTTTCGTCTAGCGACAACTAATAGTTTTTGTTCGCAATTCTTTAAAACATTTGGTAAAACTGCCAACGAACATGCAAATTAAAACGAGCTTACTCCACACTCTTTCCAACTTTCCAAGTATGCCCTCAGGTTATGAGCAACGAAGGTCGCATTCTCTTTGTACAAGGCATTGATTCTAGTTTTACCGGTAGCATGTAGTCGTGAAAACTGAAATCTCAATAAGCAATTAAATTCTAGCCTATTCCAAAACTTCAGGAGATATGTGACAACCCGTTTTATTGTCCATTCTGATCTCTTTCAATAATTATCATTCAGTGCCCTTAAATTCCTTGATCCGAAGCAAATAAATTTATTCTTGAATTGTAAGAACTCATTGCTCAAAACTCACCAAATCAAACAAGTTCAACAACAGCTTTGCAGACAAAACAAACGCTAGCACAAACTTGCCTCTAAAACTGTAAAACAACAAAGAGTTTGCGGAATTATCTGAGGTATTACGAGCAATAATCAAACCGATTTACAGAATATTACTTGTAAAACCCAAATGTACCGTCGGAATTGAGAGGTCAGGAGAATTCAAGAATAGAAGTCAAATAAACAAAGAGTCAATTGGGCCGTCATTTTTAATTTCGTTCCACGATGTCTTATAGAAGATGGTCTGCGAGTGAGTGTGCTCAGCTTCGCTGGGGCGTTTAATTGAGTGTGCCGGAGAAGCAATTGGTTGGCCAGAGCAGGCAGCCTAATGAAGCACTAGCGGACAGAACGATGGTGGATCCTCCCGATGGAATGGGCAATCAGTCTAGTAGAGTATCAACTGGACGTCGAGGGCCACTCGTGTTAAAAGCGGTTTGCTGGCTGCGCGTCCACCAAAAACATAATTAACCGCTTCGGGCTTCGTGCCGGCAGCTCCAAATTGAAAGACAAAAAACTGTTGTTCTCGGCGCGGCTTTTTCCAGGCTGCACACTCATTTGCGCGTAATTTGGCCGAGGAGGCCAGATGAAATGGTGGCATTCAAACCCTCGACCAGTGGATTGGACAAAAGTCGGCGAGAGCCGCTATGAGTAAGGTAAATTAGTAAAACCCCTTCTGGCCACCTAATATCCCTCCAGCCTTTAATAAGCCAACACCTGCCACTCACTTTTGTAGCCAACTTGCCCGAAAACTCTAATTGCCACTTGCAGCCCATCCAATCTTTAATTATCAGCCTCTGGCTGCTCGGATCTGCATCGACAATTAGATTAATTCGGCGTTTCGTCTTCTGCTATACAATCATTTTCTTTCACATAGATGAGGACAAAATCTTTGCATATTAGACAATATACGGTATTGAGAAGAGATATTGTAGCGTTTAACTGAAGTGACTTGTTGCTTTTGATGTGTAAATTTGTCGCTTTGTAAGTGTTATCCGTAAAACTTTGCTTCTTATTTTAACTGATTTCAAAGAATCGATCACACTTTTAAAGATCACACATGCGAAGAGTAAACAAATCTGTTGACAAACGAGTAATATGAACAATTGATGCATCAAATTTCATTCAATCAACTCTGATCTTTCCCATCAAATTAAGTTTAAGAAAAGCTCAAAGAACACACACGCGTCTTTCTGGCGGACTGCATGTGAATGATTGCCAGCTATTGTTGGAGGGGAAGGAATCTCCTGATCTATTCTCGATCGATTTTGGAAGAATGTCCTGCTACAATTGCCGATAAGCAGCAGAGGAAGTGTGTAGAAAGAGAACACGCCACTAAGTTTTATAAGCGCCTATATAAGTGTCACGATAAACAATGAAAGCGTCGCTTGAACCCTATTTACCTCATTTGTATTGTTTGACTCGCAAGCCGAACGATCAAAATGTCAGGCTTTCTCCAAGTTTCACTGGAAAAGCCGTTTACTTATGGTTAGTTTTAATTAGTTGAAATCTAGTTAAGTTGACATAAAGTTTAACGTTTGTTATTTTAGAAAAAGGAATCAAATACTCAGAATCTGTTCAATATGGTGCTTTTTGGCTTTCAATGGTGTATGTCGTCATCATCTTTGGAATCAAATTTATAATGCGAGACAGAAAACCTTTAAATGTGAGAGACAGCAATTTTAAAAGCTCGATAACGTGCTTAAATTCAGATTAAATTGCCTTTGCAAATATGGAACTTGTGGCTTGCACTTTTCTCCATTCTCGGTTCAATTGTCACAACTGTTGCGCTTTATCAAGAGATTTCAAAGCATGGACTTGTTTGTAAGTTTATAAATGCCGCATATAATTCAATTGACAAACAACTATTCCAGCTTCCTATACGAGATGCCAAGATTTCTTTGAAGGCTTTAGCGGATTGTGGACCTTTTGGTTTTGCATGTCGAAAATGGCTGAGCTCGGAGACACGATCTTCATTGTTCTGCGCAAACGTCCTTTAATCTTTCTTCACTGGTACCACCACGTTGCCACGCTTAACTACGGCATATGGTCGTATAATGAAAAAACCGCCTACAATACCTGGATTGTTTGGTTAAACTTCTCAGTTCACGCTTTCATGTACACTTACTACTTCCTCAGCGCTTGCTCGATCCGCTCACCAGCATGGGTTTCTCGATTGATTACTACTTCTCAAATCACCCAGTTCTTGATTACTTTGGTCATCTTGTTCCACGCCGGATACTTGAAATTGGTTGGATACAATGTCGACACCACATGGCCAGTTTATTTGTACTGCTTGGCTATGGAATTGAGCTACGTTGCATTGTTTGGCAACTTCTTTTATCAGTCGTACGTTAAGGGCGGAGGTGCCAAATTCCAACGCGAGAAGCAAGTCAAGAAAAGCGAATAGAAGTTGAAAATACCGGTTGTTGTTATATTTATTGCTCATAATAAAAGTATACGATTAAATGACATTTGAACAGAATAGTTAAACTTTCAAACAAGCTAATCTGTTTTAAGCGGCTGGTGTTTTGACTGTCGGAGTCGTGAGTGTAGTTGCAATAACAGGCGTAGTTGGAGGAGAATCGCTCACCGGAGTGGTTGATTGCGGTGGCGAGTTTTGATTCAAATCTAAACAAATAACTTGCAAAAAAGCAGTGGCAATTTAAAAACTACCTTTGATCACTTCCAAATCAACTTCAACTCGCCCACTGTAGCCGTTGTCCTTTATTGATTTCAATTGATCCACATACCAACCAGGCAACTGATGTTCAATTGCACCAGCAACAATTACAGCTTTGTAGTGAGGAGAAGGTGCTTTCTTTTCGCGCTTTTCGTTTGAATACTGGTATGTCCGGCATTCAATTTGAGACGAATCGGCTATTGAGTGGACTGTGACTAAAAATGAAGCGTTAAACAAAGTTATTTGAACAAGCAACTGACCATTCAGTCTATGATAACCTGATTCTTGCAGGTCAAGTTCTTCGGATGCCTGATAATATACTAATCAGAACACACAAAATTTGCATGGATTTAAATGTTGATCAAACAAAAAACTTTATCTCTTAGACAAACATTATTTTTGTTCGATAAACATCGTTGCATTTTGTTGTGGATCTTTGAAGCTGTTGTTACTTGTCTAATCGTACGAGCGGACTTGCATCAACGAATTCAAAGCCATAACAGTTCATTTCATTTGTTAGAATAAACACTATTAAATTGTTTGATGTTTGACCAACATTTAAGGCTTAGCAAACTTCGTGGTAGAAAAGGCGCTGTAAAGTAAGAATTACTCACGTTTGTCGGCACTCGCCACACGCAGCCCCAAACATCCGTTCCATTTTTGGGCTCAATCGAAGCCACGGCACCTTGCCATCTGGACCCATGATCGTAGAAAGCCAACTCGTAGTTTTTTAAATAAGCAACTGATTCGAATTCCGCTCCAGTAATTTGCACATGAATTCGTTCGTCAAGAAGATTCGACCCGAAGGCAAAATAATAGAAAAACGTGGCCACATCAGTCAACACCATTTTGCTAGTAGCTAAACCGGCGGTTTTTACAATAGACATAATTAGTTGCAAATAAAACCAACAAACAGAGAGAACAAGCGACCAACACGCAAATAGTGCAAATCAAAATGGTGATGAGCGCAAACAAGTCAAACGGTCACACAAATATTACAAACGTGTAAAAACGCCTACAAGACAGCACCGATCTTTGCTCACGATGCATTTATCAACTAAGCGCTGACCGGTCCAAAAACTATTCTCAACTGGCTGTCTTCTTTCAAACATGATTTTGCTAGATCATCGCCGACGGTTTTAAACAGCTGTCGTTCGCTCTTTTAAAACCAGTGGACTATTTTTGAAGTGCACAGAAATAGCAACACGATTGCATTACTCATAAATCAATGTACATAAGTCACGCTTTGAGTGAACTCGGACGAAATGCATCACGACACAATAATTTATTCGAAAATCTTTAAACAACAAAAGTAATGCCTACGAGTGCACTGAGATCAGAATGTGCAATCACAACCTTGAAACTAGAAGTAATGTCGTTAGAGAAGTGAGGAAATCGAAAGAAACTGAAAATCAATTTGTTGGCAAATACCCGCCCGGAATTCAAATGTGTTTTCGAAAATATCGTGCAGCGCAAATACAAGTCATAAATGAGGGTGGAGAGTCAATTAGTGCTGTTTGGGCGATGCGTTTAAGTTCTCAATGTTCGCTAAACACAGGCACTTATATTTGTTTGCGAACTTTCACACTTGTCTCACAAAACTAAAACCTACTACTGTTATTGTCGACAACATCGGCCTGCTGTTCGGCGTTTTGTACGTTTGTGTTGTTGACCATTGTCCCGTCGTAATAGTTAACAGAAGCCATTTGAACGCCGCTAGTTGAAGCCATATACCTTAAAGAACACATTTTTGGAGCTCTTAGTAATGCGGATTTAGAAATGGAGTTACCGGAAGTTGGGATTCTTCAAATCAAGATTGTTCGTTTTCTCGACACCGTTCACGTTCGCATAAATGTCGACATCGTAAGAGAGCTTTTCATTCGCTCTAAAGACTATTTTGCCAGTGACTAAGTCGTTTGTGTGAACAAGGAACGGCTCAGTGAAGAAATATCGAACCTGGTACCTGTAAGACAATTAGATAATGGCAAATACTCAACTTCCGAGAAAAGATTACCAGTGCGTCTAGAAATGGAGATGCGTTAATCTTTTAATCAATTAACTGACTCACCAAAGGATTGTCTGGACCTGTCGACAAAAAGATTTTCATCTGAGAACCATCAAACACCACGTCGAACCACGTACAAATTCCGTGCATTAAGCACGCTCTTGTAATCTTCAATTCAAACGGCACCTCAATAAGATGCAACTTTTCAACCGGATCCTTTTCAAAATCAAAACTCCAGGTTGTAGTTTCGGAACAAATAATAGCAGACGACCAAGTATCAATAACAGGCTGTTTGAAAACCTCAGTAAAAGCATTTGACCGTAGTCCAGATATATCAATGCCGTGGAAAGAACTAAAATTGCCAGTTTTGTTAACAAAAGTATTGAAGCTTTAAAACGCACGTGTTGAACCAAAACACTGTCTTCTGTATGTTTTCTTGATAAACTAACTCGTCTGAAAACAACGCAAAATACATTGTGGACCGAGTTGGAAACATTTTGCCTAAAGCATGCTCAATTACCGGCGTTTTAGATATTCTCTCACCTCCAGGCTTCAAAAACTTCCGCGCAAAGACAAAGCTTTCTAACATTCTCTCATTTACAAGTGAGTATCCCTAAAATTACTTCAGTTTACAGGCATAAAAAGTTGCAAGAACTTAACATAGGCTCGCTGATCAAAATATCCACTTTCTCCTGCAAATCTATGTCTTCAACTTTGCCCGGAATTACGGTTATGCGGTCGTTTAGATTATTTGTTCTGACTAATTCCTAAACAACAGAATTTATTTGAAAAGCAGATCCAAACTTGCTTGGCAATAAATCGACATTGAAGAGGCTTCGACCGAATAAACATGTTTTGCTCCGCTTTAAACAAAATGATATGCTTTTAAATTTCAGTTTTTATAACATACCTTTGGATTGCAAAGAATGACAAAACACCAGTGCCTGCACCGACATCCATTACCGTCTAAATTGAACAGTAAACAAAAGTTAATTAAGTAACTTGCTTTTCCACTGAAGTCATTGGTATTTGACAGAATTGCTTGTTGGTAGGTGGACGTTCTTACAAAGTCTTGAAGCATGTTTTGTTGTTGATTCAAATAGCCGTAGAATTGGAAGTAAAGATCGGCAGAATTTTGTTCGGTTCGCGCATCAAACAAGTTAGTTGACTTTTCTGCATTCTTTTCTTTGCTCACTGAAGACTTCAAAAGTTGACATAACTTCAAGGCTTTTTCGAAATCCTCAGCTTCTAAAGTTAAAAAGTTACTGGCATTGTTTTAATTATCCACCTTTATCCGCATGAAATCTTAAACACGCTGTCGTCCGGTTGTTTGGGTTTTTGGGAATAATTAGCAGGAATTTTTTGGAAACGAATGAAATCTGGTGACTCCCAAATCCAAACCATCGGTTCTTTTTTCCATTTGGATCTAAACTTATAGCTTTTAAAGAAGTTACAATATCCGAAGAGTACCGTTTAAAAAGATGTTTTCATTATTCGGAGAAATTAAAAGAGCCATATCCGGTTGTATAACATTTAGCTGAATTGCGGGAAGATTGTTTCCATTACTTTGCGATTCTTCATCCAGCAATTCACAATAATCCACATCACAAAACTTGGTTGGTGCCTAAACTCATTTGTAAGCTAAGATGAAAAGTTTCAACAAAAATACCAATTGTACAATATTAGACTGTTGCTGTTCGGCCATTTCAACTGACTAGTGAATAAAACAGCTTAAAGAGCCAAATCTCAAGTGAAAGTCAAGTGAAACATAAATTGGCGCTCATTTTAGCCAAAAACTCTCAAAATATCCGAAAAAAGCATAAAGACAACGAGGTTAAACTTTCGTGCTCGGACCGTTTGCTGCATGCAATTGGGTATTTTAAGCATGCGTTCCGGTTACAGTAACATTATTGTTGCACGCAACGAGTTTAAAAAATTCAATAAATATTTGAACGATGCCTTTAATGTGTTTGTTGCAAACAAATGTTATGCTTTGAATTTCACTTTTATCTAAATTTGTTTAATGTTTAAACCAATTATGATTTATTGGCAATGTTCCAATGCTTTCTGCAATTCAATTTTCAAAACTTTTAAGCAATTAGTAACTTTCATGAACAAATGTGGAACTTCAAAAAACATTCTCTCAGACTATCTAAAAAGTAGAAACGAAAAAGTTTGTTTATTTGCAAGAAAGAATAAACAATTTGAATGTAAAGCCTTTTTTATTTTGGACAACATGATTCTTTTCACCAAGTTGATCTATTTGTGGAATTCGTATTGCGTTGGCGCTTCGACACAAAAAGGGTCGTCGGGTCACATGAAGTTCTTTATCGTCTAATTTGTGAATTGACTAAATGACTGTCTTTAGCTGATAACACGGCTAACAACCAAGCAACATTTCGCCACAAGTTTGAAGAGTTTTTATTGAGTTTTCCACAATTTCCCCGATTGACCAGCGTCGTTTAACCATTAATTTAATCTCCCCATCAATATTTGATTAATTGTTTTTGATAATTAATTGGATGATTTTGATAACTAGTCTCGTTAAATGAGTGTTCGCACCGAAAACAATGTGTTTGAATTTACAGTTTAATGCGGGCAAAACTCCTACTCGTTGGCCAATTCAATGTCGCCGTAATCAATTAGATTAAGCACCATAACAAACACGCATTGTTGATGCCAACAACAAAACATCGGTCGCAGGTTTGAGTCGTTGGAAATTAATCGACCCGCGAATTATGTTGCAAATTTTCCTCTCCGCGCTTGTCAACGAAAAGGAATCCATCACCGCTGGAACAATGCGTGATTATTTCGGTGCAGCATTGGCCGAACTCGACAGAAGGCAAACATTTTGTGCCTAACACTTGGAAACAATTCCGTCTTGGCCACTTGTGCTGTAATTTGCCGTCTCAAAAGCGAATGATTCCATTATACTGCTCTGTTGCGTTGCTTTTAATTGTCTCCGTGATGTTGCCAAAATTCCAGGCAGGCAGTGCGCGAGTTTTTTGCTTTTAAGGATCGAAAATCTAAGCAGTCCCTAATTGGCTTGGCGGTTTCTTGGCCCTCGGCAAATGCTCAGAATTTGAGGGTCCACTTTTCCGGTGCGAATTACACGCATAAAACGGGAACACTTCAAATTGCAACTCTCCAATTATTCACATGCTTTTACAAACCGTGCGTGATAAGATTGCCACCAACTTCATTGAAAAGCTCTTTCGATCAACAACTTTCTCGAGCATTTTCGTCGCTGTTTTTGCAACGATTAATTTGTCTGATAGAGCTTTCAATAAAGCTTCAAAATGTTGCCAAAGTTAAACTAGACAGTTGTATGCAGTTAACTAGATGATTGACTAGATGATGCCAAGTTAGGTTTATGCCAATTGGAGATGCGATTCGTTTTTGCACGGAACGGAACTTCCGGTAATTTAAGCTAGTTTGTCGCCTGCCCAATAACCATCTCAGGCATTGAGCAAACAGATGATTTTTTGCCGTGGTTGTTTTGGCCGACGAAATTGCTCATATTTACAGTGATAGAGTAGAATATCGCTGAAGCGTGCGGCCCCTCACATCTCAAGGCCTGAGGCATTATTCGGGCCGGTTTCATAGCATCTCGCATCCTCGAGCTGCCCAACAAATGTGCTCAATTTTACTATTCACAGAGATCCGTCCACTTAAGTCTATCAGCAATTCTGCAAACTTTCCACTTACAAAAACTTGATTGTTGCGGTCGAGCCGACTTGCAGCAAAATTTCTTTGTGGGCTGATAAGCATTTCTAGAAACTTGAAGACTCGGCGCATTTTGTAAATTTTTATTCGCTTCGTGAATCGTTTCTTGCCAGATGCCCCGAACTTACAACTTAAAAGGCTTATTTAGACTCGGCACAAATTGCGAGACTCAAAACATGGATAATAGCAGTGCAACAATTGAGGATTGTGGAGAGTTTCTCACTGCTTGATCACCCGTCTGTTCGCGCTTTAATAATTTGTGCCTATGTGGTTGTCTTTTTTGTTTGTCTGATAGGTTTGTTAATTTTAGCCTTGGCGTCAACGATAAGTTTTTAAGGAAATCTATTCGCAATTATTGTAATTGCATGCCACAAATCGATGAGGACGGCGACTAATTTCTTCCTCGGGTAACGAATTTGTTTTTTGTGCCAAATGAAGTTTTGGGTATTTAGAAATCTGGCGTTCGCTGATCTACTTGTAGCAATTTTCTGCATCCTTCAAAACATGTTCCACATTGTTGGATCACAAGGCGGAAGTTGGATTTTTGGAGAAATTGTCTGCAAACTTTACGGTACGCAGTTTTGGCGTTGTTTTACGTAAACATTTAACTAAAACATCCGTTTAGTTCTGATTTTAAACCTTGTTCCATGCGCTGTTATTGGAATTTTAGTTTGCGTGTCGTTTGAAAAGTACATCGGTGAGTTTTGCTTCTTGTAAAAAAGCATTGATATTGTCGTTGTAGCTGTGTTACATCCACTGCTTGCACTCAAAGTTTTAACTCCGACATTACGCGGAGTTATGATGTTAGGAATTTGGTTTACTGCAACTGGTTAGTTTCAAACTTGCTTAATCAATTGTAAACTTCCGACTTTTAGTAGTGAATCTTCCATACTTTTTTGCAACAAAAGAAACAGTGTTTGAAGATTTGAGATATTGCTCGAGAAACTTTGACAGCTTTATTAGCGTCAAGGCGGTTGTAACGACATCTTTTGCCACTTGGTATTTTATTCCACTTGTAACAATGGCGTTTTTGTACAGTCGAATTGGAATGGTAAGTCTAAACATGTTGCTTGTAGTCTTTAATCTCAAGTTATTAAAGGTTTTATGGAAAAGTAGCTTAAAGACGTTAGAAGTCAGATATTCAAATGGTATGAATCTTTTTGCACAATTTAAAACTACGTCTGAGATACTTATTGCTTTATTAGTAGATTCGGCCAATCCAACAATCAACATCGAGGTTGAAGCATTAAATGGAAATGCAAGTGTGTCGAGACACACCTCTTCGGATGAGCATGGCAATCCTCACACAATGCAATCGGACGTTATAGAAGCGAGGAAGAAAGTTAGTTATAATGTTTTGAACTTAACTTTAACGCTCATGAATTTAGGTTATTCGCTTATTGGTTGCAATTGTAGGGGTGTTTGCAGTTTTCACGTTGCCGTATTATTTACGAATGCTTTACAATGTAAATTTAAACAAGAGTTTGACAATTATGCGCTGACTTTTAGGGCTGGGCGGATAATCAAATGTGTCTTAATGGAATAGAAGTGCTAGCACAACCAATATCTTGTCTTCTTCTCTTTATGGTAAGCATATTGTTTTAGTTTGATGACTTATTTCTCTTTTAGTCAATGGCAATCAATCCTCTTCTCTATGCATTTATGTCAAACAGGTTTCGCAATGCAACTCGTGAACTGCTCAACTGTAGATCCGGAAGCCGTAAATTCACCAGAACAAGAACAATTTGTTCCGAAGTTCCTGATCCGACACCGGTGTCTCGATCGCCAAGCTTACCCATGCGAAATTCACTTTATCAACGAACTTAACTTTTTCATGCCAAACAAATACGGGTCTAATCAGCTTTCCAAGTCTCAATCTCATTCTCATTTTGATCTCAATTTCATTGCGTCGCATGTTTTTCCCCGAAACCTCATCTTGAAACTAAGCTTTTAACACCAACCGCACCACAAATTTAAATACGAATATTTATTCAACATATTTAGATTCTTCAATGTTTATTTGATTTTTACACAATTATTGACGTACTGATAATAAAACTCTAAGACTCCGCTAATATTCAAAAGGCCACAATGAAGGACAGTTCTTTTAACTGCATTAAATGAAAAGGACAAGACCAGTATCAGCAGGTGCTCTATTATTCACACCATAAATTAGACAAACTCATACAAATTGATTGGAAGACTTCCCGAAAACGATAGATATCAGATAAGCGAGCTGGCTGCTTTTAACAAAACGGGTGTCATAGACACAAACAAATTGAGCAAAAACTAATTTGGAAGTTTCAGATTTGATTCTTACAAAGAAAATTACTAAAAAGTTAATAGAATGTTTATCGGCTATAACTCAACAGCTGATTGTAGAGAGACTAAGTTGGATAGATTAAACAAAGTGTGCAAAAGATAGATTCGGTTAGACAATTCTTCAGCTGCAACATTACTGACTTCATTCGATCTTCTTCGGCTCTCTGTGTTTCCTTGGCAAAACTCGCAAAAGAATTTGGTGTACCAGCGGGAAAAAGATGAAGAAAGCGAGATAGCCCCAACACTTCAATGCAAGTATTGGCTAAAATGGAGAATAAATATGTTTCAATCATTCGAAATTCTACCTTGATCCAGATCTCCTTTTTGACTAATCCAAACGTCAAGAAAGCAAATGCCATCGATGTATTAATCAGCACGCGACCAAACACCCATGTAAATGGCCGAACAAACGGCTGTGCGAAGAATTCTGATGCTCCAGGTGTTCGTTTGATCAAGTTGTACAACTAAATAAAGACTAGAATAAAAATTTAAACATGAAATAAGCTTACATTCTCTTGCGCAATCATGCATGCAAATTCGAAGGCAAACAGGATGAAATAGCCCAAGTGATATCCATGCCACACTGCCAAATAGAACAAAGTGATTGAATGTGAGTAGAAACGATTGTTGAGCCACTTGAGGCGTTTGAATAGATGACTAAAACGCAAAATATTAAAATTACTTGATTTAACAACAACTCACTTTTTAGCAAACGTATTTGTACCACAGTTGAAGGATTCAATAACTGATTGAAAGTCTGAGCCCAACTCGAATTTAACGATATGAATGTCTCGAACACCATCCCAGCGATCTTCACCAAGTGCATTCTTTCCATTGTAAGCAAGTCCGCAAAGTACTGCTGCGCCTTCAGTCAACAACCAAGCTGCGCAATAACGATACATGACAGCGCGGAACCAAACAGTATTCCAGAATACACTTTCCAAAAGAATGGCAACGCCTAAATAAAGCAATAAACACTAAATTGAATTAAATAAAGACTTACAAAGAATTCAGGAGAATTGAAGAACTCGCTTGGAACCCAGACCATGCCCCACTAAAGAACATCATATAAATGTTTACAGTTATTTGCTTACTTGATGAATGACCAAATAGAAAACACCAGCCACGAATCGCTTGCTACTTTCCATCAAACTTGACTCTTTGATCTCGCCGTTCTCAATTGCACCCAATTCTTGATTTATAAATGCGCGGAAGCGACTTAATGGAAACTGAGGTCCAACCAATGTACCGGCAAAAAACAATCCAAATGCAGCTGTTTCCAACAAAGTCGGAGGCTCTTTAATTGCATTCTTTACTTGATCACCAGTTAATTGCTCCTAAATAAAGAATGTATTGATTTAAAATGAGATTTTCTACCTTCGGCTTTTGTCCATCATATACGTCCATAACAAGTCCAATAAATCTCAATGTCATGATGCAAAATGGAGTCGTCCACGTAATGTCATATTGAGCGGATTCCGCGTACCAATAGCCAATAAGAAGATGCCCCTAAAATAAACACCATCAATTAAATGCTCAACTTTTTAAAAGACTTGCCAAAAAGCAAACATGAGCAAGTACAACTGCAATGTTATCTTTGGCACAATAGTTGGTGATCAAATAGGCCAACAAAATGCTAATCAAGCTGTGATAAATGTAGAAACCTGAAACTCTCAAAAGTTAATTAAATTCATCTAAACAAAGACTTACCGCAGTTGAACCAGTAAAGCGCTAATCCGATGATTGTGATGAACCATTGCTGGAAAACGGGCGACTTGTTGTAGATGAAATATCGATAGAAAGCCGCAATAGGATATCCCAAAACGATGGAGATGAGCAAACGTAAACCATCTTCACGGACGGACACGGCGTCAGCTAACCAGCCAACTAAACTCATCTTCTGAAAATAAATAAGTTGATAAAAGAATTAAATTTATGAAGATTTAGGGAAGTCACGCAAAAAATCAGACCACCAAAAAGCGAGGGCGACTTAATTTGACAAGAGAATGAAGTGGAACGATCGGAAAGAAAAACACGGAAAACGTGCTTGGAACAGTCGACGAGGTCATAGTACGCTGCTTCATGACCACTTCGAGAAGAAGAAGGTGGACAAATCAGCCGTTCCTGCTAGACTCTCAAAATTACACAAAACTTGATGAAATTAAGAAGTTGCCCTATCAACTGCGTGCACTTTCGAAGCACAAAAAATAGGAACACCAATCGCTTGCCAATTTGATAAGAGAGAATTTGCACAGCGTCATTATGATAATTTTTCAAACACTCTCGAGAACTGATTGCACAATTAACTGCCGAATGCAATAAAATGTGATTTTTAAGATGTGCTTTGTTAAACGCGCGTTTGCACAAAAGTTCAACAGAACCGGGAATACAGGTAAGCGCTCGTGGATTTAAACCCTTTGAATCAGACGCGGTGGAGATTAACATTCGATGGTGTGCGCCGCCACAATCATTTTCGGTGCGGCACACGAAAGCCCACAAGGAAGTGGGAAAATCGGCGCCAAAGGTTCAAGACAAAAAGCAGACGAATTCGTGAAAGCGTTTAGAACACACGGCTGACGTGGTCAACAAAAAGCTTTTTACACCGGTGAGTTTGCAATCTTGAGAAACTACCTTTGCGAAAGGCGCGCTTCAAAAGTTATGTAATCTGATTGATCGTTAAAACGATTTGCTCACTATAATCCGCCAAACTAGATTAGTTGTTTATTCTGCAAATAACACATAGACCGAATTGTATTACTGAACCGTCACAACTCAATTAAATACGTCAAACCCGTAGAATGAAAAGCCTTTAAAAGGCCGACCCGTAATTAAACAACAATGGAAATCAGTTTAAACTCTTATTAACAATTTCATAAACCATCTGTTCGCGTAAGCGTGGAATGTCATCCTGTGAAAAATCAAAACGTGCTCGGCGAGAATAAAATTCGGCAAATTGACAAGCAAAAACTCCACAGTCACATCCATTCATTTGTCGTGGACCCGCATATTGAGGTATTAGTCGGAGATTTTTGATTGAATATTTAGAATCATGTTTGTCATTGGATTCGTTTGTGAGGTAATCACTAAATTTAGTGTTTAAAATAATAAAATTAACTAAAGATTTGCTACCTGATTTTTTGCAAATGAGTTTCTCCACGCTCCGTGTACATTGAGTCAAAAAACGCCATCACTTTTTGCTCAAAATCTACAGCCTAAATTAATTGTGTTTTAAAAATTGACTCGTTCACAACTTACAATAAGACACCAATGGTTTTGAGTTAAATGTAGGGGAATTAACAGGATGTCGTACTCGAATAAGTTCAGAGTTTTAGTCCAACGTCTGACTCCTGCATAGCCTCGTTTAATAAATGAAGTGTAGAAGAATGTATTGAATATGTGAATCTAAAAGCGTAGAGTTATTTTTACAACTTTGAATAATTCAAACCTTTGGCAAGCTAATCGATTTAGTTGAACGATCCGCAATCAAACTGAAATAAAAGTTGACTATTTCATCGTTGAGCCAATGGTCATGTTTAAGTGTTTGTAGATCTTTGCGCGTGATTTGTTGATTAAAGTCTTGAACAAAAATTTCGGCTGGATTCTTGTTGGCCCATGCGTTGTTGCATAGTTGTTTAACGGCAGATGATAGTTCTAGAAATTAAACGACTAATTTCAATACCAGAGAGATGTGTTTTACCTTTTTGATCAATTTTAGAAATAGTTGGCCGACTGTCTCGTCTTTCTAGTTGAAGCCTATCAATTTGATCGGCCAATGATTCATGACTACCAATGCGTCCAATTGAATTAATCACCGGTCTCACATCGTGTTGAGTTTTGGCACGCCCAAGACAGTTAGAAAATAAGTTGCCCATCGGCCTAGATGTCGGTAAACTCGGGGCACTTCTACTAAATCTATTTTGCATTTCTTCGTCGCTTTGGAAATAATTGTTAACCGTGTAAGCTACACACAAAATAAATATGGAAGTCAATAAAATGAAGAACATTTATCATACCCGTGAATTCCGCACATTATACAATAGACAATAACAAGAAGAATGTGTGATATTTGCACAAAACGCAATGCCACATCGAAAATTTTCACTCTAATACACAGAACACGACAAAGCCTTCTTCAACAAATAAAACAATCTAGTGCAACTGCTCGTCAGGGCAAGCTCTGAAGCATGAAGCGGATTTCTTCAACGTTCATCTGCTGACAAGAGTTGATTAAACGACGAGCATTCAATTCCTTTCCATTGACACTGGAACGCTCAAGACCATTCAAAATTCGTTCCGCATGCTAAAAGCAGCCTTATTAAATTAAAATGCAAATTTAACAAACCTCGATAATTTTCTCAGAAAATCCAACTTGTCGTGCAATGCTGATGCCAAATGACTTGTCCGAAATACCCTCACTAATCTTGTACAAAATAGTCACTGCGCCATTCGAATCCAAAAAAGTGTCGACCTTCTGATTTTGAACCAACTCCGGATATGAAAGTTTGAGTTGAGCCTAAAAACAAAAATGTTAGCATTCAAAGTAAACTTATTCGAAGTTACCATCTCGTGGAAGTGAGTTGCCAAGATTGTCAATGATTTCAACTTGCAAACAATCTCTTCACTGACAGCATAAACGATTCCAAATCCATCGAAGGTACTAGTTCCTCGGCCAAGCTAAAACTCCAAAAATCAGTAAACTTCCAGATTTTAAAGCCAACTAACCTCATCAATAATGACCAATGAATTGCAAGTAGCGTCAGACAAAATTGTAGCAACATCTTTCATTTCATGCATGAATGTAGAAATACCCTTTCCCTGCTCATCACCGGCTCCAATTCGACAATAAATACCATCAATGAGAGAAAACTGAGCTGAACCACATGGAACAAAGCAACCAATTTGGCCGAGCAAAACTGTCAACGCCGCAGACTAAACGTAAAAACATTAACACTCCAGTGTAAATAACAAAAGTTACCTTCAAGTAGGTGGATTTGCCTCCCATGTTGGGTCCTAAATAATTTAAAGATTATCCACGTTTCTTTTAATAAAACTTACCGGTCAATGTGATGAAACGACGTCCATTCTCAAAGCAAATGTCATTTGGAATAAACTGCGGCGCAAACGGAATATTTTCAATGATAGGATGTCGGCATTCGCGGAGTTCAAAGACATTTGTACCTTTCTCGTGAAGCTCTGGACGAACAAATAAGTTTGATGAGTTGCAGCAAAAAACAGAGAATGAGACCAAAACATCCAAAACCGCAATTCTCTGAGCCAATGATTCACAAGCTTCTGCAAAGCTACAACAAGTCTCAATAACATTGGCCTCAACTTCCTTTTGTCCTTCCGCATATTGAGTATTCAAATCACGAAAATCATCATTCAAGTCTTTGAGCTTCGAAGTCGTAAAAGTCAAGCCAGCTCCTTTAGTACAAGTCAAAACAATAACATTTGCATCACGAACATTTTTCTCTGCCTTCAATGTAACCTTGAAATAAAAGCCATTCTCGGAGTTCGATTCCAACTTGATGTGCTCTTCGCCAGTTTCCGATCGTAACAATGAAGCAATATTTTCGGCTTTGCTCTTCAAATCCTCAATTTGCTGGTTCAATTCCACTAAATCTTCATCAACATCAGGCTTGATGTAGTAGCGCTGTGTACTTTCATCATAAATAACTGTAGACTCAATCAATGCACGCATTTTGCTCAATTCACGAGCCGACTGTTTCAACGGTGTCTAAACTAAAAGTTACTCAAGGTTGCATATAACATGCTCACCAAAATCAACTCTTGGACGGCAACACATTCTTCCACATCAGCCAATTGTTCAATGATAGCTTGAAGGGTGCAGATGCTTCGATAGATCTTGTAACAATCTTCGAGTTTTGATTTGCCCCGAGTCAATTTACGTGCCAACGAACCAACATCATGGACTTTTCGCAAAAGATTTTTGTGCAATTCATCACGGCAATTGTTTGCCTCATTCAACGCATCTACGACATCCTGACGCTGTGCAATTAACTTCAAATCGCAAAGCGGCTGCTTCAACCAAGATCCTAAAGAGGGCGAACAATATTTAAAGTTTCAATTGAGAATTTGTACCCAATAAGTTTTTGCCTGCAGTCGTTCGAGTTTTGTTCAACAAACCAAACAAAGAATAAACACTGGACGATTTGGGCGCTAAAAATTTTGAAATGTTATTGTTTAATTTCCTTTTGTTTACCATTCTCTGCCGACGAATCAAAGATCTCCAGTGCTGTCAACGCAGATTCGTTAATTTGCAGATATTCAATCTGCGCATCAATTTCCATTTTCACCTCAATATCCATTGAAACCAGCTGAAACAATAGACACTTGGGAACAAAATTCGAAAAATAGCAAGCAAGAGCGAGCGAAAAACTTGTCAATCATAGACAGCTTTTGAACTCGAGATGTTTGTCTATTTAGACAGTTTTTATTTGACAGACTGTGAATATCAAACAAAGCGTTTTTATGCACAATGCTCGAAACGCATAAATGATTTGTGCTTAAGCAAACAACAGTTTATAAATTTGAAAAATACTGCTGATGTTATTGATAGCCAAATCTACATAACCAATCATGTGCATTTTAGTTAGTTACAAAATGTTTCTTGATTAAGCATATGAAATCACTCTTTAACGGGTGAAATCATTTTTAGCGAATGAGATCAAACAAGTTGTGCCGTTGTCACTTTTAAAAGTTTCCGAAATTTAAGCATCATTACGTTAAACACATTCGGCGTCATGTAAGAAAACGTACAATTCCTTGATAAAATCGAACAACAACCATGTTACGGCAAAAATGTTTGATCATTTAAAGAAGTGCGTAAACTTCTACTCACGTGTGCATTCAACCAATTAAGCTGACCATGATTTGAACTCTGTAGACGAAAATTCGCCTAGCTATAAATACCAAGACGACCGGAGTCTTAATTTGGCATTTGTTCAAACTTTAAATGTTTTCCATGTTTATAGCGCTAAGAAAGCTAAATTCGTCCTTTAATTGTCAAAAACAGCAATTTCTTAAAACAGGAAGTTTGCCAAAACAGTCGCGGTTGGCGCGTTGTTTTGGACTTCACGTCAATGTTTCCAAATTAAGTGTTTGTCAAGTTTGGGTTGTTGCAAATTCGAGTAGACGGTGCGTATAATTGCACTAATAAATTAGGGTGTTATGTGCTGTTTTCGTGCCGGAATTAAATTCCGTGAATGCTCCACTTCTCACTACTGTACCAGTGGATGTTTTGTTTTCAGCGTAAGAGGAACGGAATTAATTTTTAGCTGCTCTGTCTATTTTCGCATCAAGTATTCATGTTTTTTGTTGGCTGAGGAATTTATTGGGCTCCAATCTCAATTGCTCTCGCCTTATCGGTTCAACCGTGCCAAACCATTGTTGCTGCTAATGGCTTTTGTTTTGGGCCTGCAACAAGGGCGTTGACGTAAAATGGTGAACTTAATTAGTGTAGGTCATGTTTGTTAAACTATCGGCTGGGCATTAATGGGCTTTCGAGGACGACCGTCGAGGAACAGCGCTAATTCTTGAACTTGTGTGGGTTAACTCGATAGTGGGTGCTGCTAATCCGAGTAACCTTTTCAAACATCTCAAACACCACTATAAACTCCGCATCAAATAAGCTCACAATAAGTTGTTATTTAAGTCTGGAAATTGAGTTGAAAAGATGCGTTTGAAGTCTTTTCTTACGAAGCCATAAAGTTTGTAAATGTTTTTGCATGCGATGTTTATTCACTGATCGTTTATTACAAATGAAGCGTTAATTGTTGTCCGATTTCCTAACTTGTAGGTCATCAAGTGGAGTTGTTAAAATAGACCCCTGTGCATGGTGTTATGCATAGTGCTCTGATATCATGGCCCTTGAGCGATTACGCCCTCTAGAGCTTCTTCGGCTGCACATTGAGTAGCATCCGCAAGTCATTTCACTTTTAATTTATTAGACAATAGGCCCGCTACAAGCCATTGTGCATCGCGGATACAACTTCCGGATTACATTGTTGCGTGGCAATAGATTTACGCGCGTTTTTGCCTTTCGACACCGAGGATTTGTGGTGATTCCATTTCAGCTAAATTTCAGGTCCCGAGACGTGCCTTCATTCATTCTCAATTCTTGCGAACTGGGCCGAATGTTTCTGATTCGCTCAACAAGATGGCTAGGCATACTGTGCCTTCTCTCCCTTTGCCTCCCCGTTCTATATGCCCGTTACTTGGATAGAGGTAAGTTTTGCTAATTAACTAAACTTGAGTGTTTTTAACTGCTCACTCAATCACTTTAATCGCTTATATTTCAGACAGCATGGAGAAGGAAAACTTAGATGACGTTTATGAAAAAATGATGGCATTGTGCGCAAAAAATATTGCCCCTGGAAGAGCCGTAGAAAACCTTTTGGCCCAATTGTGTTCAAATCTCAAATTTTGATCGGGATAGCATCATGCTTATTTAACTTATTTGCTTGTTTGATGTGACAAATAAAATATGAGTTTGCTGATCTATTGAATTGAATTGTTTTTAACTATAGTGCTTTTTCATTCTTCAAATTCTATAATCATAATGCTGCAAAACATATTCAAACACAACATCAAACACAGGATGTTTGCGCAGACTATATGTGATGCGATTGTTGAGCTAAGTCTTGGGAAAACTTAAATTATTCAACGCAATTCACATTGCCACCCAACAACTGGATTTTTTGAGGAATGTGACATGAAGCGCCTGACGTGCGAGTTCGAGTCGAAACTATCCACGAAAGCTTCACGAAATTCAATACAGGTTTTTTCAAACACGCCACTTGTGCGCAATTAGATGTGTTTTCCGCGTTCGACCGTATCACTCATTTTTAACACTTTAAACTACACTTTTCGTTTGTTTTCAAACTGCCAAAAAACAACTCCAAGACGCAAAATAATTTATTTGCTCGATGCTTACAGTAATCTCAATTGACGTGAATTCATTTTCGGCGCTCCAAACTTGTCTTTCGAGCTCTTCGTGGAAAGCTCGGAAACTTGTTGCTCGAAACTTGTCGCATTATTTAAGAACCGCTCGTCAACGTTTTTGTTGTTGAACTTCCGCCATTTAACTCAAAACGTTATTTTCATACTTGATTTCCGACCTGTTATGTGTAGACAAAACTTCAACAGTTCTAAAAATATGCCTGCAGACACTGTTTTCTTGCGGATGTTATTGACGTAAGAGGAACACACCGATCAAATTCATCTTTCAACTCTCCGCTTGATCTATAGTGGTCTTCCACCGTGTAAGTTCATAAATGAATCGCGCAGCACAAAGCGGATTTGAGTATATAAGTCGAATGGAACGCATGCACTGACGCCATTTAATAGATTTGGCTGTTTTCTGGCTACGAATGCGTAGCCAAAGGCCTTTTAGTCAATTAGTAAATGAAGCGTAGATGCTGGCCCCCACAATGCCGCAAAAACAACAAAAAAGCAGTTCGGATTGAAGCATTCAATTATCGAAAAGCTTTTAGATTTTTGTACTTCCGGCCGCTGCCTGCTGATCTCCTCCGATTTGCATTTAGAACAAACAAATTTTTGTAGACGCGTGTTGTTAAAGGCATTTTGACCGCTGAAAGCACTTACCCACATGAGTTTTGATAAGAGGTGGAATTCATAAGTTCCCGCTATTGTGTATAAATATTGATTTTGCAAGCGCCGCGTTTCAAATTCGCTCGTGCCTAATTGTTGATCATTAACCATAAACTGGATTGCTTTCAACTGAACCTTAAAAATGAAGTTCTTTCTTTTAGTGAATTTGTTTTGACTTCCCACTTACAAACTGACTAAAGACTGGACTGCCATCACATGAATCTAATTGGTTATTTAACATGGATTTTTATATGGTGCTCAGTTAGCGTTGCCGAACCTCTTGCATGGCTCAAAAGAGTAAGTTTAAGTCGCACAATTTTGTAAAACAGATTTGTCTTTGCAGTCGAAAACGGGTGAAAATCCAGCTGATTTGGATGAATGGCAATCGCTTCTTTTTGCAGACGGAAACAATCCGTTGGATAAAATTGAATCTTCATCGTCGAGCGATGAATCCGAAGAAGAGGACGCTAGACCGGTGGAAGTTTTTCAAACAAAGTTTCCATCTAAGCAATCCAATGAAGTTGAAAGGCCGGCTAGTCGAATAACTGCAAATCGTGTGAGTCGTGCAACAGCGGAGTACTTTACAAATGTAAACTTTTGTTATAAGATCGTTTTTACATTAACACATTCTTTTAGGAATTGGCTTCATTGATAAAGAACGAGTGGCAAGGCCAGACAATTCAAAACTTCGAATTAAAGATATTGCAACTTAACTTGACTGTCTCAAATGTGAAGATTCTTAAAATTGATTTTCCAGAGATTCGATATGAAGTAAACAGCATTCAAATGTTTGATTTAACACTCAAATTATAGAGGCCAAATTCCGACACTTTGCAACTAATTGGCTCTGGTGGCTTTGCACATGTTCGAAGCAATTACAAGTCTGAGTTTCGGACAACTAGAAGAGGCCAAATTGAAGTATTTGTAAATGGACTGAACATTGATTTGACCTTGCGTTTTCAACGATCTCAATCTCGAAATCTTTCAATACTTGAAATGATATGTCGGCCAGTTATCGCCAGACTTGAAGTCAAAATTACTCCATTCTTAATTGACGAAGTTAAAGATGCTGTTCAAAAAACATTATGGCTACTGCTACAACGAGAAATTTGTTCAAGAGCTGAAGATTACGTTAGAAGAACAGATGACAAATTCCAGGAATCCGGGCACAAAACACCATTTGATACAAAAGTAAGTAATAACGAAAATTAACTAAATTAACTATACGTTTGTTTCAGGCTAGCAATTTATGATGATCCAACTCAAGCAAATTCAACAAAACGATCTCATCAAACAAAACTGATCTCAACTTGGCAGTGTTATTGTATTTATTGAAATAAAACGAAAAGCCTATGCAAACAATCTATGTAAAGCAAATTAACAGATCAACCAGTAAAGCTGCGATTGTCGCCTTTTTTCATAGTTTCAATCATCGCCTTTGCCTTTTCTGTGTAGTATTTCGCAAGATCAAGATCTTTGGGGATTCCGTCGCCAAGCTTGTACATTCTTGAAACATTTGCGCACGATTGAGAAATACTGAGATCGCAAGCCAATTTGCCGTAGTGCAAAGCCTTTTCCATGTCTCTTTCCAAACTGCCCAAGCGATTCTGATCCACGCCCTAAAGCAAAATAAATAAACTTTAATAATGCATTGAAAATACCTTCACCCTGCCTTCTTTGCTAACTGCCATTTTCTCTTTTTTGCCAATGTACCAAGTGCTCAAAAGCCAACAAGCTTCGCTGTCTTCAAGATCGCACGCTCTAAACATTGTATTGAGAAAATTCAAGAAAGAGTGAATTACTTCTTCATGTAGGTTTCGGCCTTCTTTGAATCCGCATCTCTGCCAGGCTCTCCATTCCAATGTACTAATGACAAAATACGACACGCTTTCCCAATATCAGCATTGCAAGCAATTTCCAGCGGTGCTATCGTTTCCTTTAAGCTCGGCTCACATTCTAAAATCTTTGAATCATTTGTACTAGAAGCTTTTAACTAACCTTTGCCGCTGATTCGATAGTTTGCATATCTAAAATATTGATAGAATTGCAACAGAGTATAAACACTGGTGCCTTACTTCATACAACTTTTTGGAAACTTCCGCACTTCACAATTCTCTCTGAACAACATGTACGCTTTCGCGAAATCTTGCTGAATTGCTTCCATATACTCTGCTAGAACATGGCAAGAATCCGGCCGCTTTTCCTGTACAAACAATAAATACTCAGCTCAATTCAAGTTCTTTTACCTCGTAACAACCATAACGATACTCTATTCCAATATTGTTGACATACTCTTGTCGTTCTTTCTGCTCGGAATTCAAATTCCTCTTTCGAGAGCGACATTATAAAAATTTGTTTATAGTCTTAAAAATAACAAGTTTATGATAACAGAGTGTTTGAAAAATGAACCAAAGATTCTCATAAAATCACATAATTAAGAAGCATTTTGAACACTCCGCAAACAACGATAATAAATACAATAGGAGTTAAAATGACACCATAACAAGCAGCGAATATGTGTAATATTTAATTGCCGTTTATGCGCAAATCTCAACAGATTTGTAAAACAACTCGAATATCTCATACCAACAAGAAAAGCAATAATGAACCACGTTTTAATCATAAAATGAACACAGACAGCTTACAATACGATGGTGAACAAGGTAAAATTACGCCGATGCTCACTCGTCGTTCGAAACTTCATCGATGCGGCTGAGGATATAATTGACGGCCAAACCCTCGTCCTTGTCACATGCAAAATAGGCTTCAATAACCAACTGTTCCGGAAATCCCATTGATTGGAGCTGAAATCAGAATAATTAGTAAGTAGGCCTTAAATTCCAAAAACGTACGCGCTCAAGAGCATTGCGATCGGCTTCAGTAACGGCAATAGTCAAATGTCCAGCTTGATGAGCGGGCTGCGCTCCAGCAACGGCTCCAGTTTCTTCAACAGCTGGCGCATCTCCTTCGGTAGACTCGTTCAACATTTGGAGAAAAGCTTCCTGGTTGTTGCGGATGATCTGCATCAAATCAGGATTGGTGCTGTCGATTTGGCTGAGAACCTGTGCTAACATTTCCGGCTGAGAGCGAACAAGCTGGCAGAGTTGTGCAAATTGTGGAGATTCGCGCAAGAACGTAAGTGGATTTTCTTCGTCTCCCATTGGTTGATCTTCCAAAAGATTGGCTAAAAGTTCATAAATAAGTATATCAAACAGTACTCAAGCGAAAGCAGTGATTTAGAAAATTTCGAGAACAAGGCTTGCTGTGAAAGTAAAGAAAAAGTCTCTTTCAATTTTAGTTTGTTTTAAACACACCTTCGGCGAGATTCTCGGCGACATCTGAAAACAGGGCCTTTAATATGGCTAAATAGTTTTAAACCTACCAGCACCCACGTCCGGAATTCCGCTGATCAAATATTCGACCGCTCGATCAGCATTCCAGAAGGCGGAACGCAATGCGCGAACAACTTCCTCCCGAGAATATCCCATTGCACAAACCATTGTGATAGTTTCTTCTTGTTCAGGGGTAACTGAAAAGCAAGTCTTATAGAAGTGTTGTGGAAATGTTTTTGATAGGATCAAATCCTAAAAGATCAAGTCTCACTCGTCGGCGCAGCAGTCACGATTGGTGCAACAGATGCAGAGGGAGTTGGGGTAGGTTCGGCAACGGGAGTAGATGCTTTGGCAGTCTCAGTGGCGGACGAACTCTGTGCAGCGACGGGCTGTTCGACCTTCTTCTGAAAATATTGAGCGATTTTTTAAATTAAGTTTTAAAGGCCTACCTTGGAGGCCATAACGATGATGTATTTCTTGTCGTCGACACTGACGTCTTTAAGAACCTGCTCATCGGTCAAGACCTTTCCGTTGTAGATCAACTTTTGGCGGTCAACCTCGAAATCACCGCCCCTGTCGTTGAAGATCTTCGCCTTGACTTCACCGATGGTTGTGGTGATAGGGAAGGTGATCTTGAAGACATCTTGTGAGATGGTCTTAAAGGTGATTTCGGTCGTCTGAGCTTCCGATCCGGTAATAGCTTCTGCCATTCTTCAATAATCAGCTAACGTTTAAGATGAAATAAATAAGCACAAAAATGATGAAAACTAAAAAACCTGGCTAAAGGTTTTCCGTGCGGTTCCCCACACAAATGTTTGGATTTGACATTGTTTGCGCATACATGCCGCCTGCTCTTATTGTTCCGCGGGTATATTCCTATAATTCACTAAGCAACTAAACTGTACATAACAATTAAAGCTTGAGAATGCGAAGCGCGTTTGAAGGATATGGCGTTCAAAAAAACTTCTAAAACTATGTCCACTTTCTGTTAAATTAGGATTGTCTCGTCAAACGTTGCCTTAAATGCCATTTTAATATTGTGTTAGTTGCAATAACAAGCATTGTTTACTCCCGTCCAGGTTACTCGCTTCAAATTATACTTGAAATTATGGTGACAAAGTCGTAAGTATTCCATAAGAAGTTCAACTTTATTCGTGTGATACTGCTAGTCAAAAAGACTATGATTATTTGCGATCGTTGCTGAAGGTGAACAGTTAAATTTTTATAAATATCATTGCCCGTTCCAGTAAATATAGACGTTTCAACTTTCTTTTTGTTTTCGGATTCTTCACCGAATTGAATTTTACAGGCTTTGTGTTTTTATTAGTGTTTCTGAGGGGCGCGGGAGAGGGCGGCGGAGGGGAAGGGGGGGAGGCGAGGGGGAAAAAGCGAGAGGGGAAAAGGGAAAGGAGAAAAGACGAGAGAGAGGGGGGGGGCAGGGGGGGGGGAGAAGGGGAACAACCCAGGGGGCAGAGGGGGGGGGGGTGGGTGAGCGCGCAACACATGTACATATATTACTTTTACTATAATTTCAAGGCCCCAAATGTCAAAAATCACCGTAGGGGGGGGGGAGGCAAGGCCCTTTGGCAGGAGGCAAGGAGGAGGGGGGGGGGGGGGGGGGGGGGGGGGGGGGGGGCTTCCGTCAAAAAATTTTTTTTGGGGAAAAAAAAAAGAGAAAAAAAAAAAAAAAAAAAAAAAAAAAAAAAAAAAAAAAAAAAAAGAAAGGACGGCCATAAGGAAACAGATCGGTCTTTGTTTTCGTTAAACATTAAAAAACCAAAAAATTAAAAAAAAAAAAAAAATTATTTAAAAACATCACAAAAATTATTAAAATGATTTCTTCACCGTCCAGGGTTGGCACGAAGAAAGTTTAGACGTGTAACATGTCAACTTCAGTCAATATACTTAAATCTGAACAATGCAGAATGGAAAGCGTCAAAAAGCTTTATTTAACAGAAGATTGCAACCAGATGTACAGACAAAATCAGTTATTTTAAAAACTCAAAATGGCCAATAATAGTCGACATATCCATTGTTGTAGACGTATTTTATTATACGAAATCCCCAAATGAGCGCTGCAGTACCAAACATTGCAGTAAAAAAATGATGCATGTTCCGACGTTTCTGCAATATCAAATTAATAAAAGTGAGGGGTCCCGGGGGGGAAGTTGTAATAGTGAACAAGGTAGGCAGTTTTTTATAAGAAGTGGGCCGGGGGGGGGGGGGGGGGGGGGTGGGCCAGAAAGTTTGTGCAAAATACAAGAGCAGTTGCACAAATAGCCCTCCGAGGGGGGCCGAGACAATCTCGTTTACTTTAAAACATTCACATAAAAATAACTAACCAACTCCTTGCTCATTTGCTCGTCGAGTTTCTTCATCTGCTCTTCAAGTTTCTTGCTCATCTGATCGTCGAGTTTCTTGCTTTGCTCGATGACTTGAGTTAAAAATGAATGAATTGTGGTAAGCAATGGGAAAATTAACCTTGAAGATTCATAATTTGTAAAATTAGGTCCGCTGTAGGATAACCTGCAATAGGCTGATAGACTGAAAGCCGAAAATTCCAATAAATAATCAAAATCGTAATTCAAAAATTGCTTACTTCTGGCAGATCCGAAAGAGATTTCCACTGCTTTTTCATAACTTAGTATTCCCCGAAATTGAATGATGTGAATTAATTTGCAATAAATACGCGTAATGAATAACAAATTCGACAATGAAACGTTTAACTGGCGCAATTATTGACACAAATAAACTCTAATTTAAAACCAAAAAGTTCTCAACAAAACAAAACGTCACGACAGGAAAGCCCCAAAAACTTTATTTGAAAAATCGTGCGCATTTGGTTCAATTTATTTGACAACTGTTGGCATTATTCATCTTTTAAGTCGGTTATGTCCAAATATCTCCCAAAATGGCAAGCCGTTTTCACCGAACACATAATATTTTGCACTTGAAGTTAGGGAAAAATTTGCGAGCGATACACGCCGTAACAAATAGCCAAAAAATGTTCAATAGCGATTTTTCATTGGTTTCTTTGTTGAAACTCTTTGTTTTGAAGTTCAAATGTACATACAAACATCATTTTTGGATATTTAAACGTATGATTTCTGATAAATCCAGTTTTAGCAAGATTCTGCAAAATTAGAGCTTTCGTTTGATATATAAGTTGTTCTAGACACTTATTGGCTAGCAATGATTTTGATCGTTACAAAACACTTTATTTTGATTGCAGATGAATCTTCTCCACACTTTTTGATTTGTTTGCCTTTATGGACAAATACGCAATCAAGAATGAATCAGGGCATCCCAAACTTATTGTTTTGGAATACGCGCTCATTCTGGGCGAAGACGCATGTCAATTGGAATTAATCGGTTTTGACGTTTCATCAAATTTCGGTTGGTTGTAAAGCGGCGCTTTTTGATAGTGATTATCAAATAAAGCCGATTAATTTGGAGCATGGGTTTTTAATTCCGCTCTTCTTCCTGGCTCCTGCATAATAAATCAGGCAAGCTGATAGAGAATGTCCGAACCACTTCTAATTAACCAATGCCATAATCAAGGTCACAACCAAGACCATAAACAGGCTCTTCTGGAGTCGTTGCCGACATGCTCACTGTGCAACGAAAAAGTTTATTCTAATGCTAACTCCTCAACTTCTGTAGATCATCGATTTATTCGGCCATGTTTTTGTAAAAATTTTGTGCATCACGGTTGTGCAGTCAGTCTTATTGCTAAATCAAAAAAGTGTGAGACTTGCCAAAAGCTTTACAGCTTCAGAAGTGTAAGTTGACTTCAATTAGTATTGTTTTAATTCATTGTTTAGTACGGATCATGTTGTGATTATTTTGCCAAGCACAAATGTTCAATAATAACTATGCTTTCAATTTATTTATTCTCAGTTCTGCTGTGCTTATATTTGTTAATAAATGGAACTAAAAATCATGGATATAGCCGACTGTGTAGGCATTCTTAAGTTTTTTGTATTCCTAATTTAACTTTTAGTGTTTATTTGTTTGTCTGTTATTATCTTTGCAATATCAACAACGCTTCTATCTTATTGGATTCACAGGCGAACTGTTAAACTAAAAGCATTTCAAAGACGTTTTGCTCAAACTACAGTTAACTTTCATCCAGAACTTTCGCTGCCAGTAAGTCCTTTTTTTAAATGCGTAATGAAATTTGAGTTTAGGTTGAGAGCCAGCCATTCTTTTCATCTTACTGGTTTTCCAATCGATAAAAATGTAATGTAACTATGTCTGTCAGAAGTAATAAAGTAAACAAGTTTATCACACATATAATAACTGCAACAATAAATTAAGAAACGGAGATTCTTTTTGGTGGGCAGTTGCCGATTATCATTCAGTTTCCATTTCAAATTCTTCGCCGTTCTCGTCGACTCCGTTGGTTGTTTCTTGAATTTTCTCACCGGGAATTCGACCGCTGTTCAAGATACTGGTCAAATGTTCTACTTCAGCCAAACTCTTTGCATTGCGTATAGATTCCTGGAATCAAGAATAAATTACTTTTATAGTTTTTGTCAATCAGCAAATCAAAAGCTAGTCACTACTAATAAACAAACAAAATCTATTATTAGCCTAATGCTTCGCAAATGCACTCTATTCTACTCTCACCACTTAAATACTAAATAACTACTAAGAAATATTCAAAACTTTATAACTCTGCGTGCACCTTAACAACCCTCAAACAAATGTACATTCAACATTCCATTACCTCAATCTGTGCCAATTCTTCGGTAGTGCGTCCTTGAGCAGCCGTTGAACGTTTTGACTCACCATCCTCGAGAAGTGACTGCTGCTGATCTTGAGCCGTATTTGCTTGTTCTTCCAACTTTTTGCCCTCTTCACCCTTGAAGAACTTGGCTGCTTCATTTCGCTCCTGTAAAATATTGAATTAACGACGCAAAAATCCTTTAGAAGCTTACCGCATCTTTGATTCGACGGAAATCAAGAACACGAACTGAAGGCAATTTGTTGATGATGTATGCGCGGTAGTGAGGCTTGTGCGTCAACGGATTTCCCATCAAACTAAACAAAGCTATTTGAATTGCTCGTCTGTTAAGAATTTACCTCAAGTATTCCAACTTTGTGCATTTAGCCAACGGTAGAATGTCTCCCAACTCAGCGATGTTGTTGTTTGTCAAAGCAAGAGTCTTCAAATTGGGTAATTTCTCGCCGATGTCTTTTTGGATGTACCTAAATAAAAAGTAGTGACGAACAATCGAGCGCAAAACTTACTGAATACGGTTATTGTGCAACAAGATACTTTCAAGACGTTTCATCAGCGGCAAATTGTCAATTTTGCGAATGTTGTTGTCAGTCAAATCAATAACATCAAACTGATCCTAAATGACAAAATTATTGAATTCTCGAAACAGGGCATTTATTACCTTTGTCACGCCCAAATTTTCAATTGCCGGAATTTGGAGATCACGCAATGAAATTTCACGCTGCTTCACCGCATTGATGTACTGATAGCCATCAGTAATTGTCTCAATAGTAAGACGAACCATCTAAACAACTACAGATTAAATTAATGCTTCAAAGCAATGAAAATAGCAAGTGGATAAGAACCAATAAAAATCCCAAAAACAATTGAACGCGTATTTATTTTTTGTCATATATAAATTACTTATTGATGAGATCGAAAATGGCAAGACTTGATGGCGACTTAGTGAGCTATACAGCGAAATATGAGATGATCACGATACTTCCAATTATGAGCATAATTATTGCAAACGGGAGAAACTGGCTTAAGATCCCACCCAGTCTAAAAATATTGCAAAATTAAGGAATGAAGCTTTTAAAAGCTACCCGATGCGTCTTCCTTTGAAAAACATAAATGCGCAGAGATTCACCATATTCCAATTGCTCTTTCCATTGTACTTCATACGATTGAGTGCAAGTGCTGTGTGTGAATGACAATTATCGCAAATCAGATTATGAATGTGAGCTTTGTATTCTTCAGATGCTTCCAGAACGGCTAAATTAGACATTAAATCAAGTTAAGATTCTTCTATTTACCGTGATCCCAAGCCTGAGCTCCACCTTCGACTTTACTTGGCATTAACTGGAGATAAGAGGTCGGCCAACCGAACGCCATATCATCTTCGCTCACGTAATAGCTCCCAGCAAAATCTCTGATCACGCCTTTAGAAGTTGCAATGCCCATATGGCCAATAAAGGGAAACAGCCATCTAAAATCACGATTACTAAAAGTTAATTTTCAAAATAACATACGTGATTAGCGGAATAGGCGTCCATACAATGCAGAATGGGAATCGATGATTATTCTCGTTAATTGACGTTGTCGAATCTCGAGACATCCTAAATAAATTACATAAAACTTAAATTCATTCAAAACAACACAGATCAAATCGAAGTATATGAAACAGCGCAAAAAACACTAATAAACAGAACCGAAAATGTAAGATGAATTACTTTATCTACACTTTAATTGTTGTACAAAATCCTATTTCTAGATCTCAATAGCGTTCTGCTTGTCCAGGAACTTCAGTGTGTCCAAAATCAAGTGCCTTATACAGAAGCGGACCAAACCAGAACGGACTGGAGAACATCGGATTGTATTGAGGACCAGCAAGTCCATGACGACCGACTCGTGCATAATGCCAAACTGTTCCCAAAACGCTGAGAGATATAGCAAAAGTAACGCCCATAATGATATTGTCCTCTTAAATGAAAAAGAAATAAGATTAAAAAGTAACAAACGACTCACTGATAGTTGCAGTCAAAACGCCGGTGAACGCAGCAGAAAGCAGCGGATTGTAGATGTCATCTTTATTTCGGATAGTTGCAAACGTACAGATGCTCGTGCCGTAACCAAATGAAAGCGCAGCCGGAAACGGAAAATGCTTTGCGTATCTAATAGCAAACGCTTTGTAGCTGAACATTTTCGGTTCCTTTGTGTATTCACCCTTGTATTCAGCCATAGCAGTCAAAAATGCTGAAATTATTTAGTTAAAGTTGCTAAATGGCCAAAACTTACAAAACACTGATGAATATTTCACAAGAGCCAATCCCTTCTCAAAGCAACCTTCATTTAGCGGTTTGTCATGAAAACGAGGGCCCCATTGAATAGATCCTTGACTCAGAAAACTGCCACCACCAAGCGATCGATACGGCGTATGCTCCAAACGATTCAAAGTTGGACTAACGTCAATGCCTGGATGTTCGGGACTCAGTTTGAACTTTTCAGCGATTTGTTTGTATTGCGAAGAATTTTTCATGAGCTGAAAAACAACATAAGCATATACTTTAAATCACGACAACTAACATAGTCTTTATAATCAAAAAGATTCATAGGAGTATCCAGCTTGTACTCCGGATTTCTGCCATAACGCGTGTCAACACCTTGAAAGCCCGGAACAGATTCGCCTTGTGGAACCGGTGGGTCATACCTGAAATCAAATTATTAAAATAGAGGTAGACAACTTTACCATTCGGGATCACGTTCGCGGAATTGATATAACTGAACACGATGCTTATGATTTGGCGTTAAAGAATCCGAAAACCCAAGTTCGCTCCACCAATTTAGTCGACCATTGTAATCTCTTCCAGTAAAGTAACCTAAAAAGCCAGAGAGTCTTTCGAAAATCTGCAAAAAACATACCTGCCCATCTTGGACGCTGAACATTGTACGTTGGAAGAAGAGGACCATCGTCAACGTCGTGGCCACCCATATTGTTCAAACAATCTAAAATCAAAAAACTGAACAACAATGTCGGAAAACTTTGAAGCACAACGCAAAATTTTGGCAGGGTGCTTAGAAGTAAATTCTTCAAGACATAATATCAAGTTTAAGGAAAAACTGGTTCTAAGTTTCAAAATACATTTTACTTGTAAATTGCTTGTAATTAATAAATGCTAATAATTACTTTGTTCATTCGAATCCTCAAACAGGCAAGTTAGAAATTAACATAGCTTTAAAATTCGCACAAAAACGTGTGCATAGTCATTTTCCCAAACAGTTTTGAGCAATGAATACGTACATTAAACGCATTCTTAGTTGGTTCTATTTAATCCGCCTAAAAGTTGCAGCTGTGATAATGGGGCTTTGGGAAGAGTTGTACGATAAAGCGCGATCGTTCTTTGGTGAATCCAGTGATTCAGCACATGTCAAGGCAGGTTTTTGCACAACATACTAGAATTTATCTTTGATTTTAGAAACGATGTTACTACGAGTTGTTAGATGTTCAGCGTGATGCTAGTGAAGATGAAATCAAACGTAGCTACAAAAAACTTGCCCTGAAGTGGCATCCTGACAAGAACCCTGAGCGGAAAGACGAATGTACTGCCTATTTTGTATTGCTTCAGCAGGCCTATGAAGTTTTGGTTGATCCGCAAGAACGTGCTTTTTACGACAAACATCGTGAGAACATCATTCAAGGATGTAAGCTTTCATAATTCAGTTGTTGAAATCACGAAAACAAATTTTAGCATCACCCGAAGAAAAGAAAGATACTGGAATTGATTTGTACTCATTCTTTCAAAAGTGCTATCGTGGTTTTGAAGATGATGAAGATGTAAGTTTAAAGATTTTACTCTCTAATGCTTGAGACACTTTAGGGATTTTTCACAATATATCGGAATCTATTTGACACATTGGCATCTGAGGAATTTGCGTACATTGAGGATGATGATGAAAAGGACTTTCCAACGTTTGGCAGTTCGACAAGTGATTACGACCAAGTTGTTGGCCCATTCTATGATCGCTGGACTTCATTTTCAACTCAACGTTCGTTTGCCTGGCTCGACAAATATGATCTGCGAAATGCTGACGACCGCTACACATTGAAATGTATGGACAAGGAGAACAAAAAGTTTCGTGATACTGGCAAGAAACAGCGAAATGAGGAAATTCGAAATTTGGTGCAATACGTCCGAAAGCGTGATCCACGCGTCAAAGTCTATCGAGAACAACTGGAGTCTCGAAAGAGAAAGGAATTTGAGCGTGTGGAACAGCAACGCAAAGATCAAATTATTCGCAATCTCAGGTTTGATAATTTACATGTGCTGTTTAACATTCAAAGTTTAGAAAGTTCGAAGAACACGATGCACCTGAAGTTTTGAACGATGATTACTTGGATGAATTGGACAAGTTAGAGACCGAGTTGGACGAACAGTTTGGAGCATTCGCGGTTGATGGCGAAGATAACCCAGATTCATATTACTGCATTGTTTGCGAGAAGAGTTGCAAAACTTCGTAAGTTCAGCTTCTTGTAACATTCGCATAAACTATTTGATTTAGTAAGGCTTATACTAACCATCAAAAGTCAAATAAGCACAGAAAAGCAGTTGAGGCGCTCAAAGAATTCATGGCTAAAGAAAACGAGTTGTTGGATGAAGAGACCGAGGATCAAGAGCCCGTAGTCAATGAAGAAGAATCATCAGAACAAGCAGCTAAAAAAATGTAAGAACAAGTTGTTTTCTTCAATATGATTTCCATAAAGTTAATTTAATTGTTTTTGTTAGTTTGTTAGCGGTAGAATTTGAATAGAAACACATAATGTTTAACTCCAATTTGAATAATTGCTTGTTTTCAGCCGTAATGCGCCGAAGCCGTTAAATAAAAAGTGAGTTTCTTATTCATTAAAGCTTAACTAAGTAAACACTTGCAGGAAAGATAAAACAAAGAGCAAGATTAATAAAAATGAACTTGTTGTTGGCGAAGAAGTTTCAATTTCTGCCAGTTCTACTGATGACGAGTCACAAAAGATTAAAAAATCAAGCGGTAAAAATTATGCATATGTCTTCTTTTAAATCGCCTTTTAGATAGTAGACGAAAACAAACCGAAAAGCCAACATCTCAATCAGCAAACGGCGGGATTACAATTCCAATCGAGTCATCGTGTATGATTTGCAATGAAACATTCCCGTCACGTTCGAAACTTTTTGAACATATTAAAGCTACCGGCCATGCAGCACTAAAAGAGAATGCAAGTGCAAAGTCAAAGAAGAAAAGAAGATGATTTTTGTTTGTTATTGTATACCTAGTCTTTCCGGTGAGGCATAAAGTTGATTGTTATCATTGAGTTGAATTTAAATGTCGACAGTTCGAAATGTGGTTCAAGGTTTTATTTTTTCAAAACAAGAACATTCAAAGTAACAAGCAAACTCAACAATAATAGCAAAAGATCGAATTTTCTGACGTAAAGCAATTAAGCGTTGTGTTGTTTACGCTCTCAAAAGCACACATACAAAAGCAGACAAAAATAACAAACAGATCTTTATGTAGTCCAATTTAACAGATAACTTTAACATCCATCAAGAGAACAATTAGGCGTGACACTCGTCGTCGTGTCCTTTCTTCGGTTCGACCTTCTCAAGCTTGATCAAATCGTCGATGCGCAAAATGGTAATAGCAGCTTCAGTTGCAAACTTCAAGCTCTTCACCTTGCTGATCAACGGCTCGAAGACGCCAGCCTCTTTGTTATCAAGAATTTCGCCCTGTTCCAAATCCAAACCAGCCCACTTCAAATGAGGCTTTGACTTGTCGTTCTGACTCTTGTGGTGGAAAGCCCGCAACTTAGCAACCAATTGAGTAGCATCTTTTGCTGCATTAGCCGACAAAGTCTTCGGGATAACCAACAATGCATTTGCAAACTCAGCGACTGCCAATTGTTCACGACTTGCCTGTAATTGAAAGATAAACAACTCGCTCACAAAATATCTACTCACCAAAGTGTTAGCAAAATTTTCCAAGTAGATGTTCAAAGCCGCTTCAACTGCACCTCCACCAACAACAAGTTTTTTGCTCTCCAAAACGCGCTTGACAACACACAAAGCGTCGTGCAAAGATCGTTCCATTTCATCCAACATAACATCATTTGCTCCACGAAGAATAACAGATGCAGATGTGCGTGCCTTTGTTGTTTTGATCAAAATAAGTTCGTCATCGGAAATGCGCTCTTGAACAACCTCTTCAGCGGCACCCAACAAAGAAGCGTCAAATTGCTCATCACCTTCGAGAGTAGCCAACGATGCAACCAATGTAGCTCCAGATGCTTTTGCGATTCGCTTCAAATCAATGTTGCGGCAACGACGAACGGCCATCGCTCCGGCTTCGGTAAATTGTTTAAGGCACAAATCATCAATGCCTCCAGTGGTCAAGATAACATTGGCACCAGCTTTGAGAATCTTTTCAATACGACGCTTAGTAATGTCCATTTCTCTGAAAGCATGAATTTAACAAATGTTCACATCTTAATTGCACTTACTCTCGACGAATAGCTTCAAGTTTTGTTGGATCGTCCACAACCACTGAAATTCCCAAGTGCATCTTTTGACGTTGAAGAGAAAAGTCCAAGCATGCAATTTTAGCGCCAACAACTTTTCGAGGCATAGCATCACTTGCACGAGTGCAGTTCAAAGCGTATCCACGAATCAACTGAGTTTCACGAGCTGATTTTCCATGAGATTTGAGAATGTTGATGGCTGAGATCGGATAGGTCACTTTGTGGTTTGCATCGGTAACTTTGACGAGCTGAGTGGCCTCAACGCAAAGTTCGGCGAAAAAGTCAGCATCGCTAAACAGTCAACAAATTACGCGCACATCCCAATAAACACTTACGCTCCAATCAATTTTGAAGACATCGAAGTTTTAGCAGCACGAATCAAATTGTCTTTGTCAACTTCCTCAATCGTAAATGACAAGTTCTCCTAAAATCACTCATAATTTTCACTTTTTATGAATAAACAAGATACCTGCATGTAGCGAACAGCCTCTTTGCACGCCAATCGGTAACCGTTGATGACAGTGGTTGGATGAAGTTTTTGCTTGACCAACTCGTCAGCAGCTTTCAACAATTCGGCAGCAATAATGACAACGGAAGTAGTTCCGTCACCGACTTCTTCATCTTGCAATTGAGCCAATTCAACAAGGATCTTACCAGCCGGATGCTCAACTTCCAACAACTTCAAAATCGTAGCACCGTCATTCGTAACGGTCACATCCTAAAATTGCAAATTAAATGATGAAATTGGAATTTCACGCACCCCAACTTTGTCAACAAGCATTTTGTCGAGACCAACAGGCCCCAATGAAGTCTTCACAACATTGGCGATAGCAGCACACGCCGAAACTAAAAGCAGGTCGATGAATAATTGTAATCAAAAACTTGACTGACCATTTTGTGACCGAATCGAGCTGCCTGAAGTGCGCTCGCCTTTCAAAGCCAAAATATTCTCGCCTGCTGAAGCCATATTGTTTTAGTACCTAAAATTGCAGAGTAAGTGTCAAGTCAATAAACACTAGCGATCAAAAGAAGGATCCCAAAAATAGGTTTTTCTTGGCAAAAATGCCCACTGCAACTAAAAACCTTTTGAAAATTCGTGTGAATGCTTTCCGCGTGAAACACAAACTCTTTTGACAATCTCGGGGACTTTGACGCTTTTTAAAACCGACTGCTACGCACGCTTGTTTTTACCGCAGAATTGTTGAAAGTCATTAAGTATAGATTTATTTCTTCACACAATAAATACACTGACACATATAGGCTTTTTGGACGGTAAAGCTTGTAGTAGAAGTGACCAGTCAACACAGGGAAGCCGCGTTGGCAACTAGAGATTTGAAGGCATTTTATCAAAAGTAGCACGCAATTTACAGATGATCAACAAAGAAGCCGCCTTCGCACGGAACACCAATTCCTTGTATACTGCCGGCTTCGTCTAACCTAAGCATCGAGTCAACATTAGGAGCACCTTGAAGGGAGGAAGGCTGATGATGTGCTTGTGCAGGATAAAGACCGAATTGCTGGGGCGGCGGAATTATGCATTTTGGTCTGAAACAACACAAAATACGGCAGTGCTTTAGATTGATTCCTCACTTTTTACGCTGATCTGACGAGTTTGAACCTTCATTTGAGCTGACTTGACTGTGTAAGTCTGCACGCGGAATTCCCGCCGGAAGCATCGGAGGCGCTGAATTATTAAAAACGCCTTGTTGAGCTAAGAGGAAAGGAGAAACGCTGGAATATTCGCCCTAAATGCAAAGAAATTAAGCAACCTGAGTTGTTTGTTTCTTACCGATTGAGGGGTCCAATTAGTGTAATGTTTATTGGGTGTGAGTTTTTGAGTTGGCGGCGGCTGCGTTGGAAGAGTAGGGTATTGCTGAGGCTGGGGCATTATTGGAGGTGCACGGGCTGTTCCATCTTCATTCCTCAATTGCAAGATTTCTGCACACTCTTCACCGAAAACGTAATAGCATTGCTCCGTAAATGAACTTTTGTTCACAACATGAGATATTAAGCGATCGCGCAGTAATTCACCAGCATATTTTCGTGCATCTTTCCGATCCCGAATCCCATCTACATGCTCAATCAGCCAATCAACCAAAGCGCTTCCTAAACCAAACAAAATGAGTTAGTTTCTTCCGCTAAATGTTTACCCAAAAACGACATAGGTACTGGAATTTTCAGCCAAGTTCTATTTCGAACCTCCAAGCCAGAATTGGGAAAAGCCATGCGTTGAGCAACAATCCGTCTGTCAGTTTGCAGGTCTAGTCGATTTGCGAATGGATAGAAAATTTGGCCAGCAGAAACTATTGTGTTCTGACCTCCGCTTCCATTCGAGGTTGCAGTGGATGAACTTTGGGGTCGGACAAAACTGTTGACTGGCATATTAACACCAGGATATTGACCAGGAATAGGCGTTGGAGCATCTTCTGAGCCTTCTGGAATGGGATTCATGGAGGGAGTGAGGCCTAAGTTTTATAAATACTGTCTTTGCATGTGAAATCTAAACTTACCGATCATTGCATTTGTGTGCTGTACCCATGCCCGTGTGTCGATCGGCCTTGTTGGCTCACGTTGTGGCAAAATGAAGTTATTGCGCCCGGAATCGAAGCTCTTTGCAACGGTTAATTTAATTGATCTAAATTTGAGAGTTACGAATTTAAACAAACAATTGATTAATCAAGCTCACCCTCGTTTGCCGACAGCATCTTAAAAAAGAAGACATTATCATTTACTATAAAAGCTCACTCACCTTTTAAGAACTCGACAGCTTGATCGTTTGTGAACTTTTCGAATGAAACGTCGTTGACTTCTAATACCATATCTCCGACCTCTATTCTGCCATCTAGAGCAACAGCACCTCCGGGCATTATTTGAGCAACGTAAATACCATTGTCACCTCTAGCACTTGATTGGCCGACAATTGAAATGCCCAAAAAGTTAACCGTTTCCATGTTTAACTGAAATGTTTAATTTAGTGAACAAACAAGCTTGTTCAAAACTTACTTTTACTTGAATGATTTTCAAACTAAGCGAAGTCTCGGTCATTGATGACACCGTAGATGCTCTCGACGGCTGCCGTCTAAAGCGATTGTGTTGCCGCCGACGATAATAGTTGTGAGGTTGCCTCGAAACAGATGTCACGTTGTCTGTTGATGTGGACACACTAAACAAGCCGTTAACATTAGTTACTTAGATTTTGAAACATGAGTGGACAACTGAGGTCTTGCACTTACTCCAAATCCGACTTGCTTACTCGTGTCAAATCCATAATACTTGTAAACGGAAGACTAGACAATTCGTCGTCATTGTCCGGTCCGCTATCCGAAACATATCCACTCATTTTTTGATTGAAACAAAAACAAGGACAAAAATAGAAAGCGAGAGTGGACAAAAGTTTAAAGGTCTTCTTCAAAAAGCAATGCCTTTGGCAACACAGAAGATGGTTCGGAGGAGTGAATAAAGAGCAAGTGTCCCCATGCTCTGCGCGCTCATCAATCAAAGCGCGATAGCTTATGTCCATTTGCGGGCAAGTTTTGTGCAAAACCCCAATTGTCACTCAATTGTTTTTTCTTGTAAAACTGACCGTGACTCGTCGTCGGAATAGGCTTGTAGTTCGGATTCGGTGTAAATAGTGGAATCGTCAAAATAGCGTCGATGTCCATTTGCGCCTGAAATTTGTGTAATTAAACAGCGAAGTTATTTGTTAGTTATGTTTAATCAAATCAATTTAAAGCAAATAAACTTTCCAGCAAAAGAGATTTTTTCTGTTCTGTGAAGCGATCGTTTTTCTTCCTCACTTCTCGACGCTTTTTGTGACTTGTTTGTCCAAGCCAAAAACTTTAAGGACAGGAAACGGTTCTTTATTGAGCAGAGCTTCAGCTTTTGAGATAGATTGGAAACCGTGGTGGCAGATCGATGTACGGGTTTCAAGGATCCACGCTCTGCCAAACTCATTGTTTGTGGAGTGGAAAGAGTAAACAACAGAGATCAATTGGAGTGGCGCTTGAACTCATTACTGTTTTTTGAATCGAGGCGCCGATTTCGCCGAAATTTTGCGGTGAGTCTAATCACAATGGAACAGTTGCTGTCCCATCGCCCAAATCAAATTTTATTGCTTGTTTTCTTCGCACCGAATGAAGAGCCGAATTAGCACTTCGGCTGGTTTATTGCACTAATTGCACGAGGTTTAAAGCTCATAAAACCCACTGGAAAAACTTCCGCTTCAGTCATGAAACTTCGACGAGTAGTCAACAACTTAGAAGCGTTTCGTTTCTGTTCGATTTGTGAATTGGAACAGATAGGAGACAAAATTTGCAAGTGGAGCATGAAAATTAAACTAACCGTTGCTAAACTTGTGCCCAAAATGGTTTTTTGATCGGAACGGGTTGGTAGACAAAAAATTGCCTGTAGGAGCTGGACCAGGAACAAGACCATGCCTTAAAGACGATGTTGGATCGGAGTGACTAGAGCCTTCGGCTGAAAAACAATAAAAGTCTCGAAGCAATTCATTCGATTATCACCTGTCAATAAAAACAATTCAAAATGGCCGTTTGAGGATTTTTGAAGAGTGTGATCGTCATCCCTGATCTCACATTTTACTTCTCTAAAGCATCGATAACTTTACGTTACAAATAGCACAAGCAACTTACGTTCCAACGACACTGTCAATCGCTTTACAATAATACTTAAAATTTGAACGGTTGAGCACCTAAAAACAAGGATAAGCATTTAAATCTGTAAACGGACATACTTGTTTGAAGTCACCAAGTGTAACCTTGTCGGGCGGAACTTTTAGTTCTGTCACGTAAGCCATCGGCTGAAATATTTTAGAGTTAAACTTTATTCAAAAACGCCGTAATACCTCGTCGTCTATATGATAGTAAACTTTTGTGACGTTAGGTCCAGTAGTTGAAGATGAACCTCCACCAACCGATGGCGCTTTTTGGCTGGATGATCGTTGACTAGCCAATTCGTTTGAAGTCGAGGCTTCGGACTGAACATCCGGCTCTGCAATTGGAGCATTAGCTGGCGCATCTAGCTTCAGGTTTTCAGCCTTTTTAGCAAGATCATCCTCGACCGTTTGAGAATTGGCCATCCACTCTTTTTGGCCTGTAACGCAAAAAATCAAAAGAGATAAACTAGGTGATTAGGACACGACAAGTTGGCATGAGCGAACAAACACCGGGTTGGTTAATGTTGTTAAAATTAGCGGAATTCGCGAGCAAGGCAGATCAATTTGCCGGCCGAAAGAACGAGGCAGCAAGCGCTGCTGACCGTCAAACAGAAGGTCACACACAAACCCTTTCGGTTTGAGACGGGCAAACACTCGCTCTTCTTGTTTCGCCTCTCAATCGAGTTGTGGTACTGGCCGCGGATGAGATGTCCGACGACTGGACAATCCAGCATGGCCAAATTGGTTATTAGAAGGCCTGGAACTGCGCCCTCACCCGAATTAGCGCAAACCAAAACAAATCCGCAATTGGATCCTCACAATAAACACTGCCAATTGAGTGGACTTTCGGCACATTTTTATTGTTTATTGTGGTCATTCGGTAAACAATTAGAGTTTTTAATTTAACAATGCTTTTTGTTGAATGCTTTTGCAATTAAATGCAATTTATTCAATCTTGATGTTTCGAATTAATGAATTCTTACCGAAAATGTTTATAGTTAAGGAGTTTTGAAATAAGAAGTTGTGAAATTGAACTCACAAATCAATAATTCATAAGTAAAACTCAAGTTTACAACTTTTTAAATATTCAACACAGTCCAACATATGTTTCATACTCCAAAATTGCGCACATGCCTCCAAAAATGTTTTCACCGGTCGTTGAAAAATTAATGCATTCAAAGAAACAACAAAATGAGCACATTACTCAACACTGCGTTTGCTGTTGAATGCACTCATAAATTTTGTACGAATTACACTTTCACAAACAATGTTTGAAATTTGTTTTGAAGTTGAACTTTAAACGACGTTTGCTACAAGTAAGTGGATTTAAGTTGACTGTAAAATAATAACTGTTCGGCACACTCATGGCCACAGACTCCTAAAAGTTTATTGTCCCATAAAGACAACTCGAAAGCAACTGGCCAATGAGGCATGTTCGTTTGCAACTCAATTGCGCATCAGATGAACTTTGTTGATTACTCCAAAGTGCAATTAAGCCTGCTTCTCGAAAAACATCTGCGCAACTTAATGGACCGTACGCGGAAGCAAACTCATTAGTTTTCCGGGCACCTTCCGGCCAAAGTGTCAATTTTAGTTGGCTTCAATTTTGGAGTTGAGGAGTCATGAGTGTCTGAAGGAGGGAAGCAACGATTAAAATCGAATTAGCACAATAAGTTCTTATCGTTCAAGGGGCGGTCTGGCGTGACAGCGGATTAGTTAGTAAATGCAAGTTTCGACATGCCTGCATGTGAGTTTCAGGGCTTGCCGCCAGAGGTTTTACGGTACATAAGCAAACATTGTTGCATATTCTTTTATGCAAAATTGGCTAGTGTTTCTGCAGCCTCGAGCACACACCTCTTGTCATCGTTTGGGGCGGTCCAACATGATAGTCGTTTGAATTAGCTTAATCTCGGTCTTTAGACAAAGACTCGACTCGGTTGTACACAACCGGCACATATTCATTCTTATGACAGTTTACTCCGGAAATGCTCACTCGATTGTTTGGTCGAAGTTTTGGAGAATCCAGAGAACGGAACTTTACGGTCCAGATTAACTTTTGTGTCCGTGTCGACTGGCATTTAAATTTTCGTTAATTTTTGGATTTAATACCGTAAACAGCGTGAACAGGCCACAAATTCTTGACTAATTGGTGTTTGGTTCTTAATCACATTGCCGGCTTTTCTCTCTGATTAAATGATGTGTTTGACGAGTGTGCAGACAGTCGACTCAATTGTTCGCGAAGTTGCTGTTGAAAATGATAGGTTATGCTTTTCGGTTTACTTTTTTGCTTGCAACAAGCGAGTGGCTTTACAGAAGAACGTCATTTTTATTGGGTTTGCAATTCTCTTTATTGTCGGAACAAACACATCTTTTCCGGAGCCTTATTTTGCCACAAACAATTTGAATAAAATGCTCGCGGCAATCTAATAACTCCCAACTATTCGCCCATTCATCGAGTTTTGGAGCGTGTCACTTGTTGCTAAACGTCTTATCCGTTTAAATTATCACAGTATTTTTGTAATTTTCAGCCAAGATGGACAACAACACATTTGACGACGAGGGGATCGTAGTCGAGCCTGGAAGTTATTTTATCGCAATAGGTACATTAAACTTGATAATTTAACGACACTTAGTCAATTTAAGGCATGATTATTGGCTATTTGTTATACGCACTAGCAATAATCTTAGGAATTCCTCTAAACATTTTGGTTCTGTATCGAATGCTCAAACTCTCAACACAATTGACTGACTTTTACAGGTAATTGCTGTCTCCATTGACTAACTAACTGCTGTTTAGTCGAGGAACAGGAATTCCATTGTGTTTGGTTTTTATGGCAGTGTTTGATCTGGTTTCATTACTCGCCGTATGCGTACACTATATTCTTTCATTCGAGATTGCACTGACAGAATTTACGCATGCTTTATGCTGCAAATTAGGCACGTATTTCGAGTAACTTTAATAATAGTGTAGAGTTTTCAGCAATCTTTTCACTACACTTTAGTACGTCAATGAGGTAATTTGCAACATGCAAAGTAGTAATTTAAAAGTTCTGTTTTAGCATTTGGTCCTGGTTAATTGCGTCATCAATTCGGTACTGCTCTGTGTATTACCCACTCTTTCACTATCGACTAACGAGTTTGCCTTCATTAGTGCTGGGCTTTTGTATTTGCGTTACCGCCGTCGTCAATTTACCGATTCTGTTTATGGTGGACTACTCAGCTAGTGTGAGTTTAAAACATGTTTTTGTGGACTCTCGGGACTTGACAAAAAAATTTTCTGGGAATCTTTAAACGGGTATTTAAAAACAGGATAATCCGCTGTGTTTAAGTCCAACGAATGCACACAACAAGCCCTCGTCGACAATGTGCCTGAATTGAATCGTGTTTTTTTGTGCATCGAAATAATCTGGAGCTTTTGTTGTCCTTCTGGCATAATAATATTTTTGGATTCATCTGTCTATTTTCGTAGAAAAAACCCTGAGCTGGAAACTAATCTGGGCCGACGTCAAGTGCACAAAAAAGTAAGTGATTTTTAAACTCCGTGCAAAGTGAGGGCTTTGTCCTCAAATAATCACACGCAACGAATACGGTACAAAAATTTGCGCCAAATGGCTTCTCCAATTGTTTGTGGAACGAAAGACAAGGTCGTCAGCAAAACAGTTCGGAATTACGCAAACAAAAACAATACTATCGCAATCAATTAAAAGAAAAATCAACTCGAATGTTTCAGCATCGTGTCGGCGTTCGTTGGCTTTTTGTTGGCCTTATTGACGTTCTGCTGAATGCACCAGAAAATATATTCCGGCTGATTGTGATTCTGGACGTAATAGACATGAATTCGGTTGGAGAGTTTTATTTGTTTGCAAGAATGTTTGCACAAGTGAGTTTTGAAACTTTTCACACATTTTGTTGAATTAAGTTTTCTTTAGGTTCTTTATTACTCACAATTTGCTTTCAACGTTGTGTATCTTGCGTTGTTCATCTACGACAAAAGCACTCGTTTCAACGACTCCAACAAAAGCAAAAGAACCAGAGAATCCATCCAACACAGTGCTCATCACGAACAACTTTGCAGAGTTATTGTCGAGTGCCAGACCAAGTAATAGGCAGTCTTTGAACGATACAAATCAGGGGCTTCTTCTCGTCTTAAGGTAGGCTTTCGATTTTGAAGTCTTCCACCCGTAAACAGTTTTTCCAATCTAATTAACAGCGACGTCTAAAAATAGCCGGACTTCGGATCAAATTGTAAAGTACAATTAGAACTGAAATTTCAAAGATGTTTCCGAGTGCAATGAATTCCCATTTGAATTTCGAAGAAAAAACAGCTAGACGCGCGCCAATTTCCTCTTTCCGCTTTCTAATGACTGAACACTTGTATGTGGGAACAAAGAACGCGACGGTTCATGTTTTGGTTGGTCACTTGCCGGCGTCCTTCCACTTGCGCACATGTCACCCTTGCTTGGGCCTACGATCGGACTTGGGCACTAGCTGGCAAGTGACGCCGCCCACACCCTACCTGCCAGCTATATTCGGCTCAGCTGGCGTTCCAAACGGCTAATCGAGTTTGGAGCGAGTCAAACACAGCGTGAGATCTAATCAAGCAGGACAATCGGCGTAAACGCCAACTCCATTGTTGTTAGTTGTTGCGAGCCATGAGCTTGCAACTCATTTTTGCCACAATATTTGCGCATTCGGTTACTCATCCCTGTCTTCCGGCTCCTTTAAAGACTGTGCAAATTGGACCGGATCAATCAATTCTGACTCAAATCGCGGCTCTCACTCAATCAATTCGACTAATTTGCACTAATTTGCAATGATTGGCAAACGAATGTGCAAAACAATTTATTCGAGTAAAATATTTATCGGAAAGCAACGCTTTCATTCCACTGTTTATTGCAGTCGTTTGGCTGCGCACTTGTCTCCTCAATTGCTTTCGTTTAGCGGATCGCCACTCACTCCAATAAATTTGCATTTAGCTCACTGTTTGCGGACTTATAAGTGTTTGGGGAGCATAAATTACGTGCCGTTTAATCGCTTTAACAACTTAGTCATTCTGTTTAAACTTTGTTGCGCTGATTTGCAATTTTTACAGTATTCGTTTATGAGCAACTTTAATTGTGCACTTTCAGAATGGATCTAAACGATACTATTGACATTTCAAACATAAGTGAGCCTCCGCCGTTGTTGTTGCCCGAGACTGTAGATTTTGGCCAGTATTTGGAAAAGCCTAAAATAAGTCGTCCACAGCCTAACTCGACAACCGTCTATTACTATCTCAATGATGAAGAACTGCCATTTAAAATCGAAGTGCCTGTCCAGCCGTCAAAACTCACACTTGCTTATTTGAAATGTGCCCTCAATAGACAGAATTTCAAGTGTTACGTAGTGCAGACCGATCCAGAACTCCAGCGGTAAGTCCGAAATTTGACATAAGAGTTCGCAGAATCAAAACATTTACAATTTTAAGTACTTATGAGATTAAATTCTGTCTAAATCAGTATAGTTCCTAAAACGCTCCACTAATCCGTGCGTATTTTAGTGAAGTTAAAGCGGAAGTAACCGACGATTACGCACTTTTGAAGCCGAACAGCCATGGTCATTTTGAGTTTTACTTGTTGTCCAATGAACCGATTGCCGAACCCAAAGCCGGAGGCACCTTGCGCACAGCAGCGCGAAAGAAGCGCTTTATTCCATCGGTAATTCAGTCAAAAAGCACAACAAAAGTAATGAACGAACTTTGCAGAATCGCCAGTCAACGAACTTCTTCCCCAAACCGATGCCGTCAGGACTTCCTCCGATGGGTCGCAAACAACAAACTTCGTCTATTTATCACAACCTGGAAATGCATCATCAACGCAACAAACGCCGACCCTATCGAGCAACAATGTCAGATGAATCGACAAACGTGGAAGATGATAGCTCTCCACTTATTTCAAAAAAGTATCTGCTTCGGAACTATGCTGCCAGCGACTCTGAAACATCAGCAAACTTCACAAGCGTATCAGAGTTAGAAAACAACAGACACCGTAATCGAAAACGTATGGGCAAAATGCGCCGCCGCACTCGTTCACATTCTTTTCTGTCCGATTCTTGTGAGGTACATTCATTTTAATCAATTCTCATCAAGAGCTTAAATGGTTTCAGGACACTGACGTCTCAGTTAGAGTCGATTTGCTAACTGTGGAGCTAAACTTGAGTTCGGGCAGAGAATTTGGCCTGAATGTAATTGTGCGCAAAACAGCAAATTATCACGGAATATATGTTGGAACAATCGAGCCAAGTAAGTTTTTTTTAAAAGCAATACATGCTAATTGTTAATTTTTAGACTCTGTTGTTGCGTTGGACGGGCGAATCAAACCAAATCAGTTGATAATTGAAGTTAATGGATTTCCGTTGGACAACTGCACATGTGACGATGCCATTGCTACTCTTCAAAACGAAGTGCATTCAGCAGCAAGACGCAGAAGGTAAAGAATTCAAAGAAGTCACTTGTTTAATTGTTGTTTGTTAATTTCAGCACAATTACATTGACTCTCAGCGAAAATCCACAGCAAAAACGTCAAACACTCTTGCAATTGCCTGACGAATCGATCCGTCCTCTCGACACAGAATGCTGGCGCGATACAGTGAACATGTGCTATAACATTAGTTTGAGGCGTAAGTTTAAAAGGCTGACTGCACAGACATAATAATTACTTCTTTTTTAGCTAGTGGACATCCATCTAACTTTATGAATCTACCACAAATTCCACCAAACACAAATGACAAAAATTGGCCATCTTCAGGATTCGGCAGCATATGCTCGAGTGCAGTGAGCGGCGGACGAAAGCATTTCCATGCAGATTCTACACCCATGGAAGTTATTGTCAAAGCGATGTCTGATCCGTGCACTGGCCTCAACCGTCGAAATCACACTCAACTCAATTTGACTATCTCCGAAAGCTTCTCCGGCCAAGATCTCATCAACTGGCTCGCCGACAATGTAGAAGGATTAGAAGACCGCAAGAAGTGTGAAAAGTACAGTGGAGACCTCCTACGTAATGGCTTCATTGAACAGAAATTCAAGAAGAACTCATTCACTGCCTACTGCTACTACACTATCAACGAAGACAAACTTCATCACTTGAATCAAATGCAACAAATCAACACTATGAAGCGCGGCGTTCTCACTCCACTAGAAAACTTCAACAAACCAGCATTGGACGACACCCAAGTCTTTGAAAGCAAACACAAATGTGGCAAATTGTGCAAATTCAAACGTTTCATGTGCCTTCACAACCAAAGCAAACCCCATTCGAATGCTGCCAAAAACAGCTAATTTGCCTTTTTGATTGGCAATTTAGCTGTTTATCTTTAGTTGCCTTTTTGCAGAGCGGGCATTTTTGTTGCGCAATCTTTGTAGTAGAAAAGTTGCCGACACTCCTATTTATTGTGCCTAATTTATCCTACAAAACTTGTTTACTTCCACGTATTGTATAGCCATTGTTCGAGTGCTCATTTCGTGTTTATTTGCGAATAAATGCATCTTTTGCTTGAGGTCAATTTTCTTTAGTGTGGCGAGAAAGCAACTGGCTCGACGAGGGGGTGTACTGCCGTAATTTTTTCGAATTGATCATCCCAATGAGGCCAAACGTTCCGCCAGATTTTCTGCAATAAGAACACACGTTTTCGAAGGCCAAACGGCAAACTAATTTTGGCTGGATTTCATTCCTTTCGAATTTCAAACACCCATTTGTTTGTTTTGACACCAAATGGATCCACGTGAGGTAGTTTTTGGACTTCAACAGTTTAATAGTTGGTGCGTTTAGATTCGAAAGCGCGTTGATTCCAGTGATTGGAGGGTTTCGCCCTACAGGAATGCTGCTCGTCCTCTCTATACTTACGACGACATTGTTAGCGACAGCTTTTCCAGTGTAAAACAACTGGGAAGAGGAGCCAATCATTGTAGACTGGAAGAGATGTATAATCCATTTGATTTGGGTTCTCTTCGGCGTTCACGAAGCTACAGGCATGTTTAAAGTTGCTTATGTACTCAATTCTGCACGTTTTAGCGCATTAGCTCCTACATATGGAATGAGATACAGGTAAAATGCGCTTTAAATGAAATTAGCCAAACTTTACTTTAGTGACTGGCATGTTGCACCGGATTTGCGTCCATATAAGCCCTATCAACCAAAACAAAATGAATACAAATTGGAGATGCAGAAGAGTCAAATTGGTAATAGACAACTTCCGGCCAACATCACAACAAGTTCTGCCCTGCCTCCTTTAGCTCCAATGCACAGAAGACAGTACGCAGTGCCAGCGCATAAAACTCGATTTGAGAACTTCGCGATTTACTGGGGAGGTCGAGCGAGAGGACTTGATTATTCGCAACCTTTCTTACATGAGCCGCCAAGAGACACATACGGTAAGCACAAATTTTATTGTGTATTTACAACTTTGTCTTTTAGAAATTATGGAAGATCGCCGGCAAGTATTTTTGTTTTGTTAAATCAACTTATTCAACTACCTGTCTAACTTGATTGTTTGAATGTTTTTAGTTATCAACGCCTGTTCTGGTCTCCCCCGCTTTATTCCGACTCAGCCAAGTGCTCGACATTCAAGACAAATTATGTTGACCGCATACTAATTGCCATTGTTTTCATCACTCAATTCATCAAAACACAACCGCCAAACACATTAACAAATCAAACGTCATAAAGAAGTTTATTTTCTTTGTAAATATTAATGAATAAATTGAATACGTTTGATACAAGTGATTTATGTACACAGTGATTTATCCCATTCAGCTGATCACTCCTCGTTGATTTCCACTATATTTTGACGAAGTTGTTGCAGCATACGGTTGCCATACTCGCTAGTGCACGGATTTGTTTTTGAATGGGAAGCGCACAAGACATTGACGACATCCTTCTGCAAATAAAGAGTCATAAAGATTATTTGAATTGCTCAAACTTGCCACAAGTGGCAGCGTCTACAATTCGCTTGCAATACGTGCAAAAAGCTCGTTTGTAAACTGTTTTGTTGTGATCGACGCGGAACAAATGCCCATTCATGCCTTCGATTTCTTTTAAGTAGCCCAAGTTCAAGTTGGTTGAGAGCAGTGCTGCATAGAGGTGTCCAGGTAAGAATCTGTTGATCTTTAGCCTTGTGAAAACAACTTTCTCTTCCGCGGCCATGCGCAAAATGAGCTGTTTGATCGCCGTCAGTGGTTGGTGGAAGTCATGAGCCGCGATGAGCATTGTCAGGATTTGATCTGGTTTCACGCTTCTAAAGATTGCGTATTTGTTGATAAAAGCACATTTTTAAAAACTTACTCCAAATTTGATTTGAGAACATAATCTCCGCACGCCTGCGACAATGAATTTACTTGGTACTTGTTTGAAAGGCGCAAAAGTGTTGGATAGTTCCATTCTAAAAAGCATTAAGTACTCACTTTTTAAAGATGAAGACATACCATTAATTTTTGCATGATTGTGAATGCACTGGAGAAACTCGGAAATATTCTCCGCTTTCTCATCTACGACTTCACGAATCAACTCCCTATTGTCAAAGTCTTTTCCGAAGCACATGAAGTTAAAAACGGGCGATAGCTTGCCGAACTTCTCAGCGTCGATCACAAACACCTGGTTTTTCACAAGTAGTTTGAACGGGCGTTCCGTTGGAGTTGTTGGAGTGTTAGATGAGCTTGGAGCGCAGCAAATCTCTGTCATTGTGCCTTCGGGCGCTTCTTCTTCGTCAGTAATCCTGCAACGACGGCTAATTAAATTCTCGGGCCCGAAATCCATTCAACATGTGTGAACGGCTTGAATATGTGAATGTGGAGGAGCAAACGCCCAGTTGCACATAAAAACGCGGAACAACCACGAATGGTTAATTTTATCCAAGAACGTGAGCACAGAAAACTAAAGCTTACATCGTTTCGCGTTCAGTTGAATCAAATGAAATTTGATGGTAGCAGTCAGCAATCATTTGGTGCAAATAAGGTGATCTATACATTAACATTGAGTTCCAGTTTGAGAATGGTACTAGATGGGAATAGGTCAATAACGGACAGAACGGGGGAGGATTTGCGCCTTTTATATCGAAAGCTCACAGGAGCCGCTAACCGGTATTGCCTTTCGCCCTTCCGGCTTTTATCCATTGGTTTAAAAATTGCAAAAAGGATCCCAAAATGACGGCAATGTTTCCGAGTGCTTCTCAGCATAGGTATTTTTGGCAGAGGACCGGAAAGCTATCTGGTGGATAAAAACTAAAAACTTGCATCATAAACTCTGTGCACGTATATCAAATGTCTATTCATTGCATAACAGGAAGTGCTCAACCCACAAAACTTTCAACCTCTCCGGGTTCAAACCTCGCTCAAATGAAGTGTTTGGGGTTTTGACAAGAACTCACACTACCATAGACAAAGCAAGAGGAAGAAGGGTCAACGCCTGATTAAAGATCAGGTGATCTTGTTTTTTAGAGCGGCGAATAAAATTCAAATGAAAACGGCCTGATTGATTTTCGGCGGCCGTTACGTGTGTGTGCTTACGGTCGCATTGTTTTCGTTCGGATTGCCACGAAAGCAGTTGTCTCGGCTCATATTTAATTGTCAAGGAAGGGAGGAAAGAATGTTTTAACAGGTTTGTCTTGAACGCCTCGAGCACTTTTGTCGGGACGAGTGTGTTGACATGGGAACTTAAATGAGTGTTTGGTTCCGGCAATCTAGGGGAGTTCCAAAATTAGAAAACCCGCGTACCATATTAAAAATTCAGCACGAGAATGTTAAAAGCAATCGAAACAAACAACCGAAATTAAATGTGGGGGGTTAATTGCAATTAAGAACGGAAAGGAGGCGCTCGAAAACACGGTCGACACTTCGAATTTTTTTGGCACATGTCATAACCACCACCTTCTTGGGTATTTGTCGAATTTGCCGCATTGCTTACGTTAAGCACGGAGACTTTTCTAACTTCAAGATATCCGGTTTCCAATCCATCCTTATTTGGTTTCAATTTCCGAGTATTCGTGGCATTCAAGGTGCATCAAGCCGCGTTCTCACGTCGAAATTCATAAACAAGATGATATTGCAAAGCGAACACTACAGTAACTTTGAACATTTGAAACAAACATCCACTTGTGGAGCGAAGCAAGCACATGCTTTGACTTGACAAACCCTTAAAAGTACATTTACATTGATGTTCAGAGATTATTCGGACTGGGCTTGCAAATCCGCGCTTCGGAAAATGAAGATTTACAGAAAATTTTAAATGCCGATTAAACTTTACGGCGAGGCTGTTTTAAACTGTTTTATTTATAGTTTGATGTTTAATTCAAGCAATTTACATAAACTTTGATTTATTTCTTACGTCAATGTTCATTGTTTGTGTTAATTAAAGTGGCAATATTGTGTGCAAGAACAGTCTTTTAAAAAGCACAACTTAACAACTTAAATTTGGAACATATGATCAGTCAATTGAAAAAACAAGCGATAATAATGATGTCTATCAAATCTTGGAGTTCGTTATTGAAATGATGTGTTGAATAATCTTTTTAACAAAGAATATGAATCAAAACTCTGTTCCGTGCAACTTTTTTGCAACAAACTTGTGTTTAGCTGCGCCCTATAACTGCTCAACTTTATTTAATTTTCGATTTTTCTTAATGTTTAAGTCTTCTTAATCGTTGATTTTTAGTGCTTTTGCCAAAGAAGTCAACTATGTTAGCTTTATTCCGTCAACGTCCATTGTCTGTGTCAATTGTGCAAACAGCAACGGCGTACCACGAAGCAAAAATGAAGAAACACAAGCGAAAGAAGCGTTACGACCGAGACTTCTTTATCTACCAGAAGTACCACGCCAAAAAGAAGGCTAAGGTATGCTTTTGAATGATGTTTTAAATGTATTTACATTACTTTTTAGGCCGAAGCTATTTTCAGACAAGAAATGGAGACTATGTTGACTGAGTTGCGCAACTTCAACCCGCTTGAGCACGTTAAAGACACGATTCAAAAAGCAAAAGTGGAATGGAAATCATCATTGGCTGTCAGTGGTCGAAAGAAATATCCGCATTGGCACGAGCTCATGTCGTTAGAAGAACTATATGGAATCAAGCCCGATATCTACATTGACAAAAAGGCAGGACGTCCATCCGAAGAAGACGAAGCCAGTCTCAAGGAACAACGAGAGAAGTATTTCAAAGACTTTGTTAGAAAAGAACCAGCAAATTCTGCGAATAATTAGGTCTATTAACTGTTGTTGAGTTTTTGTTTGCAAATACATACTTTATAACTAACTCTTTGGAAATGTAAGCGACAAGAAACTTTATTGGATATCAAACGACAGTGGACACTTATTTAAGAGAGGAATGTTGCAATGTTTAAAGTTCAATAACTCGGTCATCGCGTTGTGCCAATTGCTCTTCAGCGCGCCTCAATTCTTCGCGGAGTCGCTCAACATACTAAATTGTGTTGTTAAGTTAATTTTGGCATTTTAATGAATTACCTCGTGAGCACTTTCTTGGTCTCGCTGACGTTTACATTCTAACTTGCACTTTTCATAAGCCGAAAGTGTTTTCAAGCTTTTCGGCTTGACAAGTCGTTCTTTTTCATCCGCAGCATCGTTGTTGTTTTGACCGTTAACATCGCTGTGGCCAAATTCTTGATGAGGATGTGGCTCATTATTTAACGGCGAGTGATGATGAACGTGCTCATCCGCTTTGATAGATTCGTGCTTAGGCTTTCTTAATGAGAATGTAAATTTGAACACATTAAATCGAACTTACTCTTTGACCTTTTTGGCATTCAGTTGATGGCACAGCAAAAGACTGGCAACAACAAAAAGTAGCAACGAGTATTTTAGCATGACTTTTAATTGTTTGTACAGACAATAAGCAATATTTGTGTTTATGCGGCCTAGATGAGCTTTTATATTGCAATGTTTGGCAGTCTTATCAGTGTGTTTACTGTTGTGCCCAGCGTTTGACGCATTCTCGCCTTTAATGTAAAAGTAAAAGCACATGCTAATAATTGGATCGATCACGTAGAGTTTATTTCAAGCAATTTCATAAGCAAACATTACATGGGATTTTCGCAATTATGATTAAGCATCAAAAACACCTTCTCTCGTGTTTTCATAAGCGCCGAGAGCAACATCACTAACATGGGCTTGTTTGCAATGTGAATGTTTGTCATTGCCGTCGTCCGTCTTTCGTGGTTTGAAGCAATGAAGATCGGAATTGCACTAAATTTGAAGTAATAAACAAACGAGCTTTTAAAAATTATTGTTCAAGGAATTAAGTGCGACTTCTAATCAATTAGGCAACGTTATGCGTTTGTTTATCAATTAGTTGTTTGTAAACGTCAGTTAATTGAATGGACCAACCTGGCAAGAATGGCGACAAATATTTGTTTCATTTAGCGCGTGCCTAATGCAATGACTTGTAAGTTCTTTGTGATGGCAACAATGACCTACAATTGAATTCAAAAGTAATATTAAGCAATCAACAAACTTGCCAGGCATGCAATCTTTGTGCGCAGTACAAGGACTCTGGTGATAGCCTGGACGTGACTTTTGATGGATTAAACCTGCCTGAACAAGAGCTTTAAAAGTGTGTTTACAAATAAAGATTACCGTATTCTTCATAATCAATGTCGGTTGAGTTGGCTTGCGTACATGTTTTGATGCCTTTCCATGAGTCAGTTTGATGGACTCTTGCTGCACAATCACGGCGCGTTCCAATTTGGATAAACGCTTACTCAAACGGGAGATACGTTTGTGCATCCTCTTCTTCCATTGCTTCTTGCCTTTTGGCCTGGACTCTGTCGAATTGCTTTGTTTTTTGGAGCCTGTAAATGCTTGATTTACTAGTAAACTATTAAATTCAATAAACTAACCCAGAATTATTTCATCAATTTTGTCTCCTCGAAGTTCGGCGGCCAAAAGTTTTACTTCGGCTCGTAAGACTCTCAATCTTTTTAATTTGTCCGCAACAGTTTCGTTTACGGACTTCGTCTAAGCAGGTCAAACTTTAGACAGAATGATAGTCTACAAACTTACATGATCTTTTAAATTCGAAGAAGTTGAATTAGTCGAAAAATCTTCAGCTGTTGAAAATTCATATTTGCTTGCAATCAAACAAGTGAGTAAAGCCAACGAAATTTGGCACCGCATTGAATATCTAGAAGTGAACTAGTGACCAGGTCAGCGCGACAAAAATCTACAAAAGCGCAACCATAGGATCTCTGCGGTCGGCCCGAACACAATAGGTTTGAAAACACTCTCAACTGTGCAGCAAGCGAGGCGAAAGTCAATTCCAATTGGACAGAGTGCGTAAAAATCCACGATCGAGGCTCCGCACACTCCAATATGCCGTCTCCGAGTGGGCCATTTGGTGCCAAAAAATGCAAGCGCAAAAAACAATTCGAGTTGTTTCGACTCCAAACTGCTTCTATCTTAATTAGATGTTCTGCCCGAACTCAGTTTAAATCAAAACCTTTAACGTAGCGCTCAGTTCTTGAAAATGAAAACATTAACACTGCGCTCGAGATTAAATATAGCAAGACGATTACAAAGATTCTAGAAAATTTATTCGACCACCATTTAAACAACTAAACATAATCCTACAGATTGAACGGAATTATTTCAATGCAGCGAAAGCCTTTGGCATCGCACAATGGTCCAAAGCATGAATGTAGTCGATCATTTCCTGATTGCACCTGAATAAAAATATTAGCTGTGATTCAAACTCCGTCAATGCTTTGTAGTGTATAAACATGAAAATGCTTACGTTTCCTCAGTATTAGAACGCGAATTGACTCGATCATTGCACTCGTCAAGGACTTCCTTGAATTTACTCACATGGCCGGCACATTTCTCGCGGAAATAAGTCAATTGATCAACGCCTTCTTCCAACTAAATTCACATTGAAATATTAGCAAACTAAACAAAGCAATTACCTCAGACGACATGTCAAATTATTGAAGATCAAGCAGCAGAGTGAAAGCGAAAAAAGAATTATTAGGAGTTGAAGAGAATCAAAGCACGCAGGAAATCAATGTAAAACTCAGCTAACATGTACCCTGTTTTTTGACTCACGGAAGATTTTTATTTGTGTTGTTTAAATGAACTTAAATCACGAGCATTATGAACCTTTTGGATAGTTTATGGCGTCTTTGTATCCCGCTTCTTTTATTCATTTTTGTTAAAACCAATGCTGCTGTACACACATCATGGGATTTGAGCGGCCCTTGTCAAGAGTACGTTCACGTAAGCCCTATAATATTTTTCTAACTTATCCGTTTGACTATTTTCAGAAACTCGCGAGAGCCCAGTCATCGATGACAGAGTGTGCAGCTAACTTTTCTTCACCTCCAAAAGTGTGCACAAACTGCATCGACCCGTACATTAAATTCAAGGAGGCCGAGTATCTCACACATAATCTAGTGAGCATTTAAAAACGTTTAATTTTTAAAAAGATTATGTTCAGAAGAATGTTACTTCGTTGGACAACCGAACTTGTGCTGAAATTTTCTATGAAAGCTATGTATTGTCATATCTGACTGAAATTTCGAATTCTTTGACGGACAAGATTTGGGATAGCAGTAGATGTGGATGTAAGCCTGTTTGTTTTAAAACCGTAATATTCAAACTAAAATTTCAGCCTGCTTGATCATAAACTGGCAACTAGAATTTCAAAACTCAACGATCGAATATGATCAAAAAACGATCCGATTTGAGCGAGATTTGATGAACTGGAGATCGTGTGTTTCCAACTACAATCAAACAAAAGAGGCCAACGAAACAATTTGCGACACTTGTGGAAAGCAATTCGATCAAATGTTTGACTATTATTGGAAGATCTACAAAGAGCCGGGCATTGACTTTTGTCTGGACGTTGAGACAACCATGAACGACACGATGAATATTTGGCACAATGTTTGGCATTGTCCAGATCAAAAACGCGACACCAAGCAATATGATCTCACCATTATTGTCTTCTCAGCATCCATTCTTACAATTGTCATTTGTCTGTTCTATTCAGGAAGCTACATTCAAATTGAAAACAATCAGCGCAACCTAATCAGATGTAAGTTTATTAAAACTCGTTGTTAACAATTGTAAACATGTTTCAGACTCTCGAATGCAACCGCCTCGTGGACAAAGAAGCAGGTTGTTAAGTTCATCCACGGTTGATGCCAGTTACACGCCTTCGTCTTCTCATCACGGGTAAATCGTCAAAAACGTGTATTTCATTCACTTAGTTCAAATAAATAATTCCTTGATTATCATTGTGTTGAATTTATTGAAGACTCGGTTACAAAAAGCCGATAATTATTGTCGAAAAAACAAAACTTTGTTCAACCGTTTGCATTTTATTTTTTGCAGTGCATAATTTTGACAGCATGCTAACTCATCGACCATTGCTTGTCTCAATCGTGCGTACAGCAGCAACTGCCAGTGCTGCGAAACCGGCAGTTGGAACTCGAGTTAAAACTTTTGAAATCTACCGCTACAATCCGGACAACCCTTCTTCAAAGCCAGCACTACAAGTGAGGATTTGTTTGATTGAGTTGGTTTATTTTTGTGTTTAGAAGTATGATGTTGATTTGGACAATTGCGGTCCAATGGTTCTTGATGCTTTGATCAAGATTAAGAATGAGGTTGATCCTACTTTGACTTTCCGCCGTTCTTGTCGCGAGGGCATTTGTGGCTCGTGTGCTATGAATATTGGCGGCCAAAACACCTTGGCTTGCATTTGCAACATTGATACTGATACGAACAAGTCGACCAAAATTTATCCGTTGCCTCACATGTACGTTGTGAAAGTAAGTCGATTTTAAAACCGGCATTTTACTCAAAATGTGTTTAGGATTTGGTTCCAGACATGAACCTTTTCTATGCTCAGTACGCTTCAATTCAACCGTGGCTTCAGAAGAATACGCCAATCAAGTTGGGAGACAAGCAACTTCATCAAAACATTGCTGAACGCGAGAAATTGGTAATTTGTTGATTGCTTGCACTTCCACTCAATTTTATTTTAGGATGGCCTTTACGAGTGTATTTTGTGTGCTTGCTGCAGTACAAGTTGCCCGTCATACTGGTGGAATTCAGACAAATATCTTGGCCCGGCCGTGTTGATGCAAGCTTATCGGTAAACATCCAATTATTTTGCAATGACTTAGTTTCTTTTTAGTTGGGTGATTGATTCTCGTGATGACAAGGCTGCCGAGCGTTTAAGCCACATGCAAGATGCTTTCTCTGCATTCAAATGCCATACAATTTTGAACTGCACGCGAACTTGTCCTAAGGTTTGTTTTTGATTTATTGATACAAGATTTCAAACAGGGGCATCGTTAGTAGATAATGTGTCAGGACTGTTAGGTGTTTTTAGTTCTCCAGTTGAAAAGAGTGTAGGCGAAAAAATTGAAGAGCTAAAACGCGTTTTATTTTTACTCTGAAGTCTAAACAAACTTGAAAGGGCGATCCAATTCTAAGCTTTTCTCTTTGAATAGTGGTAATATGGATGAAATTGCTTCGCGAGCCGATTTTTGACGCAAGTCCCAATATCTATAGCCATGTAGTTTTTTGAATAGAAACTCTTCTTTTGCCGATTTAAGTGAACGTTCGGCTGGTCTCTAAAGTTTAAGTTTTGATAGAACTTGCTAAAATTACTTACCACGTGAATTTCTTGAGCATGATTCTTTTGTGAGTAGTCACTGATACAGAAGAATACACTTCCACCAATTAACAAAATCAAAGTAACCGATACAATAACAACAATAGCAATTAGACAAAGCATGTATTGAAACTGCGCACGCTCAGAGATTGAATATCGTTTGATTTTTTGCTGGATAGTCACTTTTTTCACCATTTATCTTTCAACGTACAATACCGCGTAAAAATCCAAACAGTTTAAACTGCTGCCTTTGTGCTCGCGTTTTCCGCATGGACGCAAAAGGCCAACTTGTTTCGATCGATCCTTGGCTGTACAATCAGAAATGAATCATATCTTGGGAAAACACAACAATAGTTGCATCAAGCGCCTTGCAATTTCTGATTTCCAACACTAATTACTTTTATTTTCAGCACTTGAATCCGGCCTATGCAATTGGAAAGCTAAAGCAGTTGTTGACAGGAATGGAAAAGAAGCCACGTGCTGAAAAGGAATACGCCTAGGAAATCCAAATCTAGCTCTATAGCCGTTTGTTGATATAGCTTGAAGAACGGAATAAACACTTGTATTTTTATAGTTGTTTTGCATTGAGTTTTTATAATTAACCAGATCGATGGATCACTCTGCAAATCACTATCTTACTGTATTCGAAAATTGTATTTGGAAATGATAATCGATTCACCGGAAGATGCTTTGTTGCAGTTCCTAATCATTTTTGTTTGGCGTTACAGACGTTTGAATTTGATGATATTTAAAGATGTACACAATTTGATGACCTTTATGTATTTATTCACATGTAAATCATTTTTACATATTAAGTTGAATGTTTTATCAAAATGAGATCTTCTTATCAATGATGTTTCAGTCCGTGTCTACTGTTGCATCATTTTTTATTCAATCTTAGGCGGGTCGTCGAATTCCAAATTGAGTGCAACTTGTGCAGCGACAACCATAAATTCTAAAACTACATAAGTTATCCAAAGTACTTTTAAATTACCGTCAATTTTGTGGAACACTTTCGGCTGATCACGGAAAATAAAGACAAAATAAACACTAAGTCCAACAAGTATCATTATTATGCCGTAGATTGCCACTCGATAGTCTTGCACAACTGGAATGACTAAAAGTGCAAGGCAGACAACTAAGAATATAATTGGGAAAATTATAGGCAACACAAACGCATCTTTTGGATAGGGGAATTTTCGATATCTCATCCACAACAAAGCAATTTGTACAATAAACTAAAAACATGTTTTGAATGCTTTGATGTAACTAAACTCACTCTTTGGCACCACATTGCAAATGTCATATAGGAAAGAATTTGCTCCAGACTTCCGATAAACGATAATGCCATAGCTATAAAAACCTCAACAATAACCGCTGCTCTTGGAGATTCCGAATCCAAATGAATTAACCGTAGAAATGATGGAAAGTATCGTTCACGAGATCCAGCAAGAACATATCGAGAACATCCAAAAATTGTTGAATTAAGATTTCCCAGTAGTAAAAGAGCTATCAAGAACGGCACAACGTAACTGAAGTTACCAAGTGTCTTTTGCGCAAAGTCTACAGCAACTGTTTCCGTGCTTTTAAACTGAAATTGCAATGCTTACAGCAGATAATTAATCTTAAAGTACCTCTTCCACCGACAAAACTGCAAAATAAGCAATATTGATTGCCACATAAGCAATTGCTGCCAGGCAGATACCAGTTATTCCGGAGATTGGCAACGTTCTTCTGGGATTTTTGATCTCCTCGCATCCGAAATTTAAGATATCCCACCCGTTGTACGCGAAAAGTGAAGCGTATAGTCCCAGAACTATCTGACCTGGATCTTTCGTTGAACCGCTAAACGGCTGTTTAAATGAACCAGAACTTTCTAAACAGACAACTTTAAGTTAAATCATAAATTTTGTCAGACCTTTAAAAATGAGATGATAGAACCCAACCAGCACGATTAAGCCGATAACTACAAATTTAGATATCGTGACAACAATTTGGAATCTTGATGCAAACTTGTTCAAAGAAAATAAGTTAATAAAGCACACAATCCACAATGCCATAAACCCGACTAGTTTTTGAAACCATTCTTTATCAGCCGCACTCAAACAAATCGAGTTTCCAAGTCCGTGAACTACATATTCGCCAAACGCCATTGTTTGAATAGCCAATATGGACGGGTAAATTAAACAACATGATAAATACAAAAATGTAACAGCAACGGGCCGCCATCTGGCACTCGTTAAGTAAGCAAAATCGCAACCGGATCGGCGAATTTTAGTGCCAAGTTCTACATAAACAAGGCATCCAATAGCTGCTACGAAACATCCAGCTATCCAAATGATCAACGACAATCCAACTGATTGTGAGTGTTTCAAGATGGCAGACGGCGAGACGAAAATTCCGGATCCGATTATGTCACCAAGCACATAAACAATTGCACTGAACAGTCCAATTTGATTTTCTCCGTTCGAATGCATTGCAAAAATGCGTTGTTTGCAAATCGGCGGCTATAAAATCTGGCCTCTTTTGTTGTGTTTGCCATTTGACCCCGACGTAGAAGCCCTTTAAGGCATGTATTGATAACATCCGACAGTTTAACCTCCCATTTTTCGAGATTTAATGTGCTCAATAAAAATTGATTAGTCAACAAATGCAATAGTTGCTCGCGGTTAGATCATTCGGCACATTTTTCATGTGTTATCGCATTACTGGCCAGCTTCTATGCAAACAAACGATAATGAACTCCCCAAGAAACAGTTCTTTGAACATTTAAGCTGCCAGTTCAGTTCGACTAGAACCATTGCAAAGGACAGAATACAAATTTAACGCTACAAACTAAAAACTATCAAAAACTTGTCTAACCAACAAGTCCACAACAATGTAAATTACAACTTTTCTGTTTTAAAAGCACAATCTGTTTTAAAAAGCTCTCGAAGTCTTTCTTTCAGTTTAAAACAAACTCAACCACTCAAAATTAATAAATCACAATAAACAAACTCTTTCAAAGAACAACCAATTGTTTATTAACTATAAACTAGACAATATGGCTTCGAACTAACTAAAAATTTACGACTCTGCAGCCTCATAGTCGCGACACTCTTGCTGGACTGTGGCCAAAGCTTTGCTGAGCGAGTCAAGTTCTCCGCGAACACTAACCAAATTTCCTGCATTGAGACCAATCTAAAAACTGACTACAGAATAAAGAAGTCGAAACTTACGGTTTCACGCTTTCCACTCATGACCATAAATTTGCTTTCAGCGCTGATGAACAGATTCTTGAGAGTCTTTTGATCTAAACAGGATTGAAATAAAAGTGCAGCGAGAAAGAAGCTTACTTTCGTCTGGCTCAGTTTCGCCAACTTTCAACTTGTTCACAACACTAATTGACGAGTCCATGGTTTTGAAATTGCCATCGTGATCAGCCAACCAATCATTGAACTCACGTCCCACTAAACATAACATAAAAAACTAGCATTCTATCAAAACTTACACTCATCGATACGGGCCATAGCCTCATCACAAAGTGTCTCGTGCTCTGTCTGAACACCTTCGATGGAATTGAGACTAAAATGCGCATTATTATTGGTTGATTTAAAAACACCCATACTTGTTCGACTCTTGCAACAGCTCCTCGCTCAATTGACAAGCTTGCGAATGCAAACGTTTGGCTTCTTCTCGGAGTTCTTTCAAACGGGCCTCGTTCTTTTCGGCAATCTGCTTGTTTTGCTGACCACTGATGGCCTAAAGATGATTAATTAAGTAGATAATCATAAAAGCCAAACCTGCAACTCAGTGACCATTTCCGAGTGAACAATATTTTCAATCATTGAAATAATAGCATAATCTTGGGTTGAGCTAGACATTATGTAGTCGTGCAAAGCTTAAAAGGGCTCTCTAAAAACTTTTCGATTGGCAAAAATAATCAGAGCAAAAATAGTTTGTTGAAAACAGTGTTTTCGAAAATCATTCGCATGAACTTCTTTAAATCAGCTACACTGTAATTTACAGCTTGCATTTGAAGTATACTTTTTGCGCCAAAACAACGTTTACGGTCTCCATGGCAATTCGGCAACATCGCGTATTTTAATTTGTTCGGCACTAATTTTTGCGCGATGACTAGCAAATATGGGATTGTTATTGTTTTACATTTGTCAATGATTATTGCAGATCTATGTTTTAATACGGCTTCGACTGTACTTTTTAGCGACAGCACGGCACAGTTAATGATCTATATGTAAGTTTTTAAGTAGATTCCCTCAATTTTTGTTGTTTGAGATTGCAAGACACGTGCATAATTTTGTGCATAATTGTGATGCTGATTACATTTTCATCAACCTTTGTCTTCCAAGCCGGACTTATAAGCGTCCTAGTCAAGCAATTTGCGCCTTCATTAATAATCTCATTTATTTATTTGGCGCTCTCTATTACTTTGCATGTGATTAGCTTGGTAATTTTGTCGCATACAATGACCATTAACCAAATGTCTATATTTAGAAAGATCGTTGGGAAGTCAAAAAGTACGTATGGCCAACCTATTTAACAATAATTTATGTACTACAACGCATAGGTAAATTTATTAAACAGTTAAACGTAATTACATGTGGTTTAGTTGCACTTCCATATTATTTCCTCTACAAGCGCACTTCATTTTTGCTAAGTGATCCTAAGTATCACTCGGATTCAGATTGGTTACGAGAAAAAATCCGCCAACGGCTTTGAACGGCGACCCAAAATAAACTCCAAGATGGACAAATACCTAATCGCTGCTTTCAAAATTGCCAACTTTGACAATTTGCCGTTGTTGTTAGGATAAGCTGGAATAACTTGTCGTAGCTAAAAACTGCCGAATTTGCAAACTAATAAACAAAAACAAGTAATCTATACCTGTCCAAAGGCTACTCTTATGTTTCGTTGACGGGAGCGCTCTCGATCAAACTGTGATCTTTTCATTTAAAAGCAGTAAGCAAATATGTAAAGCAGAAATCTTCCGAATAAAGCGCTTATCGGACTATCTTTGTTGGCCAACAGTCAACAACTATGTAAAGAAATTTAATTAATTTGCGCTCATTTCAATTCGAGTCTAAGTGAAGTCAAGCGGAAATATTAATTTGTCAAGCGCTATACGGATTTTCCTTAAAAAGACCAAAATGAAAAACACTGAGATTCAATATTTTATTAACAAAGCCAAACAAATAGAACAACAATTAACTTCCCTTGTTAAACAACGTGCCTGTAAGTGATGTAGCGGCCAGCTGTTTCTGATGGTCGAATGATCTTCACAACTTGTCCACGTTTAAGTCCAAAGTAACGAGAAACTGGATCGTTCACCTGAATGCGCGGAAGCTGTGTGTCTTTCAACTTGCTAAAGCAAAACTGATTAAAGAAGTTCAAGGTAGAAGCTCACTATCGAGTCAACAACTCAGTCTTCTCATCTTGCGTCATGACAACGTGCTCGGGAACCAACTCGTGCTCTGTGATATTGACCATCAACTCGGCTTCGTAGAAAACTTCCAAAATGTACTTTGGAGCCATGTCACTAATCGCCTAAACATATTGATAAACACTTTTAAATGCACAAACAAACTACCTGTCTTGCCGACGGAGTCAAACCGGTTTGGACAACAATAATTGCACGCGTAACATTCTGTTCTTGCATTTGATGACAAAAGGCTTTGACATTCTTGATTCCAATTTTTGCGTCATCCGGGAAGAAAATGAACATTTGATCTAAACTTAAAAATAAGTCCATCTTACTCGAGAGCCTTTTACCTGTAGGGTCATCGTTGTGGGCCACAAGAATTGTCAATTCAGTGCGATTTGGTCGTCCTTCACTTGGCTTATCACCATACTGCGCCTTAAAGTGATCCAAGCTCTGATCCAATTCATCTTGGGTGACCAAATATCCTCGATCGTGACACATCTAAGCAATGCAAATTATATTAAGATCTAGATTTTTGAGTTACCTGGAAGATGGTTCTGCGAGTTCGGTACATGGTATAAACTTGTGCTTCGTCGGTCGCCATAATTCACGATATTGCGTAGAAGCTAAAACTCAAAAATTAGCTTAAAAGAACATCGCACTATTTATAAGTGTAAACATGCGCAAATCTCACAAAATTCGCCAGAAATGAATGATTAGAAGAAATTTTAAAAATGTGAAAAGAGACTTTTACTGATTTTGTAGCATTCAAACAAAAAGATCCTTACAAGACTAGACTTGAAAAGTTTGCAGGACCTTAATGGAAAAAGAAATTTCGCAAAACTAAAACGCCAAACTGTTGCGAGACGCCAAAAACACTCTTGTTAAGTAGTAAGTGTATGGTCTGTCCAATGTCAGTTAGCCACCCCCTTCTCCACTTTCAGAATTTCGTTTATTGAACATTGGCTAAATTTTGAGTAAATGGTTAAGTTAAAGCTGTGTAACAATCAAGTTGTGTCAACTTTTGATGCAACAAGCATTGATTTTCGAAATAAAATTGTCAATCATTGTCAAAAACCGCAACATTTTGTTCTTTCACAGTTCTTCCTTTTCGTGGCGCATTTTATTTCTTTGAGCATTTTTAGCTAGACTTAGATTTCTTTATTGACTTTGCTTGTTTATTTGTGCGTTTTAAATTCAATAATCATTTTTCGTTTTAGTTCAGTCTAAGATTTTATCACCTCTCAAATCAACTAGTCATGTAAGTTGAATTTTTAGTAAACCTTTACTAATTTTACTTGTTTTCAGGAATTTCACTCAATATCAGTTGGACCAGATTAGAAATGTCTTTGATCAAGCTTTGACCGCCAATCAGAATAATCAGGTTAGTTTTGGAGGTTTTATCGGGTTCAAATGTGGGGTTTAGGAGAATTTAAGCTAAAAACAGATATTTTCGGAACTTGAGTAAATATAGATGAATCTTTAAAGTTGTGAATGTAACCGCGATTAAATTGCAGAGATCGGTGTTTGAAGTTATTTGGCCTGCAGCTCTTGGTGGATTGTTGGTCGTCATTGTTATCCGACTGATTGAACATTTTTATAAGAAACTACGTCAATAATTTAAAGTTTGTGAGTTGACTGCTACACTTATTTTTATAGTTTTGCAATAAAATAAAACCTTGATAACTTGATTAATCTTCATATTTTAGAATCCATGGCCGGAGCGAGTTATTGGTGGAGTTGTTGGCGCTTTGATTGCAATTGGTATTGATCGTACACGGGCTTGGTACAAGAAATGGAGTGGCGTTTACAATGTGCAAGCAGATCTTCCGCTACAACATCCGCATCAGCAGTAAATAGTGTATTTTGTTTGAATAAATGAGTTATACCTATTCATGTATTGTATTTGATTGGACTTGGGAGAGTTATGAGGCGTTAATTTTAGGACACTTGGTTTGATTTATAATCGACAGTATTGATTTTAGTTTTTTCAATTATTAGTTAATTTCCACATATTTTCTTCTTTATAAATGACTGTATTTCACTTATGATTAACATCGAATGAACAAACATTTAAATGCACATTTCCAGACGATTTCTTAAACAAAGAGTATGAAGTCGGATTGATAAAATTGGATGAAGAGTTAGAAATCAATGAAAATAAATTGAAGCAAACAATGAATGCCGTAGATATCAAGAATAATCCAAAACATTGATGCTCACTTTGAAAGTCCACCAAAAGTTGATAACATCTTTTTAAAATGCAATTTATAGATTTAATTTTGACGAAGATGAAACAATTGAAGAGCCAAGACAAATAATTCATCACACAGTAACTAAAAGTCCAAAAGAAATATCCAAAAAGATTCGTTTTATTAGATGAAAAACTAGCGGATATTAAAGAGTTAACTGAAGAACTGATTGAAGTAACTTATAACTTCAAAGATGTTTTTGTGACGAACGAATTCAACACTAATGAATATATTGCAGCTTTTACAACAGCAAATGCACGATTAAGACTTTATGAAGTGTTGGATAAACTGGGAAAAGCTGTAATTTATTTTGATTTAATTGTGTATATTGAAAGTGGAGAAGGGGTGGCTAACTGACATTGGACAGACCATATACTACTTGTTAAATACGCGCACACAGCACAAGCACATTATGCCAAAAGCAACGAACAGTAGAGTAACCAAGGCAACTTGGCCCTCAACCACAAAAGTTCCGAGACTCTCCATACATTGTTAATTTACAGTTAGAAAGGCAGACCATAATGAGCGGAGGATCGGACTGGGTAGCGCATAACCTACAAAAACAAGTACGTTTATTTCCATTCAATATCGTATTCTCCAAGCATATTTTCCAACAATTTGCTTTAATTAATTGCCGACTCATTGTTTTAGCGGTTTTTGCTAGAGGAACGGCAAAAACAACGTCGACTTCAACAAAGTGGGATTGTTTCCAGTCACGGCAATCGCCGAGAATCACTGGACAAAGGTACAAGTTTGCTCGAAAATCGCCTGAACAGTGTTTCGCTCTATTCGTTTCTGGAGAAGCCAGCAACTACACAGCACGATCAGCCTAAACGAACAAACCACATTTCAAGTGCAGGTCCCAAAATAATCAACGTTAAAGGTATTTCATAAACTAATTGGCAAAGACATTTTTAATCTTGCATGAGTTTTAAGGCATCACTCCGCCTCACAGTAGACGACAAAGGTTTTACATTTTTAAATTCAAAAGCACAACGATACATTTAGCATTTCATCCGACGAAGAAATTGGCCGAAGTTCTACAGCAGCACTCACTCGATCCACATCTGCTGGTACTTCGTTAAAAACTCCAGGCAATTCAGCAATGAGTGGAAAAAAGTTTGACAAAAGTGAAAAGCAACATTTGAGTTGTGAGTTTGACGAAGAAATCGGAGTTGAGCAAATCCAGCCATGGCACGAAGAATCGTTAGAAACTAATGTACTGGAAGAGGGAACAACCCGATTAGATCTGACCAATATAGTCAACAATTTGGACAAATTTGTTCTCGGTTTGTTTACATACTTATTAAAAGTTGTTTATTGTTTGCATTTAGAGCCTTGTCGAAAGAACGTTACAATGAAATGCCGCATTACGCGTGACAAGAAAGGCATGGACAAAGGAATGGTTGTTGAGATTTTACGAGTTCATTTAATATCTAAAGTTTAGTTTCCAATCTACTATTTGCATCTGGAGAAGGAGGATGACAAAAAGCTCTTTTTGTTGGCAGCTAGACGCAGGAGTAAGTTTAGTCCATTCACTGTAAAAAGTTAAATGAATTCTAGAAAAGAGCGCAACGGCTAATTATTTAATTTCAACGGATCCAACTGATTTATCAAGAACAGGAAAGAGCTTTGTGGCAAAAGTGAGGTGAGCGAAAAACGTTCTAAAATGTGTAACTTCTTGAGGTTTAGGTCAAATACAATTGGCACAATGTTTACAATTTACGACCATGGAGAAAATCCGAAAAAAGCAGCAGTTATAGGAGAAGGAGTTCGACAAGAATTGGCGGCCGTTATTTATGTATTTAAATAGCTCATATAGCAATTACTCAAATTAACACAATTTAAGGAAACAAATGTGTTTGGATTCAAAGGTCCAAGAAAAATGACAATCATAATTCCCGGATTGTATGAGAACAGTGGACGCAAAGAGTTGAGACCAATTAGTGTAAGTAATTAAACACCTTAAAACCACATTTGTTGCTTTACAGGAAAAGGACTCGATTCTTGAAAGATTCAAAGGTCACCGCATGGAAGAAATGATAGTACTCAACAACAAACAACCACAATGGAACGAAGACACCCAGGTTTTAAACACAATTTACAACACAAACAAGAAATTCTTTTAGTCTTATGTTCTGAACTTCCACGGAAGAGTCACACAAGCTTCAGTTAAGAACTTCCAAATTGTTCACAACCTCAATCGTATGAGTCTTTTAATTAATAACTTTCATTCGGTTTTTTGTTTCAGCCGATTACGTAGTAATGCAATTTGGACGTATTAATAGCGAGGTGTTTACAATGGATTTTCGTAAGTTGTTTACAATATTTAATTTGAATGCCAACCTCACATTTAGGCTATCCACTCTCTCCGGTTCAAGCGTTCGGAATTGCAATGACAAGTTTCCACGGCAAACTTGCTTGCGAATAAGTGGCATTAGAGCGCAATTGAAAACCATATCAACAGCAAAGTCATCATTTCTTTCGTGCACAAATGTGCACTTTCGAACCTAACTTGATAAGCAAATTGTTAATGTTTTTTGTGTGCGTGCTTGTAAAAGCGTCCCTCTCAAACAACTGCTTTTCGATCGCCAAATGTGTTTCGTTTTAATTCTTCCGTTTAAAAGACAAATTGATTGATCTTTTTGACTTATGAACAATATCTAATTTCTGTACTTATCAACTAATTTCTAATAAATCCAAGCAGTGTGATGCCAACTTGTTTTGATGCCAAAAGTTGTTCAAACCTTATGCTATTTTAGATCTTTTGTTATTTCTATCGAACAAAATAATCTTTCAAATGTTTTTAACTATTCTAATCAACTCAATAGAACAATAGAATTTAGACTCAAACAAATGCTTGAAATTCCAGTTATTTGTGTTATTTATTGGAGGTAGTTTATGAAATAAATGATCCAGTTCAAGAGCTCGGTGGATTTTGTATAATCTCGGCTGCCGGCCTTGAATGCCGCATTTGGAGGTTTAGGCGGTCAATGAACTCTCCCGCACAAACACCGCTCACACTACCCCAGCACAGAATACAAAAGAAAAGAAGACAACCGCAAAAATACAGCCCATTTGCTCACCTGCGCCGCTTGATCAAAAGAACGTCTTTTGCACGTAACTTTAAAAAGTCTGGCAAATTAATTTCTGCTTTAGTTGAACGTGCTCTCGTCTGCAATCCGTTGTTGCGCATTTATTAATAACTGTTTTTCAGCAAAAATGCTTGGCTTGTTTCTGCTGTTAGCTGCACTGAATGGCCTTGCCTCGGCAGCCGAGATTTTAATAATGCCAAGTTCTCTATTTCCTGTGCATCGTTATAATATGAAACATTTGGCCGGTGAGTTGATTAGGCGCGGACACACAGTTACTTGGTTCGAATACGGGTTGGCAAAAGTAAGTTTCTTCACAGTTTGAAAATAGTGTTCACTATTTTTAGCCGACTGATCCGCTTCCAAAAGGCACAAATGAGATTTTTGTCAAAGTAGACACGCCAAGTCAGACAATTCGAGACATTTATCAACATCGCAACCACAGTTCATATGCTCAAATTTGGTCTGATTCATTTACTGACGAGGCTTCTCAAAGTTCTGCGTGGCTAGCTTCAATTGAACTTTGTGATCAACTTCTCTCTAACAAACAAAGCCGAGCTAAATTTGAGAGTTTGGTTGCAAAACGTTTCGACTCCGTAGTTTTGGACGATCTTTACAACCCATGCGGTCTTTTCCATACTGGCAAGAAATTGGCTTTTTAAGTTTGTCACGTATGCTTTTAGGTCTTCAAAAATCGGTATACGTTTATTGGTCAATGACTGGAATGCGAACAGAAACTGCATGGTATGACTTTAAAGTGCATTTTAAACAGCAACAACATTCAGGGCCAATCACTCACCAAGTCCGGCATCTTACGTTCCAGTTTATGGAACAGGCTTGACGGACGAGCAAGACTTTTGGCAACGCACTTACAATTTGGCCAGCTACTTGAGAGCTTTGTACGTTCATCAACATGTTGTTTTGCGCCGAATCGATGCCTTAGCCCACAAACATTTCGGAGCTATATTGCCGTCAGCTTTCGACATGGAACGCAATGCTTCTATTAATTTGATTAATCATCCGCCTATTTTTGATTTCGCTAGGCCTTATATGCCAAGAGTCAAGTAACTTTGTTTAACATTAATCAAAGTTCAAAAAACGTTTCAGCTTTGTTGGAGGACTGCATTGCCACAAAGCTCAACCGTTGCCATCAGATTTGGACAGCTTTGTAAAAGGCGCAAACGATCAAGATGGCTTTATTCTTATAACTTCCGGACACAGTCGCCAATGGCATTATGCTCCTGAACAAGTCAAGGTAAAAAGCAATTTGTTGGAACGAATTAACTTCTTCTATTTAGGCGAATTTGCTTGATGCCATTGCAGCCAAACCCACAACTCGTTTTATTTGGCAATATGATGGAGCTCCATTAAAAAACAAACCTGCAAATTTGCTTATCAAAAACTGGCTTCCGCAACAAGATTTACTTGGTAAGTCTTGAGTTTCCGCCAACTTACAAGTTTATTTTCAAGGTCATCCGAAATGTAAAGCTCATCTGTCTCACGGAGGCCTGAATTCCGTGATTGAAAGTGTTTGGCATGGAGTCCCTGTGATTGGTTGGCCGTTGACTGCAAATGGTTTGGATAACTTGTTGCGCGTTACTGCTCGTCATGGCGGAATTTTGTTGGAATACAAGCAACCGACCAGGTTTTAAAACTTACATTTTGCACTCATTCTTAAAAAACTTATAGAAATCAAATCCTTTCTGTCTTCAATCGAATCTATGTGAAGCACTATAAAGAAGAAATTCTTATTTTTCAAGACATGCTAATTGACGTTCCCTATACCGAACTGAATCACAGCGTAAGTTTAAATAGTTTTGTGCTGAAATCAAAACTCTTTTTAGGCTTTCTGGGTAGAATTCATTGTAAGACATCAAGAAGTGCCACACGCTCGCTCAGGTGCCGATGAACTCAACATTCTTCAGTATTTCTTGGTGGACGTAATCGCTTTCATCGTCAGCGCAGTTATCGTCATTTTCACATTGCTGTACTACGCAGTCAAGTTTACCATCCAACTGCTTATCTTCTTGATTCTGATGCCATTCCGAGCCCGTTCAAGTAAATCGGCAAAAGATCTCAAAACGAAGAAAAACAACTAATAAACTTGGTTTAGTAATAAATTATAGATTTATTAAAGAAGAGAGATCACAGAACAACGTGTACAGAACACTAATTTGATTAACTTTAAGTTGCAGAATAAGTAGATTAATTAATTTTTATGAAGATGCATGTGGCTTATAAAAAATAGGGTCGTCGGCCGCTTCCATTTCAGATGTTATTGGCAAAAACCACACTAAGTTCTTTGTAGTGCCATCATCTTCGTCTGACGATCCGAAATCTGAAGCATTCAACCCAACAACATCGATTTCGTTTTCTTCTTCATCCGCCTCCAGACCTGCATTGTCGTCCATCTGTAAATCTTCATCGAACACATCAAATTCAACCTCGTTCTCGTCGCTAAACAAAACTTGTTAACTCTGTGTGCTTTTAAAACTTACTATTTTCGGTTCTCTTCGAGTTCAACGAAATCCGGCGCAAAAGCACTAGAATATTTTTATTATATAAAATGAGGCTAAATAACTACCTCCAGTTCTCAACGTGCGCTTGAGTCCAAATAGAAACAATTCCGTTCGCCACTGACAAAATAACTGGTCTTGTCGGGTGCCATTGAACGTCATTCAACAACTCTCCCTTTGCTCCGTGTAGAATTTTAATCAGGTTGCCCGAATCTCGTTCCCACAAATGCAACGAATGACTTTTAGCACTTGCGCCGCAGACAAAATCACCTTCATTTGATCCACAAACTAGTTTCCATTTAGTCTAAACATTCTTGACTTTATAAGCTGGCCTTTTTGCAACAAACCTTATTGACCATATCTTGAAACTTCTGAATAGGTTCTATTGTGTCGCCATCTGACAAAGACTTGTTGACAAACTGTTCATAACGATAGCAACGGACAATGCTATCAAATGAATTGGTCATAATGTATCCGCCGCGCCGTGTAACAAAGAAGTTTCGAATCTAAACAGCACATTCGATGAATCTTTAAAAGAGTTGACTAACTTGATGAGAAACAGACTGAGAAACTGTTTTGAAATGCTTTTTCGTTTTGGTGTCATATAAAAGAATTTGTCCCTGAAATGCTGAATTAATTTTTGCTAATTAATTGGCTGCTTGCCTTTGTAGTTCCGAGAAAAACATAATTTCCTTGATGATCAAAGGTGACGGCTGTTATGAATTCGTCAGTTTGTTGTTGGCAAAGCTCGGTTCCCAATTTACTTTCATCACCTGCTTCGATGTTACGCAAAACGGCAGATCGAACGTTTGGAGGCGGAAGTGCTTATAGTTAGAACCAAAAATTGATCTTCATTTCTAAACAATTGAGTGTTGCTTTTCTATGAATTTGTTCGAACTTACTTTGGATTAAACAATGCTTCGGGCGGATTGACACAAGCTCCTGAAAGTGGGTTGTTTTTTGATTTAACTTAAAAATCCTACCATAATGGAAGCGATCGACATAAATAGACGTATCCAGAACGTTCCAAATAGCAACAGTACTGTCTGCACTCGCTGTCATCAAAAAGCGGCCGGATCGAGACCACGACAATGAAGAACTATAAGTGTTGATTTAAGTATGAAGAACCTTCCTTTTTAAGTACTTACACTGGCTTTACATGAGCGCCCCAAGATTTGACCAAGCCTCGTGTAATGAAATCAAACAAAAAGATACGTCCATCGTTGCTTCCAACTGCAACTAAGGTGCCTAAACGGTTGAATTTGCAAATAATAGCATGTCCACTTTGCAAATCAAAGTTTCCGTCAAGTTCTTCTGGATATGAATCGGCATTCATCTAAACAACAACGTTGTTCAAACTACTTTTAGAAAATTGAGCAAGTATAAAGTGCACTTGAATTACACATTTGAAATAAAACACACAGATTCATAATTAACACTTTGTTTATTCGTAATTAAGGCGTATTTTACTTGCACCCGCAATTTAAAAATCTATGCATGAAGGCAAGAAAACTGGAATTATTTAGTATAACCGTTTTAATACTGATGAACTTCGGAGTGAACGTTTAAAGCATGTTATTGAGTTTGTTCCAATAAGACCGGACCACCGCCTACACTGCTAACAAAAATGTTCTTTAATGGAAGCGTGTAATTTGAATAATCAGCATCACCGTTTGTCATTCCATTAAAGTTGGCGTTGTTTGAAAATGCTCCATTGAATGCGGTCAAAAAATCATTCACATTTGAATCCGCAATAAAAACGCAACAATTTGGTCCGGCGTCAAAAGTGTAGGCAGCAATTTTAGAGCCCTTTTGTTGATTGTAGCGCACAATGAAATTAATTAAACTTCGTGAGTTGTCGTTCAAATACTAAAAAGATGTTAGATGTATAGTGTTAATTGAATTCTGTTACCATGAGAGGAGGCTGAGAATCAAGACAAACTGCGTGGAGTTGATTACTGTCGGCCATTGTGATTTCAGCCAACTCTTCAAAGTTGCCAGTCTTTATAGCGCTTGTCAAACTAAAAGTTGTTGCAATTAATTGCAATTTTATCAAACATACCGCTCAACTCTTTCAGGAACCACGTTTTTGACTCGATGCGCAAACAATGATGACGTTTTAGCTGTACGCTGCATTCCATCTGTACTTGAAACCTCTTTACTGCTGTTCTTGAATTCAAAAATGATAGCCCGTAAGTGACTCCAATCAGCAGAGCTTCCAATTGTCTAAAACAAGAGAAACTCGTTTACATTTAAACTCAAATTAAAAACAACCTTGCAAGTTGTGTCTTCGTCCGAATCCAAACAACTACCTGCGATCCAATGAACAAAACCACTCAAAACACTGCGGCAAGCACTTCCGGATCCAATTCTTGCTAATTTAACAACCGTTTGATCATTGAGTTGCCCAACTTGGCCCAATCCGTATGCTATAGCAGCAAATCCAGCAGCAGAAGACGCCAAGCCCGAAGAAGTGGTGAAATTAGTAGTTGAGTTAACCGAAACAAATGGCGGCCCATTTTCACTTGCCAAATGCAAGTCGGCGGAATTCCTTAAATACTTGTGTATTAAACTTGCAAGCGTTAAAGTCTAACCTTGAACACAGCTGAAAAACGACGGCTCTTTTTTAAGTCAATTTCGACACCATTTATGCTGACTAAGTCATTTGCTAAGCGGTCGCTGACTGTAATTTTTGTCTTGGCACAAAGTTTGTCGATGGAGAGAGAAATTGAGTCGTTGTAGGGTATAATTAGTTCCTGGAATATTAAAGTAAGAATTGCTGAAACAGAATCAAAGCAATAAAAACGTACCTCATTTCGTTTGCCCCAATACTTAATCAACGCTATGTTGATCGGAGCCTGAACAACGACGCTCTTCTCCATGGTTTTAAACTGCAGACTGGCGATTCTTCAAATTAGCAAGAGGATGGGCAGAAAATTACACTTATTACGGATTAATAAATCGGGAAACACAGAATCGCTCGATATTGTAACAAATTTTAGCGCCACTAAATAAATGCACAACGCCAGAAACTGATTTCCGCATGAAAGCAGTATGCGAATATGTCCAACAAAATTTATAAATTCAGTGCAATTCTATCAGCTTATTTGTGCATAACGGAATGGCTTCCGTTAAGCGACCGGCCGACGAATCTAGCAGCAGTGACCTAGTTTCACCAAAACAGCCAAAACTTGAAAAGTCGGAGTCAAAAAATAGTATTGTTTTAATGCGAGATCTTTTTAAATGCTCAACATTTAGCAGACGTTGTTATTTCAAGTGGTGTGAGAAAAGGCGAACGTCCGGAGATGCAAGACCGGCATGCCATTGAATTGAAGCTCAACTGTGGCGTTGAAAACATGTAAGTAGTTAAAGACTGGCTTCAAATGTTTATTTGATGTTTAGTGAACAGTCAATATTGATTGGGCTTTTTGACGGCCACGCAGGTTTCAAATGCTCTGAGTACTGTAATCAGAATTACTCGAAAGTATTCAGCACTTTGTGTCAAAAATGTTCGTTGTTGCAATTTAGTCATAGTGATTTTAGCAGTTTTAGATGCTAACAAAAATCAAGAACTGTTAGAAAAGAGCATGAAGAAGATATTTCTTGAGTCGTACAAAACTGTTGATGACGGCTTTTTGGCTGAAGCCAGAAAAAAGTAACTTAGTTAAACATTTGTTGTAGTTAAAATGTCTATCTTTAGCAAACCTGCTCTGAAAGACGGCTCAACTGGCAGCACAGTGTTTATCTTGAACAAAACAATCTATGCTGCAAGTAATTTTAAACGTTTTTGGCACTCTCTAATTAAAACTATTTTCGATGTCGGTGACAGTCACGCATTTCTGTGTAGACGAAAAGCGGAAAACAAGTTTGTACCGATTCCACTAACTACTGACCACTCGCCGATTAATTTCGAAGAGCGCACGAGGATAACAAAGTCCGGAGGTTCTATAACGAATGGACGTTTGTTGGGGAATTTTGGAAGTTTCACGGGCATTTGGTGATGGACAACTTAAAGTATACATTTAAAAGTTCTAAGCACATTTAAATGTTTAGGCGCATGGGTTGATTTCTGAACCGTCAATTAAGAAGTTACTATCACTGAATCGGACTTGTTTTTAATCATCGGAACTGACGGTTTGTGGAAAGGTAATCTTTATTCAATAAACACATTTTTAATACATTTTTGAGAACGTTAATCACTTTTAGTGTTCAAACCAATGGAGGCTATTGATTACGTTTACAAAAAGTTCTCTGAATCAAATGAACAAAGTTTGGAGAAGACGTTTAATTCAATTGCGGACTCTTTGGCAGCGCAAGGTGTTCTACGTGGATCCGGCGATAATGTGTCAGTTGTAATCGTTGCCTTTACGGAAAATCTCCAAAAACTTGACTAATTGTGCCGTGATTTGAACTGAATGTAAATATTGTTTATGGTTGTTTGTTGACTTAATTGAATAAACGGCATTTGCATTGCATCCATACCAGTTTTTATGCGCTCGAGAAGTTGCATCGTTTAGCCGGCTAAAGTGCTCGACTTGCCGGTGATTATGTCGGCCGAAGGGCAAAAGTGGTAGAGGTTTGTTTCAAGGCGAGCGGCGGCCACTCTTCTTTAGGCTCTACGGGGCCAAGTGTGTGCATTTTTGCAAGAGGGTGCAGCAACTGGTGGATTTCGGGGGTCGAACGAAGATTTTGAGTTGAACAGACTCAAGGCCCGATTTTTTCCCGTGTCTTCACCGAACAATTAACACAACTTATAATGTGCGAATTACCGCAACTGATTGTTTGTTTTGGCAAAAATTGACGCGAAGCTGAGCGCCGAATCTTTTAATATCCGCAAGTTTTAGTCACAAATACCTCCGCGCAATCATGTACTGGCCAAATTCCTTAAAACTCGACCAAGAGTATCTTGTCTCTTCGGCCAGTTATGTACAACGTTTAAAAATGTTCCCTCATTTCGATATTGCTCATTACATTCTGGTGAGTTTGCTCGATTTGCTGACATACTTCAACTATTCAAATGTTTAGATGATAACAGCGGTTAGAGAGGAGCTTGGTCAGAACCAGACACTGTTTTCAAGAAGACATCCTTTGAGCTGTTGGCTTAGCAGTATTGTTGTCTGTTTTGCTGGCAGCTTTCTTGCCAATTTCCTCCTCGGCGAACCCATTATTGCTCCCTTCAAAAAACATGACGATATTATTTTAGTGAGTATTGCAATCAGTTCTTTCAAGAACAGCTTTTAATTTCAGGCCACTGCCGTTTGGTATTTGATTTTCTACTCGCCTTTCGATTTGTTCTACAAAGTGACCAAGCTGTTTCCAATAAAAATTGCACTATCAATTTTGAAAGAAACCCAAAGAACCTACAAAATTCATCACGGAGTTGCGTATGCGGCCAAACTCTATCCGAATGCCTATCTCATTCACGTAAACGCCAATATTCTCAACTTTTATAATTCCTATGTTTTTAGGTAATGGTTGGCACTGCAAAAGGCGCTGGATCAGGCATTATTAGAGTTTTTGAACAGGTATGGACACAAAATTAAATGATACACGTATTAAATGCACTTTTAAGTTGATCCGTGGAATTTGGCCTCCGCAGCACAATGAAATTCTCCGACCTTCTTTCACCACCAAAGCATGTGTGATTGCTGCCGTCGTTTTCACAATGGATCGGCATTCAATCTACATCAACCTGCCACACGAGATTACGTATCTGGTAAATTTGAACTCGAATGTAACTTTTTTAATCCACGATGTTTAGGGACTTGTGGCGTTCTTCGTGTACTTCAAACTAAATGCAATTTTGTTGAATGTGAATGATCCGTTGGCGCCGCTTGAGAACCTACTGTCCGCAATTTTAATGGGCGGTATTTGGGATGCTCTGTCAAGAGCAATTGTGACATCAAGGGAACGCCGATCGGCGGGCAAAGTTGAGAATGGCTCGATACCAACCGACAAAAAAGACCAGTGAGATGATTTGTGTTGTTGAACAGGATAATTAGTTTTGAAATAAAGAGATAACTTTAATCGTTTGACGTCTTAAATGCCAAAGTATTATCAAAAACTTAAAGATTCGATCCGACAAGAAAATCATTCGTTGCGCGGCAAACAAACATTTGAATGTCTTCTCTGCTGAAAATCAATGGCATTCCGCTTTTTTGGCTTTTCAAGTACTTAACTTTTATCAATGCGTTTACACTTCTTTAATTTGATTGTTTATTTAGCGTGTTCAAATTTAAAATATCCTCTAACTTTCAGCCTTCAGACAAAATGGGCAAAAAGAAGAAGGAAGACAAGAGACCTTTTGCTATTCAAGAGTACTTTATGCATAAAGCAAAGCCCTGGAAGAACAGACCAACTAAAAGCGACGGTGCCTTGAACACCATCATCAGACGACTTAAATGCAAAAATGCTGCTAAGATATTCGACAAAAAATCTAAGAAAGCGTCCGACAGTTCAAATTCTCTTCCGAAATTTCCTTTTCTAACACGTAACCTTGAAAAGTCGTTTAACAATTGGTCTTCCTTTGAACAAAAATGCCGTGATTATGCAAGTAAAAAAGAAAGCAACAAGGTAGAGGATGATGAGCCAAACCACGCCGAGCCGATAGGTTTGTTTCCGCTTTTTACACTGCTAATTTTGCAATTTAGTGGAATTCCCGCCCGATGAAGGCGACGACCATCTCCCTTCAAACACTGAAAATGTCGAAAACATTCCCGATAATGATGAGTCAGAGGTTTTGTGATTTTTCCGCCTATTAATGTGTGCTTGTTTTAGAATTTAGGCAAGCCGGCAATCAACAGCGGTCTGACAAGATGGAAGAACACAATGGAGTTAATGCCGAGTCCAATTGTTGCGAATAAAAGAAACAAGCACTGTTTTAACGACTATTCGTTCGAGACAGTCCGATCACTTCCAAATAACAGTCCTGCAGACCGATTTTCTCGCAAAAGAAAGCCTACACGCAGTATGGAGCAAGAACTGGAGCCAACTTCTTCAACAACAATGCAATTAATGGATCGGTCCACGGAGAGTTGTCTTCCTTCGACACCAAGCTTTATGCGCGAATGGAAAGCAAAATCCAAGCGTCGCCAATTGCACTCAACGCCAAAAAACGCCTTCGTTTAATTTTGTCCACCTTGTTTGAAATATGTTGCCGAGCAACCTCAATTTACTACGGTTTTTGCCAACAAAATGTACAGTGGTTAATAATCACGAAGAACGTGAAGAAGTTTTGTTTTCTATAATGCAACTACTGAACTAATAAATACTTGCTTTTTGTTCGATTCTTTAGAATAGTGTTAATTTCAGAGACGTTATTGTTGAAATTTAATAGCTGTTGAGTGTTTATTACGTAGCTTTGTTTGCCAGGATTTAATCATTTTTTAATAAACTTAAGAATGTTTAAGGCAATTCTAGTCGGCAAAAACATGCAAACACCTTGTAGCTGCATAAATAAAAAACACCCGGCACGCAAATTTAATCGACTATTGTTTCGTTGCGCAATGCTCCGTTGACGCATTTTTTAAGCACGCTGTTTTGAAACCTCCTCCAAATTATGCGAACAGAGAATACTGCTTACGCGATGCGGCCGAATCATCGCCACATATTTTGCGCAAATTTAGTGTCTTGTATTGAGTGCTTGATTCTTTTTATCGCGATATTGTTTGTTTTGAATGTCATTTTTTATAGAAAGCATGACGGCTGTGCCTGAAAAGCTTGAACTTGATATGCAGGAACACGACAATTGGCATTCATTATTTCGAATGGTAGACTATTTTAAGGAAGACTTTATTATTGTTTTGCTTTAGATGGACACTAACAATCAAGGCGTCATACCAGTTCGTGATTTAAAGAATGCTGTATTTGACACTTCTATAAATCTTGGACTTACTAGAGACGAAGCAGATACATTGTTGATGGATGTTGACAAGAATCAAGACAAATTCGTGGATTTTGCTGAGTTTTGCAGCTTAATGGCGAAAGCGAAGAAATTACACATGAAACGAGTTCTTTTCTACGCGGCAAAGTCAGTTTTGAGCAAAAAGAGTCAAGGCGAAGCGCATCGATATCTTCTCCAGTACAATTGCTTTCCGGTGAGTTGTCGAAACTTGAAAAAATAATCAAAGTTAATTTCAGCCTCCGTTGTTTATGATCATCATCTCAGTTCTTGAAATTAGCTTTTACTTGTATTACACATTCAAAGATGGCGGTCATTTAGAAATTAATGGCCCGCAACCAATTGATTCTGTAAGTTTTCTGAAACATGACTATTTTAACTTCGTTTGTTTTAAGCCTTACATTCTCAATCCAAATAAGAAAGAGCAAATCTGGCGCTATTTGACTTACATGTTCATCCACATCGGCTATTTGCATTTGATCTCAAACGTTGTTGTGCAATTACTGTTAGGACTACCGCTTGAATTGGTTCATAAGTTATGGAGAATTTCTGCATTGTATCTCCTTGGAGTTATCACAGGCGCTGTTTTGGTTTATGCTGTTGATCCAGGTGTTTATCTCGGTGGAGCGTCTGCGGGTGTCTATGCTCTAATTGCTGCCCACATATCAAACGTGGTGATAAACTGGTAAGCTGTTTTAACGTCTGTATTCAAATTTACTTTTGCTTTTTATGTCGGAGATGCAATTCAACTGGATACGCGCAATTATCCTTGGAATCATCGTTTTTGCTGATACTGGAATTGCAATTTACGAAAGATATGGAAAAGGCGTCAGAAACAGAACTAGCTACGTTGCACACATTGGAGGATTCATTGCCGGTCTTCTTTTGGGAATCGTTTTGCTGCGCAACTTACGATGGAAACGCTGGGAACGAGTTGCATGGTGGATATGCTTAGTTGCCTATGTCCTTTTTATGATTACTTGTATCATTTTGATTTTTTCACCACCGATGTTCTCTTCAAATAAAAAGTTCGACTAACAAGTTTGGAGTAATTTATTTGTTTTGCCAATAATTTATCTTACGTACATAAATAGTGTTTATGCAAAGCCGACACGATCTCTTGGAATCAATCTTAGTTCGCCACCGTGTTTCATGAAAACGTTTGAAGCGGTTTGTGCAGGATTTATTCCAACTCCGTCATTAGTGATAATTGCGCTTGTTGCCGGGTCGACTTTGAATTCTTCAGCGGCGTACTTAAAATGTTATTGTTTATTAACTAGTTCATTTGATGTTTAAACAAATGAAATACCTTAAGAACGGCAGTAAACGGTGCTGATTCAGGAACATTGAGACTACAATTAAAAAACATTGCACACATGGATAAATTGGTTAAAGATGAATTTTAAACAAAACTTACACCTTGAATGGCAATTTAGGATCAGATGTCAGAGTGATTTTGAACGTTACTTTTGCCATGGTTGTCTAGACTAGAGTTCACACTAAAAAATAAATAAAATACATGCACGCACTGCAGATGATGTGTTTAGTTTTCTTCGCTCCTCGACTTTTTAATCGATATTTGCAACGAACTTTTTGTTGCTTTGAAGAATTTCGAGTAAAATTTATTTGGTTGAAGATGCTACTTCGAAGTTTGCTGCAACAACGAGCCAAATCGGCATGGATTGCGTCAACGTAAGGATTATTTAATGTACTATTTAATACATAAGCAGACTTGCCAAAAAATTACTTAACTCAAAAAACTCAAAGAATTACCCAAGAAAAATTACTCACACAAAAAATACTCAACTTCACTTAACTTTTTGAGTAATTAATTCTTGATAATCTACTCAAACTTTTTTCGTTTCGCTTACTCAACTCAAGATGAGTAATTCTTTGGCAAGTCGGTGGTACATAAGATTGCTTAGATCAAAGCGAACCACCCATCCGGAAGTTGACACTGAAAAATTGTTTATTGAAAAGGATGTTCAAGATTTGCTATATTCTCTGACCGGAATTGATCTGCATGGAAAGCTCTTTCGCGAACGAATTATTCCCAAGCAGGAGCGATCACATTATGCTCTCATGACTGACAAAATGTTCCAAGAGGTTTGTTATTTGCCTACGACCTTTGCTTATTTAATTTTAGGCAGTGAAAAACATGGAAAACAAAGGCCGAAGAAAGTTGCAATTTGTGCCATTCAAAGAACCCAGACCTGAGTCTTTTACGGTTCTCGCAAAGGATCCCGAAATAAGCGGTTTTGACACGTCTAAATTCATTTTCACGGACATTACTTTTGATGCCACAAATCGGGTTTGTTTAATTCTCAAATTAATTATTCACTTATTCATATTTTTAGGACCGTTTAGTCGTAGTTCGCGAGCCAGATGGAACATTACGAACAGCATTGCCAGAAGAACATGATCGTATGAATCGAGTCTATTACGCACAACCTCATCGGCCTGTCATTGAGCCAAAAGTCTTCAGCGATCCTCATTTGCAGGTAGCTTTAATAGTTTTATTCTTAACTTTGTTGAATTTCAGAATGCGTTGGATTTGAAAAAGCATGAGTTTGTTCTGGATTGGGCTTGCTACTTTTTCGAACCAGATGATCCGGCGTTTGTCAGGGTTGTTTTTGAAGATCATTATTACATTAATTTCGAACATCCATTTAGGTTTCACGCAAAGTTTTTGACGACATTATTGCCAAGAATGAATTTGACTTGCTTCATTCCACTCGACACTTTGGATCACTGGCGTTTTACATGATTTTGAACGATCAGTTGGCGACGTTGCTTCGATACATCAGTGAAGGCGAATCGTAAGTTCATTTTGCAATTGTTTATTTTATGGTTATCCCTAATGAGTAATTGTTTTGTGAAGAATGGAAAGCAGAACGATTATTTATAGAAATTTATTGAGGCAAAAGTAATAGTAACTTCTTGTTTAGGGCAAAGCAGAAAAGAAATTTGAAGACTGATGAAATTGTTAATAAGATTGTCGACAAATAGTTGATAGGATTTTGTCAGTTCATTGTTGTTGATTAGTTGAATAAACTTAGGTAAATGGAATATTCTTGGTAGTTGATTGTTTTAGTAGTTAGCTATAGGGTTTTGTAAATTTGCAAATATCACAACTTAATGCTGTTAACAAAGTAATCCCTAATGAAAAACATTGTCTAGAAGAATGAAAATTCAAAGTTTCTAACACTACTATTTTTAGATTACCAGGCGCGGCAAATGCTATTCGTTTACACAAATTGGTCTATAGAACATGGCAAGATGCGTTTGCTGAAACAGACTCTGACCGAAAGGTTGTTGAAGATTTTTTCAAACAAAATCCCAACTACAAGAGCAAGGTCCGATCACTGGTAGAATTACTAAATTCAGATGGTGCTGGCAAAAAATTCACAACATCCAGGCACGACAAAACGAACCCTAAGCAATCACTGCCAGAAGAAACTTGATTTATTCGCTGTTAATAATCGTTGTTTATGGGCTTAAATCTAGGAACTCAAAATTGTTGTTGTTAACAATGCATGCTTTCTTAATGGTTTAGCAGATTTGCATAAATTTTGTTTAGTTTTTGCAACTATTTTCCGCTGTTAAACCGTTGAGCAAGCTTGACTGAATAAACAGTTGTTTTATGCGATGGAATCATATTCAAGTTGTTTGCACAATTAAATATCTGCTCTACTTTAAATATTCACTTCCACAATGGCTTCTTTAGAGATGGGCGGCAAATCTAAAAGTTTGTCGTTCCTTAAACGTCGCAGTAATCGCGAGGGCACAAAACCACATGTTTATGATGGAGAAGAACATGCACCTAGTAACGAACGCCCAAGCTCACAAGCACGAAAGGAACGGATAAATGATGAAAAACGCGCAAAGAACGATGCTGGTGTTTGTCTGTGGTCGAATCTCAAGGGAAAATTGTTCATTCCACGTTTTCTTGAAGACGACGGGCACATTATGAATTCTTTCACTATTTTAAAGATTGTTGATCTCAAATCACTTTTAAATTTAATTGCCTTGTTTTAGATTTTCTTCTCCATTCGAGGTGCAAGTGCTTTTTGGAGTATTATACTAGACTGTGATGAGACATATAATTATTGGCGAGTGGAGTTTGTGTTGCTTCTTAAAAACTGTTGTTTTTAGGGAACCACTACATCTGCTATTATTTGGACACGGATTTCAAACTTGGGAATATTCGCCAATTTATTCTATTCGGTATTGATTGCAAAGTTGAACATGATCAAATTCCACAAGTTTTTAGATCTTGGGCGTACATTTACATTCACTATGTACTGTCTCTTCCATTTATGCTGCCATTTGAACGATCAAAAGTGCTTCTATTCCATGTTCTGCGTTTTATGATTGCACTCTTGAGTCTATTGTCAGACTATCTTTTGTATCAAAGTGCTTGCAAACGATTGGGAGTATGTTAAAACTTTATTAATTAAGCACTCAAATTAAACAATCAATTTTGTTTAGAATGCAGTCGGCTCATTCTTCATTGTTATTTCAATATTCAGCGTTGGAATGTTCAACGCAAGTTGTGCATTTCTACCTTCTTCGTTTGGAATGTCAATGATTGCCCTTTCAATGAGCTTCTACTTGCAAGAAAAGTGGTTTCTGTCGATTTTCTTCACAGCACTTGCAGCTCTCCTCGGGTGGTTTGTTTAAATAAATAAGATTGAAAACAATTTGCTTTTAGGCCTTTCACCGCCGTGCTCGGGTTTCCCATTGTTTTTGAAATGCTTGTAATTCGGTACAAAATATTGGCCTTGAAATTTGTTGGTTATGCTGCCTTGTCTGGCGTTTTGATACTGATTCCAATGTACCTCATAGATTCATTCTACTACGGAAAATTCACAATTGTATGTGGCCTTGTTGTAAATGTTCATTTAACTTGCTGATTTAGGCACCGCTCAACATTGTTTTGTATAACGTTTTCTCATCACATGGCCCGAACTTGTACGGCGTTGAAGATGTAAGCTACTATGTGAAAAATTTGATTTTAAACTGGAACGTTGTCCTGCCACTAGCCGTCGTTTCACTGCCTCTTAGCATTTACGTGTACATCCGCAACAACCATACCGAAAATGCCGAAGGCAAATCGTACAACGTCAGACCAGGTTTGAATTGCAATTAAAAATGAGTTATTGAACACTTTCAGCATTCACAATTAAATACTGGTACAGAATAGTTCCGCTGATTCTGATCTTTCTCTCAGTTAGCTTATGGCTCATCATCTTCTTTTCTCAACCGCACAAAGAGGAACGGTTCTTGTTTCCTATCTTTCCACTTATCGCTCTATTGGCTGCCACAACTTTGGCCGGGCTCTGCTACACTATTCCAGGACTTCGATTCTTTTTCAACAGTGGTGTCGTCCTCTTGTTTGTGTTGTTGTCGGTGTCGCGCGGTTATGCATTGCATCGCAACTTTTCTGCCTCAATTGAAACATATAAAGCATTCCACGATCACTTTATGTTCAATGCCGGAAAACTTGATCTAAACGGCAAGCATGTAAGTTATGAAAACTCTATTTAAAACTTCTAAATTGAATATTTAGAACCCAATCAGACTGTGCGTTGGAAAAGAGTGGCATCGATATCCATCATCGTTCTTTTTGCCCGAGAAGGCTTACGGCTTGAATGGGGATGAACGACGAATTGAAATGCGCTTCTTGGAATCTGAATTCTTGGGTATTCTACCAAAACCGTTTGAAAGTGGCAGTCTTCCAAATATCACGCGTCTGATTCCAACGGAAATGAATGATTTAAACAAGGAGGAGCGCTCTCGTTACGTTCCGCCAGAAAGCTGTGACTTTATAATTGATTTGGATACTGGAGAATACACAAAACGTGAACCAAATTGGGCCAAACAGGCAAGTCTTTAAACTAAATCGATAAAGTTTTGATGATCAAACACTTTCAGCCAAAAATGAAGACTTTATTCGAAAAAGAGTTTCTACTTTCTGAGCAGTCGCATTCACTGTACCGTGCGTTCTACATTCCATACACCGATCGACAGTTGAAATATGGCTGGTACCGATTGCTTGAGCGTACTTATGCCTAAGACGCCGATTGTTGCACAATTTTAATTATTGTTCACCGCTATAATGTAATCAATAGGTTTAGTGTGTAGCTTTAAGCCAATTACAAAAGCGTTGTGTGATATTAGAGCTTCGATTATTGTTTTTTGCCTTATTGTTGTTTTAAGAGACGGGTTTATAAGCAATAAAGTTTATTATACCGATTTGGAAATATTGCATGAGAATTGATTTTACACTCATAAATATCTTTGTGAACAAGTTCTCGTTAATCAGTTTCTTGCTTATTTTAATTTTTACAGTTATGGCTGAAGATTCTAATACGACAGGAATGGGATCGAATGTTGAAAAGGTTTGATTTGAATTGTTTGTTCGACTTACATTCAACATTTAGGACTTACTTGAAAAGATGGCACAGGGAGTTTCTTCAGCATCCAACTTGCCTATGTTTGGTGCCGGGTTTGAACTCTATAACATCAATCCGAAGTTCGTTGCAATCAACAAAAAGTTCCGCTCTAGAATTTTGTTTCTGTGAGTTTTAGTGATTTGAAAAGTTATGATAATCTTTGATCTAGGTTGAAGACAATAGCCGAAAGCAGAGGTTATCCGTGGAATTCGAATCTTCAACCCGAAGGTATAGATGAATTGACACCGGCTATTGCACACTTGTTGGATCAAGCAATCTCTAATATGGATTTTTACGAGAACAACGAGCAGGCTTACAAAGTTCAGATTATTGGTTCAGATGGTAATGCGCAAAATCCGAATGAAGCTGCTCCAGATGAAAAGGGAGGGCGTTATGCTGCATTGCTTGGTAGTCCTGCATTGAAAGCGGCCGCTCAAGAAGATACACGAGTTACAAATGTGAGTCGTCGTTTTGCAAAATAAATGTTTAATTTCTTATTTGTTTGTTAGAAGCCGCAACTTAAGTTCATGGACTCAATCAACAACTCGGACACTCCGTTTACTCCAAAATTGCGTATTAAACACAATGCTTCAAAACAACGTACACATCATGGACAAATTTTGACTTCTGATAGTCAGGGACGGGAATGGCTTAGCGATTTGGACACAACTCAACAGCATCCTTATGAGTTTGAAATTCTCAACTTCAAAATACCCGAACGACAATTAACTTCAATATCTACATTTACGTTGAAAAGCTTGGATGAAACGCCACTGATTTATGTTGAGACTGAAGAACAGTTGAAAAACATGATTGAGAAGCTAAACAGCGTAGAAGCCTTTGCAGCGGACTTGGAGCACAATGAGTTTCGATCTTTTCTTGGCCTGACTTGCCTTATTCAAATTTCGACGGCCGATGAAGATTACATCATTGATCCGTTTCCTATCTGGAACAGTCTTTATTTGTTGAATGAGCCGTTTACTAATCCAAACATCTTAAAAGTTTTGCATGGCGCAGATTCAGATGTATTGTGGCTTCAGAGAGACTTCGGAATCTATGTTGTGAACATGGTAGATACAGGTGTCTTTATGCGTCTTTTGGATGAGCCAAAACGATCTTTGCAAGCTTTGGTGCTTAAATATTGCGGTATTGAGTTGAACAAATCATATCAACGCTCAGACTGGCGTATGCGCCCACTCGACAGACATCATTTAGTTTATGCGCGTTCAGATTCACACTATCTTTTATACTGCTATCAAAAATTATGCCAAGAACTCAAATCAAACTCGAAAAAGACTTTGCTGGATGTTTACAATGAAAGCAAAGAAATTTGTCTCCGAGTAAGTTTATTCAAATCTCTAAAAGTGTAATAAAACTTTTCTAGATGTTTGAACAGCCAAGATTCAATCCAAAGGGATATATGTCGTTGTTGGAGAAATCACACACTTTGAACAACCAACAACTCTTTGCAATGGAGCGTTTATGGACATGGAGAGACAAAACGGCTCGTATCGAGGACGAGAGCTATGAATTTGTGCTGCCCAAACATATGTTGTATCAAATTGCTGAAAAGTTGCCTCGCGAAACCAGCGGACTTCTATCCTGTTGTTCTCCTATTCCGATGCTGGTCAAACGAGATCTGTTCATTTTACTGAAGTTAGTCTTAAGCACGTTTGCCTCACTATAAAGTAATTTTAGAATCGTCAAAGAAGCCAAAGACCTGCCGATTGAAGAAAAACCAAGCGTTTTTGATTCAGAGCTTGGCGAATCAATTATGCTGGAAGCAATCCATAAACGTCAACAGAAGACAAATAAATACTCACGAGAATTCAGCAGGCTAGATTGTCGATTCGACCAAAGTGAGTATAAAGTGGACGATGAGCGTCCCAAAATGGAGTCTCGCTACAGACAATTGTTTAACGATGACATTAAAATGGCTTCCAGTTCAAATCGTACTGCAGCCTCAATGCTTCCTTTCCAGTCTCTTTTGCCTCGTCAACAAACGGTAAAGTGCAATGTGAATTAGCAGATCGTAATTGTTTTGTTTAGACAAAAAAGCGTCAATTAGCCGAAGAAATTAAGGACAAACTCAAGAATTGGGCAACTCCATATGATTCTTACATGGTCGAGATGCTGAATTCACAAGAGGAAGAACCAGAATTAAAACGCGTAAAAGTTGTTCATTCGACAAAAGACACAAAGAAAAGCAGTTAAGTTATTCGTTGAAATCGTTAAAATTGTTGAAATTTGTTGTTGAGTTTAATAATAAACAAAGTTAAAGCATCGAACAGTTTGTATAGATAGATTTATTACATTTACGTGCTAAATTAATGATTTAAAGTCTCTGTAAATAAATATATCATGAATTTGTGAACAACGTCCTATACAAATAAGAGGTCATGAAATGAGAATCAGTTTTTGTGCAGAATTTAAAGCATGTTACCAGTTACTAATTAGAATTTCGCAAGAAACGTTTTGATTTGCACCAAGAAAGAACCGCTTAGCAGGTGAGCATTTTTGCCAATAAATAGCTCTATCCAACTAACTACTAACTAGAAAAGACTAGACAACCTGAAAGTATCGGAGATGGCAATTTAATAACAACCACAGTGAAGACATAGAAACTTTTGTACCACGAGGAATCACCTCCGGTGAAATGACGTGCTGTTTTTTGTCCACGAAGAACCGGTCGTTGAACGAATTTGCGGACGCATTGGCATCATGGGAGCGTTGTGCCAGGGCGGTTGTCTCATTTGACGATCTGGTGGAGAAATGGCTGGTGGCCGAAACGATGGTCTCATTTCATTTCCATACATTTGCCTTGTGTTCATTAATGGTGGCGGGCCAGGAGCCTTAAAACATTTGTATTGGATTCACTTTAAACTCGTTACCTGGCCTCGCCAACTGTTTATAGGCGGCGGTCTGAACTGTGGAGGTCGATTCCAAGATTCGGAATGGACGCTGCTGCATTGGCTCGAATTGTGGTGAAGGAGGTGAAACATCTCTGCGGCGATAGTCGGGAGAAAACGATCTGAATGATGCTTGATTGGCAAGAGAGTCGTCAAAGAATGAGTTGTCTCGTCCTGATTGAGGGCCTCGATCGGGCTAAAAGTAAGAAGGAATCACTAAATAATTCCAAACAAATACTCACTCGGCACGGCTGCTCGCGTTGAAACAAAGGTCTTGGAGGCAAAAGTGACGGAGGAGCAAAAGCAGGTCGTTTGGGATCAGGTGAAGCATCTGGACGCTGTCTCTTCGGCGGAGAAAAGTAACGTTTTTCAGTCGACAATAACGAATTAGGATGATCCATCGGTCGTTTAATAAACGGAGGTTCTTTGTTTGGATTCAATGACGGTCGTATATTGTGATTTCCAAGTTCGGCTTTAATTGGATTCAAGAACGGATTGCGTGGAGGGATTTTCCGGTCGTTGTTCTCAATCAACTTGCGTTTATTCGATATTGCTAAGTCGTTGATAACTGGAGAGTTCTTAGCGCTTTTGTTGATTAACTTGTCAAACAACTCGGGCGGCGATGGAGGTTTCGGTAAATTAAGGTGATCATCTGAAAAGTAATTGCCTGTAAGTCCAATTTCTGTAACAATTCATACCTTTTGACTTGTCAGAAGCGTTTGAGTCAGGAGGCGTTTCAAGGCCTTCTGCTGTGTTTTGGCGTCCGTTTTTGCGATAGAATTGTTGTGTGCTTTTTATTTTGCTTAGTTCGGCCAGTAACTTTTTGTTCTCTTCCTGCAACTCCAAGTGATCTGTCTTCATTTTTGTCAAATTAGTCTTGCAACCAGTCAAATCTCTGGACAAGATCTCATTCATTCGCTCTTGTTTCTGCATGTTTCGTTCCAACTCTTCTGCTCGCAGTCTAGTAATATGATAAACTTCGTATGGAACAAATCCTGGTTGATAAAGTTCTGGCGGCTTTTGTTGGGGTCCAGCATTTGGAGCCTGGGCAACGCGTTGATGCAAAACTGGAATTGGCTGGCCATTCTGTTGTTGTTTGTCCGGTCCATGCCAAGGCAAAGTTGAGTTTTTCAAGTCCAGTATTGTGGAAGCAATGTGGTTTTGAATGACTTTTCCATAGCCTAGAATGCGTTTTTAAGGATTTGAACTTATTGCTTTAGAAATACGTTCGGCATTTGCAATTTGCATCCTCTCATTTTCCTCAATTTGCTTTCGCTTCTCTTCACGTCGCCTCATAAACTCTTCTTGTTCAAGTTTGTCTTGCGCCGATGCCAGTTCTTGATTTGATTCGCAGTGAGTGCAGCGCTTTTTCTTCAATTCGAGCTCCAGATCTTCCAGCCTTTCAGAGATTCTGAAGAAGTTGCGTTCCGCTATACATGCTGATTCAATACGCTCTTTATGCGAGGCCAAAAGAAATCCAACTTCGAGATCAGTTCCGTTCAGTTGATCCTAAAGCACGATGTTTAAACTTAAAACGATTTCAGTAAGCACATACTGTCAACTCGGTTATTCGTTTGTTCTTCCGCCTGATAAAGTTCTGAACCTCTTCCCAGTTTCTCTGCATTTCTTCTCGCCTCTAAATTACAGAAAATTAATTGAATACACGAATGCAAGTTACCGTTATGTCGCCTTGAATAATACGTTTTATCGTGCCGAGAGTGTTTTTACGAAGCAACTCAATTTCATTTCGTAGATCTCCAACAGTGTTTTGCAATGCAATTCTAAATAGAAAACGCGTTTTTTAAATTTGCAATAAAAGTAACTTACCGAAACAAACACAATTCATTCAGGGCGCGTTTTAAACACTTTCCAAGAGCGTCAACTTTCCAACTTAGCTCGCGATTATGCTCCAAAGTCTTTACATTCACATACATTGAATTAGCAAGTCGGTAATCGTCCATGTCGTCACTTGACTGAAAAATGCGTTGACGTTTGAGAAACTTGCATATTCGACTTACTTCGGGAATAGAATCAGAAATTCGTGCAATTATAGAAAAAGAGTCAGAGAAAGCGGGATTATAAATACTCGGGTCCAAGTTAACTTGATAGCTAGTGTCAGAACTAGTAGTTGGGACAACAGCATTTGACTCTTGTATAAGTCCGGCCAAGAGAATGTTGTTTCGCTCATTGTTGTGTTTTCGGCGGTTTTTTCTTCGAGTTTGGCGACTCAACTGAAACGAATGTTTTGAATAGAATGAAGTGAATAAAACTTTACATTTAAACGTTTGATTTCTTCAGTCAAAATTCGATCAATTTCGAGTCCATCGTTGATTTCTTCAGGTTGTTCTTCAATCTCATTTTCTTCGTTAGCTTCCGGCTCTTCATCATCTTCGGGCTCTTCGTCCGAGACATGCTCGCCAACTTGGTCGTCTAAAATTGAAAGTTTTTAATTGAACCAATTGGACTTTCTCACATTCAGATTGATCGTCGTACGTTTCTGTCGGTTGAGTGTAAGCAACAACAGCATTTACCAAAAACTCGGCAGTTGGCCACACTTCTTCTAACAGTTCCAAAGGAATATCATTGGCTATGTAACATGCTTCAATATAGTCGTAAGCGTTCGGCTCGTTTTCCTCCGGATTCTCCATGCCTCACACTTCAAACGAATCGCCAAAAAGAGGTGCCAAAGAAAAGGCGGTGTACAAGGCCAACAAAAGCTTTCTGTGCGAGTTCGCATGGCTTATTTTTCGCTCGCCAGTGCTGCTTGATTGCTCCGCACGTGAATTTTAAAGCCTATGATTTTTACATTTGCGAAAAATCTTGATTCCATACGTAATTTTAAGAAGCACAACTCTTAAGCAGAGTCTGCTTCCTCGAATTCTCATTTATTTGCGGCAAGAAGCCTTCGGAGTTTTAGTTGAACAGCTGAAGCAACTAAAACTCTGACAATACGGTAAATTGATAGCTATTCCCGAAAACATTGTTTCGAATTTTTGACATTTAATTTCGTTTCCCATCCAGCGTTCGGTATTCGTGATTAGTTTTGTCTTTGCGTGTCTACTTAATGTGCGGAATTTAAGTTCTCTGATTTAGATAGTGTTATTTAACGTGTCAAAATGGCATCGAATAGCGAAATTGCGCAGAAGAGCTTCAATCCTTCTTGGTTGGAAATTGGGTGTTTAATAACTGTTGACTTCTTTGTTTAGGATGCAAGCGTCACCACTAAAAATGCCAAAAAGCCAAAACGGAATGCACCGCGTCTCAAACGACGAGGATGACATGGTAATCACCAGTTTTGCATTCGTGCTAATATTAGCTAATTACAGGAAATGATGGAGCCAGTCTTTGCCAAAAACAGATATGGCCGGGAAGATATCCTTGCTTTGATTCCAAAAGACTCCACGGATCCACCTTCTGGGCTGAACAAATGTGCCTTCTTTGTTGAAAAGCCGTTGATGCCGATTATTCTCACAAGTTTGAGCGAAACTGAACAGGTTGGCTTTTATCCGAAGATGTTTAGTAATTGCTTCGTTTAGCGTCTCCAACAGAACATAAATTCAAGTAAGGCATTGAGCGCGGCGCACAGAAACGAATGGCAAGGCTCGAATGACGGCTCCAACTCTCCACAGACAAATAATCCTTGGACAATTGCAGGAAGTTCTCGATCCGGTTATTCATCTCGTGGTGCAAGCAATCGTTGGCCTAACAATTCCAATGACGGTGAGATTTACAGTTGTAAAACAAATATTGTTGGATCTTTTGAAGGCGGTCGAACCTCAAAACCTTATGCTGGCTTTGGTCGACCTGCTTATGGTGCTGGGAACAATGGTCCCGACAAACAACGTCCTGCCAAAGGTGCTTGGTCTGAAACCAATGGCTTCAAGACAAGGCAGCATTTAAAGAGTGGTGGCGAAGACTTGGTGTCGCGTAACGACGAAGCAGAACAGCCAAAAGTGCTTGCTTCGGATGCTTGGAGTGCGTGGCGTTCGAGCGAAAACAAATTGTAAGTGTTCAAATCAATAACCAAAAACTATCTATTCATTTCAGCGACAAGCAAAAATCAGCCGAACCTACCAAACCACCAACCACATTCAACAGAGCGTCCGAAATTTCAAAGAACGAACCGACTCCAAAAGAGAATATTTGGTCATCCACATTGCATAATTCTGTTTGGTCTCCTCCGTCAGAGACTTCAAATGAGACGGTAAGTTGTTTCTTTCTATTTCTGCATAACTTATCTCGATCGTTTAGGAAAAGCCCAGCAATAACCTCACACATTCCGCCGCTACTTCATTGGACCAAAATGAACGATCTAAAGTTCCAGTATCACAGTCAAATCCAAACGACTATGTGGAAAGCGATCAATGGCACTACCTTGATGTAGGTTTTGCGTGCTTATTCAACACTTAAATTGCGTTTTTAGCCCACAGACACTCAACGAGGACCGTTCAGTTCGGATCAAATGCAAGCCTGGTTCACAAGCGGATACTTCCAAACTGATCTCCGTGTTCGCTACAGAACAAATGATTTTTCAACATTGGGTGAACTTATTAAGAAAAATGGCGCGCTCAATCCGTTTGCCAACTCTAAATCAGTCGAAGCCAGCCCGTCGCCTAGTGCTTCAACAAACGCTACACAGCCGAAAGAGATGTTTGGCAGTCCAGAAATTCCGATAGAAACTATCAAGATTCTCGAAGTCAAGGAGCGAATGATCGCCGAAGAGCAGCGCAAATTGCAAGAAAAGGAGGCAGCTTTAAAACGAGAAGAACGCGAACGCGAGGAGAAGAACGCAGCGTTGTTCGAAATGCAGCAACAGCTTGAGCGCCAGAGGGTACATTTAGTAACTTACTTTTGCAAAAAGGACCAATCTGCATACTCAATCAGTTTTAATTGTTTGATTTCAGCAAGAGATGGAAAACAGAGCGCGTGAACAAGAAAGAGAACTGGAAATTCGTCGAATGCAAATACTTGAATATGAACGCCAACAGCGCGAGAAGTTGGAAAAGCTGGCCGAAGATCGCAAAGTTCAATTGCAACAAGAGGAGATGACCAGACGTCGAATGGCTGAAATGGAACTGGCACAACAAGAAAAACGTCGTCCAAGAACTCCTCATGCAAGCCGAAATCAAACAACAAGAGGAAAAGCGACAGCTTGAACTTCAATTGAAAAAGCAAGAGGCTGAAAAGGCAGCTGCCGCAGAACAACTTGCAGAGTATGAGCGCAGACAAAGAGCCGTGGAGTACGAACGTCTGAAAGCTTTGGAAGCGCAAAAACAGATGCTTCAACAACAGCAATTGGCTCAACAGCAATTGGCTACAACAGCAATTGGCCCAACAGCAATTGGCTCAGCAGCAATTGGCTCAGCAGAAACTGGCCGCCACAAAAGGTACTTTTTAATTAAATTGACTTTGAAACATTTTTTAATTTCAGCCGCTCCGTGGAGTCAACAAGCTCCTGGAAAGCCAACCAAAGCGTCTAATTTCTATGAAATTCAAGAACAGGAGCGCATTGAGTCGTTGCGTCGACAGCAAGCTGAGGAGGAAAAACGACGAGAACTGGAGGCCATTCAAAAGCGAACAACCAACAATGTACAGGGCAATGGAAATCCGTGGAACGTAGTCAAACCTACGACCAAGCCGGTTCCTATTCCGCCGGCCAAAGAGCTTCAGCAGAAACAAGCTCCAGCCAAAACTGTTCAAAAGCAATCGGTATGAATCAATACTTTAAAACCCAATAACTCTTTCATTCTAGCCTGTCAAAGTTGCAAAGAAGACGGATCCGTTGACAGATTGGGTCATTGAACGAATTCGCCAAATCAACCCAAGTGTCGATTCGGAAGTTTTTGCCACATTTTTGATGTCAATTGAGTCGCCAAACGAAGTTGAAGATTACATTTTGTCCTGCTTTGGCGAAACAAAGGCTGCAAAGCAACTCCATCAAGAATTCCTTGCCAAGCGCATCGAACTTCGACCCAGGCGCGGAGCCAAAAAAGAAGACGTACGGATTACATTATTTAACCTTTGATTAATATGTGTTTTCAGGATTTGTCAGCGCCGGCTCAAGCGATCACTACCGAAAATCCAAGCAGCTCAGGTACCAAAGGCGGCAAGAAGTCCAAGAAAGGCAAAAAGGTTGACGTTTCGGCAATGATGAACTTCAGGCCAATTGGCGACGCTAGTAGATTCAATGCTGGTGAGATTGATTTGGAGCTTCCAGCTGCTTCAAAAAAAGGTAATTCGTTGATTGAAGTTAACAGACTAATCGAGATGCTTTCAGGCAAGAAGAAATAAACATCTCTTTTGTTCGATGCATTCAAATCACAAATTGTTTGTTGGCTTTATCTATTTGCAAATTGAGAGGAGCGTTCAAAGCGTTTTATTGTTGTTGGTGCACTGTTTTTTCTTTGAATTGTATATGCTGACAATAGAGAAGCGTGCCGCAGTGTTTGTATTCCCATAACGAATAAAATATTTATTGCAATTGACAACTTAACATTATCTAATTCCGAACTTCGACTGTATAAACGCAACTGCTCTGCAGGCGGCATTCGACCGAGCGGCACTGACATCGCTGCCTAAACAACCAGTAATTAAGTATTATTAGCCGACCCAATTGCGTGCTTACCTGTTCCAGTGAATATGTTAATATTTTGACCAGTTGTGCTATTGCGGACGAATAAGAACACCCGGTCTAAAAGTGTGTAATTTAAAACGTGGCAATTAAGTTTACCTTGCTCATTGTTGTTTTGTTTGTTGAAAGAAGCGTCGTTTTCTTTGTCCCCCAGCTCCACCAATTTTTCAGAGTCCAGATAGAAGCTTACTTTCCGGTTGGGCCACAGTCTTTTCAGAAGATGGTTGTCGGTCAGTTCGCAGATTTTCAACAAAGTACTTTCACTAGCTTCGCAATTGTCATGAAACAAATGGTTCTCAGTCAGCCGCAATTTTAGTTTGTTTTGAATCTCCTCCGGCAACGTGTCTGCTAGTGATTTGATGGGCGAATCTTCAACATGTTCGGCATTTGGAGGTCTTTCTTTTGATTTTGACCGTCTTGGAAGTGCTGAAACGCTAGATTTGAGTAAATTGATTGGATGTTTTAAACTAACCGTCCTGCTCTTTTAATTCTTTCAACTTCTCGTACATCACTTTTGCGGCCATGCTTTTTGCTTTCTTTTTGGAAGTTCCGGTTGCTTGAACGCTAATTCGATCTCCCAACGTGCTTGTGCAAACGAAACTCTTTGTAGCAGCATCTTCTTTAAAGTTATAGTCAGGCCGCAATGATATTCGTTTTTGAGTACACCTAAAATATTCAAAACATCATATCCAAAATCTGTTTAAGTCGTACATTTGATCGCATTTTCCAATCCAGTTGACTGATTGTTCCGGGTCCATTTGAACTCTAAAAATTGCAAAGACGGGAGTGTTGTTTTGGCACTGAACAGTCTTTTCGCATAAGTTTAGACTTTAAACATGTTTTGGATGTTTCATGTGAAAATAAGATTTGAATTGGCGCCGAGGAAGTTCGTTGCAGAAGCGGGCTGGAATTTGAGTGCTTTTCGCAAAAAGAGTATTTGAGGACGGGATGTTAAAGCAGTCGGTTGCTTGTTTATACCATTCCCTGGGCTGTCCGTTTTATTTTTGGTCCATTTGTATGGCATTCTCGCACATTTCTTTGGCGTTTCGCAAGATTTAGACCTCAATACAATCCTCATTTATGGAGTTGGTTTTCAGTTTTTGAAACCTCAACGATCTCAACCACTTCGCAATGCCTCTTCTATATGGACAAACGCCGTTTAGACGACTCCCCGACCCGGTTTGTGAGCCGGACACTAAAGTGTTCTTCCTACAAGAGTCTGGCGAATCTTTTCTTCACTTCTCGTAAGTTTTCAAATCACTTACCCAATTTGAGTGTCCTATTTCAGTGACATGATGGAACGCCTCACTGTTGTTCATTCAAATGTCTGGACTTGTGCTGTCACAAAACAGGACGGTTTGACGCTAGAAGAAGCGTTTCAGTCGGAAAAGGTATAGATTATTGTGTGAATTGAATTTACCTCCGAGTTTAGCAAGCTCACAAGGCTTTTCCGGACTATGGCAGACGTCCTATTTTGTTTATTGCACAAACCTATTTCCAAAACGCCTCGTTCACTGAATTGGTCTATGGCGTCTATAAAATCATTCGTGATCGTTTCTTCCTCGAAGAATGGGTTCGTCTTCATTTTGGCGCGAAGGTATATAAATTTCGAAATAACTCCACTATTTGAAGTAACCACGTTTAGGCCATATTTGCTCGCGTAATCGAAGTTATTCACGTTCCTTCCGATGACGAAACACCGAACCAGTGAGTTTTTACGTCATTTTTAAGCAATTTCATGTTGTTTTAGACTGGACTACGGAGTTTTCCCGCCACAATCATATAAATATGTTGTTGAATATTTTGATCACGTGCAAGGCAAAAATGTAACAATGTGTGTTGAATACAACCAGTTATCAAGACTTCCAACATACTGCTCTCGAAATGCACTTCACAAATACTTTTTGGAAACTGTTGAAAAAGACGAAAACTCGAAAATCACTTTCAAAAAAGACGAGCTTGAAAGATTGGATGTCGATAGCATGAGTTGGGATCAAATTTTTGTGCAACCCGAGCCAATGCAAGGTGGCATGAAGCGAAAAGGAAGACCGTTGACTGTGACTGAAGAGGTGGCAGAAACTTCCGGTGATTTGCCAGAAAAGCGTCCAAAATTCGAAGTGGTTCGTTAAACGCGTTTAAATCAAAACTTACCCAACTTCTTTGTAGGAACCAATTCCAAAAGTCAACGAGCCAAGTGAGTGGGACAAGTATCGGGCAGTTGAGAAGGAAGTCCGAGTTCAAAGAGAAAAGTTAGCGGAGGCTAGATTGGAGTTGTGGAAAAGCATGGAGCCCAGCGAAGATTTGGATCTGCCCGACTTGAAGGTACTTAAAAACCTAACTAGTACTTCATGTTTAATTTGTGTTTAGATGCTTCCTCGTTTTGAACAGCTTAATTTGTCAATTGATCATCACGAATTCGGCGATATTTTGAATTTATACGGCTTTATTTGCGCGTTTAACGCCTTTTTGGACGACTGGGATCCTAGCTTTACATTAAAAGACCTGGTGCATGCTGTCTATGCAAACGAACAGCACAATCAACCACTTTTGAAACTAATGTGCTGCTTGGTTAAAACAAGAAACAATTGCATTGCAAATGAGGATTACGATGAAGCGGACATTAAAAACGAGCGAGAAATTCCAGACGAGTTCAAAACTGAACTGGCAGGTTCTTTTGGAGACGAAATCAGAAGCCGAAATCTTCTATTAGAACGCATTCGAAACTGTCACGGTTAGTCGTTTAAAATATGCTAACTTGACATCATTTCGATTTTAGGCGCCTCTCTGAACAACATTCAAGTCGATGAAAACTCGATTAATCAACACATTGTTTATGCATTTCATACGGCTGGCTTTTGTCCCCGCTTGGTTGCTATTGAGATTCGTAAAGAGAATCGTGGCGACATTTGTTTGGCCGAAGATGAACTCTTCTTGTTCTCACTTCAAAATCAAGCACTTTTGGACGACCTCAAAGAGGTAAAGACCCTTTTGCTTGTTTGCATCTTTCAAATTTATACTTTTAGCGCTCGGTTTGTGAGCTAACGCCGACTCAGCGACTTCAGTTATTGCTTGTTCTTTCTAAGAATCTTCTGACATACGGCGACTTTAGACGGGAGTTCCAAAGTGGCTTGGTTGAAATGAGAAAGCTGACTCAGCGACTTCTGCGTCTAACTTATTTGGAGCAGCAATATGCAAGCGATTATGCAGACACCTTAGTTCTTATGGACCAAAACTTCCCCGATTTCAAACTCAAGCGTAACGGCCATTCGAAGAAAGTAGACGACACTATTGACAAGTTCCTGAATGCGCCAACTGTCAACGTTGCCATTCAACTCACTCAGATGAAAACTCGCTTCGACTACATTGAGTCGAAAAGCAAGCGCGAGGAGCTGCGCAAGCTTCAGCAAAATGTAATTGAATTGAGAAGTCGGCAAATTGGTCAAGAAATGAACGATGTTTATAGTGAGTTTTGTTCCGCAGAAAACAATTGTTAAACGTCGAATTTTTAGAACGTTTGGGCTGTGTTGTTTTGGGAGAAGATCGATCTTTCCGGCAATACATTTACTTGGAAGAATTGGCATTGTTGTTTGTGGAAGGTCCCCTTGACAGTCAAGTTTTGGAGGAGCATTGCGAAAACACAGCCGAGGAAGAGGAAAAGTTCACATCGTGCACAAGCAACTCTTCCTGCCCTATTCACTCATGCTATTCCGGCTATCAATGGTTTTCGTTGACAAACGATGAGACTTTAAATGAGGTTTGTTAAAAACTGTTCACAAACATTTCAAACGACTAATTTTAGTTAATTGCTGGACTTGATTCTCGCGGAAGCAGAGAGTCAAAGTTGTTGGCTAACTTGAAAGTTTGCCTCGAGAATGTCCGTCGCTCTTTAGACTCAATGCCAAATCCGTCTCAGTTGATCAAAAATTTAACTGACGTCGCACGCAAACAAAACGAATCGAATCAAACAAGTTGCCGTCAAGCATTTTGTGCTAAATTGTTGGGAATCGAAGAAAAAGTAAGAATTGACAAACTTCTAAGACCTAATTAAGCTTTGTGCTTTTTAGTTGAGTGAACGCTCTTTGTTGGATCCCGGATTTTCTTCGAAACGTAATGAATGGCGTACTGCTTTGGAAAAAAATGGCGACACTAGACGTTTATGTCAAGAGAGTGGTTTAATTTTTGACAACGCCGACATTTTGATTTTCAACAAAGAGCAATTGAATGAGTTGGACTCAGTTCAAACGTAAGAACTTAAAAAGCTTTTCTAATTTTAAAAGAGCTGATTTTAGACTTGGTGTTGCGTTGTTCCAAGTGGCAAATGCATTAATACTTGAATGTTTGAAAGAACCATTTGCTGATAATCATCGAGGTCCTCTTCCGATTGCAACAACTACCTTTGCTAGTTGGGCCCAAGGAGTTTGCAATGCCTCTTCAATAAACGAGCTTTTCTTCTACTTGACATCTATCCAAAGCGTCATTAAATGGAGCTATAAGATTCCGAAGAATGTGTCTTGCACTTTATGGTTTGTTTCCACTTGTTAAAATCACAGTTTAATGATTGCTTTTTAGTGGAGCTCGAGGCACAAAAAGTACAATGATAAAGTGCTCTAGCTGTGCGCATCCATTCCATAAAACATGTGCTTCTACGGATTCGTCGTCCGAGAATTTTGTTTGCAGTTCATGCGAACCGCCCGTTATAGACCAGTCATCTCGCCGCAAGAAATTCAAACCTGGCCATTACTTGAAGTTATCAACTGTTGGAAATGTGTAATCCGAGTGTTTGGCATTAAGTATCTCTTACAATCCAGATGTACGGCTATTTGTTATTGTTGTGTTGTTGTTGTGTGATATAGCTTTAATTGTTACCAGTGGATATTCAATATAAGTTTCCTGAAATAAAAAGCATGGCATCTAATTTGAACAGCTGAACTGTGTTATAAAATTGTTGAGTTTTAAAAGCAACTTTACAAATGATTTCGACTCATAAAAGCTCAAAAATCCATTGCTTTTATCCAGTTGTGCAACTCGTGTTTAACATCCGTGAGTTTAAAAATTAAAGCGCTCGCATAGCAACCGGAATGCAAAAAACAAGCGGTTCGCAGATTTTATTACCCTTCGGTCATCGGGAGAAAAGAGATGAGAAGCAGTTGCGATTGCGAGTCTCGGTCAGCTTGTTGAAACAAGCGCTGATCAGTTGTTGGGCGTTTTGACCAATTTTAGTGCTCTTGGCTATTCCGTTGGTTGTTGCACAATGAAATTAAGCTCTGTTCTCTTAAAAGGTATGAGTTTCACACAATAAACTTGTGCAAAATCACAATTTGTAATAAACGACTTCATACACTGAGATTCAAAACTGTATCACTCGTTTTGCGTTCTGAAGTTCAACAAATAAATGTCTAAAGCTTTAACAACATATTTATTATCTGATCAACAACAACATTTGATTAAACAATGCGACCCTTTTTGCGAGCTCGGTCCATCTTCTTCTTGACCTTCTGATCACGACGTTTGGCAATGTTAGTCTCGCGCTTACTCTGCTTCTTTCCTTTGTCCTGCTTGACTTTCTCAACACGTTCGTCCCATTTCTTTTTACGCTTATCCTTGGCTTTTCCTTTGCGTTTGAGAGCCTTAGAAACCAGTACCAAATTATCCTATTTAAAAGATTATGACTGAAGATATTCAAAAGCACAAACCTTGACCTTTTTACCCTGTGCCCGCTTCATTGCTGTGTCCCACTTAATCTTGTCTTCGAGGATGGTTGCCTTCTTCGGATTTTTAGTTCGGATCTTTTCAATGAAGTCAGTTCGTTTCTCGAGCATCTTTTGCAATGAAGCGTAATCACGACCAGATAATTTCCCACCTTTCTCTTTCTTTTTCGGTGGCTTATTATCTTTGATCACAAAATCCAACTTTGAGAAGCTTATCGAATTCTTTCCTGCGACCATTGCATAGATCCTAAAAAGTTCAATTGGTAATTAATTTAAAAAAACAGTCTTGCAAAAAACAAACAAACAAACTTTTCAATTTCCACTTTTTGATTTTTTAACACATAGTCAACTATTAACTTTAACAATAGTGATTTATTCTTTGATCAACAACAACAAATAACAATGATTTAACATTAAACAATGCGGCCTTTCTTGCGAGCTCGCTCCATCTTCTTCTTAGTTTTTTCGTCACGACGCTTGGCCAGATTAGTCTCGCGTTTATCCTTGCTTCTTTTCTTTGTCCTGTTTGACTTTCTCAACACGTTCGTCCCATTTCTTTTTACGCTTATCCTTGACCTTTTCTTTGCGTTTAACAGCTTTAGAAAGAAGTTCCACATTATCCTAAAAGTTTAATAAATTTGTGTCTTTTCTTTGTAAATACGAACCTTGACCTTCTTGCCTTCTGCTCGTTTCAATGCGGTATTCCACTTAATCTTGTCTTCGAGGATGGTTGCCTTCTCAGGATTTTTAGTTCGGACCTTTTCAATGAAGTCAGTTCGTTTCTCAAGTTTCTTTTGCAACGAGGCATAATCACGACCAGACAGCTTTTCACTTCTCTCCTTCTTTGTCAGTGGCTTATCTGCTTTGATAACAAAATCCAACTTTGAGAAACTCATTGAGCTTTTTTCCGGCGCATCACTTTCTTTGATGTCTCCGTCGTTTTTGATGGCAACCGGCTTTTGTTCCTTTTGGTTCTCATTTCTGGCCGTTTTTGCTTGAGATGCCTTCTTCTTGCGGCTTTCTTTTCTGAAAATAAGCAGAACACTTAACTATCCAACATTCTTAAAGCACTCACTGCAACTCGCGTCTCTTCTTCTTGTCCGCTTCGGTTAATGGCATTTTTTGCTTACGGGCCTTTTTTGAATGGAACGCCGTCTTCATCCAGTTCAGCATTCCTAACAACCAAACTATTTACAAAAGCCAATTTGATAAGTTCTTACTTTTTGCCATTAGACGTTACACTGCGAACAAACGGTCGCTTGCCAACGCCTTTCTTCTTTAAAATCTCCAAAACTTCACTGTCAATTTCAGGACCGCCATTTTCTTTAGTTTCGTCGGAATTAACCTAAAAACAGTTATAATTTAGCATTGAGAATATTCCATACTTTTTTCACGACGTTGACTTTAGGACGAGCCGGCATTTTGTTGGCAAGCTTTGAATTGGACAGAATTTTGTAGATTTCGGAAATAGTTTGCGGAACAGCTCCCATTTTTTGTGCCAGTTGTTGTTTCTTCGCATTGTCGAACGTCTTTTGCTGCTCTAAAAAGAAGTACAGTCAATTTTTAACGAGTTTAATAAACCTACTCTTTGAAAGCTTCTGATTGACCGCCGCGTGCTTTTGCTTCTTGATGATGTCCAACGCTCCGTCTTCGAATCCCCAAACACTAACTGGCAAATAGTCTACATTGCGCAGAATATTTGCTTGTGTCGTGAACAGAAATTTATTCAGATCTTTCTTTTTGTCCGCCATCTTAGAACATAAAATAAAAATTGAACAAAAAGGGCGAAATCTTCTTTGTGCTAACGAAGTGCATCAAAGATTTGTTGTTCGAGAGCGGAGTTTTTGTGTGTTAGTTAAGAGTTAATTAAGATTTATGGGTACGGTAAACGAATTTAATCTACTCAATAGCAATGTAAACAAACTATTTTCGCAGAACAACATCGTTTGCTTGTTGTTGGCGGAGGGACTGCTGGAAATGCTCTTGCTTCTCGATTTAGTCGATATTTGCCAAAAGGTCAAGTTGCAGTTGTAGATGGAGATCCGGTAAATTTAAAGAGACTTGCACATTCACTTACCACGTTTTAGAAACATTATTATCAACCGGGCTTCACTTTGTTGGGTGGAGGACTGGCACCGCCCGCAGCTTTGGTGAAAAACCGTGAGAAGTGCTTACCAAAAAGTGTAAAACTTTATCAAGTTGATGCCGGAGAGTTCAATCCCGCTAAGAATTCAGTAACCTTAAAGTTAGTTTCAAACATCACTAAAAATTAATCTTTTGTGTTTAAGAGATGGAACAGAAATCGGCTATGAATTTTTGGTGGTTTCCACTGGCCTGGATCTTCGATTTGATTTGGTAAGCTTCCAAGAACATTATTTTGGATAATATTAAAATATAGGTGGAAGGTTTGACTGACGCGTTAAACGAAGAAAACAACGGAGTTTGTTCAATTTATCGCTTTGATTTGGCACAAAAAACTTATCTGGAACTGCAACGATTTCAAGGCGGCACTGCTGTCTTTACGTATCCTAACACACCAATAAAATGCCCAGGCGCACCACAAAAGATTGCCTACTTGGCCGACGAAATCTTCAGACAGGTTTGCCACTTTGAAACACTTTTGCAATCAAATGTGCATTTAGAACAACGTGCGTGACAAGACAAAGATAATTTTTAACAACACGCTGGGAGTTATCTTTCCGGGTAAGTCTTATTTATATGCACACAATTGAAGCAAACATTGCTTTTAGTTCCAAAATATGCCGATGAGTTGATGAAAGTTATAAACAGTCGAGGAATTGAATTGAACACGCGAGACAATCTAATCAAAGTAGACACCAAAAATCGTGTCGCAACTTTTCAAGTTATCGATTCAAACCAAAAGCCGACGGATAAGTTGAAAGAAATCAAGGTAAACGTTGGTGTACTTTTAAAAACAACAAAGTCTGCGATTTAGTATGATTTATTGCATGTTGGGCCACCTTGTTCAGGCGTTGAGTCTTTGCGCAATGCTTTTAAAAATGGAGACAACTTTACGGACTCGAACGGTTGGGTCACTGTTGAAGGTGCTTTAAAAATTCAAAAATGCACGCAATTCGTGTTTAGAAAAGACGCTTCAATCCAAAATCTACAAAAACGTCTTTGCATTTGGCGATCGTGCTGGAACGACTAACAAAAAGACTGCGGCTGCCGTTGGTTTGTTTGCACTTAAACACTATGACACTTTTAAATGTGTTTAGCTGACCAACTTCGAGTTTTGACTCCAAATTTAAAAGCTGTGATGGAAGGAAAGCCTTTGCCAAATGATGAAGTAAGTTTTTTGTTTTCGTATCAAAACATTAAATGACTTTTCAGTACGCCGGATACGCAAGTTGTCCCACTTGTCATCGATTCGAAACATGTCATTCTAGCAGAATTTAATCACGAAGGACCGATCGAAACGATGCCATTGAATCAAGCTCGACCTTCATTTCTCAATTATTGGGTTACACGCTACTTTGTTGTGTGGCTTTATTGGAATGTCCACGTGAAAGGCTTCTGGTCCGGTCCCAGCAAAATCCGCAAAGTTTTGCATCTCGGTTTTGACAAGCAATCAAAACAGAAATAACTCGTTCATATTTGCATTCTTTCAAGTCCATCTATTCAAACTATTAGCGTAACTATTTATTAGTTCATTAATTATTATGTTATTAGCGACCATTTTGATGCAATAAATCTTCGAGTATTTGTTTCCGCATTAGCAAGAATATAGTTGCAAAGCCGATTGTCACGGTGAAAAGAAACGTTGAAGAGGCAATCAACAGTCCAAACGCGGCAAGCGAAACGCAATATTCTGTTATGGCTTTTGGCTCTTCTTTGAGTGAATTCAGAGAAAGCTGTTCACTGAGCAGTTTGTCCAGAGCTGGAAACAGGAACTTTTGACTTGCTTTTTACACTGTACAAACCTTGTTGTTGCTCTGCCGATGTTTCGGGGTCCAAAACTGTGAGTTGTTGGGCATGTAATCTCCACGCATCTTTTTGATTAGAGGCATAACGTTTTGTTCGGTTCGAATGCAGTCCGTCGCATTTTGGTGGCTAGAAGTTAAAGATTTAAAACATCTCCAGAAATAAACAAACCCCGTTGCCGAGTTCTTTCATCACAACCGAAATGGCACACTCAAATCCTACAACTTCACGATCCGGAAACTTGACGACCGGAGCTTCGGCACTTGCTTTGAGTTGATCAGTTGCGTAGACTGGTGTAGGCATAATGAAGGTGTCCATTGAGCAGCTAAAAGTTAGTTGTCATTCAAATTAATGCCTAAAGATATTCGCACCCTTGCGCATCAACAACCAACTGCTTTTTGCCTTGTCCGTCGTCCACAAAGCACGAATGAACTCGCATAGCAAACATTTCATTCATAGCGTCTGCTGCATGAGCAGAATTAACTGGTTCGCATTTCCACTAAAACAACAATGTTCAAAAGTATCTTTTTGAGTGATTCTTACCTCGTGTACAGCAGTTTCTCCAACTCTAACGTTTTTCAAGTCGGCTCCATTCTGTGCTTTGATTCGATAGTCACAACGAGGTGGTTGCATCTCGTTGTTTAATTCGAGCGTTGGTGGTGCGCTAACATCTATTTTTGTAGTTACTTGCTTGTCTCGCTCTTCATAAAGACAGTCAACTCTGTACGCCTTATCGATTTTTGTGACGAAGCTTTGATGAAAAGAAACCACAATGACAGTAGAAACGCGCAAACCGGGCGGATTCATCTAAATTTAGACTGTTAGTTAATTAGTTTAAAAGCATTTTACCGTTCTATCTCGAACATTATTACAAGTCCCAAGTCTGACATCGATTTCAGCACTGTTTGATTGAGTTTGTCTTCGTCTTCTGGCAATGTCGCATGGCGGACAAACAAGTGGGCATTTCTCGTCCGGCTGAAGTTTGCTACTGTAACGTCGACTGTTCGGAGTTTGAGTGCCTCTCAAGAAATCGTGCCAGTTTCCACGTTCGTAGTTTCCGAAGCCGTTGCCTCCATTTTTAGGTTGGCTGAACAGTCTAGCCGGATCTAATGGCAAATCTCCAGCTTCATCCGATGGACTTCTGTTACTTGTCACTTCATTCTTGTGCACATCGGCCGTTTCTCGCTCCTCACTTTCAGTCAAGTCATACACTCGGACACATTCACTGTTTGAGTACTCGCTTAAAACTTAGATCGTTATTTAATGTTTCTTATTTAGACTACTTATCTTTGACATATATGCGACCTTAATAAAGTTGAATTACAAATATAATTTAAATTGTGGTTGTTTGGATTCGAATAAATGTTTGAAGTTTTGATTTCGATAATACTTCTAGTTTTAAAAATGGCTTAAAAGATGTTTGAAACCCTATTTATGAATATGCCCATAACCAGACAAAATCAATATGGGAAGAACACTGAAATTGATGCTTTTTTCAAAAACACGTTTAAACATTTTTGCATCTATTCTTTCACGGGATTATTAAAGTTTGTTTGAGTAAGCTACTTGAATATAGTCATTCCTGTTGTTTTAAAACGGAAATTAGTCGAGCCATATGTCCCGCCAAACTCATTTATTGCATTTGACGACTATAAAAGTGTCAAAGAAATGGCCGAGCACATGAAAAAGCTTATGAACAACAAAACCGAATACATGTAAGTTTTGCAGTCTTTTCAAAACAACCCTACCTTTAAATGGCCTTTTTGTTGCAACGGAAAAGTGAATGTTGTCTTTCTCGCAGTTAATCACTGGAACACCTTAAATTAAATCCAATTATATTGTTTACATTTAGTTGACTCGCCTACTACCGCATTTTCCAAATCTGCTCGTTGTTCAGCAAAAACAAGTGTCAACTGAAATTTGAAACATTCAAATTCTTAAATTCATTGTTCGATTTTTTCAACAGAAAGCTAGGTTAGAAGGTCAGGGTCTACGCATTCATCCGTGCAATTACAAAAGTTGTGTATTGCGCTCGCGAACGTAATTTAGTAAAGTAGAGTATTCAGTGCTTTGAGGTCTCAAAAGGATTCAAACAAAGAGTCAATGTTAGTTGAATAGTTCGGACATCTCTTTAAACACTTTGCATTTGAGAAAACTTACATTTAAAATCAGTTGAATGAGAGCAAAGACGTTCAATCTAGGCATGCGATGACTTTCAGGGAAATGTTCACAATATGCTCCAAATTACATAGATTCGACTAAATTGAGTAAATTAAATTGGATTTAAAACATACAGCAAAAGAACGCACGAAGCTATTTCAACGAAATTCAAATTTGTTTTCCCCTATTGCATACAAATAACTGTTCAATCAAAGAGGGCGCTAAGGTTGGAGGGCATGGTTGCTTGAGGAGTGGACGCCGAGCAAACAACCGTCGAGAGTGTTTACCGACTATAATCCACAAATAGAAGGTCAGCATCGCAAATCAGCCGAAGATTGAAGCCGCGGACAGCTAGCAAGCAATCCCCAAATTCTCCCGAAAGAAAGCATCCATCTCAGCAAGCGGCACAAAAGCACGAACTCTGGGATGTGCTCAAATACAAATGTTGCATAAACCATCAATAACTTAACAGAGGTTTGTTGACTAATGCGCAACTTGTGTTGAACCACCACAAATAATGTCAACAGTTTTGATCGGCACTCAAAAATGATTCAAGCGGAGGACCCGCGCCTTACAATAGAAGATACAAAGGCGTTTTTAACCTTGCAACTGGGAGGGTCGATCCATTTGTAAAAAAGCCATAACACTGAAGCCCAAGCGAATAGTTTAAAACCGGCAATTTGTGTCAATAAAACACCTTTGCGCAATTACCGCATTGCGGTCAAATACGCATTGTCCAGCTAACAGCTTAATGACGCAATTATGCTAGAAACCATTCCTGTAAGTGTCCCGCAGCGGCATCCAACAAAAAGTTTACATTTTATGAGTCTTTGTTGGACAACTTAAACCTGCCGCCACACCATCTTGTTCTTCGATCCTCCCTATTTGACATCTTTATTCGCTCGCCAATAAAAAATCAAGGACACCGTGTTGATGAGCACCGAAAGGCAATTTTTCGTCGAAATGACGAGGATGAACGGATGCGGCGCCAGATCTCCTTATTAGAACGCACTGAGACTCGCTCAAAAACTTGGACCTTTTTGTAGCAAAGGTCAGCAAGTTCATTTGCTAATTCGAGTCTTTTTTCTCTGTTTTTTCGCCGCTCAATTAATAAGCGAGCCTTGAACACGAAGAGAAAAAGACGAACAATAGACTCATAATGGAAGGTCACTACGCGGCCATTCACATCTACGATCTCGGGTCAAAATAGCTCTTTTCTTCCACCTTGTCGATTGACCAATATTCTCTTTGTAATATTCCCACGACCAGCAATTTAGACTCGGGTCATTTGCTTAAACTTAAATGACAACTTATGTGGGTCAGCGTTTATTGCTTGCGTATATTGCACAATCAATAACGGTTTTTAAACAATTATGAACTCATTTAGCGTGAAGAGATGAGGAGCGTCCGGATCGAACGTTTTGCTGCTGTTGCTGGATTTGTTGCTAAATCAAAAAGGATGCTTTAAAGTGTATGCACAAACTAACCAGTCGGAAATGTTTGACGACTTTGCGCGGCAAGAACGTTTCAAATGCTCGAGACACTTTAATCATTGACTCATCGTGCAACACCTCGGTGTACTTTAGTATTGCAATCGAAAGGCTTTTCGCCAAGCAGTTTGTCTGAACTCAATTAAACTTATATGTTTGGAACTTAAAGCTTACAAGAATGCTCAAAGTACGGAACGGCTTGTTCAACATCAACATCTTTCGGTCTGTATGAAAAGAAGCTAACTTCAAATGTGTAACATAAACAAGAGTTATCCAAAAGTTCTCCCATTGTCCTAAACCGAAAATTGTTAAACAAAATGGACTGCAAGTTACCGTCTATTTGTTCCGACTTTGTCGATGTCTGTGTTGAAGTTTGTATACTGCAAACTATAGTCTTCGGTGATCTCGGCCAATATATAAGGAATGTACAGTTGTCTTTTGCATCGACGAGGAGACGTTGCAGTTAAGTTGCCATAAAGGAAAGGAATTCGTACGTTGCGAGTGTGCATGCAAGTCAAAACAAAGACAAACTTCCGCATGCTTAAAAATGACATAGGCTTTAATTGTTTAGTCTTATTTACCGGATTTGTGTTGAATTGCAACAAAAGGCTTTTTGTCGCTGCAATTGACGGATGCGCCTTAAAATTGAATTTAAATGCTTGATATTAAAGTCCTATCGAATACCCAAACAGATGGATGCTAAATATTTGAACACGAGTTTTAATAATTTGTGTCTAAAAACAAACCTGCCATTGCCGATTTAAATCAAATCCCATTAACGAACATCTATAGTTTCCAAGCACACAACCATCTGGATTCAGCATGGGAACAATTTTAAAGATGAATATTGACCGAAGCTTTTTTGCTCTTTTGTCGTTGCCTAATAAAAACTCAAGAAATCCTTCTAAAACGTGGCTAGACGGCGTTTCACCAGGGTGGACGCGGGCAGTAACGAAGACAATTTTTTGTTTTGAAGAGTGCAAATTGTCCGGTGTAGAAATTGTCAGCAGATCAACGCGGCGTTTTTGCTAAATTAGATCTGTTTTCATAGAAACTTCATAAAAACTTACAACTGAATTGCAGAGCGGATCTCGTCGATAATAGTCCAACTTTCTGTCGTCGATTTGCTTCAAAAACGTTTGTAAACGAGTATAAGTGTACGGAATGCTGTAAGCAAATTCAATACGACCTTCATCTCTAAATAAGTGCACAAAAGAGAGAATAAAACGATTTGAATGTGCTTGGCTTTTGTAATAGTAAATTTGATTGAGCGGTATTCTGTTCCTAAATAAAATGCTTTAGTGGCAGCAAATAACAAAAAACTTACCAGCCACCGCCTTCCAAATTAACTTCTCGATAGACTGGAGCCGCACAGTTTTTGTCGAATAAATTGCGCAGTTTTGAAAAATTAACGACATTGAACACTACCCTCTAAATTTACTTGGCATTAGAGATTAAAGTCCAAAACTCACTTGATTCTTATGCATGTTATCACAAGAAAAATAAAACCAGACTCTGTAGCTTTGATTACATGTATCCGGTCGAATAAACAGATCATATTCATCAATAGACAATTCATCTACTCTGCCAAGATTTCCTGATTCAAATGTCGCATCAAATACTAAATGCCCTAAGGGAGGATAGCGATCTGGAGGTTGGACGTTTCCGACAATTGCGGCACTTTGAGTTGTCATGATCCTAAAATCAAATCAAATTAAAAACGGTAACAGAGTGTGCAAGCCGTGGGTGCACCGTTAAATGGCGGAAGCTCTTGGCACGTCCAGCCAACTGAAAACTCGGTACGTAAATAAGCTTTTACACGCTTGATAGACCAACGACCTGTGCTGTCTTCAAAATATCCGCTTCCAAGAACCAGCCCATTCTTTGCAAAACATATTTATTCTCGACTATACACTAATAACATTTAATGACGAAATCAGATTTTGAAACCGTGAAGTTCAGCTAGCTTTCGGATGACAAAAACATGTGAAGCGTAGAGATCAAGGTCTGGAGTGACATCCACAAACTTTACATTCTTCGCATCGTCTCCAGCCTAAATAATTATTATTGAACAACACGAGAATCTTTCAAATTGTTTACCTTGAATTTAGCTTTGTCCAACAGTCCACTGTCATCATGAAAATTGACTGCTACTGTTTCCATCCAGCTATTGTCAGTGTTTCTCGGATCATCAACATAGCCTTTATATATCTCGGTTCCTTTTGTCCAAAGAGAATCTAACTGTTCGTCATTAACGCCATCCAACGCTTCTTCGGTAAATTCACGCTTAAGTGTTGCTGAAACTTTTTCGCCTGCATCTACCATGCCGCCTGAAAGATAAATTAGTTGATTGACAAATTGAATGCTAAAAGCCCACCAGGAAGCGCCCATTCACCTAAAATTAAACATTACTTCAATTAGAAATATCAAAACACCTGTGTCGTGACGTTGAATAGCTACAATTTGAAGTTGACCATTAATAATTCGAGAGACAATTGGGTCTGCGGCGTGGTTTGGGCCCCATTTGCCAAGAATTCCACGTCCTTTAAGACCAGTCCGGCCACAAACATTTCTTGGACGCCCATCCACTATTTCGTATTTGCTTTAATTCCAAGAATTACAAACTAATGAGCCGTAAAAAACATACCCAACATGAGAAGTTCTGTCTATATCGCCATCAATGCTATTCCATTTAAATTTGCTGTCAGATGTTATGTCGGGATCAGCCCACGGTTTGCCTTTTGTTGATTCATCAGTGTACTCAATTGGATTATACTCATCAAAAGCAACATTCCACAAAACTTTATCGTCAGGCACTTTAAATCGATAAACTTGACTTTTCAAATACGGCTTGTCTAAATGCGCATTGATTAATTAGTTATTTTCAAAGTGATCTCACCTGTACTTCGGCATTTTGTATGCAGAGAATTGGAATTTGTAATCTTGGACATTTGTTGTTGGCCCTTGACGACTGGATTGAGTGGTCGACGTAAGATTTGCATGCAAAGTCGGCTGAAATGAGCAAATAAATTTCGGTTGGGTGAATTTTGTGCACGGCTCTGTCCAAAAACCATTCTTACAAAAGTACACTCGGTTTACAGTCAAACTGATGTTAAATGGTGGGAAAGTAATTTGCATGAAGTTTAGAACAGATGAATCTACTACGCATTAAAACTTTAGATTAAAAGCAACTTTGCATAGAGCAAAACAATCAAAGTTCTCTCTTTTTTCAATGAAAGAATTCCTAGTTTATTGTCACACTTTTCGGATTTTTAAAAGTTCTTTTTATTCCTGTAAACTCACGGTACAACATCGCAATTCTTTATTTACCTTAAAAACAACAATATTTTGACTAATTTTGAAACCTTTTTGCGCCGCTCCAACTGAATATTTCAAACGTGGCATTGTGTTATTTTTACGATTTATTAGAGAAAATTGCTGACAAAACTACATTTTTAGATCTGCGCTTGAAATGCTCGCAACAGACGTACGTTTAATTGTGGATTCAGTTTTTACAATGTTGTTTAGGAATTTCACAGCTCCGACTTTGACGATGTCGATCTATTTTTGGCAAAACAGGATGGAATGGTTGTTCGTCCGGCCGGTCAAATGTGCAATCACGGTCCGCGTCAGAGATGCTCAAACTGTTTGCCAATCGATGTAAGTTTGATTCTAGTAATTTGCGTGCTAACTTTGTTGTTCAGCCCTATGATGAAGAGTACTTGAAAAGCAAAGACATCAAGCACATGTCTTTTCACACTTATGTTCGGAAACTAACAGATTTGCATGGCCGTGGCACTCAATTGAAAACTCCGCTTGAAAATGTGAATTGTGTTTTGAACTTGAATTGCACTAGTGGTCACAAGCCCTACCCGAAAGGAATTTGCACAAAATGCCGTCCGCCAACATTGACGCTCAATCGACAGGTAAACATATTTTTGTTCTTTAGTACTTTTGACCTCCGCTTTTAAGGTCTTTCGTCACGTGGACAATATTACAATTGAGAATGAGGATGTTGTTAATCGCTTTTTGGACTTTTGGCGCAACAGTTCGCACCAACGTGCTGGATATTTGATTGGAAGCTATGAGCCGTTTTTGGACGTGCCACTTGGAATAAAAGCAGTTGTTACGGCAATTTATGAACCACCGCAGAGTTCGACTGAGAATGGAGTGACTTTTGAAGAAGATCCGCATCATAAAATTGTTGACGATTTGTGCTCATGGCTTGGAATGCAACGCGTTGGATGGATTTTTACCGACTTGTGGACCGAGAATGCATCAGCTGGAACTGTGTTTTGCACTCGACATGAGAAGTCCTTTTTGTTGACTGCGCGCGAATGTATTACGGCCGGCTCTTTCCAGAACAAATACAAGAACAAGACATGGTTTTGCAGTGAAACCAACTTTGGCTCCAAATTTGTTACAATTGTCGCATCTGGCGATAAGTCCAAGCAGGTTCATTTCAGTGGTTATCAAGTTTCAAATCAGTGTACTGCAATGGTTGAAGCCGATATCCTTTGTCCTACTTCACATCCTGAATTTGCATGGGTTCGTGAGACACCGTTGAATGAGAAACACTTCATTACAGATGTTCAGTACACGGTAACTTTTTCTGATTACACTCCTTTAAGTATTAAAATGTTTAGGAGAAAAATGAGTATGGAGCAGAAGTTCGCAAGAATGGACGTCCGATGCCTGTTGAATATTTGTTGGTTGATGTTCCTACTGGTATGCCTAAAGAGCCTTGTTACACCTTCCATGCATCGCAGCCGAACAAGGGTTTTCGCTATTGAGAATCGAACGTTGATTGGAAAGCCTCAGGTTTGTTTTACTGCATTTGTTGAGCATTAAATCACTGTTTTTAGGACTTCAAAGCCGTTGAGCAATACGTGTTGAATTTTTCGGAGAATCAATTTCTGGAGCTGGCATCTAATTTTCACTTTTTGTTGTATCTCTTGACGAACGATGTTCTGAAGTTCGAGCCAAGTGAAATCCGCGAACTCTGTCAAATTGTCAAGAAGCGTGACCGACCTGCAGCCGTTGAGTGGGCTGAAAATAACAGCAATTGGGGCACGTTCCTCGTCTTGGTTAATGCCAATCGTGATTAATTTGGGAATAAATATTTAACAACTTGTTGGACTTTATTTGATTTTGAGTAGTTTGTTTGACTTTGAGCATGAGTTTGCGAGTTTATTAGTTTTTTATTGCAAACAAAGAGCGAAAGTTGTTTATAACAAATAAACAATTGAAACGGTTAGCGGTTTGCGCGCCAAACATCATTGAAGAAATTTTCTCAATATCCAACTTCGAACAGCCGGAGACCAAGACGCTCTTCTTTTATTTGCGCACTCCCGAATAGGATTTGAAAGATGCGGCGGTAATAACAAACGCTGGGGAATGTTTCTAGTCGCTGGAGTGAGTACCTCCTCTATTGGTCACTTAATCCGTTCAAAGAAAGCGTTTTGATCTAGTTTTAAAATGCTGCAGTTGTTTTTCACGTATTTAATTTTTCACACAGCTTATGCGCTAACCGATTTTACACTATCTTGTCAACGAGGCTATAAAATATCAGGAATCCACAGGTAAAAACAGCTGTGCTTTTTTGGTTATAATCAGTTAATTTTAAGATCTAACTCGATTCATCAAAATGGAAAAGCAGGGTCTTTAAGCATCGAATGTCAGTCAATACTTGACACGGATTTAGATTCGGTTAGCTTTAAGCTCAAGTTGTCAATTTTAAAAAGTAGTTTGATCAAATGCGTAAGTTTAGATTGTTTGCCAAACACTCACTAGCACTCCTCAGTGTAACGGACAAATCGAAGGATGTTCGGGGAATCAATGGCTCGCAGGATTTCATGCTTACGGCATTGAAAATAAAACAAATGTAGTTTTGTAAGTAAAGTCTATATTGTTTGACTAACTAAATCTGTCCAATTTAAGACTGGATCCCGTTTGTTGTTCATCGCCAAAAATAAAATTGGACGCAACTGCTTGTGCAACAGAAAGAATAAACGAGGCAGTAAACCATTTCAACACGAAATTTTCGGCCTAGTTTATCGCGGCATCCAAGTAATCTCGAGACTTTCTAACTTTAATGCACGTTGTTTTCAATTTAGTGCTGGCACCAGTTCGACGCAAATAACACATTGGTTGATCTTGTTTGGAAGATGGAAGTTTGCCAGCTATTGAGTTCACACAATGCGGGCGCTCATGATTTCGCTGCAGCAACAGGCACAATAAAAACGCCTTTCTCTAAATAAAACACATTTTTAGCTAATAGCAATTGTCCTGCGTGCAGTTGTCACTGCGGAATTGATACATGTTCCAACGGTCACGAGCCAATTCGTGTCATCCATAAACATTTGGGAAGTGACTGTAGTTGTGATTGTCTTTGTAGGTAAGTGTACTTAACGAATTCTATGTTGATTTAATTGCGTCAACATTTTTAGATACGAATGCATTTGATTTGAAAAAAATGAAAATCACATTGAAAACTATACAATTTCTTGTTGGTTTAAATCTTCAAAGCCTCCAAATATCAATGACAAGCGTTTATTCTTAATAAATTAATAAAATACAAGTTGCCATGCTGATTGAAATAAATACTTTATGTACGTTTAACGCCATCTGGACGAAGAAGGAGACGAGCCGGGATGTCCACGACGTGGATAAGCCGATGGACGACCATGTGGACCTGGAGGCGGATGATTTGATCGAGCCGCATTCCAAAACGCTTTCAGCGCTTCACCCATAACGTCGTTTTTCATGTTGTTTAAGTTCATTGTCTCTATGCCAGTCGAAATTGAATGAGAGTTGTTGGGATAAGGACTAGAAGCTGAAATCAAGAGAATATCGCTGTTGAAAAGGTTTTATTTACCGTCGTATCGCCCGTCTTCATAATTTTCCATGTAAGAATTTCCATAATGTCGACTAGCATTCTCATAATAACGTGGATCGCTTTCCCATTCATTTGAGTAGCCTTGTGGATCCTAAAAAGTTTGATTGTTTTAATTGATCAAACTAAACTGCATACATAATTTCGGTAAAAGACCCGGCTATTTTGAGAGCCTCGGTTTGGAGGCATTCCATACATATCATAAGGCTGTGATTGTTGCGCTAAAAGCATGATTTAGATCTTAAATTCGTTATATCCACTTACGCATTTGCATATTTCCACCTTGCTGTTGTTTTGGTGCCGCAATAGAAACAGTCACAGTTTTTCCGTCGATATTGAATGTATCCTTTCTAAAGATTTGGAATGATTATGTTGATTAGTGCATCAATTTTGCTTACTTCAATAGTTCTTTTGCAACTGCGGGACTCGAGAGATTAATGAAGCCAAAATGTCGGAAAGGAGTCGGTATGAACGCATCGGTGATCAACGTCTTTGGATCTATTTTGCGAGCCTCCATTCCAAAGAATTCACGTAGTCGCTTGCTTGTAATTTTCTCTTCCAAGTGGCCGACAAACAATCTAACATCTTCAAAGTTCCTCTTTTCAGATTCTGCGGACTAAAAACAGAACTTAATTACACATTTCTTGCATGTTATTTGTACTTTTGACAGTGGAAACTTCACATGGCATTTGCGCCCACCAATATTGTGCGTTGCATCCAAAACAGCATTTTGCTCAGCTAACGTGGACATCCGAATAAAACCAAATCCTCGGCTTTGCCCACTTGAATCTTTTTTTATCTAAATCCGAATAGTTAACAACTTTTACACAAACAACACTCTCGTTTCCGACTCAGAAAACCGTCGCACAAAACATTCACAAACTAAATCTACCTCCGTAAGATTCACAGTTCCGAACTTTTCAAAATACGTCTTCAACTCGCTTTCCTCCAACTTAAACGGTAGACCTAAGATTAGCAGATCGGTGCAACCCTCCACTTTACTTTTGCCACCATTCTCGCCAACCGGACTCTCATCTTCTTCTTTGTTCAGACGGAGCAACTTCGTAACCTGTGTACCGTGCAAAATACCATCGCCTTCAGAGTCACTTGACACCGGATCGTCCATCATTTTTTTGCGCTTCGGATTCTGTTCACCTTAAACAAATCAGTCTTACAGTTGGCATTCAAACCACTCAAACTTTTCGGAATACAAGCAAATTTAGCACACATTTTACGCATTCCACAATGTCCGAACTTGACACTTTCATTATATGAGCGTTATAAATCCGTTAAACACCGAATAGTCTAATCAAAACACAACAAAGTCGAAGTCTCAAAACGCACCAATTTGAACACACTCAAACAGCTGATTGCATAAACAGACTTTTGCAGTGTCAAACGCTTTAACATAAACTTTAGCGAAACCACACAAACAGCTCATAAGCAGACTTGTTTCGAACGCATTAAAATAATGAAAATGCCAAGTTGACACACATCTCGCTCTTTCAACTCTCATAAACCATTCAAAAGTGTTCAATCAAAACGTATTCAGTCAACACTATCCATTAACTCGCTTTGCTATTTAACTTACCTGGCATTAAACGCTTTGCTGTTTCAGTTTGGAATATGACCGTAAACACTTTATCATTCCAGCCGCCAACAGGTGGGCAAAACTTGGTGCCAGTAGAGTCGATTCTAAAAACAAACATGTTTTCAATTCATTTAAGTCCGAAGCTTACAGCAAAGCTCGAGAAGCTCCAGTCTTTGGGTTTTTGAACTTCAAACCATGGGCGCCGGGAAAGGCGTGCGACAATGTTGAAATGCTTAAGGTATTGTCTTCGGAATTTGTTGGCAACTCAATTGGCTCGTCGGTTGCAGAGGTCGTCACTACAACGTATTCGGGCTGAAAACAAAAAGAACTACAACAATGCACATTAAACAATTACCTCAGCACTTTGACCGCTGTCTTCACGTTTAACATCCGATTCTTTTGCAGGTTCAGACATTTTAGCGTAGCTAAAGTTGGAGGATAAAATCGAAATTACTGTTCAAACCAGATATGAATAGAATCTAACTATGAGAAAGACGAACACGCAGTTGAGTACATTCTTTATTTTCGCAGACAATTGATATGCATGTTTAAAAGTGACTAAATGTGTGAGAACTGTTCATATCTTTGATTCGCGCTTAAGAAGCTGAGGAATTTCCGAAAAGCGGTCGACGTTTGAGTTGAGGCCAAAGGTGCCGATTCTCCAAATTTTCCCAGTTGTCTCGCCAAGTCCACCAGCGATTTCAATTCCATTTGGCCATCAATCTTGACTGCACATGTTTCCAGTCAACTCCTTCGGGCACTTTAACAGTTGTTAAACAAGGCAAACGAAGCGACTAAAGCAGTCAAAATTATTTGAGTTTTTGGATAATAACTAACCTCATCTTCAACAAATAATTCGAATCCAGCATCTTTAAGTTGACTGTAGAGAACTTTCGCGTTTTCTTGATGGCGCTTTATTGAACTTTCCACTCCTTCACGAACAATTGCTGCCAATGCTTCGCGCAACGAATAAATCAACAAAACGGGACCCGGTATGATGATATCTAACGGTCTCTCCATAGCAATTCCAGTAGTTGCCTAATTCAAGTGCATCCAGGTAGAAGCTTGGAGCCGGTGTTTTTCGATTTTTGATCTTTTCTCTAAATTTAAGAACTTAATAAAAAAGCTTTTAAATGAGCAACTTACACAGCTCTTTCGCTAAACGAGATTGGAGAAAGGCCGGGTGGAGCATTTAAGACTTTTTGGCTGGCCGAATAAACGCAATCCACCTGTAATTTGTCGGAATCGAATGGAGCCGCGCAGAGACTAGCAACGGTGTCTACAATTAAAAGAGCGCCAACATCATGGCATGCCTGCCCAAAACCTTCGAGCGGATGTAATACTCCCGTAGAGCTTTCACCTTGGCAAATGAAAACGGCCGCCGGTTTGTACTTGTTGAGAGCCTAAATGGAAAAATCCGTCATCGACAGCTCAAAAAATCTCACTTCTTTAAATTCTGGCAACGTTCCTGCTTTTCCATTTGGGATTTGCAAAACAGAAACCTGAAATTGCAATCTTTTTGACAAACTTGCGGCTCGTTGACCCCATAATCCATTTTGGACTACAAGGATCCGCTCGCCTTGTTCCAACAAATTTAGCAATGCGCATTCCATTCCAGCATGGCCTAAACACGCTAAACGTTAACAATTGAATTTTATGCACAAACCTGTTCCAGAGACAACAAAAGTCAGCTTGTTTTTCGTTTGAAACACGTATTTGCACCCTTCGCGCACATCTTCCATGATACTTAAAAACTCGGGATGTAGATGGCCAAGAAGTCTAAAACATGTGTGGCTTTCGTACATTTATTTTAATTCTTACGGCTTGGAAAGCGACTCTTCCACATTTTTGCACAAATTGCTCGGCCCAGGTCTAAACAGTCACTATTTAATTTTGCTTTGATTCTCTGTTTACCCGAATAGTTTGCGTTTTGGAATTACTGCCTCTTCCAACAACTGTTTTGGCGCTTCAATTGACATTGATCTCGGAAGAATAAAGTTCTAAACAGATATAATTCAACGAATAATTGACTTAACAAAAAGAAAACTCTGAAAACATACGCTATTCGCTGATAACCGCCTTGACCAAAGCAGCGGAATTGTTTGTAAAAATCGCATGCTCATTTTGTCTGTGCACAATCAAAGCAATCAACTGATCAGAGGAGTGCTTAGACCTAAAATGAACTCAAAATACGCAGTCGCCGGAAACTATTGTCTCAACTGAGTGAGCGGAATACACCTAGATTGCTGGATGCTAATCTAAGCGCAAATCTTCACGTACACAGCCAAAACAAGCTCAGTTCTTTAACTCGGCGTGTGTGACCAGTATTGGCGTTCAAAAACCTACTGCTGATTTGCACGGAAGTTGATCGGAAAATGACCAAATGAGTCGCCGCGAACTCATTTTGGCGTCCAGTAACTCGTATCATGCGCTCCGATCTCAAACATTGGCCGTCGGCAGAGATAATAAATGTATACATTAGTAATTCGGTGCTTGCGATCGGCAGGCTGCAGAACAAGAATCTGAAAGATAATTAAAACAGTGTAACAGAGCTAAATTGATAAATTGCAGGATGACCCAAAATGTCAAACGCTTCTTCTTATTTTTTGATTTCTTAAAGTTATGTAATTGTGTTCGGTTTCAAATACTCTGTTTGAAATTCATTACAATGAAAATTGTATTCAATGTACAAATTTATCGGAATTTATTCGACTAGGCTGCCCGGTTTTTGTTCAATAAATAGAAGAACAACACGAAAGTTAAGATTTTTCGACGAAAACGCTTTTTTAACTGTCCCCACTCTGTATTTTCCGAACTGGAAAGAAACATTCACTGAATTATGGCGCAAACCTTCCGATATAATCTTTTTCGCTTTTGTTTATATTTCTTTTGTTTCAGGTAAAATGAACTCGTCGGCAGCCATTTTCGGTAAGACTTTTAGCTGCTTAAATATCTTCTAACTAGTTCTAATGCATTTATTTAGCCTTCATTGATCAAAAGTCCGCAACCAGACCAAAGCGCTTATTTTTGGTTAATCGAAATGACTCTCCTGAAACAAAACGATTTTTGGAAAAATTTTACATGCGATTGACATTGATTTTGAACCGTTTGAAGCCACACGAAGGAGAGTTTGCGCCGAAGATAATCAAGATTTTGAATGCAGTTGTTTACAAATATGGTCATGCATACAAGCATCATTTGTTTTTGCGCAGAGCTCGGCATTCATATTCACTGGCAAAGAAGCTATCAAACGACAGAATTGTGCCTTTAATCAAGCAGATGGCATCGGTAGGGTTTTAAATATTGTTTACCGTTAATGTTTGCATTTTTAGGGTTTGGATAGCAGTCGTTATGAGCACAATTTAACGGCAGAATCTATTGAGCAGTTGTGTGCAATAATACTTCATCGAGTTTGCATGCTGGACAAGTTGAGAATTGTATGTGCCAAGAATGTTGATTTCTCAATTGGATATGTAGAACGTCGCCACAACATTAATTTGAATTTACTATTTATTGCATTGGCTGCTGAACTTGGATCATTAGCGTTGAAACAAATCTATGTGTTGGTCAAAACGTATGCCGAGTTGAGTCCGCATTTGGTGAAATTCACGCAAACGTAAGTGCTTTTTCAACTATTTTAAGCCGCTTTGCCTGCGGGTTTCTAGGCAACTTTTTCTGAGTCATCCATTGTTTGACTTGTGATAATTTTAGCATTATTCCTTCGCCGAGCGCATTGCCAGTTAAATCGGTTATTATCAACGAGAAAAATGAAGTGACGGAATTTCCGAAAGATGCTGCCAAGAGCCAAGATCTCAAAAACTTCATGTCTTTCATCAATGAACTTGACGACTCGGAAGATACTCTCGATGAGTAAGTGCTTGTATTTGAAGCGTGGAAATAATTTTTTATTTTAGATTTGAACTTGCGAAACTGGAAGAGATTCATCGCATTTTGAGAACTCGAACGAGCAAGGTTGAAAGTGCACCTCCGAAGAAGGTCGTTCCTCAGCCAATAAAGAACTTTTATCGTGAAGTTTCTACCAATCAAGGAAAGAAAAAGAGGAAGCGAAAGCAAAAATGAAGTTGCTAAGCACTGTTGTTATTGTTGGATGAATAAATTATTGAATTTCGTTTGAGTTTCACTTTGAGTTTATGCTGATTGAGGTTTAATCCGAAGTCATACCTTTCTGCATTTTTGTTTTTAACATAATTATTTTTATTAGGATGGAGAACATTTTGAAGCAATCCAAGGACTTTGTTAGTTTGGTAAATTTGCTATTGATAAGCTCATTTAAATACATCGATTTCAGGCCTTCTTCAGCCGCCACATCGTGGAGACAATAGTTATCACGTTTATTGTCTATCAATTGTTCTTTCGGCGAAGAAAGCCCAAAGATACTGGCCCAAAATTGACTGAAGAGGTTTGAAACAAGTTTATTACCATTCGAAGTACTTTATTTTTAAGGAGAAAGATGAGCTGATTTCTCGGTGGGTGCCCGAAACTCTTGTGCCGGAGAAAAGTTCCGAACCGTTTGAAACAATTGGGAAAAACATCGACGGGCAAGTGCTTAAACGTTAACATTAAGTACTTACTTATCGCACTTTAGAAAAATGGGCAAAACATTTTCAATTGACGGCAAACCTTATGCTAATTTGGCAACTTCTAATTTTCTCTGCTTTGTTGGAAACGAGAAGATTGAGGTACTTTACTAGATTAGGCTATTAACTTATAATACTTTAGGCGGCAGCAAAAGAATCCATTCGAAAGTATGGCGTTGGATCATGTGGACCTCGAGTAAGTTCACTACCTAAAACTTACAGCAATTTCTTTATTGTGCACTAATGCTTGATTTTAGAGTACGTCTTTTGGAGCAATTGTCTTCCTAAAATGCAGTTTTCGAAAGATTAAATTTTATCTGTAACAATTTCTCGATAGACTGTATAAACTCTTCAAAAACTGCATTTTAAAACTGCAGATGACTGGAAATAAAACTCGTTTGGTTTCAGGCTTTTATGGCACAGTTGACGTTCATTTAGAATTGGAAAAACAACTTGCAGATTTCATGGGCTGTGAAGAATCCGTTTTATACAGTTATGGATTTGCAACAATTGGTATTTCAAACTGATTTAAACTTACATAATTTTCGGCATTTAGCCAGCGCAATTCCTGCATACGCTAAACGTGGAGACATCATTTATGCCGATAAAGGTTATTTGATCGAAAAGTTTAAAACTTAGTCATATGTGTTTAGGCTGCAATTTTGCCATTCAGAAAGGTCTTCAGGTAACAATCAAAATATAACGTTTAACAACTTGTTTGATTAGGCATCTCGATCCAAAATTGAGTGGTTCGAACACAATGATATGGCCGATTTGCAACGTCTTTTGAAAAATCAAGAAGAGAAAGACAAAGTAAGCGATGTTTACAAAACACTTTTAATTTCGAATATCAAGGGTCTCAAAAAAGCGTCTGCTTTGCGCCGGTTCATTGTTGTTGAAGGCTTGTATGCCAAAACCGCCGACGTTTGCCCTATCAAAGAACTGCTTGAACTCAAATGGAAATACAAAGTTCGAATTTTCATGGATGAGTCTTATTCATTTGGTGTGATTGGAAAGACTGGCAGAGGTAATTTGTTTATTCAATAAATTATGTAGGCAGTAATGAACATGCACGCAAAAATTAAAGTGTTGTTAACTAAGCTGCTCGGTGCTAATGATTTGCAATCTGTTGCATTTTCTGTGCAGTTTGAAGGAGCTTCCAACAATGAGAAGTCAAATCTGTCCGCGTAGGTAGTCAAAAGATCAAGAATCGCCCCGTTAGTCCACCGAAAAAAGTTTTCAGCTAATTTTTTCTTAACTTATTGATAAATCTGCTTACCCAAATCCGGCCTGAACCGTATACTCGCCTCCACTTCCAACTTCAGGCGAGCTTCCTATTACGTTGTACTTCTCCCACATGACTCCTTAAATGATAAATCAGATTAAACTTGAAATCTCTAAATACTTACCGGTTTTTTGGAACACACGTAAATTGTTCAGCACCCATTTTTGAGCGAGTAAAAAAGCTTTTTCCTGCATTCTAAAAAACAGTAGTTTTTAAGTTCATATTAAAATTGAGTACTTTGAGCTTTCCGATTGTCGCAGTCCTTGGATGATCATCAAGTTAAGTGGCGACCAACCGTTCTAAACATTCAACACATAAAAATACTCGTAAAAGTGAATACCGGGAAGTCCCACTGTTGGCCCGAATTTTCAATCATACTAGTCGGAATGCCACCAGTGAATTTAAAAGCTCCCAATTCATCCATTTTTTGAAAGATATTCTCTACTTGAGCGTGATTCATTAAATGGTAACAACGAGTGAATAATGGAGTTGCAATGCTAGGATAGAATTCAAAGTTGTGCTGTTGAGTTTTCCAGTTGTAATCTAAATTTGTTTATTTAACGATTGTCTAGAAAGATCTTTCTAATTTGTACAAACACTCACCAAACCAGCCACTCTCGTTATGGACATAAAAGACTTTTTGAAAAACAGCTCGAAAGCGGCCCAACCGAAGGCGATATTCTTCAGCTTTGTCGTTATTGCCTAAAAATACTCATTAATTAGAGCGCAAATGAAAACTAGACTCACCAAGTTCATCAAACAAGTAGCTCAAAATGTTCAAGTTCCAGCAAATAAAACTATTCAAATCCACTTCAACAATATCAGTTATTTGTACTGAACTCAAGTCATGTGGATTAGAAAGCCAACGGCTACTGAAGTCCCAGCCAGATTCACAAGCACTTGCAATGTTATTCCAAACTCGTTTCTTGTCTTCGTTCTTAGTGAATTGCTTAACTAATTCAACGTCTTCTTTAAAAGCTTCTGGACGCGGAGCATTGCTGTTAGCACGATATTGGTAGACTTCATATTCTTGGTTATTTATTGCGATTTTGACAAGCCTGTTTCTATTCCAAAAGTCCAGTTCTTTTTCTACGGCGTCAATATTCAATGCCAAAAATTCGATGTCGTGTGTTTTGTCATAATACTCGTAAAGCATTGGAATTAGCATCGGAGGCTGAGAGCGACTAAACATACAAGTTTATTAATGAATTCATTTAAATAAGCTTACCCTAAGTAATACACTCGTCCACCATTGGGAATGAATCCATATTTCTTGACAAGGTATGCAAAGTTTTCAATCATGTTCCTTGCAGTTCCGTACAGACCCGACGCTAACAGTCCTTTCAACACAAATAACGAATCCCAATAATAATATTCCAAAAAACGACCTCCTGGAACAACAAACTGGTTGGGCAAATAAATAAGCGAGTATCTGTCCTCATTCAAAAGAACCTAAAGTTCGAACTTTAACAAATGCATTCAGTTCCTAGATACTCCTTGTGTCAACTTCACGGCAAAGTGGCTTCCAGGTGTTGTGAAGTTTTAGTGCCCATTCGCGCAAAGTCTTGTCGTTGATACTTAACAATGCCAACGGCTTGTCACTCCAATCACTCAATTTGCAACTGAAATTAGTTTGCATTTAAAGTTCTTTCAAAATCGCACCTTTTCAATTCTGTTCCTTCTTTGTCGAAATTCTCATCAATGAATGTTTGCAATGCTACTCGAGTAATTTGCACGCCCAAAAACCGAGTGTTGAATTTGTCCAGAACTTCTTGTGGTGAAAATTTGAGCGGCTTGTCGACAACTAAAACATATTCAAGTAATTTAACGTAGTTGTGCAATTTAACTTGCAAGTCTTTGAGTCGTTATAAAGCCGAAAGGCCATAACTGCTTCAAGAATCGGCCCGCTACAGTAGATAAAATGATTGGGAGCATTTTTGTGATTGCAAGCCTGAAATCAAACAAGTTAATCAGTTATAAACGTAAAAATAACCGGAATCAAGTCTGGAATCTGCTCAAAAACTTGGTAATGACGTTGACTTGGCCGCAAATAGGAATAGACCAGCAATGTTTGTTGGAAGCAAACAAAAAGCAAATAAAACATTTGAGCAACGCATAGATAAATATCAGCAGAATGTGCTCAGACCAATAAATACAGTAATTTCAAGTACCCTTTAAGTAGCCGGTGGAAATCGGAACACCGCAAACAAACAGGATTAAAATATTGCGCGCAGTGTCCGTTTGTCATCACTGGACGGTGGCCAAAGTCATCATTTTTGTTCGAAACGTTGTCGGCTAACTTATCCAAATGTAGCGGTTTTGTTGAGCGTAAAATCTCACGTCAAACGAAAAACAGATGTTACGCAAGCTTTTCGGCGCAAATACCGAACATCCAATTGTGTTGAGCTTTACGCGCACAAATCGAAAGCGACTATATCGGCTCAACTTGTCGCGAGACTTTTGATCCATAAAATCGACTGTATACTTTCATTCTCTCTTGTCTGTTTTTTAAAGAGACACTGTGATCAAAGCATTCCCGTTAAAGTGTTGAGTTAAAAGCCGGATAATTGCAGTTGGATTTAAAAAGTTTAATGCAGCGGAGTTACATGAACATGTAATTTTAGGAGTTTGTGAACTATTCAACGTAAACCCATATGACATCGACATGATCATGGTCTCGTTGGAGAATGCCATTTCAACAACTGGAGGTTTTTGCTGTGGTCGATCCTTTGTTGTGGGACATCAGCGACTGTCTGGCCTCGGCTACTGCTTCTCTGCATCTTTGCCACCACTTTTGGCGACAGCAGCAAAAGAAGCGCTCAACATCATTGACGAAGAGCCGCAACGTGTTCAACGATTGACTCAAATCTCTCAGCAATTCCACAAAGGACTTGTTCAAGCATTTGAAGGAACTGAGTACGTTATTTTAACTGAGTGTTGAATGACAAACAAATCAAATGTGTTTTAGTTTCTACGTTCGAAGCCGACGAAATATCTCCAATGAAGTTTGTTCATTACAAAAATGTATCGGAAGCTGATCAAAAATTGAACGAATTCAAAAAACAAGTAAACTAAAGAAGCTCTATTAAAATAAATTCAACTAATTTACAGCTCTTCGACAGCGGCATTGCAGTTGCTCGTGCTCGTTATTTGGAAGATGCTGAGTTGTTCCCGGTCAAACAAGGGTAAATAGAGAAGCCTAATGAATTAACTTATTTGTTTATTTCAGCGTGAAAATTATGTGTAACTGTGATTTGGAACAGGACGAAATCAAACAATATTTGGCAGCTATAAAAGAAGCAGCTCATAACGTTTCATAAACTCAATTCTCGGCATTTTGAATTTCACGTAGTACCAAGTCATTCTTCGGCGAACTCTTTTCAATTGTTTCGTGTAAAGTTTGTAGAAACTCTTTAATTGTTGTTTTTTGTGCCTAAAAGTTGCCATGTGATTTAAGGATACGGATAATAAATTTCACTTACATTCAGCTGGGCATATGCCAAGACAGGCAACTTTTTCAGTAAACGTCCACTGACGTTTCCTTGCTTGAGCAAGATTGAATGCAATTCGGCTTTCGCTACAGTCGCCAGTTATTGCGCCAATCTTAAAAAAACAATGTTTAACGAGTTATTGGAAAAAGGTTGTTTGTTACTCGATTCAGTTCAAGAACACATTTGTGCAATATCTTTGCAGCAGCCAATGGAGACGGATGACCAATGTGACGAGAAATGTCTGCTCGGTCTAGAAAAGCTTGATCAAGAGCACCTGTGATATTCGATGTCGTAAAAATGAATATGTTCGGGTAGCGACGAATTTTGTCGATTTGCGTAAGAACAGCATTGACAGCCTGAAATTTTTGAGTTAAAAGTCACTTCTATATCAATTTTTGCCTACTCGAACAGAATCCGATGGATCAGAACCATGGCAGGCAGTGCGCTCCATCACCAAACTTTCGACTTCGTCGATTAAAACGAAGACTTGCCAGTTTCTGTTTGATGCCAAGTCCACAATTTGTTCAAACAGCTTCTGAACAAACTTTCCGCTCTAAGTAATATTTGTTATATTGTGTTTATAAACTTTTAAAATTACCTCCGAGAACCACTTTTGAAAACAAACTGTGGCTGTTTACCTCAACGAACACACTTTTCTTGTATTTGTGTTGCAAACGGACTGACAGTCGTTGTGCCAACCCTTTGCATAATGTCGTTTTGCCCGTTCCAGGCGGTCCGTGCAACAAAATCAGTCGATTCAAGTCAACAACATTGGTATCAACGCCTAATTGTGACAAATGAACTAAGCTGTTAACAAACGACAGCAAGTCTCCTTTTACATTGTCTTCATAAAACAAATTCTCCCACAAAAGATCAAACTGCTTTAGACGGCAATTCCCATTGAAGAGAAGCAATAGCGCCAGTACTTGAATCATCATTGTCGTCGGCTAATATTTCTTGAGCATATGCTTCACTGTTCTTTGCACAATAAAAGAAAACACTCGATTCATCATCAACATGAATATCCTAAACATTAGAATTTAAATAAGTTACAATCAAGTTGTACAATACTTACTTTCTCGTTAGTTTCTTGCGACGATCCAACCAGAACATATTCAAAAATCGACATCAAATCGGGACAAACAACAGAAACCGAAGACCAGTTTTGAAAGGGACTGCGGAGTTTCAAATATTCCAACAATTTGTCTTTATACTCATGTCCGTCACTTTGAGTACTGAAAATAAAAGCATATACGAGTTTAAAAACTGATTTAAAGCTACCTTCCAGTTTTCATTCGAGCTTCAATTGTGACATCTGCACTTTTAGGACATTCGTTGTTAATGTTTAAATTCTCCATGTCGTTTAATAAAGCACTCATATTTGCAACTATAGAAGCTTGGAACTTCCGCTATCTTTTAAAAAGGCTTTTTCTATTTCTGCTTATGCGTCTTGAAAAGAACGCTTCCTTTGCAATTTTTAGACATTTTTGTGGAGAATAATTTTTTAGTTAAAGTTTCTGCAAAAATGAGATTGGTAATTCAAAGAGCGGGTCTACTCAAAGCTCTACGACCAAGCAGCTCAACATCGTTTGTTTCAAGATTCAGCACCGACAAAAAGGAGTTGACAAGCGAGCAAAAGGCAAGTTCTTGATTCTATTTCAATATTTAATTATGCACTTTAAGGATGAATTGCGGCAAGAGTTGCACAAATTTAAAGTTGAACACGATGTTCCAACGAAAAAAGCCGAATCGTTTGTTTCACTTAGTTCTGCCGATGTAGCAATGGATGAAATTCGGGCTAGAGGGTGAGGAGTTCAAGAATATTTTAATGTTAGTTGATTTAGATTTTTGCAATACAAATATTCATATACGCCAGTGGAGAATGTTAAGCAGATTGTGGATGAGATTGCCGAAGAGTTTGGGCTGACTTCAAAAGAGAATGCTGGCAAGATTCCGGATTTGGACACAAAAGCTCATTTTCTGATCAAACTCGGCACTAGACTGCAGCATTTTGTTCCGACCTCGCAACTTCACTACATTCAATGCATTGACGACGTAAAAGAGTTCTATTCAAAGCCAGTTCAGAATCTCACCGAATATGCCAAATTAGCACGCAACGAAGAGGTACCCGAAAATTTGGCTGTGCGCGAACACCCAGCTCGATTTCATCCAAATGATTACGATGCTCCGCATAGAGGTTTGTCTTTTATTACCAATTGAATTTTAATATTTCTTTTAAGGTGTCACAGCATTTCCCGGATCAGGTGGAAAAGTTCTTGGAATACGAAGCAAGCGTCTTTATCGTCAATTTCGGCCGAAGCAAGAGTGGTTTGACTACGAAGAGCAGACTTTTGATCATGAGGTGATTGATGAAGGAATGCCGTGGGACACAAAAATTGCTGAGAAGATGGACCGTTATGTGGACAGAAAATTCAAGAAAGACGGCTTTTACAAACTCAGATGAATCAACTGTTCAATAGTTTTTATTAGACGATATTGGAATAATAAATGTTATAATTGTTTGTTCATTAAATTGTCAATTTGACGGTGCGTTCGAGATCTTCTTCTTTTTGGCTGTCTGGTGTGTATTTGAGATAATAGCCGCGTTCCATTAGTTGAAAACGGTCGTGTAGTGTAATCTGAAATGTTATTCGGATATGCCATTCACGTATGTTTCTTGGAATAGTATTAACTTACAATTGACTTGTTGGAGAAGTTCAAAGCGACGTTCTTGGAATGATTCTTTAAATACGCGAAGTTTTTACGCGTATACTCCATGTCTAAAGTAATCTCTATATACTATAACAACGGAATAAGCTTTACCTGGAATTGGAACAAGCTCGTAAGGCATTGTTGATGTTCAGAAGTTGTCTAAAAGATCAATAAATTAAAATGTTCGTTTTGATGACATCAAACTATAAACAGCATAACAAAAATTGGTCAATTGCATTTAAGGAAATGACAAAATCAAGCCACAAAAGCAGCGTACTTTTAAAGCCCAAAAAAGCGCGCCCACATATGCGCTCAAGCATTATAATCTGTCAATGAAAGACACCTAATTTAGGCTGCAAATACCGTAAGTGTTTTGAGTTCAAATTGCTCATTTGCAATAACATTATATTAATTTTAACTTGAAGCACACAACAAATGCATCTAAATTACAGTTTACTCGTTATTGGTCACTTTACTGGAAAGCCACGTTGTCAAAATCCAAGTAACCAAATGTGTAAAAAGTCAAGCGTGTAAAACGTGCTTAAACGCCCAAATCTTAGAACAACAACTCAAAATGGCATAACAAATTTTATGCTAGAGTGACCATTGCTCGCGAGCTCAAAGTTTTGTTACTTTAAAACATTTTTATTGTGGGTTGACTTCTTGACGTTTGCTCTTGAATTCTTGCTCTAAAAATGATCAGCTACGACGTTACTCGGCCTTGTCGAAACCCACGTTTCAGGTAATTAACACTTTTATTAAAACATCTCCACTTTACTGTTTAGAAGTTGGAGTCCGCGCTTTAAAGTTGACTGCTCGCGTGACATTGTCAAAGACAACAAAAGAAATCAGATTCTTTATCAAAAACGAATTCATTCTTTAAGACGTGTAAGTTTAAGAATTGAAGTCACTTGTATTTAGTTATTTAATTAAAGGTTCCCGGCTTCACAATCCAAGCCGAGCAAAAATGCACAAAGCCGTACACTCCAGCTACAGGATTCTCTCGTCGTCAATCAAGCGCATGTGATGTAATCGTTTTCAGTCTAAAATCCAATATTGTTTGTTGATATTTAGGATGAAAACGAAAAGAAGTTCATTAAATTCTACGAAGATAGACAGTAAGTGTTCAGAAATGCACATTAACTATAATATAACGTTAATCTTAGACTTCCAGTCCGTGTTGTAAATTCTGCTTCAAAGCGAAATATCGAGTGGTTGATAAATCCTGCCGAGTTGACTGTAATTGAAAGTCGAGATCTCCTGCGGAAAATCTCTTGTGGCCTGTCAAGCATTAAACAGGTTGATTTCTTTAAGAACACACCTTAACAAATTGATTTAATTAACTTTAGCCATACGACATGATAGCTTTACGCTCCTTTCAAGATCTGATTTCACTAAACGACGCGCCAATCATTTTGGCACAAGCCTTGACGGATACGGTAATTCCAATAAACTTTTTAAAGGATCAATTAAACTTGTCTTAAAGATTCCAAACATACGTCGTGGCTTGTCTTCTACGTCTACGCATAAACGCATGGAAATTTTGGACTTGCTGCGCCGAATCACAAACATGGAAGGAATAGGTCCTTTACTTGTGCCATTTTACCGAGTACTTTTGCCACCACTGCGTAATCATTCAAATTAAGATTATATAAACAACCTAGTTGATTTTAGGCCAAAAGATGATGGCGAGTATGATAAGTGAAGATATAACCACATCTGAGACGGACCGATACAATGAAGCGGTTTTGAGCACTCTGCATGAACTAGAACAAACCGGCGGACGTCATGCATTCATAAACATTAAGTACATTATCCCAGATTATCAACCTGTTTGCATTGTCAACTAACACATTCAAATAATCATTAACAACAACAACAACACTCATATTGATTTAATTTAACGAAATAAATTTTGTACATTCGAATGCATTTCCGGCTTTCATCGAAAAGTGGAGTTTTTTCGGACAATTGCAAAGCTTGTTGTCATGTACAAAAATTTGTGTTAGCATTTCGTTAAACTGGTATCCTCTGACAACTAGCGAAAACATTTGGCACACTCTATAGTAGTCTAAATCTGGATTTATTTTAGTCTAGTTTATATCGAAAATATACTTCGAGAATCAGGTTTTACTGATCGCTAACGCCGTCAATTGTTGTTTACTACGTTGTTGAAGCTAGAAAGTCGGCGATCTGTTAATTTGTATGCAAAACTCAGATGGCTTGGGGAGTTTGAACGACCCCGCATTTGTTCTAGCTTCCGGCAGACTTGAGATGCAGAGTTGGTTTTTTGGCTGGGCAGCTTGGCTGGTGGGCAGCTCATGAATAATCTGATCAGTACAGGCTGATTGTGCTATTTTATGCAATGATTATTCACATTTAATCCGCCGTCCCCAAAACGGCTGTTTTGCTTTCTTCTTATTCGCTTCATTTGCATGAATTCCCGACTTTACGAGTGGACTTCACAGGCATTGGAGACACTTTTCGGTGGTTGATCAGTTCCATGCTCGATTCGTGGAAATTGGCGGTTTAGAGCTTTTGTTTTTTAGTAATTTCGGCTTTTTGACTTTCTCTTGTCGCCGACTTTAAGCCTTTTTGGAAGTATGGTGCTGTTTTCAAATTGATTGCGTTTGTTTTGACGACAACGAGGCCAGCAATTATTGTTTTATCGCTTTATCACTTTACGTCAATAACCGTTAAAATAATAGAGTAGGCGTCTCAAAAGTTCAACTCAAATGTCTTTTCGATTCAATAATCAGACTTCATTAGGTTGCGAAAATTAGTCTCTTCAATCTAAATGCTTCACTGAATTGTTCCCGCCTAATCAACAAGAGTCGGCACTCTTGAATTTCCACGGTTTCGGTGTCACACGGCACGATAAAATCAGCACAACTTGGCGCGGAGGTTTTTGGGTTATCAAAAATGCAGGATCTTTCGGCACTTGTTGCCGAGACTGCCGATCCATTTGACTCAAGGGCGCTTCGAATCAACAGCCTTGGTAGCTTGGAGACAAATCATGTCTGAATCTGGTTTCAGTGTCCAAATGAGCGGGAAATGTGCAACCAGCAACACTGAAGGCCCGGTAGGCAACGCTTGCGGTGGATTCGTTTGCTCTTTTCGCGGTGTAGCCTTTTTTGGTGCAACAGGGAGGCGAAAACAGTTCCAGTGTGGTTGTTGTAGTCGCGGAGCAAAGTCCCCATCTTCTGTACGCGACTGTTTTGATTTTGGGTCGCTGTTTGCATTTGGCCGCTGTAGCATGCGTCCGGGAGCTGTTCCTATTAGCCGGCCAAATTAGGAATTCTTGGATCGTTGCAGGCGCATTCATTCATAGACCTCGTCATGGATGGCCTATCGCTGCAGTAGGTGTGGTGCTCGTTGGGTGGGGCTGCCAAAAGCTTCGCTGCTGACGTCCAGTTCCTACAGAATTCGAGTTTGATTTGCTTGATAACTCTTTATCATTTCGGAGTTTCCTGTTCCGTGAGCTTGCCGCAAGTTTGCCTCTTTCCGAAGAATATAAATTTTAGTATGTCGGGAGAGACGGAATTAATTGATGAAATTATCTCTGTGTACGTAATTGCTGCGTAGGAGGCCTCAGCTATTTGTTTTTTCAATTGTTTGACGTTAATTTTTCTTCTATGTCAACAAATCGGAAATAGACTCGCCGAACAAAGTGAATTTTTTGGGTTTTTGTTGAAGCGCGTCCCATTGGATTTGTTTGAAGATAATCCAAATATTATAACGAATTTCGCGTTCAAAGCGGTTTGGTCGTGAAGTTTTACGCTTCTCATTGTTTGCCAAACTCATACGTGCTTTTCAGTCGCTCCCGTCCGCAATATGGATGAATTTTGGGCACCGATTGTAAAAGACAACGTGCTCTTCACAGATGCTACCTCGCCAGAGACCAATTACATCTACGAAGCAAGTTCGTCTCGACCACCGTCTCAGTTCTCTTCGGCCAACGACCAATATCTATACTTGGACAACGATGACGGCTATGCTTCTAATAACTACGTTTACGACTCCAGCTCTTCAACAAGCCCGCCATCACATTTTTCGGCCAACGGCTCCTATGTTTGTTTGGACAACGAGGAAGAATATGGTGAGTTTTGCAAATGCGAGCTTTGCAATACGAATTTGCTTAATTACAATCTCATTAATTCTGAATTCAATTGATTGTTTAGTTATGCTTTCCAACGACTACGCAAACCATGCAGCAGCTCACCGAGGTGCTCAATTCGTACAGGACACGGAAAGTGATCTAATGCCTCCTATTCCACCAACGCGGACCCGAGGGAAAATGCACGATCTAGCAGTTAAACGCTGTCTGATAACCACTGGGGTTAGTTTTTTGTTTGCAAATGATGTTTCTTATCGGGCAGCTTTCGATAATTGAAATTAGCAAGTTTTGTTGAGTGAATTCGCAATTTCAAATTTTTCGTGTCAAACGAAGTTCACATCTTTTATTTGATTTTAATTGTTAACAGCATGTTGAGCAGTGTCAGCTTGTGTCTTGAAATTTGCAAAATGCGCGAGATTTACGCGCTGATACGCCTCTTGTTTAGTGGCGGAGAAAAGCCGCCCTGATCCATATCGACTTTGAATTTGATTCTTTTCAAAAAGTCGGCTCGACAGCAGTGCGTCGATGCATGAAATTGAACAACATTGAACAAAACGCACAAAACTAGCAAAAGACTCAAAAACTCTAAAACATTAAATTATTTAGAACACACGTTCAACTGGCGGTCTGGTCATTTTGTCGGCGGAGGAAAAACGTACATTGGTCCAGGAGGGATATGAATTGCGTAAGTAAACAGAAAACGCATCAAATTGTATCAGGTTAAGCAAAAATGCTTTTAAATCGCCTCCTTTTGCAAACAAAGTTCTATTTAAATTATTGTATTCAGCAATTGAATTAAACGATTTCAGCCACAACGCTTCCGTTGAGCAGAGAACAAGAAGAAGCTTTAAAGATTGTGCGTCGGAAGATCAAGAACAAGGCAATTATTTTTGCCCGTTAAATAAATTCAATTTGTTTTAGTTGTCTGCACAAGAGTCGAGACGAAAGAGAAAAGAGTACATAGACAGTTTGGAGAAGAAAGTCCACTCATACTACAGCGAAGTAATGTCGTTGCGCAGTCGCCTCAAGCAAGCCGAGACTCAGAATCGTGATCTCAACAGTCAGCTCAAACGTAAGCCTCCACTATTCGTCCAATTGTAAAATCTGTTGATTTCAGACTACCGAGCTAGTGTGGATAGCAAGGATGGCTTGCTTTAAAGAACTAAATTATTCCGTTGTTTTCCCTGGTCGTTCAATGATCAATCGTTACAAGCTCATACGCCCTTTGTCGCATAAGCACTAATTTTAGTTTTTAGTAGAGATAATAGTTGCTAGTAATTTAATCAAGTTGCTCGGTTGTATTCCGTGTTCAAGATATTAATTTATTGCCCCACCCGAATCGGTTTGTTGATTAGGTTAAAAGTTGTTATCATCCTCCTCAATCATAAATATTTTCTATACTGAAATCAGGTCGTTGTGTGTGGTACAAGTTGCATGTGTGACTAGTTTCGGTAGTTTTTGCCCATCCAACCAATTGGGATTCAAAACTGTTCTTTCAACAACATTGTTTGTCTCAGATATTTATAAACCGAATAAATCGGACATCCATTCCATTGTTTCGGCGTTCAAGTAAACAAAAGAGTTGACCGAAACACGGCTCTCGCGTACAGAGCCCGATACAAGCGAAAGTGAGGAGCTGTGGAAATTCGTAATCGTATATGGCGCAACTATACGTGAAAAATAATAATGCGCAGGTTGGGCGGCTAGTTCCGGTTGGCAGATTCGAGTCGGCAAAAAACACAAATCCACTGTCAACGGACTTGGTAGCTCAAAGCGGCGACTAATTGAGGTCGATTCAGTTTTTTGGTTGTGCTGCTATTGCGTAACTACACATGCGACACACGACAATGTTGAGGTTCTTGGCTCTTTTGCTATTTTTTGACTCGAAGTTGAGGTAGTTTAACTTTCTGTTCATTGTTTAAAAGCCTTTTCGTTGAAGCTCGGCACAGTTCTATGGCAGTAATTTCTTGTCAGCAATGCGTGGATATGGAGGCGATGTATGCCGCTTTATTTCCTGTCCTGTTGGAGAGACTTGTGTAAACGGAGTCTGTAACGGTGGAGGCTTACTGGGCAATTACTACGGAGGTTTGGCAAGTCCTTACGGAGGTTTGACAGGTTACGGAGCAGGAGGTCTTCTAGGCGGCGCTAACAAATGTGAACTTTCAATTAATAAGCTTATATCAAAAAAATGTTTAGTATGTGCCGAAACTGTAGATTGTTATTCGGGTCAAATTTGTCAAGCCGGAAGATGCACATTCACGTCAGGTTTTGGGGCATTTCCAGGTGCAGTTGGAGCGGGCGGATTTTTGCCTGGAGCTGGCCTTGGCGCTGGACTTGGTACTCCACTTGCTGGTGCCGGACTTGGCACATCGATTGCAGGTGCCGGGCTTTACAATGGCGCATACAATGGACTGGGCTACAACAATCTGGGATTTGCCCGTTAGTTGTTCTGTCTATTTAAAAACTATTCAAAAACTATTGCATTATTGATTATAGTTGATCGGCCATCTGGTGTTCAAATGTGTTCTTTAGTTCAAGACTGTCCAAACGGTCAGATTTGTGTTAACGGCTACTGCTCGCAATCAAACGTTGTGTACAGTGGTTCACAAGGCTTGCGTCCTCTAACAAGTAACAAATTTACAGTTGACTCAAATAACTTTTGTTTTCTAGCCTGCGCGACCGGAGCGGGTAACTCTCTAAATAAACACATTTTCAGCACAAAACTACTTAAATATCATTTCAGTATGTCCCGTCGCTCATGTTTGTTTGGCAGGTAGTTGCGTTCCTAATTATTTCTCCAAAAGCTCTGCATGTTTAACTTCGGCGACATGTCCTTTCGGGATGTATTGCAATTTGGGAAGGTTGTTGCATATTGTTGTTACACGCATAAAAACAAAGCAATTTTAGATGCACGCCCACAGCCTTTTATGGGAAGAAGAAATGAGCAACAGCGAAGTAGTCTCTTCACTCAATCACAATGGTCTTTCAAAAAATGCCAAATCTCTGATGACTAAATAAACTATTGTTTGATTTGAATGTCGTAATTTGCTGTGAAATGTCATCGATTGCTTTATTCGCAACTGTTTAAAAGCGTTTAAAAGTGCCGACTAACGATTAACTAGCTTTAATAAAAAATAGCTGTGAGCAAAGGCGGAAAACAAAGCGAAGTCCAACGATCAGCCAAAAGAGCATGTAGAAGTTGTCAGGTGTATTGCTAATAAGCAAGACCGTTTGATTGATCACCCACGAGTGCAACAACTCCGATGAGTAATTACATGCGTCCCAAATTTGTGAGGAAGTGTCGTTAGAATTCGTAATTGTTTGTACTTGAGATCGGGGGACCGTTTCGGAGACGCCCAGATTATTATCCACAGGTTATAGGGTTATCACGGCGTGCGCAGGAGTTTGTGGATTATTTGTTCTTCGCCCACGATGAAAAGCTTAATTCTGTGGATTTTCTTTTATTTTGTTTATGTAGATGCTGCCGAAGAACTGATCTTTTCTCATGTGGTGAGTTTGGATTGGATAAAACTTACAATTAGTACAACTGTGCTTAAGATATTTCGCCACGGTGAAAGATCGCCATCCGACTCGTTCCCGAATGCACCATTTGGTGAAGAAACTTGGCCTTTGGGCATGGGACGTGTGACTTACAAAGGAATTCAAGATCAAATTGCATTGGGAGAATGGTTCAAGAAACTTTATATTGACGAGGGAAAGCTTCTTGAGTCGTGAATACAATTACAGTGAGGTGCAATTTTATTTGCCGAATTTCGACTAAACTTACTTTTTAGATCTTTATTCGCTCTTCCGATCACTCTCGTGCAATTCAATCTGCAACTTCATTTGCATCAGGAGTTTACGGAACTTACCCAAAGGATCAAAGCGCCGTTGGTCTTCCTGATTTGCCTCGTGGTTTCGTGCCCATTCCCGTTTATTCATTTAACGCCGAAGTAGACAAAGCAAATCGCCCATTGCCAAATTGCCGACGCTTGAAACGACTTCAAGACGAAATGATTCCACAGTCACTTCAAGGCGAGCACATGACAGCTCAACATTCTGAGTTTATGGAACGTTTGTCCAATTTTACTGGCTTTGAAGTCGGAATTCACAATTGTTTTCAAGTGGCTGACTACATTGAAGCTGCAGTAAGCAACTGTTTAGTTGATTGTGTTAAAATATTTGCAAGTTTTAGAGACGTTTAAACTTGACTCTACCGGCATGGCTTGATGAATCTACTTATGAGGAAAGCAAGAATATCGAACTCAAGTTTCTGCGTCTTCTCACCGGAATTGACACAAGTGATTTGGAATTAAAAAGAGAATTGCAAATTGGAATGGGAGGCAACTTATTAAACGAATTGGTTGATCGGATGGAATTAAAAATTGCATGTTTGAATGAGCAAAAGAAGAGTAAAAAGTGCTCGGCTATTCAAAAGTTAAAAACTTATGTTTATTCTTCTCACGACATCACGCTTCTTGGATTGTTTGGTGCTTTGGATATGGAGTTTTTAGATGGCGATCAAGATAGACTTCCTGAATTTTCCTCACTTTTGTTGATTGAACTTTTGAAACGCGTGGACACAGCTGATTTTGTTGTGAAAGTACGTTAAATTAATCTATTCTGTTCAAAGTTTTCAAATTTAAGTGGAAGTACAGAAGACCTTCAGTCTTGAATGGAACTTTGGTCGAACTAGATGTTCCCTACAATACGATAGAAACGCTCAGACAACGTGCAACCATGTTGAAAGCATTTCCAGATCCAAAGACGGTAATATACTTTTAAAATGTGTAAATAATCAAGATAATTTTAGTGGTGCGACGACACAACTGATAAATAACATTGAAATTAATTTACACAATTGATTAAAAAGATCAATAAATTTACAATCAAGCAGTGTACAAAGGTATTTTCTCGGACTTTTGCCCTTCTGGTTACAATGTTGACTTGTATGTTGACAATAAGAAGAGGTGATCCAATACCGGCTATTCAGATCAGGGTGAGTCTGAAAAGTGGTCGATTGGAAATCAATCAATAGAGATCAATGACTATACCTTGGAAATCGCGAGAGTTAAATACAAAACAACAATTGATCCTTTAGAGCTGTTGGCCAAAGCCAATGTGATTTTCGTCAATATTTTTACGTTTTTTGCTGTTTCTACATTTATGGCAGTCGTTTTTATTTGTCAACATAATAAACATTCAAAAATTTTACAAATTCCCATAAAGGCCGGAAAATCATCAGTGATTACTAGGTTAACTAATTTTTGAGTTTTAGCTTCTACGCAATATCGTGAATTATGGCGACCGACGAAGCACAAGTTTATACCATGTACCGAACTCGCAGAACCATCTTCCAGGTAACTCAAAAATCTAGATCTTAATATAATTTGCATTGCTTAGATATGTCACGATCGAGGATATTTGGTCACCCAAGATGAATTGGATCAGAGCTTGGATCACTTTAAGGCGCAGTATGGTGATAAGCCAAGTGAAGGACGACCAAATCGCACTGAATTGACAATTCTTGTGGCCCACAACGATGACCCTACAGGTAAAAGGCTCTCGAGTAAGACGAACTTATTTTTAAGTTTAGATCAAATGTTCATTTTCTTCCCGGACGACGCAAAAATTGGAATCAAAAACGTCAAAGCCTTTTGTCATCAAATGCAAGAACAGAATGTTACGCGTGCAATTATTGTTGTCCAAACCGGTTTGACTCCGTCGGCAAGACAGGTAGTTTATTTGTGCATTTAAAAGTGTTTATCAATATGTTTAGGCGATTAGTGACATGGCTCCAAAGTACATTTTGGAAGTTTTCTACGAAGCCGAGTTGATGGTCAATATCACAGAGCACGAGTTGGTTCCCGAGCACGTTGTCATGACGCAAGATGAGAAGACTGAGTTGTTGACTCGATAGTAAGCTTCTACCTTGAACTTCTTTAATCAGTTTTGCTTTAGCAAGTTGAAAGACACACAGCTTCCGCGCATTCAAGTGAACGATCCAGTTTCTCGTTACTTTGGACTTAAACGTGGACAAGTTGTGAAGATCATTCGACCATCAGAAACAGCTGGCCGCTACATCACTTACAGACACGTTGTTTAACAAGGAAAGTTAATTGTTGTTCTATTTGTTTGGCTTTGTTAATAAAATATTGAATCTCAGTGTTTTTCATTTTGGTCTTTTTAAGGAAAATCCTTACAGCTTTCCCCAGTTAAACAAAAAATTTTGCAATGTCCGTCCGTCCGTCACACTTTATCGTAAAAACGCACACGGCCGGCGGTTTACACACTATTTCCACAGGCGCTGAGCATGTTTAGAGAACTCACTGTCTATATGTGAGGACACGCCGTGTCTGTGGGAGTCCTGCGAGTTTGAAAATTGCCTTTAATTTGCCTTTAACTTAAAAACGATATTCAGCTCCTGGGAGGGGGAATTTGCAATATCTTAGTAACCCATTCTTTAGGGCTTGAGAAAATGAAGAGAAGTATGGGAGTTGATTTTGACGAAAGTGCCACCACATCCAGAACGGTCATGTTTTAAGTCGTCAATGTTTTGTCTTTAAAATAATACTTTTGTTGAGTTATTTAGCTTTTTGAGTTTGATTGAAGTTGATTAAACTGTCAATTAGGGTTAAAACACTTGACCGCAGACATGTTGGGAAGTCCAAATAATCAAGCGATTTTAAAGTATGGAAGCATATTTAGTTAGCCGTTCCTCTTTTCATTGTACAATGCACAAATCTCGGATGATTGTTTGGCAGATAGCGTCTATCATCGTTGGCCGCAATCGCTTTGATATGTGCTTATCATTGCTCGGTGTGGAATTTTTGTCAGTTGGATTGTTCAACTTATTTCCTGAGCATTTTTAGTCAGTTAAATATTAACAACGTTTAGCTATCTTTTTCAGCAATGCGAGTTTGAATTCAAACGGCAGACGAGCGCATTTTACTGTGTGACTTGATTATCAAGGCAAATTTAGATGGCTGAAAGTAAACTCTTTACGTTCTCAATTACTGTCCGGAAACAAAGAGTAAGCCACGACACCGTAACTCTATCCATAAAGTACTCAATGATACCTGAGAAGTATCAAACAAATATCTAATCATAAAAGACTAAAACTAACACTATCGGCTCAAATGATAACTCAATAAATCAAATAGATCATTTATTTTCCAATAAATACATGCTGAGATCATAGATCAAAATTAGTGCTGACAGCGAGCAGTGAGATAGTAAATCAAATAGCCAATCGAAAGTGCTCCAATTCCAACAACCAGGAAATCCCGTGACGACCGGAACAAACCCATGTAATCCTAAAATTATTGTATTAGACTGTCCAGAAAGTTCAAATGTGGGGGTCCTGAAAAATTCTGCAAAAAAATCAACTTTGAACCAACCTCAATCTCTAACCACAACAAATTTAAAGATTCGTGTCCAATAATACCCGAGTATAAACCCAAGTATTATACGGAAAAATCCTTCAAAAGTGAAATCCGACCACCAATTCTGCAATTTAATCTCGGTTACATCCACAAATTTTAAAGTTTCATCTATATCTACTCAAGTTCCGAGCAAAAATGTCAATTTTTTGGTTTAAATTCTCTCAAAACCCCAAGTTTGAACCCGATAAAATCCTCCAAAAACTAACCTGATTATTCTGATTGGCGGTCAAAGCTTGATCAAAGACATTTCTGATCTGGTCCAACTGATATTGAGTGAAGTTCCTGAAAACAATTGAAATTAGTAAAGGTTTACTAAAAATTCAACTTACATGACTAGTTGATCTGAGCGGTTTCAAATGACCCTAAAATAAGGAAATGATTATTGAATTTAAAACGCACAAATAAACAAGCAAAGTCAATAAAGAAATCTAAGTCTAACTAAAAAATGCTCAAAGAAATAAAATGCCACGAAAAGGAAAAACTGTGAAAGAACAAAATGTTGCGGTTTTTGACAATGATTGACAATTTTATTTCGGAAATCAATGCTTGTTGCATCAAAAGTTGACACAAATTGATTGTTACACAGCTTTAACTTAACTATCTTAAAATTTTGAAAGTGGAGAAAAGTGTTCCAGAAATGCCATTTCTATACTACTTAATCGCGTTGTAAAGTTTTTGTGCAATGAACTATTTGTAAAGTAGAAAGACTAAACCGATTACGCAAACTTGTAATTGCGTATTGTTTGTTTTGAAAAAGACTCGCGCGCAGATTTATTTCCAGTATCATTTTGATTTTGAGTAAACATTTCAAGTGTCTGTCCGCTTGGATCTTCCACCACTGATTGACGCGCTCTTCTTTAAATGCAGTGGCAATTTGTAATTTTGATTTTGCCTCTTTTCGTTCTTGCAGGTTTGCCGTTTTGTTCAATCCCTAATTCTGTTTTAAACGTAATTCAGAGGCTAAAAACTTGTGGTGTTATCAAGGAGGTGCTCCAGTTGGTCACAAACCGGCTCAATGTGCATCTAACGTACAAGGCATTTTAAACTTCACAAATTGTTAATTTTAATTGATTAGTTTAGAATGTTTCAAATTTGAGTGCTTTGGAGACGAAGACGGAAATGGTAAATGCAAAACAAGAACTTCTTAATTGTCATTTTTAATTGCCGCACTTTTAGGCGAATTTGTGACACGCGGATGTGGTCTGCCTGAACAGTCAAATAAAAGTCGCTCCTTTGCTGACAGTTGTACACAAGTAACAAAATTGTTAATAAACATTATAGGCACTTTGCTTCTTTTAGGCTCGACAAATATGCAGTCAATTTAACAACAGCAAGGGTCGTTGTTCAATTTGCGTCCGAGATCACATGTAATTTATCTAGAGGCTTCTAGAAGACAACTTTTTACTCTTTTACTTTCAGGTGCAATTTTGGACCTTCTTTCAATATTCAGCAATCTATTTTCGGATGCATTGTTATTTTATTCACTCGCTTTTTGTTTTAAACAATTTATTTTTATAGTCATCGGTATGTGTAATAAATCTCAAAATTGAACCCAACAAATATGTAGGAAATAACTTAACACATTAATGAAGTATCAAGAATGGACAAACGAATAAATTAGTTGACTAAAACGGTTTGACAACTTTTGAATGCGCCAACTTCACAACAATGCCGGAAATGATATGTGAATAAAGACTAGGCGGCAAAGTTGAGGCATCATCACCTGTTTCGTTTTAAAGAGTCGTGATGAGGGATGGACGTGAAGAAATTTGTTGAGCGATATATGGCCAAGAATTGGAAATAAGGAATTATGCACACAGTGTTAACAATCAAGCCCGGATCTCTGGTTTGCAAAAGTACTTTCCAGATACAACCTTTTTTCTAACCAAACTCAGTTGATAAGCCACTTCGTTGTCCAGTTGGAGACTGACACTTGAAGCTGTTGTGTTCGATGTCTGGAAACTGACAACTGTATCTGCGGGAGTTGACGGACCTTCGTTCAACTTTAATCTGGCTTTTAATGAACCGCTCGAGCCACCGTGTCGTGTAAGTTCGGTCAATGTAAAGCTTAAAGTGTTTGTTTCGGACACCCTGAAATTAAAAATGTTTAGGCATTCAATACACTATGTTTCTATACCATTTGGCTGGCGGATCGGACTGATTAGATTCAACTTTTCCGTTTACAACCGTATCAAAGCTGATATTAATTAGTGGAACAGTTAGTGTCTTTTCGCTAGTTGTGTTTAGTGAGTAGTCAATTCGCAAGTCTGTTTGTTTACTGTCCGACTTCCAATAGCTGTGAATATTCAACGGCGCTTCGAAGTTTTCGTCTAACTCGTAACGAACCAACTAAACAATTATAATTAGTTATTCGCGTTTAAAGATCGGCTTACATCCAAATTGTAGAACTCAGCATTCGGTTTTTGCTGTTGCTGCTCGAAAATCCAATTGGCAAGTGCTTGTTTGTTTAGTGTGAAAGTTAAAACTTCTTGAGGCAATGTGGGCATGACAAAGTCTGTAATTAGCTTCTTGTGCGGTTGAACGACTTTTATTTGATTGGCGTTCTTCAACGAAAACCTCATCGGCTCTCGAGAATCTTGATGATCAGTGAGTTGAGAAACAAAGCTGGCTGGGAAAGAACACAAAATGACTCCGAAAACTTTAACAACTGGTCTGAAATAGGTTAAATCATTTTCTGTAGTTCATTATTTAAACTTGCGCGGAATTGTCAGATTTGAACCAAGCGTGGATGTATTCGTTAATTCCCATTGCAACGGGAATCTTTAGTCGCGAAGCCGCTGCTGACGAATCATTAAATGAAAGTGGAGAGCTTGAATGATTCCCTCCAGTCAATTCAACTGGTAGCCAGCCACCTGCAATGTTAGCCAAAGATCCGAAAGAGCCGCTCATCGAGTTGTCAAAAGGTGTTGTAAAGTCTTTGCCACCAATAGATTCCTAAAATGACTGTTCAAAATGACTGTTTAAAATGACTGTTTACTTTTCGATTGAATAGGTTGTTGCCGGCTGTTGAAGACAAATTGCTTGACGACATAGTTATTTGAGCATTTGGAGTGTGTGATCTTGGTCGAGCACGTGCAATTCCCATTGCAGCATTTGTTGACTGAGAGAAATCGAAGTTTGGCGACGGCATTGTCTGACTTGGATATGCAAATTCCGAAAATTTCCTATTTAAAGAATCGTCGCCGGTAAAAGCGCTACGCATCGGTTGCATGGTTTTAAGACTTTGTGAAAATGGCAATTCAGAAGTAGAAAACTGGCCCCATGGGTCTTTTTCAAATGTTGTACTTCTTTGAAGGGAAATGTGTCCAATAGCATTTCGAAGTTCGTCAACAGATGAATTTACTTGATTTGTAGATTCGTTGATTGGCTTAATTTGTAGACTTTTAATTTTAGACGTTTGGAATTCTTCTGCATCTTCTTCTTCTAAAATAACAACATGCATACAATAGATAAATTCGTATAAGTCACACCTGAAGAACTGCAATTTGATGACCATTTTGATTTTTCGTCTGATTTGTCAGCTTTCCGAATTGTGTACCTAAAGTTAATTAATTTAAAAACACTTAGAACTTTACTCACCCTTCAGCATCAATCTCCGACGTTACAAACCCTTGCGATGGCAAACTGTGTGGACCGAACAAGTCATCTAGTGGATTTTTTGACCCCAAAGCTTTGTCGTCACTGATTGTGCTCTGCGAGTCTTCTTGTCCGGAAATACTGAAATTAAAGAATTAAAACAAGCTTTTAACAAGCTTTTAACAATGCAAGTCATACCTGTTTTTTGGTTCCGAACATTCAGAGTTCTTCGACTTCCTGTAACGCTTCAAAAATCCACCACCTAAATTGGAGTTTAATTAATTAAAGAAAAGTCAGGAATACCTTTAATTATCGAAGATTCGTTGTAACTTTGAGAGAAATCACCGGCCGAGTCGTTGTTAACAGCAGTTGATAGATTAGACTGGGAGGATGCTTGTTTTTTGCGCCTGAATAAAGACTTACAAGAATAATAACTTTTTGAGCGTTTTACCATTGTGCGATCTTCTGCCGGCCAAACAGAGACGAAACTGCCGAAGGAACATAGGAGGAGGAGCCACCAGAATTAGCCGCGGCGTTCACTGGCGTATGATGTTGACTTGATGTGTCCTCGGAGTCACTTTCCGATTTCTGCAAGACGGCGAAAATGGAAGCCACTTTAACTCAAAACACTCACCAAACTCGGTCCCCAGTGGCTATCAAGCAAATCATTCACACTCGGCGTCGTTGTTGTATTCTCTGCAATGTGTACGACTGCAGATGATGAGCTGGAAGAAGGAGCCGATTGAGGTATATGTGATTGTGATTGGATATCAAAGTCAGTTGGAATTTCGTCGTCCACGTCGGACCAATTAATAATCGCTAGAAAGAAAGGAGCATAACTAATTATGATATTTTAAAACTCACGCGGCCGATCCGTTCCAGTTCCTCGTTCTTCCACGAATTTCAACATAATTGCTTGAACGTCGATGCTTTTCAAAGATTGGCTATAGTCGCCAGTCACCTGGGATACAGCACTTTGGGAATCGTCCAAGCTTCGCGCAAAGCTGCACAAAAACGTCTTGTATTGATTCAAAAAGTTTGTGTCGTTCTCTTGAAACACAACAGCTGATTTCTGCATCTTCTCGACAAAGTTGTCCCGCACCTGTCCGTATTTATTCACGTACATCTTGTATTCTTCGTGCGACTTGGTCAACTTGTTCTTCACCTAAAAGAAACAGACAGGTGATTTAGCTGATTAGCTAGTCTGACCTTTAACAACTCTTTTGTGTTTGCGTTTTCTTGCTTCAAATTTGCCATTTCGCTGCATCGTTGAAGATAAGTTTCTTTTGCCTGAAAAGCTTTTGTGAGAAGAAATTAAAGTCTTATTACTTTTTGAAGGCACGTCGTTGTTGTTTGAATCAAGTTGACTGCATCCACTGTGTCTTGATCTTTTATGCGTTTTCGGGATTTGACCATGTCATCGTGGAACCGCAGAATGTCTCTCGAGAGGTCAGATAGATTTTTGACCAGAGTTGTTTGAATTTCAAACCACAATTCAAGTGTGCTTTTAGTTAAACGCCATGACTCAGCAAAGGCTCCTTTGTTGGCAATAAACGAATTCACCTAAATAGTCAACTTGTAACAATGTATTCGAAAAGAGAAACCAACTCGATGCAGATTTTTGTTGAGAAACTTCAGCAACTCGTCTTCGATTTGAATTCTTTCTTTGACGAAAATGTTGAGTTCTTGAATGGCATCTTCGTTGCGTTTGAGATTTGCATACAGACGATAGTAACCGAGATTCTGCTCGCCCTGCAAAACGTCCATTTGCTGTTGTTGAAAACAGAAACCCTACCCAAAAGTGTTTAGAATAGTCTTCGCAAACAACCATGATCCATTAGTCTCTTTAGAGGCGGCCGTCGAATTGATATGATTAATGACACTTAATCTCAAACTATGGTGATCAAAATAAACTATCTAAATCCGCCAAATTAGTCGACAACTTGAAAGCTTGTGGTTGCAAAGTGGAACGTGACGTAAAAACAGTTGGTTGAAACTAATCGGGGTCCGGGTGAAAATTTGTTTTATTGTAAAAATGCACTGAAAGCGATTAATTTCTGCAGGCAGCATCAACAACTGCGCCCTTAAAGGCGCGAGAATTAAAAAGTTTATTCGGGTGTTCGGATGGTGATTCCAAGTTAGTAAGTGATTTTCCCGTCGATGAATCATGTGATGTGGTTATTGTTTGACTAAGTTTAATGCACGTTTTTGACCACACATTGTTGTTCTTTTAATTAAGTTGTGAAAGTGTGCAAACTTGATAAAGGTATTTTCTATTGCGTTTATTAAATAACCTCTATCGAATAATTGCATCTAATTTACATTTGAACAGAAGTTTGTCTTCTGTCGCCAAGTTCGTCATTATTATTTAAAATAGACGATATTCAAATGATCAGGGTACACAATTTGTATAAAGTTTCTTATAACAACTGGTTGTTTTTCACGTCCAGTGTTCGGCCAAACTTTCTAAATCCTGTGAGTTAACAGCAGAAGCTCGTCTAATCTCTGCGCACCGTGATGGAGCGGAACCAGTTCGTTGTTGATCGCCTACACGGTCATTCTCATTCAACCAGAGAGTCCGCGTTACGCAAGCGTTTATTCAGCTGTGTATTCTGCGCGCACCTACCTGACGTTTCGGTCCATAGCTCACATTTTCCCATCCACACACCTCACTTATGAACATCGCACAATCGATTGCATGCTTTTGAAGCTAGTTAATGAGTGCCGAGAATATGAGTTCATTACTTGCTTTTTAATTTAGTTGTGCGTTATTTTGTGAATTAGATGCATGCTCTAGTTATTGTTAAGCGTTTTGAATCCTTTTTCATAGAAGTGATCTTTGATCATACAGAAATAAACACAAATGGCATTCAAGGATGCGCAAACATTTCGTTACTAGAATACGTTTTTTGATTCACTGTGTGATTTTAATAAGTTCAATTCTTGAGTCGCTTTTTGTTTAAAGCTTGTTCCCCTTTAATTTTTTAGCAAATACCATCCATAACGTTTGCTTTCATATTGTTCCACCACAACATTCAGCTGCTTTTTGGCCAAATATTGTTAAACACACCACAACATTCAGCTGCTTTTTAGTTTGACATTTTAACAAAAGAATTGCACAAGATTCTACAAAAAGCTATTAGTCTTCTCCATTCAAGACTCGCGTTTATTATTTACCGAATTCATGCGTTTAATAAATTGTTTAAATTTCAGTGTTTAAATGGCACACAATCACATGGATCACGACATGGGAGGGCACGGCATGGCCTTCAATTTTAACTCAGAAAAGACTATCTTGTTTTCGTTCTGGCACACTACAAGTGCCTTCGGCATCGTCATTTCATGCTTTGTTATTTTAATCGGTTGTGTTTTGTTGGAGAGCATTCGTTGGTTCCGTGTTCATCGCAACTTCACTCAAACAGCCAGCAATCTAGCTGCACAAACCAATGGACGACGACCGTAAGAGCATTCTAATAAACGGATATTTCTAATATAGACACTTTTAGAGTTGACACTTATTTGATTACTGACACTTTGTTGCACGGTCTTCAATTGTTTTTGGTCTACTGCGCAATGCTTGTTTTCATGACATTCAATGTATGGCTCTGCGCAACAATTATAATTGGAGAAGTTGGAACACATTTGGCTTTCCGAATCTTTCTACCTCATTTGGACAATGCCTTAACAAGCACCTCGGCCCAACCATGCTGCGGTTAAACTAGTCTTACTTGTGATCATGTTGTGTGGTTAACTCTAACTTCACAGTATTGCATAATCTGTAGAGCATTTCAACTTCTATTACCAGTCTACAAGTTTTATTTTATGCGTGTTAAATCCTCAAAAACTCTAGTTTCTGTAAATATAAACGTGTACAGTGTGTATTTATTTGACTGTGATGAATAAACTTCATTGTTTCGAAATTTTACAGTGTGAAACGGTGTGTAAGTTTTGAGCAATTCAAAGCATGTTTGATTCCAATTAACTGCTTGATTTATTAGCGCTTTAAATGTGTTCAATTTTTGAATCACCTCTTTGAAACTCTAAATTTAGATTGTTATTGAATCAAGTAGCAAATTCACAAATGTTATCAAAAGCAATTCAAGCAAAGCATTGCGCAAGACTACATTTTTTACAAACTCGAGTTAAAAGAACAAAAATCTTTAATTAAAGTCTGCTTACCGTGAAACACAAAAAACAATTGTTTTAATTAAACCGTGCATTTCAATTAACGATTGTTTCAAACGCCCATCATTCAAGTTCCCATTCAAGTTCCAAGTGTTTTCAACAAAGAAGGGAACTAATATGCACATCCAGAATTCCACACTCAACTTCATTTACACACTAATTCGCGGAATGCTACCGAACTTTCACAAATAAAATACCCAAAACTTGTTGTTAGCAGCGATGACAAGGTCATTTAGCAATTCAATCAAGGTGACAATAATCAAAACGTCCGGTTAGTCTTAGTCAGCATACGGCGTGCTTTGTTTTTGCTAAATAAGCCAGCAGAATGGCATTTTTGTCCAAGGCCACTTTCGTTTGCTTGTTTGTGCGTTCGCATGTTTACAAATCGGATTGGCTGGGATTGGAAGTCTGGCTTTTTCGTCATCGATCATTCAAAACTTAACACCATTAAGTGATAATCGAGTGAAAACGACTTCAGCATCTTAAGCGGAAACGTTTAAAAAGCCAACGTTCCTTTCGCGCGCCCAAAGAACGGAGACTGAAGGTAACGCGCAACTTGGCGACAAATGGGTGGAGTCGAGTTGGTGGGAGCAAAAATGAATGAATTTTTTAAAGACCAATCTCAACAGGTTGACAAAAACTTATTGAACGAAACGTCTTTGTGGAAGTGAATGGTTTAGGTTGTTGCCGTTTTCGGCAATCATCTGGTTGTAACTCTGCTCCGGTTGGCAATAAATTTGTAAACTCGGTTTTATGATCGGGCAATGCGTGGAATTCGGTGTTGCCGACAGGTTGCTTCTGATTTTATGTGTGTCCATAAAGCGGTTTACGGTCGTGACTCTTAGGCACTGTCTATTTAAACGTCCACGAGTTAAATTCCGTCGATTAGTGGCTAATTGGAGCTGATTGGCGCATATTCCGGTTTGAAACCGTTCCTGCTCATGGCCTGTCTATTAGACGTCGATCAGCGTCCTTGTCAGTTTCGTTGGTGTTCGTGCGCATTCCAGCGTCGAACTGCCTTCGCCACTGAATTTGCCTTCCACAAACATTTTGCACATTTTGTTGTTGTTTGCTCGGTTTATTTATTTATTTAGTCGCTTTCCTGAACGCCAACCTCCCTTTTGCGCATGGTATTGTTGACGGCGTGTGTTCAATTCAAGAACATTATATTATGATCGGAAACAAAACCGTGCCATGTTTCGCAATTGCGTGCCAATTCCCCTTTAAAACTTACCTTTAATCTCCACTTTCAATTTCTTTAGCGCCAAGAAGGCGGCAAATCAGGAGTGGCGTCGGAGCTTCAACTACACATTGGCGACAACATCTGGCTCCACGCAAATGGCCCTGGCCGTGCTATGGGCCCTTCTTGTAGTCCTTCTTCAAACACCTCAACATGCCCAACGCAAAGCCAACATTCAACAAAACGCCAAAAGATATAGGCAAGTTTAGTCTATAAACATCGCTTCATTCATATTACGTTGTTGTAAGCGCGCAGCAAGTAGCCCGAAAAAGGCCATTAACGACTCAGCACGAGCAGCGTTTAGTATGTTCGCGTAAATTGAGATAATTAACCGAACGACTTGTATGCTGACCATCCACGCATTTTACATTCAGCACATTCTTTAATATGCTCTTTAATATGCAATTCACATTACAGTACTTTGCTTTTCATGTGTAGAAATTGTTGAGTTCTAATGTTTGTCTAAACATTATTTTATAGCGAATAATGTTTACGCAACTCGATCCAAAAGTTTCAATTTTCTTTCAACAGAGGATGAGCCCGGCGTTTGATAAAAGGTGCTAAATCGTCACTCTTTCCTATTCGCTTTCTCATCGGTTGCCCACAAAACGAAAACAAAACAAGTTTTGGGTCTGGACGTGTTGATTGCGCGGCGGCGATCGGTTGCACCAACAGCCATATGGGGTTGGTTCCTCGACGTCGCTGATAATAAAACCGAATCCCACTCACATGATCCCACCACTTTCTACCTCCGACTCCATAAGCAATCAATAAAAACTTGGGACACGAAACTAGCAAGTAATTCGACGGTGACTCAGCAGTTGCGTAATACCTGCGCACGAATGCCACGAAAATTCCAAAGACTACGTTCCAAAAAGTGAAAGTTTTTTGCGAACAAACACAGATAATTGGCTTTGATTAGCGCCGAACCGTTGATTCAGTTGCGGGGAATTCGCTGATTAGTTCATGGAGAGGCTGCACAGACGCCTGTTTAAACCACGAACATGCAAATCCGTGCAATTTCGCCGTGTGCGGTTTTTTCCACCCTCCTCGATCAAGTCTCGGCGCATTCCATGGCGGTCCTTTGAATTAGGAGAAAGTTGCGCAAATCACTTTTGTGTTTGGCAAGCTGTCGGCTGCAAATATGGAACAATGTTTGTGCACGTTGCTGAGCACTTGCGCATTCGGCCGCCATGAATCACACCCCACTTCTTGCGTTCCAACAAGGGAATGGCATTCTCCAGCGAATAACTCTGACAACTTTGTTTTCACCAAATTCTTGACCACAGCGAAAGTTATTTGCCATCATTCATTTTAAGAGGGATGACACTCATTCATAATTGTACAGTTTGATTGCTCCAAGCTGGAATGCACGGGTGAGTTCGGCGCCCGTGTGACAATTAGTGCGGTTGGTGTAACAGCCGTAGAGTTTAAAGTCGACCGAGTGCCAGAAGCCATTTATTTATGGTGTTGAACAAACAACTCTTGTTTATTAGCGCTTCAATTGATTGATTGGCTGTTGAAATGGACGGCTTTGCGCCCCTGTGCTTCCATGCAAAAGAAGGAAAGGCCGTTACGGCTTTTTACAGCATAAACTGCCACCAAGGCTTCTTCTCAAAACAGCTGATTAGAATCACGCACTGAATTATTGCACGGGGAAGTATCGAACGCAGAAAAACATAAAACTTAAGTGCAGCAAAGAGTCTCTAAACAGCCTTGTGATCACAAAAGGTTCAAACATCTTAATTGAAAAATAAACAAACGCATAAAGTAGCTGTAACGTTGTAATTTTGCAGTATGCCAATCAAATCGGGTATTTGCTACGGTGGGTGAATGGAGTGACCACAAAGACGATTGGCTGTCAGTGGATGTGAAAGCAAAATCTGTGGCCGAGTGTGTTCGAGCTTGTTATGAATACCGTTATTGCTATTCGGTCAGCTATGACGAGAAGCAAGCAATACCATGCAGTTTCTACTTCCATGTCTCCAACAAGGAGTGCAAGCAACGGCCGCTGAAGCCAATAAACGACATCCAGTATGAAGGCAACCCACTGTTCATTGAGTGCTTGCGTTGTGTTAGCGAACAAGAAGCCTGTGAGTTCTTAAACTTAAATTTGTGTTGCATAACTTCGAATCAAATTGAAATTTAGCATCTGGTTCTCCGATTTTGGGCATTGATTATTTAAAAAAGACGGACGATTCGGGCTCAAGTAATTGCATTCATATTTTTTTAAAATAAACTCACCATTTTAGAAATAATGTTAAACGCGGATCAAGGGTATGATGTGCCTGGAGGTTTGTTTTTAAACAATTTGTATCGACTTTATTATTTTGATCAGTTCATGTTTGTTGCATTCTGTTAAATTTTGTTGCACTTAATTGTTTATTTGTGTTTTGTTCTTTGAATTTGTTTGACTCATTATTTCTTCCTTATTTGTTTGAAGACTTCCTGCAAATTGTTTGTGGAGCGCCGAATTGAAGGTAATTTAGTTTTGTTAATTTAGTTGGAATTCCACTCAAAGGCTCGAACGCTGTTTACAAACAGTCATTAAAAAGTCGGTTCAAGTGGAATTGTTCGGATTCTTTTTGGGCAATTAGTTGTTTTTTGTTACCGTGACTAACAGCCAATTTGGACTTTTTGTTTTGTTGAGTTTGTTTGACCTTTACATGTTAATACTTACAGAACGCGATGACTACACCGATTTGATGGACAAAGTTGCGTTCAAAGCACTTAAAGGTCTGTTTGATAGATGTTTTCGAGCAAGTTTCAGCAAAATGTGGCTTTTAGAGTGCGACGGCAACCTGTTGTTCAGACGTAGTGATCAACCTGTCACAAAAGAACAAATCCACTCAATGCCAAATTCAACGTTGGCGGGTAGCGCAAAGAGTTGTGCACGTGCGTGTTTCTCGGCTCAAAACTGCCATGTAATGATGTTAAAACAGGTGCCGGACATTACAGTTTTTAATTTAGAGTGCCATCTACATTCCAATTAACGGACTTTGTGTCTTCGACGCAAACGATTCCAGCAAGCGGGGGCATCTCAACTTGCAATCAAGACGGCAATTTTGTTGCAGACTTCAAAGCAACCGAGCCGACTCGCATTGAATGCGTTCGTTGCAATCGACGTTTTAAATGTTTGTAGATTACTGTCATTAACTACATTGTCCTTTTTTGTCTATATCATTTATAATCGCTCTTGTCTCGCATACTGTCTTGTCTCGCATCTTTTTTATTATGAAATAATTAAAAATATTCAGATGACACCAAGGGCAAATCAAACGACGAGCCGCTGAGTCCAAATGTTTTAATTGGAAACAATGGCGTTTATGCAGATGTAAGTTCTAAAATTAATATCCGCATTAACAAATATTGTGTTTAGCGTGCACCGTCACTTTTCAAGTTTTCAATCAATTGGATGGTTTGAACTTTCAAACTACTCAAGAAGCAAGTGTCACGAGGTAGATTTGTGTAGTTATTGTCAAAACTAATCATTGTTTTAGCTTGAATGAGTGTGCCTTTATTTGTTATCAGAATTCATGTTCCGGCGCTATTTACGAGCCTCCATCCGCTCAAAACGGCGAAGCAAAATGTCGTGTTGCGATTCGACAAAAGGAAAACTGTAGTGCTCAGCTTCAAAATCACTATTCTTTTAATTCACACAAAACCGTGGCGCTTAGTTGCTTCAGATGCTGTAAGTACCTAAATCATTTCTATTTTATTCCAATTTAACTTAAACTTTAGCACCAAACAAGCCTACAACATTATCGCCGGATGCTGAAATCATCACATCAACTATCAGTTCTTTATCGCCACCTTCAGAGCCAGCCGGGTCAGGATCAGTTGACAAAGCACAAACGGACACACAGTCAAGTATTCAACTAGTCCACATGACTCAAGGTTTGGCGTACTTTTAAATGGAAAACAATTTTTGTTTAGGCTGCGCTATCATGTTCCAAGCAGACAAGTTTGAACAACGACCAAAAGAATTTACATCTACTTTTGAAACGGAGTTGGCCGTCGAGACAGCAGACGTTTGTGCTACTCGGTGTTACCAAGTAATTAATGACTTAAAAGGCTACGTTTAAACTCAAATATTTAGAACGGATGTACTGGCGCATACTTTGTGGCTGAACAACGTTTGTGTAAATTGGGCTTTGGAGACAGGCATTCTTGCAGTCAAGGTTCCTTGGTCAGTCATTTTGTTCCTCAAAATTCGGCCGATCAAATTTGGATCCATTGTGTGAGTTGCCAACAAGATACATCAAGCGGAAAAATTGTCACAATGGAGCGCGGTGGCTCAACTAATGCTCCAACAGAGATTCAACAAACTACTGGCATACCAATTAGTCGAGATCAAACTCAAACTACCAACCAAGTAACCGAATCACCAACACAGCAAACAACAATCGAGGTCGGTGTGACAACTGAACCTCAAGTGAGCCACAAAAATCGAGTCGGACGTAGTTTTTTTTAATACGGTGGGCCACACTCTGGTGTGACTCCGCCGGGCGAGTCACTTGTGCAACAATCTACTGGAGTCGTTATTGATCAAACAACGCCAGAAAGCATTTTAACTACTGGGCAGCCAGAAGAACAAGCAACTAAGAAGACTGTTGTCGACGTTGAATCTCAACAAGATCAAACAACTGCAGCTATCCTTATTGAAACTACCGTCCAGCCAATATTGATTCAAACAACAAGTGAACAGAAAGTTGAAGAATCTGCATCTACTTCGGAACAAGCAGAAACAACTACTCAGCCAATATTGATCCAAACAACAGCTCAACCAGTTCAAGAATCTACATTAATTTCTAGTCAAGTCACTGGCGTCGAAGCAGAAACAACAGCTCAGCCAATATTGATTCAAACAACAAGTGAACAGAAAGTTGAAGGCACAACTGCCCAGCCAATATTGATTCAAACGACTCAACAATCAGTTGAAGGCACAAGTCAACAACCAGTTCAAGAATCTACATTAGTTTCTAGTCAAGTTACTGGTGTTGAAGAACAAACAACCGCCCAACCAGTTCAAGAATCTACATTAGTTTCTAGTCAAGTTACTGGTGTTGAAGAACAAACAACCGCCCAGCCAATATTGATCCAAACAACTCAAGAATCAGTTCAAGAATCTAGTACTCAGCAGCCAGTAGTGATCCAAACAACTCAAGAAACAGTTCAAGAATCGACTGGAGGTTTGAATATTTAGTTCTAGAACCGTTAACAACTATAATTATTTAGAAGCACATCCATCGACTGTAAGTGTCGAATTCCAAGCATCTGAAGGCACCTTGCCCACAACAAGTCAGCCCGAAGAGACAACTAAGTCGGCCGAAGAAGCTAGAATACTCGAGGCCGTGACCGAACTCAACAAAGCTGTCTCCGAGATCCGCGAAGCAGTCACTAAAATCCAGGCTGCAGAACATCCAGAGTCTACGACTCCATTGTCTTCAGTGGAGCCTTCTTTGCCTCCAGAAGCAACCACCGTCTCGGAGCACGTGACAAGCAAAGTAGTCGGCGTTGTTGAAGCTCAACACGACGAACATGCAACAACTATTGTGCCGCTGGAAGTTACAACATCCTCAAGTGAGATAGAAACTACGGCTGAAAGCGAATTTGTCACAAAGACTGCTGGAGAACAAATTGCTGAAGCGACAAGTACTCAGCCAGGCATTGAATATTTTGTGTGCCTTTAATCATTTTTGTTTTTAGAAGTTGTTCAAACAACAAACGAAGGCTCGACAATTCAGCCAGGTATTTTTAGTGTGAATGAGTTTGTTTAATCATTTTTGTTTTTAGAATCAGCTCAATCGACAAGCGAACAATTAATTCAAGCAGCAACAATTCAACCAGTTGAGGGCTCTACTTCACAGTCTGAAAGTGTCCAAACTACAAGCGATCGAAGTTGTCAACAACTGCTCAACCAGGTTTTAATGTGTGTGTTTAATCATTGTTTTTAGAAGTTGTTCCGGGGGTCACTGTGAACAGTTAATTGAGCCACAACTCGGGGGCCTTCACACCTGAAAGTGTCCAAACAACAAGCGGAGTTACAATTCAACCCGAAGTTGCTCAATCGACAAGCGGAGTCACTGGAGAACAAATAGTTGTCGAAACAACTGCTCAACCAGGTATTTTTAATGTGAATGAATTTGTTTAATCATTTTTGTTTTTAGAAGTTGTTCAAACAACTGTTCAACCAGTTGAAGGTTCAACGATTCAATCAGTTGAAGGCTCTACTTCACAGCCAGGTATTGAAGACTTTGTTTATTTGTTGCTTAATGAGGTTTGTTTTTAGAAGTTGTTCAAACAACTGTTCAACCAGTTGAAGGCTCTACATCGCAATCAGAACTCGCTCAAACGACAATTGCTTCAAGTGAAGCTACAGAACGTGCACCGTTGCTTGAAGGCGAAACTCAAAAGGCCGTTGAAGTGACAACTATCCAACCAGCTGAGGGCTCTACTTCACAGTCGGTACTTTTCGGGTAGAAGTTGTTCAAACAACAAATGGGGTTACAATTCAACCAGTTGAGAGTTCAACATCGCAGCCTGAAGTTGTTCAAACAACAATTGCTAGTGAGGCGACTACAAACCAAATTGTTAGCGAACAGCTTCTTAAAGCTTCAACTTCGCAACCCGAAGTCGCTCAAACGACAAGCGGAGTCACTAGCGAACAAGTTGAAGGCTCTACATCGCAGCCTGAAGGCGAAACTCAAAAGGCCGTTGAAGTGACAACAATTCAGCCAGGTATTTTTAACTTGTTTTGAAACTTTTAAATGCATTCTTAAAATTGCTAACAAATAAAAATGATTTGATTTAAGAAATTGTCCAAACAACTGGCGAGCAAATTGTTGGCGAAACAACTCAATCGGTTGAGAGTTCTACATCGCAACCTGAAACTGCCAGTGAAGCCACTAAACGCGTACTTCTACTCGAAGGCGAGACTCAAAAAGCTGTCGAGGTGACAACAATTCAGCCAGTTGAGGGCTCTACATCGCAACCTGAAGTCGCTCAAACAACAATTGCCAGTGAACTTACAACTTCACAGTCTGAAAGCCGTGCACCTTTACTCGAAGGAGAAACTCAAAAGACTATCGAGGTGACAACAATTCAGCCAGTTGAAGGCACGACATCGCAACCTGAAGTCTTTCAAACAACTGCCGAATCAATTCAAGAATCAACATCACAGCTCGAAGTCGCTGAATCGACTAGCGGAGTTACTAGTGAGCAATCAATTGAAGGCTCAACATCACAACCAGAAGTCGCTCAAACAACTGCTCAATCGGTCGAGGGCTCTACACCACAACCCGAAGCTACAACTTCACAGTCCGAAACTGCCAGTGAAGCCAATAAACGCGTACTTTTGCTTGAAGGCGAGACTCAAAAAGCTGTCGAAGTGACAACTGCTCAATCAATTCAAGAATCCACTTCACAGCCAGGTATTTTTTAAATTAATAACCACAAACAATGTTTTTGTATAGAAGTCGCTCAAACAACAAGTGAGCAAGTCGCTCAAACAACAAGCGGAGTTACTAGCGAACAAGTAATTGTCGAAACAACTCAACAGCCGGTATTGATTGAAACAACAAGCGGAGTTACCGGAGAGCAATCAGTTCAAGAATCCACTTCACAGCCAGGTATTTTGAATTACTTATCTTAAAAACCTTAATTATTAAGAAGTCGCTCAAACAACAAGCGAGCAAGTTGAAGGCTCAACATCTCAATCAATTCAAGACTCAACTCAACAGCCAGTATTGATTGAAACAACAAGTGGAGTTACTGGCGAGCAAATCATTGCCGAAACAACTCAACAATCAGTTGAAGGCTCAACATCTCAACCCGAAGTTGCTGAAACAACAAGTGGAGTTACTAGCGAACAAGTAATTGCCGAAACAACTGCTCAACCAATTGAAGCTACAACGAATCAAGTTGTTAGCGAGCAACTCCTTAAAGCTTCAACTTCACAGCCAATTGAAACAACAAACGTTAACGAAATTCAAGTAACTACGCCGGAATCTGTATTGACAACTGGACAAACGGAGGAAGACGCAACTAAGAAGACACTTGTCAACGTTGAGGCTCAACAGGACCAATCTACTACTGCCGTTCTTTTGGAAACCACTGCCCAGCCAGAATTGATTCAAACTACGCAAGAAGCTATTGAAGAAACTGTGGAAATTGTTAGAGGAAGTACAGTTGTGCCAGAATTGATTCCCACAACAAACGAGCCAGTTGAAGCTACAACGAATCAAGTTGTCAGCGAGCAGCCAGTTAAAGCTACAACTTCTCAACCGGAGGTCGTTCAAACAACAATTGCTGCTGATGAAGCCACAACTTCTAACCCGGAAGTCTGTTCAAACTACCTCTGGAGTTGAAATTTCTAGTGCAAATCCAGAAACGTCAGGTAATTAACATCTGTAAAAGTTTAGTTAGGCTTACCCGTTTCATAAATTCATCAGAAAATTAGGGATTGCTAAACACAATGTCTTCAGAAACGCCCGAACTTTCTACAATCGTCTCCATACAAAAAGCTACTGTGCCCACCGATGATCTTTTCCCTGCCGAACTTACTACCGGTCAGCCATCTGAAGAATCAATCACAACAATTGAAGAAGACGAAGGCGTAACTAGTCCTTTGCCTCCAGCTCAAACTTCAGTGATTTTTGGCGAACCGGTTGCTGAAACTACTCAATCAAGCAGTGGAAGTGAAAAGCCAACAATTCCTGAAGCCGAATCCATTGAAACTACTGCACAACCGATATTGCTCACCACAATTTCGGAAGAATCAACTGGAACAACGGAGGAGCTGACTCAAGTAGTTTTAAAAAAATGTAATCATTCAAAATTTAAAATTCAGGCAAAAACAGCCATAATTCTTGGACAGCCAGTAGCAACTACATCAGAATCCGAAGCCATTACAAACGTTCCTTTGGTAACGACTCAGTCATCTGTTGAACAGCCAACTACCGCGCAAAATGTTGAAGTAACCGGTGAACAAGGATCGAGCACCCCGTCTGAGATTCAAACTACCGTGCAAACTGCTGAAGTAACCGGTGAACAAGGATCGAGCACTCCGTCTGAGGTTCAAACTACACTTGAACCTAGATTAGCTGGTGATCTTCAACGAGGCAAAGATGCTGAAACAACGCCAGAAAGCATTTTAACTACCGGGCAGCCAGAAGAACAAGCAACTAAGAAGACTGTTGTCGACGTTGAATCTCAACAAGATCAAACAACTGCAGCTATCCTTATTGAAACTACCGCCCAGCCAATATTGATTCAAACAACAAGTGAACAGAAAGTTGAAGAAAGAACCAACAACGCACCAGTTCCTTCGGACGCAGAAACAACTGCCCAGCCAATATTGATCCAAACGACTCAAGAATCAGTTGAAGGCACAACTCAACAACCAGTTCAAGAATCTGCATCTAGTTCCACTCGTCTCTAGTTTCTTCAAGTTACTGGCGTCGAAGAACAAACAACAGCTCAACCAATATTGATTCAAACAACTCAACAATCAGTTCAAGAATCTAGTACTCAACAGCCAGTTCAAGAATCTACATTAGTTTCTAGTCAAGTCACTGGCGTCGAAGCAGAAACAACAGCTCAGCCAATATTGATTCAAACAACAGCCCAGAAACAGTTCAAGAATCTAGTACTCAGCAGCCAGTAGTGATTCAAACAACTCAACAACCGGTTCAAGAATCGACTGGAGGTTTGAATATTTAGTTTTAGAACCGTTAACAATTATAATTATTTAGAAGCACATCCATCGACTGTAAGTGTCGAATTCCAAGCATCTGAAGGCACTTTGCCCACAACAAGTCAGCCCGAAGAGACAACTAAGTCGGCCGAAGAAGCTAGAATACTCGAGGCCGTGACCGAACTCAACAAAGCCGTCTCCGAAATCCGCGAAGCAGTCACTAAAATCCAGGCTGCAGAACATCCAGAGTCTACAACTCCATTGTCTTCAGTGGAGCCTTCCTTGCCTCCAGAAGCAACAACTGTCTCGGAACACGTGACAAGCAAGGTAGTCGGCGTTGTTGAAGCTCAACACGACGAACATGCAACAACTATTGTGCCGCTGGAAGTTACAACATCCTCAAGTGAGATAGAAACTACGGCTGAAAGCGAATTTGTCACAAAGACTGCTGGAGAACAAATTGCTGAAGCGACAAGTACTCAGCCAGGTATTGAAGACTTTGTGTGCCTTTAATCATTTTTGTTTTTAGAAGTTGTTCAAACAAGTGCTCAATCATTAGAAGGCTCGACAATTCAGCCAGGTATTGTTAGTGTGAATGAGTTTGTTTAATCATTTTTGTTTTTAGAATTAGCTCAATCCAAGCGAACAATAACAAGCAGCAACAATTCAACCAGTTGAGGGCTCTACTTCACAGCCTGAACGACTCAGCAAGCAATTATTGAAGGCTCTACTTCACAACCTGGAAGTGTCCAAACAACAAGCGGAGTCACTGGAGAGCAAATAGTTGCTGAAGGCTCTACTTCACAACCGGGTATTAACTGTTTTAATAAGTTTGCTTAATGAGGTTTGTTTTTAGAATCAGCTCAATCGACAAGCGGAGTCACTAGTGAACAGTTAATTGAAGCCACAACTCAGCAAGCAGTTGGGAACCCGAAGGTCCCCAAAGGGCTCTTCACACCCGGTGTTCATTCAACGGAGAACAGTTAAGCAAGCAACGATCCAACCAGTTGAGGGCTCTACTTCACAGTCAGGTATTAGACTTTGTTTATTTGTTCTTTAAACATTTTGAATTTAGAAGTTGTTCAAACAACTGAGTTCAATCAGTTGAAGGTTCGACGTCTCAAGCCGAAATTGTTCAGACAACAATTGCCTCAAGTGAAGCTACAGAACGTGCACCGTTGCTTGAAGGCGAAACTCAAAAGGCCGTTGAAGCGACAACTATCCAACCAGTTGAAGGCTCTACATCGCAACCCGAGGTTGTTCAAACAATTCAGCAAGAAACTTCTGAAAGTTCTACATCGCAACCCGAAGTTGTTCAATCGACAACTGAAGGTGTAAGTCAAACTGTTGAAGGTTCAACATCACAACCCGAAGTTGTTCAAACAACAATTGCTAGCAAGGCAACTACAAACCAAATTGTTAGCGAACAGCTTCTTAAAGCTTCAACTTCGCAACCAATTGTTGAAGGCTCAACATCACAGCCCGAAGTCGCTGAATCGACTAGTGGAGTTACTAGTGAGCAATTAATTGAAGGCTCAACATCACAACCCGAAGTTGTCCAAGCAACTGGCGAGCAAATTGTTGGCGAAACAACTCAATCGGTTGAGAGTTCTACATCGCAACCTGAAACTGCTAGTGAAGCCACTAAACGCGTACTTCTACTCGAAGGAGAAACTCAAAAGACTATCGAGGTGACAACTGCTCAATCAATCCAAGAATCAACATCACAGCCCGAAGTCGCTCAAACAACTGGCGAACAATCAGTTCAAGAATCAACATCACAGCCCGAAGTCGCTCAAACAACAATTGCCAGTGAACTTACAACTTCACAGTCTGATCTGAAAGCCGTGCACCTTTACTTGAAGGAGAAACCCAAAAGGCTGTCGAGGTGACAACTGCTCAATCAGCTCAAGAATCAACATCGCAACCTGAAGTTGCTGAAACAACTGCTGAATCGATTGTCGAAACAACTCAACAGCCAGTATTGATTGAAACAACTAGCGGAGTTACTAGTGAGCAATTAATTGAAGGTTCAACATCACAACCAGAGATTGTCCAAACAACTTCACAGTCGGAAACTGCTAGTGAAGCCACCAAACGCGTACTTTTGCTTGAAGGCGAGACTCAAAAAGCTGCCGAGGTGACAACTGCTCAATCAGTTGAAGGTTCGACAATTCAGTCAGGTAGGCTTTAAATGGGATTTGTTTAAATAGTTTGATTTAAGAAGTCGCTCAAACAACTAGTGAGCAAGTTGCCGAAACAACTGCTCAATCAATTGAAGGCTCAACATCTCAACCCGCCAGTATTGATTGAAACAACAAGTGGAGTTACTGGCGAGCAAATCATTGCCGAAACAACTCAACGGCCAGTATTGATTGAAACAACAAGTGGAGTTACTGGAGAGCAATCAGTTGAAGGCTCAACGTCTCAACCCGAAGTTGCTCAAACAACAAGTGAGCAAGTTGCCGAAACAACTCAACAGCCAGTATTAATTCAAACAACTGCTCAACTAATTGAAGCTACAACGAATCAAGTTGTTAGCGAGCAACTCCTTAAAGCTTCAACTTCACAGCCAGAAGTCGTTCAAACAACAAATGTTAACGAAATTCAAGTAACTACGCCGGAATCTGTATTGACAACTGGACAAACGGAAGAAGACGCAACTAAGAAGACACTTGTCAACGTTGAGGCTCAACAGGACCAATCTACTACTGCCGTTCTTTTGGAAACCACTGTCCAGCCAGAATTGATTCAAACTACGCAAGAAGCTACTGAAGAAACTGTGGAAATTGTTAGAGGAAGTACAGTTGTGCCAGAATTGGTTCCCACAACAAACGAGCCAGTTGAAGCTACAACTTCGCAGCCAGAAGTCGTTCAAACAACAAACGGAGTTACTGGCGAACAAATCATTGCCGAAACAACAATTCAGCCAGGTATTAGCTATTTTTAATGTTTCTACTTAAATAATTCGATTTTAGAAGTCGTTCAAACAACGATTGCAAGTGAGGCTACTACGGAACAATCCGAAAGCCGTGCACCTCTGCTTGAGGGAGAAACTCAAAAAGCTGCCGAGGCGACAACGATCGAACCAGGTATGTTTTAAATCTATAAAACTCTTTTTTAAAAAGCTAAACAAACTTGTGCACTTGTTTCTCGACAATCAATTGCAAACACTAAAAAGACAAACAACGTTTGCTTTTAGTTGGCGTTACGCAAGTCGAAGGCCAAACAACAATTGAAAACGTTGAGTCGACAACGAAGCCGCTGGAATTACTTGACAATGGTTTCGTCACGCAAGCTCAAAGTAATCAAGCAGCCACCACAGGTGCGCCGACTACAAACAACGCAGAATGTAAGTTTATAAACGCTTTGAAATTCAAAACTTGCATAAATTTAAGCAACTGCCGTAACTGAATCAAGCGGCGTTGAAGAAACAACAATTCCCTCTGAATTGACTACGTCGTTTGGACTTGAGATCACTAAAAACGCGACATTGACCGAAGAACTATTCCCTGCTGGAGTGACGGGCGAAGCATCTGCTGAATCTATCCAAACCACAGTTTCTTCTTTAAGTACCGGAGGCGAGGTTGACGAAACCAAGAAACTTTGCCAACAACACCCGCTCAGTTGAATGATAATTCTGCTGCAACGGAATCTGTACAAGAAATTGGTGCTCAAACAACAAGTAACTTGCCAGTAGAAGCAACTACGCAAAATGCCGAAAGTTCTACATCGCTCAAAGGTAAATAATCGTTTTAATTGTGCGTTTTAGCTTATTCAAATTCAGAAAACGAGACGACGGCCATTCCAGTCGAAGTCACGAAACTCGAAGGCCAAACAACAATTGTTCCAATTGAAACAACTTTGGCCGGAGAAAGCTCAACTGAAAAACCCATTAACGTTATTCCATTGAATCAAGAAGCCGGAACGCAGCCAACAACAAATGCTCCAAGTGATGTCACACAGTCTGAAATCGTGACACAAACCGTCCAAGAAGGTCAAACGAATGAAGCCACAACAATCTTGCCCGTTCAAACAACTTTGGCCGAAATCCTCGAAGGTTCAACAAAAGAAGAGCAAGTTGTCACACAGATTCCATTAAATCAGGAACGTCAAACGGATGCGGTCACAAGTGAACAAGAAGTCACAACAATTTTGCCCGTTCAAAACAACTCTGGCCGAAATCCTTGAAGGTTCAACAACTAAACAAGAAGAGTTGTCAACCGTTTTGCCTTTCCAAACAACCTCACAAGCAAAAGAAAGCTCAACCGTTGGCGAACAAATTGTAACGCAAATTCCCGAGCAAGAAGCTGTCGAGTCCACCCCATCAGAGCAATTGACTACAATAGAATCAGCCAAAAGTGACACAACCGCACCACCTATTGTCGTCTTTTCCAAACCTACACCGTCTGTCGAAGAAACAACACAAGAGGCATCAGAAGTTGAAAGCAGTTCATTGCCAGACTTGACGACAAATGCGGACACAGAAACGACAACGACTCTTCCAGAAATTGTAAATTTTTCAGCTAAATCTAGTTTAATTAAACGTTTTAGGTCCGAGCGGTTTCCGAATTAGTCGATGCAATTGGAAGAAACAAAAGTAACGCTTATTAACCTTACAGACATTATCATAGCAACGTGATTTTAGACGATTCATTAGTTACTACTCCAGAGCCGCCGGTAAAACACTTTTAACACAATTAAATTACCTCGTTTTTGCAGGTGATAGCCGTATCGGAACTTGTCCAAACATTGAGCAAACACGGACAACTTGGCGACCTTCTCCATAATGACAATCAGGGTGGATTCGGAAGTACAGGTCAGTTTTTGTGTGATATTTGTGTATTTTTGCCTGCGGTTTGCACTAAAGATTGCCTTTAACTTGCTTGTAACTCAACGGGGCTTTGCAGGTTGTGATGGAGATTTGTACTTCTCTGCAACAGAATTAACCGACTTTTCGCACAACCATTCCAAATGATCCTGGCTTCGGATTCGGTGAGGGATTGTGCGCGTTCGTGCTTCGACTTGGGCTGCACAAGCGCTGCTTTTACGCGATTTCCCCGTCCAGCTTGTCTTCTGCACTTCAAAGAACACGAGTTGTTGCTAACACAAAAATGCTTCGCCGATAACCGACTAAACTCGACTTGGAAGTTCACTCGAGAAGAAGAGGTTGTCCAATTGCTGTGCATCAAATGCGGTTGGTTTTAATTTTCGAACAAATGCAATGCGCTGGGTGGCGGTAAAAGTGACTAAAAATAACTACTTTGTTGTTGAGCTAACAATATTGTTGAAAGTTGCTTGTTGTTGAATTCGATTAATCTTGAAACGAAAACGCTGAACTTTAATCATTTTGTTGTGACTTTTAACAGGAAGAAAACTTTAAACGATTCTTGATCAAATTGACGCATATGCTTTGATTAAATTTTGTGATTCCACAATTCAGCACAGAAATAGTCCGACGCATCTGAGTCAATAAAAATGATTCAATGCGCATTTTTGCTACAATTTCCTGTTTTAATCAGATGTTTGAGAACTTTAACTTTGTAAAAAACAAGTTATTCAGCAGATATTGTTGAACAAAGATTGCAAGCATTAAAAATCCATTTAGGCGAGAAACTGAGAAATGATGACGCAATGCAAGACACGTTAGAGAGCACAACTTTGGTTGAAAATGCAGAAGATGCGCCGGTGCAAGGTTTGCAAGTCTTTCACCTCAAAATTAGTACAATTTGTGTTCAGGCTTTTCTGACAAATGCAGCGGACGTGTCGAGTTCCAAATTGCTGCAGTAGCAACTTTCCCAAAACTTAATGTCACAAACGATGTACAAGCAGACAGTCCAGCAGATTGTGCTCGTAAATGCTTGGAAGCGGTTTGCCATCTTTTGGCAGCAAAATAAAATGAATGTTTGTTTAGGAAGGCTGCACGACAGCCGGATTTGTTCCAATTACAACCGGATCTGGATCGGGAGTTTGTCTTTTGACTTCAGGGTACATTTAAATTGCAGAAACAAACAAAAAGTTGGCATTTAGACACAACTCCGTGCTTGGACGACATCGCTTATCATCCGCAACATGCATCCACTGTTCCTTTTGTCATTTCGTGCATTAAATGCTCAAGTAAGTTTAACTTTGAGTCGCCAAACTGTAATCAAATCCTTTTAGAATGCAAGTACACATTGAGTGTTGCAAGTCCGAACACACAGCTTGTTCACAAATACGACAGTGTTGTTAACGTGAATTCGGTTAGCGGTTGTGCTGAGAAGTGTGCCGCCAGCAACTGCGTAAAGGCTGAGTTCGATCCAACAAATCTGACCTGCTCGTTGACTTCCAACCAAGAGCTGAAATCCAAAGGATGCCCACGAGAAAAGGCTCTAGAAACTAACTCTATTTTCCCCATCATTCTAGATTGTGTTCAGTGCTCTGCCTAATAATCTTTTTGTAAACACTAGGTTCCAATTGGGTATTTTATTTGTTGGTCTGCCCCCACGGAGTGCCATTGATTTTCAGTTGATTTAGATTCTTTATTGATTTGTTTATGTGGTCTTTGTTAAGTTTGAGTCTTTTAATAAGTGTAATTTTATTCAGACGCGATTCTACTGCTAAACACAGTCTTTCCGCAACATCATCACATTAAATAGTTTGACGAAACATAATAAAACTGTAAATATATTGAGTGCCCGGTTGTGACTTTCTTAATGTTCCAATTTTGCATGACATTTATTGAGTTTGTCGGTGCGTCATTGAAAATAAACTAATTCGGTGCTTTCTTGTCGTTTAATGATTCCTTTGAAGATGATTTCTTTAAATGAGTGCAGAAGTCCAAACAGGTGCAGGAAGCGGTGTGTTCCAGTTTAGGGCTACGGTACTGCAAAGGAGCGCAGGAATGTGCCGCAATCACTTTGCCCAACACGTAGAAGGCTAAAGTTCATGTTTGCGGCTGAACAAGTGTTCAGAGATGCATTAGGAAAACACTTAACGTTCCTCTATATGGCCGCTTAGCAGATTGTGTGTAGGTGGACGTCAGCCGATAATGCACTGGGCGTTCTTTCCGACGGCGTTTCAAAACCGCCCTTTTACAAAATATAAGCTGTGGACGATCGATCAACCTTCACTTTGACCGCCCGACACACAGCCCTTGGTGCATCTTTGCAGAGCGGCCTCGTCGGATACGGTAAACTTTTAACTCAAAATGCGGAAGAGATCGGGCTTCGTGCTCTACTTGTTCTTGAGCTGCGCCGTCGGCCGTAAGTTCTTTACTTTTAAACTTGCCTATTCGGATTTTAAGAGTACGCGCAGCCATCTGCTCCGGAAGCGCCCCAGCAGGTCAGCGTTCCATCAACTACCGCTTCTCCAGAGCCGGCCATTGATTGCCAAGGTATTGCGTCGGTTTCTTTGTTGTTTTAACTCATTTGAACTTAAGATCACGCTGACGGCTTGTACGTTCGCGACCCAAATCAATGTAACGGTGAGTTTTTAAATAAAAGGCGTTGTTTTCAATAATTGCATTTGTTTAGACGGCTTCTACAAGGTTTGTAAACTTATTCACTCTCTACTTCTTGTTTTTATTACATGTTTTTCTAAATTTCAGTGCGCAAACGGACGCTCATTCTACTACCGTTGCCCAACAGGATTGTTCTTTGGAATTGAAGATGCACAGTGTCAATACAAGTAAGCTTTAAACCATTGTTTGATACAAACACTTTGTTTTAGGCAGCTCATTCCAGCATGTGGCGGCCAACGACCAGTTCAGGCAACAACAGCTCAATCGGCTCCAATTGCCGTCGGAAGTCCAGCACAAAGTGCGCAATATGGTTATGCTCCTCAGCCAACCACGCAAGCTCCGGTTTATCAACCTCCGCAAACTCAAGCTCCATACGTGCCTCCAACTGCACCGGTCTACATCCAACAAACAACGACTCAAGCTCCATACGTGCCTCCAACTGCACCGGTTTACGTTCAACAAACAACTCAAGCTCCGGTCTATCAAGCAGCTCGTCCAGTAAGTTATTTTTTGACAAAGCTTTAACGAGTTTGAACATTGTTTTTGACTGAATTTTTAAGGCCCCACAGCCGGCACCGATTCAAGCCGCTTCATACCCAATTTCGTATGCTCAAACACCATCCCCCGGCGTGATGTCTTATGTTGCTCCATCTCAACAACCATATCGATACGTTCCGGCACCTGTGGCTCCGCAATTGGTTGCTAGCACTCGTCCACCAGTTGATTTCAACTGTGGCTCGAATCCGGATGGATATTACTCCAAACAGCCTTGCACTCCGGTCTATTATTCATGCACTGGAGGTGAGTTTTGTTTCTACATTCAAGTTTATATCGAAATCATTCAGGCCACGCAACCGAATTGACTTGTCCGACGGGTACTGTTTACGACAGTACTGTTCAGTCTTGCGACTACCCTAACGTATGCGGAAAGCCTCGCCCTCCTTCAACAACTACTGCGCGACCACTCGTCAATTACGGTTATGGATGGCAAGGTGATTTTACTCTTTAAAAACTTTCTTAACGACTTTTAATGTTTAGCTCCGACCACAACAACCCCATCAGCTCTCTGCGTTGGCCGAACCGACGGTTTTTATGGTATGATTTTGTTTGAAAAGACTGTTTTAAAATGACTTTGTTTGAAAAGACTGGTTTAACGACATTGTTCGAAAAGATTAGCTTTAACAACATTATTCAAATTGCTTTAACAAGATTATTGCATTAAAAAGTGTTTAGCTCGCGGACACTGCGTTCCTCGTTACTTGCACTGCGCAAACGGTCATGCTTTTGACCTCACTTGCCCAGTAAGTTAGAAATTGCAAAGCAGCGAAAAACGTTTAACCTTTTAGGCTGGACTTGTCTTCAGAAACGACAGTTGCACCTACTTGAGCGATTGTCTCAAGTAAGTTTATTTGAATTCATTCATACTTTTACAACCTTTCAATTGTAGTCCGACTACGCCATCTCCGATTGCTGTTGCTCCACCCCGTCCAACTAGCCCGCCATTGACTTGGTAAACTGAATCGCTCCGGACTTTGATTTCAATTCATTTTAGGTGCCAAGACAACCGAAAACAAGACGGATACTATGGACAAGGCTGCTCAGCTGTCTACTATTCGTGCCTTGGAGGTTTCACCACCAAATTGACTTGTCCAGGACAATTGGCTTACGATTCGTCAACTCAAGCTTGCGAAGAACGTCAGTTCACACCAGCTTGTGGGGGCCATCCACGGTGAGCTTTTAGATTGTTTCAGTACTGATTTCAAGTTAAATCTTTAGCCCACCGACCACAACAACTATTGCAGCTCCGATCGCTCCAGCAAAGCCAGTCAATTACAATTGCGCTGGTCACCGTGACGGTTACTACGTTAAGGGTTGTTCGAGGTAGATAACTTTATTTGCTTATTTGCTTTTTAAACTTTAAACTTTCAGCATCTACTACGCTTGCAATGGCGGCACAGCAATTGAAGTTACTTGCCCAGCTGGATTGGCTTTTGACACACCAACACAAGCTTGCGAGGAACGCCAATTTGTAACCGCTTGTGGCGGCCGTCCCCGGTGAGCTTTTACATTGTTTCGGTACTGATTTCAAGTTAAATCTTTAGTCCACCAACAACGACTCCTCCAGCTCCAATCGCACCGGTTCGACCAATTAACTTTAACTGCGCCGGCAAAGCCGATGGCTTCTACGCAATGGGATGCACAACCGTTTATTACTCTTGCAATGGAGGTGAAAATTGAATTAACTTCAATCTTTATTTATTTGTTGTTTTAGGAACTGTGACCGAGCTTAATTGCCCGGCTGGCACTAACTATTCACCTCAACTCCACACATGCGACTATCGCAGCAACGGTAATCCTTTAGATTTGGAAAACTGTCTAATTTTTGTTTAGTTCCTGAATGCGGTGGCCAAATCCCGACTACCACTCAAGCAACGTAAGTTTTAGTTGATTAAAAGTCTTTAAAACTTAATATTTTTAGAGCTCCAATTGCTGTCGGAAGTCCAGCACAAAGTGCGCAATATGGTTATGCTCCTCAGCCAACCACGCAAGCTCCGGTTTATCAACCTCCACAGACCCAGGCTCCGCCGGTTTATCAACCTCCACAGACCCAGGCTCCACCGGTTTATCAACCTCCGCAAACTCAAGCTCCGTACGTGCCTCCAACTGCACCTGTCTACATCCAGCAAACAACGACCCAAGCTCCATACGTGCCTCCAACTGCACCTGTCTACGTCCAGCAAACAACTCAAGCTCCGGTTAGTTTAAAGCAATTTATTTATTGAATTTACTGGAATGTTTTTAGTACTCTGCTCCGACAGCGCCTGTCTATGTTCAACAAACAACACAAGCTCCGGTCTACCAAGCACCTCCGGCCTACCAACCAGTGAGTTTAAAAGACACCACAACTTTGAATAATCTGATTTAAGTCTTATCAACCACAACAACAAACGGTCGCTGTTGCACAGCCAGCCTCTCCGGTTGCCGTCGCTAGTCCATCTGATGAATCCGGTGAGTTGAATTCTTCCCATACAAAGCAACTTACTTATTCCTAATTCTTTTAGAGAATCAATGCTCTAACCTCCAAAATGGAATCTATGGACGCAAATGTAGTCGCAACTACGTAAGCTTTTAATCAACTCCCACACTTACTGATAACTTACTTTAAGTTTGTGTGCACTGACCGCAAGATCTTCGAATTCACGTGTCCAAGCGGCTTCGGTTAGTTTTATCCAACTATTTGGACATTAAAGTTCGTGATTTTAGCCTATGACCGAACCATTGCTCGTTGCGGACCGGTTGAAAAGATCCAAGGTAATTTCTTTTAAAGTCAAGCAACCACTTAACACAACATTGCAGGCTGCATGGTCGCTCCAATGCCTCCAGCTTCCCAACCACAGAGCCAACAAGCTCACGCATCTCCGCCGGCCTCTATCCGCAAATAAGTGTTGTTGAAATATAGTCTTTAATTTTTGAAAATCTCACATTATGATTCTTTTTCGTAAAATAAATAGATTTTATTGTTTCTAACCGGTTCAACTACACAATTACTCTATAAAACTGTTCTCAATATGTACATGATTTAACTCGCATCAACTAGTCGATTTATCAAAACATAACCCAATGAGACTTCCTTTGACGTGGCTGTTTCGCCCGGCTGATCACGATGCTCCAACTTAACGGTGCACTTGATTTCTGACTAAATTTAGGGAGGTTTGTACAAAAGCTGTGTTGCAAGTGCAAACCTTCAGTTTTTGCAGATTAGAAAGAAGAATGCAAAGTGAAATTCCTTCCTCGTCGTCGGAAAAGACTTTGGGTGATGTGGCGTTCAAAAAGTCCGGAAAGATCAGATGAGCAACATGTTTGAGTGCATGTTCAGACGGCGGTTTGTTTTGATCGTCAGTGTCCGAGCAAGTTTTCAAGTCTCCAACACTCGAAAACACGTATACTTTGTTTGTAAAGTGGCCTGAATTGCAAAGTTAGTTGTTTAATTAGACAAGAAAGCTCACCGCAAAACTCGTACCACACTGTCACTTGTAAGTTGATCTCAGTAAAGGAAACTCTCACTGGATTCGGAAGCTCGTGAATTACTTGCCAATACAGCGTGTGCTTGTGATAACTTGTTGTGTGACCAGCGTAAACAAGAGGGTCAAGCAGTGAACGAGACTTTGTCAAATTTGATCTTAATTCGGGAATTTGAACGTCGCAAACTTTCGTGTCCTTTTTCGATGTCTCTAAAGACCTTTTTGAGCATGTCGAGAACTGGCAGGTTTTTGTGAATGCGGTTTTTGAGATACTTCATAAACACTCCGTTGTTTTCGCCTCGAACTTCATATGCTCCAACTCCGCTGCTCCTAAACAAAGAAAGCACTTCGCATCTTCTCTAACTTAAATTACGTTGCATATCCATAAACAATGTTCCGGTTTATTTTGAACTCGCGACGAAATCTTTCCGAATAGGCCGTAAATGCATCCAAATTTGTTCTAAAGTTCCAGTAACAACAATGCTTTGAATGGGTTGAGCTTACGGTAAGAATTTTCGGCAAATGTCGAGAAGGATCAAATTTAAAGCCGGCTTTTGATCTTGGAACATCGACAACACCCAATCCATTGATAAGCAATCTGGAAAATGACTATTTAAATCAAGTGTTGTGTGATAACAATCACCTTCAGGGCCATAGTTGTCAGTTGCGCCAATAGGAAGCAAGTAACATTGACCATTTGCTTCAAAACCATGTCCAACAAAGTAGAAAACTGCGTAAACGCCTTCGCCCAACAACTTCTTGTACTCCTTCACAATAAACTTCAGTTCTTCCAATGTCAAGTCGCCGAGTGTCACTGTTTTGAACTTAAGCTCAATAAGAGATTGGGCGAGAGTTGCTGCATCACAATGTGGAGTTATGAGATTACTCATGTGCGGACTGTATGTTCGATTACTAATGATCAGGGCAACCTTGTCCGTTGCAACTAACTCTTCCGTGTAAGCGCCTAAATGATGATCGAATAAAGATTAGGCATTTAAAACATCTAAAGACTACCTGTAGTCATCATAGGATTGCTTCGCACGTTGTTGAAGTCGCTTTTCAGTTCGACATCGTTGACCATTTTGTAGATTTCAGCCACTTTGTTTTGAGTACACAACTCGCAGCCTGAATTGCAAAAAACTGTAAACATTTTGAGTAGTCAAGGAACAAACCGTATTGCGGATCTGGCAAGTAATTAGTGAGATCAACTATGTCTGAGATCAATTCCGATGCAAATTGTTTGTTGTTCGAGCGGTAAAAGTCCGACCAAATTTCCCCTGCATCTATTTCATTCCACACTTTACACCGAAAGACGTTTCTAGCTGTGCAGGAACACCTTAAGATAGTCAAACAACTAGAAGTCGCTTCGTCCATTGGTTTGCCCTCTTCTGACCACTAAAATGCGAATTTATGCATGTGCAAGTTTAGGAGACAGCTTACTTGGAAGGACGGAGTTGGAAAACCACTTGCTTTGCACTCCAGCTTCAGTTGTTTTCCGTCAGCAACAATAGAGACAAGAATCTGCTTTTTGCGAGCCCAAATCACAGGACCTTAACAGACAATAGAGATTAGTCAACAGAAGTCTCGACTTACAAAACTTTCGATGCAAAATCAATTGCGGCCTGTCCATACTTGCTCCGTAGACTTTTGCCTAAAGTTTAATAATTTGGAACAACTCCTTGCAAGTCTGACTACCAACCTTTGCGTGGAGAGTTTGCAGCAATGTTTTGACTGTTTGACCTCTGTGGCCAAGAAATGTCAACAAGTAGGCGCCAATGTCTTGTTTTCGTTTTATGTTCTCCATTGTTTCGGGACTAAACAGAAAGAACTTTAAATTGCAAGAAACACACTCAACAACCTCAATCTGTAGGCACTGTCGTCGTTTTCACTGTTGAATAAGTTCTGCCACATGCTATTGTGATCTAAACTTTGTGCAAGCGGATTAAACACCGAAATTGGAAGCTTGGACAAATTAGTGTCTATGTCAAAGTCCATTTTGACAATAATTAGGCAATTTTTAGCTATTTTGGGTGCATGTTGAGGTAGTTAGTTGCAAATTGCTAGTGGGAATAAATAACCGGACATTATTTACATCGCTCGTGGGAGTTTACCTCGAATAAGTTAGACAGATGAAGATTCGCATATTTTAATTCCGTGAAACATGTTGCCAAACGCGTGCGTATTTTCGGCAATTTTCGTTCCAAGATCTTGCGCTCGCTTTTATCGTGCGTTTGCCTCCTTATTGATCTTTTATTCGAGACGGCTTTACTTTATTGATCTTTTTTGAATTTTACGCCATTAAGTTAGTTTTTTTCGGAAATTTGAGTTGTGAGTTCCAAACATTTGCAACAAAAACTTGGTAACTAGCACAAAAAACATAAACATACTTTAAAATCGAGGCATTTCATAATATTTGCAGAAACTGTACAGTTGTGAAACGTTTTTGTTTAGAATGGACTCATCTGCCGACTCCGATCCGCTCAACGTCGAACTTGACGACAACATCTATATCGATACAAGAGATCTATGCGAACGTATTGCTGTTGAACTTAAACAACACGCCATTCCACAGTCGATCTTTGCTGAGAAAATCTTATGCAGAAGCCAAGGGACGCTGTCTGATTTGTTGCGCAATCCGAGGGTATTTTTAAAAGTTGCATTGTTTAAGTTGTATGTATTTGTTTGTAGCCGTGGAATGAACTGAAGTCGGGACGCGAAACTTTCCGTCGAATGTTCAATTGGGTATGTCGAAGACTTTGTTAATGAAGAGTTAAACAAAAGCTTTTAGCTTCAACAGCCTTTGCATGTTCGTCTTTCAATTCTCGACATGTACAACGGTGAGTCAATTAGTTATTGTTTAAAACCTTGTAAGCAAATATTAAATTCAGGCCCTCAAGTTTTGTCCAGACTGAGCAGCAACACACCTCGCAACTCCAATCGCTCGAATTCCAGCAATTTAAGCAACAGTGGCCGAATCGACAAGATTCCAGCAAGTTTGAAGAAGTCTCGCTTCGTTTTCACAGAAGTTCAAAAGCGCACCCTTCAAGCCATCTTCAACGAAACTCAACGTCCATCTCGTGACATGCAAAACACCATTGCACATCATCTTGGACTCGACTCATCAACAGTGGCAAACTACTTTATGAATGCAAGACGCCGAGCATCAAAATTGCAACGCCAAAACGACGAGTAAATATCATTAAGTTAAAGCCTTGATCTCTTTGTGTATTGTTTTAAGTTGTATGTATCATAGAGTGTGTCTATAAAGGGTTCCAAATAATTGTGTTGAGTTGCATTTCTTTAAAGAATGATCAAAAAGCACATCTCTAGTTGGATAGCTGAATACAAACAATTGAGATGTTTTAATTAAAATAATTACTGTAGTTCTGCAAAATTATTCGCAAGCCGGACCCGAATTCTCGTGTTCTGGACACTTGCGTTCCAAGAGTTGGCTCGAACTGGACAGCTGTTGGGTGGCTATTATTGTAGAAAAACAATGAGCGCAAGTCTTGGAAGAGGCTTGCAGCGTGTTGGGCATATGCGCACACGAGCAATACGCACCACCCAAACGCGTGTTGAGCGTTTTCTCTCTTCTCGTGTTCCGCTTCATTCGACATCCAAAAGCAGGAAGCGCAAGGCAGTAGCCAAAGAGCGTCGTGGTTTTGGAGCCGGGCTGGATCCGATTCAGTTTTCCACGTGCCGCATCCAAGCTCAAGAAAAGCTGCCAACAATTCCACAGAGCTGAATGGAGCCGCCTGCACTCTTTCAACGCGGCGGCAGCAGCAGGTTTGTTTTTGTGTAATTTTGCCAGAAGCAACCTTTTTGTTTAGCTTGGACAAGAGCCGACGTGGTAAGAAATTTCAACTGCATAAAATTTCGATGGCAAAATTGCACTTTAATCTTGAAATTTTAGCGTTTCAGGGCTGTTCTTGATCTTTATAATTTGATGGATTTAAATTCTCGAAATAATTGTCGTCTTCGGGTTTGGCAATTATAGTTAGAAAGAGTAAAAATAGAATTTTTGGATAGACCAGACGATATACAAAAAAGTCGGCTCAGAGACAAATTACACGCTCAACTAAATTAGAATATAAATTCTATCAACAATAGCAAATTCAACCAATTCAATAAACAATAAAATTTATTCAGACGTAATCAACAACGATGTTCTTTGGTCTCGAAGAAAACTCTTGTGTCTGAATAAGCACGTGCGCCACAACGAGTTTCTCCATTCACCCGTTTTTTGCATATCCAAATTATGTACTCATCATAAGATTTATCAACACACAGCGCTTTTCCATCGGTCATCAAGCGATTGTCATCGGTCCATTCAGCCTCTTGAATAGGTCTAAAATACTAAAATATAACCAAGTTCTTCAGAGATTAAAACAAACCGAACATCAAAAATTGGCTCTTCATCATCGTTCCGTGGTCGTTTACGGCTAGCAAGACGCTTCAACTCTTTGCGAACTAAAAGCAAGAAACATTAAACAAATCACTAACCAATAAGACTTACCTCCTTTGAAACAATCAGCTCCACAAATGCAATCAGACAATTTCGAATCGTTGCGGCATTCAAGCAATTGACCATTTCGTACAAAGATACAAGTCGGAACACAGTTGCAAGTTTTGGCTGATCCAACTGAGAAACACTTCGGACGATCATGCAAATTAATTGAGGCTGGCTCGGGAAAGATGTGATTTGGGTTCATGCAATCAGCCGTGTCGCAGAGATGAGAAGCATGAAGATTTTTGACGGCAAGAGTTCCATAGTTCAACTGACAAACAAGTCGGATTCAAGAGATGGAATTTATCAGCTTCATCCTTTGGGAACTCTTTTGAAATCATAAACATTTGATGAAAGAAGTTGAATAAACGCTTTTCCTCATTGTTGAGATTCTCGTAAACTCGAGCAACTTTCCATTGTTCGCCTAAATTTCTCATTGAATCAACTAAAACATTTAAAAATAACAATGGAAAGTCAAGAAAAACCCCACCATTGTAATCAATGTAATGAACAAATCCGGGCAACCGTTCAGCAAGCATTTCAGTCTCTTCCTCATCTGCAAAATCGTCAAATTGAACAACGGCTGATTGCGGAACAATGCGAGCCTAAAATTTCAAACTAGTCAAATACAATTTAAAAGCGAGCTTACGGTCAATTTGTGAATCAAAACTGCCTATTCTTCACATTTAAACTTCAGTTCATCACGCCCAAATTCTACAGCTTCTAATTTGGCCAACAATTCATCGTAACTTAGAAGTTCTGACATTTTTGAAAGACTAAATTAAACAAATGAAAGTGTTGCAAAAACGAAAAAGATGTCAGGACTCAGACTGGCGAATAAGCGACTCAATTTTGAGAGACCAGTGTTCTTCCAATCGATAAATTTTTCGGCTTCGGCTTCGGCATCTGGATTTTTAAAAAATCGGCTTCGGCTTCAGCATCCGTATTGGCATCTTCATAAAAACTTCAATCAAAAAGCGTGTTCTTTTAAAGCTCTTTAATAAGTGTTTGTAAAGGCAAAAAATTGACGACTTAAAACATGACCGTTCTTGATGTGGTGGCACTTTCGTCAAAATCAACTCCCATACTTCTCTTCGTTTTGCCAAGCCCTATCGAATGGATTACTAAGATGTTACAAATTCCCCCTCTCAGAGTCTGAATATCGTTTTTGAATTAAAGGCAAATTAAAGGAAATTTTCAAAACTCTAAATTTTTGTATCTGTTTGCAAGTTTGTTAGATGGGCTTTAATATATTTTAAAGCTCTGTCCTCTGCGCATCTAACGATATACACGTTATATTATACCCACTAAGTAACTTTAGTCTAACGCTTAAATTTTAAACACATGTTAATCGAATGTTTAAAGCCCACAAGTAACTTTCCAGCTTATATCATCGTATTTTTATAGCAAATTTAACAGCTTAATATGTAAAAACATAATACAAAAAGAATTTTTAAAAGTTACGTTTTTGATAAGACATCATGCCTATTAAAAGTTGGCTGACTTAGAGTGCTCTTTCGAATCAAAGAAATTTGCCAATTCATGTTTATTGATTTAACTTGATTGGACTACCATACTTTAATGTCGGACTTTTTGGCACTATATTTATCACATCTCGGGCGTTCAAATGGACTATCGAATAAATAAAAATACAGGTTTAAATAATATGAATGGACACGAAAATGTTTCGTTGGAAGAAAGTGTCTTGTTTTAGATCTTTAGTTAAATGTTGTAAACGAGGCTTATGCAATTTTTATATCGTTAGATGCGCAAGAAATCGGGCTGCGAAATGATATTAAAACCCATCTAACAAACTTGCAAACAGATACAAAAATTGAACTTTTCTCAAGTGGGAAAAAACTTTTGCACCAACCTAATAATTGAAGGTGTTCATTGTTAAGCATAATTCATGAGGTGAATTGGGACGATGTGTTTTGCAGATATGCAAGTAGACTTGATTGAATAACGATAACAAAAGTGCATTTGGGTGATTGCAAAGAAGACATAACTCATGGATTCTCGCGATAGTCGCGACAAAAGATGTAGCAAAGATATGAGACAAATTTCAAAGATCCTTGCAAGTTTTTAAAAGGCTGGTTTCAAATTATAAAGAACAGCCCTGAAATGCTAAAATTTCAAGATTAAAGCGCAATTTTGCCATCGAAACAGAGTTCGCAAAATAGGACTCGCGAGTGAAAAAAGGCTCGTTTTGAAAAATTATACACGAGACCTTTTTAGGACTCCTGCGCATCGACCCACAACTTTATGCGTCAACGAGTCGTGCTTTTGAGGAGTTGCCAGAAAACTTCCTTGAAATAAGTCCGCAGCAAAATAGCACGTGCGAAGGTTGGTCTCGAGTTGCAAATCAAACCTTCTAAATGCGAGTAATCTTTCAGTTTCGCTCGAAATTGGCACTAATCATCTGCAAACTGAGCTTAGTTCATCTTGTTTGTCACCCGGGATCGGTGAACAAAGGTAATCACTATTTCATTCAAGTTTATTCAAATGTTAATTGTTTTTAGATTTTCAAACGAAAATGTGGACATCTTGCCTCATCTATCAGATCAAGGGCTCAACAGTTCAGGGTTGCTGGTCAATTCCGCGCTTGATGAGCTAAGCCATGAAAGTCGGCGCTACATTATTAAAGAGGAGTCACCTGACATCTATCACAACTCAAATCCTTGTGAACCTATTTATCTGCCTTCCTCATATGAACATGAACAAGATGACGGAGAGCTATGCAATCTGCATAGTCCAATTTCGCTTCAAAATGATTTGGTTTCATCAGTGTTGAATGCGAGCGCAGACGAGGTTTGTTTACAAGTCTATCCTATCACTGATCATGTTGTTTTAGCATTTCTTGCCAACAAGACAAGTGGAACCAATGGCTAGGCACGAAAAGACTCCATCGCCTGTTCTTGACACAAAAGAAGGAATTTTGCCAGTAAAGAATGAAGAAGGTAACTTTTTGATTGCTTGTGATGTGTTTATTCTAATCAACTGTTTAGAAACTGTGAACTACTCGGCTCTAAATGATCAGCTAAACATGAACCTTGACGACAATTCTTACTTGGACACAAAGTTTCTTTGCCAGCAAATTGCAAATGAATTGAAGCTGCATGCCATTCCTCAAGCTGTTTTTGCCGAACGAATTCTTTGCCGCAGCCAAGGAACATTGTCTGATTTGCTTAGGAATCCAAAGCCATGGGAGAAATTGAAATCAGGACGAGAGACATTTCGCCGAATGCACAACTGGTTTATGATGCCGTTGAATGTTCGTTTGGGAATTTTGGACATTAAAAAGGATGTGGACTTTGCTTCTTACGCCAACAACTCTCCGCCAACTCCAGCTAAATCGTCTAGAATTAGACAGCCATCTGTTAGCGATGATGGCTTGCAGTCAAAACGTCCGCGTCTAGTTTTTACAGATGTACAGAAGCGCACTCTACAAGCAATCTTCAAGGAGACTCAACGGCCATCACGAGACATGCAGTCAACAATTGCGGATCATTTGGGGTTGGATTTGTCAACTGTTAGTAACTTCTTCATGAACGCAAGACGGAGGTCGAGAACTGGCGGTTCAATTGGCGATGATCTTGGACTATGCGATGTAACTATTCGAATAAATATCAAAAAATAAAACACGTTTTCAGCAAACAACTCCGCCGTCCAAAAACACATCAAAGCGCCGGAATAACGCTTCGAGCTCATCAAGTTCAAGCAGCAATCAAATTCACGAAACAGTCGACAATGTTATTGCCAATCTTGCAAACAAAGAAGACTCGTATGACGAAGACGTAAAACCAGCTTATTCAAGTCGTAGTCGACGCCGTAACGAGCAAAAAATGCAAATCGTAAGTGCCTTAAACATAGTGTTCGGTCAAGCTCATTTAATCTAATTTGTTTAGAAGTCAGAACGTGAAGAGTCGCCAACCGGGCTGCTGGACAGTCATGTATAGGTATTTAGTAGCGTTGCAGGTTCTTCGCCATGTCCAAATCACTGCCCTTCCTCTTTCGACAAAACAGTCCAGTGAATCCGCGTTGTGCTATCTTCATTCGACCACAAACATACCATGCCATGTTCTTTGTAAATAGTTTGTCTGTTTAGTTAATCGAGTAGTTTAGTCTTTTAGTAGTTTTCTTTCTAATTAGCTAACTTATTGTTCGTAAGTGGCTTTCCGCACATCCCAATGCAATAATTTATTTCAACATGATTGGTGCATAATTTAGCAAGCATAGAAACAAAAAGCTCGAAACGTAGTATTTATTCGTAACTTAACGATTGAATGTGATAACTCTGATTAGAAATGTCGTCTAGATTCTTCTTCCTACATTGCTCTTTTCACTAGATTTACATAATGACCTCCGATCTCTGTTGAAGTATGCAGGGAAACTGGCGTATTCCACGAAGAGATATTCACCGACTCAACGGCTTGTTTTGTATATAGTCTGCCAACTTCGCATCCAAGGGTTATTACTTAAATCTAATCAATACAAATGACTTTTCGCCAAAAGGCTTCCAAAGTTTTATGATCCCCTCGCGGTTGCCAATTGTGTTTGTACAGTCTGTGCATTTGTGCAAAATTGCATTGGTTAGATAGTATTACTAGTTCGGTTCAACCTCATTCCCCATTCTCACGATGATTATAAATTGCAAGTTATATAAGTTATTGCCTTATTTAAAGTGGCGTACGCTGCCTGGTTGTTAGGCCTTATCCATGTATCTATTAGTATATTTATGAGTCAAAAACGAAATCTATTGTTGTACTTCTTTCAAAGTGCCGGTTGATTCCAAGCAACCAATGTGTCAAATGTTGTAATTTGCCTTGTGAACTGGATTTATACAAATAAACGATCCACTCGAGTGTTCTTGGATGCTTTAAATGCTTTGATAGCTTACGTATTTTCGAAACAATATTTGAAACAAAATGAGCTCTTTAATTTGTTTGATTACGTGCGAAAAGCACAGAGTGTTTCGGGATTTTAAGTTGCGAACAAGCTTTAATTATTTCTCTCATTGTTTTTGTCTATGTTTGAGTGCAATGAACGCTTTTATTAGCAGGGGCAAATATCAGTGGACAGTTGTTGATCGGACGTGTGTGTTCATTGCTCGACCTGCACGTGTGGCGTCGGGTGCTTGGTCTACATTTCTTAAGCAGCGGTCAATGCTGCCATTCTTTTAGTTATTTGATCTCGTGTTCTCAAAATTTTTCATGGACTTTTAAAACTTTAACTCCGAGCTTTTTCAGCGGTTTGAACAATGTTGTCTCGTTATTCAATTGTTGGCTGCCGAAGCTTGTCTTTGACTCGGCCGTGTTCTGCGGAAACTGTAAAGAATTGGCTTGATGGAAAAGCTGTCGAATCCAAGGCTACTAAATGGATCGATCTTACAAACCCGGTAAGCTCTAAAACATTGCATGACTTTTTAACTGTTATTCAACTTTAAGGCAACCAATGAAGTTATTGCGTAAGTACTTTTTACTTTACAAGAAGCAAACATCTAAACGATTAATAAAGACTGTGACTGTTCTAACAAATAAAGTTTGATGTTTGATCGGCATTTAAGTCCAATGTTGTGTACTTTATATGTTTCAGCAAAGTTCCTCACTCAACACCCGAAGAATTGAATGCTGCAGGTTAACTGTAAAACTGTTTTCTAATCACAGTTATCTTTTAGTTGACTCGTGCAAACAAGCTTTCCAGAAATGGCGCTCAACATCTGTGTTGACTCGTCAAAAATGCATGTTGGAGTTGCAAGCTCTTATTCGGTATTGCTTTACTTTAAAAAAGTTTAACTGTGCAGTTTGATTTAGACGTGATTTGAAGAAATTGGCGGAGAACGTAACTCAAGAACAAGGAAAAACTTTGCCGGATGTATGAGTTGCTGTTGCCATTTGAATAATTGAAATTTGTGTTTAGGCCGAAGGAGATGTCATTCGTGGATTGCAAGTTGTTGAACACGCTTGTAGCGCGCCGTCCTTGTTGCTCGGCGAACATTTGCCAAAGTTAGTTTCACATCACTGTTCATTAATATTCTGATGAATTTAGTGTCTCAAAGGATATGGACACTTACTCGTATAGAATGCCTCTTGGCGTTACTGCCGGAATTGCACCGTTCAATGCAAGTAATTTTTATGTATTCACACACACTTAAAACAAAATATAACCGACTTTGTGTGTTTTAAATATACTTTTCAGTTTCCTGCAATGATTCCTCTTTGGATGTTTCCATTAGCTTGTAAGTGTTAGCATCTGAAAACGCTTTTCACATTCTTATTCCTAGTGGTTACTGGAAACACTATGGTCTTGAAGCCGTCCGAACAAGATCCAGGTGCCGCAATGATGTTGGTTGAGTTGGCCAAAGAAGCTGGTGTTCCAGACGGTTGCATTAACGTTATTCACGGACAACACGATGCAGTCAATTTCATTTGTGATCACCCCGAAATCAAAGCAATTTCTTTCGTCGGCAGCGATCAAGCCGTAAGACTAATTTCTAAAAAAGCTATCACCTTTGAGTATTTAGGGCAAATATATTTATGAAAGAGGGTGCAAAAACGGAAAGCGAGTTCAAGCCAACTTGGGCGCAAAGAATCACGGTGTTGTGTTGCCAGATGCTAACAAGGATGCGACTTTGAATCAGGTACGGTATAATTTTTGGATTAAAACAATGCGTAACTTTTAAGTTGGTCGCCGCTGGATTTGGCGCTGCCGGTCAACGTAAGTCTTTTTAACGCATAAAATCATTTTAAAATTACCGATTTAGGTTGCATGGCATTGTCAACTGCTGTTTTTGTTGGTGAGGCGCGTGAATGGATTCCAGACTTGATTGAAAAGGCTAAGAAATTGAAAGTTGGTCCAGGCTGGAAAAGCGAAACTGACATCGGACCGGTCATTTCCAAAGCTGCAAAGACTCGAATTTTGTCACTTGTCGATTCGGCCAGAAAGCAAGGTGCTCAAGTTCCTTTGGATGGCACAAACATCAGTGTTAACGGATACGAAAATGGAAACTTCGTTGGCGCAACGCTCATCACTGGAGTCAAACCGGATATGGACTGTTATAAAGTAGCTAGAGAGTTTGAAATTTGGTTGACTTTCGAATTTAGGAAGAGATCTTCGGACCGGTTTTGGTTGTCCTTGAAGTCGAAACCATGGATGAAGCTATTGACTTGATCAACAAGAACCCGTACGGAAACGGAACAGCTATTTTCACCAACAATGGAGTTGCAGCTCGTCGCTTTGTTAACTTGATTGATGTCGGACAAGGTAAATTCAGAGTCACTCAAAAAGATCTAAAATAACATTTTACAGTTGGAGTCAATGTTCCAATCCCAGTTCCTTTGCCGATGTTCTCGGTAAGTTCATTCGTTTAACATAGCCTTTAAAGTACACACTGTAAACATTAATATTTTAGTTCACTGGAAGCCGCGGCTCGTTCCAAGGAGACGCCAACTTCTACGGCAAAGCCGGACTTTTCTTCTACACTCAATGGAAGACTGTAACCCAGTTGTGGCGTGCTGAAGATGCTTCCAAAGTTGCAAAACCGCAATTGGCCTTCCCTCAATTGAAGTAGACCAGCTCAAACACAAGTTAAAGAACTTTGTTATTTGTTGAAATATTTTTCGCTGACTTAACGCAGCCGTTCAATATTTATTTAGACGAATAAATTCTATATAGCGTTAAACAACGTTTTATTTGACCCGTTCAATACACAATATGCTCGCTTAAAAAGAACTCGTAAAATGTTGTATTACTTGCTTAGATATGATGCCGCTTTGCCATTGAACGATTGTCGCAATCAACACAGTCACAAAAGCTAGGAAGCTTCCTCTTTTGGGACACAAAACTAAAGCAAAATAAGACATTGATAACTACTGGGTGGACCAAAAAAACGCTAACACAAAAAAGTCTTTTGTCAAAAAACCAATCAAAGAGTTTCAAACACACACAATTTTTTGTGTTAGCGTTTTTTTGGTCCACTCTGTATCGAGTTAAATTACCTCGTTGAACTTGAATATGTGAAATAATCAAAAATGCTTGAATTGCAAGAACAAACGGTAACTGATCATGAAGATTCCAAATAATTGTAAACACCATTAAGAAATTGCCTAAAGTTGAATACTTACTGTCTTTGTCCTTCAAAAGAAACTGACCATAGAATCCGCACATAGTCGTACATAAAAACTTCTTCGTATTTGGGATCTTGTGGCCAAACGCTTGTGTAAGTAGAAGAACTACAATTGAATACACGACTATCTCAGAAGCACTTTCCAATAAAGACTTGTAAAATTGCCATTCAAGTTCGTACACTAATTTGAGATCCGGTAGCGAAGATCTTTCATGAGTCCATTTTTGATAAGCAGAAAACATCGTAAACACAATAATAACTCGCCAGTAGCTCTGGAAACAATGAAGACTCCGAATATCAGCTAAAATCTTACTTCATACGTAACATTCTTGAACAGGTGCCTATATGCTTGTAAGTATTGAAGGATCAAATCTATGAAAATTAGCACTCTGTCATATTCCACATACTTGTCTGTTATCTGCTTGCACTTATCCTGAAAACAACGAATTAATAAATTGCTAAACTCGAAAACGTACACAAGTAGTCAATTTGATTACGTCTTTTTCATATTGAATGTACAGTTTGGAAGCTTTTGCTCCACAATTAACACATACAAGTTCTTCTTGCATATATTGTTCATTCAGTGCAAAGTCCGGTTGAAAAATGTTTTTCAAAATTCGAATTGCCAGTGTTTTTCATTGATTTTTGTTATGTGAAGAAGTTTATTTATCGTAGACAAACAAACACTTAGTGAGTTTTTATGTATAAGCTTTAGTCTCCAAACGTAACAACACACTAAATTAAAGATGAGGCGTTTAGCAACTTTTGATTTTTCTACGATTCCATAATAAATTGGATCGATAATGAATTGGATCAGTGCCGCCCTCACAACAGCACATTTATACGACCGGTTGCCAGCTTCTCGACATAATTTATGGCCGTCGTTCTGCTTGGGAACATCCAGTCGACAAAATTAATTGTCGATTGGCGCGGCCAGCACGTCTTAAGTGTAGGTTGGAGATCTTTTGGTTTTTTAGCGTTTGCTGATCAAGTTGGCTGGAAATAATGGGCAACTGTTCGCAAAAAGTCCGGACTGGCCACTGGCCTAACGCAGAAAAACTCCAAAGGCGGTAACTCTGCAAATGAAATGGTGGTGCCGGCCCATTTTCAAAAGTGGCGGCTCGTGAGTGGCCGGAGCAGATCAGTTTCATTTGAATACAGAGCAAAGTTCGTTGCGCAATGTCTGTTCCACTACTGTGCCTTCTGGTCTCTTTGCTTCCGCTTATTGACTCGCAAAACTACTACAACCAGCAACAGAGTCGCCATTATCCCCCGCAGCAAACCCAACAAACTTACAATCAACAGCGTCAACAGCACTATCAGAACAACTACCGGACGCCAAGTCACCCGAACAACTATTACAGGTTTTTAAAGCGTATGTAAATTTAATCAAGATTATTTAAAGGACTGACACGCCTTCCAATCAGTTTAATATCACGGCTATCAACTATTCGAACAAGTTTCAAACGCAAACACCTGCTCATTTGACCACAACAACTACTCCTCGGCCGCCACAAAGATACCACTATCCGTCTTCCGCTCACCATCAAAGTGTTCCAGCATCGGCCAACTCAAGCCCCAACTTACGGAACTTGCAATGTTCCCAGTGACTATTGGTGTGACAGTCACGAAATGGCCCAACGGTGCGGAGTTGTTCAACAATGTGATCATTTGAAGCGAATGACAAGCCCGATTACCGTCACTCTCATGTTCGAGGCACTTTGTCCATTTTGCCAGCGATTTATCAGGTAGTTTCCAACTTACATAAATCTAGTACAGACGTTTGTTCAGCAACCATCTGGGCAGCCTTTACGATCAGTTCCGTGGTAAGATTGAGCTCGAGTTAGTTCCATGGGGCAATTCACGTCTGTTGAACAATGGTCAAATCTCATGCAATCACGGTCAATCGGAATGTGACGCAAACCGTTTGATGAGTTGTGTCATCGATGTCGTCAAGACCAAACAAGTAAACTTACTTATTTAAATGAAGCAAGTCAACTATAACATTCAGGCAATTCCTTTTATTGTTTGTTTTGAACGTCAATTGACAACTTATCCGCAAGTTGAACAAGCTCTTCACCACTGCAGGTAAGCAGAAACAATCTTCTTGTAATCACGGTTGCTTTTAGCACGTTTATCCGAAATGACTAGTAAGTTAACCTTCTTAAATGCACAATAAGTTGATATAACCGTACTGTTTAGTCACGAGATCAGACAATGCTACGACACAGAACGGGGACGTCAGCTTCAAAGACAAGCCGCCTACCGAACAATGAACATCCGCGTAAGTTATTGTCGCCAAATACTCATAATTCACATAAAACTTTCAGGCCCATCCGATCATTGAAGTTCCATACATTGTGATCAACAATTACTCTCCGTCGACAGACGCAAATGGCTTGAACATCATGAGCTTGAATCAGCTGCTGAACAAATGGCTCAACATGAGACAAAGTTAGATTGTTGACTGCTCAACCTAATTGAATGTTGTAAAAATTTATTTGTTAAATCTCGCAGATAAAATAAACGAATGAGGTTGACAGTTCGAATACGACAAGATGTTAAGTAGATATGGTTAAATAGTGGATTATATGAGTGGCGTATTGAAATGCAAGTTTATGAGCTTTGGGTCTTCTCGAACGCCTCAACTATGGCCAAGCTTTTGTTCCAAAGCGCATCTTGGAAAGCTTCATCGTGAGCCAGGTTTTGTTGCAAGTTCTTTTGGTCGTCAAAACAGTTTTCGAAGTAACGCGCCTGATTCCTAAACATTTGTAACTAGTAATGAATTTTGGCGGTAATGCCAACCTTTTCGAGTCCTGGAGCGGCTGCACAGTAAACGGTTGTTGCAGCACCTTGTTCCAAAGTCTTTGTGAAAGGTTTAGTCAAGACGTTGGCAATTTTGTTGAAAACTCCGAATCCGCGACCAAGCGAAGTTGGAATTAAACTGCCTGGATGCAGAACAAAAGCGCTGACACCCTGAGAGTGCAATTCTCGATGCAATTTGAATGCAAACAAAACGTTGCACAGCTTTGAAACAGCATATTGCAAGTACGTCATTGCACGAGTGTCCGGCGGCAAAACAAGTTTCTCCATCTTGACTTCCAATGGAGCGTTTGCCTTGATCATTGTGTGTCTGTGAGAGTTGGATGCCACGACAACGACTCTTGATGGTGCCGATTCAATCAACTTGTTACGGAGCAAATGAGTGAGATAAAAGTGACTAAACAAAACGTTGCTTTAAAGAGATTGTTTTAAAGTTCACCTCAAATGATTTGTCTGGAAAACTGCGTTCAAGTTGTCAATGGTGCCTTGACCAGTCATGATGCCGGCGTTTAAGATCAAAACATGCAGCGGCCAGTTTTTGTTCAAGAACTCTTTGGCGCCAGCTTGAACGGATTGGAGAGAAGTCAAGTCCATATTAATAATGTCAATTTTGCGATGTTCGGTCTAAATGAAAACTTTGTTTGTCACCTAATAAATAATGAAAGCATACGCTTTTGTAGATTTCGTCTCTAATCGCTTCTGACTTAGTAATTGCTCTAAACTTGTTTATGTCAATGAATCAAACTTTTAACAATCACTTGCCTGTTAGCCATCACAATGTGTGCTCCGCGGATGGCCAACGAACGAGCTGTTTCGATTCCAATACCCGCAGTTGTTCCGGTAATTAGGATGGTTTTGTCAGATAGATCGACATCTTTCAACACCTCCAAAGCAGTTGAGCATGAATTGAATTTGCGCTCGTATTCCGGATCTGGCAACTTTTGTTCGGTAGCCATTTTGTATTTGCGTAGTCACTAAAATCAAAGAAACTATAAAACTACGTACACGCAATGCAAATAATGCAACGTTTCGAAGTTTATATTCGAGCCAATGCGCTTCAAAAAAGTTATGAGCAACAAGCTGTTGCGGCCATTTTCAAAACAATACGTGCAGATGACACACCGAATCGCGTTCAGTGATTCACAGACAACGACATTTATATCAAAATTCAGGGACCACTTTCAACGTTCAACGTGTTTACAAAATGATCACAATTTATTTGCCTGCCAAGCAACAGATAAGGCCTCGAACGCTTACACCCGAACAACAACCGCGAAACGAAGTGTACGCAAGTTTGAGAGTTGAGATTTTAAAAATCGGCTCTTTCCCGTCGAAATGACCGCTAGGCCGGAAGAAAATCACTCGGATCAGCGGCCTCGTCATATCATGTTTCAAATCAACAACAAAAATTTGTTTCCCGGCATCTAATTCTATCTCGACACGACTCCTTGCGTTTTTGCATTTTGTCCATTTGTCAGCAAATTTTACCGAAACGCTCAAGTTTGAATTTATTTGTAGTTTGCTTTCTGAGAATGTCTCAAAACGTCGAGCAGTATTTGACAAAGAAGAAGAACTCGGCCAAGTCGCCTGAGGTTGCCGAAATCTTCCAAGTTCTCGAGCGCAACTATGTCAGAAAGTTTGTTTGAGTTTTCAAACATGTGTGTACTTTTTGATTTAGGTTGTGGCACCAGCTGACTCTGGAAGCCAAAAAAGCCATCGATGATCCTCGTTTCAAAGCCGAAGTCAATTTGAAGGAGTTCTACGACAATTTCATTTACGAGTTTGAGATCCGCATCAACAGTTATCAACTTGTCGAGATTGCTATGCCGATTGCAAAACAGATCTTTACAAAAAGTGAGTTTATCCAAACAGATGCAAGAATACGATGAATATTCTTCGGTATTCACACACTTTAACTTTATTTACTGGTTTTCGAAGAATATTATTTAAGGTTGAAATTCTTTTCAGGTCCGTCGGAAGCACTCGAGTTCTTGGCAAAAATCGAAAAGACCGTACATCGTGACAAGCAGGCTCAAGTCGGGGTTTGGTCCGGCCAAATTGAGTTGCGCCTCATGAATAAAGACGGAAACGGCAAATGCGTTGATATCACAACTGTTCGTGACATGATTGAAAGTACACAGAAGACTTTAGATGAATTGCCTGGAGTCACACCTGTCCACGCAACATTCTACCGTGTTTCTTCAAACTACTTACGTGAAATTGGAAACTATGCCAGCTACTATCGTGAAGCTTTGCGTTATCTTGGCTGCGAAGACATCAACAATTTAAGTGGCGAAGAAAAGCACATGCAAGCAATGCTGCTCGGGTTTGCGGCCCTACTTGGCGAAAACATCTACAACTTTGGTGAATTGGTACGTTTGTTCAAACTTATTCAAGTTATAACATTTGAGTTTAGTTGGCCCATCCTGTTTTGAAGTCGCTGGAGAATACTCCCGAAGAGTGGCTTGTCAACGTGCTGTTCGCATTTAATTCGGGTAATTTGTTAAAGTTCCGTGAAAACGAGAAACACTGGAGCCAGTGGCCAGACATCGTCAAACATCGTGACTTCTTGGAGAACAAAATCCGCTTGTTGTGCATGATGGAGGTGAGTGCCTAGTTTAAATTGCAAGTAACCATAAATTTTTAGATTGCACTTGCTCGTCCATCCAAAGAACGCTACATCACTTTCAATGAGATTGCCGAAAAGGCACTTGTTGACTTAAGCAATGTCGAGTTTTTGGTTATGAAAGCACTCAGCAAAGGCCTTGTTCGCGGCTCAATTAATCAGGTCGAAGGCCTTGTGAGCATCACTTGGGTTCAACCACGCGTTTTGTCTTTGTCACAGGTTTGTCCTATAGATTCTTTTATCAGTTTACTTATCTAAATTTTAGATCTCAAGTATGGCCGATCGTATCGGAGAATGGAGACGCGACGTAAGCTTTAATCAACATTTTACATATATACTTTCGTTTTTAGGTCGAATCTATGGAAAGTTTGACAAGCGACGCTTTCCAGCACGAATCTCGTTCAGTCGGCGCAATAGCCTAAAAACAAGTCATATGAGTGTTGTAAATTTCGACTACAAATCGATTGCAAGCGTTCGCTTTCTATTTTTGTAATCAATCGAGCTGTTTAATCTATTTGTTTTTAAACAATAAATTAAGTTATCAATTTGACTGACAAATAAATGAACCTAGAAGTTATTTATTGTGACTAATAAAATACAGTGAGAATATTATTCCTATATCACTCGGCATTCATAAAAGCAGTGCAAAACGCGTCGACGCCACTTTGAATGAAGTTTGTTCGGCCCCTGAAAATTCCAATATCACGCTTTTAATTTAAGTCAAGTTATTACTTCAATCCGCTCAGTATTTTCACAGTTTCGTCGACGACTGTGATCTTCTGCTTGATGTTATCACAATTGGTCTTCATTTCTTGGTGAACACCTCCGACTGCAACCCTCAAGCCGTGGTTAGCTTGGTCCAACTCTCTACTAACTTGAGTTTCGCACTGTGCCGTGTGAAATCCGGCTATTTGCCTCATTCCGCTCGCCAAATGCGCTTGCATTTGATTCTTGAGATGCTGTTCTTTGGCTGCCGAGTTCCATCGAAGCCGTTCAACTGCGTAAAGACTTCCATAAATTGCTGCACCCGCCGCAATTGTCTTCCATCCAACGGATTTGTACACCAATGTCCCAACAATTAGGGCACCAACCGTTCCGTTTGCCAAATAAGAAGCCGAAACGCGAACAACGTCCATCATAAATTGTTCTTGCTCTTGTTTAGCTTTGTGGTACGCCGGGTTTACAACCTTTTCTTCAGGTTTTTGTTGGTAGTTCTGAAAATAAATGATTACAAATTGAACAAGTAAGATCTCACCAATGCAGCAACAATTTGATTCCGGCCAATCGAAGTTATTGGACGACCACGTGTGAAAGCAATTACGCGTCTTAAGATTGCATCTAATCCGAAACTGAAGTGGAATTCCAGATCTTCAATGAAATCTTCAAGCAACTGATGACAGTTGATAATGATGTGGAACTTGAACGGCTGTTTGTAACTCCAGAGCTCAACCAACTTTGGCGAGTGCTCTTGTCCCAAAATTGTTTGAACGTTTTCTAAACAAATTGACATAATTCTACGAGTGTTTTCGCTGTAACTTACGGAACATTTCGTTCTCTAAACTCCAAATACGAGCCATCAGTCCGCCTGTACATTTGTCCTCCAAATCAGTTGTTACTTCTTTCTCAATAAAAGCGATCAAGTTTTGTTTGTACTTCTGGATGTGTTCATCGTCGTCGATGAAGCGTTCGTTGAAGCGATCAATTATGGACTCAAGACGCCGGATTTCTTCTAAAAGTATGCATATCACCCGGAAATGTGCTATAATTCTAAACCTGTGAAGTCTGCAGCTACCTTGAGGTGTACTTCGGCTCTAACAGTTTGCCGTTGTTCCTGGTAACGCTTTTCGAATAAGGCAAATTGCTCGCGACATTCCATAAATTCTTTATATTTCAACTCGGAATCAAGAACAAGACGTTGTCTAAAATGTAAGTATGACTAAAAGGAATATTTAAGACTGACGTTGTTACCTTTCACGAATGCTATTATTTTTGACCGTGTCGATGTTGTGCGCCAAGTTTTGAATCATGCTTCGTGCTTGTTTTGCGTGGGATTCAAATTTGGTGTTGATGGCCGAGTGTGAGATGGTTTTCTAAACAAGCAACGTTTAGTTTTAGACTTAAAGATCAAAGCACCTCAAAAATGTTCTCAAAATCAGCAAATTCCATGGCACGGCGCTGGAAACCGTCAACTTGATAGGCATTTTTGATCTCTCCTTTTGCCTTCAAGCGAGCGTCAAGCATTTCACGAGCCGAGATGAAGAAGAAGCGATTTTGTGCCTCTTCTTTTGTGCAGACTTTGAGTTCGTCGGCGAGGAATTGAACAAACCGAGTTTGATGCTGGACACGCACTTGTTCGCGATGATTTTCGTCTTCACTCGCAGAAGCATCCCATCGATTGTTGAGGATGAAGACATTCGGACGAGAGAGCTTTGCACTCACACGTTGGAAGAAGTTTTTCTCCGCTTGTGTCAATGTGGACTCGGCATTGCAAACCAAAACAAAAACGTCGGCATCTAAAGTTGATTTCAGAGTTTAACTAATTCAAACAAGTATCTTCAAAGTTTAGATAGTCATAGCTGACTAAACACTAACCTGTGCAATGCTTATCGATCCACGAATCAAATGCAGGGCTCAAATCGACGCCGGGACTAAACGGGCTAATTTAAAGATGCTCGGAAGATTAAAAGTTACCTGTCAACGAACACAACGTCGTTTTGAAGCAACTTTGAAGCCGACTTTGGATAGAAAACACGAAGAAGAGAATCCTGGAAATTTTTTACGTACAAATTAGCTTAAATGCTTAAATTACTTGTCCCATTTCTTTGAGTTTGCTGTTTCCTTTACTCAACGCATGTCCGACATCATTCAAATCCTCCACTGGAAAACGATCTTGTCCTTCTTCTGTCATAAAATATCGACTGTTCTCGGATCCGCCTTCCACGCTTAGAAAGCAGCACGTTGTATGGCCCATGCCTTGGGGCAGGATTTTTGAATGCAACATGGCGTTGATGACACTGCTTTTTCCGTTGCTTGTTCTAAACTCCACTGTACATTCAAAATTAAGTAGATTTCTAAATACCTGCCGAAAAACACAACCTTCATTTTATCCCGACTAAACATCTCAATAATTGTGCCAATGGAATCACGATATTGTTCAACTTCTTGGATTTGTGCTTTTGACACCTGATTTTCATTTCCCATTTCTTAAACCAAACAATCAGTACTCATTTTTAAAAGCCTATCAGACCTGTATAAATGCCATGGAGATCACCAATAAATGAACGCAGATCGTTGTATGTTTTGCCCATTTCTTTCTTCGCTTCCGTAAAACGCTCGAGTGGATCTGTTGTTCGGCGCTGCATTTTGCCTTAAAACAGTAACTATTTTACTTGATCTTCAAAAATAAAACATACCGCGATAATCTCCAGTGTTCATATGCATTATATTTGCTGACATAGCGCTACCCGCTTGGCTGTTGGTGTTATGGTTGGACTGAATCTTGACAGTAAACGTTAGAAAATAAACGTTGGAGTTTAATTAAAGCTGGCGGAAGAGAGGTCAAACCATTAAACGAATAACGAAATCTAAGCTTGAGAATGACGAATGTTGATTGGGTTCAAAAAGCAGCTGTGAGAACCCGCCAAAAGAAATATTGCGTCAATGGACAAAATAAATGCCTTGCGTCCTCGGTTCCGCATGGATTGTGTGATAGCTTTTTCGAGTTTTTTGCCGAAATTTACTTCATCAATTGGGACTTGCTTTTCAAACTTGGCCGCCAACGTTTACTTATTGTGTTTAGCATAAAATAACTTCGTCTAATTTAGCATCTATCTTATCAACAAACTGTGTCAAATTCAATGTCATCGCAGATTTTTTCGATGAGTAATCTTCAGTTTTTAAATTTGTTACAGTGATGATATTTGCCTTGTATGGCGTCCTTACCAAAGTTTTGTAAATATGGTCGATGTTGCGTGTTGAGTTAAAATTCTTGTTGTAGTTTTTACCTAAAAGGTCAATTTTGTAAATAAAGCTGTTCAAGAAAAGTTTTCCCAAAGTTTCTTGTTTGGTTAAGAATGCATAAGTTTGTGCAACTTTAACGAATTATGTTTTGAACTTGCGCGCTAAGAGTTGACTAATCTACACAATTTAACAAATTATTTTAGGACTGAAAATGCTTCCAATTCGAGTCCTGAAAGAAAACGCTACACAGGAACGAGGCGAAAATGCTCGTTTATCCTTGTTCGTTGGCGCTATTGCCATTGGAGATCTTGTAAAATCGACTTTGGGGCCTAAGGGAATGGTAAGCAAAGCTTTTAAGAAAGCTTTAATTTCGGAAAATGTTTAGGACAAAATTTTGATTAGTGGTGATCTTGAAAATCAGAACATTCAAGTCACGAACGACGGCGCAACTATTCTTCGTTCGATTGGTGTTGATAACCCATCAGCTAAGGTTCTTGTTGGTAAGGTTTTGCACGAGTTTGACAAAAGACTATTAATGACGTTTAGACATTTCATTGACTCAAGACAAAGAAGTTGGTGATGGTACCACATCGGTTGCTGTTTTTGCATCTGAATTGTTGAAAGAAGCTGAAAAATTGATTTCTATGCGTGTTCATCCACAAGTTGTTGCCTCTGGTTATCGTCGTGCTTTGAAAATTGCTCAAGATGCTTTGTTTAAGGCTTCTGTTCCATCAGGGTAAGTGCCTATTTTGAAATCGCCGATTAACTTTTACTTTCAGTGACCACCTTCGTGAAGATTTGTTGAAGATTGCGCGAACAACATTGGGCTCCAAAATTCTTTCTCAACATTCGGAGCACTTTTCTCGATTGGCCGTTGATGCTATTATGCGCTTGAAGGGTTCGGACAATTTGGACGCCATTCAGATCATCAAAAAGTTGGGTGGTTCAATGGATGACTCTTACTTGGATGAAGGATTTTTGTTGGAGAAGAAGCCGGGAATGTATCAGCCGCAACGCATTGAAAACGCCAAGATTCTCATTGCTAACACTCCTATGGATACCGATAAGGCAAATTACTAGTCGTGTAAATTGTTTAACATTCAGAGTTTTAGGTCAAAGTTTTTGGAAGTCGTGTACGTGTTGATTCAGTTGCAAAAGTGGCAGAAATCGAGGCAGCTGAACGCGAAAAGATGAAGCAAAAGGTTTGTCTGCAAAAGTTGATTGAGGAGTTTAATACTGTTTTCAGGTCAAGAAGATTTGTGCACATGGAATCAATGTCTTTATCAACCGCCAACTTATCTACAACTATCCGGAACAATTGTTTGCTGATGAGAAAATTATGGCAATTGAACATGCAGATTTTGAGGGCATTGAGCGTCTTGCCTTGGTTCTTGGTGCGTTTTTAGTTATGAAACGACTCTAATTTCTATTTAGGTGGTGAGATTGTTTCAACTTTTGACACTCCCGAGAAAGTCAAGTTTGGAAAGTGCGATTTGATTGAACAAGTTACAATTGGTGAAGACACTTTGTTGCGTTTCTCTGGCGTTCCATTGGGACAAGCTTGCACAGTTGTCTTGCGTGGTGCCACTAACCAGATTTTGGACGAAGCTGAGCGTTCTCTTCACGATGCTCTTTGCGTTTTGTTGACTCATGTTCGAGAAGCCCGTACTGTTACAGGAGCTGGCGCTGCTGAGACACTTATGGCAACATCGGTTTTAGTTGAAAGTCAAAAGGTTGCAGGAAAGGAGTCTCTTGCCGTTGAAGCTTTTGCTCGTGCTCTTCAACAATTGCCAACCATCATTTGCGACAACGCCGGTTTGGATAGTGCTGAACTGATCTCTAAGTTGCGTGCTGAACATGCGAACGGTAATCATCAATACGGCATTGACATTGAGAACGGTGAAATTGCTGATGTTGTGGAGCGTGGCATTCTCGAGTCTTATCAAGTCAAGTTGTCTATGATCTCCGCAGGAGCCGAAGCCAGTGAACAGGTTTGAACTCTTTCTCAGCAAACATGTTTAATAGTTCTTTTAGATCATTCGTGTCGACGACATCATCAAGAGTGCGCCGAGACCTCGGGGTCGCGACAACCGACCATGCTAAATGACTACTTGTCCGCGCTTTAACATGCAACTTCTGTTCGATCTATTGTTGTTATTTGTTGGAATAATTCAGCTCGAATAAATTTTCAGCTTCTAGCCGCGTAATGTTTACATGCGTTTTTGAATGTTTGCATTTTTATCAAAAAGTTAATTGTTTTGCTTCTGAACTTAAAATTACACGAAATTCAAAATCTCAACCTCCTTGTTATGTTAATTGTTGCTTATTGTTGTGTTACAATAAATGCTGATACAATAACTTGTGAGAATTTATTTAAATTACCAAAGATCGTCTGACTGACAAATGAAGTTGTGTTCTTGATTGCACGATCTAACTTTCCATCTTCCCGTTTGATCAATAGTTGTGCAGCCGCCAAGCATCGAATCGTCGTTAAAATTCGAATAGTTAGACGTTGAATTGCTCATTTCAGCGCGTGTCTTTACTCCGATCCAAAAATGCGAGGAAGGATGGTTACTTTGAATAATAAGACCTAAATTTTAGTGTTGAAACTTCTACCTACTTATAAAGCTTACTCTTAACAACGTTATTTTTTACTTCATTGTCGACAATGGCCAAGTCCCCACCGAAAAACTTGCAAATTTCCTTAAAACCAAATTTAAATATGTATTGCAATTTTAATGATTACTTTAGCATCTTCCCAATTCTTTTCAATTCGAAACAAGTTGTACATTAATCCACCAGGTACTCGCTGCCAATTTATTAAAAGTATGCGTTGCAGTTTGTTAACCTAAAATTAAAGGCACCCGCTACGTTTTGTGAAATTATTTAAACTTACAATCGATTCAAGATGTTCGACACGCTCCATAACAAATGCAATTTGATTATGAAACCGTTTATGTACTTTGGCATCTAACATTTCGAGTTTTTGATCGACACTTGTCGTATCAATTTCGTTTATCACCAGTCCATCTTGTTCGTTTGATTTAAATTGGAAGTCGATAGGTTTTAGCTCCATTGCATTTAAGTTAAATGGGAAATTGAATAACAACAAGTAAGCGGTAGGAATAAAGGTCAGCATCACAAAACGAACAAACTAAAAATTGCACATGAGCGGAGAGTCAAAAAAGTCGGACGTAATTATATGCCGGCAATTTTTCAAATTTCTAAGAAGGTCAATACTCTGCAAACAATAATAGTGTTTGTTGGTGTAGATTATGAGAACATTGAACAGCATTTTTATTGAAAAAGCGCTTTTGTTTTGCGCACACATTTTGTATGTGAACATTCTTGAACACATTCAATTCGACATCACTGTTAATCAGGCGCTTAAGTTGTTTACAGGACATCTTTTTTGCAGTCTCAAGATATCAATTAAGCACACATATCAGTCTAGAACGAAGGTTGTCAACGTTTATTCTCGAGTCTTACGACGATAGCTTTGGAGATTCTCGCTAAAAGTTTCCGAAGTTTCTTATTTGTCCGTTAGAATTTCTTTAAATTAGAGCTTTAGCATGGACAATAACATTTCATCAGGTTCCCTCAAAACAAAGATATCGCTCAAAAATGGGAATACGCAGGTCGCATTGCCATTCTACGGAATGAAGCCCAAATTGCCTCGTAAGTTTGCTTTGTTGCTTTTGCAAGAATTCACCCTTTAAATGACTTGAATTGATTTCAATGTTTTAGCGCCTAGTACAATTCTGGGCTCCGACGATTTAATAGCACGTTTCGATCTTAGTTCCGCATTTAATCGTTTTTGCGGGCCAAAAAAGCCGAAAGAAGATTTGGCTTCGTTTATTGGTGGCATTTGTGGAATCTCTAGTTTAAACATGAGCATTAAAGATCCGAGTTGGTAAGCGATTGAATATCATTATTGCTTCTTACACGTTGTGTTTAGTTCGTTAAGAAATTTGGTCGACAAACCTCCAATCACCGGTCGTGAAATTATTGGACTTTCATCAAGTGCGATGGCAGGTTTCAAACTAGCAGCAGGGCCGATCCCAGAAAACTACCGGTTCTTCGAAGTTCAACCCGGCGATTCAGCACTATTAAGTGGACAAGAAACAACGTCTACCGACAAAACTACAGCAAACACATCTGACGCCGATCCCGCATCTCAAAAACGTCTGAAACGATCACTTGAAGACTTTGAAGGTAAGTTGCGCAAACACTCGAGTATGCATATCTTCATACTCATTATTGAAAGCATTTAAGTACTTATTTCGACTCGTTTTAGTTCCCGAGATAGACAAAAAGACAAAGAAGCATCGTGGCGAGGACAAGAGCGAAAGAAAAGCCAAGAAAAAGAAGAAAGAAAAGGTTCGTTTGAAAGTTAGAAGCCGCTGTTAAATGTCAATTTTAGAAAAGAGACAAGGAGAAAGACAAGCGAGGCAAAGAGAAGGAGAGCAGGGAGTTGCCGTTTTATTGACAATGTTTTCTGTACAAATTGTAAGATGTTTATTGTGCCGAACTAATGAATAAATTCTGTGATACTCTCAACGACAATGCCCGATGTTTGGTTGCCAGTTTCCTTGAGACATGCAAACAGACTCACTTGCACCGTTTATGCTGTAGTTTGCATGGCAGTGAAGCCTGACCGTTGTCCCCGGATAATGCAGGGATGTGTTTGTAATGGGTGTTCCTTCCAGCGCAACTGAATAAAGTAAACGACCATTCGGCACTTTCTCAATTGGCAAACAAGCTAAATTTCGATTTCAAAAGTAACGTTTGTGCTTTTTTGTTTTTCTTACTTGGCCATTCACAATTTCCTAATTCGTTTGACCACACACCGTTATGACAAATTGCACTGCTGCCGTTGATTAGACGAGCGCTTGGTTGGCAGACAAGTGTAGCTACTGTGCCGTTTGTGTAAGAAACTTGGTCAAATCCGCGACTATTCGTATATAAGATCTGAGCGCTTTTGTTTTCAAACGGCGGACAAACTAAATAAGCAAACTTTTAATTGAATGATGCATATTGAATTCTTTACTCTTTTCACAATGTCCAAAGGCTGGAGGAATCCAACCTTGTGCTGTACAAACAGAAGTGTCGGCAGAATGTTCAGAGACGCCAGTCTGATTAGAACAACTCAAACTCGCAGTAGTTGCAATTGGATAGTATTCCTTTCCTTCCGACTCATCTTCGATCATTTTCCCACTGTAATCTATTTGAGCATTTGGTCCGGAAGAATGAAAAGCAACGCATTTCTTGCATTCATTGCAAATCGTCGCCGGACTTGGCAACCATTTGTGAGTTTTCTGGCAAACAACAATTGGCGCTCCATTTGAAGGTGCATGGTTTGGATGGCAGTTGAGAGTTGCAACGACTCCAGGCGTTTTACGCAATGCATTAAAAGTCCAACCTCCATTTGTTGTGTTTAATGTTGGGCATTCTGAACAGACAAGTTAGTTCAAATTCATTGAAACATAGAAACTACCCGGTTCTTGAATGAGCTCCAAACCTTCAACGTCTTTCTTTTCACCCACTTGATTTTGTTTTGTGCTGAACGGCGCCAAAGTGTTAGCTTGATAATTGGCTGGCCAGATGTAACAAAGAATGCCTTTGTAAGTAACTCCCAAGCTCTGAGCCATACTCGTGTTTGTTGTCATAATTGTGTCTGGAATTTAAACAAATTAACCAAACAATCACTCAAACTATTACCATATTCCGCCTCAACGTGCCACTCCCTTAGCGGCAAACTTGCTCCGCACTGTCCGTATTTGGTAACACAATAGAAGCTTTCTCCCGTCAAAAAGTAGTTGTCAATTGCATTCACAGGTCGATTACGTTTGAGAACCATTTTGTGGTTGATCCTGAAGTTCCGAAAAACTCAATTGACTTGATCCGAAAAACCCCAACTGACCTCCCAAAAAGCCCCGGTCGATCTATATTTCCGCCAAAACCCATTTGTTCGTCAAGCAGTTGAATGCCTTCTACGGCACATTGACATTTTTTGTTGTCGGTCAGAACCATTCCAAGTGTCTCAACAAAATCATACTTGTTCAGCGCATTTGGATGACTCGTGTGAGTCCACGCTAAAAGCACATAATTAAGAAGTTGTTAGAGCTATTTAAACGACTTGTTGTGAAGTGGTCGTGATACAGTCCAGCCCATTCGTTGGAGTAAGTGTTTAGTTGTTTCAACGAACTCAAGTCATCAACCAAAAGCGGACAACTCAATAGACATGGAGAAAGTAAGGAGATAAGAAGTGGCCAGACCAATTGTTTGGTGACCATTTGGAGCTTGTGTTGTCAGCTTTGAAATCCGCCAATTGAGCGCGCAACACAATAACAAGTCAATAGCAGCAATTTCCGGTTGCATATAATTGAGTTTTTGGCGCTCGATTACGCACGTTGATGTGAGAGGATGAGTTGGACGATTGATTGCGTTGTGAAGCGAGTTGTTTTTCCCAGTTTGCTCCGTGATTTTACGTTATTTGCCGAACCTGACTTTAAAATGACTATACTTGGATCATATAATAATATTTATTAGAGTTGCTCACAGTGCAACAACAATTTACAATGGAAACCCGAGTTAAGATGGCCTAAACACATCGGATGAAGAAGCGGAACAAACAACATTAGATTATTGTGAAATGATAGAAGTTTAGAGGTTGACTTCGACTAGAAACAAATATCGAAATGATTCGACTGAAAAAGTTGATTTCTATTTTTCTACTCGAGTCTTTTGCAATTACAATAATGACCTCGTTTTGCCGAGACTTAACAAGCTATAACTATTATTAGAGAATATCTGCACGCACTAATTAATATCTTTACCAAACTCATATTGCATTCAATGTCTGTAGTGTACACGGAATTGGAACGATAAAATTGCAGTCGGAGGAGTATTATAACTTATGTCGTTTTAAATATGGAATTATGTAAGCGGAAATAACTGTACTTATTATAAATAACCATGCTACGGAGGATGAAAGCGCTGAACTAGACGAAAAGGAATGATTTATGGATTGGGCTCTGCGATGCCCTCGTCGTCCTCAACAAAAGCCGTGTTGTCCATGAGAAACGCTGGATTATGCTGTACTTCGATTCGAGGTGCTTTTTGACCACCCGCTTGACTTGAATGATTTAACCAGAGACACGGAGTCGGTGGAACAGCCGATGTCGTGGAGTAGTGAGCTATGCTATTCGTGGATGAGGAAATTAGTTCGGGATAGAAGTGTTGGAGAACGTAGAGCAAGCATTGATGAATGAATATGTATTGTTGCTGAAACTGTTCAGGTTAACTTTACTCTTTAAAGCTCAAATGCAACCTCGTTTTGAACCATGTAGCAGCGCTCCATTCTCATTTCGTGAACGATTCCAAACACATCTAACGGCCGTCCAAGTTCAATGTTTTGAACCAACCTGTCTAATGCAATAAACGTGCCTGAACGTCCGACGCCGGCCGAGCCTTAATTGATTAAATTAGATTGTTATTATCGAGTCGGGTTGTTTTCGAAAAACTTACAATGAACAATAGTCGGCTTGTTGTGTGGAGACGGCGGGAGTTTAGAGCGGAACAGTCTAGAGAAATTAACAATGCCCGCTGGGTGCTCAGGAGCTCCGAAATCTGGCCATGCTTGATAGTGGAGATGCAACACTGTACGCGCCGGCTGATTTGGTTCAGCAAGGTTGCTTAGACGAAGTTGACGGACGACATACTCGTCATACTCCGATTCATTAAGCAAAGTGACCTCAATGTCTCCGTACAAAACGCTGCGATTTTTGTCATCTGGCCAATATCTAAAAAGCATTTATTCAAATGAATACACACTTTTTAATGCTTACTGATGGCACTTTTCACGTCCTTTCTCCATGCATTTTGTTAATGCGACAATTGCTGGACAGTTTTGTTCCCACACCTTAAAACACTTGTTTAAAACGCTCAGCTGCGTTAGAACTTACAACACGCCAGAAATGATCACGCGTTGACGGCAAAGGTCCTTGAGCGGCAATAAATTCTCGTTTTTGTGAAAATCCCTAAACGTTTTTTGAGTTGATTAAGACAACCGAAGACAACTTACAGAAATGTATGAAGCGTTAATGTAGTCAGAACCTGTATCGTCATCTACGGCAATAAGCTTAACCCTAGAATGGTCATATGGCAAGATGTTTGTAAATCGGTTCTTAGCACGGTTTGGACCTGTTTCAGCCGCAATACACGTCTGGTTGTTGCCGACAAAACGAAATTCCTAAAGTTACAATTAAAGTGTCAAGAAACTAAAGTTTAGTTTACTTCGTATTCAATCGAGAACAGATAATCACTGTCCGCCATCATTAGCCGTAAATGTTCCGGGAAGTCGACTATTCGAATTGGACGACTTTTGTCCAAATTTGTGCCTTTAATGACTGTCCACGGTATATTCAGTGCTTTTGTGTTTGGAGGTCCACTCGGAAGCCGTTCAAGTCTCTGGTCAACTCCAGTTCTTTCTCTCAAACTTCTTGACCTAAACAAAAGCAAGAAGTTATAGAAGATAGCAGGTGTAAAGTACCTTCGATGATGTGCATTAAATGGACTTGTGCCGCCAGCATTCAGTTCGTTCTGTTCTTTTGGCTGAGCAGACAAAATTTGAACCGAATTGGAATCATTTTGCGCACTGCTTGTAGGAGTTCCAACTTGTAAGTGAGTCTGTGGAGGCTGATTGTTGTAAATGACATTCGGAGTTTGAGCGTTCATTTTATTAGAATTCGGCGACGATTCACGACTGTCCAAACCCCTAAGCATTTTAGATGTTTAATTAGTTGGGACGACAACAAAACTTACAATTTAGATAAACAGTCTGCTGCGATGCTAAAAGTCGCAAATTGAGAAACCCTTTCAAGCTTTAAAACTTACGTTGACATGTCTGTCACTCTTTCGGACATGATCACTTGAAATTATAGAAATTAACAAATTACACACTTTGTGGAGCTTACTTTTTAGCGCAGCCCACTGACTTTCTTTGGACGCGGTCTCCTGCTGGCCAGTGTGGTTGTTACTGCGTTCACGACTGAAGCGTGGGAGAAAACTGTTAGAAGTCGGTGCGAATGGGTGTCCACTGAAATGGGCAAAGGTAAGAAGGCCGTGAAGAAGTGTAACTCAATTGCGCCGCTCACAAACAACAATAATCCAATCGCGAGAAAATCGAGTTCTAATGAAAGCGCCCTGGCTCCAAATCTAATTTGCGTCTCAAACCCAAATTATCCAAAACAATGTTTTCATAAACAGGCACTGGAGAACAAAAGCGCAATAATTGACTAAGTTAAGTTGCAAGCGCTTTAAAAGTGTCTTTTGCATGGAAATGTCGTCGACCGAATTTCATAGATCGAATAAACAAAAATGGCTAATTAGATGTGGGCGACAGTGTCCACACACGATTAAGTCCCTCACAGTAAATGCATGAACTCGGCATTTCTCCCCAATAAGCCGACTATTTTTATATAGCGATGTTGTGCACCGCAAGAGGTTTCTAAATTGTTGCGTCCAAAACGACCAATAAAACAAATGTTCCAATAATTTTGAAATTACTCTCAACTGAGTGGCTGGCTCGGAAGATTAACGTTCGTTTTGAGCAAACTTTGCGTTCAATAAGCGCTCTTGCCAAGGACTTTCAATGAACGCCGTGTATGTTTTGAGAGGATTACTCAATTAGTGTAGAAAGAAGCTCGAAACAACGGTGGATGGCACCGGAATAACAGTAGAATTAAACAAACTTTGGAACGCATAACCATAAAGAAAAGAAACGGCACACGGTCGGCGCTCCTGTGAAAGATCCATCGGAGAAAATCCGGCGGATAGCTTTATTAGTACTAGAGACATCTTCACTCCTCTTATGCAACGTCCTGTCAGGCCGTTGGTGCCCAATTCGGAGAGAACTTTTGCACGCCAAAGCGGATGAGTGAGTAGGCGGCGCGCGTGAAAGAACTCCAAGTGCCTATTTGAACGGGCCATATACAGCGCCAACAAAGGCACCGAGCAAACATTCCGCATAAACAATCGAGTAAGTAAATTGCTCATTTACGTTAATTTCCCATTTTGAAATGATTAATAAACTCGCCTCTCCCCTCGGCAAACACTTGCCGATAACACTCAATTCTGGCAAAAGCGCGGAGTTTGTTTGAGCTTTCATCATTCTATTTGATGAGTTTATACGAAGTAGAAAAACGAAATGAAAGCGAAATTAAAAGCGAAGACTATAAGCGAAGACTATAGAAGAGCTTAAAAGCAAGAGTAATTAAAGTGCGTGTCAATTACGCGCAATTCCACAACGCTAATAATTGTTTACAGGCTATGTAAAAGAACGCTATTACTGTATACAACGAGACTGCATTAAAATGAGGAGGCATTACAGTTTTAGTCTATTTAAAGTCATGCAAAGCGCAGAACGTCTAGTTGTTTCAGCAAACATTTTCGGCACAAAAACGTCAACATCAAAAAACCAATTCCCTCCAACAATCGGAATAAAACAAAGTGCGTGCAAGGAAACGCCTCCACAAATTAGCAAAGCAATTCTGGAAAATCAAACGGGAGTCTAATTTCGGCCCAAACGCCATGTAAACAGTTCGAAGGATCCCCATCAATTGCTCACCTTTTTTCTCCCAAACGGTGTCGCCTTGAATAAACGAACAGAACGAACAGGGCCAACAACGCACAGCAGATGAGAAGAAACAGTACGGCGAAGACTCCACGGAGCGAATTTTTGTGTTCCAACGGTTCTGAAAACATTGAAATCAATCCCGATATTAATTTTCAAGCACGCAAACAGTCAAATTGCCTTTTTGGCATCCTAATTGCCTTCAGCAGAAAGTCGACACTCTCCACCTTGCAAGAAAACTATTGTGCTGACGCAATTTTGGTATTTCAGCACAAAAACACTCAAAGGTCAAAGAGCTCGTCCAGCACAATAGTGATTTGAATTTGCACAAAAACTCCAAACAAAACGATCTCATGACCAGAATGCAATCGGAAGTAATTGGAGTGAAAACGGAGAAGGCCCAAATAGGGTAGGAATTTCGAAAACCCAGATTTGCTTTCCAGCGCCACATCATCGTTCAGAGCGACAGGTAGCGGAAAGCGCATTCTGTTTTTTGCGCTCGATTATGGGAGGAAACAAAATTCAAAAGTAGATCTTTCAGCCAGAGGCTAGAACGCCAGTCATGTGTTGGGTTTTTCTGCCGCCCCACAATCCCTTTCACTCCACGAGAGTTTGTGGTGTTTCCGTGTGTTTTGCCAGCAAGGACAAAGCCGCGTCCAGCAGATGAATTGCTCTGCCAACTGACCACTCTTGCGCGTGAATGCTTGCCTCCTGGAGTGCTTGTGCAAACAATCAGCTGGATGCATGCTTCTCACCGGCTACTCCACATTGGCTACTCAACACTGCTTCTGGTGTGAAGTTTTTGTGCAAATTTTAAAACTCTTTTAAACAACAAACTTCTCATTACCTGTAACAACAATATCCGAGTACAATGAATCACTTGACATGTTCGGACCGGTGAACAGCCGGAGTTTGAATCTATAACTTGTGCCCGGCTTTAAAGGTCCATTACAGATTTGATTTGTGTCCGTCTCGATGCAAGCAGAATTGACTCCAACGGTCTAAAAATTGAAATGTGTTTGAAAGACTTTCAAAACTCACATGAACAAAGTTTTTAATTGGCAACTGAACGGACTGCTCGAGTGGAAGTTCAATCGCAACATAAGGAGGCCAGAATTCAAAGTTCTGCACTCTACCCCATGTCTAAATAAGTGTAGTAGGTATGCATGCGACACAAGACTTACAGCTGTTCTGTTGCCAAACAAGTTCTCTTCTGGAATCAGATCATTGGGTCTTCCATCCGGACCAACTTGCGACACAATCAATGCAACTTTAGTCAAAAGTCCGTGTTTTGTGCTGAACGCTGCGCTATTGAAACTGACTGTCAAGTCCGAGCTATGAACTGATTCACTGATAATTTCAACCCGGCCAGAGGGTCTCGGAGGCGCTGCAATTGGCATTGTAACGTTGACTTGCTTTGTGGGCTCCAACAAATTGCCCATTCCTGCTTCAGTCACTGCTTGAACATTAAAATTGTAGTTTAGACCTCCAATTAGGCCATCCACAACAGCCGAGTGGTTGCCTTGAGATAAATTGGGCGACGTGAAGTTGATTGACCATGCCTCGGCGTTTCCATTCAGGGCAAGAATTTTAACAACATAGTGCGTGATGATTCCATTCGGTAAAGCAGGAGCCGCCCAATTCAATTTTGCAGAATATGGATTCATTGGCTGCACGACAAGGTTTTGAATTTGTCCGGGCCTTAAAGTTAAAAGTATTAAAACGATGTATTTAAGTGATACCTGTCTTGATTTGTTTGGAAAACAGTGTCTGCCAATTCACGGAACTTTTGAGGACATACAGACGCTGATTGACTTGGATTGGAGCCACAAACAACTTTCGGCTTTAAAGTATAAGTGTGATATGGCCGGAGTCCGTCCATTAACTAAAAACACTCAAGTTGAATAACATCGAAATTGAATTAAACTTACAATCCCGCTCAGCTCATTGAAACTCAACAACTTGTCCAAAACAGTCATTCCAGTAGAATCAATAACAACAATGTTTAGCGAACATTCGCTGATGTCGCCATTCACAGGATGAAGAAAGTCATCCATAAAGGATACAACAGAAACTTTCATTGTGGCTGAGTTTCTTGTTATGTTTTCCACCGAAACTGCAATAGACGGAGGAGATAAACGCCGCAGTTCTTCAAACTTTTGAGTTGAAACTATTCCAGACGAAGTGACTGTGTAAAGTTGAATCTAAACACAATTTAAGTAACAACAAAATTTACAGAGTGGACCGAAAAAAAGTAAACACAAAAAATTGTTTGTGTTTGAAACTTTTGATTGACTTTTTTGTGTTAATGTTTTTGTGTTAATGTTTTTTGGTCCACCCAGTAAATAAGACAACTTAGATAAGCATTACCTTGTAGCAAGCACCTCGTCTCAAATGATCAATTTGAACAAATTTGTTTGGATCTTCGGGCCAGGTATCGTATTGCCTCACTCCATCTTTGTTTTTACGGTCACTTATTGAATCAACACGGACATGCAGCATAGATCCGTTTCCGACAATAATCGGCCACAGTTGTTTCAGTTTTTCCATTTTTGTCTCGCTAGTTGGCCACTCCAGTTTAAGTGTGCCTTTTACCTCCTAAAGATTAGACAGTGCTTTAAACAAGTCGGTTAATGAATTGAATTTACCTGAATGTTTAAACCAAATGCTTTGTAATCAAATCCGGGCTCCAGTGCCAAACTCCGTAGGATTTTTGTGCTTTGTGCCGAATTTTCACTTAACGCAGCGGCTGAAACATCATATCGTCTTCCAGGTACTAAGTCCACAAACGCTACACACCTAAACATTATGATTGTATTTGAAAATTAAATTTGAAAGCTGAGTTTGAGAACAAGAACTTACTGATTTTGTTCAGTCGTTTCGGCAGCACGAACTACTTGCTCAATTCTAGGTGCTTGATCGGACACAACACTAATTTGACAACGATCGGCTGTGGACGCATTTGACGGAGGCAAGTCTACGACTACTTTAAATTTGCTTCGCTCAAAGTCGGCTTTCAAGCTAAAGCTTTGAGGTGAAAGTGGCCGGACAGTGTGTGAAATTGTAGCTGGCTCGGAGATTTGTGTGGACTTTTCGGCAATTATTGCAAAAACGTATGTTTGACCAGGTTGAATTCCGTTGCATAGTGTGGCTTCGTGCTTGATTCCAAACGGAACTTCAGTTTTGACCATGTTGCCTGTGTTCTTCAAAACCCCGTAAGCAATTCTGAACCGATCGGCTCCACTTTCGGGCGACAGATTCCAGTGAAGCACAATGCAGCTGGAGTTCAACTCGTTCACAACCAAGTTTGTTGGACTCAGCGGTTCTAAACAGCAATTGCAATTTAAATATTGTACTCAATTCAGCTTACTTGTTGTCACAACTTTTCGCCACGGTTTGCTTTGCAGGTCTTCACTTATAGATGTCACACTGATATCATAGTCTCGTCCGGGTGACAAATTCCCCAAATAGAGTTCGATATTACGTTGTTCTTGAATGTCGTAGACGTCCAGCGTTGGAAAACGTTTTAGAGGATCCAGTTGGAAGTACTGTAATTAATTTCATTCAGTTGTTTAAATCTTGGGCGTATCTGCTTCACTTACCTTTACACTGAACTTATCTTGAACTGTTCTTTCGGCTTTGGTTGCACGCATAGTGATGTTGTTGTGTGACGCATAAAACAAAAGGTTGGGTGTGTTTAAAAGTTTTAAATACCTGAACAGCGCCGTCAGCATTCAAATCCAAAGATATAGGATCCATCAAAACCGATTCTTCTTTAATCAAAACTGATTGATCGTCGATTCTACCGAAAATAGAAATTGAGTAACGATGACCGGGATTCAATCCATGTATTCTAATTGCCGAAGGATCTTGAATTGACAAGCGAAACGTTCTGTTGCCATCTCGCATTGACGATTCGCTAAATAGAAAAACATTAGTTGTTTCTTATCACTTTGTGTATGAAGTACTGGGTGGACCAAAAAAATATTAACACAAAAAAGTCTTTTGTCAAAAAAAGCCAATCAAAAAGTTTCAAGCACAAACAATTTTTTGTGTTAACGCTTTTTTGTCCACTCCGTAAACATTTAATTATGTATTGAAAAGTGTGGTAGTCAAAACACAATTAAAACAATGTTTTGTTGGCCCGTTTAAACTTACACAACAGTTGTTATGTCTGTGACTCTTGCAATGAATTCTCGAAACTCTCCAATTGGAGCATCTGAATATTAGTTATTCGAATTAACAATATTGTTTTTTAAAAGCTCACTCGGGTCCGACTTTCTTCTAATCTCCAAATCATCTGGCAAATAAATGTCCAAAAACCGAGACGGATCACGTTGGCTTTTTGCAATTCGAAAAGATTGTAAAAACTCGGGAGGAAACTGAATTGTCTAAACAGTTGAGGATTAAAGACACTCAAACTCATCAAACCTTTGTTGTAGCTGTCGGTCTACTCAAATCGCCGCTTGTTTGTGCTCTAACCAGTAGAAAAAGAAATGTTATTAGGAGATAAAGCCTCGTCAAAGCTTCAAGTCGAAGCCTGATCAAAGGTGGAGGGTCCATTTCAAAGGACACTTAGTTATTAGACAGTTGGGTGAGTTTTGACCTTTTCCTCACTAGCATCTTCCAGTTCACAAGGATCAGCGTCGATCGACGATGTTCAACACGCAACGTCCTAACAAGCAAACTCACCAAGAGCAATTATTACCAGTCGCCGGACAACTAAACAACACATGGTTTAAATCCGTTTGACAAATGCACGACGCGGTCTTCAGGTCGAGGTGAACCGTTTAGACAACAACGCACGCAAGAGTATTTGCATTTTGCGCGCTCCTTTCTTTTGGCCAGCACAATGTTAGGGAGGCTCGCGAAGAAATTACCCAACAATCAATAATCAAGACGAGAATCAGCAACGATTGTTCGTTGGACGGAGGGAAGGCGCCAAACTTGTAGCGCAACACATTCAAATACCGGCTAATTTCCACACGCAAAACAATGCGGCTCTGCTAATTAATCCTGGTGAAATGCGCTAAATGTAGATGACGTTAATGTGTTCTGATGTGCTTGACTAATTATTGTGAAACCGATGGTTTGGATAAATGCGGTCAGCACGAAACAAGTGGCTAAAGTCCGAAAGCTCCGGCAGTATTGTAGTAACATGTAATGTCCGCAACTAATCACGACTATCATTTGGCACTCGTTTGTGATAGGCCGGCGAATGCCGACAAATAACAAATTGCAGGCGCAAAAGCAACGAAAAGCGTCCCTCGAGGACAAAGCAACTCCGGCGACAAGAATAATGTTATCAATTGCATCAAAACATTTATCTGCTGAAAATCGGCCAACAACAGCCGAAAGCCACCAAGGCTGATTACACTCCAATCGCGCATATAAGTATCGCTTGCTTAAGTCCCCGTCAAACACACAGAACACACAGAAATCGAACAGCCTCACTTCCGCCACTTGATATTTGCGGCTAAAATGAGATTGTAGAAAAATTAACACTTTGGTTCAGGACCTTTGACGGAGTGACCGACGCGCATGCAATTGAGGAAGATTGAGCAGTGCTGACAAGTCGAGCAATCAAAACACGGGACGGCCAACAATCCTATCTACATCAATCTTTTCATCGAAATTAAGCCCGCATGTCTTCGCCGCCCATACATCAAAATCCAAACAAAGGGTCATTTCGGCTCTTAAACTGGACATTCCGGAACCTGCGGCTAGCAATTGGCCATAGGCTGATTAATAAGGGCAGATATTGTCCCCAACAATAGATCAAACATAATCGTTTCTTCAATTAAACAAAAAGCCCCAACCAAAAGTCTCCATTTTAAAAGTTTGTTTTGGTTAAGGTCCCCGGAACACTTAATAATAATACCTAGTCACTTATCTTTTGCGCCGAGTGTTTGGCGCCGAGATCCCTTTGAAGGCAAATGAATGAGTACTCCAGCGCTATGCTGACCTTTTGACCGCATCTAATCTCTGGGTGCCGCGCTTCACAGCACGCAAAGCCTCCTATAATTAGCGGTTTCCAGGTAAATGGTTGCATCTGCCACCGAAAAACTACTGTGCCAAAATTGCCTAATCGATTCAAATAATTGGTGGGTGCGAAGAACTACGCCCAAAGTAGTTTCAACACAACTCAATGAATTCAATGAAATAGATGAACGCCTACAATTTGATCGTACAGCGCCAGACTTTGGCCACACAATACCACATTTCTCCCAGTTTTTCCAGATAAACAAATCGAGTACACGCAGTGGAGAAATAAACGGTCGAAGTTTAGCGTTTAAAAAGCATTGCTCATCACAAAAATCAACTGAAATAAACAAACTTCAAAATAGAAACGAACAGAAGAAACTTTTTGATTTCATTAGAGCCTTTAAAGTCTCTTTTCAGCTCATCAAACCGGCAATCACTTAGGCGAAACCGCTGTACGCCTTGACGTTTCCAAAGAACGGAAAGCGCTTTGGTGAAAAGCCGTTTATCCATTGTTGTGGAGTCGGCTTTTACAGTCCGTCCGTCGTTTGCCACCGACGCTATAAACCAAACTTGCGCTGCGCAACACTGTTTCCTCGATTTCTGCGCTCATGCAACGGTGACCGTTCACTCGCATAAGCGTTCACGCCAAATCCCTTCGGATCGAAATAACCAAAAACCAGGGTTTAAAAAGTGATACAAGTCCACTTTATAACTTGTTCACAATTTGAGCAGGCGCGATTTCGAAGCGCAAATTAATCAAATTCCAGGTTAATTCAACGCGTAAAGGGAGAAACGTTCAAACTGTGTAGAATTGGGTCGGTGAACGGCAAAGGCGCCTAATCAGCGCACCGCAACATGAATCAATAATTTTGGCGAATCTTCTCTAGAGTCGCCGATCGAAGATTTTGCAACGGGTTTTCAAGTTTGGGAATTTTTTGATCGAAACTTTGAAGAAACAGTAAGTGGTCAAAAAGGTATACAAAGCAAAACCAATGTCCAAAAGGTACAAAAATGCCGTGACGCGCGGCTCAAAATCGGCAAACACCATTGGCAGCCTGGCAGGCAGCAAAAAATCATTAAACCCCAAGGTCGTCGAGGATGCGGCGCTAACTAATTGCAAAGGTGAGCCTTCAAAACATGCGCTCTTTTTACTCATAAATTTGCAAAATGCAAAAAACACATGAAAGTATTAGATGTTTAAAAAAGTATTCTACAAAAAAGCTCAAATCAACTCGATAAATTATTTACAACTTTTTTGAAGTGAAAAAATTGTAAAATCAAATGCTTCAAACATCAAAGAACCAATTGAAACGGTTTTCAGATAAGCCCACGTGATACAATTAGTTTTTGTTGCAAACACTGAACGCAATAAATCAAAATTAGTGCATAAGTGAAGCCGAGTCGAAAAAGCACGACAAGTTAAAGAGAACTCAAAACGATCCCGTTGCCTCCAATAACTCAAACCACTTAATCATTGTCGATGAGTCAGTGTGATGAATTGGGAGCGCAGGAAGTGCAAACAGTTTGAGACGAATTTTCGAACGAGATTAATTTTCCAGCAAGCATGGAACAGTAAGTAATGACGCAATAATAAAACCCTTTATTGTTGTTTTCTTTCAGGACAAGGCAACTTAACATTGTGGTAGCGGAAACGCACGTCGGCGACCCAATTGAGCAGCCGTTTTAGATCGATTGCCGTCCAATTAGTCGACTGCACTGTCTCCACCGTGCTCCTAATTTCTAATAGCTCCTCCATCACAGTTGGTCTCATTCATTACGTTGCCCATGTGCTGGTTCTTTTAAAAGTTGGGCTTTTTGGCCATCGGTTGAGTCGATAAAAGTTTTCTGTGCTCGATGACCCCTTGCAATTAATCGGATCGTACGGCGTCTTGTCATTGACCGTTTAGAACTTCTCACACAATCGGCTGTGAAGTGAACGTGAACCGGCGATTAAACCGTTCTAACAATACATATTTCTTTTGAATTCAGTTGTTTAATCAAATCGTTCAAATCGTTTAAGTCAATTTATTAGATCAACGAATCAATCTTATTGCAGTCGAAAAAGATTGCGGTATACTTTGACCTTGAATGCCCTATCATTTTGACTTTTATAAAACACTCTGTGGAGTTCGTACACGTTGCATTTGATTTGATTTTTAAATTCAACTTAAAAGTGCAACTCATACGTGAAATCAATTCAGCTCATGAGTTAACTTCCGCTTTCGTTGTAATACCTGGAAAGCTTTACGTTACTTTACGTTCCTTTGGCATTTTATGTGATTGTTCTTTTGTATTCGACTGTCACGCACACAAATACATGTCCGGTCAGGTCATTGGCGACTTTTTGACGCCTTGGTTTCCGGCTTATTGTTTCGTTGAATTTAACCGGCGACCTTTTCCACTGCTGAAGCCAGTTTTCATGCTGCAAGTGGACCTTACACTCCTTGATCTTTACGTGACTTCTGTCTTCGGGTCGTTTAGCGCTTGGCCCAACCCGTTGGCATTTGTGCTTGATCTTACTTTCTTCCAGTCCACCCACTCTTATTCAACTTACTTCACTGTTTCAGCGCAATGATCTTGCGACTAAGCATCCGTCTATTGATCTTCACCTGTACACTCATTTTACTACGGTCCGCACTGGCAACACCTATCGCAAAATGTCGCCTTTGCAAAGAATGCGAAGAAAATGCAAACTCGACACAAAAACTCACAACAACAGACAAATCCAATCAAACAGATGCGACTTCTAACGATCTCGACGAAACTGCCGAATTGATGTAAGTTCTTTATTCTTTGAAAACTTTATTCTTTGGAAGCAGTCTACAAAATCAATCACTACCGTTTGTGCCCAGACGGAAGCTTTTATTGCTACTTTTTTCGAAATTTCAAACCCTTCCGGTGTTCTTGAATCGGACAGACAAATTAAACCTGTATTGATTGTAGAAGTGCAATATTGGGAACAGAGAATGCGACACGACAGGAGCGTTCATATTTCACTCGATCAAAGCGGCAGTCTTTTGTAGAGAAGAGGCCATGTCCAAATCGCTTTCAACTGGAGGTCATTTTAATTCCGGCATCAATTATGGCAATTCCGCTTGTGCTGCTTTGCTTCCTTTTTTGTGCATGTTTCTGCGCAAGAAAAGAGGAGCGCGCAAGGATGCCCAAGTCTTGGTATTCGAAGAAACGCAAACGGCACGACACAGGCCGATGACTTGTATTTTGGCTCGGACTACGTGAAACGAAAGTCTTCGCAAAAAACGAGGTTTCAAACAACAGTCACAAGTGAGTTCTTTGCACGGTTTTAAACTCATCGCATCTTTTTAGTAATCGAAAGAAGGCGTGAGAGCGCAATGACTATCTCCTCAGACAGTCCTCCGGAAGCAGATCAGCCTCAACAAACAACAAACGTCTAGGGGCAGTCAATGCAATATCCAAACAGCTTTATTTGCGTGCAGTCTACGATAAAACGGGTACCATTTGATGCAATCATTTCTTGACAAACAACGACGGCATTCCACTGCGTTATTATTGCAATACGAGTAACCTTTTGGTTTGTGTGAATAAATAAATAAACAAAGAATCCGTTTATTGTCTTTAAATCTTGTCTCCAGCGTTGGGCGTTGAATTTAGCACCGAACGTCTAAAGCTGGAGACGAGATTTTTGAATAAACTCACAACTTGCTACAAAGCATTAAAGCACTAAAGTGACAAACGACTAATTAACGGGTCTTTTGAGTCAATGCACTGTTTCATTTAGAACACAAATAAAAGGCGCTAGCAATCAAGAGAACTAGGTTTCCGAGTGTTGCGGCTGTGGCGTGATTGCAAAAGTCCCTAAAATCAATTAGGTATTTCAACAAACGTTCCATAAATTACCGGTCGTTGCAAAAACAGTACAAGTACTGTTTTGGAGGAGATCCTCCGTCGTTAAAAGGATAACATCTGTTGTTTTGAATGGATGACGAATTGGTTTGTGATGAAACAGCTGTTGAATAACTGGAATTCAAAAAGTTAATCAATTGAATCGAGTTTTTAAAACTTACAAGCAATCTGACTTGAAACTAGTGTAATGTTTTGATTTTACAATCGGATCAACAACTTTGACACAGAAATTTGTTGTAGCACACGCATTGTTCAAGTTATTACAGGTTGACACGAAGTTGTGGTCTGGATACCAGCCATGAACTCCGTTACATTGATGGCAAACCAGGGAATTAACATCAGTTACCATTAAATAAAGTAAAAACAGTGCGGCAGGTAATTGACGTGACATTTCTCCAGTTCACAACTAAACATCTACACCCAACGCACTAGTCACAAACATCGACTGAGCGTGGCCTCCGCTTTATAATTTGGCCATAGCAACTTACATCGGTGATTCGCCGTAAAATTTCAAAACTGATTTCCATGCTAAAACGGGCCCGATAGCAACGTCTAGATGCGCTGGTTTGCCCAAGCTGTTTCCACGGGCAACTTCCAAACAATAATGTAAACACAAAATTCGGAAAACAAACTGTTTACAAATGCAATGCCAAAACGTAAAGTCAAACTAAAAAACAATTGCAATTTGATCATAAAAGTTTACAACTTTTATGCTTCTGTGTTTATTTTTGAGTTTTTAAATATTGAGAGACTTCAAGCACCTCTTGTTATAATCAAAACATTGAAAGACTCAAAAATAAACAAAGAATCAAAAAGTAATTTTAAAATTCAAGTTAGAGTGCTGCTTTTCAAGTCGCAAAAAACTTCTGTGACTTTTAGAGTTTGTTGAAGTTTGTTTTCAATCACCAAAGTTTAGAAAAACTTGTAGACATTGTTGCACAATGTTCTCTAATTAGATCTAAAGAACGCGTAATATGCTTAGCATGCCAAACATGCTAATTAACTAAGCCCGTTACGGTATCAAACTACTTACATCAATCACCAGAACTTTTGATCTCACAAATCCCATTTCGAGGGTTGCTAGACGCCCGGAATATGCAAATTGTTTATATTTGTGAACTCATGGCTAATTTGTGGCGCCTGGATTCGAGGATCCTGTTCCGAGGGTCAGTTTGCGGTAGTTGTTTAACGGTTGAGTAGCCGGTGATGTGCTGGCGATTCGACGACGCAATCGAAGAGGCGAATGATCCAATTAGCTAAGTGCGCCGATTAAAAAGTGAAGACGAGCTACGTTGTGCATAAACCGAAAGATGCGCTCTCGACTAAAACATGCTAATTCGGTGACAATCGTTCAACTGGTTGCCTTCTTTTTATCCAGGCATCTGATTAGCGGCATGATTGGGCGTCTACACTCTTCTAGATCTTGCCGATCAGCCAAGGCACCGCAGTATCGCGCCCATTTTCGCCTCAATCTCCGTTCATAAACCATTTCGGGTTGTTTGCAACTCTTCCATTAATTGCTCATTCCGTCAACTTGCATCTGGTACACTTCTGCCGGGTTAGACATGCTGGTACAGTTACTGGTAATTGCTTTTGTGGTTATGATAGGCCAGTACAATGGACATGCTGAAGACAACGCGGTAAGTTCTGTTGACTTCTTTGTTTAATTCATTTCTGTTGAACCTTCAGACCATATTCAGCAGTCCACCAAGTGAATTGCCAGTTAGAAAAATCTATATCCACAATCGACCTGTTTATGTGCGTCAAATGTTTGTTTCTCCTCAAAGAAGACACATAAGTGAGTCTTTAAAAGTCGTTTTGAGTCATTCTTTGGTTGTTTAGGTTCGCCAGACATTGGTTCTCGTAGTTTACGTATTAAAAGATTGGGCTTTGCACCGCCTCCCGTTCCTCCGGCTCCAGTAGCTTATGCAGCAGGTTGATCTTTTAAATAGCGTAACTATGAAACACAACTTTGTAAACTTCTTTGATCCAAAAGCACATTCAAGTCAATCAACTTATTAAAATTCCAATAACCTGTTATATTTAAAAACTTTAAGCACCCGTGGCTGCGCCGGCATTTTCTTATGCAGCAGCGCCTTCTTTTGCTCCGGCTCCGTTTGTAGCTCCTCAACCCGCTCCATTCGTCCCTCCTCCAGTAATCATTCTACAAGAAGTGTTTATGTTCAAAACTTATTTTTAGCCTCAACCGCCTGTTTTCGTTCCGCCTCCGGTAATTTAAATTAACGATTTTTATGAGTGTTGAGATTTCAGCCACCAGCTCCTTTGCCACCGCCAGCTTTTATCCCGCCTCCGGTAATTATTTTACAAAAAGTGTTAAATCGACTGCCAACTTTACTGCCAAAATGTTCAAAAAAGCTATATTTAATGTTCTGGATGTTTAATTATTACCTAAACTTGCTAGATATAATAAGTTGTCAATCAAACTACTTACAATAAGCTGTCAGCAAAAAGTTTTACACAGAGTCACACCAAAAGTAATCAAACGCCTGCAAGTGATATTCTCATAGCTCCAAAAACACACACTCTTGACCAATTCTCTCCAACAATCAACAATCCAAGAGTTAGAACATCTATACTTTATTCAAATTTACAACAACAAGATATCTAGAAATCTGGAGAATAACCGGCATTTTCAAGCTGCTCTTGAAAGATGCTGAGCTGATCTTCATTTTCGAATGACATAACCAGATTTCCAGTTCCAACAATTGAGTCATTAAGTACCTAAAAATGATTAAATATAAAATTATGAAGAGACAAATTACCTGTCGGACATCAAGAAGTTTGATCTTGAAACGCGGAGCTTGGCGAAAGTGCATCAAACGGTAACGTTTCTGGCCATCGGCGTGCTGATAGATTAAAGTTGCGCTTCCAAAGTCAACTTCAACTTGAGATTGATTCACGGTGATGGTGCAGTTATCATAAAAATTCGCAGAAGATTCGATGCCGACACAGTTTGCCATAATTATGTAGTCAAATCTGTAAACTTAAAAATGGCTCTAATAACTTTGAAGATGCAACAAAACGTTGAGAAAAGCAAAACTTCTTTTTGACTTTTGAAACTTTTAGTTAAAACTCACGCTTCTTCTTGTTTGATGTCGAGTTTATTTATTCCATCTATTAGCTCCTTTTTAACAATAGGATCCATTTTTCGGTAGAAGTAAATATCTAAAGTGTAGATACAAATAAATTTACGGGACTCTAGTTTAGGCTCAAAGACACGCAGTTAAACGGACAAATTTCACAAAATTGTTTTGGCGCACTCATTCATTCTGTTTGAGAAAAGCACATAAGTGCGGCGTGAATATTTATTGACTTCCAGTGTCTAGATTTTATAAGCACGAATTGATTTTGGCATAAATATTGTATCTAAAACCATCAACCGAACACGGATCGAAAAGTTGTTGCAAGCAAAGAATTTATTAGTGTTTAAAGCAATTACAGCACAATTTAATAGGCGTAATCTTCACAGTCTTCTTTGTACTGGCAGTGTTTTGGTTTCATGAAAGCAATGTCACCAGATTCATATTCTGGACAGTTGCGTAAAGATGAACTTAATTCAACGTCATTTGTGTAGACCATTTTTCTGTCGTTATAGTTAAATTGACATTTGTTTTTAAAGCAATAAAAGTGTGAAAAGAAGAGCAAATTTACTATTTTATGCATAGTCAATTGGCAGTCATAATCGCAGTCGGTTTTTCAAAAGCCCAAAACTGATTTTATTTAAATAATAACATCTTAAGCCTCCACCACCAACTCCTCCTCCAGTAAGTTTGACAATAGAACTTCATACAACAACAAATCACTTTATAGCCGAACTATCCTCTACCGGTAAATCTTTTTTGTGAATGCTCTTTTTTAACTTTTGTAGACGTTTAAAACTAACAAGGTTCTCTATTCTTTTGATGTCTACAAAAGTTAAAAAAAGAGCATGCACAAACAAGGTTTATTATTAAAGCAATGCTACACTGGCAAGTCCTTTTTAATTTAACATGATAAATACCAAACATGTGTTTAGACAGCAGCAACTTTATGTGTTGTAACGCAACACTTGAAAACGTTATACGCACAAGCTTCAATGAACTTCAAAACAGGTAATGAACAATTCCATGTGCGCTTTAAAAGCATTCTTTTTAGACCTGGCTGGACTTCTTGCAACGTCCATCAAATTGCTGTTCGAACTCAACAGAATGCAGAAGCTATGTTTGGCACAAATTTTGAAGTTATCAGTGGAGTCGGCGATTATGCTTCAAAGTCTCACTTCTATTCTGATCTGATTTGCAAAGTTGAAATGGACGGCAAATTCATCCTAGCATATGCATCTCCCAAACCGGATGCGGACTATGATGATGCAGATGCCAACGGAAACGGTAACGATGCAGACAATGGAAATTACAATGAAAAGCCGCCAGCAAGACCTCCAAGCGATGGTCAGTCTTATGGCCCTGCAAATAATGAGAATTCAGTTGGCGGTTATGGAAGCACTCCTGCTCCGTCTGACCAGTCTTATGGAAACAGCAAGAATTCAGAAGGAGGCTACAATGGAAATTCTCCAGATCAATCTAATGGAAACAACAAAGCGTCACCGGGAGGTTACGATTCTCCTGCTCCTTCATCGCCTGATCAATCTTATGGAAACGACAAGGCTTCGTCTGGCAGCAACGGCGGCTATCACTTTGTCCACAGAAATCATGCTTGGAGAGCATGATCTTAAATTATTTATGGTCCAAATAAATTATTTTTAACTTTTATCACTTTTATTGATCAACAACAAAACAAACAACAAAATTAATTTAAAATCTCTTTTGCTAACTGACCGTCAACTTCGCAAGTGTTCTTCCAATACTCGTCCATATTGTCTATTCTGTATTGAGATAGTGGATTTAAATGCAATAATCTGCACAGTTGACACAATCCCCACGGACGTTCAAGCTTATCATGATTTTTGCCATCTAGAAAGATAACTTCATACTTTTGTCGCCAATCAAAGTACTTTCTGGAAAGAGTTGTTTAACTTTTGAAAAGACTGCAAAACTTACATGTATTCGGTTTTGTTGTTCATAAGCTTTTTCATGTGCTCGGCCATTTCTTTGACACTTTTGTAGTCGTCAAATGCAATAAATGAGTTTGGCGGGACATATGGCTCGACTAATTTCCGTTTTAAAACAACAGGAATGACTGTATTCAAGTAACTTTGATGCCAGAGCTTTTCTGTTATGTAGTCTTTGCAAATAGAATTCTCCAACGCCATATAGAAATGATATTCGGTGTTAATTTTGTTCTCGCATTTGTCCAGTTTTGGACATTGATATCGGGCACATGCTCCAAAGCTGTCAACGTTAAAATACTTCTGAAGAATTTAGTTAAAAGCTGACTTAAAAGAGTTTACTTACTTTTAAACTGCTAACCAAGCTTTCACGTTTGCTGTTAGTCGTGCAATGACTCACAAACCAGACGGCACCTAACGTTTTCCCTTCAATTAGACTTTTATTTACAAGTTGATCCGGTTGACGCCAAGACTTTTCGTCCAAAACTACCGTGTAGCCATTAGAATTGTGGTTTTTTCAATAACAACTTTAAAAACAATGTGGCTGGTTGCAAGAGTACCTCGTGTTTGAGCACATTTAAGAAATGACATAAAAATGCTTCATTTTTGATTTTGCTTTCAGATTCTTATCTTCAAAGAGCAGCTTGAAAATGTAAAGAGTCTTTTGAAAGCGAAGAATGCAGGAGGGAAAAATTTTGGCAAACGGAGCCCGCAAACATATTATTTTAATAGTTTTTAATTTTTAGTCCATCTTGACTACAAACTGAAAAACGCGGAAGATTTGTCAAACACTTGAAACATCATTGTGCCTTCATTACCGAAAAATCATAAGTTTTGTTTGATTTTGGCGCTTGATTCTGGAAAAACAATGAAAGAATTGCGTGCAGAGGCAGAAGTTGTGCTCAGTCAATCTCGTTCACAAGTTGTTGTTTTGCCTACGTAAATTATTATTACTTAGTGGTTGGCTTTTTGGAAAAGAAGATTCGCTTGCAACTGGAATTGTGCTTTAAAAATTGTTATTGAAAAAACCATAGGGCGAGGCAGTCGGAGAATCGTGACGGAAGCCTATTGACATATTGAAATCGGAGCCAGAAGGTGCGCCATAATTATTAAAACGAATATTTACAAATTGTTACTAGAAGGCAAAAAGTTACGCTTACACTGGGGACTCCTGGATATTGATTATGATCAAAGAATATGCAAAGCTACTATTTTAAAAGTTACCTGAGTGGAGAATAAAACATAACCGTTGAAAGACGTGTTTGCAGGTGGGTATGCGTTAATAAAAGCGTTAGCATTATTGTGATCGTATGTAATTTCGCATTTCCAGTCTGGACATCCACCCAGATTTGCTTCTCTAAAGTCTGATTCGGAGAAAATGCGCTTTACAGATGCTGAAAACAACAAAACTGATATTTTAAGTAAAGACCCAAACAAACTCACTCATTTTTGGCGTCTTTAGTCGCTCTTTTAAATTTGGCATGCCAGGAGCAGTTAAAACATCGGTGATATAAAGGTTTTGGCCTTTGTAAACAAATAGAAAAGATTCCTTTGAGGCAGGTTTTGTTTCTAAAGGTAAACAAGTTTATAGAAGTGAAAGTTATAGATACCGTTTATAGTATGTTTAACATTCGTGTTGTTTTTACTCTTTTTACTGTCCGTATTGATCTTAATGTCTGTAATATTTGGATGCACAAGACGTGAATGTCCAATCTTCATGATCATTGTTATCTCGCTCTAAAAAGTCAATAATTATGAAAATTAACCACACATTTAAAACCTTTGTTTGAAATAATGACTTGAACCATGAAGGTAACGTGAAAACGTAGAAAATCGTGTAAATTACGACAAATGCAATAATAAATTTGCGCCAATTAAAGCGAACTCCACCTGGTAGTATCATGACATCTAAACAAGCATAAGTTAGAGTAAGTGGCCTAATAACAAAAATGATCTGATCGGTCGCAAAGCCCATCACACTTTGAAAACCGTTAAACTAAAAACAAAAACCGCTAATTTCGATTATAGTCGGAACGTGTCTGTGATGAGCAGCGGATTTACACCGAAATGTGCTCAATTCGTCAATTCTGATTAACAGCTGGAATCATTGTTGAACAACACTTTCCATTTCGCTGCCTCATAACTACAACAAAACGTCGATGTTTGTTGCACGCGACTATTATTGTCTTTTTGGGCTGTTTTAATGGACCACTGTGCCCGTATTTAAATTGTTAAACGATTTCGGTTTAACTCCAACCAATTCGACTTGTTCTTGTGTTCTTGAGAAGACTGACATTTTAATTAACGACTTTGCTTGAACAAAAAAGTAACTCACTTTTGTCAATTTTTGTTTTTACATTTTTGCAATTGTTTGTTTGACGATGTGAAAGTTCAATTTGAATATGTATACTTTACACACTGCACAAAATCATTAAGTTGCTCATATTTTATAATTCTTTTTGGCGGATAAAAACTTTGCGTGATTACTTAAACAACACATTCACACGCAAAGAACAGGAATGAGCTCCATTTGAATAAATTATTGACAATAAAAAGCTACGCAAAATGTTTTCTTCCAGATATTTTTGACTGCCTTGTAAGTTTGTTTGCGTGTTTCAAACACAAAGCAGGTACTTTTCTAACCAGAAGTTTTACATATTTAAAAGCTCATTTACATGTTATCAATAAAAAGGATTATAAACTATTGGAAATTAAATAGTCAAACAAAGATGTCTGTCTACAAACTAAAACAGTTCTAAAAAGTTCATTCAACAAAAAGAAAACGCTTACATCGAAGGCCAAACAACAAGGTGACTCGAGATGTGCCGTAAAAGCCTGTTGCCAACATTTTCCGACAATTATGTCAAATCATTGCCAACTAACTGGCCATAGCGACACTCCACTTTCACACACATTGTTTCCATTGACCACGAAATGCTGCGACCAACGGATTTCAACAACATTTTATCTTTTTGCATGCGGAATAGACAATCCAGATGCATATTAATGTTAGTCGTTCAATATATTACCGTTTATTCGTCTAGTCTTTATCACAATCAGTTTCAGATATACAAGAGAAGAACGCTCACTTAAAGAGATATGCTGTTTGCGTGTGCTTATTGCACTTCAAAGGCTGGTTACTCGATTTACAAACAGTGGATGAAAGTGACTGGCAGAATTCTGAGATCAGCGGGCATAGGTGCGAAGAATGTCTAGTTAAGATGGCTAGTTGGACAACCATGCCAACAAGAGTTATTAGGAATATTAAGACTTCATGGCTAAACCTTGCTGGTTGTCGACCGCGCTTTTCAACTGGATCTCGCAGTCTGTTGTAGGCACAGGTTTCAAGGCGGATTTTGGTTGTCGAGTCAACAAAACGCGTTCAATATTGAGAGCCGGAATTTCGGCAGTAAAGGCACAGAGAATACCTGAACATTAGTCATTAGTTGTTTGAATTGCAAAGTTAAGAAATGCGCACCATAAGCATATGAAATCCCCAGTTGAACAAGACAGTGCACAAACAGAGTCCATTTTGTTGTGTAAATCATCGGGAACGGTTGGATAAGATATGTAAAAACGACGGGGATCATGTGGATCTAAAATGTTTTACTTCAATTGTGAATGCAGAAGACAACACTTGCCAAATAGGCCGAATAACTCAAAGACGAAAACGGAATCAAAATGCGCATGCTGAGCAAACCGTTCAACAAACCGCCACGCGTATGACATGCATAGATCAACCAACTAAGCGCCAGTGAGAAAACCGTGCGGTGAACAGCTCCGTAGAACAGGTGATAAATAGGCCAGTCCCATCCTTGCAAAGAAGGATAGAGTCCGTAAAGAGACCAGAATCCAGCAGTGCCAGCCAGAAGCCATCCCGTAACAATGAAACGCAATGACCGAGATTTCTTTTGTGTTTGAGTTTGAAACCCTGCCAAATAGTAGCCAAGTAACAATCCGACAATATAAGGTCCGATTCGGTACTAAACACTCAATTTAGATGTTTTAGTTAACCATTCTTACTTGAGGCTTGATGTAAATCACCAAATGATGCATGATGTAGTCTTCGCTGAAGATTTTCGGTTGTCTCCAAAGCAATTGAGTCGGCGGGCTAAAATTGACTAACTAACCTCTGTAACTTCTATTTAAAACTTACAAGTTGTGAGTGATCATGGTGATCACATTGAGAATGCTCGAGACGCCAATTGTGGCAGCCGAAATAAGTAACCCGAGAGTCGGATTACGTCGCAGTGTCAAAAGGAAAATAGGTGCAAACAAGTAGAAAATAAACTCCGTTCCGATATACCACGTCCAAGGCAAACAGCGGTTATCCGTAAGTGAGTTAATAAACAAAACATTCTCCCACCTGCAAATTGCATTTAAATAAACTTTGTTTAAGACTTTAATGAACAAACCAGTGCTTTGGACATTGAACGGCTGGATCGGTCGGAGGCCACATTGGATGAAAATGTGTTATTGAAATGCGTGTTGTTACAGCAATCAAAGTGTACAAATAAGCAGGCCACAAGCGAACAACTCTGTGTCTGTAGAAACGCAGCCAGTATCCGTATGACTGCCAACTTGGCTCCACTTCTGAAACTAGCAAGTGTAACTTAAACATCTTTTAATGACACTACCTGTTGTGTTCTTTTGCCAGCGCCTGAACCACGAAAATGCAGTCAGTGTTCCAGACAATGTCAAGAAGACATCAACTGACAACGTAAAGTTAGTGATGTACTGATTCCAGAAGTTGTTGACCAAATCGTCTTTGTATTCGTCAACATTTTTGATGAAAGCTTGCACGAAGATGAACGAATGTCCAACAAGAGTCCACAACATCGACAAAAATCGAAGTCCAAACATGCAGGTAATTGTCGAGTTTGTGTCTTTAGGCATTTGAACAAGTTTTTGAATGTTGCGCTTTAAAGAGAACGCTAACAAAAATTGAATCGCTGTCGATCTAAAAAGACTTGTTTGAGAGAAGTTATAACTTTTTTGTTTACTTTGATTTGTCTCCTTTTTTGATGTGATAAATCGTAGCAGTTGCCAATAAAGCAATTAAAACTAAGTCGGTTGAGAAGTGAACAAGTGGAAGCGGTTGCTGATACCATTGCGAAGAATGTCGAGATTTTGTGCAGTCTTCGTAATCTAAGGCCAAATGATCTTTGTCGCGTGAACTGATCGATTGCCACGATTTGAGTAGCTAAAAACGAAGTTATCAGTTGTGATTATTTAAATGTGTTGAACTAACTGTCTGTCGATCGTCGGCACAAGTTGAAGGTATGCAGATTCCGTACGCCGTTTCCCGATCTTTGTCGTTAAAGCCATAACAATAGTGAAGTGGATACTGACTGGCCGAATAACTTGTTTCACCAGCTGCTTTCAAGCACTAAAACAGCCCTTCTTATTATGTTCTTTTTAAAATTGTTATTCAACAACAAGCAACTTTTTGAGAGGATGAAAAGGTTACCTCGAAAGCACTGTAAATCCAGCGATCTTGATCTCGACTTGTGAATTGACTTGCATCACCAGTGCCATATGACTGATAAAAGAACTGACGCTCTTCGTCTAACGTTGCATGATCAGTTAGATAGGTTTCAATTTTGTCCAAACTGCTGGCGCATTTTGTAGAGACGTTTTCTCTCGGTAAAAGCCGCAAAAAGCTCCAAACATCTGTCTCATTGTATGAAACTATCGTAGCGCTGCTGGCCAATCCAATGAATACGGAAAATAAGAGGACATGTAAACGGAGATCATTGAGATTGTAAGCCGGTCGAAGTTTCATTGAATGACGGCAGTGCCTGCAACCGGTTAATACTTTCAGTACTTTTTCGCCAATCACGCACGCAAATAAAATTACGTCAGCTGGAGCAACTTTTAATCAAGATTATTTAAATGCTCAATTGCACTAAGCGTTTCGGGCTCGTAAAATTTACGTCCACAAAAAATGAGATTCGGAGTTAGCCAAAAACAAAAATTCGGCCTTGTTCGAATTTCTGGTGAGAATGCGCGGGCAGGAAACCAACAAAGAGAAAACAAGAGTTGGGAGGATGAGGCGACTCGACGAATGTTCCATTTTAATTATACCAAAGTTGTAGCCGACCGCTTAAACAATTGCTTCCCGCCGAGATGATTTAAATTAGTTCAATTTGGTTGCGCAGTTTCCAATAAACTTCCAGCGGATTTGTGCAAAAGTTCAATTAACCATGCACAACGATGATTCAAATGGAGTTATTGAGTATCTACTGCAAACAAGATTTAATTAAAAGCTGCTTTCTTGTTTGGGCAGGAAAGTTCGCTCCACAAAAACAATCAAAACAAATCTGTAGCATAAATAAACAATCTCACCCGATTACAAGCACCCTGTCCGCCGCCCGAAAACAGCCGTTTAAAGTAAAGGCGCCGCATTCAAACAGATCCGACACCAAATCATAGAAAGCGCTGGCGAAACAAACCGGAAAGTTTCAGTGTTATCAGTGCGGATTTGCCTGCGGGGGAAGATCAATTAAAAGGAGAAAGAAAGCTTGTCCAAAAATGAAATACATACGACCTTGGAAACAAATGGATCGTTTGTGTTGCGCAAACTTGGTTCTTGACGTTCCCGGACACTTTCGCTCTTCCTCCACTGCTCAGCATGTCCTCGTCACGCAAGCGTTCAAAACCCATCAACAAATGTGCTCTTGAAGTTCTCAAGTTGTCACCAAACAAAATCAAACTTTCAACAAAAGTAATGCTTTCAGCAAAAGGTATGCTTTATAAAGTTAATCTACTACCCAATCTTATAAAGTGCACCGCGTATACAACCTAAACGCCGCCGAAGAATCTAGATATTTCCCATTCCATCGCAGAGTTTGAATTTGTTTGTTGCTATGTGGTAATATCCGAACAAGATCCGAAACAAACACATTAAAGCTTGCTAATGGACAGGAATGACAACATTATTGTGAATCAACTAAAACTAAAGAATAATTCAAGAGACATTCCGGCGGACAAAAAACGCTTGTAAACTTTGTCGACTTTTAGGCGAGACTCGATGGCTGAACATGGGAAATGCACTCTGGTTGCGCCGCGCAAAATCAACAGCAAACCAAAATCGCCAGTGGCGCAAAATCCTCCATGCAACCGATTTTAGGTCATTCGGACGCAGTGTACGGGTGCTGCCGTGTCGGCCATCGGATTTGCTTGGTCGAGTTTTTGGAACAACTAGTGCGCTTATGATGTTGGAATTTGGCGCCGCGCAACAAGCTTGTGTTTGTTAGCTGGACGCAATACATGAATTGGGCGTGTTGAATTTCGCAGAAGTAGTGTTCAGCACTCCACATTCGACAAATATGTAATTACGGATCTGTGCATTAACGCGACTTCGCTTAAAAGACACGAAGATAAACAAACGTTTAGTTTTTAGCAGTGTTCGAAAAGCAGTTTTTAAATCTACGCAAATGATTAACGAAACAAACTTCGGTCTTATTTTGCAAAACTGTGTAATCTTGCGTCAACAATTTAAGTGAATAACTGCCATTTAAAGACGCGAAAATGTTTTCGTTATATTTTCGTTCACGACAATTCTCCACGGAAACTCAATCGCTGACTCATAGACGCAGCATAAACACTCGCAGTTCCTCAAACAAAGATCAGTTGACCACCAAAACCAAACAGAAACTCCATAAACATAAAAGGAGCTCCACAGTCTGCCAAACCTTTCAATCAACGCTGTAATTAAGTAACGCATTTTATAGTCGGGAGCAGACAAGTTCATAGAGACAAAGTTTAGTTGTTCACGAGAATGCCAACATGAACCATAAAGAAGTGCACGTTCAGATTACCTGTGAGAATAGCCACTCACGAAGAGTTACGTGAAAAGGAAGCGAATTTTCGATGATATCGAATTGCTGACCTGCCGCGCGTTCAATAGTGTCGGCCTGACACAGACGGCACCTCTATAAAAAAGCGATCAATCAGAGATTGCTTGATTATGACCTGTTCACGAATTAATCAACTTTCAAACCGTGGAGCGCTACAACTGGAGAGTCTGTCTACGCAACAAAACTATTTGTAAACAATTTATTAGACCTAATATGCGGTAAAAACAAAAATACACTCCTCTGTTACGTTTGAATTCTTCAAATTTCCGGTATTCTTGACGCCACTTTGTTTAAACTTGTTCGAAGTGATTCTTGTCTCGAAAGCGCTTATCAAAGTTATTTGCTTTTTTGCTTGGTCTAATCTTTTCTCAAATCACAAATAACAATATTGACATAAAAAGAATTGTTTGTTGAATGCAATTGTTTTTTGTCGTTGATCACACAAACGCGCAAATGCGTTTTACTTTATGTTTGTGCAGTTGTTTCAAACAAACTAGCAAAAAACTATGCAGAAATGCGTGCTTTCTGGTTAGTCAGAGTTTTCCACAACTTGTGTATGTTTTTGAATGGATAGTTGGATAAGATGGACTGTTTTCATTTGTTTTGTGGAGTGCTTTTTCGGTGAGCATTTGAATGCTTTTAAAAGGTTGAGTAATTTTGCAGGCCAAAAGTTGCATTGCCCTCGCTTTGTTCCACACTTCTCCACAGACCCGTGTGTTCCTGATTCAAACACCGGCAGATGGTAATTGTTTTCTTCTGTAAAAATTAACTTGAAAGCTTTTAAAGTCCTACTGGATATAGATGTCGACCGGCCAGAGATCAAAACAACACAAACAACGTCTATTACATATGTTGTGCTCAAACTGAAATGAATATTGGAGACTGTTTGTTGCGCTTTTAAAGCACATTTCATTTAACGTTTTAGACTTTATGGAGAGTGAGCTCTCTCCAAAAGCGGTCCCTCTAGTTCCATTATCGCTATTGCAAAAGATGGTCTTCCTTGACCGCACCACAAATCAGCGCATCCAAGTTCCGTGCATCGACTCTGAAGTCTCTGGAGTTGATCGAATAGAAAATGACACATCATCATACAGTCAGCTTGAAACAGTTGAATTTCGGTTTCCATTAGACATCAGTGCCGGCCAGTTTCTTCATTTCATTGTTTCACAACGTAAATTGTCCTTACTTTAAAAATAGCCACTTACTTGTTCAGAACCTTTGGCCAAGCCGTCGTCAATTCATTTTTACTATGACTATCCGTCATTTGGAACGGCTACTGTAAATTTGACGGAGATGGATCAACGTTTGAGACGCGGATATGTTGAGTTTATTTCAAATGAAACCATTCCGAAAAAGGAGTTCTATCGAAACCAAATTCTTGTTTTGGCCTTTCGAACCGATACCCAACTGCTGACAACGGAAATACTGCCCCGAAATATGGACTCACAGATCAATCAGTTATTACAAAATGCAAGCGGAGACTTGAGCAAATTTCTAAGTTCACAGTTGATTAGTGAACGACTCGGAGTGCCTATTGGAGGCACTTATTTCTGGCTTACCTCGAGAGGCACCATATTTAAAGTCCAGGAACAGGTTATTGTAGATTCTGCGTGTGCAGATTTAAAGTGTAACCTTAATACTTTATTTGTCACAACTGTCACATTACTTATATTGAACAACTTTGTATAGAATGCAATGAAATCACAATAAATTATTAAAGCTTTTGGAGACCAGTAAGTTGTACAAGTAAATTGCATACGAAAACAAAGCCCATAAGCAAACAGATAAGAAGTGAAGTCCCTCGATTAGCAGTTTTGGAGTAAACACGGACCAGTTAAATAAGTGTGAACGTTGGTGAAAGAGGTTGAGAATTGTAAAGAATAAAGCTAACGACCGGAGAGCAAACACATCCACTATAATCCGTTTTGTTGGCAAGTGTACAAGTTTTTGAGCGAAGTTCCTAAACACAAGTTGTTACACTACTTAAATAAACACGTACCACCCAATCATCAGATTTAAAGTGCCCAAATAAGCATTCAATGTCATCTGCGTGCCGACAATTGCTGGGACAAAGTCAGACAAACCGGCATAACCAGTTGCTATATCAATTGTGTCCAAAGAGTTACCGCCACCCTAAACAACAAGATTAAAAGACTTGCTCAAATTTAAACTTGCAGTGTAGAAAAAAGTAGCCGAAAGCGCGGCATGCAAAATTGCTGAATGATTGAATCCGACAGTTTTATTAAGTTCTGCCAGTTTGTAGCCGATGAGTTGACAAAGTAGAGCAATTAAATAGTTAACAGGGTTCAAAACTAGCAGTTGCCACGCGATAAACCCGTTCGAAAAGCCGCCAATTAAAAACACCGAAAGTATAACCAGATGAACAATTAAGTGCGCCCTAAAGTTAGAATTGTCAACTTGAAAACCAGTTAGTTACTGTTACCGTATGAATGAGAATTTAACTGCAAAAATAAACACCCATGAAATCAAAACAAACAACCCGGACAATGAGCGTTTAGGCATAACTAATTTGAAAGGCGAAGAACAAGCAAGTAAAGCAGTTGCAGCAAGGCACCATCTAAAAATAATTAGTTTTAGTGATTGTTTGATTAAGAAACTGCTCACAGGTACAAACTTTCATTTAAATCTTTACTCCAGTTTAAAACTCCAAATTCATCTGAAAATATTGACTTAATTTATTTGGAGTGAGTGTTTTATACCTTCAAGAGTCCACCGACGTCTAAACTCAAAATTAGTATTGAAAGCATTCAAGATAAACTTACCGATTAATTTCATAAGGAAATCTGCTAATTCTGTGCGCAAACAACAAAATCAACAAGTCTTTTAACTTTGCACAATTTAATTGCTTTGTTTTTCTTATCCAGCATTCTCGAATGACCGTAACGAAAACACATGTTGGAAACAAGTAGTACCACAAATCGTGTTCTTCTTCAATAAATGACGACGAAAACAAGGATAATGGCTGAACAAGAACTAAGAGGCCAACAGAAAGTGATTGGTTTTTAAGTGAGTTGAAAAGTAAAGCCGCAGTTGCCTAAAAACTGATATTAGACATTTCTTTGGATTAAACAAACTATTAAAGATGTTACAGTTCCAGCAATGACGAACGTGTAATTCAAATTGTCGTTTGATGAAAGGAAACGTCTTTGAACGTCTTTGAGCACTAATCGGCATTTAGACACAAATTCTCGACTACTCAAGCCGGTTTGTTTAATGTCTCTGCACTCATTTAAACTTCCTAAGCAAAGCGATGTTTAAAGATTGTTTAAACATTAATAACACTCACCAAATTCTTCTTCACTAAACAGTCCTTTGTTTGCTTTTGCTAACAAATAGAACTGAGCGGCATTCAATTCAATCTTCTTTGCCAGCTTTTCTTGGTCTGTTGAAAAGTACTCATCGAGTAGGACGCCTACACTTTTTTCGGGAATTCCGAGATTTAAAAGCAAGCTTATTGTGGGTACCAAATCAACTTGTTGAACGTTCACAACTTCGGTCTTTTGTCGATTTGTTGTACTTGATGACCAAACAATCAATGGAACATAACTTTCTCGCTCCGAAGACCCGCCATGACCTCCAGCCAAAGTCATTCCGTGATCGCCGAGCACGAAGAACCAGATATCCTCGTCGTTGCTTCTCGAAGCTGTCTAAACATTACATTATGCAAGCAACCTTTTATAAAACTCACAAAGTTCTTCCAAATTCCATGTATCACACTGTCCATTTCTTTAAGTTTGTCGTGTACTTTCGGGCTTTTTCCACCCAATGAATGACCAATGTGATCTAATCCCAAGTAGTGCAAAATCATGATGTCCCACGATGACTTCTTCGAAAATTCACCATTCAAATGACGAGTTACATTTGTGTCAACTTCGGCGTAGTCTTTGACAAAAAATGACGACGTGCCTTCGGAGCGGCTCAAAAATGGCTCTTCTGTAAACATGCTGAACCAAGTGTCATCTCCGTAAAACAGAATCCTAAATATTCATACATACTCGAAGTTTTAAACAGCAAGTTACTTGTTTCCTGCATCTTTAGCGCTCATGATCCAATTATCTTCACTGAATCGAGTTTGCGCCAAATTAAACACAACATCCATGTAATTAGGGATTACGCCGGAGACGAGAGCCTAAAAGAAAGTGTTATAAACTGAAACTAATCTGTTTTAACCTTTATCCTAGGCAACGTAACAGTGGGAGATTGAACACGAGCTCGGAACAGCACAGGATCACCATTTTCAATTGATTTTTGCAAATACGGCATGTCATCTTTATAGTCGGCGTTTGAAATAAATTCATAAGAAAAGGCGTCAATTATCATAAAGATCAGACGGTCTAAAATGTGTACAACTTTTGAATATGCTTGACAAAGACTAACTATTCTTTTCTTGACGCAACTTCGCTTTTTCGACGTTGACTTCGCTTTGTTCAATGACTATTCTTTGCGGGAAGAATCCGAACATGAACAACAAAGTGCCCACAATTTGTAAGCATACGTACATCTCCACGTAGCCATTTCTCATTGATCTAAACACCGATGAGCACAATAAATGCATTTAAAGAAAATCAACATTACAAACTGAACTCAAACAACACAACAAAAAGAACGGACTCAAAGAATTAAAGACTTTATTTGTTCATTAGACAAGTACAACCTTATAAATACGACTTGTGACGGTGGCAGCTTTATTTAAATTTATTTACGATATGAAAGCAAGCAGTCGTGGCGATGTCGTTGATTAAAGAAGAGGAGGAATCTAGTTAACTGTGGTGAGTTGACGTGACTGTTTTGCTTCTCGCTGTCTATTAGTCTCTGATCTGAATGCCAGTAATTTCTAGATCTCCTTGTATCTGGAGCCCATAGATGTCAGTCGGGTCAGAACGGTGAGCGAACTGAAATTATTGATTTTAAACGTTAAACTTAAAACAAATTGAAGTACGCTAGTAAAAGGATGGTCGTTCACGTTGACTTGGAAATGGGTTTGTTCGTTGATGATCACCAAGTCAAATCCGACTCCCTTCTCAAACGGCAATTTGCCTAAAACACTCAATATCTACTGTTAACTCAACAAAAAGCAAATACCATCGCGTTCCTCATTTCCCCATGCACCGGCATGAAGAGCGTTACGAACAACGTGTTTCTCGTCGAATCGAGGGTTGAAATGCAATGCAATGTCTCCATTCTTTCTCAACAAGTTGATGTTGAATCGCTTTGCCTTCTTCTCAGGTGTTCCGTGAATGATCAGTCTCTTGCCAACAGCAAATCCATTGGCGACACCGCTCTAAATAACAAATACATGTGCCAATTCAATGAAGAAGATTGGCAATCAGTTCGGAACAACGAGTCTCTCTAATTTAATGTTTAACGACAAGCGTTTTCAAGAACAATCGATTTGCTTTCACGGAGGAATGAGAGAGACTCGCCGTTCCGAACTGATTGCTAATCTTCTTCATTGAAATTGGCATATGTAGTTACTTCGAAGGGGACTGGGTAATATTTGCCGCCCCATCCAACGTGGTTCAAGTATAAATCTCCGTCCACTGAAAAGTGGGTGATCGAAGAGAGCGGAAGTCGATGTTCGTATTCCTTGAACTCCTTTTGGTCGATGATGATTTGAAACTTGTCATCGTGTGCTCTCACGCGGATGTCGAAAGGCTTGCCTTTGTGGATTGGATTGCTCTAAAACATCATTTACAATTTAAACGACGCAACAAGTAAGTAACCTTTCGTTCTTCCTTGCCCCATTCATTGTTTGCGAACGAATTTAAGATGATCTTCCCTTCATCGAAACGCACCTTTAAAAAGCATTGTTTATTGCACCTAATCACATAAACTTACGCTGATATGAAGCGGAATGTCATTTCCTAAGACGCATTGCAACTTAAACATATTTATTTTAAAGCTTACCGGAGAAGTCAGCACTTTTGTTGTGGAAGTTGATGGTGAAGCGCTGTGACTCGTCGATTGTCGACCCTTTGACGATCACTAAAAGCAGCATTATCCAAGGAACAAGTTAATTGCTTACATGTCTGACCAGGTTCAAACTTTTCCTGCAATTGACTTCTATACGGAACAGTATAGGTCTTGGATTCAGCCATCGTTGAACAAGTTTATCTAAAGGAAAGAATGAATTGGTTGCAACAAAGTTGGAACACGCGAAAGAGGCCGAAAGGCGACGCAGACCACAACTAATCAAAGACGAACAAATTGAAACGTTGCGGTATTTGAGGATGCAAATGAATCACATATGTTGTTTGTTTTTTGCTGTCCATGGGCGGCCTCGACAGACTGAGGAAGTGGCGGCCGATGGAAGAATGTTTGCCCATCCTGCTCATCAAAACACCTCTCCTTCTCGGTTTATTATCCGCAACAAACGGTCGCCGGCAAATTATGAACAAACATGCGGCGCCAAACGTCCTCAAATGTTAGTCGAAATTGGTGATAAGTTTGCCTGAAATTCCGCCTTGTTGGAACCATAAATGCAGTCACTACCACAACACAAATGACCTTCAACCACAGCGCAGCAAACCGGTTTAAGCTGTAAAGGCGGCTTTGCGGGAAAGTAAGGTTGAACAAAAAGTGTCGACACATGTAGACTTGCCAAGAATAATGGGGACGCGGCATGAGTTTGCGCAAAGGTTTATTAAAGTAAGGGGAGTTCTGCGCTTGCTGGTCATCCGACTTGCAAATCCATGGCGCTTGCAAGCTCGGACTTGACGAGTCGGTCACTTTACTCACTATGTGCGTATGCACTATGAATAGCCAATTGGACTAAGAGATGCCAAGTGTTTAATTTGGCAGCAGATATTGGAGGCTGCTGCCCGAGGCTGTTGCCGGGTGATGGCTCCGCAGCGCCAAAAATAACTGCTGGATCTAAGCACCGTTGTTGTGCCTCCAGTGTTCAGGTTCGTTCCCCACAACAAACACCCTTCGCTTTTGCTTTGTCAGCAGCAACCGAACGGCCATCCTGTAAACAACATAAAAAGCCGATTTGCCTGCCAGCAGAAAAACTCGCTTTTGGAGAGGGCGTCCAGATCAAAGGTCAGGTTTCACTCGAAATGCACATGTTGGGTGCAAAGTAACCTGCCAAATAGTGTCACTTGCGCGGATCTTGACAAACACAGGAATGCAGACGAGCCTTTTAATTCGGGTCAGCGCAACTGTAATTCGGCCGGATTCCAAATGCTGGACAAATAAATGGCCACTTTGTTTGAATTTGAAAGTCTGTTTGAAGTCTTTAGTTTATTGAAGCGTTGCAGAAGCTTTATGCAATCTGCCAGATCTTTTAATATTGATAATCTCTTCAACTTTGTGAAACTGCTCGCGTGCTCAAGAACACAAATTGGCATTGTCCGTGTTTAATCTTCTTAATTGCTTGCCTAATTGTGCTTTTGTTTCATAATTTCTTGTCTCACTGTTTAAATTTGGTTTTGGCGCTCAACCAATAAGATTCCCCGTATAGAAGAGTCCAGAAGACTTTTGTGTGCGTGTTCTTTGTGCTGCACAAACATGGCTGGCTGGCCGTTCCTCTTTGGGAATATTGCCCATTAGCAGAGCACACTGTCTTGTTCGGCTGTTTTGACCTTCAGCAGCATAGTCGCCGCGAACACTCGAACACTCGAATGCTGCCCCACCCCTTGTTTGTTGTTTTTCTTCAGCGACTGTTTCGCTCTACTCTCTCGCACTATTTTGCTTGTTTTTGAATTTGGGGGCAGCAGTGCTGAGTGGCCTAAACGGCGAGCCTCTGCATATTTTTGCTCTTATAAATAGGTAGAGATTGGCGCCTGTTTAGGTTGCCGGCTAGGTACGGGTCCATTTCACTCGGATTTTTAAAAGCTTTCGTGTTTGCGCTCCGGTCTTTAAAGTCATTTCACACGCTGTTTTAAGTTTTGGATGGGCTTATTGACTAAAATTTTACGAATTCCAGCGGATTTTGCTATGTCTCGTTCCAAGGTCTTCTTCGATGTCACTGTTGGTGGACAGTCGGCTGGACGCATCACTTTCGAGTAAGTTTCATTGGCGTGTTGACTCGGATTTAACTCAAACATTTTCAGACTTTACAACGACATCGGTAATCATTTAGCTTTTGCTAGTCTTTAGTTGAAAACCTTAAGTTACAATTACTTATTCACTTTAGTCCCAAAAACTGCCGAAAACTTCCGCGCTTTGTGCACAGGTGAAAAGGGAATTGGCAAGAGCGGCAAGCCGTTGCACTTGTAAGTAGTTTCTTAGTTTATATGTCTAAATTATACTTTTCAGCAAAGGATCTTCTTTCCATCGTGTGATCCCACAATTTATGATCCAAGGAGGAGACTTCACCAACGGAAACGGAACTGGCGGAGAGTCTATTTATGGAGAAAAGTTCCCAGGTAATTTGATTAATTCGTTTATTTATAAGCATTCGAGTTTCTAGATGAGAACTTCAAGGAGAAGCACACCGGACCGTATCTGTTGAGCATGGCAAATGCCGGGTGAGTGTTTTTAACATTAGAAACAATAAAATAGAGCCAAGCATTTTGTACTTTTCCCTTTTAGGCCAAACACCAACGGCAGTCAGTTCTTCATCACCACAGTCAAGACTGCTTGGCTAGACAACAAGCACGTCGTCTTCGGAAAGGTCTTGGAAGGCCAAGATGTTGTCAAGAAGCTTGAAACTTACGGCAGCGAGTCCGGCAAGCCCAAGGCTACTTTGTCCATCGCCGACTGCGGCCAATTGTAAAATTGTGCACGTTCAACCGCAACTCCTCGATCTACATGATCTGTTGATTTTTAGTTAAAATTAAGTTATCTTCTCGTCTATAAAGTAATGGTTGTTTTGTTTAAGATCTAGTAAAATAAAATGCTTTTCGGCAGGTCTTTGTTTGTGGGAGTTTAAATTATGTAACAACGAGACTCGTCATCCACAAAGGTCGGAGTATAAATTGAATGATTGATTTGGCGTTTTTCGAAGACGATTGCTCCTTCTTCTGCTGACAACTGATTCATCAGCTGTGCTGTTTAATAACGTTTCATCATATTTGTTTATAAAAGTGTTATCAATCTTCTGTTTTGATCAACTAAAAAACAATACAGTTCTTTCAACTATTAAAGTCAGTTAAACAAAACTATTTCTACAAACTTGTTCGACACAATTAATCAAGACTTGTTCGACAACATATTTTTACAAGCTTGTTCGACACATTTAAACAACTAATAAAGTTTGTTCGATACATTTAGACTATCAACAAAAACTATCTTTACAAGTTTGTTCGATACATTTAGACTATCAACAAAAACTATCTTTACAAGTTTGTTCAACGATCACAAACAATTCAAACAATTATTTGAAATCAACTAATAAAGATTATCTTTACAAGTTTGTTCGACACATTTAAACGATCAACAAAAACTATTTTACAAGTTTGTTCGACACACTTAAACAACACATTTAAACAATTATTTGAAATCACTAAACAGTCAACTAATAAAGACTATCTTTACAAACTTGTTCGACACAATTAATCAATTAATAAAACCTATCTTTACAAGTTTGTTCGACACATTTAAACATCTTTAACATTTCTGTCCCTAAATTGATGGCCACAGTTTTTGTTTTAGTTTTCCGGTTAGTTTTTGCTGTTTGTAAACATTGGGCGCCAAAAATATACTTGCTTGAAAACAAGCCAGTCGTTTATCAATTCCATCACTTGGCCAACGGCGCCGGGCATTTGATTTATTGCACTTGTTAGCCAACGGCTTCACAGGCGTCAAGTTCAGTGAAGGGGCGGGATAGCGCTTGCGTGCAAAATAAACAATCAGCAAGATAAATGCATGACCGGATCGTCAGACTGGCCAATCGTGCGCCTTTCATTTCGCTCGACACAACACCATGAAATGTAAGTCCATTTTTTGGTTGTTTTAAATGATTCGGACTTTAGTTGTTGCTATCGCGCTACTCTTCTGCGCTGCCGTGTTGGCCGAAGAGCTGGGAAGTCATCCCTTGGTCATCGAGAAAGGTGATGACAAGAAAGAAGCAGCCTACCGTAAATATGTCGGAGAGCGTGAATATCACCTTCCTTTCAAGACCCGCATCAGCGAGCCGTTCAAGGAGGGACAGACCAGTAAGTTTATTGTTGCTTTTTTAATTAATGAAGTCATGTTAAGTCCATGCCGTGGGCCGCATTGCAAAGGATCCGACTCGGTTTGTAACGAACACACATTCTTAAAAGCAATTTAATTTAGAATTGATTTCAACTTCCACAAAGGCGCCGAAAAGAACTCCGACATGCCTTTGCACTTGAGTATTCGGTTCGACGAAGGATTGTTTAGCGGAAAGGTAGTTAGAGACTCCAAATGTCTAATTTAAAAGTGTATAACGCAAATCCTTTTAGATCGTTTACAACAACTTCAAGAACAACAACTGGACAGCGGAAGAGCAACGCATCTCCAGCCCGTACAAGGCAGAAGAGGCTTTTGACTTGCGTGTTCGTCTCTTGGGTGGAACTTACAAAGGCATGTAAACAATACACTTTTGATCAACAAATTTCATTTTAGTCTTCGGCAATAGACGCGACATCGGTACCTTCCAGCAAAGAGAAAACTTGGACGGCGTCGATCACGTCTCAATTGTAAGAAGTCCAGTCATCTTTATTTAAACAAATATAATTGTTATTAAAAACAAAAACTATTTAATTCAACGATATTAATGTTTTGTTTGATCTAGAACGGTGACTTGTCAAGTTTGCGAGTCTTCCACTACGGCGGAACAGTTTTCCCATCTCCGTATACAGCCATTGCAAAGTTGACCCCAGGAAAGCGCCTTGACATCAGCGGAATGCCTACTGGTAAAAAGGTCAACATCAACTTGTACCGCGGCAATATGGATTCTGCTCTTCAGTTCTCGATCCGTTACAACGAAGGTGTCATTGTCCGCAACTCAATGGTCAACAATGAATGGGGGCAAGAAGAACGCGAAGGCGGATTTCCATTGGCTAAAAACGAGATCTTCGACATCAGCATCTTCAATGAAGCATACTCCTTCCAGGTAAGCAAAACCAGCAATGACGTCTCAAAACAGTTTGTTTAGATCTTCATCAACGGACAACGTTTCTGCACTTATGCCCACCGCACTCAAAACCCAGCCGATATCGAAACCTTGGAAGTTGACGGCGACGTGGAACTGCACACCGTCACAATCAACACCACCATCTAATAAACTCAGAACTAACTTCCAAAGTTATATAAGCCGTTTAGTAATTCAATCAATTAGTATGGCCACTGTTTTCTAAATTTGCATTTTCGAATAAACAAATCTCATCAGTCAAATAAGATTTATTTGTATGGTTTATTTTGTGCATCAAACGAATATCAAATAAAACTAACTATGCATTTAAAGAAGAGGTCTGTATCTATCGTTTAGTTCTTCGAAGTCAAATCCCATCTGATGTATTATTCGGAACGGCCGCAAGAGTGAACGGAGATTGAATGAGAAATTCGCCAAAAGAAAGAACGGCACTGTCATTTGTATTTGCACTAAACATTAAATAAAGTGATTAAATAAACTGTTTAAAGAAACTAACCTGTAAACAAAACAAGAACTGTGTTCATGTTCTTAGCTGCAACAGAAGAGTAATTAACATTTCAATCTTGTGTTGTTAAGTTTTGCATTTTATTCCGGAGCCTGGTTAAAATGATGAATCAATCAGCATGTGAATTTTTTGACTTTGCAAGGAAAGGGAGCCCCTTAATGTGCATTTAATATGCGCTTAAAGCTCAAATTAATAACAAAAGTAATTGTTTGTTTGGCGATTTATTTTGAATTAATTGTGTGTCTATTTTAACATCCTGATTAACAAACGCATAACTAAAGTTCCGAGAATCTTCGCAAAGTGAGTTTTTTGATTTTCAATTTCTTTTTTGCGAAGATTCTCGGAGCTCTAGTTGTTGGTTAATAAATATATTCAACTTATCAATCATGTTGTATCCGGTTGCTTTAATTTGGTTGATTTAGCGCAATGTTCGAGATTGTTTACAATCTTTTGGGTGCAACGCCTGGCTGGGCCAATTTGGTGCCGCGACGTCGCTTCTTGATCCTTCCGCCGATTATTTTGATTCTTGCTTATAGCCGCTTGGATCACCTATCACGCCGACATCTGCATTTACAACTCAAGCAACAACGCCATAACAATTGCCGATCTCAATGCTGCGTACGCTCTTTTGCCAGGCATGATCTTTGTTGTCGATATGGCTGTTTTGAGTCGTTCTTCGGTAAAAAAATCTTCATATTATACAATGTATAATTTTTAATTTAGCACAGAACAGCCTGGTTGACATTGTCCAGGGACTGCAATTTGACCCAGCCAAGAATGAAGAAGACCGTGAAAAGGCTGTTGCAGAATGTGTGAAGATGTTCAAAAAGCTGCTGTTCAAGCGCAGTTTGTCAAGGACCGGAAGGAAAGAGATGCAAGAACTCCACATCTAAGGACAAATCTAAGAAAGCCGGCACATAAGTTCTTCGTTGTTCAGTTATTTGTTTAATAAATGTTCATACTAAATGGTGTTAATTTGTTCTCAAACCGTAGGCTCCAAAAACTTGCTTGGCGCATTTTTTATTTAAAGTTTGCTTGTTAAATGATTAAAGACATACGCAAGTTACCTGAAAGTGGTTATTTGAATCTTTTAAACAAAGAAAGAACATACGGATCCGTCCAAAAATTATGCGCAGAACACGATCCCACAATGGAATGTTAACTTCGGCAGGTCTACGTTGTTGACGTCGTTTTGTCGAGTCGGTTGATGAGGTTGTAGCACTTTGGATTTCAGCCATTTTGCATCTAATTGTATTCGGGTAAGTTGATCTAAACTCAAACTTGTATTCCCAAAACAAAGCATTCAACGCACCAATTATGTTTTTCCGATAACAAGGTGCATTGAACTCGCTGGTGACCAATTAGAGTGGTTGCAAATCTAAATTTGTGCAGTTTAAAAATAGAGTCATTATAGTTTTTGTAGAACACGCAAAGAAGATGGAACTTTTAAAAATTGAGTAGATTCGGGATTCTAACAACACGAACAACAAACCGCCCCGAAATTGCTTCCAATTATCACGGCATGCGCCTTTTGTGTTCGACTTCAATCAGGAGTGGCCAAAACAAGGGCAAGTAATTAAAAGTTTGCCTCCCTCTTTTTGCCGGTGACCGTCAACTGTAGACGAAAGGAAGAGCACGTGTTGGACAAAAATTAGATGGCTCTTTTGACTGTCAGCATTTGAGGAGAAGCCAAGCCGGCACTCAAAAGCCACAAAAACACACAAAACACTTGCATTTAGTGGACAAAGTCGAAAATCCCGCAAACTGAATTTCAAGAAGTCAGCGTCTTTGTTTGGCCAAAAGGTGCCGCAAACAATGCGTCGCGCGCACATAACTTCCTTCTTGCTCCAATCTTGGCCTCAACAACAACGACTTAAATGCCTTAAATGGCATTGTTCACTGTCAACAAACGACTCCGACTGATTTTCAACACCCAATTAGCTCCAAACATGTGACCATAAAGCTCTAATGAGCTTCAATTACATAATCTTAATGGCGTGGTCCGAAAACACACGAAAAAACACAACAACAAGCTAAATCCGGCAGCAACAATGGCAACAATTACTAGACACAAATAGCTAGTTAAGAACTTGAAAACGCGTCTAAAACAATAGTGGAAGAATTTGTGTTACCAAAACACAGTGATTGCTGTCAAGCGTACTGAACGCAATTTGCGGCAAAACAAAAACACGAAAGTTTAAATTTTTACAGACCAATAAACTTTCGGGGGCTTTTCGGCCAACGACTTGAGGTCTTCAGTTAATGACGCGCTAAAAGTCGCCGAATACATTCATTTGACAAAGAACGCACAGAGTGGCGCAACATTGAGCGTTTTGTCTTTAAACACACTAAACTTATTTAATGAAATTAAAAGAAGGCACCTTAAATCAAGTATTGCAAGAACGTCTGGATGTAGTAAATTAACAATCTAAACATTACAACAATCTTCGCCACACTGTCTAACGTAATAGCCCTAGGCGCAATTTTGTTGCCCTTTAAATAAAACCACAGAAATTTTATTTCCGATTAACTCCGAAGATGACAAAATCTCATTGGCCAGTTGTTAGGCGCGGAAACATCATTAGTTCGTTCGAATTTCACAGTCGATTTCTACTTCTCGCTGAAGGCACGTTGAGCGTCCAGACTTCTTGTATTTCAATTTATAAGGGATGTAGCAGCTGTCTTGCGCCTGGAACACAACGGATGAATAGCAAATTCGATTGGATTAATGCGACGGTCTTCGTCTAATAATAAACGCGGCGGACAATCGTGGAATGCCGTTCTATAAACAGTGGGAATTTTGTGTTCAACCAAAGATTATAAGGCTGGACTGTCTGCTCTTATGTAATTTTAATGGATGTCTTGGTTGAAATGTGGATTCTTGTTGAATATTTCATGCTGTGAAAGCATGCGCTCCGGCGTGAAACTAATACAGTAACATTAAAGAACCTTCTTTCTACAACTTTACAAATTTGCAGAAATCAGAAATGCTTGAGACATTAAAAATGTAGTCGTTAAATGTTCTAATTAACAAACGCCCTTGGAGACATTTAAAATGTAGTCAATCAAATTTCAAGAATACAAAAATTTGAACCGTTTTAAAAGTTTAAGTTGCCTTTTAGAGTTAAACTTTCACTTGTTAAATGTTAAATTATGTTTCGGATATAGTATTCTAATCAAACGAATCTGCAAAAGTGCTTATAATTTGTTGCAAACATTGTGCACACAATGTCCAAAAATCCCAATAAACTACAATTGAACGATTAACAGTGAACAAATTTATTTAAAGATGCAATTTCCTTTTTTAGATTGGTCATCATGTTGACTGTGTAGTCCGCTCGAAAATGTTGGCGCTTAACAAATTGTTTTTGCATAAAGTTAGTTAATAAAATTTGTGACATGCTGTTTTGTGTTGAACTCGTACGTCAGTCGGTCAATTGTGTTATTAACTCAAAGTTAATTATGGAAAACAAGTCAACTTGCATAAAAACAGCAATAATTGATGTCCTAAGTTTAAATAGGATATTAAAGTTCACAAAAACAATGACTAAGCAGACGATATACTCTTTTAACTCCAGACAATAACTTAAACACCAACTCGACTACAAAAAACAAATTATACTTTAGTCATCGGTTTTTATGTGAGTTAATAACATCGTGTTTGAAAAGTTTTGATTGACAAAATTGTTTGTGTTTGAAAAGTTTTTATTATGTGAGTTAATAACATCGTGTTGTTAAGAAACACTTACACAAATGCATGCATTTCATTCAATTCACCCGGTTCATCCAATTTAAACAGTTGGACTAAAAAGATGAGTTCCGTCTTGGCCTTCGGTCTTGATAAACCAATTTTTGGTTTCCGTGCTTTTTGGTGTCCATCAAAGCACTCTGACACATAAGTTTAATTAATGTAAATTGTTGCTTAAAATACAATCTGCCCGCCCTGTAGCCAATTTCTTGGTTTGTGTTCAGACTTTAAGGTCGGCGACATTCATTAATTGTCCAATTAGATTGCGACTTCCCATCTTCAGTAACATTTCGCCTAACTTAAAATAGTTCCGACTAATTCCGCCTCCCTTTAAAATGGTATTTAATCACTCAAATCGGGCATTGCGGCATTCTAGTCGGCATTCTAGTGCGCTATTGTCTCGGTTTTCAGACAATAATAATTGGCCTGCTTCTATTTCTTCCCTTGTTGCATTGTCCTCTGACGTTGCATTCTATAGACGGCAATTGCGTGCAGCGAGTTCAAAGCGCAACACGTTCATAATCAAAATTCATAGATTGCAGAACTGCAGACGCGTAGGTTAGAGCATCAAATTGAGTAATGCTTGTAGAGTGGGCGCTTTACGACATCAAAATTGCAACTTAGTCAGCTCATCCGCCTAATTACAAGGTTCATATCGCCGGACAGCAGTTTTTCAAAGCTGTACGAATTAATAAATAAATAGACTCACGCAAAAGACGTCTACCATCATTGTTTAGTCATTCCCCCATTTCAAAAAGGACTTTCGTTCAATTCAGTTGTCTGTCTGCTTATTTTTGCTTACGGTCATTTTACCCGATTAACTTGTTCTCGAATTGTTGCGTCTTTTGTTTACTGAAGTTTGTTTACTGAACTTGCTGGGTTTCAGAAAGAATGCAACTGAGTCTAATCTGCTTGTTTGTTTGTGTGGCTTCGGCCGTGACTTCAGCGTTTGTTTTCCAAACTCCGTCGCCGTACGAAGATGCAGCGGAGAAGCCGGATCAAGATGCTGTGTATCACGTGGACAACCTTCTTCAGCACCACCATTCGCGGCCCCGTACTCGACGAACAACTATGCGCCGATGTGGTAATGTGCTAATTATGGCGATCATAAAGATTTGCGACGGATGCCTTGCACAACCGGAAAAGCGTTCGGTTTCGAGTAGGCTTCAAGCGGATTACAAACAATTAATTGCCATTTCAGAGAGAGCCGTCAAACGAGCACTCACGGATGAATGCTGTGCGAAACCATGTTCCGAGGAAGACCTCAAGCAGTTCTGCTGCAGCGCCTAGACAGGCTTCGGATTAGTCGTCACAATCTCTATAGTCTTACAGTTTCACGAATTTAAATGTCTGGTGATCTCTGAAGCCGGTTGTTAAAAATAGATCAATTACGTGTTGAGTAGACGCTTCGATTAAACTATAGGTTTAGTACGTTTTAGTCAGCATAATCAAATCTTTGACGGCAATTCACCTATATAAGTTGTGCCTGGTTGTGACCGTAGCTATTCTTTAGTCATTATAGTCTTTCACTTTGTAACATTTCTGCTTCCGCCCACTCATTAGACAAAATACACTTTCTCTAATTGTCGATTTGTATGTTAATTTAATTGGAGTCAGAAACGTTTCAATAAATTGTATTTGCGATTTAAAGTGCAGAATGTTGCAGAACTTTCCACGTTACTGTTTATTAGTGGAACAATAGTCAAACCTCAGGGAACACTCACTCATTAGTACGAGAAGTTTCCTTTTTTGACCTTGTGGAATTATTTATGGCAATCACAGGACAGACCATTTGTTTAGAACACCAGCGCGATTAATTGGGCCTCGTGTACGGTTTCAACACTAAACTACCGTATTTCACCTGCCGGCCAACTATACGATTGATAGTTTATGCCAAGAATGCCAAGCACCTGGTAGACGCCTGAAAATACTTACTCATCGGCTTGTTTTTCGGCTAGCGATTTGAAAAGTTAATTTGTTTACTTGAACGTTACTGGAGTACAACTGCCCTCACCCACTTTGTTATTAGTAAAGCGTCTTGATATTTGCCAAGTTGGGCGGAGAATTTTAATTCCTGCTTCCGTCTGGTGAGCAAACAAATGCCTTCGAGTACAGTGACTTCCAGGAGCAGATGTTTTTGGCAATTTTGGTCGACTCTTCCTCCTCCGCTTAACGCAAGAACCAACTCCCGAGTGAATGAAATCATACTCTTTGACTCAAATTAAATCACCCATTTTATTGGATTTTATTGGATTTAAGTCGCCGTTTCACGGTAGTTTCTCAGTATTGTAAATTTCATTTGCCGACTACGTTTCTCCCGGAGCAGTACAGTAGTTGTGGCGAGTTCAAAAATAGTTTTCTGCAATTAAAAGCTAACTTCCTGCTCAATTATTCCGACGCCAATTGAAGGTCATAGGGACATAGGGACGAACTCAAAGTCCACTTTTGGAGAAAAACGCCTACATTTTAGTTTGTGCCCGGCGGCTTAGACTACGGCGAACGTAAAAGGGCGGGGTCATATTGTTTCAGCTATTTGCGTGTCCTACAAGTGAGCAGTTGCGTTTTCTGTAGATCGACTAATTAGCTCTACCCTATTTAAGCACCCCAAACTCCAATCCGTACAGCAGATTTCTCTTATGTTGCAAAACGACAAAACTTACACTCCGGCTACTAACACAATGATGGGAAGACAAAGCCGTTTCTTGGTCCTTTGCTTGGCTACTGTATGCATTCTAGCTTGCATCCAACAAGCTTCGGCTTTTGACAACTACGACTTCCTTCCTACAAACTCTATGGGATGGCGCAGATACGGTAGTCGAAGACCGCACATGATTGAGAGATCCGGCCGCGAAGTTCATGTTCCAGAACGTACCTGTGGCCTTCTCTTGACATCGCGCACTCAAAGAATCTGTGGTTTGGATTGCCCATCAAAAAGCACTTCAAAACGATCTGTCCGTCGCTCAGTTCGTAAGTTCTTCTAACCAGTTGTCGAAACACTTAAATGTACTTTAAATGCCCTTCAAGCAAAAGTGAAGGCGTCAGTTAGCTGCGTCAACTTGTCTTTCTGCAACATTTGTTTGATGAATGCTTTTATGGTTTGGCACAAAAAGGCAATTAAACCACGCTGATTTCTCATAGTTTAAATGGCCAATTTCCGCCTCGACATTTATTCCAATCTGACATGTCAAAAAGCGCTGTACAGCAACAACCTTTATGCCCATTTTGGCGCATTGAACTTTGAGAGGTGAGGCCGGTGTTTTTGTTGAAATCTAATTATTTCAACGGACTCACTCATCCCGTATTCAATGACATTCTATTGTGTACACAATAGAAACGCCGGAAGGCGCAAAGTTCAACAGTTGATTCGTACAGCTAAAATAAACAACTTGCAAACAACCTTTGAACAACCTTTGATAAAACATCTGCTTTCAGACAAGAAGACTTTGCTGACAAGTCTCTGCTGCCACCAAGCATGCTCCGACGAAATCATCCGGCAAATCTTCTGCTGTTCAAGCGCATAAGCATGGCACGACGTCTTTCAGATGATAGAATCATTCAGCACATCATTTCTTTCTCAAAGCGTTTCATCAAATATGTTGAACTTCGAATGTGAATAGTTGAAACATTGTAAATATTGACATTTGTTTAAACCGAATGCATTAGTTATACGGCGTCTCATGAAACGGGGTACACTATCCCACTATTTGTTTGTAGAGCCCGGCATCTTCGGGCCACATAGAATCCGGGTACTCGTCATTTCGTTCTATCAATAATTCCGAATGTGATAATTTTCTCTTCCCGTCTCTTGCAGTCATTATTGAAAATTTGCGAATGAATAAATTAATTCCGTGTCAATTGAGTGCGAAGACTTCCCGCCAGTTGGTGTCATGAATCAGTAAGTTTGCTATCCGAAGCAAATTGGTCGAGGAGTTGGATTACGTAGCGGGCTTTGGTCACTGGAGACTTGAAACGGCTGCAGGCTATTTTTGGCCGAAGATTTAATGAGTCGCTGAGCAGCGTTTGCAAATTAAGCATCTTTCATGGCCGGATTTGGAGAAACCCGTTCGCAAATCTATGTACTTTGCCCGCCACTGCAATCGCATTTCCAAGTAATTACCGTACCCCGCCAAATGACATTCAACCGCAATCAGTACAATTGCCGAGAACGGAAGCGGCGTAATCGTGTCCATGGAAGTAATTAGTTCGGCTTCCAGCTTGTAATATTACGACATTTGCAACTTTGGCAAATAACGAGCAGATTTGTGGTATACTGCAATTCACGTGCTCGAACAATGATATCCGTCTCAAATGACTCCGGTCTTAAAAGACATTCGTGTGAAGCCAAAATTTGAGTCCTAGTCGCCGATTGTCAATTATATCAATTACGCCGACCGGATTTAATACGTACGAGTTACTCTAATTAGAGTCCATAATCGACAACCTTTAGTCAAAGTCTGTGCACTTTAGTCTCAACTGCGAACAACAAATGTAGAAAGTTTATTCAAATATCAATTTAATTATTGCTGATAAAGATTTCGCCAAAGAGCCTAGAAAGTCTACCTAGTTGAAGTGAACAAAACTAGTTAAAGTTGTTGAGAGTTGCGTGTGCATGAGATTATTATGTGAGGAACTGTGAAAAGTCACGGAGAGGGACTAGACATTGAGGAAGTTGAAAGGTTGGAATGCCTCCTTTTTGAGAAAAATGATATGCAGCTGGAATTGTAGACCAAAACAAATTACATAAACAGCATAAAAGTACGTTAAAGACCAATGAGCTTGACGCAAAAGACATTATTAAAAATTACTCACTCAAAAGCTCAATTAAAGAATGGCAGCCTTGCTGAAACCAAATGTCAATACTAAACAACAATTCTAATCAACAACAAAACAAGCAGCTGGCCGGCGGCCCACGCGGAGGTCATTCGAAGGCTGTTTGCCGTAGAAATCATCGGAAGCACTGGAGATAGTTGTTACTTGCTGACTAATGTGAAAAGAACTTACGGTATTTGTGGTAGTCCATTTCCTTCTCAGCTCTCCAAACGCGGCACTCTCGTTCTTTAGATGCGGGAATCGGTCGAATGTGTGATCCGCCTTTCAAGTGCATCCATCGTCGATTCGTTTCCGGGTGATATCTTGGCCACTCTTCGGTTTCTTTGTTGACGCGCAGTGAAGGTGTTCTGAAAGCTCAGCAAGTTTTTAAAAATCGAAAAAGCTCAGATTACCCAGTTGCAGCAAACGTAGTCCAGAACTGCATCATTTTTGAACTGAGCACCTTTTCACGATTCGTGTAGCCAGCAGTCATGTTGTATGTTGGAGCTCCGAAAACGTACTCGACTGAAAAGTATATAATTAGAACACACAAACTTTGCATTTAAAACAAAAAACTTTGTTTGTTAGAACAAACATTATTTTTGTTTGATAAAAACGGTTGCTTTTTCGCTTTCTACTTTTGATCTTTATTGATCCAAGAGGGATGATTTAAATAATGATATGCATGCTACTCACTTTCATATCCGTGCATAACGCCTGTCCAAGATGGCCAAGGATTTGCACTAGACGGCTGATCAAAGTAGTAAATGTAAACGTTTCCGGGTCCTTCTGCCATTTGATCGGCTAGCCAGATTGAATCACAAGTGACTAAAACAATTTAAATAATCCAAAAAGCATTTGAAGAAACTTAAAGTAAAAGTCGCCGACCATCTGATTGATCTGAAAGAACTCAATTGCTGTTGTTTAAACACGATAACTCCTACCTGTTCTGCAAGGAATTTGCTCTTTCCGCTTATGTAGTCGCACTTTTCGCCCAAATACACATAACTTGCTGCATCCCTTACAACTTCACTTAAACGCGAAAATGCAGTGTTGATGCAGTCGTTGAAGTTGTCCAATGTGAGAAGTGGTTGCTCAGGCACGTCGAAGTACTTTTTTAAGTTGTATATGTTCCAAAAGTTGCCTTCATCGTGGTTGATTCCAATCATTAAGTTGACAGTTTGGTCGAATTGCTTTTTGTGCAGTGCAATGAAAGCGTCATACTCTCGAAAGAAGTTTGCATCTTGACTCACAATGACAAATGGAAACTCTAAACAAACAAGTTTTAAAAGCAAGCTCTTGGATGAGTTACCCAAAAAGTTCAGATTTAAATTCCAAATGTTGGAAGTTAGGTCGGAAGCTGGCCGAGCACGCATACAGACAATAATGTCGTCGGTTAGTGTTTGATTGCAACCAACAAGTCGAGCCAATTGCATGCTTTTTTCCAAAGCACGTGCCGGAGTGTCCACGCTCCATTGATTGTCCAGACTGCCTGATTGTAGAATGCCGTTTTTGAAGAGGCCACGAGAGCCTGGAGCAATCAAATGTGCAACGATACTAGAAGCTCCGGCTGATTCGCCGAACAAACTGATCGAATTGGGATTTCCGCCGAATGCTTAACAGAATAAAGTTTATTAATTTGATCAACTTTGTAAAGTACCTTCAATGTTGTCTCGAATCCACTGCAAAGCAAGTTGCTAAAGTTTTAGAGTTTAATTTGTGAAATTCAAAAGCGTTTTAACCTGATCTAGCATTCCAATGTTGCCGGGCGCGTCAGGATGATTAAAGTAGAGATAGCCAAATGGTCCCACTCTGTAGTTTATGTTGACCACAATTACATTTCCCGTTAACGCCAAAGCTCGTCCGTCGTATAGATTTAATGAAGGTGAACCGTACCAGAATCCACCACCAAAGATCCAAACGAGAACAGTCAAGTTACTAAAAGAATGTGGAAATAGAGCTTGAAAGTAAAATAGTTACTATGGAACTTCTGCGGGCGTCCAGATATTAAGATATAAGCAGTCTTCTGTGTTCTGCGTGTTGTAGTTCCCTTTAATTTGTATTATTAGAATTCGTAACACTTTCAAAACACTTACACATCTCTGATCCCTGTAAAGTTCACTATATTCTCAAACGTTTAAATCAATCAAGTTAAGAAACTTCAAAAGAGATTGTAAACTTAACCAAAACGAATCGTTGTAAGGATCACGCGCTAAAAGGCACAAAGTAGAGGAATCCACACATACATTCAAAACTTACCTTGATAGCAAGCAGGACTCAGATTTTGTGTCTCCAACGTGTTGTTCCATTTTTGCTTCGGGATCGGTGGCTTGAACCTGAGTTCTCCTGTCGGTGGTTCGGCAAATGGGACCGACAAGAATGACCTCACTCTTCTATGCAGAAAAATCGACTCAAAGCCACGGATTTGACCGATCTTCGTTTGAATCGTTACCGGAATGTTGGTTTGGTGTGGATGTGAAACGGCGAATACAAAAGGCAACTGAAGTCGTTGGGATTAGAAGTCTCACAAACTCTTGTTACCTGAACAATGAGCAAAATTAGTCGGAACCATGCCGTAATGAACTGATCCGGTTGCATGGCTGCAGAAGTGGTTGGCCGGCTAATCAAATGCACTCAAATGCAATCAATGCGTTCGAATCACAGTTGTTGTTTGGTGCGCATTTGTAGCCGACTAAAATGAAATAATTGTTTGTGACACTTACAAAAGTGTTTGAACACTCTCGAAATAACTCCAGACGTGGAGAAATTAAAAGTTTCTCGACAACCGGAACCCATTGACAAGAATGAACCGCTAAAAAGTTGACAACTCCTAAGGGACGGATCGGACCAACGCTCCGACCAAACCGCTGTTAATGGTCTTCGATTCTTGTTTATTTACAATAAATGACCTTTGTGGTTGCAAAAACTCACTGGACACTGCGGCGCTTAGAAACTCAAAACTCTGGACTTTTGCGCGCTGTCCATTCTTTTCCAACACAAAAAGCACGACATCATTAATTAAGTTGGCGTCAATAGAGGCACAAAAAGCATGAGAAACTTTCAATTCGGCCTTTGTTTCGGCTTTGTTTCCAGAAGCTTCACAGATCAGTTGTTTTAATAATGAATGGCGTTCGATTGCTTAAACGATTAGGCGATTAAAAGGGTTGCGTCGATTCTACAAAGTGTCCATTTTCCCATCGGTTGAAAGAAAGCGAAAATGGAAGGCAAACTAGTGTCTGATAAGCAGGCGTTGTGACAATTTTACGCAACGAGCCAGGGGAGCAAATCTGGGCAATTTACAAATGGCTTTTTGTTGATTTAATTTTGTCTAATAGTTCGGCGCGCTTTTGCTCTCCGCCAACAAAGCGAAACACGACGCCGATTTGGACAAACTTTTAGCTGATTATTCCTGGAAACCGGCTCTGCGCATTGTTTCATCTCATAAAGAGCGAAACCCCAGACGGCTTTTCTGACCAACCAGTAATTTCAAAGCATTGAGTTGTTTTGTAGGAATCCAGCCACAAGTAGATACGATAAGAGAGCAGGTAATCACGCGCCAATGCCAAGAAATCGTATCCAAGCCGGAACAAACAGAAGGCGTTAGGATTGCGACAAAAGCGACTGGCTATCAAATTCGAAAAAAGGAGGAACAAAAGTGGATTTGGTTACGAGGAGTTCAAGAACAAACGAGTTGGCTCAGGACCAACTTGTCGCCATATTCGAACGTGTTTGGCGCTTCAAACACAACTTGATGCCGACTGGCCATAATTGGGCAACAAAAAGCAAGCCCACACGCGTATTTAGCATAGAATTCAAAATGCGCTGAGTATTAATCAAAAAAATTTGGACGGAAGCCGACGAGGAACGAAACACGCAACGGCCAGCTCCAATCCCTTCACAGCAAAACAGTGGCTGATAACGCATACAGGGTGAATCGCTCGCGTACAAAACACGTGCGGATTTTGAAACGGAGTGGACACAGCAAATTTATATTTCAAATAGAAAACGTCCAAATTAGATCAATCATTGGGCGAAAGGGCCGAATTAGCCTCGTTTTTTCTCAGCGACCGATTTTTTATAAGCAAACAATTGTTCTTATTAGCCGCAATTTGACGCGGATCAAACATGCAAGTTGAAACGTTGCCAAACGCCAAACACGCTATTTGAAGTAACAAGTGGAGGTAAGGAGTGGAAGTAACACAAAATTGTGCAATAAAGTGGGACAAACGAACGGCACAAAAAACTCAGACTTTTTCAATAAACATTGCCTAACCTACGCCGAGCCAATTACTGTCATTGCCAATTTTGCACAAAAATGCACGCTTTTCCGGTTACGCTTCGGCCGAGTTTAAATGTCTAGTTCGGGGAGGGTGTTGGAATTTTAGAATTTGTGTGAATGGTTTTTAAATCCGAGCTCCTGAAGCAACCGGAAATTGCAACAAACTGACCAACCAAAAATAACTGCTGTCAAAACAATGCGCGCGCCGACGGCCATATGCCAGGAATTTGAAACTTGTAAATGAGCGCATAATTTATTAAAAGCGGACAACTAAGCTTGCTTGTCTTTTTCCATCGGCCAACAAACTGTTTGCTCACTAGTGGAGTCATTCAAATCCGCATGCAAAACCACAAGCAATAAAACGAGAAATGCGATCAGGAAATCCTTAGACATCCAGCGGAGACATATTAAAAATGTAATGGCTGATTTTATTTAGACGTTTTGAACAATCTCTCTTTAGCAATCTGTTGAGCAGTTTGTTAGCCGTAAGTTTGAACATTAGTGTTTCACATGAGCCGAAGTGTTTTGAAAACTTTGATTGACTAAGATGAGTTTATGGACGAGAGGCGCAAAGTCGAGAGGGTACTTGAAAGCACATTGCCTCTTTAGACATAGAGTTTAAGATTAAAACGAGTTGGCTGTTTTAAACAATTTAAATAAGAAGAAAGGCGCGCAAATTGGCATGATTGTGCGGAAGAAGTGTCTGTAAGTGCTTTTGTAGAAAGCTTGTAGATTTAAATAAAGAGACTGGGCGCAAACTAAGAGTGTATTATTGGCACGATTGCGCGGAAGAAGTGTCCGTGAGTGTTTTCATCAAGAGACAATCCGGTAAATTGTCTGGAAATTGAATTCGAATAAAAGTCGCATAATGGGATTTTGCCAGACGGTTGATGATCTTCCGCGAAAAGCTTTAAAAGAGCGCCGAAAGTTGAGGAATGTCGGCGCTCAACCAAAAGTCAAAAAGTTCGAAGAATATGAAACAATTCAAAAATGCGGAAAGAGTTAGAAGCTCAATTGCTCAAATTATATCATGTTCGGCGTTTTTTGCGCTTCGATCCCACGCTTCTAGTCTCAACTTACTGTCGCGGATTATTAGATTTTGTAAGTTTAAACTAAAAGGTCACGCTCCGACATCCCTCCTTTTCAACTCATTCGGCCGGTTTTCTCACGGTTTCAGCTCCACACATTTGGCACAATTTTTGGAAGCAGGATGCACGATCCGCCAACGTCTTCTTTGCGGCATAGGACCGTGAGAATCGACTATCTGTCTACTTCGAGTTAATGCGTGAGCCATTAAAGATCCACGCGACCTCAAAAACTTATCAAGAAAGCCTCGAAATTGATTCCGAAAACTTGAATGCATTTGAATCAGTCTTTTAAACATTACACTTTTCGACCAAATCAATTGAATTTAAAATGCATGCTTATTCGTCAAATAATTGTTCCGATATTTTTTTGTATATGAAATTAATCAAATTCAAGCTAAACATTGAAACTCATTCACTCTCCCCTGATTTGAATTTCCTCAAACACAAACTGAGAACATATTGAATTTTGCACGCCACAGCGAAGTTTTCGAAAGCGCGAGAATTTCTGTTCTTTGTAAATTTCTTACTTATTTTTTGAGGAATATTTTCAATGGAAATGAAAGACGATATAAAGGATCGTGATTTTATGTACCGATTGATCATCGGGTAAGTTAGTGCATCTAAAATTATTGTAATTTATCAATTTTAGGCAATTGTTCTACGATGGCCATCAACAGCTTGCTGTCAATTTGTCTCAGACGATTGGAGTCATATTGCAACCACCCCCACCATCGGACAAGCTTTTTCGTCTAGTTGGAGTTGCAAAACAATTTGTTGAAAACACGGAAACAGAAGAGAATGAAAACAAACTCAACGTAAGAACTTCTAAAGAATTTTGTTCAACCTTCTTGAATATTTAGTATGAATTTGAATCCTCTGGCTTGGATTTGGAATATGATGCAGATATAATGCCATCAACTCCCGAACCATGTACTTATGAAACTGTTTATTTGACTTCACACAAAGGTGCCTGTCGAGCTGCTGCGTTTTCAAATGATGGTTTGTTTAAAGTTGCATCAGTTCAGCTTTATTTTTGTTTACTTTAGGATCGTTGTTCGCAACAGGCTCGGAGGACAGTTCTATCAAAATTTTGGACGTTGACAAGATCGTTGGCAGGTTTGTGTTTGTTATTGAAGTATACAATATTAATGTATGAGTTTAGAAGCAAACAAGATTTGACCGAAGGAAGCAATGACGCACATCATCCAGTTATTCGAACTCTTTATGATCACATTTCGGTAAATTTACACTTTGATTGCGTTAATACATTTAACTCAATTTAGGACGTCAATGCAGTCGCTTTTCATCCACGAGAACAAGTCTTGATTTCAGGAAGTCGTGATCTCACTTTGAAGATATTCGACTACTCAAAAACTGCTGTCAAACGTGCAATGCGAACAATTTGTGAAGTTTCTCCAATTCAAGCTTTATCTTTTCATCCAAGTGGCGAGTACATTTTGGCAGCAACAACTCATCCAACTTTGCGCTTGTACAATGTTGAAACGCAGCAGTGTTTTGTTTCTCCGATGCCTAGAGATCAGCATACTGGTTCAATTATGGATGTTAGTTTTTACTTATTATTGCACCGGTTAAAGTTTACTCAAATTTAGGTTCATTACAGTAGCGATGCACGATTGTTTGTGTCCGCAAGCAAAGATGGAGACGTGAAGATCTGGGATGGCGTGTCGAACAGATGTGTTGAGACATTCCAACGAGCTCATGACGGTGCCGAAATTTGTTCTGCTCGATTCACAAAGAATGGAAAGGTAAACATTTGAATAATTAGCGATGCTTTATTGATTTAAATTTAGTACGTATTGACATCTGGAATGGATAGCACTTGCAAACTTTGGGAATTGTCCGCAAATCGCTGTTTAATTGGCTACAAAGGCGCTGGATCAACTGGAAGACAAGAGTTCTCAATCCAAGCTGCTTTCAATCACAACGAAGATTTTGTAATGTTCCCCGATGAAAAGTCTGGAAGTTTGTGTTCGTGGGATTCAAGAACTGGCAACAGAAAACGTTTATTGGCTTTGGGTGAGAATTCTACACGTGTTAATCTTTACATTTTATGTTTTAGGACATACCGCTGCAACCAGAATTTTTGTTCATTCTCCAACTATGGCTGCCTTCATTACTGGTTCAGACGATTTCCGTGCCAGGTTCTGGATGCGCAAGAATCCGAACTAGTTAAAAGTGTTGTTATTGTTCGCGGGAAGTTGTTCTTATTCATAAATAAATTATTAAAAAGATTGTTTTTACTTTTTGTACTTTGCTCTCGTCAAATTGAACGCTCGAAAATGCCAAAATTAGACTTTTTACAGTCAGTTGAAGATTGATTAGACATGAAGTTAAAAAACAACAAGGAATTTATTGACTATTTCCGAACACCAAGTCGTTAATTCGCTGAAATTTACACAATTAACCAAATGCACGCGATGCCAAAAAATTTGCAGACATGCACGCAGATCTACAACACGAAGTTGAATGCCAGTGCAAAAATTAAAACGAAACACTCTAATTAAATTCTGAAAGCAGCGCCTTTTTCCAAGGAACGATTGATTTCAACTGCGCCGAGAGGAAGAAGAACGAACGTGATTGGCGAACAAAAATTGATCTCTATTCTTTTGACGTTAAGCACTTGAGAAAGCGCGTTCAAAGTTAGATGTTTTGAGTGAGCAGCTCTTTCGTCTAATAATTAACCAGACTTTTGGAACGCATTTTTGGGTCTCGTGGGATTCGGCTTCGAGAAAAGGCACCTAATTACCTGGCCTGGTCGATTAATACGCGTTCATTTTGGCCTTTGTTCGTTTCCGGTTAATGAATGGCCAGAGGATTTGGATTGCTAGTCGGCGCTTCTTCGAATCGAGCACTTTTTAAGGTATTACGCACTTGCGAACGTACTTTCGCTTATCATCTCGTGTTTTACGGAGCTCGCCTGAATTTACGACCTAATCTAATGTCATCATCGAATTGTGAGAACAGCTTGCCGCCAAAGCATGATAAGGCATTGTTTTAATTAACGCCGAATACACGAGTCCAAACATTTTAGTGTGCATTTCCTTTTTATTTGACTCACTTTTGCGTGTGCTGTTCCGCTGAATGAATTCATGCTGGATGACCATTCCTAGCCGTCCACCCAGTGAAGAACGCTTAAATTTGCACATGTTTGTTTTCCCGTCAACCAAGCGATACGCGTTAAGCGCGGATTGTCAGTTGAATACTAAAAAATAATCGCCTATTTGTTGAACTTTGGAGGCACACAAAAGCAGGATGTCGAAACACAAATATCGTCAATTGTGCAGCGAACTTATTCATCCTGTAAATACACACATCGTTTACGCGTGTTTTGATTTTTGGCTTTGAGTTTCCCCGAAAACATAACATGATGGATGTGGTAGGAGAAACAGGCTGTCAATTACAATTCTCAAAACAAGTGTACAACTGTCGAGCAGTTTAACACGCGCGTCCCGCTTAACGCTTTTTAAATAATCAGGTTGACTTGCAGGTTATGCCGACCAGTCGACTCGTATAGACAAAATGGACAAGCAAAAGTGGCAGTTTCGGAGCAGTCTACTCAAAGGTAAGCGTTTAATCAATCGCTTTGTCGCCGGTTGTTGAGGGGAATTGACCTTAGCGGCGGGAGTGAACTGTAGAAGTCAATCACTCTCTGAGTTTTTTGCGCACCGCTTAGGCACAAGGTTGTTGATTTGTTCGAAACTGATTCGCAAATTTATTGTCTGCGCGCCATTCCAAAAAATCAACACCCGGAGCAGTCCGAATGGGCAAACATGGTTCCATGACTTTATGTTAAGTTTTGCTGTGCGCGAGTCGGTGTGAATTGATGTGAAGTTTTGATGTATTTACACAAACACCCTCTTTAATTGATTTGCGTTCACTCCTATCGACACTTTCAGAGTTCAACAGTTGGCTCCAGGCAAGATTGAAGGGCGATAAGAAAACTACCGCTTTTATGGATATCAATGGGAAAGCTCGAGCTGATTTTGTGCATGATGATACGCCAAGCAGCAACTTAGACATTGACTTTGATCGTTTACAGGTTAGTCGTTTGGTTGTTTTCAATTTTCAACACGCCGATGATTTGTCATTTCGGTCGGAAACTATTACGTCGTTCCTTTTATAAACATGATGAATTGGCGAAGTCTTTTACAACAGCAATTGATTGGCATCTCCCCAAAAGTTCCGCTTTGATAACCCACTGTTTCAGGCAACTCAAACCAATGCACCGTTTGTGGAACATGCTCTAAATATTGAAGAACTCTCGAACTTCTACCCACTTTCGCGGATTAACAGCGAGGCGCCCGAAAGAAGCTGTGGATTGAATAACGTACGTCTTTTCAATGATCTTTGAGCGATCAACTCCGCTCAACGTGAGATCATTTATCAAATAAATCGCGTCAGACTAGAAACATGTCTGACAAAAACAATATCAACAAACAATATAACGCAAAATAAGTAGCAGTTAAATTCCAGGATGAGGCTCAAAATTCGTTACAAGAACAAGGCCCAAATATTATTAAACCTAAAAAGCGAAGAAAAGTGGACCAGCTCAAGACGTTCTTCAAACAATTCTTCAACAAATTCCGCGTTCTGCTTCTTATTTGCGGCTTTGCATGTTTGATTATATATTTATTGGATCCAACGCGGACGAGAGATCTAACTATGGCCATAATTCTTATCATTATATTTGTAGTTCTTTCAATTGTTGGCTACGTGGAAAAAAGCAAGATTAATAGTGTAAGTTGTACAGTGCAATCTAAAATCTATACTTTACATGTTTATAGCAAATAAATGGTAGTCAGCAAGTGGTCCCAGACATTGAGTGCACGGTTATTCGTGGATCTAAAGAAATCAGGATACAGTCCAATTCGTTGGTCCGTGGAGATTTGCTTTGGATACGTCGTTCTGACCGTGTTGGAGCAGATGTTCGTCTAATCTACACAAAAGACCTTAAGATTGAAACTTCTTGGATAAGCGGAGACACCGACATCATCAGTTACTCTGCAGAAACTGCACAAAAATCGATCGGAGTGTTTGAGGCCCAAAATGTTGTTTTTGAAAATTCGAGATGCCAGTCCGGAGAAGGATTGGGCCTTGTCATTAGAACTGGAAACACCACGTTACTTGGTCAACTAGCACAAATGTCGAACAGAGAAAAGCGGAAAAGTCGTCTAGAATTAGAGTACGGAAACTTCTCAAAGGCAATTACGCTTATAACTTTCTGCATGGCTATAACTACATTTATCATCGGATTATTGCTAAGCGGAATAAGCAACTTCAATGCTGTTTTAATCAACGGCTTTCTTTATTGTCTTTATTGCGAACATTCCCGCAAGGTAGAGTTAAATAGCACCAAAAAGTATTTAAATTTAAACTATTCAGGCTTGCCTGTTACGCTCTCGGCACAATTAATCTTCATTGCTCGTCGACTGAAAAAGATGGGACTGTACTTGAAACGAACAGACATTGCCGACACACTTGGGTTGACTTCAGTTCTACTTATGGATAAATCAGCTTTGTTTGCATCAAATCAAATTAAACTCACAACATTGTGGCTGAACAGACAAATTTTGAAGCTCAACAAAAGTCAACTAAAAAGCGAAGAAAGGACAGCAAATCAACAAACGTTGAATGACATTTGCGACGTGATTAGTGTTTGTAATCGAATAACAGACAACTTTGAAGATCCAACTGAGCACAAGAAAAAAGTAATAATGCACTTTATTTAAATAATTTAAAATAACTGATTGTAGAAGTTCCGCTTTAACTCCGCCAAAAAACAATATCAACAACCGGCAATTCAAACAAAGAACTCAATTTTACTTGACTTTGTTGAAAAAAGCGGTCAAGGAATTGAAGAGCGATGTGACAAGTTTGAAATTCTTGTAAGCAATTTTTGAATAATAAAAAGCTATTTTTCAAAAATCAAAAAACATCCAAACAAACAAGAAAGCACACAAATTTCATCTTTAACTTCTAACTATCGAAATCCTTTTTAGTTCGAACTGCCGTTTTCAATAAATCGCCGATTTCATTTGGTTGTATTGCGCAAGCTTCAATCGGAAGACGAATTTGAAAATGCAGAATGTTTTGCTGTTCTCAAAGGAGGCCCTGAATTACTTATACAAGGATGCACATCAATTAGGACAGGTGAAGAAAGCAGTGAAATACTGGACGAGGAAATGTTGAATGAATTTGAGGTACTCTTTTTTGATTGTTGTGTTTTTAATGTTTGTTGTCTTTAGACGCACTACGCAAAACTCATCTCAGAAGGGCATTCGTGTATTGGATTTGCAACAATGGAATTGGACTCATTTGAAGACATTGACTATGAATACTATTACGAGAATTTGCTTCAATCCAAACGATGGTGTTTTCTTGGCATGGCTGCTGTTGTTGAACCACCCCTCTCGAACATTGAGACTGCTGTTAAGAAAGCCGAACAAGCAAGAATCAGACTATTTTTGATTACAAACGATCATCCGTCAAGTGCAGAGTATTTGGCTAGACAAGTTGGCTTCTATAATCAGAACTCGGCAGTTTCGTCAACTTCGTTCAGTTCAATGGAATCTCTTAACACTTCGTCAACTTCTTATGCAACATCCGATAAAAGTTCAGGAAGCTTCTCGTTGCCTATTGTTGTTCACGGTGAAAGTTTGGATCAAATGACTAATCAAGACTGGAATGCAATTTTGAAGCATCGCAACGTAATTTTTGCACAGACAACAGCGGCTCAAAAACTCCAATTAATCAACCAATGCCATCGCTTGAATTATGTGGTTGCTTTGACCGGAAGCAACGAACCTGTAGATGCCAAATCATTAAAAGAAGCCGACATTGGAATAGCAACAAGACTCAACGGTAATTTTTCAAGCATTTAATAAACTGACAACTTCTTTTCAGGATCAATCTTTGCTAAAGAAGCGGCAGATATTGTTGCTTTGCAGCCTGATTTACCTTGCATTATTGACGGAATCGCACAAACTCGTCTACTTTTTGATAACTTCCGCAAGACACTGGCTTATGCACTCAGTCACTTGATGCCTGAACTGCTTCCCGTTCTGTTGAGTTTTATCTTCGGATTTCCTCTTGGCTTAAACAGTGTCCAGGTAAAAACCAATGCTTTTAAACAACAAATAACGCTTTGTTGTTTAGGTCTTGACTATTGACTTAATAACAGAAATTCCTCCGTCAATTGCTCTGATTTTTGAGCCAGCCGAACGTGACATTATGAAAAGACCTCCGAGGTCTTTAAGCTCTCGTCTTGTCACACCCGCTTTACTTGGCTATTCTTATTGCATTGCGGGAAGCTTGATTAGCGTTGGATGCTTTATTTCATATCTGTCAGTTTTTTGGTACTATGATTTGTCTACTTCCGACTTGTTATTCACGGCAAACAATCACTGGACTCAAAACTCTTCAATATTGACTGGATCGTTGATTAAAAAGGAATTCGACGCTACAACCCAATGGGAAATTTATGAGAAGGCTTGTGCTGCGTGGCATATCTGCCTGGTGTTTAGCCAAATATTCAACTTACTTTGTTGCACCACTCGTAGAACATCGCTTTTCAAACACGGAATCAAAAATCCCGTGCTTATTGCTGCTGTAATCATCAAAGTCGTGCTGATGTTTCTAATTATTTTCGTTCCGCTGCTTCAATCAATTGTTGGAGTTCAACCGCCACCGTTCTTTATTTGGCTAATACCTTTCGCAGTTGGTGGAGTGTTGCTGTTCGTAAATGAGGCAAGTCTTAAAGTAAATCAATTTCGACTAATTGTCAATTTCAGATTCGCAAGTTCTTTATTCGAAAACGTCCACGTAACCGCTTTGTTCGGATGGTGTGCTGGTAATAGTGTATGCAACTCCGGTATTTTGCATTACTGGTTATTTATTATTATTGTTTTCGAAATCGCCTCGAACGAAACGGGTACTTTGCTCTTTTAAGTGTTTGTTTTCGACTCTCTGCAATACGTGTATCAAATACCTGTAAATTCGCCCTCATAATCAAAACACACCAACGCTCCGATAATCTCACTGTACATTTTATTTGTCGAAGAAATAAATACCGATTGTCTGTACAACAGTCAAAATAAATAAACGGATCAGATCAACGAGAATAATTTAAATTGTTTGTCTTGTGACTAGAGGTTTTCGTTTGGCGATTTCATCCGCTCTTTGAGTTGACACTACTGAAAAGCTCAGAACACTGAGTCATGCAACTTGCATCCTTTTCCAAATCGGCAAATTCGTATTGATGTAGAAGTTTTTCACAGTTGGCCACTTGAACTGGATGGCATTCAATTCCGTCCGCTGTGCAAACACATGTCATGCACTAAATTTGAATAAAGTAACTTCTTAACTAGTTTAAATGTACCGGAGTTACATGGCGAGTTTCTCCCTTTTGAATCTTCAATCCGTTGATCTCACAAGTTTCTGCAACGAAAACTGCGTTATTAAAGGTTTTACGGTAATTACAAACCGTTTTCTCGCCACAACTCCAAGTTGATTCGTGGAAAGTTGTCGCAGGGCAAGTGCGCGTTCCTAAACACAAAAGTGTCGGTACTTTCTTAAAAAGCAAAGTTTACATATTCTCATCCGGCATATCAAACACGTTTGGTTGCAAATAGGTGAGGAATTCGCTGTTTTGACAGAAAAGATTTGCCAGTTTGATTTTACGGATTTCTTGCAATTGAGCTGGGGTGAATCTGGCAGCTGCATTGTCGTTTTCATAATAAAATCTGTCGCATTTCTTCAGTCTTTTGAATTGCTCGGCAAGAAGACAGCTCATTGTGTAGCCAAGCAGAGCTCCAGGTCTTGATCTTTCTGAAACCAGTCCTGGGAAGAGATCAATGTCATCAACACTTTCGTAAGCAGTTCTCAGTGCGTCAACGCTAAATGTTTACAAGTCATCTTAATTATCCGTTAAATTAGTTTGTACCCTGGTGCATCCATAACATCAAGTAAATCATTGAAAGTTGTTGCTCGTTTCAAGCCGCAGAATGCACGGAAATCGTTGTATGGCTGAACTCCGTGATCTCTGGCGCGTAACATGTTGATTGCAATCAAGTCCATTCCCGATGTCATTTCTCCACGTCGAGCAAATAAGTGATTGCGCAATGCAGTGGTGATGTGTCGATCAAACGCCATCGCTGGAGTTCCTAATAATCCCATCAGCATACTTTCCATGCCGCCGGCAGATTGGTTATAGATTGGACTGGAAACTCGAAACGTTTTATATTTCCAACTGTCAAAGTTACCCAACGTGACCGAAATGGTTAGCCAAATCGACTGGATCGGCCATTTCTTTGAAGTGTGAGTCCAAGCGAGGAAACATCCGACGAACCAATGTATGACCGAAACGGAAGGCTGCTGTAGCAAAAGGTTGGGAAATAGCAGCATCACAATTTTCATCATATCCCTAAAACTCGAAAACGATTAGTCAAGTTAACAAACACTTTCAAACCTTATAATAACCGTCTTTTTGCGGAATCAATTCATAAGCGCTCAACAAATTGTTTCCAATCAGTTTCGGCACAAATTCGGTAAAAACGATGTGTTGGAGTTGAGCTACATGAATGCGACGAGTTTCCTAAAAGTGAACAGCGTTACAAACTTCAAATGTCAACTTTCTTGCCTGATAAAGACGCTCGTCATCCCAGTGGGCATTAATTTTTGCCAAGGCGTGAGCAATTCGATTGTGCTCGCGCAAAAAGAAGGTGTGCATCATTGTCAATCCTGGTTGATGAGAGTTTCTAAAGTTATTTTTAAATCAGTTACTTCTCACAATAACTATAAGTATAAACCTCTCATCTCCGGCGACGAAACAACTTTCTTTTGGCAGTGAACGGCAATCTTTTTCTTGGTTTCCTTGTCTAAAAGTTGTATTTTTATTTCAAAGCAACAAAAGATGATTACGGTAAAGCCATGTGGTTGTTTGTTCCTGAAAGCAGACAGTTTTAATTTAACATAACAACTAAAGATTACCCAAATTTGTGAAGTTCATAAGGCCGCCACGGAATATGCGCAAGTTATTTGCTTCACAGAGGGTTGCTCCATAAATAGCAGATCCGTCAACAAAAGCAGTCAGCTGATTGATCTGACCTCTGTATCCCAAGTTGAGTTGACCAAGAACCGAACGAGCAAACGGCAAGCACCGCGGTTCTCCGTTTGGATAATGAGTTGGAAAATGAGGATCGTTTGCTTCAACTTTCAACGGCATGCAGTGTTGAGAGATAGTCTGCGGAGAGTCACATCTTGTGCAGTTAAGAATTTGATCGTCAGCTGAACGGGATACTGGCGAGTGAGTAAGTTCGTGATCAACAAACTGTCCAAACTGCATAATCATGTGAGTGTAGCGGACATGACTTGAAAAAGTTACTTTTAAACTTTGAAATCAAATGACTCCAAACCTGATATTGACATCTGAATGTACTATGTTGGAAATTCGACGAGGAGATGGCAACGGATGGCCACTTTTAGCCTTTTGAACGTGGAGCATCAAATCCGTCGTCATAAACTGGCTTTAAGAGATGTTTGAGCGGTGTGAAGGCATTTCCGTAGGCCGGATGCTTCACTAAAACACAAATAGCAATTGCTCAAAAACTTATTATTTAAAACTTACAGTTGTTGCACCATCCACTATAAGTTCTGAACCGACTTGTGTGATCACATGGCAAGTCTCTCTTTAGACACTCATCAACGCCATTTCCATATTCACTCAAAAACGCAGTAAAGTTGTTGAAAAGCTCGTGAACGGCAATGTTGGGCAACAACTTTTGAAGGAGATCGTTGCTCAATCTCGGCAACTCTTCGCCGTCTGGAAGTATTCTTCCTTCAGCAAGGATTTTGGTTGATTCAAGAAGAACGTCGGCAACTTTTGAGAAGTGTTTTGTTTCTTGTTTGCTTCGCATCATGTTGCCGTAAGCAAACAGCGGATCTCCCTTTTGGAATGTTTTCTGATCTAAACAGAACTTTTTCTTTGCTTCGTTGTTTTTAACAAACTCACTTTTCTCGACATTCGAAGTTTCTCGTCGGTTCCGTTCCTCGACATTAAATTTTGCCAATTCAATAACTTTGGCAAGAGTGTCTTTTGTGACAGGCAATTCAACCGACAAGTCGGTGTCTTTCCACGCACTCAAGTCCAATTTAGGGATTGCAGACAACTCGCACGAAATTGCCAGGTTTTCGAAGTTGTCGGCTTTTAAAAACGCAGACGGTTGTATCAAAGTTTGACCTCCAACATCGCACAACAAACGAGAAAGCGTGGTGCTTCTAATCTGCTTCAACTGTTCGTCGGTGAAGGCCGAAGTGGCAAAATAGTTCTAAAACAAAGAGTGTGTTAAATTATTTTAATTTAAACGACTCACTTCGTACCAGAAACGGTCTGACTTGCTCGTCTGAACAAAAACATTAATTTCAAGGTTTCTTTTCTGTTCTACTCGCCTTATAAAATTGATTGCCTAAAATGCAAGCCAATGTCGGACCGACAATTGCTCCAGCTTTTGGCTTCTCTGCCAAAACTCCAACTAACAAGTCAATATCGTCGACGGTTTCATAGACTCCAGAAACGCGTTTGACCAATTCATCACTGTGCCAGTCACCTGCCAGATCATTGAAAGTGTAGGCCTAAAACGAGAATGTTACAAGTTCACACTAAAAAGATGCTTACTCTTCCGAAGCCACATTGGCGCCGAATAACAGAGTACGAAGCCAGTCCATGATCACGCCCTTGCTTTAGAGCAATTGCTGCCAAATCCAAGCCAAGACCAGTGACATGCGAACTTAAGAATTCACCACGGAAATCATTTGCCAATTTTAAGCCGGGTTTTTCAATTGTTGTTGTAATCAGTTCGTTAACCAGTTTCTCAAAGCCGCCTTTGACGTACAAATAGTCTGGGTTGTTGAATTGCTGAGTAAGTTTGACGCGTTGATTGCTTAGGTATGAAAAGGCAACAACACCAACAATCGACGCAAACTCATTCAAGGCGTCGCCGTTCAAGTTCATGTCATAGTTGGAGTCGAATCCAGATTGTCTGACTCTCAATTGATACTGTTTCATGGCTTCTTGACCCAATAGGACAGGCAGGAATTCGTTGAAAGTGATGTGCTGGAGCTGGGCTATAACGATTTTGCGTGCTTCTTCAAAAATCCGTTCGTTGTTCCATTTTGTATTCAGTTGCTTCAGTTTAGACGCAATTTTGTTGTGTTGTCGGATCCAAATTGTGTGTAGAGATGCAATTCCTAAAGCATTAATAATTTGTGTGCTTTAAGATGCAACTTACCTGGCAACAAGTTGACTGTTTTTGAACCACTCAAGAAGCATTTGTTGATGTTTGGATTTTGAGACTTGCAATAGTTTTGTGAGTCTCTGTCTTGAAGAGGCAGTTCGTAAACGCCGCCTTGTGAGAATGTCTGCAACTGGCCGTTTTCACCGCGTAAACGACGACTTTCTTCAACTGAAGAGCCTAAAAATTAAACAGAAATCAATAAAGTTTCTTTAATGAATAAAGTTAACCTACCGTAAATGAAGCTTGCGTCCAAGTAAGAACTGACATAATTTGCTTGTTCGCGTTGACCAAGACGACAATGTAATGGTTCTGCAGGCAGGGTTCTTGAATGGGGAATACAAGTAACTCCGGTGCTGTTGTAAATGGGATCAGTTGGTGCAATTTGAATGGAATCGCAGTCAATGTGTTTAAAGTTGGGATTACAGCATGGAAGCGCATAAGATTGACCGTTAACAATCAATTGATTTGGAGCCGCTCCAGCGATGTCGCTTGCAATTATAAAAAGCCAGTAACTCGTAATTTGAGTGACCACAGAGTGAGAGTCGCTTGGTAAGCGGAACAACTCCAAAGATAAACGACGTTCATTTGGCAAGTGCGAGCCTGAAATTTGTCTTTCAGTATGTTTCTTTACTGATTTATTCTTACCAGTTTTTGCTTCTCTGGGCAAACTGACAGAATCTGCGTAAGATACCGGTCCGAAACGCGAGAATGGCTGGAAAGAAGCGCCCCAGAGTGAGTGCTTAACATTGTTGCATTGACCGTTGATCGAACGATAAAAAGTGGGTGGACACGTTTCGTTGCGTTGTTTGTGGCACGTTTTTCCAATAATCGTCGAAGACAAAAGTTGATCGTCCAGCCCATTAACAATATCAACTTCACGGAGGCCTAGTCTTAAAATTACACTTTTAATGTGTTTGTTTAACAAAGTTGACTTACAAAAGTAGTCTTTTAGTCATACTTGCTGACACGTATGCTGGAATACTCAGTGCTTTGGCAGCTTGGCTCACGGAATGCAAACGAACATATTCGGATACTGCTGCCGACAAAGGATGCCTCAGCTCTAACGGTTTTGTGCCGCTCTCGTCAAGAACTTGATCGATCTCTGCAAACAAAGAGCGTTTTGAAATTGAACTTCTAATTCAAACCTCTTTGTGCATCTAAAGCTGCTGTTTTCAACATTGCTTCGGGGATTCGTGGCCTGGGCAAATGAGGCAAATTTGAAACGCCGTAAACACGATGAGGTGTAATCCTTGATGTATCTTCTTCACCTTCACACGCAATAAAACTCCGGCCACAGCTGATCTGAAGTCCATTTGCAGTCGTCCATAAGCACAGAAGAAAAAGAGCCCACAGTGGCCTTAGTTCGGTAGCCATTGTATCTGAAGAATTTAATGGGATTACAATGTTGAGTTACGGAGCGCGAGCGTAAGGATTGTGCTTGATTTTTCTCACTTTCGATTTTGTAGCTAATTTGTTTTTCTATTGGTGTTGTAATCAACTTTTTTCCGCAGATGAGTAGCCACTTTGCTCACGCCAACTTCGTTCGCACACGTCAATTCAACGAGATCGTCATATAAGTGAGGATGGCGCTTCAGATCTCACTCACGCAGACAAGTGCCGTTTTGTTTCTGCGCGTGTGTCTTCCAGCAAACCGGTCATCCACTCGCTTTCTTATTTGGAACGTAGCGCAATGATGCTATTATTACTCAAAAAATGGATGCCGATTAGACAAATATGATGTGAAGATGAGCCGTGCAAGTGCCCTCAAAGAACAACAGAAACTATACTATAAAATAGAGTCAAGGTTGAAGGAAATGATCAAACACAAGTAAAAGCCCCATCAAAGTAAACAAATAAAGTTGGTGTACCCGAAAAGTCCTAACAAAAGCCAAGCCAAAGATAAACTGAAAGTAACCTCAATTTTCGACGCAAACCCCCAGTAGCGCATTTATACAACTGACCGATTGTGAAGAAGCGTCCGAACCGCCCTAGTTGGTGAGGATAACTCGATTTGAGTAATCAGTTGCATAACTCCGTCGATGTTTGATTGACGGCTAGAAGAGGCGCAATGCATGTTCTTCCCGCTCAAAAGAAAACAATGAGTAAGTCGCCGAATCGGTCAACAAATCAGAAGCGAGAGTTACGCAAGTTCCGGTTTTTCACGCTTTCAACGGCCTAATTAGCTAGTGTTTTGAGATTTCCAGTTCTCGCACGTTTAAGACCGAAGTTTAAAGACGAACAACCATAAATCATCAGTCACAAGTTTATCCGCTTTCATCTCACACTGCTCAACCACATTACAAAGTTGCTGATCTAGAATTGGTCAATGATCTGATGAGCATTCTTCCCCAGAAAGCACACAATTCTTGAGGACGATAACAAAACCTAAATAACCGAACTGGTTAAAAGCATCAATTAGAAAAGTTACCGATTATATTGTTGTTTGAAGAAAAGCAGCCAAGTGAGAGAATCTTTTCAGTTTTAGACGTTGCGAATTCGAAATAATCTGATCTGTACATTCTATTGAAAATGTCGTCACTCAAGCTAAACAAAATGGTCATAGTGCAGACATCCAAATAAAACTTATTTTGTCATCGCAGGTACATCCTTAAATAACTGTTAATTAAACTCAAAATCATCTTTGAATCTGGAGCAAACAGTGTCGAAATGTAAGCGGAAAATCATTGTCAAACGATTGGCTAGTTATGTTTAAAAGTGACATTGAATGCGCAAATTGCATTTGTGAAAAAACTCATTAATTGAAGCAGACTTTTGCATTTGAATTCTTTACTTTTGAGTTGTTTGAGTATTTGAACTTCGACGCCGTATTTATATGATTAATGTGTTGTCATGTGGCTTTAATTTTTCGACATGCAAGAACAACAATTTATAAAAACTAGTTAAGTGGCACAATTTCTTCCGTGTCCGCTAAAGTTGTTTGTGTGCAAGTTTAACGTGTTTTTGAGAAGGTGAGTTTTTGATTGATCCGACCAACACGGCAATTATGCTTGCATGCCGAAAAAACATTTGTCGCACACAAACTGGGTTTGTTCGGCCGCAATGCATGGAACATGCATCCTGATTTTTTCGATTTGTTGTGGGCTAACCAATTGGCCAGTAGAACACGACGCGAGTGGGACCAGCACGCAAAATCCGGCTGTTGATCTTTCCGTCACTTTACTCTAGGCCATGCACTTCTTTTAGTTCATGGCGAACAGCCAGTGGGGATTTAGGGACGGCGTGTTTGTTTCTCCCACTTGGCAGAGGTTTTTCGTCGTCACAAATGCCACTCCCGATATTCTGAGTATTAAGCTCTATTCTTTCTTCGACGTTTCATGCCGTTAAATTTCTTCTTTCCATGACTTTGCCTAAATTGAACGCCTGCTAATTATGGTTGCCACGGACGCCCATCGTAATAAAAAAAATAGAAAATTCTGTGCTAATGAATTCAGAGCACTCGAGGCAATGGGTATTTTTGTGCAGGATTAGTGGCGAAAGCCGAAACATGCGGTTTTGAGTTAATTGAATTTTTCTTGTTTACGCGCTTTTTATTGCGAGCGTTGTTGTTTTTCTCAAAACTCCGCAATTTTTAGGGCGCAATGTCCTCGACTTCAACCGCATTCCTGTTCTTTTTATCAATTTTATTGTGGTGAGTTTGTTTAAAATCTTCGTTAATAATTTAACGTTGTTTGTTTATTTAAGGTCCGACGGCTGCTCGGCACAGTCAAAAGACGTGCGCCGAAGACAATTGAACACACAATCACAAATTGTTGAACGTTTGTTTAACAACTATGATTCCTACTCCAGACCGCCAATCCGCGAAGACTCTGATCATTCGGCAATTGTCGTTATTACATCGATCCACATCAATCGCATTCAGTGGTTGACATACACTGCTGAAGTTGACTTGTACTTGCGCCAGCAGTGGCAGGACAGTCGCTTGTCGTATGATATTGACACACGAGAAGGAATTGACGGTAATAAGTGTTTAAAACCTTTTAAAACGGATATTTTTAGAAATTGCACTCCCTCAGAACAAAGAGATCTGGCGACCTGATACTTACTTTGGCACGGCACGTGAAAAGAGCGTTGGAACCGACAACCGAGACCGTTTTGTTGTTGAACCAACTGGTAAGTATTTTAAATGCATGTGAATTTAATTAATTTAAACATTCTAGGCGATGTTCGTGGCTCAGAACAACGTTTAATCGAAGTACCCGTTGAAAACAGCATTGCTTTCCCCTTCCAAAACCAGAAAAGCTTCCGCCTTCGACTTGCATCCTACAACTATCCAATTGAAGACTTGGTCTACCTTTGGGCCAATCATCCGCCCAGTAAGTTAACTTCTTCGTTTGCATTTAAAATCTTATTGTTTAGGAATCGTCCCCGTTGAAGTTTCAAGAGACTTGCTTGTAATGTGACTTTAGAAAGCATGCACTAAATTAAACTCTTTCAGGATGGAGAAGCTTATACCTTGACAGAGGCTTTTGTTGGAGATTGTGTCGGAAACTACACCGTTGGAATGTACTCTTGCATCGACGTGATCGTTACATTCAAAGGAGCTGCAACTGCGCCCATCTTCCAACTGTTTCTCCCATCCGTTCTGTTGGTTATCTTCTCGTGGCTCCAAGTAAGTCTGAACGTTTAACACGTTTAAATAATCTTTGTTCAGTTCTTCATTCATCCGTCATTCACAGTGCCGCGATCTTTTTCGGCAGCAATTCCATTCATTGCTTTCACGCTCCTCGTTGTCTTCTATCCTCAGCCACATGTAACATCATTTTTATGATTTTAAAATGCAATCTCTGCCGTTTTAGTTGCACAAGTCGGGAGTAGGAGCCACACAAGTCTGGCTAGTGTTCAGCCTCGGAATAACATTTTCATCCTTGTTGGAATACTTCTTGGTCATTTGCAGTAAGAGCAAAATTCGCCGATTGCCTCCGCCAATCACTACTCACTCCAATGAACACGCTCCTTTGTCCAACGCGGCTGAGGTTTGTAGTACAAATAGTTGCAATTTTACCAGTTATCGAATTTTAGGGAATTGAACTTCAATATGAGGGCAAGCGCGGAAACTTACAAGTTACCAGCACAATCGATGTCGTTTCACGTTTCATCTTTCCGCTCGTTTATATTGTTTTCATAGTAATCTTCTTTGTTTTTTATTTACTTTAAGTGCGCCAGACCTGACTGTTTTAATAAACCTCAATTGATTTTCACAATTGTTTAAACAAACTGCCAACAAATAAATTAGAAATTTACTCAACAACTCATTCCAGTCACAAATATATACAACCAATTGAATTAATTATTTGCACCTACAGCCGCAATAAGGACACGCGTCAAAGACAGCAAAGTACTCAGAGACGTGAGACAAATGGCCTCCATGCGAGCAAACCTTACAGACCGTAATCAGTCCTTTACATTCTTCATCACAAACCATGCAAATGATGGGAACAGGCCGGCACTTTGAGCAGTTGCTGTCCAAAGAATTACAATGTGTACACGAAACAACTTCTAAACACGACTTTAAAAGACACCCTGTTGACCAAAAAGTTTACGTTTTAAATCGGCATCATGTCGGTCATTCTTAATGCACTTGAAAAGTTCAGCGCGTTGGTTCAAAAAGCCCCATTGACACAACATAACACTGTATTCCAAGCAGATCTGTTCTAATCGATCTTTAAGCTCCGAAGTCAATCTGAAATTCAAGACATACTGACTGGCTGTTTAAATTAAGTTACCCGAATTGCTCTTTCTGGACTTGCTCAACTAACGTCAGTTCGTTATACTTTTCCAATTGCAAAGTTGAGTTTGAAGCTTCAGAATCGTGTTCTCGACTGTCAAGTTCAGGTTTTTCGGGCGGAAAGTAGTTTTGACGTTGTTCAAGAGAAGTTGAATTGGAGTTGTTGTTAGAGTTGTCTGAATAGTTCAACTCCGACTGGCTCTTCTTTATAACGTTCGGCTTGCTCATTCGATGATGAAGTGCAAGTTGTTCTCCAAATTTGTCACTAAACAATTGTTGTAAGTTGGGTTGTTAGACTAAGACAAACTTTTCTTTTGACATAAAGACCGGCAAGAACTTATCAAAACTTGGTATGTGCTTGATTGCCGATGTTGGAGCAGGCGTTGTCTAAAAACTATTTATTTACCGAGTTGATCAACATGTTACCTTTTTCTTGATCTCACGCAAGTCCCAATCAACCAGGTCGTCTATTGAACGCATCAGAATACAGAAAAGAATGGACGCTGTTTGAACATCAAATTTCATGTAATAGTACTCTATGAAGTAGAAGATGAAACGACGATCAAGCGGGTGAACACTTATTGAATCGATGTCTACCAAAGGCTTTTTGCGATGCTTTTTCAGTCTTCTCGGCTGATTTGCTCGTCTAAAAATATTTGCGTTAAAGCGTTTGCGTTTTGAATACAAAGTGGACCAAAAAATGCTAACACAAAAAATTGTTTGTATTTGAAACGTTCGATTGACTTTTTTGTTTTTTGTGTTAACGTTTTTTTGGTCAACCCAATAGTAACTAACCGCTCTTCTTCCGAATTAAAAAACTCATAGAGTATTTGCCACAATGAAATCAGTTCTTGTTTGTACGGTGCATATTTGGCAACAACCCACCTAAAAGGTGTGCAGTTATACAAAGCTGCTCATTTTATACTTACATATTGTGATAACAGACTTCAGAGACGCTTCCGCCAAACAGTCTATAATGCTGACCAAAAACACGAGAAACATTTTGGAAGATAGTTGTGTCCAAGATGATTATTGAATTTGGAAGTTGAGTGTCCAGTGAACTGTCTGCAGTTACACAACTAGTCATTGAGATTCCTCGACGACGGCGGATTGGCGACAATAAAGTTGTGCTTTTGCTGGTTTTGACCAGCGATGTTGACATTGATGCGGAATCTTCAAGAGTAACCGATGACAAACGCCGTCGAGTGTCTAAGTCCACGTCCGCTCTTGTTTCGTTGTAAAACATCGTGAACGAGTGATTTGTTTCTGGAATGTCATTTGCTCCCCGTTCCATCGTGTTTTGAGTGGCTAAAACTTGCTTAAATATTGGAGAGTTAACAAAAAGGTTACTGTAATCCGAAAGTGTCCGCATAAATGCTTGTTGAGTAGGTTCGTGTCGATTTAAAAACAAACGAGTAGGTTTTTTAGGCACATATTGCTCAACTTGTTGTGGAGAATCTAGTCTTATTGAGTTCTTTGCACTCTTGCTGATCAGGAGTCGAGAAATGTGTGCATTTTTGTTGATTGGTTCGTCAACTGATTTCGGTTTCTCGTCTCGACTGTTCGGAGTTATGTTAAATAAGCATTCAGTTTGCCCGAACAAGCACAAAAAGCCACTTTGACTAAATCTTCCACCGCCAAGTCGCGGAGATGGGACATTACTGTCGTATGGAGATGCATTTGCTGCAAATGATGACTGGCTTTCTTTGTCTGTAGACAAGAAACGTTCGGACAATCTACTGCTTTCAGACTCATCATGTGCCAGTGAATGACGACTTTGCTCCAAAATTTCAGCATTGACTGGGGGGAAGACCTAAAAGCTTAAATTTATCTCTTAAATGGAATGTTTGGGTGACAACTACAATAAATTTAAAAATTTTCTTCGCTGTGTTATTTGGAGTTATGCACTTTCCTTATTCTGCACCTACCCCTAAAAACACAGTCAACGCCAACAAAGTGAAGCACGCAGAATTTCCAATTGAAGGGTATGCAATCAACACTTCAAATATAGTTTTATATTATAGATCAATTCTGTACCGCCCGCTTCCGAGTAGTATTGATATATCAAAGCAAATATTTACATCCCTGTCAAGTCGCTTCAGTTATGTTATCAACAATGCATCAGCATGGTATCCATCTGAAACCCAAGATATTCTTGTTTTGGATTTGTTTTTAGGAACCGGAAAGTGAGTGTTTAAACACGAGTAACAAAATCATTAACCTATTTTATAGAATAATGTCTCCGGATAAACAACATGACGTTGCAACGATTTGGACTTGCATCTATTTGTCGTCTAATCGAGCGTTTTTAATCTATGAAACCTTGTCCAAATCAAAACAAGCTTCGGTCATTTGGATTGACTTTGAACGAGGAATTTACGGAATGGTTGGCACTTCCTACAACTTAACATTTTCTAGTATTGGATGGTATTATAATATTCCACGTGCAACGCCTTTGGTTCTATTTAAAACGTTAGGATCAGACGCCAAAGAACAATTGCATATATTTGAATTTGACGGTTCGTCTTTCGATGTCACATTACGAAGAGAAGTACCCGTTCCTATGAATTCTTTCTTATTTCATTCAACTAATGGACACTTGGTCTTCACACAACTGCGATGCAAAGATATGGAAAAAATAATAATTGGAAACTTTGCAAGAATCGAACCTAATAACTCGTTCACGGAGATTGAAAATACCGAAGTAGAAATTAATTTAAGTAAGCCCAAATCGGAATTGCCACACTTGGTAAGAACTGCTTTTTATTGATTTGGCGGAATGTTTTTAATCTTCCGTTCAGAGCATATCAATGGTTGAAACCTCATGGCACAACAGCAAAGCATTCCTTTTCATCAATTTAGTCCACGTAAAACAGCTCAAAAATCGTCACACATATCCTGCCATTTCTACTCCTATTGTGTTTACATTTGATCTAGATGAAAAATTGTGGTCCGAAATCCGCTGTTTAAGCTTTCCTCTCAACCGTGCTTATTATCAATTTCATGTAGACGAAAAAGCCCTTCTAACTGTCATCACATATTCAGAAGCCAAAAGTAACAGTGAAGAAACTCGGGCCTTTCGAGTAATGTCGCTAAGAATCCCATTAAAGTGTCCGGATAACTTATTTAATCTGTGTTGGTTTAAAACTCGAGAGTATAAACTAGAGTCAACTTTAAAGTCTCTGATCACTTAATCCGTTCAAATTAATGTTTTAAATAAAGTAAGTTAAAACCTACATGAATCGAATCGGTTATTGGCTGGAGTTGAAGAAGAGTGCGTGCCAGTACGCTTAAGTTGCTTTCCTTTCTGTGTTGTTTCCACGCTTCTTCGCTCAGTTGATTTAACAGCATTTTTGCAGTTTGCAGATTCAGTGGCGAGTCTTTTTTGAGCAACTCGATAAACACAAAACCGTTTTCTATGAAGTTTCGGTGAAATCGGATCTCAACCGAAATCTTTTTGTAGATTCCGAAATGAGAATACGAAAGACCAATGGCAGCACCTAAAATTAATCTTAGTGATTTACAATATCAAAAAACTTACGTTGAAAGTTCACTTCGTTACAAGACAATCCAAGCAAATTAAGTTTTCTGACGGAGTTCAACTCAAACAGTAAGTCTTCACAAGCTATGCTTGGAGCTCGCAGCCAGCAACTCCAACTCTTTGCATTAGATTCCACAACACAGTTGCTTCTGAATTCAGACGAGTCTAGAGGGTTACTACTTTTAGGCTTCGGTACATTTGGATGAGTTCCGCGTACACTCTTTTTGCTAACTAACGCCATTTGATCAATAGCCTCATCTTCAGCATTCCGACTTATTGGCGCTCGCATCATTACAGTTTCAGTCTAAACAGTTGTGTTAAGTGTGACTTAAAATATTCAGTTACCTGTATGTTTGGAACAACCAGATGTCGGAACAAATTGTTCTTCTTCGACAACGTGAATAGATACTGATTTTGTGAAGTAGTTTTTAGCCAACAAAGATCAATGAAGTCGGTAACGTTGTGACGAAGCTCTTGTGCATTGCCGAATGAGGTTATTTGCCACAATTTAACACTTGTTTCGAGCTTTCCAGACGACGCAAAATTGAGACCGGCAAAGACATCACCGTTTTGCTTAAAGCGTCAAATTGATTTGTTTGTTCTTTTGAAGTGCTTACAGAGAAGACAAACTTTTTGATATTTGAGTAATCGAGTATGTGTGGCTGGATAGTTTCTGTCGAACAATTCCACAACTTTGCCTCGTTTGTCGTTGACGTAACCAAAACATTGGAATCAGTGGGATGAAGTTCCATTGTTAATATTTGTCGTTCATGGCCAGAAGAAACAAATTGTCGACAAGGAGCTTTCATGTTCTACAAACGGATTTGGTTTACTGGGTCAAAGTGTCTTATTTACCCGAACGTCGAAACATCGAATGTCAGTTACGTGAGCAGTATAGAAAAAGTTTTCAGCGGCGGGTGAAAATTTCGCTTGAGTGGCACCAAACAATAATGGAAGTCTACTTTGCGAACGAGAATCGACTAAAGTAACCGATTCAGCAGTAGCAACGATTGAGCGATTTTCATCAAAATGGTCAAAATCGAAATCAGTTATGCGTGTTTTGGCTACAGACAACACCTTCGAAGAACCTTGCCAAAATTCCACATTGTATCTATCCTATAAAGCAAATTGAATACGTTTGATTTGATATTTTAAACGTTACAACTGCTGCAAAAACATTTTGTCGTCGAGGATGACATCGTATCATTCGGACTGTTTTGTTTACAGGTCTTCGCTTTCTTTCTGAACTGCCATTTTCGGTGTTTAAGTAAATAAAGTCGTTTTGGCTAAAGTTTAAATATAAAGTTATACCTCTAAAACTACACTCACTCCGAAATAACCAAAGTATTTCCATTAACCGAGCAATCTAACGCCGTACCGCCATTGATATCCAAATTTGGAGCAAATTCATCACTACGTCGAAAAGTGAAAACACTATTCATCTGAAGTTTACTTTTATTTGATTTATTCGAGACATTCAACAAGAATAAGGTACTTAACGGATGTTTACCGAATTGGAAACAAGTTGATTGAGCAAATAATTTATTCTAATCATAAAATCAAAAAGGTTTCGTGCACTCAATAAAGCCGCTGTGATATAGATATTTAAGCATTGAGTTTGGATTGCCTGTGTAAGTTGAACTAGGATTCACATCTTTGCCTTCAACACATTCAATATTAAAGCCAATTTGAGCGGCGATTTTGCAGATTTCATCAAACGGCAATTCCAATGAGCAATCGTCTTCGTTTTCAAAATGATAAGTGAGCGGTCCGTAACAAATCCAGCTTCCTCCCGGCTTTAAAATTTTGTAAATGATTCGCATATATTCAATTGGGTTTTTCGCCGTGTCCAGGAAGAAGACGGTAGCTACACAGTCGAAAACTTCTGATTGGGATCCATAAACTCCAACGAAATCTCCTGCACACATGCTAAAGTTGTTTGGACGATTTTTATTGAAGCTTGATGATGCAACACTGTCAGGAAACTTTACAGGCTAAAATGGAACTTATTTTAAAAACATAGGTTTAAAAAACAACAACCTTGAGTGCGTCTTCATAACTCCAAACGTTTGAAAACTCCAGTAAGTACGGGTAAATTGTAAATTCTTCGACCTTAAAAACAGATTTAAATAACGACTGAAAGTTCAATAAAACCTCTTGACAGCAATTGAGCATATAATTTGAAGTCAAAATCATGAAGAAACTGAACTCGTTGCCACAGACGCTGAAGCCTTCGTTCATTAGATCATAATTTAATCTGCCTAGTCCGCAACCGGGAATTAAAATGTTGATTTTGCTTCGGTCCGACAGTGTTCGGATACCGAGCTCGAATTGCTGAAGGTATTAAATGCTATATAAATGAAGTTTAATATCTCACCTCTCATGCAACGATCATAAGAAGTTCGGCGCTCTTCTTCTCCGTCTTTGCTCCAGTCACGAACAATTTGCTTTAGCGTTGATTGAGCTTTTGACATGTAGTGTTCAGATATCAGTGAGTTGCCGCCCATTTTTTCATAAGCCTTCTTAAAAGACAAAGAATTGCCAAAAAGATCAGAACCGGCATTGACTATTTGCTCGAGGAAATGTTGATTGGCTTTTGCGCACACCAAAGCTTTGTTAACGTGGGCTTGAAGAATTGGCGCCAAGATTCGTTTGTCCTCAACGCTCATAGCTCTAAAATCACAGGTAAATAAACTTTAAAGATGCAAATAAGAGTTACTTTAGCGCTTTCAAATGACGTCTAAATAAAATTGAAGCGTGCTTCTCGTAGAACAGCATTGCATCGATAACCTTTTCAATAGCATCGACTTCATCATTTAATTGTTCTTCTGTTAAATCATGTTCGGAACTGGATTTTGCCTCCATGATATAGCTGATTAGAACAAGAATAAATAAAACTCAATAAAGATCAAGAACAACTCCCTCGTGAACAAACATTTTCCTTAAAAAATTTAAAGACATGACCGCATGCCAATTCTCACATTTTAAAAGGACTACATAACAGTTTCCCACATAAAATTCCCATATAAAACCAAGCAATGGATATTATAAGTGTTTATTCAGTTCGATTCATGAGACCGATTCACTAGAACATCGACCAAGATTAAATTAACAGCTTAAATTAGAAACGAAAGACCAGGCTTAATTCAAGTGCTTAAATTAAGAGTTTATTATCTCAACTCGACAAAATCACAAAGTGTTTATTAAACGAAATTGAATAGCTTTCGCAAAAGGCTAGGCATTTGCTCTCGCGACACCTTGTCGTCGCTCGATGAGTAAATTTCCAACCAACTTGTCGACAGCTTCGTTTCCAGCAGTGACCAAATCCTTTTTCTTGTTGCTTTGACATTTGGCGAGAAGAGAGTTACAACACTAGAAATGAAAAAGTTGAATGCGGCGTAAAATTCAGCACTTACCAACACAATTCCATAATAAGCTCGAGCACCAACATTCAATTTAGCTGCCTTTTCATAGTAAACCTTTGCTTGTTCAATATTCTCGGGACCGCCTTGAGTGTAACGAAGATCAGCAATAAAGCAGTGAAAAACACCATTACGAGGCTAAACAAACTTATATCAATAAACACTTCTAAAGTATACTTACATTTGCCAACAAAACTTCTTCAAAGCAAAAAATGCCACGAGCAAAGTCCGATTCTTTGAGATAAAGTCTGCCAAGTTCGGCCCAAGCTTCTGAGTCGTTGACAAAGTCGTAGAGGTACTGATTCAATTCATTGATAGCTTCCAGGCGTTGTCCTTGGCTGAGAAGTGAAGCGATTTTTCGTTTACGAACAGCCTAAACAATTATAGTTTTTAATTTGACAGCAAACGCTTACTGGTTCTTCCATATTTCAACACAAAAATTGCAGAAACAGAGTAAAATGTCTTGTTGAAAATAAATTTTGTTACTTTTGGAAACTGTGTTTTCACATTTTTACATTAGTTAAAAAGCCAACTTACTCCGTTTGTTTCGTCCGCTTCCAACAACTTGTCGTACAAATAGTTGGCTTCTTCATGTTTTCCCAAAGCTTCCAAACGCAAAGCCTGCAGTTTTGTTACACGAGAGCTTTTTGGAAATTGAACATTTAAAACTTGGAGACACTCAATTGCCAAATCGTGGCGAGAACAATCAAGTGAAGCAATCACAACCTGTTCCATTATTGGCCATAACTCATCAGCTAAACGGCCGCTGTCACGACTCAAAACATGCTCCCAAATTTCAACAGTTTCTTCCGATCGACGTGCATGTTCTTCTCGCCACTTTTTCAGTGTTTGTCTTGCTTCTAAATTTAAGATTTGAATGTTAAAATTGCTAACTAAAGAAACCTTCAAACGGCACATCAGTCCAATCAGATTCGTTGAGCATCTATAAACAAGTTATCAATATGTTTTTAAAATATTGACTTTAAGTATTTAATTGAAATAAACATTTAACATCCGACATAAGCTGAGCGTAATTCTTTATTGTACTACTTTAAAACGAATAAGGCTAATGAAGACGGCCAAAATCTATTTGGCTAAGGCTAAGACGCTAATTGAGACAAGTAATGAGAGCGGCAAAACAATTTGTCGACACGTATTTATGCTATAAAACACTGGGCTACATTAAATAGTAGTAGATAGTTGACTAAGTAAAGATCAATATGATCCAATCTGTGTCCTAAGAATTTAGTCCATTGACGGATAGCGCCATTCTCTGAGCGGTCCATTAGCTTCCTTGATAGTTTGAGGCGATGCCCAACGAAGAACCTAAAATGCAACAAATAACACTTATAAAGCATATGAACACTAACGTAGTGAGGTCCTCCAGCTTTGTCGTTTGTTCCAGAAGCGCGTGCACCTCCTAAACACAAAGAATATTTCTTAACAGTTAAAGTAATGCTTACCAAACGGTTGTTGCCCAACAACAGACCCAGTACTCTTGTCATTAATGTAAAGATTGCCAACTGCATCTCTGAGAACACTGCGAGCAGTTTCCAAAAACTTCTTGTCTTGAGCGAAAACAGCACCTGTCAAGCCGTACGGAGTGAAGTTTTTAATACGGCGAATCAATGTATCAGCCTCATTGTCTGGATAAACAAATGCAGTAACAATAGGGCCAAAGATTTCCTAAAACTCGATTAACTTAGTCAAAGCAATAATAACAAACCTCTTTCAGCAATTTGGAGTTAACATCAGTAACTTGAATGAGGGTTGGTTGAATGAAGTAGCCTTTAGAGTCATCATATTTTCCGCCAAAGATTACTTTGGCTCCATCAGCGCCACTCTGAGCAAAATCAATGTAAGACTTGTTTCGAGCAAATGACTTAGCATCAATCACAGCAGACATAAATACAGAACCATCACGAACCTAGACAGCCATGATAAAGTGCGAACATAAAACCAAAAGACTTACATCACCAACTTTGACTTCTTTGACTAATTTGCTCAGGCCTTCGCTGATTTGAGACCACAAGCTTTCAGGAACGAATAAACGTGAGCAAGCACTACATTTTTGACCAGAGTATTCAAAAGCAGATCTCAAAGTTCCGAATACAACAGATTCAGCATCGGCAGTCGGATGAACAAAATGGAAGTTTTTGCCGCCGCATTCTAAACAACCAGTAATTATTGATAAAACGCCTAAAATTAAGAGCAAGCATTTTCAAACGGGTGCACTGAATGACCGCCAAATTATGCAGACGCGATTGTTTTTTTACAGCGCTACTCATTTGTTCATTTTTGGTTTTATCAGTCGGTGCGCTTAATTTTCATGTCGCTTAATTTTAATGCGCTTTCACTAATTTACTTACCTCCAATCAATCTTGGGAACGTTTCATAGCGATCAAGATGCTCAGATGTCTTTCTCCACAAATACCTAAAATTCAGAATAGTCATCTTAACTTTGCGCTAAATCCTCACTTGAAAGTTGGTACAGATCCAGTGAAATTCAAAGCGGCAAAGTGTCGGCTTTCAGTAACCGTATTTCCGAAAACTGGCCCATCGGAAGGCAAATAAGAGATAATGCCCGGCGGAACACCTAGGCGTGCGTTGTCATTACTCATTTCATAAATTTTGCCTAGTTACCTGCTTCCTCGAGGATTTGGTAAATAATGTAGTTGCTTAAAACGGCAGTGTCTGAAGGTTTCCATAAAACAGCGTTTCCCTAAAATCGATAGATTAATATTCTCGTATTATCCAAAAGCATTACCATTAAAGCAGGCGCCGATGCCAGATTTCCTCCAATTGCCGTGAAGTTGAAAGGCGCAACAGCTGCAACAAAACCTTCAAGTCCTCGATAGATCATATTGTTAGTTGCATTTGAAGTGTCAATTGGTTTGTATTTCGCAGCTTCCAAAGCAAAATAAGAATTAAATCGCAAAAAGTCGACCAATTCACAAGCTGCATCAATTTCTGCCTGCACAATGTTTTTTCCTTGACCCAACATAGTCGTAGCGTTTAGAGCCATGCGGTATTTAGACGCACATAAGTCAGCAGCGTGCAAGAAAATGTCAGCTCGTTTTCTAGAGTATTCAAATATTACGGCTTTTATCAATCAATACTTACTTCAACGGAACTCGATCCCACTTCTCGCGAGCTTCCAAACCAACTTCAATTGCATTACGAATATCATCAGGAGAAGCATAAGTAAATTTGGCTATAACATGCTTGTGATCGAAAGGCTAAAAACGCTAACTAAACGTGCTATAGATTCTAAATGCTCACCATAACTTGTTTTTGATCCAAATTTCGAGTAATTCGCTCCTTTCCGATGCAAAGTGGAACTTCAACAACCTTGTTGGCGTGTTCTTGCAAAGCCTTTTCTAAGTCTTTCCTCTCAGTACTTCCTTTTTTGTACTCCAAAACTGGCTCATTTATTGGCTTCTTCATGAACTGTTCCGACGTAACATTTCTAGAATTGAAATGGTTAAAGAACGTTTGAATTTTAAAATTAACTTACGCATAAAAAGACGAATATCGAATGCCATAGGCGCAGATTTTTGAAGCTTTTGGCGTCAGCATTTTGTGCCCTTCCACAAAACCTAAAAATGATAGATTGGAATGCGGAATGCGCGTTTAAATAACAAACAACACGTGCCGGAAGAATAAGGGCAGGTTCAGGCAGTAATAATAAGTTTATCAATCAAAGCGCAAATAAACATTTAAGAAATTAGACACGTGGGACTGATAGCGCATCGCGCCACAAACAAGGTTGCAAAAACAAATAAGAGCAAAAATCAATCACACCGACGCGTTGAAAAATGCAAAATTTAACGGCTCGAAATAAACTCTGTTTGCATTCTCGAAAATCAATTTTGAAAGCGTTCGCTGAAAGATTTTTATTTTTGAAGAAAAGCATAAGGGAAGCAATAGTTTATAAATGGAAACAAACGACATTGTCTTCACATCGATTGCAACTCTTAAGCCATGCACAATTGCACAGGTGAGCAATAAAAAATCCAAGAATCAATATAATTGTTCGTTTTAGTCGAAAATAGGTTATGGAAGTTGCCGGTCAGCGGATGAATTTGAAAAGCTTAAACTGTGCGGCGAGGGATCATATGGAGTTGTTTGGAAAGGTTTGGAGAAATCAACTGGAAAAGAGGTAGAAATTTTCAAATTTCGGTTAAGAAATAACTGTTGTGTTTAGTTTGCACTCAAGAAATTGCGCTTAAAACCAAACGAAGATGTCTGCATATCAGTTATTCGGTAATCATTTGTGGTTGTAATTTAAGTTTCAATGTAATTTCAGGGAGATTCATGCATTGAGAAGTTTGAAGCATGAAAATATTGTCCGACTTGAAGATGTAGTTGTTGGAAAAATGATGCACAAAATTTTCTTGGTCATGGAATACTGTGAAATGGTAGTTTTAAACTTATTGATAGTTAACTCACTTTTAAGGTTTAGGATTTGGCATCTATTTTAAATCACATGCAAGCACCGTTTTTGGAATCACAAGTCAAATGTTTATTGCTTCAGTTATTCGAAGGATTGGATTATTTGCATTCTAGATTTTATGTGCATCGTGATATTAAATTGTCTAACTTGTTAATGAAAGCTGACGGAATATTGAAAATTGGAGATTTTGGGTAGCGCTTTATAGCGACTTTATTGTTAAAACAAGTTATTTATTTAGTTTGGCACGTTTATTTGGTCAACCAAACATGGCAATGACAAATGGGGTTGTTACATTGTGGTATCGTGCCCCGGAATTACTGTTGGGCAGCGAATTTCAAGGAACTGGAATTGATATGTGGTCATGTAAGGCTTTGGTGATTTTTTCAAAGTAACTTATTCGATTTTTAAGGCGGATGCATAATGGCTGAATTACTTTTGCATAAGCCGTTCCTTGCAGGCGATACAGAAATAGATCAGGTTTGTTTTTGTTCGAAGCAAGCATTTGTCAATTGCATGTTTTAGCTTCACAGAATAATTGCGATGTTTGGAACACCGACGCCGAAAATATGGCCTGGTTTAAATAAGTTGAGCTTTCCGAAAGGATTTCTTCTCATTGAGCAGCCATTTAACAACTTGAAGAAGCATTTTCCAACTCAGAGCAACGAGTGTTTAGATCTTATGTACACATTGTTCGTTTACGATCCAGAGAAACGTGCCAGCGCTTCCGACTGTTTTGATCATCCCTATTTTGATACTCATCCCTTGCCTTGCCGTCCGGATTTGATGCCTTCGTTTCACAGTCTCATGCAGAAACAGCGCAAACTCAATTGAATCTTACTTGTTCTATTTGTTTGAGAGATTTTTACGGAAATAAATGTGTTGTTCAAGCTTTTTGCCGATTAATAGGAATGCCGCTGTACTTCAAAATGGCTTACCTTTTGACCCAATAATGGCTTTATCCGTTTTCTTTTCGTAGATCTTTCAAGTGGAGATCAACACGCTATTGCTTGTTCGGCGGATATTCGGGCGCTTTTGTCAAAAGACCGTACACGCGCCGCACAATCAACTCAATATACTTGTTCTAGCGCTGCCGCCTGGCTCTTTGAAATTCGGCGTTATAGTTGATTAAGTGCTAATAACTGGTAGCAAACTTTTGGGAAGCGAAAGCCTATCAAATTACTCGAAGATGGTGCGGCGTCAAGACTGGGTAAATACTTGTTTGAAGAGCTAATGTGTCGTTGTTATGGCCAATAAGCGCGCAACGACAAACACGCTCGGTCGGTATTCTGTTTCAAAATAGAAACTTTTGAAGTGTCATTGAGTTGTGCGAATGCAATTGTCTAACAGCAAAATAAGTAATTGTAAATGAGTTTATTGTCGAGTTTCAAAAAACATTCGTTATTCATATGGACGAAAAGAAATTCCATTCAAGTTAGACTTGTTTGTCAGTTCGTTGTTTTGAACTTCTAAATGAGCTTCGTCTACGCCAGTGTCCATACTTGACTCAATTTTTCTTTGTTGTGAATCTTGCTGAATACGTCGGCTTTTGGCTCTGCAAGATGATATAGTTTTAAAAATGATCTCACTTGTAATGATTACCTCCGATTTGAAAACCAGACTTGTATTCTCGCTTCTCTAAAAACAAGAGCACTTCAATTTAATATTTTAAAAACATACGGTAATCGAGTAATCCTAACCAATTCCTGCCTCTCTTCATTTGTCGGATAAATTGAATGTGAAAAGGCTTCTTCGAGAAGACGCAGTTGGTCTAAAAAGACACTAATTAAATTGTGGAAACGTCCATTTAAAAATACCTGGAGAGAAACTACTGCGTGAGCATCGTCGACTAGCTGCGTTTTGATGGCGACCCAAAATTGAATGGTCGTTTGAGAGGTTTTGACTTAGTGAATACGCGTTGTTTAGCATTGATTGTAGGTAGAAAAAATGAGGTAGTGAGAAGTTCTGTGGAATAATCGGAGCAGGCGTTATGTTAACTTTTGCTTCAGTTGGACTGTTGGACTGAGATGATGTGCTACATGGATTGTTGAAATTTGTTGGATTCGCAGCCAAACTTGGAAGGGGGCGAAAACAATTGGACGCTCGGATAATCATATGCAAGTTCTCAGCAGTCCTTTCTGCTGCTCGAGTTCTCAGAATCCGATTAATTGAGCTTACACTTGGCGGCTGTTCACAGACCTCTAAAAGCTGGCAGTTTACCAATTACAGTGATCCAAACAAACCTTCACCGATCAGCTTTTCGCGAATCTCCCAAGCAAAGATGGTTGGATTTTCGCGTTTGTACTGTTCAATTTTTGCAATCACTTTAGGCGTTGCAACCTGCAATCGTTTAATTTAACATCAACAAACAAGTTGATTTTTTATTACTTTGGGCTTGGTTCCGGGAGCTATAGTTGAAGGTGTATTTGAAGGCTCATTCTTGCATGGCGACGTACCAAGTCCAAGCCGCTTAATTGTTTTGTTGCCTAAACATGCGGATTTAAACTCAAACATAAAAGCCAATTTAACATACCCCATAAATGTAGCAATTGTTCTTGTGATAAAGCAGGAACACGAGGTTGTTGTTGATTGCTCATTAGACGAAATTGTTAGCTTCGGCAATATCAATTGAAATACGGTAGGCGTCGACCGCAAGACAATAATCGGACAAGCTGACTATTTGTCTGCTTTTGAGCCGCAATACCGAGCATCCGCCAGCCAATCACTTTCTTCACCGCGCCTACCACTTCAACGCGGTCGGACTTGTTAATGAGCGAAGCGAGACAAGATCCGCCGCATGGCAAATCCTTTTGTGCTTTCAAGATGGCCTCGCAATTAGCAGATCCGTCAAATATTGTTTTTACACTATTGAAGCTGAATGATCAAATAGAATGTTTATTGAAAAAAAATAATTGACTGTGCTGCTAAATATTAGCCAAACAAATAAGCTCATAAAAATCTAATAGGCATTCACATCATCTAAACGCTCTTTTAATTCGGCGACGTTTCCAGCAGGTATCGAACACGAATAATTACTGCACACCATAGCTGTGGGGTCTTTAAATGACTGTGCAATTTCTTTTACATGTTCATTTTTTGAGCAAATCAGGCCATCTGAAACGATTAAGTCAATCAATTAGTTAGTTGAATCGTTTAAAATCTACCTTTCTTCGAATTGTTGACATAGATCAAGATGCGGTTTGGAATAAACCGTTCATTAATTACATCAAGCATTTCACGGCATTCTTTTGAATTCTCGTCATTTCCGGTAACAATTATCTGAATTTATATGAATGAGTAAAACGTTTTAAAAGGAAATGTTACTTGGACTGTAGACATTTGCAATCGTTCAACTGCGGTAAGTAGTAACGGCATTGCATGAGGAGACTTGTTGAGTAAGGTTCCAGATCCTCGGACAATATTGTTTGCCTTTTCTTTAAATTCTTTTTGGTCAAATATTTCGCCAAGGCGGAGACAATTTAGTGCCGCAATTGAATTAGCTCCCGGCTCAGCTCCATCTTGTTCTAAACAATTAATATAACTTTAAATCAAATTTGATAGAAGCAAGCTACCTGGTTTTGTTCGAACAAACGTTTCAGTGCTGTTAGACGAAGTGTAAAAATAGCCACTGTTAGCTTCGTTGTCAAAGAAATTGTCGTCGAAGACTTTTTGTGTTTCAAGTGCTAATTGGAGATAACGCTCATCAAACTTAACTTCGTAAAAGTCGATACAAGTTTGAATAAACGAAGCAAAGTCGTCTGCGTATCCATCTATATTGGTTTCACTCTTTACAAAGTTGCCTTCTTCGTTGACGTAAGCACTCCGAATCATTGATCCATCATCTCGGCGCAAGTTCTTAACAATGAATTCAAATGCTTTCTCAGCCATTTCCAGGTATTCTTGTTTGTGCTGCGGTAGAGCTCGACTTGCAGACAATAATCCGGAAATCATCAAGCAGTTCCATGAAGTCAGAATTTTGTTGTCCTAAATAAATTACTTAAAAATATATTATTAATTTAAGTTACCAGATGTGGCCGAGGGCGCTTTTCACGATATTTCTTCAATTCTGCGTGACATTCATTTAAAGCCTTCTGGAAATCAGTCAAAGACATTTTGAACTCTTTTGCCAACTCCTCCAAAGGTTTGGTTCTTAACAGCACATTTTTGTTTGTAAGCTCTCCGTGTGCATCCTAAAAACACGGGTCATTTAAATGTTAATTGCCACATTTTTACAATTTGTGGCGGAACGTTTCCATTTGGTTCAATGTTGTATGTTTCTGCAAAGACTTCGTTCAATGTGATGTTTTCGTTGCCGGCTGGTGCAAAATCGCCTAGCACTTCGTCAATTTCGGCACTCTCAAAAACGTAAAAGCTGCCTTCAATCTTCTTTTTGCTGTCGACGTTCGGCAACGAATCCGCATCTTCGGCACAAAAGAATGCACCTTCCTTGCTCGTCAAATACTCTTTTACATAAGAAACGATGCCTTCGATGACCAACTGATAATCTTTGCCCAACATCTGTGCTTGCGAATAAACAGTTAATAATTGTCCTTGGTCGTATAGCATCTTCTCAAAATGCGGGACATGCCAGCGTCCATCTACGGAGTATCTGTGGAAGCCTCCTCCTAAAACACATAATATTCGTTCAAAAGTTTGAATGTGTTGTCTGTATACCGATGAAATCATGAATTCCGCCGTCTCGGATCTTGTTGAGTGTGTGGGACAGCATTTTCATTGCCGTTATTGAGGTTTCAGCGTTCTTGTGCAATGCATAATATTGAGCCAAGAAGAGAAGATTTGCTAAACAAAACAATTTAAATTAAGTGTTGAAGGGTTCTTACAAGGCTCCGGGAATCTCGGACCAGTCGCTCCAAATCCGCCGTTTGTTTCGTTAAAACTGCTGCGAAGTGTTTCGAAGCATTTATCGACTACATTTTTAGCAATAATTTCTCCTTCAAATTCTTTTGGCTGGAACGCCTTCTTCAAAATGCTTATTAAGTACTCGGCATGTTCTTTTGTGTTTTGAGGATCTTCTTTCCACTAAAAGTGTACGTTATTGAACATATTTATATTGAACAGCACTACCTTGTCGGAAACCAATTTTAAAACAGAAGAAAATCCAGTTTGATGTGGCGTGTCGTTCGGCGGAAAATAAGTTCCTACAAAATGACTTTGTTGATATGCTTTAAAATAATAACTGACCTCCAAGGAACGGCTCTTTAGTTGGCGTAATGAAAACACTCAATGGCCAACCACCATGTCCGGACATCGATTGGACGAAAGTCATGTAGTGCTTATCTATGTCCGGTCTTTCTTCTCTATCGACTTTGATAGAAATGAAATTGTCGTTTAGTAGTTTGGCAATAGCTTCGTTTTCAAACGACTCGTGCTCCATAACCTGAAAATAACAAATTTCTTTTAAAAATATTGCTTTCAGCTAATTACATGGCACCAATGACAAGTCGAGTAGCCAATTGAAAGAAATATTGGACGGTTCAACTCTTCCGCCTTTTTAAATGCATCTTCACACCAAGGATACCTGAAAAACAATACTGTTAGAATGACTGATCAATATAAAATGTTTACCAGTCAACTGGATTGGTTTTGTGTTGAAGCAAGTACGGAGACTGTTCGTTTGCCAGTTTATTCAAAGTACTCATCTTTCTCAAAAAGTTAAAACGATTTTGATGCGCAGAAAGAATTCTACGGAACGAATGCATTGAAAGAAAACAAATAAACAGTAAACAAGAAGCGGCAAAATGCACAACGCAAATATTGCCAAACAAAAGTTGTCTGTGTATGTCAAAATATGTTTTTCTCACACTTTCTGATCACTTTGTAAAGCCACATACTCAAACAACTCAAAAGTAAAGAATTCAAAAGTCTGTTTCAATTAATGAGTTTTTTCACAAATGCAATTTGCGCATTCAATGCCACTTTTAAACATCACTAGCCAATCGTTTGACAGTGATTTTCAACATTCAACTGCTGTGTGGTTTTTGAAATGTTAGTGACATCTTTAATTTCGAGATTTTCATGCCTTTTTGAAACAGGATTTGCGTAAGATGGCGCAAGAGAGACTTGTTCGACCGACCTAATTTTGAACACGCTAGTGAAAGCGGTTTTCTTTTTTGCAGCTAGCTTTTGGGTTAATCCAAAATCAGATCCGGCAAGATGCTAATGGCGAGAGCCGATGTTCTTATTAGCTTGAAGCGCGCTCATTCATTTTCAACCCGAAGGTCAGCATGCGCCGCGGTTTGCAATTTCTTATTACTGTCGTAACTTTTGGGGTGGCAATCGGCCAAGCGGTAAGACTTTAAAACGTTAACTTTTAATTGTTTTGAGTTCAGAATGACTTGAACTTTTGTACCAAATATGCAACATGTCGATCGAACGCAAGAAGTCAGCTGATGAAGTGCACAGGCGGCATCAGTCAAATGATTCTGGCCAAGCATGCATCAAACATCAATGTTAAAGACGAAGCCGAAAAGATCAAACTTTGCAACAAGAGTAAGTTAGGAACATTTAGATTCTGTATTGACAACTGCTTTTAAGGATATATACATTTCTTCATCAGCTCCGTGAGTGAATACGAATTTATTGACAAAAAGATCCTCGAATGCACGAAAAGTGCTCATTCAAATACAAACCCACTGGAAAAGACTCAAGTAAGTTTAAAACGATATTGATCACAAATAATAGTTGTTGTTTAGGAGCTGATTTGCCAAGCAATTCACAAAGAAACCGACTTTGACAACGCAGCAATTCACGGAATTCAAAAAAACTCCGAGTGCTATCAAGTCTACGAGTCAGAGTTGAACCGTTGCAATTTAATTCGAGATTGTTGTCCGCAGTTTGAGAGCTGTCGTGACAAGGTTGAGAAGGAGAGCGGAATTCTTTTAAGAGAAAAAGGCATCGTTTGGAGAATCAAGAAATGCATTGACAATCCGGTACGATCTTTTAACAATCCTTCATAATTTAACTTTTAATATGTTTAGGCCTTGAATGAAACATTACGGGCACATGACGATGTTGTCGCTCCTTCAACATCAACTCAAGGTCCTAATCCACTTGAAGCACTATTGCCGCATCCCACGCCTGTTCCACGAACCAAAAATAACACGCTCACTGCTAATGGACGTATTTTTGTCATTAAACCACCTCAGAAGGTGTCCAAAAGAGCTCAAAGACGAGCACGTCGCAAAGAACAACGAGAACAAAGAAGACAAAAGTTCCGAGAGCAACAAGAAAAGATCAGAGAACAAAGAAAACGGATTAGAGATGAGCCAAAGAAGATCAAAGAAGTTCCAAAAGCTGCCAAACCAGTTATTGAGACTACAACTATAAACGTCGAATTCATTGCTCAAGAAGTTGCAAGAAGATTACAAGAATACAAAGCTACTCAAACAACCCAGCCAGTAACCGAATCAACTCAGCAAGCAACTGAATCGATCTACTCAAGCAGTAACTGAATCGACTACTCAATCAGCAACCGAATCGATCTACCCAGGCAGTAACCGAATCAACAACTGAATCAGCGATTAAATTAAATGTCACTCAAGACGACTCAACAAAAATTGAAGCTTCAAAGAAAGAACAAAAAACTGACGAAAAGACTTCAAGCAATGTAAGTTTTTTCTTTTCAATTTAATCATCTCAAACAAACATTTTTAGTCAATATTGAATGAGATGCTGTGTCGGCAAACATCCGAGTGCATATCTATCCTACAAAATGAAGAGCGTGAATGTGACATTACATTCGGACAAGATAAGTCGGATGAAAGTGGAATCAAAGATCTTGAGATTCGCGCCATCTTCTTGAACAACTCACAAACCGATGACTTGCAAATTCGACGTAAATGTTTGGCCAATGTAGACAAGGAAACCCAAAAACACCTGATTCATCTCAAAAAGCAAATTAAAAAGCAAGACGAACAATGCGCATATGATAATGCTCCAGACAACTTGGATTTGGGTGGCTGCCAGAAAATTGATTTGTTGAGCGAGTTTTCATTGCTCAAACGCGCAAACTCTGATCAGCTAATTGATTCGTTAGATAAATGCAAACGTCGTCTTGTTACATTCAGGCAAGTTCTTTTAGCAACTTTAAAACTTAAAGACTTTCTTTAGACACAAATGCGAATCTCTAAAACGTTGCTGCCCACAACGCACCAGTTGCGCTCAATCGAACCAGAGCGAAGAGGTTCACAAATTCGTTGCCATCGAGGACCAATTAAAAATGGAGCAAATCCTCTGCGAAACACGATTGCAGCGAGTCCATGACGGAATCTCTCGTTAAATTCAACTAACTTAATAACTAATAATTATGGATGAGCTTTATAAAGTCGACTGCTTATTTGAATTATTCACTTTATTCAATAATGTTAAAATTGCCTCCAAACTGGCACATAATCAACAATTGCAAGAGATGGATGCATAGTTACAAAGACACGTAAGAGTCTCGAGAATAAACCGCTTTAGAATCCACATAAATTACAACATTAAATAGAATAGGTTATTGTAGCGGGCGTTAAAACTTGTGAACATAACTCGCCCGGTTGTCTAAGAGTACAACTCATCATCGTCGTTTGCGCCTCCGGCTGGCTGTCCTCCAGATGGCTGGCTTCCTCCTTCAGACGGGAATTTGAACGAAGACCCAAATCCACGGCTTTGCTGCAAAGTCTGAGCAAACATTTCGTACTTGCGAATGTCATTGTCAGAGACAGAACGGCGAGCAAATCGCATAGCCTAAAAACAGCAAATAAACACCTAATTAGAATATGAAAGACTCAATTACCTCTTCGAAGTGAGCACGAGTGATCTCTGGAACCGGATCAACTGGGTTTTCGTCCATAGCTTCTTCTCCACGAGCCAAACGCTTTTGTCTTTCCTTCTCTTGAGCAATTTCCTTCTCAATGCTTTCACGAATGGCGAGTTTGCAAGCACGTTGGGAGATTTCAGTCAAATCAGCGCCTGAAAATCCAACGGTGCTCTTGGCCAAGAAGCCCAAATCAACGTCTTTGGCGATCGGAGTCTTGCGCAAGTTAGATTTGAAGATCTGCAAACGGCTTGGCTCATCAGGCAATGGAATGTAAATGAGCTGATCCAAACGGCCAGGACGCAAGATAGCAGAGTCAATGATATCTGGACGATTAGTTGCCCCAATGATGAAAACGTTCTTCTTCGAACTGAAAATATATTAATTACTACTGTAAACACTTCGTTTGAAAGCTCACCCCATGCCGTCCATCTCAGTCAAAATTTGATTGATAACACGATCAGCAGCGCCGCCAGCATCTCCAACATTTCCACCTCGAGATTTGGCAACTGAATCCAACTCGTCAAAGAAGAGGACGCAAGGAGCTGCAGCACGAGCTTTGTCGAAAACATCGCGGACATTAGCTTCGGATTCACCAAACCACATAGTCAACAACTCCGGTCCCTTGATTGAAATGAAGTTAGCCTGGCACTCATGGGCAATAGCTTTGGCGAGCAAAGTTTTACCGCATCCACTAAAACATCAAACGATTATGATGTCAATGTGCTTAAAACACTTACGGAGGTCCATAGAAGAGAACGCCACGAGACGGTTGCATGCCGAATTTCAAGTATTTGTCTGGATGCTCGACTGGGTATTGGACCAACTCTTGCAATTCACGCTTGACGTTCTCCAAACCACCGATGTCATTCCAGTCAACGTTTGGAGTTTCAACAACAGTCTCGCGCAAAGCAGATGGAGTGTTCTTGGACATTGCAAAGCGGAAGTTCTCCATGCTGACAGCCAACGAGTTCAACACTTCAGCATCAATGGTGTCTTCTTCCAAGTCAATAAGTTCTGAACAGTAAAAGTCAGTAATGTTTTTGTCTTCAAATAACTTACCCATTTTCTCACGAATCTGTTGCAAAGCAGCTTCTGAGCACAAAGAAGCAAGATCAGCTCCAACATAGCCGTGGCATTCGTTAGCAATTTGCTCCAAGTCAACATCTTCGCCCAACTTCATGTTCTTGGTGTGGATCTTCAATACTTCCAAACGACCGTGAGCGTCCGGAATGCCGATATCAATTTCACGATCAAAGCGACCGAAACGACGAAGAGCCGGATCAATTGAGTTTGGACGATTGGTAGCCGCCATGACTACAACATGGCTTCGCTGTTTCAAGCCATCCATCAAAGTCAACAACTGTGAAACAATACGACGCTCAACTTCTCCGTGAGTCTTTTCACGCTTCGGTGCAATTGCATCGATTTCATCAATGAACAAGATAGCTGGCGAGTTCTTTTCACACTCGGCAAAGGCCTTTCGCAAGTTAGATTCCGACTCTCCGGCCATTTTACTCATGATCTCAGGGCCGTTAAGCAAGAAGAAGAAAGCTCCAGTTTCGTTGGCGACAGCGCGAGCAATCAAAGTTTTGCCAGTACCAGGCGGGCCAAACAACAAGATTCCACGCGGAGGCTGAAAGCACAATGTTATTAGTACAATTCAATACAATTTGATTGAGTTCTTTAAACAAAGACATTTGTAATTTTCAGAGCTCAGTTATGCTTATTGTTTGCTAGCTTCTTGTTAACAACCCGATATTGTTAAAAGAAAGAAGCATTGATCCACATGCCAATCAATTTCATGCTCCTGCGCGACTCATCACAGCTCATGTTACACTTTATAAAACACAAGTAAGTTATTTACCTTGATGCCAATTGACTTGAAGAGCTGTGGATGACGAAGCGGCAACTCAACCATTTCTTTGATCTGTGCCAATTGTTTGCGAACTCCTCCGATGTCATCATAGCCAACGTCGTTGATGTTTTCCTCTTCATCTTCGCGTTTGATTGGATCTCCTTCGAAGTGGATCAAAGTATCTGGAGCAACAATGCAAGTTGGTGACGGATCGGTCTCAACAACTTTGAACTCAACTGTGCGCATTGATCCTTTGACAGTGAAGATGTCGCCTTTGTGGACTGGACGATAAGTCTCGACGAAATAAGGCTTCAAGAAGACTTCGAACAAGTTTCTAAAATGCTAAGGATATTTATTCTCGATGAATATTCTCGTTACCCAGTCAATCCTTCAATTGTGTCTTCAATAGGCAAAACTTGGATGCGCTTGCCGTATGAGATGTTCGGAGCCGCATTGATGCTGAAATTTTTGGTTAGTTAGCATGTCGACTAGAATATTCTTCGTTCTTGTAAGAATATTGAGTGTATGTGTCCAAAGTAGAACACGGCAACATTTGAAAGGGTTGCTGCGCTCTGTTCATGGCACGTTAATAGTCTATGAGGCTTGTATCGAATTGCGAAAAAACACTTGATTTCGGAACTCTTCTGGGCCTCAACATTGCCACTAGCTTTGTAGAAATTAAAAATTACCTAACAACATCGCCAAGACGAACGCGCAAGTTGTTACGGACAACACGGTTCATCAAAACCTTGTCATTTGGGCAGGTGTCATCGGAGAGAACGATGCAAACGGTTTCGCGGCGCTTCTTGCCCTTTAAGACGACTGTGTCTCCGCGGAACAAGCCCAATTCGTCCATTTTTGCCTAAAAGCCAAAAATGATGACCGTATCCAGCGCACTAGGAATATACCTGAGACAATGAAATAACCGAATTGTCATCTTTTGGCGACGATTCCACAATCAAGCGGTTGGGCTTTACCTTCTCCTTCAAGATCGCAGTTGCCAAAGCCTCGTTCTTCTTGGATTTTTCGTCCTGATGACTAAAAGTGAAGGAACTAATTACAGGATGACTTCGTGTAAAACCTACGTCGGGACAGATGCCATTGTCTAGAGAGCTTTTAACTAGATAACTGAAACTAAAGATATTCAATGTTATTCGATGTTATTCGATGAATATTAAAGATGGGGAGGCACGAAAACGAACGCCTAACTTTAAGAAACGTCTGTATTTAACGAAACAAAAATTGATGATTTTTCAGTCGTCAGCACAAATGCGGGTCAACTCGTACTCTTTCTCGCCATGCGAGCAGACGAATTTCAAATTGTGGGTGTTGAGAAAGAGACCTTTATTGTGAAACACGCATAAGATTGTAGTTATAATGACTATAAATGTGCTTTTAGGGTGTGAATGCCATTAAGAGGGTCAATAAACTTAGTTGATACAACTCAATCAAAAATGTTGAATTTGTTGATAAAAGAAATACGCTTTAAAACAGAGCTTACCCTCTCAGCTGATTTAGCTGAATTTACACATCTGTTGTGGATTTTGAACAGTTGACACGAGACTCTTTAAGAACAAAACATTTATTAGCTTTCATAAAATTAACAATTTAAAAGTTAGTTGCTTAAAGTCAATAAAGTAACAGTTAGCATGGATATCCATGGTGAATATTTTGAATACGCATCTCTCCACTGAAACATTTAAAGTGTTAGTAAAGTTTAATTAATAATATGCATACCTGGTTGCTTCTGGCCTCTCCAAATATGCACCAATTGACAAAGTGCTCGGAGTTATTAGTCTTGTAATCAAAACCTTTCTCTCCGACCTAAAAGCGTTGATCGTTGTTTGAAGCAGCTAATATTTAAATGCTTACACGTTGAAGCGCTCGTTCGGCAATAAATTCTGGAGTGTTTAGCTTGTGTCCATTTTTGCAAGTGCATTCTAATTTTAAAGTTACAGCACAAGGATCGGTTAAAAACGCCAAAGCAATTCCGTACATGCTTAGTTTTTTGTAGTCTTCGATGCTGCAAATCTCCACACATCCGTCTGTTCCATCAAGAGTCGGCTTTCTGTGAACAACTTTTTCATCTCCAACATAGATAGCATAATGCTAAAAAGCCGTACTGGTCAATTACTTAGAAGTTTAAAGCCTACATCAACGTCTCTAAAGAACTGACGACGGACACGCATTCTAACTTTTAACAGATGACCTGGCTTTAATTCAATTTTGGTGGAAGGACGGTTTGAACTACGGTTGCCCATTCTGCAACGTCTGGAAAGCTCTGAAATATTATGAAACCAGACAGGTAAGCAGTTGATCTCAAAACAACGCGCACAAGCAAACAATTTCTGTTGAGGATATTGGGTCATTTGTGTGCTGTAGAAAGCAAATCTTCTCAGGGCTTGTCGAGCTTTATTTTGTTACTGGTGCATAAATATTCAAATAAACATTATGATGAAATCTGTAAATTGAAACTGTACATATTGTTACTGCACTTAGAAAAGTACTTTGAAGTTGTAATTAACTGTGAATGTTTATTGCATGGCCCGTTAATACACGTTGCTTTCAAAGCCGGTTGTTTCAAGAAACTTCCAGCCGAAACGGCGGCGGCGCGTTATTGTTGAAAAACAGGCGCCTGGAAGCTTTAAAATGGGAGCATTGCTTTTGGATCTTGTTGCGCGAGTGACTTAAGGTGACGTTCGTTAAATGTGATGTTTGATGTCTGGAGTTGTCATCAGTTTGGTTTTTGGAGTGAAACGCTTCCCCGAGAATATATAATGTTTGGATGAACGCAGTGTTTTGTTCACGGAGTCGTTGTTTATTTTTGGCTTATTAGCATATTTGATTTTAAGTGCACTGTTTTCATATCGTTTAGATTGTTTTCAATAACAACAACTTTGAAAGTTTAGTGCATTTTTAGAATACGGTAGTTTCTCGAAAGCAATAAACCACATTTGCAGAATGCAGCTGTGATTTTTTACATGTCCCTTTAACGCCAGGTAAAGAGTGTTCGTGTTTAGATGTTGTTATGGGAACGGAGGTCTTAAATTGAACGGCTAAATTGTGTTTGTACTTTAAACTCGAGGTTCCGTTTCAATTATAGTTTTATATTTAGCCGTGCAATTACAAATAACCCCGCAATACAATCTTTAACCTCTACGCATCACCTCATATATAAACTGCTCGTTGTAACATCTAACTTAACACTTGCACTCTCAATGGCGCAACATTCAGAACATTCACGTGCTATTCTAATTTACTCTTCCAGTGATTAATGATGGTCTCCAGCAAAGGCCGTTTAGATCGGGAATAATTTGCGTGAATAACGAAACCGAACAAGACAGTTTTTACACTTAAAGTTTGCGCCGCAGTTGTCGTCCATTAAACTGTACGTGCTCTGAAAACATCCGACACAGGCCATTTTATCACCGATTCTTCTTGATCGCAATAAATTTCCGTTTGTTTGATGCAGACGAATTCCGCACACTCAGCATCGTATTTGGTCACTAGTTGGGTGGACGCAACCGCAAAATACGTAATGCTAAACTTCCATGGCGTCGCTATAAAGCATTCGGCTGCAAAATAAGCATGAGTAGTTGTTTTGGTTTCTGCACCGAATTGATCGCAGATTGAGCGAACGATCCAAGTCATCTCCGTAAATTATGATAATTCCAAACGTTGTTTTGATGATCATTGCCGGTCCTTCGGATTTATATTAGTCAAGCGGCTGCTTTTGCACACTTGTTTGCCACCTTTATTTTCATTGATTTGGGCTGCAAAACACGCTCAACAAATTGCTTAAAAATCACAGATCTTTGGAAGCTTGTTCCACTTTGCTGGCGAGTTTGTTGTTGACAAGAGCGCTTTCCACTTGTTTTCGCGTACGAAGTGAAGAGACGCACGTTTCCAGCCCCACTCGCATGGTTTCTTTCAAAGCATCGGCAACGGAGGAGGGGACCGGCCCCCAAAGTAAATGGGGCACAAGGCACAACTGCGAAGGAAGAAAAGCCGAATGTCCGACCGCGTGAGCGAACCCGTGCTTTTTCGATTGGCCCAAACAAAACAATAAAAGGTCATGCAGCAGGGCAATTCCCTCTTCCAATGTGCGCTATTTTTCATCCAATCGATGAGCCTTTGTTGATCAGGGTGAGCTGCTGTTCCCGCGAGCAGTTGTTTTGCAATGACGGATTTTCCGTGTTTTCGATTGGTTGTAAACGGCCGTACGTCAGCGCTCCGTTGCCCCTTGATTACAAGGTGACCGAAAGGTCGGAAGCTGTAATTTCTGATGTATTTTTGATAAAGAGTGCCAAACAGTCTACAATAAACAAGGGGGCGTACTGTCGACGCCACTTTCTCTCCAGCTCCTTTTAAGTCAGGAATCCGGTGGCAAATGTTTTCACTTGAGCACTTTTTCTTATCGCTCGATTGAGGTTGTTTTCTTTGAATGAGTCCATAAGCTTTATGAGTTTTCGAAAACAACAAAACACAATCAGCGCTTTACTGTTTTTACATTTCTCTGCATTCTTTAATTATATTTTGTTGAAGATCCGATTATGACACGTTGCAGATTTCGCGGATGATTAGAGGGACTTCAGCAACGAACGTTGGACAAACATTGAAATAGGCAAATAGTGGTGAATAATTCATTAGGTGCATTAGTGTTTTGGATTTTTGCCTGAATGCACTCGCAATACTTCCACACTGTTTGCAGAACATTCTCGAGTGGTCACTGTCAAAGTTATTAAGCGCCGTTGAGTTTCGAAAACAACTGACTTTTTGTAGTGTGAATGAGCTGTGCAAATTGTGATTGTTTTTAAAAATTGTTTTCCTCAAAACTTCATCATTGATCGGTTAAATTCCGAAAATTTTTGAGTAACCGATTTTGTTTACCCGTAAAGCTTGTTATCCTTCGCCAGTTGTGCGTCCCTCCCCACTCCATCTAGAAACTTCGTGAGCCGACCAGTTTTCTTCGCGGCGTTGGGGTGCGCTTCATTCTCTTTCCACAAACAAACTTGCTGACTTCGAGTGTGCACTACCAAGCTGCAGCTTCAGCAATTATTTTGTTTTCGACTCGCATTTTCATCATTGAAGTTATTTGAGCGTGGTTTATCGTGGCAGTTAAATTAGTTCGTGGGCATCGGATGAAATCATTGTTGGTTTATTGTGGCTTTTACTGCGCGTCCTCCGTTTCCAATCCAAATTACGACCTTCCTGTTTCAGACGTACCATCCAGTCAAGATCACGCTGGCCAGGGATCAACCCGTCGGCAACCTCTGTTGACGTTTCAGCGATCCATTCGGCCATCCATCGTTCAGTTAACATCCGACGATAAGCCAGCTCCGTAACACCCAGTTTCTCTCCACTCCTCCAAACATCTCACATTGTCGACTAGAACGGACAGACCAATCTCGTCGGCTTTATTGCTCGATACTTCTTGTATTCGAGCGCTTTCACGGGTTTTCGGCGTTTTGATTAGCGTGCATCAGATCAACTAACATCCCCCAACTGTCCTCATCTCAAACAATGAGTGGCGACAACAGCAAGCGTTTCTTCCTTGGCTCTGATGATGAATCTGAAACTGAAGACGAACCAAGTCAGCGTTGTGGTTCAATGTCCGACTCTGATTGCGACGATATTGGAACCAACTTGCAGTTCGACGAAGATAGTGGATTCGGCAGTCTTGATTCGACCGAAAGCAACGACTCTTCGCAGATCCTTCCCATGCGGCCAGTCAACATTGGAAAAGGAACATTGGGATTTGAACACAAACAGCAAAGAACACGTCGCCGCACCAGAAAATTCAACGGTGAGTGCAATAAACATGTCATGCATTTGAAACACGTAAGCGCTAGTCACACGGGGCTGACTCCTTGTTGTCTAGACGCACACCATCAGTTTACAATCTTGTTTTTGAACTCCGAGTGCACTGATGAGAAATGAGAAAATTGAAACACAAAAGAAAAACAATTCAAACAGTTTTCAATCAACATTAACTTTCAAATAACTTTTAATTGACTTTAATTGTTTAGAACTCTACGAACTCAAGAACGATCACTTGGGAACCGGTGCGTATGCGAGTGTTCAAACGTGCTTATCAAAAGCTACCGGAGAAGAGTTTGCTGTGAAGTTGGTCAACAAGCATGAACCAGGACACACCAGATCAAGAATTATGCGAGAGGTGGAAATCTTCAAGATGTGCAAGGGTCATCCAAACATAGTGCAACTTATTGACAACTTTGAAGACGAAACTAATTATTATATGGTGTTTGAAAAGATGCAGGGTGGGCCGTTATTGACGCAAATCCAGAAGAGAAATTGTTTCAACGAACAGGAAGCTGCAGAAGTTGCTAGACAGATAGCACAAGCTCTGAAGGTAAGTTTCTTCAATGCAAGAGCTTTGAAGTAACGAAGCAATTCTTTTAGTTTTTGCACTCGAAAGGTGTTGCACATCGAGACCTCAAGCCAGAAAATGTGTTGTGCTATTCAAAGACAAACGTTGCTCCTGTCAAGTTGTGTGATTTGGATTTGGCTTCAAAACCATCGACTCATGGAATTCGACGCGCATCCAAACAACTGCAAAATGTTCAAAGTGAGCCTGATCTTTCTTCGCCTGTTGGGTCTGCTGAGTTCTTGGCTCCCGAAGTTGTTGAGACATTTGTTGGCGAGGCTTTGAAGTACAATCGTCAGTGTGATTTGTGGAGCTTGGGAGTCATTATCTTCGTGATGCTATCTGGCTACACTCCTTTCTTTGGATCTTGTGATCATGCCGACTCTTGTGGCTGGAATCAAGGAGAATTCTGCGAGAATTGCCAAGAAGATTTGTTCGAAAAGATCCGCCAAGGCTCATTTGAATTCCCACCAGAAGAATGGGACACAATCAGCGATGAGGCAAAAGATTTGATCACTCATTTGTTGGTAAGTCTTGCAGAAACAAGAACTTTACTAGTCAACAACTTTGCAGGTCAAAGACGCTCGCAAACGTTACACTGCAAATGACGTTTTGGCTCATCCTTGGATCATGAATGCTCCTGAAACTCCGTTGAATACAGCCAACAATTTGTGTCGCAAGAACAGTACTAAAGACATCCAACAGTACAATGACCACTTTAATGCAATGAATCATTTCGTCAATCGTCTCAGTTCTCGTGTTGAAGAAACCATTTTGAGCTGCGGAACTACGCCAGAAAACGAAGCCGCACTTGAGGACATCTACGAAAGCAGTCCGACTCAGCAAGAAGATGTGGTTCTGGAAGCGAGCAAGAAGCTGGAAAAAGAGCTGCAAGCAGAGCAAGTATCTCAAATGAACAACGTTGACATGCAACAACATCAGCCGGTCTACTACCCGCCAATGATCAATATGAACGGTGTATTTTATCCTCCTCCAATGGTGCCTGTTAACAGCCATCTCGGCTACATACCTCAACCTGTCTATTACTCTCAACATCAGCCTTATTTGGTCACCAACGACCACAATTATGTCAACGCTTCGCACTACAATCAATATGCTTTTGCTCCGACTGCAGTCTGCAACCCGGCAATCATGCAGAAGTTGGAAACCGTTGCAGAAGAGCTACCAAAGACTCAGTACTTCAATCAAGTGGAGCGTCCATTAACACCGGCCGCCGAACCGCTGGATTCAAACGAATTGAAGAAGCTGCAGCAACATCGCGGATCTCTTTCGACTGCCATCTCACAACTGGGCCTGGAAACCTGTCAAAATGCAATGGTCCGGCAAGGATCTTCAGGCCGCGAGCTGCTTTACGGCAATCGTGAAGCCGAAGTCAACGTCTAATTTTAGTTGCCAATTAGATTAGTGCTCATTTGTTTACACGCTAGGTAATTAAGTGTATATATTCTTCTACGAGTTCCACACACCAAATAGTTATCACTAAATTACACATTCTAATTAATTGCCCAAATTCAAAAGTCCAATTGGTTTGGTGCGGAGCAATGTCGTCTTTATTCAACCTCCGCATTGCTTGCACCGAATTCCGACCTCCACACTCTCTTTTATGGTCTCCAAACTCGGGAAAGCCTGCTCTTTTTTCTGGAGTACATTCAAACGGTTTCTATTCGATAGGTTTAAGTGGCAATTGTTTCTGTCATAAGATTTGCATTACCTACGGGCGTCTATCACCACGTTTCCTGTAAATACCCTAATAATATGTATTTATTCAATTGCCTTTAGCTGTACATAGTTAGTTTCTGCATCCGGCTATCCCATACGGTTCTACAAATGGCCTCTATACAAACGTGTTCCCTTCAATAATGTTGTAAATATTTGTATATATTTATTGAGCCTTGCTCTCAGTGTTGTGCACTTTAACCCAAATCTAGTTCCATTCACCGTCTTGTCCGCTGCGTTCAATTCGATAATAGCTGGCGACACCAGGTTGCGGCTAGAAGAATTGGACTCACGACGCTCTAACATAATAATTCTAGCCTCAAAAAGCCAAAAAATACAAAAAAATAATAATGCAGTTTGTAAATATTTGGCTGTTGCGGAAGTTGCCATCGTTTCGTAGTTAGACTAATTTATTCCTAGATAAATGATGACAACTTCCGCCTTTACCACTAAGTGGCAATAATTAGGCAAATCGAACACCTTTCCCGAATTTAACTTCTAATTGCTACTAAAATTGTGCTGCATCCACCGCTCACACTTCCATCCATCCAATAGGTCTATAGCTATTTAATAGTTATCCTGGTCCGCATTCCAACACCCAGAACACCTATCTTCACAATCAGTTATATTGGTCTTCGCGACCGCTTTCGAACCTCTCCATCGGGGAGCTTGTTATGTTGGTGAGTGCCGCTTGTGCACGATCCCTCCCCTCTTCTTCACAACACCTTGTGCTTATTTTCGATAAGCAAATCAACTATTTGTGCTTTGTTGCATGAACTATTTGATCAGAAGTCACGTCTATAACCAATCAGTTTCGGCGTGCCGAGGACTTTTATTTAATCGAGTTCCCGGTGCGTCCAAACACAATAATCCAATCTGTTGTATACTACAACATATATTGTTGATCTTAGACATTATTGTGGCCAACCCCTTTAATCATGCAAAATAGCTTGTTGTTTACATAACCGATGTTGTGACGAAATAAATGAACAACGTTCAATTCCACTTGTTTCAATTATTTACTGTGTGAAGAACCTTAATGATATGAAAGGATTTAAACAAACAACGCAATCAAAACGTAAATTCCGGTTATTTTAAAGCGCAATAGTGCAGGAATTTGCGCAAGGAGTGAAATGATTGCCGGGATTTCAATAAGATCCATATCAAATGCTAACAATACACTCGCTAAAGTGGCAAAAGGTGTGGAGGAAAATGCGCAAATTGGGTCATCGCGTTGCGGCAACAAATTTCGGTTTCTGTTTTCCTCTGCGCGCAGAAGTTTGCGTAACTTAACTGATCGGTCCTTGTGGAAGTTTAACTCCGTACGCCGAAGGCTAATTTACAGGTTGTTCGGATTTTCCTTTTGTGCAAATTGGCTAGTTGTTCGAGAGGGAAGTGAACCGGACGCGGATTCGGCGCCTTGTTTATTGCTTTCGACGTTGTTTTATGGCATCTACCTTTGTTTCGAGGTTTTGACATTGCGGCTATCTAATAATTGGAAATGCTGTTTTAAACTTGCCGCGATTTAAACGAACTCGTCCTTTTAATTAACTCATTTCAATTTGTCGTTTAGTTTCGTTTTATGAAACAAAATGCATGATGTAATTAAATGGACTTCAATACCGATTTTTCTAACTATTTTAACAGTCGGTCACACGGTAACTAGCAATTTAAAGTATTAATTACACTTCCTTTTAAAGCTAACAATTCCACAACACTGTGATCGCTTTTTGCAATGCGAACTGCGAATGATGGACATTCATCGAAAGTATGAATACTGTTTTGAGTTTTTGTTAACTTTATATGTTTAAGATGCACAAACAACTCGAGAAGTGAAGTGGCAGAAGCTTGCGAACTAACGCAAGACTTTGAGTATGCTTCAATTTATATTTACAGTTTAAAAGTCTACTTTTAGTGAGTTGGGTCGTTTAATGCTAGCAAGAGTTAGTGAGTTTTCGGACTGCGTTGAAAGCAAAGCTCAAGATGAATCACTGGAATATGTTGAAATTGATGCAAGTTTTATTTGCCAGACCTTGTTAATAAACAATGTTTAGGAGGTTTCGTGTCAAGCATCCAACAATGAACAAGCGCCACCAAGAACATGCTGGGAAGCAGTTGCGCGAGCGAAACAGCAATGTCAGCGTTTACAGTCATGTTGTCCGGCTGTCAAACCGTAATTTGAAGTTGTTTAATCAAGTGTATTTCTTTGTTTTTAGATGCTTGAAATCAGGTAAAACGTCGCCTTTGACTAGAGCGCTAAGGGAAAAGCACTCGATTATCAACGGAAGAACGTCTGAATGCCGAAATGATATGAGATTAGTTTTGAGGCGACCACATCGACAAGACGAGTAAGTTTTAAGGCATTTGACAGTAATTATTGTTTGGTTTAGTCCGCTTGCCGCAAAAGCACGTGCCGTTTTAACTTCTCAGGGAGAAAAGATCATTGAGAACATCATTCAAGAAGAACAAGAATTGGTTAAGGTAAAAAGTGTTCAAGTTTCCAAATTGTCAAAAAACACTTTCAGTTCAATCAACCGGACGAAATAAAACGTTTGGAGACTACAAACATCAAAATGCCTCTGCAAGACGACATGAGAGTTAAAATGCAAGCACTTGTTAAACAACTGAGCAAAATCATTCTCAGCGACGGAACAAAACCAGAAGATGAACAAACTGTTATTGAGCAAAGTGTGACTGAAGCTCCAGAAGTTGAAGAAACAACTACTGAAGTCCCCATACTCTTTCCCAAGATATTTGTCAAAAAGCAAAAGAAGCAGTATAAACAGTCAAAAGAGCCCATTTTGAACTCGGACATTGTTCGAAATCTTGTGACTCGACGGCCTCACTTATCGTTTGCATTGCCACCTACTGTCAACCTCACCAAACTGAATGTATTTGCTGCACGACCTGAACTTCTGCACAATTCAACAAATCCACCACAAACGCATAGAAGAGTTGTTGTTCATCAGGAACTGGACGATAAAAGTGCATCGGTTCAAGCGGATGCTTTTTCAATTCGACGACCTCAACCACCAAAATCTCCGCCAACATTCAAAGTTGATTCAGCTGCTAAAAGTGAAATGGCCAGTCGGATGGTGATTGAAGAGGAACTGATAAATTTCCACACAACTCAGTCGCCGTTCATAGACGCCGAGACCGAAAATAAACTCGATAGAGCGAAACGTCGAAAAAGCAAAATCTTTGCGGCCAACAATTTAAATTCAAGCACAATTCAACTTCACCTTGTTAATCACATGCGGCACAAACAACGCGAAGAATCAAAAGAAACAACAACCGAGGCGCCAATAATTGAAATAATTACAGCACCTTCAATTGAAATGCCCGAGGCAGCACAAATTGCAACAACTCAAATGCCAGAAACCACTATTCCGCAAATCGACATTATTGGAACGAAACCGGAAGGCGTCATGGACGAAGAAGATGCCAGATTGATTAAGTTGTTGAGGCAAATGAGGTTGAAACCAGAAGACACTCAAATGAGAATTAGAGTAAAGAACACTCGCGTTTTCGACAATAAAGAAAACCAACAAATGGAGACTTCAAGCATTCATCCGCCAAGCAATGACAGGAAAATCCACATCTTTACAAACACAAAGCCTGTGCTCCCTGAAAAGGTAGTCATGATTGATGCAAGTACCGAGATGATTGGAGAAGATACTGCAACAAATAAGCCGCTTCAAATGATTAAGCTGAAAACAAGAGCGTTTTCCAAGCCAAAAACAAACGTTCCTGTTGACGCAGACGCCAACAAGCCTTTATTTGGTTATCGCAACAAGCTTTTAAGCATCAGACGTCGTGGCGACATTGATGAAAATGTAGAATTGATTCCGGCAACTAAAGCAGAACATATTCGTGACGACGAGTCTCAGCAGCCTCAAAAACACAATGGCGGCGTTAACGATCAGCTGGAAAGGTAAATTATACTTGACTGTTGTTTTTAAAACTCACCATGTTTAGAACAACAATTGCCTATGCTCCAAACCGAATTCTAAGTGTTAATTTAGCTGACGTACTTGTACCGATCAACTGGAAGGAAATCCGCAGATCACCGCAGAAATCTCCCGTTCCAATGCCAGTTATTGAACAAATCGACGAAGAGTGAGTGTTTGTGCTTATGTTGACTAACTTGTTTGTCTTTAGTGCCGAACTGCTGCAAGTCAAGATGGATTTGATTAGAAACTTGGAAGAATATTTGGAGAAGCACGACTTCGAAAAGAGACATCAATTTAGAGAACAAATTTTGCTGGAAGAAAAAAGACTATCTTTTTTGAGAAGAAATCGAGTAAGCTTTTCACTTTTACTGCTGCAAGTAAAAGCAACTTTTTAGGCGGAATTTGAGCGTGTGGACAAGAAAACTGGATATTGCGAACTGTATAACGGTAACAATTTATGTTTGAACTAATGTCTCAAGTACTGTTTTGTTTAGTTTGCACAAACCAACTCAAGTTCGTTCAAAACCAGTGTCAAAATCAAACAAATCAAGAAACAACAAAATTCTTCAAGACAAAGTTTGGCTCGTGCAATGCTCGGTTATGGAAGCAATATCAAGAGACGGATCAAATACGACTGGAGTTGTTGGAAATCTTTGAAGATTGCATCATTGAAGAAATTGCTCTTGGCGTGGCTCAGACATTGGTATGGATTTTAAATATTTGAAAGTCAAGTAATGCTTTTAGGATTCTTGTCCGAAAGATTGGCCCACACTAGCATTCTTCGACGACCAGACGGTAAGCAGTTTTAACTTTCAGTCCGTCGATCTCACAGATTTTAAGGAATGCCAGAAGAAAACTAGCTTGATACACGACCACTGCACATCTCTCGGCCGTTGCTGTAGTTCTTTGAAAACCTGCAAAGACGTGGCAGCCAAACATGATCTGTTCCAATCACTATCTACTTCCAAACAAAACCTGAACAAGAACGCTCAAAAGTGTAAAATGACCACAAATATGCGCCCTCTAAACAAAACGGAATCAACTACCGAAACTGTCGTTCCACAATCCTCAAGACTCATCTAATAACTCAAATTTCTAATAAGCTCTAATAAATTATTTGTTTACTGAACTGTTGCTGTTAAAACACTGTTTGCGGAGTTGCCTTCAACTTAATTATTTGCTGGATTTATAATTGACGACCCGGGAATTTAGCGGACAAGAGTGCCAACCTTACTCATTCGTCAAATTTGTTAGACTAATAAGTTGCGCGCCCTCACGTTCAACGCAAGGTCGCCAAACACAAATTACCATAATGCAAAGTTTGGGTCTATTTAAGATCGGACGATGTGTTAAAAATACTTCATTGTTTGATCATGAAGAACCGCTTTGTTTGCAAACTGTGTTACATTTTGATTGCTTTTGTAAACTTTAATTTTTTGAGTAAGTTCACTTTTTGTTTACAATTGTTTTTGTGATCGTTTTAGACGCAACTCAGAACGTGAATGAAAGTAAAAGCGTCGAAACAATTAGAAGGTTTGTTCTCACGTACGTACAGCTAATCTTTCCGATTTTAGCACAAAGTTTTTCGACACCGCCAACACAGAACAAATAAGGATTAAAAGGCAACGAAATATACTTTTACAACTTTGTTATTTAAATGCTTTAGACAATTTGGATTTCCGTTTATGCAAGGAGGAGGCTACCAGTTTGGAGGCTATCCGTTTATGCAAGGTGGTGGAATGCCTTTCTATATGCCTCAAACATTTCCAACATTCTTCACCATCGGCTCGCAACGACAAAAGTTCCGAAGAGGCTTCTTTGGCGAGGGAGCTGGTTCAAGGAATTTCTTCTTGAGTTTTGGCCGCTAGCGTCCGATTCCAAGGATGTGTTTACATAACTGAGCCGATCTCATGCTGTGATTCTTTAATACGTGATGAGAGTTGTTTTGTGAGCGATAAATAAAGCATTTACCAGCAAATCGGTCTCTCGAGAACTCAATTCACACACTGTGTCAAATCGATCAAAAGATGCGCGAACGTCAGTCGGAATTATTTTTTACCCACTCAATTTGCTTTTCCGGCTCAACCTTCTGTAAACGCTCTTTCACTATTAAGTATTTAAAAGTGTGAAAGCGCGCAAACATCAAGTGGTTTGGTAGAAAAAACACAATGCTCGTTTTCGAATTCAAAGACTCGAGAATAGCCGAGAACTTTGCACAATTAATAAACTTTAAAAATCGCCTGTCACGAAGATTTGTGTCGTAGGCGGATGAAGGGTTTGTTTGGGTATTGAGGTCGTCGAGGCGCCGGATTACAGTCGACTTAATTACCCGGTAAGACGGAGTTTAGACGCCGGAATGGCCTGAATCTGGTCGTTGCAGTAAGCTCCTCCTCGCTGGAACACAGGTCGAGTCCTTGATTTTGCGCCATTCATCCCCCTTTCGAGTATTTGTAGTCGAAACGCACGCCACATTAATAATCGTTCCATTTTGAGTCCGGCTAGACGTCAAAGGTCAACTTTGGTTGCATGGCCGATTGATTTGAATACGCAAAATGATCAGGACTGTGTGTTTGGTTTTGTTGGCAAGTTCGGTGTGGGCGCAGGAAGAAAGTAAGTTTCTGTAGATTTTAAACATTTGCCACACTCACTGCTTGGGCTTATTTTGGGCAATTTAGCAAATGAAGGTGGCGGATCGGAAGAAACAGTAGACACGAGCACATTGCGTCCAAGATCTTTTACATTTCGACCTGAAGGTATTTATTAATCTAAACTTCTGGGAGACAAAACCTAATTCCAAACCTTTATTAACAATAATGGAATTGGTGCCTAATTTTAGTTCTTCGCAAATTTCGAATTGTTTTGAAGCGCATATTCAATTTTGACGAAATATTCAACACTCCACCAAATGCACTGTTCAGTTTCCCACAAACTCTTCCACAAAATATAAGGCAATCTGTTGCCGAACAAGACACTAATCAGCAAGGTTTGTCGGCCACATCTTTTACTTGAATATACGTTTTAAACTCATTCATTAGCAACTTTTAGCGCCTCCACGGAATCCATTTCGTCCAAGTGATCGAGAGGTAACTAACCTTCTGAGGTGGGCCAAAAAACGTTAAAATAAAAAAGCCAATCAAAAGTTTCAAACACAAAAAAGTCGATCAAAAAGTTTCAAACACAAACAATTTTTTGTGTTAACGTTTTTTTCTGGTCCACTCTGTAAATCGTTGAAATATACGCTGTTTACTTTACATTTGAAAAGTTAAAAACATCTTTAGATTTACGCAAAAACGTTAAAAGCGCGCAAAATTGGTAAGAAGAAGAGAAACCGAACATCGAATTTTTTAGTTGCTCGAAGAGACCGCAGAGGTCCCAGACAACACGCAACAACGCGTCTACGATCAACAAAGACGTTATGAACAGTGAGCCTTTTGTGGCAATTAATACTCTAAAGGTGTTGTTTAGATACTGGCAAGCTTATTACGCTCGCCAACAACAACAATCGCAGCAACAATATGGTTCTTGGAATCAGCAGGTAAAAACTCAAAACAAGCTTTAAATAAACAAATGTGAACTCTTTCAAGTACTCTCCGTATGGGAATCCAAATTATTATTATTACAACCAGCAACAGCAGCAGTATTCACCATACTCTTTTGGGACTCAGCAACAACAATATTCTCCCTATTATGGGCAACAAAATGGTGGATTCAACATTGGAAGTGGCTTGAACGTCGGCTTCCCGAATGGACTTGGTTTCAACATGAATTCCGGACTGGGCTTCTTTAATGTCGGCAAATAAACATTGTTTTTGGAAATAAAGTCTACTTTTAAATGGACTCTTTTGAACACGATTAGATTAATACCGTTTATTTACAAAAACTCCGTTATTGTGACAAGCAACCTGTTAAATGTGTATGAAATAAGGCCCCATTGGGATCAAGTGTAAGGCATTTGTTTAAAAATATCACAGTTGTGTTACCGGTGAAGCTTTACGGTTTGAAAAAGGAACTGTGCAAATGAGCTGGTAATCAAGTCGGCTCTGGCTACGACAATCCAAAAAGTTGTCTCGGCACTCAGATTTAGAAGTTTCCTTGCAGAGCTCAAACTCCATTTGGACGAAACAAAGTTTTCCTTAAAGTTGTTAGCTGGCTCGCTGAGTTCTTTGACAGTTTGGATAAGCGCTTTTGCTTTGTAGTCCAAATTCATTTGAAAATGCTGAATAAAGGCAAAACGTTCACTCTGCTCGGCAGTCAACAAAAAGAAAGCATCCAACATATTAGCAGTATAGATATCTATTTCTAGTGGAATAGGAGTGCTAAAACATTTGGTTGTTTTGAGCGGAGTCTTTAAATACTTACATAATTGGAGGCCGAAGCGTTGAACTGTCTACATTTGCTTCCGCATCTTGAAATATCTGACTGATTGAATATATTTGAAGTGCTTCCTTGCGCGAATGATGAGTGAAATAGTTGCCAGACGTAGCTACCGTTTTCTTGTCTATATCAATAAAACAGACAGGCCAGTGTGAGTCTCCTGCAAGCATGTAAAGATCTTCCGTTTCTGCCTAAACAATTGAAGTTAGAATATTGCAAACTGAACACAAAAACAAACTCTTTTCAAGCCTTGCAATTTGACATAAGGACTGTAGTGAAAAGAATGAGCTGCCAGACATAGAAATCTTTGCGACGAATGTACAAACACAGCCAACGTGAGTAAAAGCTTTTCAACCAGCTCCGTGTTATTGCCGAAAACAACAACACCCCCTTGGCACATTAAACATCCGGTGATAGCTCTGTACAGAAAACGCAGATCTTGCTTTTCCAAGTAATCATCCATCAAGTCAGTCTTTGCAAGCTAAAACCGAAAAGAACTTACAGTGATGATTGTGTGATAAACACTTACATCAATTCTCCACGAGTTGCTTGCGCCAACGAGCGGATACCTTTCCAGCGTGCCCAATAAATTGAACAACTCTATGAATTCACTAGTTAGACGACAAATTTGGTCAGCTTCCTGCTCCACCAATAAGGAAGTTTTGTAGCGAGTGATTAAATCAATAAAAATCTGCTCGAACATAGCTTTCTCTTTGATAAAACCACGCTTCCGACTCCTCGTGCATTAAAACTGATATAGCCATCATTGTTCGGACGTCGTTTTTTGCACAGAACAAATAGGAACATAACATTAGTTGACGATTCGGAAGGACACTGATCTTTTGAACAATGGGATTTGAGTCGAATTGAATGCTAAATTAAACAGTTTGTCTTGTTAAAGCGTTTTGTTTACCTGCAAATCTGCTCGGCCAGCACAAACTTTGCAACAAACTCCTCATCAGTCAGTGTTTGATAATCTCCAGTTTTTTGATTATCCGTACTTAGTTGATGCAGCGCTTTGCTTTCTCCAGTAATTGAAACGTTTTCGCTGTAGTCCAAGGCGCCAAGCATTGACAAACCGACAATGTTGCTTGAAGCGTTTAGAAATGAAGCAGTTGCATGTTTTTCTACACAATCAATTAGATTCTCGCTATCGTCAGATCCACCGTGTCCAGACTCATTTTGATCTGTGTCTTCTGCACAATATCCATAATCCGAATCACTGCCCGAGTTGAGTTCATCAATTGGTTGTTGTTGTACAGCAGAGTTGGAACTTGTTGGCTTTGGTGACCTACAATTTGACAGATCTGAATGCATGGATACTGTGCCGGTGATTCCAGAATCCACGCAAGATGTGATCATTGCTGTGTTTTTGATTTGATCGTCATTTATCTCATTTGGGCTGTTTTCGCCCCCAGCTTCATCTCCGGAAACGTTTGTATAGGAGGAATGTCCGTCATCTGTTTTATTCTCGTACGGATCTTTTTGCTCGTTGTTCAAAGTTATTGTTGTGTTGTCGTAACTGGATGATCTTAAAGTTGAAGCGCTTGGTTGAGTGTCGTGTCCAAGCCAACTTGTTGTCGAGACACACATTCTATTTTGGTACTTGTTGAGATTTTCTGGCTCGTCGTAATTTGACGCCTTAAAACAATGTGAATAATAGTGAAAAAGAAAATGTTGAATTACCAGAAACTCCGATTCATCGTATTGCAATTGTAAATCCTCGTTGGTTTGTTTAGAGGAGGAAGTTATGCGGTCACTGGATGAATCATCGATTTGATCATCGAGCAATAAAAGCGACGGCTCCAACGTACTGAGGAATCCACGAGAACTTGAGTTCGGGCCCTGACATGTAGTCGAAGGTTGATAATAGGATTTTAGTGACTGGAGATCCATTTTGAATTTTTACTTCGAGTCTGTTCTGTCGAGACTAAACATTTCAAAATTAGCAATGAAAAATCGAGGACAAAAACACCTCTAAAACATCAAAGATTTCTTGGAAAAGATCAGCCTCCATGCTCTTCTGTTGGATTCATTTAGCTGCAGAAAATTGGAGAACAAAATTGAAAGAAGCTACCCAGCCATTATCAAATTAAATCAACATTGTTTGTGCACCTCGTGCGGTCGGCTCTTCGATTTGAACGGAACGCCAAGTACGCCAAAATCCCCGCCAAATCAAGACTACGCGCCTATTTTCAACAACTCTTGTAAAATTTGAAGTTTCGAAAGCTTTCAAATCATTCGCTGTCAAAAACTAGTTAATTGTAAAAAGTCTTCTTTCGAAAAAACTTCTACATTTTGCTTTTTAGATTATTCAAGCAAACAAGATGCCTGAAGAAGTTCTTGCAATAGAAGCAGGGTTAGTTCTACCCGACGAAGATGATATCAAAACGATGTCTGTTGATGATTTGAATTCATTTTTGAATGCTGCGGTAGCGACTTTAAAAGAGGAAACTGACCAGGTTTGTTTTTATTTATTACTGACCATTTTAAGTAAACTTTGTTTTAGTTACCATCTGAAGTCATCCGAAATTTTATCGTCAGCTGCTTGAAATGCATGGAAAATTATGTCAATGAAGAAATTGTGCTGAATGTTGTTGCATTGTCTTGGCCTGCAGATATCAAAACGGTTGCACAACGAATTTTCCAAACTTACAACATAGGCGAAGAGTACATTCGATTTTCTTTTATGGCTTTATGCTTGACGGGTCAAATTGCTGGATCTCCATGGATAACTTCACCAGAGACGTTTTTCCAACTAATTGCCAGCTTGAGTGCAGGACGTTTGCGCATTGTTACAGAAAATCCGGAAGCGGTTTGTTTTAGCATTCATTATTAGTTTAATCTTCTATATTAGATCGACAAAGAAATGTTGGCTGTCTGTTTGCGTTTATTGGAGCTTTGTGTCAAGTGCATTGAGGATGAAAGTTGTGGTGTCAGTGATGAAATGTAAGCAATTTGTTGACGTTTCAAGGTTAATCATTTTACTTTTCAGCGCTACTGCCGTTGGTCGTTCAAGCCAAGAAGCCGCTTCATTTTGCTGTGAATACTTGACTGCGTGTGCCGAACAAAAAGTCGAATTAGACATGGAAATTCAATTGGCGTTGTATCGTTATATTTGTTTGTTCATTTCGATTGGAGGTGCGCAAATTATCAACAAAGAGTTCTTGAAAGGTTCAGTGCCAATTTTGATCAGTGTGCGAGGTAATATTTAAGATATCTAATGTGCAACACTTCTAATTTATTGCGTTTAGAGTATGCGTTGAGTCAAGATGATGACGATACAGCGAATCTTATCGATCTCGAAGATTTACAACGAATTCTCGAACAATAAAGGTTTATATTTTTAGTTTATTGTGGTCTTTTTGTTGAGTTCATATCCGACATTTAAACAACTTAAAGAATTCCTATATTTCTATGCATAAATGAGCAAGGGTCACTCGACTTTTAACTTATGGACTTTTTGTTTGATTTTGTTGACGTAGAACAAATTTCGCACTTTTCTTTGTGCAAATTTCAGTTGTTGCTTTTACGTACTCTAAGGGCGCAATATTATTCCACACATCGCGAGCATATTAGACTGGACGCGTCAACAGAACAGGTGTGCTAACAACGCAGCTAAGTTATTTTCGAATAACTGTAAGTTCAATCTAGTCTTCCGACATCCATTCTTGTTGTTAGCAAAAACTTATAAATGGCGGTTTCTTTTTGGGCCTACTTGACAATTTTTATTTTGCTTGTAACACATTTTCGGCGTCGGATCATTGATAGATGTCGTCTAATATATTATTTAATGCAATTGAATGGCCCGATTTCAATTCCAGTTCTGGGAAGCTTGTGGATGATGAAATGGCGAACTACTGAGTTAACTGTCCAATTATTGGAATGGACGATTTATTATATGCAACAAAGAATTGACCTTGTTTGCTTTTGGGTTAGCTTCTATCCAGTTGTTGCGGCTTTTTCTGCAGACAGTGTCAAGGTAATTTGCGTTAAAATTCTATTATCATTGAGATGTTTTAGGCAATTTTGGAAAGCAATGTCGTGATATCGAAAAGCGATGAATACAAAATCCTGAAACGGTGGCTAGGAGACGGGCTCTTGATTAGGTAAACATTAAACAATGACCATTTTGAAACGCTTATTTCCAGTTCCGGTGAGAAATGGAGACGTCGCCGCAAGCTTCTAACACCTGCTTTTCACTTCAACATTTTGCACGGATTTCATATTGCACACGACCGCGAATCTCAAGTGTTTTTGGAACAAATTGATCAATTTGCGGATACAAAGAAACCTTTCGACATTTACCCGTTTCTTAAAAGATTTGCTTTGGATGTCATTTGCGGTATAACTAAAAACAGCAAACAAAATTAAACACACTGTTTAAGAGACCGCAATGGGTGTAAAAGTCGACGCACAACTGAATCACAATCATCCGTAAACAATAATTTAAATGCTTCTAACTAAAAACTGCATTTAGATATGTACTGGCGGTCAAGAAACTCAACAAATTGTCATTTGCTTACGGCCGAATGCCGTGGCTTTGGTAATTAAAACAATAACATCCTTTAGTTGAATCAACATCAATTTTTAGGCTGTCGCCGATTTGGGCGCTTTCTGGCTTCAAAACAGAATATGAAAAGAACTTGAAACTCGTCACTGATTTCACAAAGAACGTGATTGCAGACAGACGTCACGATTTTGAGCTGGATGTCGAAACAAGCGAGTATAATCACAAAAAGAGTGTTTTTCTTGATTTGTTGTTAAACATGCAAAAGGAAGGTGACTTGACGGACGAAGACATCCGAAATGAAGTGGACACGTTCATGTTTGAAGGGCACGACACTACTTCGTCTGGAATGTCTTGGACCTTATGGTGCATTGCCCATCACGCAGATGTTCAACAAAAAGTTCTAGAAGAAGTTGATAGTGTGTTTGGTAAGCGATCTTGTAAAGTCAAAACCTCTAGTCAAAACATTTAGGTTGTTCTAATCGATCGTGCACAATGGATGATTTGAAGAATTTGCCCTATCTCGAACAATGTATTAAAGAGTCACACCGCCTCTTCAGTCCAGTGCCATTGATGTTCCGAAAAACTGAGAAGGATTTTGAGTGCGGTAAGTTGATAAAATCAGTTCAAGTTTTATGCAGCGCATCAATTCTAGTCGGCAAAACAATCCCTAAAAACACTACTCTGTTGATTGCGCCCGTGCTTGTTCACATCTCAGCTGACGTGAGTTTAATTAACCGGATTTGTGAGTGGAGACGACTTTTAACTATTCAAATTTAGCACTACGAAACGCCGTTTGCGTTCAATCCGGATCACTTCAGCCAAGAATCGTCTGTTAAGCGTCATCCATTTGCTTACATTCCTTTCAGTGCAGGTCCTCGTAATTGTATCGGTCAGAAGTTTGCGCTTCAGGTGGAAAAGACTCTTCTGAGTTGGTTCTTTAGGAAATACACAATCAAGCCGAACTTGGCATTCTTTAGAAACTTTCCTTTGCCCGAAATTATTCTAAAACCCTCGCGAGGCACTCCAGTTAAAATAGAAAAACGTCATAAATGTTAATGGGACGCTTAATCTTTGGCGCATTTCAACAACAATACGGGTCTTTTAACTTGCTTTAAACAAATTTCATTGTTCGCATTCAGATATAGACATTTATTTTTAATTGCTTTGTGCGCTTGAAAGCACACTTCCGTCTCTGCGTGCTATGATTTTATGCTTTTAAACAAAAGGAATGCAATCCGGACAATATTGCGAAGCGCAATCATTGCAGCTGGCCGCTTTTTTGACATTTATTCTTTCCGTTCTTTTATCAATCGGCTGCGTTCATTTCTATTTAACGTAACGCTTAATCAATTACAAACATCATATTCGGTAATGTATCTTTACAATGTTTTATGTGTCCGTTTATAAACTTTTAAAATCAAACGCGTCGTTTAATTTGTTGACGGTTCTATGTCCGCTTACTTCTTCCACTTGCTTTTCTCTCGAATCTAAATCACATTTAGAGTATGGTAGCATCGCGCGGCCTTTTCATTGTATTTGAAGGCTTGGACCGGAGTGGCAAGTCTACGCAATGCAAGCTACTTCTTGACTTCCTTCAAAAATGCTGTTCGGCTCGGATTCAGCGTTATCCAGGAAAGTTCTACTATTAAGATTCAACTTATTCAACGTATTTAGACAGAAGCGAGCCAACAACTGGTCCAAAACTTGACCAATTTCTCAAAACCGCCAAGTCTCCGTACGAGAACGCAGAAGAAATTCACTGTCTTTTTGCAGAGAACCGCAGAGTCATTGATCCGCACTTGCGTGAAAGCATTTTAAGCGGAGAAACTGTTATTGCCGACCGTTATTCATTTTCGGGCATTGCGTATACGGCCGCCAAAGACGTGTCGTTGGACTTTGCATGCAAAACTGAACTTGGACTTCTGAAGCCTGATCTAGTCATCTATTTGAATGCTGATCCGCAGGCAACTTCAAATCGAGCTGGTTTCGGGGATGAAGCACTAGAGCGAGCGGATTTTCAACTAAAAGTCTACAAACAAATGAAACGGCTGATCAATCACAATTTTTGGGTGGTGGGTTATATCAACTTTCTTATAAACCTAATTAACAAAATTGTTTAGGAAGTTGACGCTTTGCGGTCAATTGAAGACGTACACAACTCAATTAAGTCAGTTGTTACCGAACTGATGAGCAAGTCGCCACCACAGTTGACGTCCTTCGAGCTTTCCGATTTCAACATGAACTAATCAACCTACTACTTCTATTCACTTAAAACATGTCGGCAGTACATCCACTCTTTCTGTATTCTAAAGATGCTTGTGATAAACTTTTTATTCTAATCAAATCAGTTATGTACACAAAAATACACAAACAGCAAATGAACAAATCGTAGAAGCCTAGTACCCGTTAAAAAGGGGGCAGTTATAATTATGAGCCGCACAATCAATTATCACGTAATCTCGATCACTTTCGAAAGACAAACAAAACGCAGTGAAAATTGGGCAATCAATAAAACCGGATACACAATAAATACTTAATAAAGAAACACGTAGGCAAAAGTTTAAAATCTTTGGATTGGCTCGGAATTTGAGGTGCCTGCTTTCTTTTCTGGATCCTCCTTCGACGCTTCCGAGTGGTGTTCCTCATCAATTGTGGATAAAATGTCGTGGTAGTTGTGCTCGTCCTCCGAGCTGCTTTCTGTTGACGATGGCGGTGTTGCTGGCGGCTTTTGCATTCCAGTCTTTGATTTTTCGTTCATTGAGATAATAAAACTGTCGTCAAGAGCTATTTTCTCGCTGGTCATCAGTCGGCTAGTTGGACACTCCAAATAAGGCTTGCCGTCTTTTGACCTGACTTCACATGGCGGGCCAATGAGTGAAAGCATAACAGGCAATAGTGCCAATCCGTTTATCAATCCAATGATGATAAGCGCCGACATCACAATGAAGAAGTAGATGACAATAAACTCGAACTCCTAAAAGTGTTAAATCGTTGCAAACAATGTTTAATCTAAAGCCACTAACCGAAAAGGCAAGCATGATAATGCCGAGAAGTGTTGAAAGACCACCATGTACAACTGGCTCAAACATGTGCTCCATGCAACTAACCATTCTCTCCTCTCGAGTGCCCAATGAAGTCAAAAAGGCAAGGACAACGTGAGCTAAAAGTTTGTAAGTTTTTGAGTGCATGCTTTTAGTTCACAAACCTGTAAATTCAACACCAATGCCGACAGCAGTAATCAACTAAATGTCAAGTTAGATTCAGAAACTTGTTTAATAAAAACTAACCGTGACTGCCGAAATTGGATTCAGCTTCACGCCTACAAGACCCATAAATCCGGCCAATTCAACGGTCATCGAAACAACAACAATTGCAACCATCCCCGCTACCCATCTAAATTGCACATAAGTTGTTTGACTTCTTTTGAAAAACACTCACGGATTAAAGACGATAAGTGAAATCACAACCAAAACGACGGCTGAAATTGTGACAATAGCCATGAACAAGTACCAAGTCAAGAACAAGTACTAAAGTTATTTCAAGTTTAAACAAATTGCAACCGGCAAAACTCACTTGTTCCCAGAACGTGAAAGCGATACCCGTGGGGAATATAGCAAGACCTTCATCCGTGTAACGATCACAAATTGCTCGAATTTCTTTAATCATCTCAACAATCACTGGAGTGTCTGTAAGGCCTGTTGAATAGAAGGGAATTTGTGAATAAAGTAGTTGCGAAGCGGGTGGAATCAGTCCGTCATCCTGCAAGCAATTAATTGAAGAGAATACCAAATGCTAATTCTACCTTTGGATTGAATGCCCAGCCCGGTGGAGTGGGGAAGAAGGCAGCTTGACTGACATAATACATCATGTTATCTACGTTGAACCAGCCAGTCAAATAGTTGTAAAAACCTTCCGGATTGATGATTTCATCGCTGTCAACGAGTTTCACAACTCCAATCTAAATTCAAATACAGTTAAATATTTCAAAACACTCGAATTTACTCGGCCTGTACAGTTGAATTTGATGCCGTATGAACAAATTAAACGACGAGCTAAACGCATGTCATCGGTGACACGTCGATCGTCTAACTTGAAGCTTCCATTCACTGAATCAATTAGTCCTTCCTTGATGCCTTTGTCAAATTCGGTTTGTATGGAGCCGAGCCAAAGTCTCATTAGACTTAGCCAGTACGGTTCACTTGGCTTGCCGTCTACTTTAATTATAAAGTCGGAGCGTGCAATATCGGTCCGAAGTTGTTCCAGTTTTTGTTGCTGATTTGGATAGTCAATAAGTGGACCGTTGGGAATCAAAAACATTGGATAGAAACTGAAGTACTCTTCTCTGGCTTTTAAGAATGCTGCTGGTGCTGTAATTCAAGGTTTTTAAAATATGTTTTATACGCATTTTTACCTGTGTGTTCTGGCAAAACATCAGCAAGTTCAAGACCCAGTTTAGATCGATAAAGTCCAACACATCCAAACACAAACATTGAAACGCATAAAATGATAACGAAAATCTTCGTGCTTGCTTTTTTCAACAGCGGAATGTAGACAAGACGTAAAAACCCATCCAAAGTATAGACTTTGAGTTCTGATTCATCAGAGTGTGACCCTTCTTTGTTGTCAAATTGAGCACTTGCTGCCGCATCTGATGCAATACTGGCACTTTTCACTAATTGATTGCTGCTTTCCTGAAATTTAAGGGATTAAAACAGTTGAACAGCTGAAAACTCACCTCTTGTCGCATTTCCAAGACTGGCTCAGCGCTTTTGATGCAGCAACAAGACAAATCACGCTGACCTGCTTTGCGTCGTTTCAAATCCAATGTAATGAAGCCGGGAAAGACTACCAAATTGGCAAACATGTTGAAGGTCAGCAAAATTGCAGCTTGAGAACAAAATGAGCGTAAAGCAGGAATTGGCAAAATTGTTCCTAAACATAAATGTAAAATGAACATAAAAACTAGTGTTTATCACCTGCTACAAACGCCAAAACAATGTTGATTGACTAAATTGATAAATGTTATGAAAAAGTAGAAAGAAAAACTTACAGTAATCAAAATGGACATTCCTGTTTCTTTCAACAAAACACCAATTTCATTCACTTTTACACTTTCCAAAACACTGTTGTAGTTGTGTAGAATGAGGAACATATCATCTATTCCAAGTCCGAGAGAAATGAATGGAACAATTTGAGTTGTTGCGGCGTTGAAGTGAATTCCTAAAAGCATTCAACAATCGTTTAAAGGAACGCTTTCAAAAACGCACCCATCATTGAAGACAATCCAAGACCCGCAATTGAAGAGTAAGTAATAACAAGAACGCCAACAATGGCAGCTCCGCAGCATGCTTTTGAAGATAGCCACCATCCATCCCAGTGAAACTGTGAGAGCGCAGCGTAAAAGATCTAAAAACAAAATTGAATTATTTGAGTTGATGTTTAAAATCTGTACCATCAAAACGTATCCAAGAATAATTTGTGTGAAGTTGAATTGACTGAATTCCTCCAACATGTCAGCAATTGAAGTCGAAGCCAACGGGTGGAAAACTCGCCGTTCCTGAACATTTATATTCAAAACTTACAGGACAAATAGAACTTACCGGATGATTTGCAACGTGTCTGTAAATGTTTAGTGTGAAGTTTCTTTGCCACGCTTGAACAATTTCATTGGCACGACCAATCGTGAAAGAACGTTGATCCAAATTTGGTTTGAGTCCGCTTTTCGAGTGTTTGAAGCGATGATAAACATCACTCGAGCCCGCAACCAGGAAAACACTTTGGAAAGCAGAAGCTGCCGAGACTTGTTGACTGTCACGTTTTACACCTCCGATGATCAAATCTTCTGGCCATTTCATTATATTTTTGCCGAAACCCAAACAACCTCCAGTCAATCGTTTTCCATAGTCCGGATAAGCGGGAAAGTCTTCCTAAAGTGTGATTTGTTTTTAACTGATCAACGTATCTTTTAGACAAACATCAGAAAGGAAGAATTTCCACTTTTTGTGGTTAGCATCCATCCATTCGACAAAGCTTTTGCCGAACTTTTTGCAAATCTGGGCATGCGGGTCTTCCTTTGGTGCAGCTAAACGTTAAGATGTATACGGGATACTTACATCACAATCAATTACCTGTTTTTGCTCCACTTTCGTAATCTTTGTCGTCTTCATATGCATAATAATCAGTGTCATCACTTTTAGATTTTGGCTTTGTTGAGTTGGTAGGTCTTGATGGGGGTGTTGCTTGTCGCTTTTTGCGACCAAGAATGTCAGAAATCAAGTCAAGTTGTGGTTGATTAAGTCTTCCTTCAACTTCTTCTGCTAAAACAACTCTTTCGTTGTCAGGCAGCGCGTCATTCCAAGTCATAAACTTCTTGAGTGCTTTGCAACGATTGAAATAATTGGGTGACGTAGATGGACATTCTGGATCAAGTGGGTTGATGCATGGCCGATCCAAGTAAGCTGATCCAATTCCAGCACGATCAAAGAAGTTCTCGACCAGGCCAAGGTCGAGTAAATTGGACACTTCTTTTACAACTTTGCCAGGATCCAAATTCTTCCAAGTGATGTTGCCTTTAGGTAAAGTGCTAATGAAAGCGCCGATTTCGTCTCCAAGCTAAAATTAAACTTGTTTTCAAAACTAGATTGATTTAAACAGAAGTTATTTAAAAAGATGTTTGAAAACTTACAACAAGTGGCGGATTTGGACCTAAAAGATCGATTATTTAATTGCTTGTTGAACAAAAGACATACCAAGCGGCTTTGCACCTTCCCAAAAACAGTCAATTGGTGTAATCCAGATACAAGGTACAATCCTCTCCAACAAGCTCTCAACCGCTCCGTTCAAACTGCCTGAAAACATTGACCATTAACCAGCTTTGATACATCGCGCAAGGTTAAGCTATTTTTTCCGAAACTATTTGGGTAAAGCCTTTAAAAGTCAATTCTGTTTGCACAGTGCAAATTTTAGTCACATATAAATATCACATTAGCTCTAAAACACAACAAATAATTAAACACTGTTTGATGTTTTGATGCTAACACAAAGCTGGTTAATGTTTTCGTTTTTTCAAATAAAAATCCCGATTGCTGGGCATAAGCAAATTACCTGGAGGCAGACGAGGTGCGGGAGGTTTAAAGCAAATATCAGCTAACGTCCAGTTTCTAAAACAACAAAGTTCTAAAGAAGATCGAAAAAGCACAAAACTCACTCTCCATACATTTCAACTTTGTAGTTAGCAATTTCTTCCATAATCTTAACGTGTGTGAGCAATCCTTCTTTGTTGAGTAGATTAGTGCCACGAACTTCCGGAGTTTGAATGATAACTTGGAAGCCTCCGCCCAGACCATTTCCACTCGGTATTTCAGGAGCTGCTTGACCACGCTGGCCATGCTTTTTAGTGGCATTGACAGGTTTTGGAAGTTGTTTTCCGTCCGTCATGTTTGTTGCTCTTTTGTGAATGTGATGAAATTCGGACTTTATTCTAGCCTAAAAACGCCGGATTTATTTTGATAATGAGCACTTTAAAGATGCTTTTAAGATTTGTCACATTTTGTGGTAGAAAAGTTTTGTAAACTGAAAAATTACGAACCAAGTAGTTCAATTCGACATCTAAGCGTCCGCCTTCTAAAATTGTCTAATTAGCCAAAGAGCATTCTAGTCAAAAAACTCACGTTGGACCCAAAGCTTGACAATATCCGTCTCTATCGTGACATTTTGAAGACCAATACAACACGCTGTGAATACTAGAAGACCGCCAAAGAAGAAAGACATGGGATTGCGTTGTACGGCACATCCCAACAAAAACAATAGTCGTTGAAACAAACTCCTTTCGTAGAGTGCAATTTTGTTGCCAGTTGCTTCTCCCTAGAACAGAGTGAAGCTATTACAAACTGACTTCTAACAAGTTACCGCATTAATCTGCTGAATACACATGTCAGCATCGCACCACGAAGGATGTTTCATAAAATTCTGTCGCCATTTTTCGGAGAACTGTGCCGGATCGTTTTTATTGATTACGTGCTTGTCAAAGAACTGAAAAGCAAAGTTCTTAATGTTTAAAAGCAAATGTTAGATACTCACTTCGGCCACAAAACCTTTCCTTTGCCTCACTTGAGCAGTTTCATCGTGTACTTTTGCCATTGGAAGCAAAACTGAATGGGATGTTTTGCTCCAGCTTCGTTATTCTGAAACTAACTGTTGGAATTCAAAATTTTTGGCGCGCGCAAAATCGCATAACTTCACAAAAACGCGTAACACGCAGAACTAACAAGTCGCCTCTTTGTTCTTTGGACAAACAAATCGCCACCGGACATCAAAGGTACACAATAGCCAAAAAGACTGTGAGTGTCGTTAAAGTCTGCCGCTCAAAAAATAAACAAGTCGATCAAACGCAATTGGATTACACAAATCAGCTTCATTAACATGACCTTTGCGTTAAAGACTTTGCGCGCATTCAAACAACAAACTAGAAGACTAGAAGAACTTCAAAACAAAAAGACTCAGATGTTTGTGAATCACAAAGAATGCCAGACAACGTGAGTTACGTGAACAATCAATCCTGTGAGTTCATCGTCGCGGACAAAGAGTTCCGCGAGTGGCGTAAAACAATTAAAATTACGTAAAACAAGCCGGCGACCATCTTAGCACTCAAATGCCTCAGGCACTCCGACCATTCGTCTAGGATAAGCTGAGTTGCATCTCGACGCGTACAAGCAAAAGCGTCGAGTGTGTGGACTTGGCACCTTGGAGCACAAGCAAAGTCCACAGCGTTCGGGTACAAAGTCAAATTGCGGACTCGAAGTTTCTCGACTGCACGTGATTTGTTGGTTATCAGATGAAAGCGCGATGATCCGCCGATCGGACAGATAAAGTCGGTACGTTTACATGACCTTCCTTGATCGGCTCAATGACTGTGCAAGCATAAAGAAACGGGTTTGAGCCTGGAAGGGACAAGTGATTCGTTGGGTTGAGTCAATCGCGTAACCTCGAAAAGGAGAAGCAAATTGCTAGCAAGACTGGAACACTCAACGTTTAATCAGGTTAATCCAGCGTTGTTCCACAAAGTCTTCGGTTATCCGCTGGTGATTGGGTCGCTGAAGATGCGCATCTCAGCTCTCTGATCAATATGTGGATGCGGCTAACTATTTACTTTTTGGCGAGCGATCGTCTCCCCTCTCTTCATCCCCCAAGTTGGATATCAACCGAATTGGGAGCTGGATATGCGGTTAGCTGAATTGTGTAATTAGTTGGCGGCGGTTTCAGCAACATTTGTGGGAGTAGAAACGCGCTTGAATGAAACTATTGAAATGATTGAAATGCACTTTAATGAAACGAAACTGTTGAAATGCACTTTAATAAAACGAAATAAAATGATTGAATACAGTTAACATTAAGTTGTAGGAAAAGATTCAGTTTAATCACGGTTCCAAATCAGCCAAAAAAACAGCCGACGGCAAGTGAAAAACAGGGATTGTTGGTGGCTTTGCTGACCACGCTGTTGGATCTCAAAGCTGATCTCCTCCGCCATCCACTCGGCGCGCCAAACTCGCTTCGGGCGAACACAGGATCGGAAATTCACAAATTTCTCCACCAAGGATCAGAGCGCAACTGATCCCATGCTTCCGACTCCGACACTCTACCTCTTCTTCTAATTGGAGGCATTTGCGACCAGTTTCCTCCAATCAACCAACCTAATTGGAACCCCGTCGATCAACAAACTACGAACAAACGGGTGCTGTAAAAGCCGTCAACGACGGGTGCAGAGATCTCGTTGATCTGCTAAGTACTTTCTGACCGTTCACCGAACTTCGGTTAGCATATGATCATTGGTTTGTCAGTTGTGTACAAGTTGATCACGCCGAAAAGCGTCTGCAAAACATATGCAAAACGCGTGAAACTGCATCGAAAACAAACAATATAAGTCCATAATCGACAATCCACCAAAACAAACAAACAACTTGGTGAGCGCAATTCGTCCAGCTGATTTATCTGGCGTTGAAAGCCGTGAATTTGGGGCGCTTACAAAAAACTTCGCCGGCTTTTGTGAAAGGTCAGAGCGGTGTCGCCGGCAAATAAACAAAGGCTGCCGAAATTCACGGAGCGGATCTTCGAATCGCACCCACACAGCACCCTTAAGCTTTCTTCTCCAATCGACGGCAATCACAGCTGAAGAGTGGATGTGAAAACACGTCGGCTTAGCGAAAGCCGAGACACTCGATGGACATCGAACAATGCAGCGGATGACCACAATTGAAATCAAACACTCTGTTCATAAGCTTTCAGTTTCAAGCATTCGAGATGCGCAAAACTTGTTTCAGAAATTGTTACAAAACTTTTGAAGAAAGCAAAATCGTACTTGAGAAAAGTTACTTTTAACTGGACAACCGAAACTTTTGTTATTTGATAAATTGCTTTAAATCTCACAAGCTCGTCTTAAATAATTGGCATTGCTTGTTTAATCTAAAAGTTACACGCGTTTGCTTTGAATTTTAACCGAACTGACCAAATGACAAATCGTGCCACTAAATTGTTTCTCGCATGGAATAAACTGTGCGCATAAAATGCATTCAAATTTGCCAACTTTTTCTAATTTTGGAAAATGCGTTCCAACAACCAAATTAAACGCGGCTTGCTTCAAACATGGCAGTCCGTAACATCATTTATTCCATTTCATTTATTTGAGAAACTACCCACAAAGCAGCGCAACTCTCTGATAACTTGCTTATTGATATTGGCAATCTTCTTATTTGGATGGGTCGTTTTTGTCTGTACAACTCTTCTAAGCTTTTGGATGCAATTTGTTGTCTATTATTACCAGGTTGCGAGTGAGTTTTGAATTCTTAATGTCAAAAGGTCAAATCACGGAATATAGAACATGGTGATTAGCGTAGAATCATGTGGCTGTTTTGTACGGCAATCAATTAATTCACAATTTAATCATTGTCGCTAACGGCGGCCAATGAATCAAAATTCGTGGGTGTTCTTCGTATAAAACAAACTGATTGTTAGCCGTTTTGTTCTTCTTAAATGTTTATTTCATTGGAGGTCAGTATTTCAAAGTCTAAAAGTCATTTAAACTTATTAATTTAGCTTGCCGGTTCGAGATCAACACATTTGAAACAAATTGCTTACGTCCGTTAATGTCCGCAGTTTCAAATGCCAACAGAAAAGAATGAAGGTCGGATTCCGATGTAAGTTTTAAGCGGTATTCTTTTGTTATTTTTGCGATATTTAGCACTCCGGACAACATGAAAGCCCATCTAGCCACATGCTGCTCCACCAAAGTTGAAGCCTATGGATACTCCTTTTTGTCTGATTCCGAAAACTCAGAGCATCAAATTTGAAAAAGGTTTGCACTGCCAGTATTGCACCGAATTGTACGAAAATGCCAGTGACCTTAACAGCAAGTGCGAGTAAGTTGATGCTTAGATCAAGTTTAATAAATTTAAACTTTTTTCAGGCTGATCACATGCAACATGCTTTGCCTGTTGCCCAAACTTAAGGTATGTACGAACACTAAACATCAAAATTGATGTTCAAACTGTTTAGGTTCTTGGAAAGTTAACTAGTGCCGGAAAGAAACTTCAAAGCATCACTTGCAAAACGCTCAACTACTTCGAAGAAACAATGAGTTCGCTTGACTTCAAGGAAATGCTTGTCGCCACTTCGCATCCGGCTTGTGTTAATTTGTTGAAAACAGATCCAAAGTGGTGTTCAATTTCTTAAATGTTTTCGAGTGACTTGCTACGTTTCAATAAATCTAATTTGCGGTCTTAATATAAGAGATGTTTAATCGTAAATGTGCTTTGTCTTGTATTTAAGTCATCTAAAACTCACATGCAAACTGATGGCTGAAATTGATAGCATAAAATCAAGAATGTTCAAAGCGGGTCAGATAGAATGACTTAACCGGTGGCCAAAGGATGTTAAAGAAACAGCTGTACAAATAAAAACAAACAATTAATGTTGAAAGTGTCATCCAAGTTTTGAGTCCTTTGGGCATTTTGTAGTGTATAGTCGCCACAACTAGTAATTACTAGGTTTATTACGAATAATTGTTTCTGCTCTTTAGTTGCAAAAGTTCTTTAATGCGAATGCTTAAGTTGTTCGATATTGACTGAGCTTTAAATCAGACATGAAATTTTGAAGAAGTTTAAAAGCATCTTGCCTGTTTTAACGCAACCTTTATTTGTAGTTTCAACAAGATGTTAATTAACTGGTTTGCTAATAAATGAATGCGTTCTAAACGATTTTTAAGACAAGATTGGCCATTCAAATCGGTTATGCTGGTGCGTTTTTACTATTCAACTTCCTGCAACTAATATAAACTTTAAAAGATCTATTTCACAAGAAAGTCGCTTCAGTTTTTAAATTAGGGAATGAAACATCTCTTAAAGAACAGTGAGAATTTGACGGGCAACAAACTTGTTATTGTGAAATAGTCACTCGTTCCATACTTTGTTCAAAAACTACAACAATCTTTCAACTCATAAACAAAACAATGAAACGATGCAAATTTTTGTTGCTTGTTTGTAATCAACAAGCAATTCTTTTTCATTCGATCTGCTTCTTTTTGAGAATAGCTGTAGCCTTTGCATTTTTGATCTGCATTCTCACTGATCATGGACTTGGCTTTGATCACTTTGTCTCCTGCTTTGGCTGCCATCTTGTCGGTTTGGTTCGTCTTGCAATGCGGAAAGGTTTGTTTATTATCATATACAGCAAATAACTTGTTCATATTTGTTTAGAAAAAGGACGCTAAGCCTGCTTCGGTTGCTAAACCACCAGCTCCGCCGCTTCCCGTTCAACCGTTGAAGACAGCAATTCCTCCTGCACCGATTGCAGAGCCAAAAGCACCCATCAAGGTTAGTGGTTTTTGGTGTAACTTTTTAATTACATCTAATTTTTAGAAGGAGGGTGGTGCTGACAAGCCTGAAGAAGTGGTAAGAATTTTGTGTCATTTTGTTGTTAATCATTGAATGCTTTAGCTCAAATCTGCCACTGCCATCAGTCCCGATGAGAAGAAGGATGAAAAGCCTGCGGTAAGTCTTTAGACGCTTACATAGTTGTTCATTTCTTATTTTTAGAGCAAGAAGGAGGAGGCTAAAAAGGACGATAAGTCTGCCAGCAAGAAAGAGGCCGATGCTAAAGAGAAGGGCAAAAGGTCTGAGAAGAAAGAGGTCGCTAAGGACGTAAGTTTTCACACTTATCAGATTTGTTAAATTTTATTTGTTTTTAGGCTGGCAACAAAAAAGAAGCTGGTGCCGACAAGAAGGTTAGTCTTGAATGCTCTTTGCAAATAAGTTTTATTGTTTTTAGGACGACAAGGCCGGTGACCAGAAAGAGGGCGGCGAAGGTATCTAATCTGTTCCTTCTTTTTTGTGTAGATGTGCACATTGATTGTACAGTTTTGTGCCAATAAAGCCTGACTTCTCTAATTTGTTTGTTTGAGACTTTTGATAGGCTTTTTTTGACAGAAGACTTTTTTGTGTTAACGTTTTTGGTCCACCCAGTACATTCTTTCAAATAATCTTAAACGGCTGCAGTTTTAAATTCGTAAATAAGAAATGAACAACGTGATGACAAAAGTCTAGTTTTCATGACTCTACATATCGAAACCGTGCATCACCGACAAAATCTGTTTAATGTGAATGTTTAAAGAAGACTGTTGAATTTCTACTAGCAACGTGTCTGAAGAGCGATAGCGGTCACTTGTGCGCGTAACCCAACGCTCATAAAACTGATCACGCGTTCACTTGGCCTTAAAATCGGATTAACTAAGAGGCTCTAATCGCCCCACGACCCTCAATTAGCACACTTCAAGTGACCAGTGCGTGCAACCAAGTTCGCTGTTTTTTGTCCGGCCAATTGTCACAAAAATAGCATCTTAGTTTCAGTCGTCTCTTATCTTCGCTCATGCGTTCCGTCCTCAAAATAAGTGTGTTTAAATCGGCCAAGTTCAAATATTAATTCTATTCAACGCAAGCTAACAACGATCTGAATGAAATTGTGTTTAATTCAGTTCTTGTGTTTCGTTGTTTTGCTCAATTTTGTAGAGGGCCGACGCCGAGAGCCTGCGCTGATTCCCTTACGTTACGATATTCAGCTACAGCTTCCAACTTCTTCAGCAGCAGATCCACTGATACCTACATTCTTCGCGGCACTGAGACTTGATTTCCAAATAACAAAGCCGTTGTTTTCTCGCTTCCGAGGTCAAATTGATCCGCATCATCACACTCCGAAGAATGGAAAGCAACGACACAGAAATCTACAAGTTTCTCATCAAGAAAGACCTTTGCATCCAGAAGGCACCGAATTGTGGTTTGCAGTGAAAGATCTGGAGGGCTTTGAAAACGTCACACTTGTTAATGATCAACGAGTATTCGGCGTCATCGATGTTAGGTTGGAGGACGGATTTGTGGTTTTTGTCGTCGCTGAGGCGGCTTTAACTCCTGGTCGATATTCCCTGCACATAGATCGTTATGTTGGAGTTATCAGTGACGAGTATGGAGTTATTTACAGGTGTTTAGATTTAAAATAAGAAAGGCAATAAACGTGAAATGTTTAGAGATGTTGGTGGATTTGCAGTCATTGGCACGAACTTCTTCCCTAATCATGCACAAAGTGTTATGCCTTGTCTAACGGATCCAATGCGAAAAGTTTCTATCCGCTTAAGTATTCTGCATCCACAAAACACAATTGCGTTGTCAAACATGCACCAGGTAATTAAATCCGACTTCTAGATTGTTCTAATGTCTTTTCAGGAGCACTCAAGCTTCGAATCTTACGAACACTGGAGCATCACCGACTTTGTGCAAGCTGCAAATCTTCCCCCTTTTATGTTTTCATTTGCTGTTCTGCCAGAGGTCTTTGAAAAGGTTTGTTTCAACAAACACTTTGTTAATGAAAGAAGTTTTGTTTGCAGAGTCAAGCAACAACTTCGAGGTACCCCATGTTTGTGTTTACAAACAGACTAAAAGCGGCTAAACTGATGAAAGACGAAATTATTGGACTGGCTGAAGTTGTTTACGACGAGGTTTACAACTTGATGGAAGGTAACTGTTTATCTCAAAGCATCTGAAAACAAACTTTCAGAACCTCTTCCGTTCACGCATATCAATTTGGTCTTTTTGAACGAGTTCAACGGTTTGTTTTAACGGATAAAATGGCCGACTTTAAATGTTTAGGCACCCAATCAACCGGTCTTCTATTCTTTGACGAGGAAGCGTGGTTAGACGCTGACGATTGTCATAGAATTGAAATGCTTGCAAAAAGCTTTATTCGGCAATGGATCGGCGGACTTACAACAATTGATTCAATTAAAGACATTTGCTTCCAGGTTGATTTTATAGAGTTTCTAAAGAGTAAGCAGTTAGTGTTCAGGAAGATGTGATACAGTTTTTGGCTGCAAAGATCGTTAGCCGCGTGATCAAGAGCGCCGAAAAGTTTTCTCAATATCGACTAGCGCATTATGTCAAGATCCAAATGGTTGAAGCTCTATTTCCTGGGAAGTCACTCGGATTTGATCACTCACCTACCGACCTCGATGTTCAAATTCGATGCGGAAACAAAGGAGCTCAATTATTCGAATCACTGGAGACTGTTTTTGGATCGGACTCCGTTTTGAAAAAGATCAAAACGTTGATTCGTGAACATTCATATCACAGCTTCAACATGGAAAGCTTTTTGTCGCTTCTTCGCTTCAATATTGTGGACAGTGTCGACTTGGCTCAAATTTATGAATTTTGGTTCCGAAGTGCGGGCATAACAAACTTGAAGGTTGAACAGTTAAATGAACGATTGAGGCTCACTCAGTTAAATGTCTCATTTGGAACAGAGCACTCACCTGTTTTGAGTCCGCTTCGGATAACAGTTAGAAATTTGAGTTTGCCAATAAGTTTTATGCTTTCACAAGGTTTGTTAAATAAACAATTAAACAAATTGTTACTTGAATTTTAGGCTTGGAATTGGCTCCTTTAGACAGTAAAATCCTGCCGCTTACGAATTTGGGTTATGGCAACGTGTAAGTGAACAACTCATTTCAAAAGTGCCTTGTTATTTTTAGTTACCGAGTGAACTACGAGTCGAAACTTTGGGAACGAATATTGCGACATCTGGAAGAAAGCCCTCAATTGTTTTCTCCACGTACAAAAGCTCAGCTTCTCAATGATTTTTGCTATTTTGGTGCCCTCGGTTAGTGGGCTATTCAAATAATGTTATAACAAAATGTTTAGGCGAAGTTGGGCCGGAAGAGTCTATGCTGATGAAAGCATTCTTGCAATTGATGCGTACCGAATACGAACATTTTCAACTATGTGAATTTTACGCATTTTGGTGCGTTGCAGCACGTAAACAAGCACATGGAAAGCACCATACGCATTTTACAAGTGTTTGGCCGAGTTTCGTACGGATGCTTTCAAATAGACAAAATTACGAATGCATGAGGTCAGGACTTAGTTCAATTATTGCAAATCAGTTTTGTAATGAATTATTCGGACATGATTGCTTATAACTTGCCATTATTTGTACAATAAATTATTTTTGAATGAGTCCTCCGTGTGTAGAGTTGGCGCAAAGAAACAGAAGTCCCTTATGTAAAAAATTCACACACAGATCGCATATGGAAAATCCTTTTGTGAATTGTCTGTCTTCTCTTGATTCATTGATTTATTAAAGAGGCTACTCAAACATGGACTACGAAAGCGACATTGTAAGTCACTTCTTGATTTTTGAATATTCCATCGTGTGAATTTAGGGCTCCGAAGATGACGATATTTTCATCGATACCGTTCCAGTTGTTGTTGATATAGACGAAACTACTAAATCGACAAAGAAGCAAACGGCCACAAAAAGGTTTCATATTTAACAATTTTAACGCAAACATTTCAAAAAAGTGAAAACAAAACAACACTAAAAAGTTTTTCAACTGTTTTTCAATTTTTTGAAATTTCTGCTGTTAAAATGGATTTCTTTAGCAAAAGACAACTGCCAACCGCCGATGAGAGTATTGTTGACAACGTAAGCCCACTTTTTGGAATGCTTCATATTGTATTGTCTATTTAGATGCTCAGCAAAGCTGTAGTTGGTCCCGATTTTGATCAGAAACCCATTGAAGAAGTGATGGCAAAATCAAATAGAGCAAAAAGAAAGCAGCGAAAGGTGTTACTTAAAGTTTGAGCATTTTAATAATATCAACTTTCAGGTGATTCGAGAAATGACTAAAGGTGAAAAGTGGTACAACATGCCGGCCACTGAACTTACAGATGAGAATCGCCGTGACTTGGAATTGTTGCAAATGCGTGCTCAAGTTGATCCGAAGGCTCGGTACAAGAAGAACGATTTGGAAGTGCTTCCGAAATATTTCCAGGTAAGCATTTATGTTTCAAATTGATTATATTATCTTTTATTTTAGACCGGCACAGTCCTTGATAATCCAGCTGATTTCTATTCTTCTCGTTTGAACAAGAAGCAGCGAAAGCATACAATGGTCGACGAGTTAATGCATGATCAAGCTTTTCTTGTAAGTTTGAAGAAGAAAAAGAAGTGAACGGATAAAGGTTTTTTATTATTGTGGTTGTTTACTTTGTCGGCGTTTTTCTTTAAGAAAGTATAAGTTTATTTTGGCACACATCATATTAACTCTCATTTTAACCGATAAAGTAAATTGCTATAGTCGTAAAAATCTTTTATTCGTTTAATATTTCTCTTGTTTTATGCCAAAACTAAACATCGGTACTCTTCGATCCATGCATATCAAGCACAAACTCGCCGTCGTCGAATCAATCCTATGAATCGATTTTCGAAAAAGAAGAAACAATAATGTTCTGTTTCCTTGTTGAATTGTTGTTGCCTTCAGATTTTTAATAAAGTTGTTACTACTTCGGTTTGTCCAACAGCATTTATTAATCAATCAACTATTATATACAACTACTTATTAATTGGATAAGTAATATTCAACTGAATTCTATGTACACTGAGATTTTTGATCTTAAATAAATAAAGTATTGGTGTGGAAAGCGGACAATGACCCGACACTAATTATGTACAACACTATTACTAGGCATCAGGCGACTAAAACTTTTCCATGCGACGTTTTAACATTGGCAATTTCTCCTGCTTCAAAGCCAAGATCGGAGTGTTAAATTCTGATGATGCAGGCTTGACTTCTTCTTGTGCTTCTTCTGTCTTCGAAATTGGATCCAGTTGATGGAATGGCATTTCCGAGTCGAATTTGATGTATTCTTCCAGATCGAGAGCTCCGTCGTGGTTTGCGTCGAATGAAGCGAAAATCTGTGGGAAGTTGGTGCGAGGTCGAAGGCTGAAGCGTTTCTCCAACAACTCCTCAACTTCACTTCGGTCAAGTTTGATGTCGAAGTTCTTGTCAAAATCTTGATAAATTTGGCCAAAGTACTCGGCTCTCAAATCGTCAGCATTTTGCTTCTCCTTCTGATAGTGGCTTTCGTATTCTTGACGAGTGATCTTGCCGTCGTCTAAATAAATTAAATTAACTCACAATAAATACAATTCAGCACTTACGATCAACGTCTAATGCATCAAACTCATCTCGTTTCAATTGTTCATATGGCAAGTCAGTGTGCAAAAACTCATCAAAACTCAACGAGTCACTTTTGTCTCCGTCAACTCTTTTGAATGTCTCATCTAAACAACAAACATTGTGTACCTTAAAATTGTGTGCACTTTATTTAAAAGCTTACCTGGTTTCTCGACAACTGGATCGCGAGTTGGGTCTCGAATCTCGAAGGGCAGAGCAAGACAAAGTCCGCAGAGGGCAACGTTGAACAGAAGGGATTTCATGACAGTTACTGAACCAAAATTCAAAACTCCAAAACAACAGTTCCTTTTTATATTTGTCTTGGAGATGTTGGCGAATCGAAAAGAAGGTGGAGTCTCCGCTCAGGTTGCTTTCGGCGTTTTTTACTCACTAGCCGCTACTGTTGTTCTATGAAGAATTTGTAGTTAACCGCGAACACGCCCCTGAGTGATGCGGTGTTGAATTTCGGAACAACGCCAATAAACGGATGCTCATCTCCGTGGATAATCGTTTAACGAACAATTGCTAAAAATCAGTTGTTTTCGCTTCGCATTTGTGTGATCGGCGTTCAAAAATCGAGGAGGGATGGTTTACCTCCAAAATTGAGGTCAATCTGCATGCGCTGCAAAAGCCGGATCCAATATTTTCCGGTTATTGTAAGCGCGCCGTTTTGTCGGTCAAAGGCAAATTACTTTCTATTTTCTCCCAAACGCATGAATGCAATATTCCATACTAGCAGAAATCCATAAACTCGGTATTCATCGCTTGCAACTATAAACTACTTAAAACTGTTTGAAGTCGTTAGAGTCCACGCCCAAAGCTTACTCAGAAACCAAAATATTTGTATTCGAAATGTATTCGAAATGAAAACAAGTTAATTAATGTGCACTTTGATTGGTTTAAAGTACCGTTTTGCGAGTGCTTTTATTTTGATGACTAATCAGGAACTTAAAAGGCGTTTAACGTTTAAAGTGTTCTTTAGTCGCGCAAGGAATGTTGCTGTTCAATTAGCGGTTCAGGCTTTTAACAACAATAAAAGAGTTTTCGATCACAACTTGAACGTCACTGAGGCCAATCTTGTTCCACTGTAATTGTTTTCGGCTATTTATGTTTATGTGAGTGGGTAAACAGAGAGAAGGTCATTTACTGCGTCCCATCCCGCGAGCAATTGGTGTTCAACTTGGTCAAATTGACTGGAATTTCTCGGAGCGCCCAAAATGGAAACGGCGACCCTTCAAGCAGTGTCTAATAATTCAAAAGAACATCTGTCTTCCCGGTCACATGCATCGTTGATTGGCGTGGATTCGACTGCCCGGTACATGTGTTCTTCGGATGGCGCGACAGCGAATTCCACAGTTAATCAATGGAGGCCATTCTCAATTGCGTCGGCATGTCTGCAAAAACACAATGAACGAAGGAATTGATGCACCCGTTGTCGACAGTTATGCAATTCATTACGACATTTATTCCGCGTACCAATCGACCTTGATAAGAACACAATCGAGCGGCTAATTATCCCAATTCTAAAAGTCCAGGAGTCATGCAACGCCAAAACCTATTAGCTTTTAAATGATTTTGCAAAACGGTGCTGACCGAATTGTACGTCTGGAAAAACATGCAACTTCGAGAAGGAAGTTGAAACGCAAACCTTCTCGTAAACAGATCACTTCACGAAGCATTCCTCGAATGTGTCAGTTTTCAGCAGTAACGGTCAAATGATTAAAAATTGATCGTCAACAGAAACTATAAACACCCATCTGATCATTTCAGTTGGTTGCGCAAATGCATTGATTGATAGCCAAAAGTTCGTCACGTTGTCTATTTCTTTTCTTGTCAACTAACTGTCCCACATTGTTTTTGTTTGTTACTCGGCGAATGCCATCAAGATACACAGCAGTCTGCGCAATCAACAATTTATCTCGAAAACATGCAGCTAAAAACAAAACGAAGAGATCGTCTGGGTGAGCTTCGGGGAATTAAATTAGACGTTGCTTTTTTGATGGTCATCTTCTTGCTTCAAATTGGGCAAACTGATTGACTGAATGCTAACTACTTGGGGCTTCGAGACACGCGCCCACTCTTGAATTTCGGCTAAATGTGTGCATGGTTTGTGTAAAGAGTTTTTAAAATACCTGTGCCGAAAATCAAAAAGAAAAGTCCGGTGAAGAAGCTTACTCCGGCAGCTATATAGAATATGACATTCCATTCTTCTCGTGTTCCATGTTTATTAAACAATCCTATTGTCGTCGGAACAGCAACCTGGAAATATTACAATTAACCATTCAATTAAGTTACAAAACCTACATTTGCAAGTCCGCCAACAAAACTAGACAATGACGTTATGGTACCCGTGTAACTAGGTGCAATAGCTAACGAGGCAGTAAACGCTCCTGCAATTTGCCCAGCAAAAACACATCCCATGATTCCAAAAAGGATAAATCCAAGCATTGGATTTGTGCAATCAACAAACAAAGCAAGCACTAAAGAAAATCTTGTTAACAGTTAAAATTGTGAACTTACAAACAAAGCAGAGTGCTGTTCCAAATGTCGCCAGAGACTGTAAAATCTTACAGGAAGTCGTCTCACTCATTATTCCTTTACGCTTAAGAGCATCGCTACCAAAGCCCATAAACAACTTACAGATTAACTGGAAGAAGAAAGGCGCTGCGGAGAACAAACCGTTCTTAAATGTGAGTTTTCTTAGTTCAAAGAGCTTTTAAAATTACTTTCGACAAGTCTAGCAAAAGCACGTCACGGAAATACGACGGAAGGAATGTTTGCCAAAAACTGTTGATATAGTTGAAAGAAAATTGACTTAACACCACGGCAATGGTTGCTGGAGATGTCAGCATTGCAATCCAAGGAATAGACTTTGCCGATGACAGTTTCCTGGTTGCAAGTCCGTTGTGCTGAGTCGATAGTTGTATATTGAGATATACTTTTTCTTTCTCGCTTATAAATCTGTTCTCGTTGGGACTATTACTTGCGAATAGTAAAAAGAACAATATGTAAATCAATCCAAAAGCTCCTAAAACAACGAAGATCAAAAGCTGAAAAATCTTTAAACTTAAATGTTCTCACCCCAAATAATGAAGATTAGCGGCCACCCATTTAAAAAGTCCAAACTGCAAAGCTTTCCAGCAAGCAGAACATTGAACGAGTTTGCTAATTGATTTCCACTTGTGTAGATGGCAGATACAGTACTTCTTTCATCTTGTGGAAACCATCTGAACGTGATTGTAAACAGTTTTTAAAGTGCAGGTAAATTACCTGGCGACCACTAGAAAACGTGTAAGTAAGATAGATTTAACACGTAAAAAGAACGATATTGTTGTTTTTATGTGTTAAATCTGTCTTGTTTTCATACTTGAACTTGTAGCAGGAAAGATCAGGCCATCTGCAAGTCCCATTAAAAACCTTGCAATCAAATAGACGACATAGTTTTCTACCAACAAAGGCGTTACAAGTGTTAATCTAAATAAACTAATTGTTATTGCTTTAATGTTGATTGCGCACATTGTGTAGAAAGTAATGGCAACAAGAATCAACATTTTCGGATCAAAACTGTCAGCAATTGTGCCGGAAAATCCAACCGTAAGGAGGCTGCCATAAAACAAGGCACTAAAAAGATTCGCTTGTTCGGACTTTGTCCACGTTAACTCTCCGTGATAACCCATGTTTGTTGGTATATCATCAACACTGTCCAAACGTGCCTTGCATTGTTGCGGAATAGATGAGTTAGGGGCAAAGTCGGAAACTAATGCAGACGAATTTACCATACAAACAATTCCGAAACCGAGGTTTGCTCGCTCTGAGACCCAAACATAGACAGTCAGAGACAAAAGAGCCACTAAAAACTGGCTGCCTGTTAATTATAGATTGTTTAAAACACTTACAAATAATTCCCCTGTATGATCGAAACAACGGCTGGGCCGACATTTCGTCTGTGTCGATCGTCAACGAATGGACTTGGATGGACGTGAAAACTAACTGGACCGCATTTCGATACGCTTCCTATATGCTTCATTTTATGCAGATCCGCTCAAGTAGATGATGTCTGAACTGGGTACACTGATCTTTTGAGTTATAAAAGCAACAAACCACTTGATTTTTAGAGCTTTGTGTGCTCTAAAATTTGCAAGTCTCTAAAACAGCAGAACCTTTAAAATTTGTTGATCGGATGCGTTCAAAGTACAATTTCAATGTTAAAAGTGCACTTGAAGTTAGTTTAATTAACACGTTTTGTGTATAAGCGATTTTAATTGCACAACCTGCAACATCTTGGTCAAGTTATTCGGCGACACAATTACATTCCGCGTCCGACTTATTAATTTGCAGCTTTTTCAAGCAGTGTCGGAAACTCATTTGCTCCGATTTGCACCACTCATCCGCCTTTTGTAACTAGTTTAGGTAATGGAGTTTAAATGTTGTCTTTACTCCTGTGGTTGGCAGTAAAGTCGAGCCAAGAACTTTACACAATCCCATTCAATTCACATCCATTCTTCAAGCATGCGGCCAGTCGATAAGCTCGGAATGAGCCCATTATGCTCGCTCCTCGTACGGGTCACAACATCAAATTCCAGAGTGCTTGGGGAGTTAGCACAAGAGTGTACGAAGGCATTGTGGATCTCGAAGACGACGCATAATTGTGGGATATAAAGCCGCAACGTAATTACGATTATTAGGCAAGCATAAATGCTCTAGCCATTCACCTTAACCTCAAAAACGTATTTGGCGGCTGGGAAACAAACGAAGGCGCCGGAAACTGTTGAGCGGGCCACTTTGAAATCCACGCCTTTCTATTCGATTGTTTGTTTGCGCGCAATCTCATTTCACATTGGACCGTTTTTGCTTTCTCAACCTTTCAATTTTTGATTAGTTCTTGAGTGAACGTTTCTTTAAACAACATTCACTTTGAACAACATTCACTTTAGAGAACCTCACAAAAGAAGACTTTCGATTTTCAAAATCGGTCGACAGTTACACGCTTGGCGCGCCATCTGCCTTCATGCAATCGGCAACATTTGACCTTCACTGCCTTGCCGGAATTATTGCCAGCAAAATTCTTTAAATCTCATTCCTTTCACTTTGATTTTATCTGCACCGGATCTCAATAGTCCGGAGCTTTTGTTGAGCCGGCCTCAAGTGCCAACCCGTTTGACCTTGAAGGCGACGCACTTCATTGTTTGGCGCACTCTTGCCCGTCCATAATAACACCGTATTATGCAAATTCAAATCTCACTATTATGTGCTCAACTTACACGCTCTTCGAACACTGTTCTCTGCATTTTCAATCAGCAGTGCCACCAGTTAACCCAGTTATTCAGCATTCGCTAATTTGCGAGTAATTGAATCAGCGCTAACGTTGCAATCAAATTGTGCATGTTTTGCAAACCGTGCAGTTGTAACCAAAACTACTAAACCGTATTTACAAGCCGCAATTAGAGACGACCTTTGCAGTTGGAACGTGTGTTTTTTCGCAGACTTCGATTCCTAAAAATTAGCATGACTAAGTGCCGCTTGATGGCCTGGATGAATTGCGCCCGTTCACCGAAGCCCTAAATCAGCGCTCTTGAGTTGGTTTTGACCAATTAGGCGTTGAATAGGCCGCGGTTACTGCTCGCCAGATGCTCCATCGATCGGGCAAAAGGGCAGATGTTTAGTTGCTGCTAGGCCCAAAGCGCAAATTCTTCGGACAAAGTCCAAGCCGAGATCGAGGGCAACTATGCTGCATAGATTTGGCGGCGCCGGAGACGCGCGTGGATGAGCTCCAAATTTATCCGTTTCGTGTGGTGTTGATGAGGTTTATGTGCGTGTTTAGATTTGTGCGACTGCGAACTCATTCGCCTCATTATTCCATGCACGCCCAAACCATTTTCGGGCATTCCTATTCATCTCGTTTATGATTTCTTTTCAAATGATTTGCGTCCGTTTTGATTTGTGAGCTTTGTCGTACTTTCTTTTAACAAGTCTAGTTAAAGCTTTGAACAAAATCTCTAGTGAGTAAGTTGAAACAATTGTTGGCTATTTTTGTCAACCGTATTAGTTGCACAAGCGCGAATAACCACACGATAGCCATTCACTCATCACGATTCCACCGGCTGACCAAGCACTGAAATTCAATATTGGGGCGGCGAATGCTGCTGACTCAATTGCCTTGTTTGTTTTTGCACCTGATCGCCAATAATTCGAGCGCCAGCTAATCTCCGGATCCAAATACCGACTCAGTTTGCCTTCTCGGGATTTACTTTGTGTCAAGTCATTCAAGTGTTATATTTCCAATTTGAATATCTTAAAGTCCAACTTAAAAGATCAGTGAACGAAACTCATCTTAAAAGTCTTCTATAGTGATGATTGAATGTTTATTTGACTAAGGGATCAACTTTCTGTATTCTTCTGCAAGAACTAGGCTGCAAAGTCACTTGCGCAAGCTTTGCTTTATTTGCAGAGTCCTTTTTGGGGTGCAGTAGATCAGCTGTTTTTGCTGTGGATTCGAGTGCCCACTTGTCAGGCCGCTGACTTCTGTTTGTTAAAGCCGAGACAAGTGGCCGGAAACATCAGAAAGATTTGTTTGCCGGATTTGGACGCGCAAGTCTCCATTCATTTGCTTTCCAACCTTATAACCACTTTCTCCAGACTTTTACTTACATGTTGTTAATCAAGTTTATCCTTGTTAATTAAATTAACAAGTGTATCGAACAGGTTGATTGTCTTCGTTGCAGACGACACCTCTGCAGTTCACGCATAGAGCATTCGTGGACTCTCGTCAAGCGTGAATTGCACAACTGCACGGAATCGTCAACCGTACATTACTGCACACGAAGAGTCAGTGCATTTGGGGATGTTGCGTCTAATAATTGTTGTTTTGTTCCGGACGCAATCAAAAAGTTTTTGCACAAGTCAGAACAACCAATCAAGTTTAAGCGCCTGATACCGCAAAACCTGCCGTTGCTGTCACGAAGGGCAGATATTACGGATTGGCGAGTGTCAGTTATGTGTGGTTCGCGCACTTATTACTCCAAACTTCTTTTTGTTTCGGTTTGATCTTTGCGTGCTGAACGTTAATCCATTTGTGTGCTTGTTGTTCCAGTAAGCAGGCAAGTGTTGTCGGCCTTCTTAAGTGCCCGTATTTTCCGCTCATTCATCCGCGAGCACTCTATTCAAATTTTAATAATGAAAGTCGCAGCCTCTTCACTCAACAACAAGATTTCTCTTTGACTTAGAAGCGTTTCACTGTGCTGGCGCGAAATTCAAAGCAATTGCATACCAACTTGCAATTAGGAAAAGGCGCTAAACGTTCTGCTCACAAGATTTAGACCTCAATGCGCGATCTGGCTGTTTATTTGCGGCGGTTATTGACGCGATTGAGTGGAGATGATGGGTAATCTCCTTTCCCAGTTGCGTGGACACCGCAGGTTCGGTCAAGGGCCGCACGCATTAAGTGTTTTCCTGATTTCACATCCCATTTATTTAACACGGATGTATCGACAAACGTTTATATACATTTTTGAATATGTTCAATGTTCATTAAAGTGATAAGCAAGTTCTTGTTTGTGGACGGCGCAGGTCAAAGCAATAATGTTTGTAAATGTTGTGGGGTCATTCCAGTGTTTGACGAGTTTATCACATTTCCACATCGAGATGTTGCCATTATTTGAGGTTGCTCGCGAGTCTTGGCTGCAGCCGTTTGTTGTTGCGCAAACATAGCTTATTGTGTTTGTCCGTGGAACACGCGACGAAATGAATTGGAGAATGGAGGAGCAATCAAATTAGGGCCGGTTCTGTGTAGGCAGCACGAATAAATTTATGCCTCTAATTTCAACATTTCACCTGTTAATGTTAAGCCGGTGAGCAGCTTAGGATGTGTGTTTAGAGTTGCGCGCTGGAATCACGTAAAGTTGGGGGCCGGGTTGTGCGGTGTTGTGGAGGGAATTTGCCCGAGGCAACTCTATTAGGGTAAGTGCGGTAGTTCATCGCTTGATTTATTTTACTGCTGCCTGACTTTTTGGGTTTTTACGGCGATTGCGGTGAGCGCTTCATACTTTGTTCTGCGCATCTACAAATTCCTGGCATTTTTCGAGACGCCGATAATAGGATTGTTTTTGTTGTTAATTTCTTCTAATCCGCGTGAATCCTCCATATTCAAACTGTTAGCAGACTGCATGCGTTTTGGAATTTGGGCGCCTCTAATTCGATCAAGCATACATTGTTTTTTCCGATTAAGTTCTTTCTTATCTCTTGCGCAACACTTCCCTTGTTAGTTAAACATTCGTTTGAATTTGCTCAAAACATCCGTGTTTATCTGCAAACAATTTAAGCGAGACGCTTTTCTCGAAGGCATCCATTCCACTGTAATAATTCTTGCAGATGCGACAATTTACCCAGCAACCGTCCGACTTGAATAATTACCGACAACTGTGTGAGGCACGGCTTAAGCGCCTGGAACGATACAAAAAGACCAAGTCTTTCTTTTCGTTAGACAACATAGACAATGAAGCCTCGACCAGCTTCCATTTGGACAACAATTCAGGTGAAAGTAGATCCAGCTCGGCAAATGGAGAGAACAATCAACAGTGTGCCAATTATGCGTTGCCTCAACACAGAAGACCTTACGAGTTGTTGAAAGAAAAAATGGTGATTAATTTGCTTTTTTGAAAAATGACTGAAAGCAATTTGTTTTTACGAGTAACTTGATTTTCTCTTTAATTGGCGACTTGCAGTGCCAATTATTTGTTTAAAAGTGTGTCACGTAGCTTGCAGTCATTTCAGTTGAGCGGTCAGTTGCGCAATAAAAGCCATTCATTTGCAGACTTCGCTGATGGAAACCGACATTCAATTGTTGCAAAAATTACTCCACTTGGCCGACACAATCGACACAATTAAGGAATTGCGCGAGAAACCTCTTCAACGACAACGTTCGAGCAGTGAAACCTCCATTTCAAGCGGAAATTGTGAAGACGATGAAAACGTGAGCTTTCTTGTTGAAACCTGAAAACAAGCTCTTATGCTTTTAGGAAGATGAATTGAGGCCGATGGCCGATCGTTTTAGTGTTTCAACCTCAGCAATCACTCATCTTTATGTTCACGATGCGGAAGAAGCCGAGATCGACGAGTCCGAGAATCAGCCTAACTTTCAATACTTTTCTCGCAAGAATTCCGTTCTTCGGATACCCATTCCAGCAAGTAAGTATCAAATAAATAAGCATATTTAAGTGTTCTTTCTACTTTTAGGAGCAAGCAACCGAATTTTGGGAAAAAAGATTGTAAGTCAAAAATGAAAACAACTTAAAATAACAAATGTGTTTTAGCCTCGACGTCCTTCCGAACTGTTGCGACCACGTTTGAACAAGAACCTCCACGTAGAGTCAAGTAGTATGCCATCTCCGATCAACAAAAACCAGTCTCCAGAAAAGCCTTGCCAGCCACTTCAAGTAGACGACACTCAAACTTCCGGACATACTTCTCCAACTTCAAGTCATTCCCAACACTCGCCAGACAATCAATCAACTTTGAGTAGCTGTTGTAGCAACGAACGAAAAACTACACTGTCGGCCGCCAGTATTGATTCGGGAATTCGCGATGATGAGAATTCATCACCAATCGATCCGAAACAAGTCTAACTCGCCGGTCCACACATCTAATTCGCTCAACATTGCCATTCCACAAGTAGAACTAGCATTTAATTGTTCAACTCATTGTCCAAATTGGAAAATCTCAAAAATCGTCATCAAATGTTTTGTTTTCATTGCAAAAACAAATCACCTTGATTCCTTTGGGTTCAAAACCTCTTTTCGTCTTTGTTGATCTCACCCACAAAAATAAGCGTATTTGTTGGTTGGAAAGTTATTTGAATAAACACTATTGAATAAACACTATTGAATAAAAGTTTATTAAAGCTACCCGTTTGGACAAATAACTAAATGCACATCTGAGAAAAGTACCCGTTTTAATGTATTAACTTTCAAGTGTTGAATACTTTGGTACAGTGAGTTTACATAATCAAGCATTTTCGTTTTGATGCCGCCTTGCTGTCTTCGTTCTCGTTCATGTTGAGTGCCAAGGCCCGTTTCTTTTCAAGTGAAAGCAGTTTTTGAAAGAGTCTGCAATGTGTGTGCTGAATAAACATTTCAAGCAATTTAAATTCTTACTCTGTGATGTTCTCGTTACTTTTGGCCGAAGTTTCAATGAATGCGCACCCCCATTTTTCGCTGAGTTTCTTGCCTGCCTCCGTAGACACTTCTCTTTTCTGGAAAACATATATTATTCATTGGGCAAGTGAACTCGGAAACTTACGTCTTTCTCGTCGATCTTATTTCCCACAAGCACAATTGGAACCTCAGCCATCTCATTACCTTTAACTTCCATAAGCATTTTGATTATAGGCAGCAGTTCTTCGAGGCTTTGCTTCGATCTAAAATGATTGAAATCTTTAGTGATGCGAATAAGACCCAAACTTACGTTACGGAGTAGACTAGAAGGAACGCATGACCTTTGGAAATCGAGAGCCTCTGCATTGCTGGAAACTAAAATCCAAACTGACTCTAGTTTTGATTTTTAAACCAACCTGATGTGATCCGGTGGAATCTGAAAGTTAAATATTCAACAAGTATGTTTCTTTTGTACTCACCGGTGATTTGCAAAGTACAAACATTCTTGTTATTGCAAGAAATGACTTGGTCATATTTGTCTGGAATTGATGTGAAAAGTAAGTCAAATTAAAGTTTGAATACCTTCAATTGTCGGCACATAACTCTCCGAAAAGGTTCCTTTGACAAATCTAAGAACTAAAGATGTCTTTCCAACTGCCCCGGCTCCGAACACAGCTACTCTGTAATCCGCATTGTTGATTTCTGCCGGGCCACTTGAGACAGTAGTTAATTTGCGCGTCTGGCCGTTTGCAGCATCGATTGCGGCCATAGCGCCGAACAATCAACCTGATTGTGTAACTTTCGACTTGGTGTGTCTGCAAAAAGCCGTTAATATGGAGATTTGTGGTGGCGAACACGAATTATGCAAAAAAGTTGGAACAAAATTGCTGTGTTCGCAACATTGAGGTGAAAAGACGAAACAGGCGGCCGAATCGCGTTCTATTGTTGTTTCGGCGCTTCTTTTCCAACTGGCCACCTTCACTTGTTGTTTGGTGGATTCGACGGCGCGGCAGAACGAAGAAAAGGTCGTACGCCAACTTACTTATTGAAAGCAAAACGAATGCCAAGTGTTTGTGGAGGAGGAAAGAAAGAACGAAGAAGAACGTGCTGTCCGGTGGCCGAGATTTGCATCGCAAACTCCGGTTCAGGTTGTTTGAACAAACCTTTTCATGAATTCAAGCAAATTGGCTTGTGCGAGAGTTAGCGTAAGCGCGTAATCAAGGCGGCGGGGTTTCGAATGACATCGGCAGAAGCAGGTGGCCAAAGACTTAAACTTATTCGGAATGATTCGGAATTAATGGCTTCTTTGAGCTGTCAAGAATACACCTTTTCAGAAACCAAAACACACCTAGAGCATAAAAGCAGGCCAATTAGAGGGCGACAAAGGCGAACACTCACAGATTATGAAAAGTCGCAACGGTGCCGGAAGCCGAACAGCGGAAGAAGCAAGTGTCGGCGCAAAAGATTAAACAAAATTGTTTTCCAATAAAGCGTGGAACGAATTCCGGTCGTCCAGTCACTTTTTGCCCTGTTAATGTGGATTTCGGCAGCGAAGACCGCTTTGCGGCATTTTCCCACTGCTGGAACCACAAAAACAATACAATGGTGCCCAACATTTGACACAACACTTCGGTGGCTCTTAACACTTGCCGGTGGCCTTTTGACCTGACGCTTCAAAGGAACTTTCAGCTCGTCGGAACCATCAACAATCTATTAGCATAAAGAAAAGCGACCAATACTAATCCGTTTAAAATCAGAGTCGGGATTTGCCCAAAAGCGCCTTAAAGCATGTGTGTTTGGCTTTGAGAGTTCAACAATCACGTATGGAGCTTTAAAACCCGATAAAAACTCAATTAAGAACAGTCGAAATGCTTTGCAAACGTTTAAATAAAATATTGTCAAACCACCCACTAAAACAAGCGTCATTCAGGTACATTAAACAAAACTCAATAACGTTTCGTCAAAGCTCAATAATTAAATTCAAACAAAACAACTAATTAAATTTGATTATTGAAAAATAAACAAGTTTGAAATGCGTAGAAGAAAATAAGTAAGCTGCAATTTAAAAGAACGGTCATCTAGAGAGTTTTAACAAAAAGAACACAAACAACTCGACATGGAAAGTTCTATGCAAGCATGTTTGGTGTTGTCATAGAAGGAGGCAAAGAAAAGGACCGGAAGCGCTATATTTTCCGCTTTTTGCGAGATGATAAGTGCTTTGGACTCAGACTTCAATCTTGCCAACCAAACATCTTTTCATTAAAAATTGGCCCAATTTGAGGGTCATTTGAGTGGGATTCTTGAGCGTAATATTCTCAATGTGTCTAATTTTTATTTCGGACGGCACAAAAATGTTCGAAGCGAAAAGAGCCGAAAGAAGTTAACATGTTTGAGAAAAAAGGTGTGTGAAAACACTTTTATACAAACTACACAAATTTGTCATCTATCTTCAAATGAATTAGTTGTTAATTTTCTGTTGCAGTCAATTGCGTTAATTTTTCAAAGAGCGTGCATGCAAACTTAGTCATTAGATGATCAATTGCGTTAATTTCTCAAAGATAAACACACAGAAATACTTGGAATCAAATTAAGTAAACTTGGGGCAATAATTGATCGATTGCGAACAGGGTGTCACAAATTTGATTGGCCAATGATTAATAAAGGCCTTGTCATCAATTGGCGCACTTCAACTCCGACGAACAAATGTGGAGGAACGCCGGCAAAGACTAACAGAGGCAGTAAATTAATCCGGCCGTGGTCAGTTGTTTGCTCGCATTGTCGAGCCGATCAGTTTAGGATCCTGCTCGTTCGCCCATTATCCACGACTGCTACTTAAATTCCGCACAGGCGTTAAAGGTCGAGTTCACACTTCAATCGTCTTCAACACTAATCTCGGTTTATTGCTCGATCCAGTTGTTGGAGCAATAAAGCAATAAAGCGGCAGGAGGCAGGAGACAAAATGTGGTGACCACTTGTGTGCAATAGTTATGCAAATTTTTGTTTATTCTCGGAGATCGTCTTCCACTCGTGTTCTTCTGCAGTAGGGCCTTTAGGCACTTTGCCGGTTTTGTTTTACATATTGCGCGTCGGCGCTTTTAACTTAACTACCGCCTGCGTTCTGACCTTCTTTTGATCCCTAATTTGCCCCTACAGTGTAGATCCGAAACTCGAGTGGGGCTATTTTAACGTAAAGACTCTGCAGACACAAACCTCTTCCGGCTTTCCGAGTCAGTAATTTCTTTTGCAAATTTTGATGAAGCAGACGCATAGACGCTTAAATGAACAGCAATTCGTGTCCTCAAGTTTTTAATTATTCGCGTTGTTGCAGATTCTAATCGGCCCTAAGCATGCTTGAATTCAAATGCGACGTCTTTCTCGATTTTCCCTTTTTTGCATCACCGTCTCTTTGTTAGTGATCTTCGTTCAGTGGCGACTTTTGAACCTGTGGCGTTTCAATTGCTCTAATTGCTGGACACTTTTTGAATACGAGACGGAGACTTTTAAACAACTCGACTAACTTGCAAATTGGACTGATAAATGAGCGACTTAAAAAGCTGCCATCAGCTCTGATAATTGGTGTCAAAAAAGGAGGTACAAGAGCACTCATCGACGCATTGCAACTGCATCCACAAATTGTTGCGGCAAAACGCGAGGTCCACTTCTTTGACGATGAGACTTTGTACGAAAAGGGTTTGGATTGGTACAGAGAGCAGATGCCGTTGGCCAGCAACGATCAAGTGAGAAGCAATTCCATCAAATATACTTAACTGACAACTTTAGATTGTAATCGAGAAAACTCCGGCCTATTTCACGAAACACATATGTGCCAAACGCGTTTACAGCTTTAACCCAACTATCAAACTAATTATTATTGTGCGGGATCCAGTAATTCGGACTATTAGTGACTTTTACACAAGTCCAGTTCAATCGTCTTTCAACAAAAAACATGTCGCTGCTGAACTTCGAAGAAAATGCGTTCAAATTAGACGGTGTGACTCCAAACTTATCTTTCAAACCCATATCAAATTCTATTTACGTGCAGCATTTTGGTGCCTGGTTAGAGTATTTTCCATCTGCACAGTTTTTAATCGTCGACGGCGACAAGTTTATTACAGATCCAATGCAGGAGGTGAATATCAATGAAAGTGACATATCTAAACAGTCTTTTCAGCTTAAGAAAATCGAAACATTTCTTGGACTTGAACATAAAATTGACTCGTCTCAGTTAGTCTTCAACAAACGCAAACGGGTAAGCAAACTTTGAGTCTAATAGCCAAGTAAATACTTATGTTTTTAGTTCTATTGCTTTCGGCCAAGAGGCCGCCAACTTGCAAAATGTTTGGGAGAATCCAAAGGGAGAAAGACGCATGTGATATTGAGTAATAGAACTCACAATCTTCTTCATCAGATCTTTCGTCCATACAACGAGCAATTCTTTCAACTCTTAAACAGGAGATTCAATTGGTCGTGAACTGTTTTGTTTCATACTTAAAAGAATAAATAGAGTTTATATTTTAATTGAACTGTTTGAGCAACTTAGTTTATAAAGTTTGTTGAATGACTAAATGCTTAAAGGCAAAATTGCTCATTCATCGAAATGACGCATTTTTGAAAAAACACAGCGAAACTATAGACACATGCGGTCATTTGTTTGTCGCCTTTTTTGTTTTGCTGCTCTCTCCGTTTCGCCGATTTGTAGTTTACTTGCTCAGAATTGCTTCAAATGGATCCAGATATCGAGACAATTGGCTTGCCCGAAACCGGCACCGGAACTTCTACTGAAAGTCGACGTAGAGTTGCCACACGTTCGGTACGTTTTGACAAATGCGTGAATAATGAATTGAAAGGTGTCTGGTTTCGACATTTTGTTCATTAACCAGAAAGTTTTGACTTTTAGGCAACTTAAACGAGTTTTTAAACAAAGTTAGTATTTGCAATTTAGAAAAATGCTTCGTTCTCGTGGACAAACACCGAAGTCCGTTACAGCCAACATTCCCACGACTGGATTATACAAGGGTTTTCACAAACAGACTGTCGCTATCTAGAAACAACTTTTTCCATAACGGACAAATCCACATCTTCTACTTATACTGAACCACTTGTCAACACTACTTACAAAATTAGACTCCATCCACAAGGTAACATTTCGATTCAACGTGTTCAATTGTTTTTACTTAAGAATCACTCACACTCAGACTCTTTTAACAACAAAGTTTCTAATTCAAACTTTTAAACGTTCAGCAATTTCAAACTCTACAAATCGAAACTTTTAACGGCTAAAATGTTCATATTGATAATTACTCCTTGGGTAATAAAAGCTATTGCCTAAAACTACCTTTCAAACATACAAATAAAGAAGAAAGCACACATCACTATTAACTTCTAACTATCGAAATCCTTTCTAGGCAATAAGTCGTCAAACTTGGAGTTCAGCTTTTTCCAGATATTCTCTCTGGCACAAAACGCTAAATTCAAAGCCAAGTTCTTTGTTTTCAACTCCAACAACGATGAAATTCCGACGACAGTCTATTCCGGTGCCCAAGTAAATATTTAATTTGAACTTCAAATCTAATTCAATCATTTTAGCAACTCAACGGGTTCTTTCAATACGTGCGACGAAATGACTTGCTCAAACATGTATGTTTTCAATCAACCCTCTTTATTTCTTTTATTAAACTTTCCAGATCGAAAACGACGACGAACTGAGATTAACCGTTTCTGTAACAACTTTCAGCGACACAATTATGCGCCACGGCAATTATTTGAAACATGAACGTTCCGATATCAGTCAGCCAGATGAAACACTTAGCAAAGACTTTGAAGTAGCCTTCAACGATGAACGCTTTTCGGACTTTAAAATCTACTGCGGAGAGCGTAAACAATGTCTACATGTCCACAGAGTCATTTTGGCGGCTCGAAGTCCTTATTTTTCAGCAATGTTGTCACCACATACAAAAGAATATAAGGAGGGAAAAGTTGAATTTCCAGACTTGGACTATGAAGTGTTCTCAGAAATTCTTACTTTTCTGTACACAGGTCGAGCGCCTAGAATTCGGAGCATGGTAAATTTGAGTTGATTTATAAGTTGTGAATTCGATGTTTTAGGCGTTGGAAATAATGATTCTTTGTGATCGGTTTCAAATTTCGCAACTAAAAGACCTTGCCATTCGTGTGTTGAAAGAAGGTATTGAATTTATGACACTTTGTCTGCCACGAAACTTGCCAAGACTTAAATGTTGATCAAACAATAAGAAACATCTAAACACTTCAACTATAACGCTTGTCTTAATAAGTAAAATGAACTGTTATGGCTTTAAATTCGTTGATGCAAGTTCTCTCGTACGATTAAACAAGTATCAACAGCTTCAAAGGCTCAACAAAGTCGAAAAAATTGTGTTTCTTATTTAGTCAAACTTCTTATTGTTTGACCAACATTTAAATCCGTGCAAACTTTATGCGTTCTAATTTATAGTTATTTCATCGTCAAACGTGTGCAACATCCTTATTAATGCTGATCTACATAGCGCTCTCAAACTCAAGGAAGCAGCAATTGAATTTATTGTCCAAAACTCATCTACAATTCTCAAAGTAAGCATTATTAAAAGTTCATGTAACGTCTCGATTTCAGAGTAACCAATGGGATCTTTTGCTAACTCACGCAAAGTTAGTCACAGAAGTTTGTCTTGCCATGAGCAACGATGCTGGCAAACGTAATCATTAAATGCTGAGACAATTTGTAAATTCATTCCATTTTAGAAGCACCTCTGAGCGAGCCGCTTTCCAAAAGACTTAAAACTATTTAATCGGTTCTGTTCGTTGTATAAAGTACGATATAATTATTTATGATTGTGTTAATTATTTTAAATATGGTTGAATGTGTGTGTGTGTAATTGTCATGACTGTGTGTAAAATATCAATAAATGTTTATCACTGAACTTTGGAATCTGGCAGACTACAACTTTTGGTGTTTAATCCAATGAGAACTTTATGTCTAAATCGCCGCCCCAAAAAAGCACGTGTGGTCAAGGCTGTTGCGTTCGTTGTTTACTTACTATTGGGTGCAAAGTACACAAAACGGGATGCTTTTTTATTCCGCTTGTCTGGCGTTCTCAAGCAGTTGTTTTCGAGATTCCATGAGCCGTTCCTTAAAAATTGAGAAAATCACATACTTTCGATATGCAAACTCGCTACGCTCATTTCTAATCATTTAATCAACTCAGTACTTTATAGTATTTTGTTTTCAGAGCAGGACAATCGAAATGCTTGCGTCCAAGTTCTCCCGTGTTCTAATTGATCCGCGAGTTTCGACGAGCAGGTAAAGAATCAGGATATGTTTGAGTTTATCATATTTGATTTTAGCTTTAACAATGCTCTCTTTTTGTCAACCAAGGCCGAAATTAAGCCAGAGAAAGTTCCGGTGAGCGCTCAAACGCCGCAAGAATCTAAATCGTTTTGCATGAACTTGTTCCGTGGACGTACTTTCATTGAGCAGGTTTTCCCATATCCGATGAATATGAATGAAGAATCTCGAGAGACTTTCAAGATGGTCCTCGACAATGCTCAAAAGTTTTTCGAAGGTGGCTCCTATGATCCGGCTAAGAATGATGAAGTTGCCTCAATTCCGATGGAACATTTGAAACAATTTGCTGATATTGGAGCGTTTGGCGCTGTTGTTCCGGAAGAGTATGAAGGCGCTGGGCTTCAAAACGTTCATGTGTAAGCTTTTAGAGCTTACAAAGCATTTAACTTTTTAATGTTTAGGGCTCGTTTTGCAGAATTGGTTGGTCAAAATGATCTTGGCTTAGGCGTTGTTATGGGTGCTCACCAATCGATTGGTAAAGATTTTAATAACTTTACATTAAACTAATGTTGTTACTTTACAGGTTACAAAGGAATTTTGTTGTATGGCACTGATGCGCAAAAGAAAAAATATTTACCGGATTTGGCTACTGGAAGAAAGTTTGCTGCGTTTTGTTTGACCGAGCCAAGTAGTGGTTCAGATGCTAACTCAATTCGTACACGTGCTGAAAAGTCAGAGTGTGGCAAGTATTACATTTTGAATGGAGGCAAAATCTGGATTTCTAACGGCGGGTTCGCGAAAGTTTTCACTGTTTTTGCTCAGGTAAACATTTATTTAGCTTTTAAACGATTTATTCTTATTGTTTAGACTCCTGTAAAAAAAGCTGATGGATCAGTCAAAGATAAAGTTTCGGCATTTATCGTGGAGCGTGACTTTGGTGGTGTTACAAGCGGTCCACCAGAAAAGAAGATGGGCATCAAGGCAAGTTTTTAAAGGATATATTTAATTTATTTGTTATGTTTAGGGATCTAACACTGCTGAAGTGCATTTTGAGAACGTGAAAGTTCCTGTCGAGAATTTGTTAGGGTGAAGAAGGAGAAGGCTTCAAAGTTGCAATGAACATTCTAAACAATGGACGATTTGGCATTCCAGCAGCTTGTACCGGCTCAATGAAGCACTGTTTGAAGAAGACGGTAATAAAAAGCTTTTACTTGTTTGAAATAAATAATTTTGTTTAGGTTGAGCATGTCACGACTCGTGTGCAATTTGGAAATAAATTGATGGAATATGGAAACGTGAAAGAGAAAATTTCTGACATGATTCAGCGTATCTATGCAACCGAATCTATTGTTTACATGCTTGCATCAAACATGGATAGAAATATTGTGGATTATCAGTTGGAAGCAGCTATTGCGAAAGTTATGTCGTCCGAAAATGCTTGGCACGTTTGTGATGAGGCTATTCAATTGCACGGTGGAATGGGCTTTATGCGAGAAACTGGACTTGAGCGTTTCTTGCGAGATCTTCGTATCTTCCGAATCTTTGAAGGAGCCAATGATGTTATGCGTTTGTTTGTAGCTTTGACTGGAATCAAATATGCAGGAGACCATTTGCAACATACAGCTAAAGAAATCAAGGCCGGTGGTGTTTCTACCCTGTTCAATGAACTCAAGCGTCGTACATTTGGAGGTACTGGTGCTAGTTTCTCTGAAGTTGTTCATCCGTCGTTGAAAGATTCTGCACATGCTTTGGACTCAAGCATTGCTTCATTTGGAAAGACCATTGAAAGCTTGCTGGTTAAGCATCGCAAAAAAATTATTGGTGAGTTATTTGCCTGTTAGATGTTTTTAATCAACCGCTTCTAGACCGTCAATACGAGTTGATCCGCGTTGCAAATGCTGCCATTGACATTTACAGTATTGCTGCTGTCCTTTCACGTGCCACTTATGCTTTGAGCCAAAATCAGGAAGCCGCAAAGCACGATCTTGAAGTCGCCCAATTGTTCACTCGTTCAGCTACCAAACGAATTCAACGAAGCTTGTCTGAAGCATCTAACCCAAATGAAAAGGACTTGAAACAGATTGAAACTATTGCTAGTCAAGTTTACGAAAATGGCGGTCTTGCTCATCGTCATCCAATTGATATCTAACTGTATGCGATACGTGTTTATTCTAGACGTTAAGTTGTGACAGATTTCTGTAAACAAATACGGTTTAACTCACTATTTGGTTGTTTATTGAGGTGGACAAGATTGATTCAATAAATGGGGAATTTAATGAGTTATTTGATTTAAGTTTCGTAATCAGTTTACCTTCAAGCATTGTAGACACGATCAATAATAATTTAGACCAAGGTTTCAAACTTTCATGAAATTTCAAAGCAAAACACTTTTGACAAGCAATGCAACTTTTTTATTGTAAGACTTATTTACAAACACAGAACCAATTAGTCTTTTGAGTTGCGTTCAGCTTCCGCTTCTTTGATATGTTTGTCAATGTTAATTGGCCTCATTCTGCATTCAGGTGGATCAAAGAAGTCCCAAATATAATAAGCATAAATGGCTCCAATGAAGTTAAGAAATGCAAAATATAGAAACTCAATCATTTTCTAAAATGTTAAGTGTTCAAAGGTCTAATGAACAAATTTGACTCACAGTTAATAAATACTCCAAAAACAATCGAATGATTTAACTAACGACTAGGCCGTTGATTGAAGTTAATACATTCACTGGCCGCTTTACAGCGACCCGGACCGTCGTTTGAAAATCCCCACTGATATGATGTGTTATTGACGGGCAATGAAGTGAAAATCCAATCGACGTGTCAACAAACAGCTTATGAAACTGGGCCGCATCAAAACTTGACGGAGAACAATTGTTTGCATTTGTGTTGATGATGCGGCCAAAAGGCGCATTATTCAGCGCCTTTTTGGAAGATTGTCAAGACGTCGAGGCGCTTATGAATTGAATCGTATTTCGAAGTGCTTGTTCGCTTTTCGTGTTTGAAAAACTTTCGACCAGTTTTTGGCATTGATTCGGCGCAGCATGTACACTGCTGTTTGTTTTGACGATGATGCGACAAAAACAAATACGGCAGTCAACTTATTGACTGTTAATGACTTTCGCACTTTTTGTTCGAGCGTACTGCACGAAAGCACTAATTATAAACGTCGATATATTTGCATAATACTGCTCTGCGACAAAGGTTGTGAACGATAAGCGCCTTAATTCCCAGTGCCTTATCAGTCTTTATTGTTTTGACGAATCAGTCAGCAGGTAAATGAGCTTTTGGTCGAAGCATAAGAATGTTTTCGAAACGGAATATTTATTTATTTTCAGTCGATATGTTTGTACATAAGTTAAAAATGCAAATGGATTGTGTGAAGTTTACTCGTCGAGCCAAAGCCAGTCTTGATTGCTTGGAACTTTGACATGAAGGGCAATTTCGTTTCCCACTTGGAGTTTCACTTGCAATTGCCATTTGCCTTTAATAAGTGGCTTCAGGGCACTTGATATTTTTGGCAACAGAATTGTTCCGTTTGTGTTGACATCACCTTCTAACTCGCCAAGTTTGTGAATTCCTGGAATCTCGAGGGTAGAACAGAGTCCTCCTTCAACGGAGCACAAGTCAATCGTACAATCGGAGTCCGGGACCAAGAAATTCGTAGACTTGCCATCTTCACAAACTGTGCCAACAAAGATTGAATCTTTCTTTAGTGTGAGTAGGGCTTTGCTATTGCCGATGACCTTCATCTTCTTTCCCACGTTGATGGTTCCGCTAACCAAGCTCAAAATTCCGGGCAATTGCAAATTAGCACTGTTTTTGTAGCAGGAGGGCTAAACAATTAAAATTGATCGAAATTCTCAAACCAAGTTCCGTTACCTGCCAATTGGAATAATAAGATTGGCCAACACCATCAGTGACTTGGATAATGTTGTTCTTTGATGCATCCGCTACTTGAACAATATTGTTCTTGCCATCGTTGCAACTACAGTGTACTAACGCTTGGAGGCTGACGAGGAGAACTAATGCAAGAGTTCTTGAAGTCGACATTTCGCAGCAAACTGAACGTTACAACAAAACGGCCTACATTATGTACTGAGCAAAATCAGCCGATAACAACAATTGCCTTATCATTCAGTTGCCAGAATTCTTTGTTTCCGTGATTTCCACCCAAAGGTTAAATAGTCTCTATTAGAAATGCAAATTCCATAAACGACGTTAATTAAGTAGTTTGGACTTGCTCCGCTGATAACCAAATTTAGAAATATGCCAAACAAAAATGAGCAAAGTTGCGAGTTAATTGCTTTTTCTGCTTATGGTATTCAAACAAGTTTCAGCAACAGATGTGTTTTAATTGCAAATCTTAAATAAGCATCAATTACGGTCAATAAATATTTTGAAATTACAATTGCTTAAAATGTGTCGCGACTTTATAAGCACGAACTGATTTTGACATAATCTAAGTTCTTGTTTGTCTAAAACCATTAACTGACCACAGATCGCAAAGTTGTATTTACTAAGCGTATTCAAGAGTCAGTAAACATGATTCCAAAGATTGCCGTCTTAATAGTATTCTGCGTTATAAAAGCTTATTTACTACCGAAATCTCTTTTGTTCTCTTCCATGAAACGCTCTATTCCAACTTTAAAGCGCCCTTCTCTGCTTCGCGGCGCAAGTCTCACGTTTTGTAAACTTCGAAATCAAAACAACACGCTTGCAAATGCACACATATAATTATCTTAATCTAGTCGCACGCTTTTAAGCGATTCTTCCACAAAAAATCCCCGTCTTACTAGTCCTCAACCAAACAAACAGCCAACAAAATTCTAAGATTCGATTTATTCCTTTTCACAAACAAATTACATGCTTACGATTACGATCACTGATGTTTACGAAGAAAGTTAGATCTAAATCAAGCTTATTAACTAGTGCCACAAATCCAAAATTTACTTACCTATTCAGACAAATAGCTGAATCCCTCATGCTCGAGCTTTTGGCAAAAGAGATGGAAATCCTTGGCGTTCTCAAAAATGATAGTCAACGTGCCAGATTCATTGATCGGTTCCATCTTATCGTTCGTGTTGTCGACACCCTAAAAGTGAGTGATGAGATGAATAAAAATGAGAAAAGCTTACTCTCCAAGTGACCGTTTTCAAGGAGATTTTGATCTTCCGACCTGGCGCAATTTCAGAAGTAAAGCTCATCGGATCACAAGTATAAAAACAGGCACGGTTGCCATCGGTGATATAAACTTGAGCGCCTTCCACTTTGACAATAAACTCTGTCGAAAACACCTTGGTTGAAGATTTATATTCAAAACCTAATATGTCTGACATTGTGGTGTAAAATATGTAACTGAAATACAAAAATGATTATTAACTGCAAAACAGAGCGAGAAAATTCAATTTTCAGTTCAAACTCACTTCTCTTCCTTTTTGATGTTAAGTTGTTGTATTTCATCTAACACTTCTTCTTTAATTTTAGAATCCATCTTTGGCGAAGTAAATTTAATATTTAGCTGCAATATCAATAAGCATCTTCAATAAGAAGAACAAATTCAACTCAAAAATGTTTGCACGAACACGTTTGATTCTCGAAGGGAAGTTTGCATCGTGCACTTTTTAATCGCAAGGCAACTGATTTTTCGCTTTACAATTTTAGTTGCTTAAGTTGATTGCTTAACTGTGCCAAAATGTTTACTGCAATCCGTCAATGCCGTTGTTTGGTTCCACTGATCAGAATGCAGCCATCAGTACGCCATTTATCTAACCAAGCTGCTCTCATGATTCCTACATGCTCCGATATCACAATCAAACGTTTGGGTTCTCGTGTTAGCACTTTTGGACCAGTCAAGCCTCCAGACAAATTGACTTTCAAAAATGTAGTATTCTAGCTTGTTTTATGCATTTTGATGTTTGATTTTAGGTCGAGGAGCGAGTTATTAAAGCACTTAAAGCATGGGATCGTTTTCCAGCAGAAAAAGCAGAATCAATCTCATTGGATTCGCGCTTCGCTGAGGATTTGAGTCTAGATTCACTGGACCTCGTTGAAGTGACAATGTCCTTGGAAGATGAATTTGAGTTCGAATTTCCTGTGGAAGACATTGACAAATTCAAATCATTGCGCGACGTCTACAAGGTAAGCTTTTCTCGATCATTGCAAATGACTAACTTCAATCAATTTCAGTACATCTGCAAGAAAGAAGATGTTTTCGACTAAGTTCCATGCAAATACAGAAAAATAGGATCATCTCTTCGTTGTAATTGCAGAATGTGTTAATAGTCTATGTACGTTTTAATAAATGATTTCTACGATGACAAGACTTTTGTGCTTTTGAATTGATTGAAACATTTTAAACTTTGAGGACAGTTATCAAAGTTCATATTAGTAATCCTTTCCTTAAACATTGAATAAACAAACCGACGTTTTTACACATTTGTTTATTTTTGACACTTTTTAAACTCAGCATGACAGCTGTCTTTACAAAAACGCAACTGGTTCTCCGACAACTTTTGAAAAAGGTCAAAGACTTTTGAAGACAGTTGCATTACTCGGTGTATTAGAAAACTGCAAGTGATTAATTTCTTGTTGAATTTTTGTTGAATTCCAGGCCGATTCTAAAGTTTACGCGTCTTTTGATTCATTTCGCCGTGTGCGCGCAATTCTTTTAATTGCAACGAAACTTTGGGAATCGGCCGCGAGCGCAACTAAGTTAAGCCACGCACGATGGCCATTTGGGTTGTGTGGTAGTGACCTCTAGCAAGTAAGCAGCACACTTTGTGACTGTCCGCGGTCAAATTCCGACCGGTATGTCCGAGGTGCGCTCACGAGAAATGGACGCGTAAGCCAAGTGTTTGTCTAGATTTCGACTCATTCGTCCACCCTCTAGTCTTGAACGAAAGATGAGACAAACTAGACAGGAGAATTGCGTCTTTACGTACTGGCAGTTTGTCTAGATCTCAAACGGAAGCGTCCATGGACAATCATGTTTGAGAGATTTGTCGAGATATGCAAGTGACGTGATTTCGGCTCATAAATCCGCTGATCGGCACTCCAAGTCAGCACGATTCAAATCGAGCGGGGCTGATCAAACAGATCGTCGCCACTGTACAACAGATGGTTTTTTTTATCAAGCGTGTTTGGAAGTTTCCGTCGTTATGTTAGCGCGCTTGGAACCTTTGCTTTTTACAAACATTGACGCCTTTTGGTTCGCATTTCATTGCCGCCGGTTTCGTCATCCAGAATGAATTCGGTGGATTGTGGGAACTCAATTTGGTATTTGTACCTCAATCTGCCTGCCAAAATTCCTGTTATCATCGACTAGATCTATCGGCGAGTACTCGTCAAGACCGAGTCATTGTTTGTGTGCACTTGGCTTTGAGCAGCCGACCTTTGGAGCCCCACCAATGACACGTCTTTCAGCAATCAGTGGAAGTTTGAAATTAACTCTGATTGGATTGACGAGAATTCGATTGGCGCTTGCGCAGCAGCCGGATCAATTGCAATTGCGTCGCGCTTTGGTCTCAAATGCACCCTTGTATGCCTATTTGTCGGCGTTGCTCCGAGTTTCACGGTCATTTGCAGCAATTATTAGATCCGAGCGCCAAACCCATTGTATTATTAGGCTTCCGTCACAAATTTACGTTAAGCTTCCCCATATATTCCATGCTTTTTATACGTTTACGTGTTCGTCTTCAAAACTCTCCATTTCAGCCATAACATGAAACTCAAACTTGCCGAGTGAGTCATAGAATGTGCTGTTCAAAGTGTCCAGTGGCTGGATGGCTTAAAACACTTTTATTTATCTGGCTTATAGCCACTACAGGCAGACAAGCCTTTGATTTAATTGGAAGGCTCTGGCTCTTGGTTCTTGTAAACTTGATTCAAGTGAGTTTTTGAGATCTTTCAAATTTTTGCTTTGCTGTGTTTGCAATAAACAATCTGCGTTTGATCTTGTTTGAGCCGTTGAATAATTGGAATTTGGAGTTTGGGTGACCTTTGGAGTCCCGCTGGGTTGCTTGTTTTGGTGGTCACCACCTCGAAAAGCGGATTTAGCGCACTGACTACTTGGCAATGGTTTGATTGTAACGCCACCGGAAAGCAAACAGCCGCAGTATTGAATTGCAAACACAGCAAAATTAAAAAATCGTTTTAACTATTCAAGACAACTTGCAGATTCTAACATGCATTGCCGGAATTTTCGCTGCCTACCAACGAAGAACAGCACTGTTGATTACACTCTCGGTGTCCTGCTTCTTTTCCATTTTATACAATATTGCTTTAATTCTGTGGTACAATGACGTTTTTGGAAATCACAACCGTCCAGTTTTGGCTCTAGGTCTACAATATGGATACAGCTTTTTTGTTCAACACAATCTGCTTTGTGACTCATACTTTGATGTGACTACAACGCGATGGACTCAAAAGTCTGATTGTTTGATTAACTACACTATTATTGAATCCGCTCAAGCAACTTTGCACGCGATACTTGCTTTTTCTGTTGCCATATTCTCAATTTTGGTGGTTAAACAGCGCTGGAGTGACAACTCGTTAAAGCGTGCAAAGACTTATGACTCTCGTACACAACTCACCAAAATTGAAAGTGGACCGGCAACAAAGCCTAACAATTGTCGAGCGCCAAATTCTAACAGGTTCATTTTATAACATTGCGAAACTAAACATACTTTTTAGTTCTGCGAGTTTTATGAATTCATCTTATGAACATCCCGAAGCGTTAGTTGATCCACAATTATTGCGTAAAAAGCTAGCCAGCACAAACTCAAAATATGCGAAACACAAGCCGGCTGAGGTAAACAATATAAAATGATTAGTTATGAGTGTTTATTCTTTAGCAAACGGAAAACTACTCTTCAGCGCCTACAATTGAATTAAATAGCAACAATACGGAGTCTCCACCAACTTCACAAATTGAAGAAGAGCCAAAAAGTCAGCGTTTGATGCGCACATTACCCGAAAGGTTAGTTACTCTATAATGTTCTCCACAACATCTAAAACCCGTGTTTAAGGCGCAGTTGTGGCGCTCAACTGGCAAAAATTTTGGATCAATCAGCAGACAGCACCGGTCGTTATTCGAAAATTGGCAACTCATCAACAATTAGCCATTCACGCAGACGCTCCGAACATCTTCTTCGACCCACAGCATCTGCGAACAATGCAACAACAATGCTGGAAGAAGCCGAAGAAAACCCAGATTATGTGGAAGCACGGAACAGAGTTGCACTTCGTTTGGCCAATTTAAACGGCGAAGCTTCGACACGTTCATCTCCATATCATAAACGTCAAGGCTCGGCTGGCAACTTAACTTCTTTAATTAGTTTCGATCCGAAGAGCAATACTTTGATTCGCGTCCAAGAACATCAGAATGATACGGATGAAGAGTTTGAAACTGTTGAGCAGGAAGAAACACCGCGTCCACAAACCAATCGTTCACGCAGTCAAGATTCAACTCCATGCTTTCCAGCTCCAAATCCGCCAAGAGCTTTTGAACAAGCATCTGATTCGGGCCATCATTCAACAACTAATAGCAACAATTCACCTAATTGGAGCCAAGGCGGCATTTCCTTTCCTGCACACTTCAATCCGAACTACATGCCAATAACACGTAAGTTTCACACGATTGATCAATTTAAAAGTTGTTTGTTTAGAAGCAAGAGAAATTCCACTTCGTTTAAACAACTCGAAATCTCCGGAATCTGTGAACTACGAACAAGTTGGCGGTCGCCTTATTGCAACAGCTTTTCCAGTAGGCACCCATTCACGGCAAAGATCCTACTGTGGAGTGAGTGTTTCGACGGCAATGCCGTTGAGTAAGCCGGAGGTAGAAGATCCTTACTACAATCGAGACTATCAACCAAGACATCCGACGGAACCACAAAATTCTCCGATTGTTTCTACACACTTCTCACGCGCATTCCATGACCAATGGCTCTCTGGTCAAGATCATCAAAGTTTCGACGACTTGCCACCGCCTCCTTCATTAACTATAATAAACACAACAAAGCTGCCGACACAAGTACCTTCTGATCCTCACATTGAAGGCTTATTGGTTTAAACGGGTCCAATTTGCATCTCTTCACTAATTCATTCAAGTTCTACGGGTTTTAAGCATTCCGCATTCGTTCATCACATTGATAGCATAAAATGTAAATAAATTTATTCTAATTATTGAACACTAGAAGTTTGTTGAGACATTGGAAACCCGTTTTGTTGGCTCTTGTAAGCTTTGTGCTTGCAGACACACTTGGCAAGTGAACAGGTGAGATGAAGATATGAAAAATACATTAATTGTCAAGTTTCGACCACGGGAGCGACCAGACAGAATAGTCTTGTTTGTTCTCATCTAATGTGATCGATCTTCTTTGTTTTGGCATTTTCATAAACGAGTCGATCTCACTTATGGAAATATTGGTCATGTGAATGCGTTTCGGGTTCGAGCGATAGCCCACGTCGACATAAACAGATGGGCATGATCCCTGTGGCGATCGATTCTAAAATGTTGTTGAGTTAATTAACTGAATCTAGAAGATACCTTGTATTTGACATTGATGTTTGTTCTAAACAATCTGCCGTTTAGTGGTTTGAGTGGACGATAGTTTGGCGACATAAATGCCGGGTTGTTTGCGCTTGTTGATGGAACTTGCTAAATAGTGAAACTAACAATTGTTTTAGTTGGCAGAAAGTACCTGAAGTGCATCCCAAATAGCGATCTAAAACAAATCAATTAATTTTTAAGACAAACAAACAACTTACATCTTCTTTTGAGATATAAATTGGTAAGTTGTAGATAATCCAGGTGACAGTTTCATAGCATCCCGGCTGAGTTAACGAGCCTTCGTATGTCACATAATGCTCGGTCTTCGGAATCAACTCAAATGGTTGGAATTTGTGGATTTTCGTCTGCATATCTTTGAATGTGATGCTTTGAGAGGCGATCGTCATTCGTCTCAGTTCTGCATTTACGTTCTCGCCAATCTAAGCAACAAAAATTACTAGTTTCAAAAACAAAAACCTTACATCGACAATAACGCTGATTGCTAAAACTCCTCGAGGCTGGGTCATTGCGTCTGTGAAGTTCTCGTATAAGTCAGAATTGTAAGCCATCAACTGAATTTCGGCTGGAAATCGAATTCTGTCTATTGTGTGTTCAGAGCCCCTCTCGTTCTCAGCAGACCTGCCGAAATGAAAAGCGATGTGGTTGAGACGATAAGTGTACGGAGATGCCGGACCTCCACTTATGTTCATGCTTTTCATTACTGATTCGGTGTCGTTTAAACTGATTATTGGAAGCTGGCCAGTGTTTCTCATTTGCGCTTCAATCTGAATTTGTTTCTCGAAAGTCCAGAAGTAACATTTATTTAATTTCTTACTGGCTTTTGTGAAAACCGTAATGGTTGAAGGGATGGATCAAACAATAGCCGTGTAGGATCAATATTGACGGGAGATTGTAATTGGCCATCGGCACACATTCGCCAATCTTTGTGCAGAAAGTTCCAAAACTCCGGACCTAAAGCAGCCAGTTAAACAACAGTAGACAACATTGTAAATTTTAAACCCCAGTGTTTCTTTTTAAATCAAACTTACCGATGCAGGACGGATAGAAACAAGTTAAAAGCCACGAGGCAATCATAGCCTACTAAATTTGGACACTTAGCAAACTATACAAACGACGTGCTAGCTAAACTGTCAATGAATTTCGGCACTTACACGCACCGTAAAGCTTCAGGGTTGCGCAAACTAAACACTTTCAAATGAGGCGACAACCTCCTTGGCCTATGTTCCATTTAATTCGGACGACGAAAGATTTCCCACGAGAGTGTTCTCTCTAACGCCTTGCGGCTATTCTTTTTGTCCGCTAATTTGGCTAATTCCTCAAACAGCATGCTGTCAATACAGCGGCCAAAGAACACTGCTGTTAATAATCAAAGTGGGTTGAGATTGCGCACAAAGCCCACGCAACCGAAAGACAATCGAAGAACACGGAATGCCCAAAAACTACACTTCTATTCAATGGAATGCCGGCTTAAAGGCCAGCCCTAGGAGTGAAAAAATCGTGCCACAATCGAAACACGCAAATTGGCTCAATGGATAATTTGGATTCCGATTGAATTGGCGTCCGGCGAGGACGTGAGAAGCAGCTTCGTGAGAAAGTGCGCAATTGGCGATCCAATTAGGCGCCGAAAGCCTACTACTTAATAGCCGGTGCGGCCAATCAAGAACTCACTCTCTCACATACATAAACGACGTCCAACTTTGCAAATTTAATGCAGATTGGAGGCGAATTCTCATGTTGTGGAGAACTTGCAAGCTTTCGTAAACAACAACGTAAAGCCAGTGTTTTGGACATCATTGACGCTAATTGGAATTCTCAAGTCGCTTGTCGCCACCAAGCGAAAGTTTAACAAGTCAGGAAGGCGGCCGTGAATTGATGTTAATTAACATAATCGTCAACATTCGAGGGCCATTAGTAAAGTCTCCGACCTCTTTAATAATTTGACTGGCTTTTTGAAACAACGTTTATGTTGAAGACAAAGTTTGTAGATTGAAAAACCTGCTTACCTCCAAACATGTCGATATCGAACGTCCATGGATAATCTCCTGCAACGATTTGGAAGAAAGATCCAACCAGAAGTAACCAAACATCCATTGGCCTAAGTTTGCAAGTTTATTCAAGTTCAAAAAACAAAAAGCGCAACAAAACGAAGAAACACTTAAACGCGAAAAGTGAAACTATTTGAAAAAAGAGGTCTATGGTATTATTAGTTGAGAGATGCCGGAACGGCACACAAACCTTAACCCGTTTAAACAAACAAATCCAAGAAGAGGCGCAATGATAGGGCTGCCGACCCCGAAAGGAGTATTATTGTGTTGGACGCAACGAAATGAGGCGGAATCGAGTAACGGAAAAGTATAAAGTAATGTGGCTGCGCATGCCATCTTAAACAAACTTCTTATTTTCTAGCTAATCCCTAAATGTCCATCAAGTCCATTCGTGTGCAAAGTCGCGCCGACTTAAGTGTGCAAGAAGCAGCAAGCTTAGAGTTGGAAAATGGAAGAACGTCAACATCTACGGAAATGGCGCCAATAATTTCCACAAAGTTCCGCAAAAACAACAACTAATTGCAATTTTTCGCAACCGAAGCTTAAAATGTTTGCACACAACGCGCTTAATAAGCAAAAACAACTAAATACAATTGGACAAGTACCTCATTGCGGCGGACTACAAACACAGAAGGGATTGGCCGATAAGATGTACGCCAACTTCGCGCTATCTTCGCACTCAATATGGAAAGATGAAGAAGTGGACCGGAGACAAAAGGTCGCGCTTTAATTGGGCTTCAAGGCCGGAAAGCCAACTCTGCGACCATCTTAACCCGCGTAGTAATTCAATAGAATGGCCAGCGAATCGGCTAATATTTCAACGTCAAGTCCACTAAATTCGCCAGCTCAGAAACTAATCAAGCACTGGAACTTGGCAAAACAAGTTTCTACAATTAGGCATAAAATTATGCGAAAGGCCGCTGTGGGAGAATCCAAACCGTTTTTTGACCGCATCCCAGAAATCCTGCATTTTTCTCATAACAACAATAAAAATTTTCAACGGGCCGTCCATTCCCACATCAAAAAAGTGCCACTCGATGTTTCAAAAGGTGTTAGTAACTTTTGCCAACTGCGTCGGCAAACTCAAAAATTAATGCAAAACTGTGTTTTTAATTTCCGTCGATGCTTGTTAACTTGTGTGCTGTTTCTAAGTGTGATTGTTGTCAAACGCTTAATTGAGTTAATTAAGCAGTGATTTTAAAGATAGAATGTTTAAAACAACAAGTTGGATTTACACAATTTACACAATTTGCAACAACATTTTTGTAATTTATCAAATTGAATTCACGTGTCATTAATATTGTTAACACTTATATCCACATTCATTTCATAAAATTATGCGAACTTCTGACCTGTGTGCCTTTAAAGTTAATTGTAATTTGAAATCTACTTAGAACTCGTTATCGCTTTTAGGCGACTTATTGAATCCAATTTAGACTACTAGATTTAAAGCTTTTATTATGTGCGTTGTCGTTAAAACATCAGGTTTAAAACATCAAATTGTGTCTTTCGATGTTTGGCTTTCCACCTTTAAATATCATTTGATTTCGTAATTCCGTTTACCTTTAAGCGTTTACCTTTAGGAGAGACATTCAACCTCATAATTTCTCCACACATGTGGCCAAAAGTAGTCTCAATTATTGTGGCAGAAAACAACTAATACAACGCAAAGCCAGCCAGACACTCTCTGCTCGCAGTGTGCGCCCCAAAGAAATGATCACATTCTTTTTCTGCCCGTTTCCAACCGGCTTTCGCTGCTCTTATTGACTAACAAATAATCAATCGTCGTTTATTCAACCGTTCACTTTAGATGTCAAAGATGTCCGGACTTAGAAGTAAGTTGTTTAGACGAATTTTCGGAGTTGATATTCTGAACTTTAGCCGTCGTGCTACTCTCATTTGCCAGCGTAATTGGTTTGACTCTACTCGTCTTGGGCTGCGCTTTGCCTGCTTTTGGATCGTGGTGGCCTTTGGTTTGTATTTATGCATAATATTATTTTTGTTTGTGTTTATTTGAGCAAAGCGTTAGCAAAGCGTTCAGTCATCAAAAGATTCCTACTCACAAGCAATCACAAGAAAGGTCGTAGTTAAAATTAAATAACCTGTTTCAGTTTGTGCTCGGTTTCTACATTGTCTCTCCGCTTCCGCTGTTCTTCGCAAGAAACTGCTATGGAGCTGATCCAAGCAACGGACCCAATCCTTGCATTGAACTTGCCTACTTTTTGACTACTGGAATTGTCCTATCAGCCTTCGGATTGCCATTCGTTTTGGCACACGCAGGAGCGGTGAGTTTTTTGGTGTTTGGTAAACTATTTGTTCACAACACTTTGTGGTTATTTTAACATGGTGCTTGTGTTGGATATGCTATTTTAAAGTCACTGTTTGTGTGAATGTTGTGCCATTTCAGATCAAATGGGGCGCCTTTGCGCTCACCACATTGGCTTCAACCTGCATCCTTTCAACGATTTTCTTCGGAATTTTTAACAGTTTTCAAGAGCATGATGGCTATGCAAATTCTTTGTTTTAAATTGTGGTGTTAGATGTTTGTTTGCACTTCAACGAATTTCCCAATTTACCATTCAATTTGCAGATCAGCTACTTGTCGCTCTTCTTTGTGTTCTTGGCCAACGGTGTTCTCTTTGCTGCTATTTGGGGATTGTTCAAGTTTATGTATAATACAGAGCACGAAGGCAACTTGTACTAGACTCTCATCTTCCTACTATGCATGTGACATTCAAATACTTATTTAAATTCACTCAATTTGTACAGTTAATCCATTCACCCAACGGTTCTTTTCTCTTTACAAACTTCTGAAGTGTTGTAAATTATTGCACTATGTTAGTTACGCTCAGTATTTGTTCTCTAACTCGCAAAAAGCACGAATAAACAGTTTCCAATTAAGTCCGGCAATTAATCATAACAATTTATAACAACAACGCTTCGACAACAAATAACAACATTCAAGATTCGACGTCCTGATCTTGGCCCTGAATACTTTGCTCGAAGGCCTTGAACATTTTCTTGTGCTCTACATTTTTGCAGTTGCGTAAGAAACTCTAAAGATAAATGCCTATATTGTGTGCATACAAATTGAGAAATTACCTTCAATGTAACCTTAACGGGAATGTAGACTTCAAAAAAGGCCGGATCTTCTTTGATCACTTGAGCTGCATCTGCCAAAACCTCAGCAATTTCCTTTGCAACTTTGCGTCTGTAGTTCACGTCTTTGAGCATTTCGTTCTTCAATTGAATGAAATTACGAATTTGTGTAGCTTTTTGCGTAGACTTTCCTTGCGACGGCTTTGTTTTGTCAATTTGAATCAAATCATTCAAACACTAAAGTATGAGCCTATTAAAATTACAACAAAACAAACAACTTACGTCGGCTGCCAAACTGAGCGTCGGAATGAACATATCACAATGAACCTGAATTTGCAAAAGAATTCGAACGCAATGCAAGCGCAAAGGAACAAAACGCGGTGCCGTAAAAACTCCAATCAAGCCCATCGTAATCTGAATCACATTATAGATGAGCTCGTTAATCCAGTCGACTCCAGTGAATTCATCCTTGTGCTCATTGCCGTAAACCAAAACTGATGCCCACAAATACAAACCCAAGACATATTGCCAATTGTAAACCGTCTTGATCAAATCCTAAAAATTTATTTGTTTTTGAAAATTATCGACTTCGTTACCTTTCGTTTTGCAATTTTTGCATTTCTCAAGTGAATAGCAAACTGTCGAATGTAGGAGAACGCGAGTTGATAGGACACATCCGGATTCAAATAAGTCAATTCAGCATAGGTTCTTTGCATGAAGAGCAATTTTTTCCACGAATTACTAGAGACGTTGCGTGAAACCGACACATATGCTATGTAGCACTTCTAAACGTTTAAGTTTCAAAAAAGTTGATCAATGTAAATAAACCTTGTAAATCGTAGTGAAATTCTTTGAACCATACTTGCTCAACTTTTTGAGAATGTTGAATGCAGACTGGCGCTCATCGATAGACTTACGGCTCCAAACTTTGACCAAAAACTAAATTCAGAACGTAATTTAACAACACATCAAATACAAACCTTTATTAGCAAGCGACGCATCTTTGAAATACGAATAAATTTGCCCGTCAATGCATCAACTGAATCAATGAGAGTAATCAACTCTGCTGGTTGGGTAGCTTCGGCCATAGACTAAATAAAATTGTTTTCAAGAAATATGCTCTAAAATATCTTACCGTAAGTAATGCCATCAAAGGATTCGTTTTCTCTTCCTCTGCTTCTTCTCCTTCTTCGTCTTCTCCCTCTGTGTCGTCTTCTTCTTTCCCTAAAAACAAATTTAGATTGATCACAGCTCTAAAACTTTTACCTCCATCGCCATCTTCGGCTTCGTCCATTTCATAGTCCGACTCGTTGAAGTCAAGCAAATCTGCATCTTGCTCCTTGAGAAATTCGTAGAAATCAGGATCCTTCTCCTGGAGTTCTTCAAGCTCTGCACGATGGTGATCCATCTTAAGTTTAAAAATTAAATCCGAAATTGAGAATTATTTTGAGTTAGGAAAATGCCAGGTAGAGATGACACACAAAAAAGAGTTTTCACACAGCTGATCTCAAACAAACTGATCCTTTCTTCTTTATCATGCCGTTTTTCCACAACAAATGGCCCTTGATTTGTCTGCTATCCAAAAGGCAAAACAAAAGCTGAACAATGTAGTTACACGGTACGACAAAGCTTTGTTTAAATAAGAGTTTAAATCAGGATTTTAGAGTCACACTACAAGATGGATCAGAAATTGAAGAGAAAAGAGGCGATGACGGAACATTTGTCGAATCAAAAGGTACTTTCAAACTAATGCATACTTTTAATTATCTGTTTTGTTGTAGAACAAGACGATAATGTTGTTGTTTCAAACAGAAGAAGGAAGGCTGTGGAACGAAAAAAGCGCTTTGGATATGTCGTAGATTTGAAACCAGACTTACAAGTTGCAAAATGTTGCGACGGCGTTTATTTAAGGTTGGATTTAACAGTGTTTACTTGTAAAAACAATTTAATTTTCAGCAGTCAAGACGTGGTCAATGATTTTCAACTGTTGAAATCAAATGGAATAACGCATATTGTTAATGCGGGCGTTGGAATTGCCAATGTGTTTCCCAAGAACTTTGTTTATTTAAACGTTAATTTGCTCGATCTGCCCGACACCGATATTCGTTCACATTTCGACACTGTTTTTGATTTTATCCACAATGCAATTGAAAAGAAAGGCCGCGTTTTAATTCACTGCAACGCTGGCGTCTCACGAAGTTCAACACTTGCAATTGCGTACATAATGAAGTTTCAAAACCTCCGTTTTCAAGACGCATTCGACCAAGTCAAAGCTGCCAGACCTTTAATTCACCCGAATGACGGGTTTTTAAAACAGCTCAAGCTTTTTGATGTTGAGTTGAGTGATCGAATTTGATTGTTGTAAATAAATGAATATAAATAATCTTTATTCAAGGCACGTTAATTTCCTGAACAAATAGAATAATACGTTAAAGACTTTGTGTTAAAACCCGTAAGACGGAATTGCTTTGCAATTGAAAAGGAAGAATTATACAACGGTTATGCCTATCACACGGGGGAATGTTGGCAGGATGGCGATTAGCCAAGTGCATAGACTAATTATAAGGAGAAATATTTACAGCACAATTTGAGACCCGTACAGCTTTATCAGCAATCAAACAAAGAATCCTTCTTCTATAGTGTTCCTTCTTGATGATCGGTCGGCTTTCATCGAAGATGCATTCGAATTGTTGGTGACGGCTGTTTGATTAGTTGCAATGGAGCTTGCCGAAAGCAATGGCGACCTTTTGACCGGCCGCGACATTGGATGTTGAAGTGTGGATGAGTGCTGTTGTTGAGGCGAATGATGTTCATTGAACAGCCGGTTCATTGTCTCGTTGCGGTGAGCGCAGAAAGAGTCAAACGAGTCCATGATTCCATCGTAGTTAATTTTTTGCGGTCGTGCCAGGTGCATCAAAATTTGTCGAGCATCTGTCTCAATTAGTCCCATTGCAACCAACTCGCGACAATTCAAGCGCCTCAGTTCATCAATTGTGTTTATGTTGTTTTGCTGCATTGTAGGGATGCACTGCTCCAGACTGTTGAGTCGCAAGAAGTCAACCAAACTGATCATTGGAGGATCACTCAACGGCGGCAATGCAACATTCAATTCATTGCATCTAAAATTCAATACTTATTACTGCTTGGAACAACTCTATAAACAACTCACGGTTGATTTGAAATCTCCAGTTGATTACTATAGTGCATCAAAATTGCATTGAGTTGGTGACACAATTGATCAAAACTTGGTCTTAAATGTCGATCGGACTGCCAACATTGTAGCATTACTGTATACAAACAGTCAGGAGCATCCATTGGTTTTGGCAACCGGAAGCCGTTCTGCACTGACTCGATAACTTTGTGATTCGACCATTCCCAATACGGCCGCTCGCCTAAAAATGAGATTAGTTTGAGTCAAACACAATATTGCTTTGTAAAACTTACCATAAGACAATATCTCCCATTGAAGAACTCCAAAACTCCAAACATCACTCGATGTTGAGTACTTTCTGTGAGATATAGCTTCTGAAATGAGAATTGATTATATTAACTTGTCCCGAAAGCAAATACCGGGCGCTGTCCATCTAATTGGTATCTTTCCACCCTGTGTTGTGTATTCGTGATCGGGAGCTGTCGAAACGCCACGGCTCAATCCGAAATCCGAGATTTTACAGGTCAGGCGATCATCGACTAAGATGTTTCGTGCCGCTAAGTCGCGATGAACATAGCCTTTGTCACATAAGTACTTCATTCCACAAGCAACATCGCACATCATTTGAACAAGTTGGAGTGTGCACAGTCGGCCATTGTCGTTTGTCTGCAAAAACTTGTCCAGCGACCCATTGAGCATATATTCGGTGAGGATCATTACAGGCTCGCTTTTGGTGACAACTCCAACAAGATGAACGACATTTGGGTGATCAAACTGGCCCATAATTGACTAAAGCATATTGAACAGTTAACATCTCTTGTCAATAAAGTTCTAAACTTACTGCCTCGGTCAAGAAGTCCGATTTTGCTTTGATTGAGCTGCCCGGCAAAAGAGTCTTTACTGCAACAATTTGTTGAACCACGCCACCATACAAGTTTTCAACACGTAGACGGCCCGAACATACTTCTCCAAACTCGCCAACCCCTATTGTTCGAGTAACTTCAACGTTGTCAGGAGAAATCTCATTGGCAAATTCGGCTAATGCTTCTTGAGGGTCTTCATAGGTTGTTGGGTCGACATAAGGACGGAACCGGTTAGTCATTCCAAATCGGCCCGTTCCGTATGCCGCAGGAATGAGGGGCATGTTTACTGAAATTTAAAGAATAAATAAACTGTGACAACGTTTTAAACTCACTTTTTCTTGCATAATCGCCTTGGTGAAAGGCCTGAAACGTGCCGTTTGCTGTTAAGTGGCCATAATCTGGAGTCATTGAACCTAAAAGTTCGGTTAAATTACTAGATAACAAAAACGCGAGATACCATGTTTGTAATGCTCCAAGACGTCAAGATCACTTTGATGTTTGTTCTTCGGCAAATTTCGCTGATGAACAAAAACAACAATCATGAAGCCGCAAATCAGAATGAAAACAACGATTGTGCCCAAAACAAGTACAACTTCACGACTAATTTGCAGTGTTGAAGGGTCGTTTGCTTTGTTGACTGTGTTTACGCCATTGTTTGACACGATGTTTGAGGAGACGGAAGTTTGGTTGGTTGAAGTTTCAACAGGAATGCACGGAGCGTCTATTTGTGTTCCGAACGGCCGGTAGAAGTTAAGTTCACACTCACAAGCAACTGATCCAAGTTTGTCAGAAAAAGAGTTTCGGGGACAAGGAACACATTCCCCGTTACCGATTGATGTTTTGTAGGAGCCGATTCCGCAAGCTAAAACACGTAATTAACAATTGGTATATTCGTTGAAAACACTTACGCGCACAAGTGTTTGTGTTCTTAGATGGAATAAATCCGGCCACACATTCGCAGTCATTTGTTAAAGATTGCCAAGATCCATCAGCTTTGCATAATGAGACCGGACTCCTAAGTTAGAAGTTGTTATGTGCCAAACAAAGTTGTAAATAATTACTTGAAATTAGATGCCGAAACAGTAGCATTTGCAGAACATTTTCCAGTGACTTTCTTTACTGAATTCACTTCTTCACCGGGAATTGTTCTTGGGAAATGTGTAAGGAATGTTGTATTCGCTGGACAAACTTCATAATAGATCTGAAAAACGTTCAAACGTAATTGAACAGAATTAAACAAAGCTTGCCTTTACGTAAAGAATAGAAGAACAACTTCCTTCGTCTTTGATGCCAAAATACACGCCGGATTTCTTGGTTGCAAAACTCAGTGTTTGTACGAACACTTGGCTCTTGTCGTCGCTTGTTGAACCTCCACCAACTACAGTATCGACAAATTCCCTGAAGGCAAAGAGATTATAAGTTTGCAATTAGTGTTCCCAACAAACCAGCGGCGGTCGGAGTGCCATGCGCCGTTTAAATTTAAATCGGATTTATTTTCAATAGGCAACGCGTATAGCTTGAGAGTTTCTTTGCAAGTAGTCCGCGCAGTGGGTATTTCTTGACACTTTCTCATAGTGAATTTGACTTCAGCGTATATCCGATTTGCCTCACCCTTGTCCAAGTAGGGCAGCAAAAGCCAATTCTCCAGATTAGGGTGTTCTACCATGCAAGTTGCGTACGCTTCATGGTTTAAGTTAAGAGAATCTGATCGGTAAGTTTCTTCTTGCCACTCGTCGCCACTTTCTTGATTTGAGTACACTTTCCAGCCTAGCTCGGATGTCGCATTTAAACTGTCAAGTATGAACACTGAAAATACAGCAATTTGCATAACGTATTTGAAAAGCAATTATGAGCGAACACATCAATCAAACTAGTAACCAACCTTTCTCGGCTCGCACTGTCAGCGTAAGACACAGGAACGCTAGTAGCCAGTCCGGTGGTGACATTTTTGAATCGGAAATCACTACTGTCTTCTTAGCATGATCGATCACTTGTTGTGAAGCTCTAAATTCAGCCTTTGTTAGCTTGAGGTCATCCAACAAACACGCTAATAATAACTTTGTTTACATTCGCGCAATTTGGAACTGACCGTCGGTCATTTGCTCGACTTCCGGCTAGCCAAAACAGTGGGAATTACTCGAAGGCAACAAACAAAACTCGAAAATGGCACACCGGAAACTGCATAATTTGAGGACAAACTGCGCGGATGATCAGGTTAGAAAGCTATTGCGCTAATAATATGAAGGCGCTACGTTATTTGAAACCCAAGCTCTCCGAATTAATCTCTGTTGGCGCCACAGTTCGCGCGTTCGGCTTTGCCTTTAAGTGGCGGCGACGAAAAATTTGATTATAATGTAAACAGTTGGCCATCCAAATGTGAGAGCCAATTGATGGAACGAGTGAATGCCGAAAAGTAAAGAGCGCGCACAACACAAAATGGGAGCAATCTAACGCCTCTAATGAACTTTTCCAGCAAACCAATCAGACAAGGTCGGTGACCTCGGAGTAACACAATAAGCATTGGAACTTAATTAGACCGCCCCACAAAATCCATTAGGTGCGCGACCGAAGCCAAAAATTAATAATAATCACACGTGTTGCTGTTCATGTTTTTTGTTACTCCCGACTCGACGGCGCCGGATCAACGGCCTAATTGAAGGGCGGTAAATTTGTATTGGACGTTCGGCACAAGAGCACACATGTCAAATACAATAACCTATTGTTTCTTGTCTTCAAACGAATAAGAAAGAAGAAAGAACATTAAACATGACATTGAATGAAATAAAAAAGTGTTTCGATTGATTAATATTTTTTCTTTCAATATCAGAAACAAACAAATTGAAAAGCGTTTTGATTAAAAGAATTATGCGCTCGACTCATCACTTGCGCGACAAAACTGCAACAGTTCAAATCCACACATAAAGAGCGAGAACTACACTACCTGCCCTAAACTCTAATGGTTGCGGGATTTTAGGAAGTCACTGCGGGACGCTGGTTGTTGGACAATAGTGGTGCGCGAACCATTATTTGCAATTCATGCATTTGTCTCACGAAAAACAACAATAATTATGGCAACTGAATTGCAACAACAGAAACAATGAACCGAGCATTCCTTGGCACTTGTCCTTCAGCACCGGGTCCATTAGCGCATGCATCTTTCAATGGCAATTGCGCGCGTTCCATCTCCTCCAATGTCTGAGCTATAGTCACCTGTGTGTTCAGCGGCACGGAAATCTCGGGATGTTGTTGTTGGACGCCTAACAAATCCACGGACAATGCGGAGCGCGCATAATCCCCCAAGACTATTTTTTCCGCTACTTACCGATCATTCTACTAATTGTTTGGGGTCAGTGAATTTCAACTGCACAAAACAAACCACCCTCCGCACTAGTTGCCAAAATCAATAAAACTTCTAGCGCATAAAGAATTGGGATCATCACATTGCGGCCTATAAAAAAGCGATTCACTCGCGTGAGCCAATTAGTGCCGATGTTGTTTGAGCGGCCGGCGCATCAAAGATGACCATTGAAGCGAGTGTGGAGACTGTCCAGCCATATGTTTGCACAGAGACGATCGTAAAAATCGCCATCGTGGAAGTTCTCGATCGGCTGATAGCCGATTGCCAAATCTGCTTTGATCTTGCCACCAAGTTCCCAGAGAATGTTTACAGAAGACTACTCTAAAAGATTACCCAACCCTTGATTGTGTAAAGACATGCACTTCCCGACTCGAACTGTCAGCATGGATCTTCCTCAACGCAACATGAAGTGCCTTCGAACAAAACAATGGCCGAAGATTGGCATCGCAAGGAATTATTGCCTTTTCACGGTCCGACTTTAAACGCTTCATTGTGCTGGCTTTGTTTAAATGCTTGAGTGGACAAAAACACGCAATGCTTGCTGTCGAGTGTCCATCCTCCACAGCAAAAAACAATGTCTAATTGTGATTATTGCGCAAAATTCTACGGTACGTGGCCGGGAATATTAGCTAACTCAGCTAACCGGTGTGCTGCAACAATTGCGCAAACAGCATGTCAAAATAACTGAAATAACCGAAGAAAATGTGCCAACAACAATCATACCGCAAGCTGCAAGGTGACAATTTTATGGCCCCATAAAGGCGATCTTACAAGGCCGATCAGGGACAAAAAGAAGAGAGGAAGTTGTGTTTGTCGGCAATCGAGAAGCGCGCAAAAGACCGACTGATTTACACAATCACACAGATCAAAGCGGATAAATAAAAGTTCTTCTTTGATTAGCACGCCTATACAAATGAAGAAATGAGAACGGATCAAATTTTGAGGCAGTTCGTTTAAGTGGACAGTCGTGCTGTGCATTCTTAAATCATTAACACGGAGAATCTCGTCGACGAGTACAGTAAAGAAACACAGATGCTTAGTCAGCAAGTCGAGACAGCCTCAAAAATAACCAATTTGTCTTGTTGAATTGGCAGACGAAGGTTATCGGAAATTGTTGCGCAAAGCTCGATTTCAGCAGTCAAATGCCTCTTAATTTGCCGCTTTCACACTAATCTGATCGACAAATCTCTCAAAAAACGACACGCTCGTCAGCAAAAGAAACTTTGTGAACAATCGTGGCAAAACAATATAAGCAGCCTTGAAGACCGGAAAGTCCGCGCCCTCCAAACAGTGCGATAGCCAAAGATAAGCTCCAATTTGAGAATAATGAAACACAAACATTGTTCGACACAGTTGCTGCTCAGTCCCGAAATGTCATGCTGCCCAATTAAATGTCGACTCGCTGATGGATCACTTGGGAGTTTTCGCCGAACCTCAATCATCAAGCAAACGCGCGCAAACCAGGCCTCAAAAGTTCATGGCAATCTCTGCTGACTCACTAGCAAAGAGTGAGCGCATGCCGTGGCCATAAACAGATCAACCGGTCGTTTTAATCGATTGTTTACTTGCAACTTAAGTTGAACGGATTAGATGGGTCTCAAAGGTTGTCAAGGGTTAAACCGGAAATTCCGCGACGAGCGTCTATATGCCAAAATGATCGCAGGCGCGCAAACCAATTACCAAACGACTGACCTTAGCCGGACGCTCATCCGAACACATAAAAATCTCCATAATAAGCAATAAAGCAATAAACCGGCCATCCTTGGCATTCGATTAGACTTGAGCATTAAAAAACGCCGCGCATAAACACGAATCAAAAATAAAGGCACGCATTAAATAATGCTGACCGCAACATCTCCATTGTAAACTAGATCGCTCTTGGAGCTGCAGACTTTGTTTGAGCAGATGAGTTGAAATTAGTTTTCCAGCCTAATGTATTTGCAAATGAGACTCTTCAGGGGTCATAAAAGGTCATAGTGCTTGCGCCACACACTTCTGGCCAACAGTCCGTGGATCTTAAGTGGCTATCCCACGGTTAGGATCGATTTCGCCGAAGACTCTTGAGATCTGGTCAAGCGGATAGGAGTAATTAAGTTAGTTGACTTTCAAATAAAGAACTTTGTGAAAAACATTTTCAAATATCGTTTTTGTTATTAGAAAAGAACTTGTGAAAAAACAAGTTAGATTTTAAAGTGTAAAGAATTGAAAGATACAATTGCAAATTATGCAAATGAAAAACAAGCAGTTCTAGTGAGAAAGGACAGAGCTGCGCGTTAAGTGTCGGCACGAAATGAGAGAAGATCGGTGAAATGGATCGTAAGCGTGTATTGTTTTCTCAGCAATGCATGAAAAGCTATAAGTTGTCTAATCAGGAAGTGGCTTTGATTTAGAGCCGCTTCCAAGGCACTTGACTGGTAGCCCTCTGGTCAGCTGTGCGAACATCAGGCTCGGAGACACTGCGCATCCGACACTAATTTGAATAATCGCATGCTGCAAACTTTATTGGGCCGGAGCCGCGCTTGAAATGCTTCCTTGGAGAATTTCACACGCCGGCGCATGCGCAATAAGATCCGGCAGCTTTGTTCTCTTTAAAGCCTAATCCTATTGCCCACAAACCGGCCATTGTCCACTCTAATTTAATTTAAACTGGAGACTAATTTCCGCTTGAAAATTCATTTGCGCGCCAATTAAAATAAATTCTACCAACAGTTGGAAGTTACATAGACTCAAAATCAACACCCAGCGTCCGAAGGCCTTTGATTCACTTCACTCAATCCAGGGCTGTCGCCAGTTGGCATTGAAAGCAATTTAGCGGAATTAGCTGTGAGTTGTGCGAATTCCAGCGCACGCGGTTTATGGCGCACTTTGACATGAAAACTGGAGGTGGCCTAAATCAAGCGAACGAATCAGTTAATGAGTTTATACGCCGGAGAACTCATTTCGGCGAGAAGACTATGAGGTCGGAGTCGTTTTTGGCGTTTTAGTGCGCACGAAATGCATAAGGCGGAACAGCAAAGACAAAACCATGCTTTGAATAGCCGTTAACGATCTGTTAATTTCCAGAAGCCTAATCGTCCAAATACCTGTTTGCAATCAATTGCGCCCAATTGAACAAGCATGGCATCTGAATAGAGGAAAACAAACAATTACGACGCGCAACAGCTGGTTGTATAACGGATTGACAAGTTAAAGTGACACCTTGGAGTCGAAAAAACGGAAACCCGAGAGTTGTTGTGAGAAACGTGTCTACACTCCGAACCTTTTGAAGCGACAAATTCGGCCACCGAAACCTCAAATAGCCACATGAGTTTCGCACCTTCGGGCCACTATTTTAAAGTGACACTAAAAACCACCGCCGAATGGACACTAAATCCAACGGCAATCATTCACTTTGTCACCAGGTCCGATTGCAAAACCCGCGTAGATTGGATTTATTCTCGCGTTCCACAGCCCCAAAAAGTGTGAAATTCGACCACTCGGCAACACCAATTGTGTTTTGATTGAAAGCCAGTGTTTGGACGTTTTTTGAATTGCCAACGAAAATAATGCTTAAACTATTAAAACTTAAAGACTTCTTGAGAGATTTAAACTGAAAGCAACAAATGAATAATGCGCAAATGACCGCAAAGACAATGTGACTCGAAATTAGCATGCTATTCAAATGCAAACCGCCCTTGAGCGCCAATGAGAAATTAGGGCTCGTTACGCATCTATTTGTTTGTTTTGAGTTTGTTGCTCTGCGTTCCGCATTAGGCGACAGGTTCCGAAAAAGTGTGAAACTTGCTGGCACTCTCGGCTTATCAAAACACAAACAAAGCCGCCGTGATTTGATTAGTCATTAAAGATGGCAGTGCAGCAAGACCTTATCTCTGTTCTCTGGTGATCCGAGAATGCACAGGGAACTCCAAGACAACCTACAAGAGTGGACATCTGAGCCGGAAACACAACCACCGCGGAGCAAACATGCATTGCGCGAATCGGCCTCTCAACAATTGATGCTCAAGCGCGATCAACTAGCAGATAATACAATAACGTCCAAAACAATAAGCGCTAACAAGTCGTGATCGCCTCTGGCGCCCACTTCTAAAAAACCACTACTGGACTGTCTTTACATATGTCCACTCGAGCTTTGCCTCGCAGATCACGTCGCTCGCTCGTAAACCGGAAAACAATGCAAGAACAGTTATGCAATCGGAAATCAACACCCTTTTAAAAGACTGAATTGCAAAGTTGACACTTTTAAATTAACTTCAGAGCTAATTTTGAATTAACTTCAAAACAGGTCGTAAAACAAAAAATTCGTTTGAGTGTTGAAAAGGCCGCCTAACGGTTTGCATGGAGGCTCACGACTGGACAACAGGTTTGTTGGCAAATAGCCAATTCAACGGAGTAGTTAAATTTGACTAATGGCCAAGGCGCCACTTCCGCCATGTCTAATTGCCGAGTCGATTTGTCGCAGTTCACACTATTCGGCCATTGTTTGCGATCGCTCAATTTGGCGCCTCTATTTCCGCATCTATTGACCCTTCACATTGTCTTGACCTCAGTACAAACAACGCGAACGGCAAACACCGGCGACTCGACACTTTCAGTCCCTATTGGAAATGTGATGGCCGAAAACACTAGCTGTAATTGAATAGGGTACCCTAGCGGCGCCGTAAACAACACAATTTGCAGATGAATAGTGTTTGAATGCATAGTTTACCTATTCAACGCATTCAAACGTGCAAAAAGTGCCAAACTTTCATACAAATTGGGAGTATCGACTCGACACGGACTAATCAAACTTCCGCCCGGTTTTCCTGGTTTCAGATACGACCCGACCCGAAGTTGATTCCCATTGGAATAAAAAACATAGCGGACTCAACCGGAATCCAGCAACCGATGTGCAAGACAGTTTTTGGGCAAACTTCGCATAAATTATAGCCGTGTTTGTGACAAATGCGCACTGGACATCTCCGCTCACTGATGAATTCATTCAACGCAAAAAGTTGCAACAATTGGTGTCCGAGCAAATTGAGCGCAAGTGGCAATTTAAAATTTTGCAGTTTAGACACGTTTGGTGTGTTTGGCGCGGTCGTTTGACTTTAATCCGTTTAATGGACTTTACTGTTTGTGAAACGCTCCGAAATTGGCAGTGTCAATTGAGAAAATATGAATGCATTTAAAATCAAACTCTAGTCATTTGAATTCAAACAAACATCGAGTAATCACAACTGTGTAAACAAAAATTATCTTGTTCTTTCGAATTTGACTTTTTTGCATTTTGTTGACAATTTGAATGGAAATGACCAAACTAATGTTGAAACAAATGCGCATTCACCTCGGCGAACGACCGGAATTAAATCTCGTTGGATTGCGTTGTTTCCAAGCTTCCTGTGCTCTCGACCCGCGGCTACAGCGAGTGACATTTTTATCACATTGACTTGTCACGCCACTTCGAGTTTGCTTTTTTTGTTTTTGAGAACAAACTAAAGCAACCTACTTGTTTGAATCGAACAATTAACAGCGACATAGATTGTTTATTTCAAATAGTCAATTGTATCAACATAACTTCTGTACTTTGAGGAAATTAGTTTTTGGAACGTCTTATAATTGCCTGGGCTGACTCTTTCAAACTGCCCAAAATATCTCCGTGAGTTCTGCTATCATTGTGTTTGAGCGGCCCATTAGGACGATGAGTTTCGCTATTAGCCATATGCAATTTATGCGTCATTTAATTTGCGAACACGTTCCCACAGATGGCTTGGCGACCACTGGTAGTTTGCAAGTAGAGATTACCGCAATTCGTCCCTTGTTTGTTTTTGGCGCCTTTTGATACGGATATCATATCTTTTTCACACGTCTTCTTTCGACTCCCAATAATGATATTTGAAGCGAGAAAGGATGCGAGTCAAGCCATGAGCCGGCAAAGTTCATCGGAAGTGTGTCTTCCTGCTCAGTTTTCACTTATGCCGCTCGTTGAACTCGTCCATGGAGTCAATTAGAATATTTGTACCCCATTAGACAAATCCGCTGACTTGTTCTTTTGTTGATCTTTGCGGTTGAATTCGAAATTAAACGACTCAAAACTTACAGATGCACTCAGATACCGAGGACGAAACATGGTGGCTCGAGAACTGCTCAATCATCCCACCGGAAGAACTCCGATTTTTTCTAGTTGGAATTTTGGGAACGTTTATAGCAACTGTTTCGTTTGTTTTCAACGTTTTCCTATTTGGTGTGCTTGTATCGAATCGGCAGAACCGACAAAATAACTTTATTTACTTGATTTTCCTGGCTTTAATCGACTCATTTCTATCAGGTCAGTTTTGAATTTTCGAAATCTAACTTTAAAACAATTTCAGCATCTTACGTTTTGCTCTTCAGTGTTAATATCTTTATGGACTCGTTTGAAAGCGATTTTCTGGCTTTCTTTTGGTGGAGGTATTTGCGCATGATGCTAACGATATCACATGTTGCAAGTAAGGAAGCGGCTTTTAGATGTTTATTTTAACAAAAGAATTTATCTAGTCACAAGTTCTGCCTTGCTTTTGACGTTGGCAACGTTTGAGCGGTTTATAACTATTTCTAAAATTCGATCACAATTTCCAATGTCTTTGCGGCTTGTTTTAACCGGAATTGCAATTTCCTTTGCTTTGATAGCCAAAGCACCGATGTTCTTTGAACTAGATGTAAGTAGTTTGCAAATTCTGGACTTTGTCTTAAAATTTATTTTTAGGTTATTCCTAATGAGAATTGCACAGGAGTAACTGAGTTTGTTCCACAAGTTGCACGTATTGAATTATTTTTGTTTTCGACCGATTAATAAAAATTGCAGAATGGTCCGAAGAAGAACCTTACAAGACAGTCTACAAGTTCTGGTTCCGAAACATAGTCAGCACATTTCTTCCTTTCTTGTTCAGTCTCTATTTTAATATGAGAATTGTTCGTCGATTAAGAGAGCAGCACACTGGGGCAAGACTTTTCCGCTTTGCAACCTCTGAACATCGTGTGAGTCTAGCTTTTACGTATCGCTATTTTCGCTGCAAAAGTGCAGTCGCACTTTCAACCAAAATAATGCAAAAATAATGTAGCAAACAGTTGCTGTAATTTGAGTTTTGTGTATCATTTTTAATTGATCCGGAAGTTTTAGAAGAACATTCGCAGTGCAACGTCAATGCTAGGTATTTATAACAAGCACCTATTTATGCTGCAACATTCTATCTGTTATCATTGCCACAATCGAGACAATCAATAAAGAGTTTCTGATGATGCCAGAAATTCGTGATTTGTACACATACAGCACGGATTTGATTAGTCTGTTAACTGTTTTCTCCTGCTCCTCAAGACTTCCAATTTACTACGCCTGTAATGTGAGTTCAACTTATTAAATGACAATTTGAAAGAGTCATTTTTTGCAGAGAAGAATTCGACGAAAAGTAAATAAAGTCATTCTTCGATTTTGTTATTGTGGTGAGCGTGTTCGTCGAATGTCAAGTAGCCGTTTTACGACAATGCGGTAAGCACTTGCATAAATTTACTTTAAAGGCTTAGTTTAGATGCCTGAATTCTCAAAATGGTGGGTTTGTTTTGTACGCACCTCCCCAAGAAGGGCATCATATGAATCAAAAATCGACGGTTTTTGGAACAAGTGTGGATAAAGTAGTTCTGCAAGTGGCAATGAATCACTGGGGCCAACAAGCTTATACAACGCGACAAATCCACGTGACAGACAATGACGTCTAGAATCGTATCAATTGTAAAAAGCTCAAACTTTAATAAATGCCTTATAATTTAGTCTGAAAGTCGTAAACATCGAATACAAGCAATTCTTTAATAAATATTTATTTAACAACAATAACAGTGGCCTAAATTCGACTCAATGGTCGCATGCCTAACAACTGGAATCCTTCGGTCATAACGTTCTTAGCCGCAACAAAAAGCAGAAGTCTGTTCAGTGCAACTTGACGATTTGGTTCATTCTTCAAGCGAAGTTCGGAAACTGCTGGACCAAGACAATCACACAATCTTATCAAATAATTGATCAACGGACTTGATTCAGTAGTTGTGAAGGCTGTGTAAAGTGATCCATCCAATTCATAAAGGCACTGGAAGAGAACACGCGCAGTAGGGTCGGTCTCCAAACTCAAATTTGACATGTCTGTTTGTAAACGTTTGTCTAACTCTTGAAGCAGATCAGCATTATTGTCAATCAATGAACATAAGCGTGCGTATTTTTCCTAAAAGACCTTCAATTAGGCAATCTATACTTGTTAAAGCTTACGTGAAGATAAAACATTCTTGTGTGCTTTTTGAATATTTTTTCGAAACCAAATGTGTAGTTGGTGTTTCGATGACGCTGAAGATCGCTTAAGACAAGACCTGCTTCCGAAAGTTCCTTACACACCTCCGGCAACTCTTCGTCGGTGACCTTTATAGTTGCAGATTGTTTGATGTATTTTTCAGCAGCATCAACGCCTTCTTCTAATAAACTATCAACAAGCTTAACAACTCCTTTTCTAAACATTCAATAAACTAAACACTAATTATGCTATATGTACCTGGTTGAAAATCCAACTACGCGTCCAAATCCTACATGATGAATCTTCGATGAAATGTCGTCTCGTCCATGAAGATTCAAAAAAGTGCCCAAGTGACGGAAATGACGAGCTTGTTCGTTATCAACAACATAAACGTAAGAGTCAGCATTGAAACGATCATGGCGAGCAATTGTCGCTGCTAATTCTCTGAAAATAATCATACAATGAATACAGTTGAAACTTTGCAAACCTAGTCAAATACAACGAAGAATTACTGCTCGATTTTCCAACAATAAAGTAACCACCAACTTCTCTGTCATGAACCACTTTCAAGCCTTCAACTGTAGTTGCAACTCTGCCCTCATCAATAAAGCTCCGCGCAAGTCGTCGTGCTTCCGCAACATAGTATGACTCAGCATCCCAAACATCAAAATTAATACCCAAACGCTTGTAAAAATCTGTGAGGTAATCAACTGAAAGCTTTCTCATCTGTGACCAAATAGCTAACGACGGATCATCCATTCTCTTGCTCACTAGTGCATCTTCCATCTTGTCTAAAAGTTGAATCGCTTGCTCTTTCCGTATCAGCGGGTTTTTGTCACATAAACTGTACGCCTCAACATAGCAATCCATTAGTGGAAGAAGTCGATCTGCCAATTTTGCATCGGGTGGCATTTCTTCAAATTGTTTCTTTGCCTCGCTGTTTGGCCAATGTGCAGTCAATAATGCCATTTGAGTGCCCCAATCGCCCAAATAATTAAGTGCAATGACTTCATTTCCAACTATTCGATTAAGTTTGCAGAAGAATTCGCCAATCAGAGTTGATCTAAATTTGTTAAAATGGAAATTGAGCAAACAGCATTAAGTGTTACCTTAAATTGCCGATATGAAACTGTTTTGCAATGTTGGGTGATGAGAAATCGACAACTATTCGCTTTCGAGTGCTGATTTTCTGCTTCAACAATTCTCCAAATACATTTCCACCACGTCCCAGTCTTCGTAGATACAGTATCATCCCGAAAATTAAAGATTGAACAAGCAAAAACAAATTGACAAAACAAAAACGCGTTTCTCGACTTCAAACGATTAATTCAAGCAAATTGATTCACAAATAAACAGTTTATTAAAGTAAAACTCGAACACCCAATAAATAGGAATACACGGTTAAGATCATACAATTGCAGGCTTAGTGCTTACACTAATGTTAAATATTCAAAATAAAGTGCAAAAAGTTGAGAACCCATAAGTTGAATAAAATCTTGACTCGAATATTATGGCTCTTGATTCTCCTCGTCGGAGTTGATGACTAGAGGTTCCTCATCTTGGAAATCATCCAATTCGGTGCCGCAAAACGATGCAAACCATTGTGCAACAGAAACGTTGCGGATTTTCGGGAAGATGTCACGACGGAAGCGCGGACCAAAGAAGAGATCATTGTAGACAAACATGCCGAGGATAAGGAAACCGAACCCAAACAATTGCTGCGGAATAAACCTCTCTCCGAACAACGGAATTGAGAAGATCCAGATGATCAAAGTTCGAACACTGTCCTAAAAAGATTTGGTGGTGTTCAACATATTTAGTCCGGTCTATGCTTACCAAAACCATGCGAGTCGTTGCACTCAAGCGTTTTGTAACAGAGACACCAGCAAAGTTGAAGAATGCAATGCTGACGATTGTGCAAACTGAAAATGTTTGAGTTAATTTTGTTTAAACTTTAAAAGCAGTTAAAATCTTACTAAGAGCTAGAGCAATAACGGGCTTGTCGTAAACTTCGCGGAAAGGCCAAAAATACGTTCTCCAGACGGTGCTCTGGATCGTTTGAGAAAGTTTCCGGTACGCGGATGAAGTACATTGGGATCATAAGAGCTGAAAATGCGGAGTTTATTTGAATATTCGGTCGGATTCTGCTTACTTGACAAAACAATCATGCCAAAAAGACCTTCAAGTCCGACAGCCAAAAGAGGAGGAACATCGTAGCGCTCCAAAAACATCTGTTCAGTAACCATCTGGATTGCCACAATAATTTGTGCCATGATGATCAAAAGGTCTCCGGTAATAACGGCATTGATGTCCGAGCCGGCACCGCTCTCGAAAATATCACACAGCCCGACAATGACCAATCCGAACATAACTAAAACCATGCCCAACCACTTGTACCCAAGAAGTCGCATCCGCAAGAAAGCAACTGACAACAATCCGGTAAAAATGATAACAGCTCCTAAACTCACAGGTTTTAAACAAATATTCTTTGATCAAGTTACCTCGAAGCATTTGATAACTAGAGGCAGTTGTCAAATTCAAGCCAATGTACATCAAAGATGTTCCAAGAACATCACAGCAGGCGGGTGGCAAAAAGATGAACGGGTTGAACTTAGGAATTTGGGGTTCTTCCTCGTCATCTGGCTGAATATCAAAGATGGCGTTGTCGTTGGATTGCTGGCGACGGCGGTTCCAGTAATATTTTTTGAGTGCGTAAGCAATGAAGAAAGCAATCAAACAGCTGAACTCTCCAACAAACATGCATCTAAACACAAAAGTAGTTTTTAAATTTTGTGCATTTACTTACGTTGCTTGGAAGAACGGATGATCAAAATAACGACCATCGACCTTTATGGAGTCAGCCCACTTGGCGGCGATCGTATTTAGCGATCCGGATACGACCATCAACACTCCTTAAAAGGTTTTAATCGGTTGCTAAGTTGCCAGAACATACCTATTCCTATAGTTATCATCTTTGCGGAGTCCATGTTTTGCGATTGAAGAGTCTCGAATCTGGGTTTCAAATGTTACAGAGCATGAACAAAAGAGCACGGAATTCAAACGTTCGAATTTAAGACAAAACACGAAGATGACTGAACGTGTGCGTCCTTTATACAGCAAAAGCGGCGCGAACATTCACATAACCTTGTTTTTAAATGTTTACCCATGAACTTTGAGAACTTTTTTAAAAGGACTAAAGAAACGTTTACTTAAACGAAACAACTCAAATCTAATTCAACAACTCAAATCTAATTCAACAACTCAGCAATTCTAACAACAAAATCTTATCGGAGTGCCCATTAGGATTTTATCAAAAATGTTATCTAACATGACCAGTAAACAATGCTGGGGATAATTTTAAATCAAAATGAATCATTGCTTATTTATGCACTTAATCCGTGTCCATTTTGAACGAAAACAAACGGCCGCTGTTCAAATCAAAACATGCTGAAATGTCTGACCATTTTGCAATGAGGAATTATTTCATCGAACTTTTCCAATATGTGCGTACTGATCGCGAGTGCATCTACCAGGCGGGTTATCATTTGGGCCAAAGATTAATGGGCACTCGATTTCGGCGTAACAACAATGGCAGAAAAGCATTTGACCTGTCTCACTCACGAAAACATTCGCTTTTTGTTGCTTTTTCTTTCGTTTCTTTTGATTAAACCCCAAAATGGCTGATGCTACGCAATCGCCGCACGAAGGTTTGGAGAGCATTTTACAGGGCGTTAGTTTGTCTGATGAGCAACGTGAGCAGGCAATTCGATTTGTTTATGGGAAAAAGCTTACGTAAGTGCTTATTGCTAAAGAAGCTCCAATATCTAATTAATTTCAATTGAAGACCGCTAACGTTTGACGACGAGTTGAAAAAAGTAGCCGACGAACAAAACTTCCATTTGGATGGCTACAAATTTGAAGCTTCCTCTGAACAACTGCGCGCTCCTCGTTTGGTCAAAGTTGCTGCTATCCAGAACAGCATTATTGAGCCAACGGATGCGCCGATTCAACAGCAACGTGATGCTATTTACAAGCGTGTTGGCCAGTTGATCGAAGCTGCTGCAAAGGGAGGTGCAAACGTGATTTGTATGCAAGAAGCGTGGAGTACGTTTTAAAATATGCTTGCCTGTCATATTAAGTGATTTCAGCAATGCCATTTGCTTTTTGCACAAGAGAAAGATTGCCGTGGTGCGAATTAGCCGAACCCGCAGAAGAAGGTCCAACAACTCGATTTCTTTCGGAGGTTACTTACTAATTTAGCGCTCTGTGTGATTAAACAATATTAAATTATGTTTAGCTTGCCAAAAAGCACAATGCCGTGATTATCTCCCCAATTTTGGAACGTGAACGTGATGACGTTTTGTGGAACACTGCTGTTATCATTTCGAATAGTGGAAAAGTGATCGGCAAAACCCGCAAAAATCACATTCCACGCGTTGGCGACTTCAATGAGGTATTTCAATCATTAAGTTTAACAATTTAAATGATTTTAGTCAACCTATTACATGGAATCTGAATTAGGTACAAACAATAAAGTTTAAACAAAACTTCTTTATCATTTGACGTTTAGGGCATCCAGTTTTCGAGACTGCATTTGGTAAATTAATTTCTTACAGATTAAATGCCATACACGATCATGTTAAGGTCGAATTGCGGTTAACATTTGCTACGGACGTCATCATCCACAGAATTGGTTAATGTTTGCGCTGAGTAAGTCTAATTGATAACTTAAAAGAAGTAAATACAAAATGTTTACAGATGGAGCCGAAATCATTTTTAATCCTTCAGCCACGGTGAATGGCCTGAGTGAAGCTTTGTGGCCGATTGAAGCAAGAAATGCAGCAATTGCAAATCACGTATGTTTGTTACAAATATTGCTTTTAATGAAGTAGTCGCTAGAACAAAAAGACACCTTTAAAAACAAAGTCATTTAACATGCTCACCGAGCGCATCGTTTGACTGCAAATCAAAGACTTCGTTTGAAGTATTCATTCTGAAACTAAAACAAATCACAATCAATATGAATCGTTGAAGAACTTGTTTGGCAACTATAATAATTGCCAAACAAGTTTTTCAAATGTTGAAACAAAGAAAAAATAGAAATTTTAAGGTTTACACGGTTGCAATTAATCGAGTGGGCACCGAAGTGAGTTTTCAAATAGTTTCTGCTTTTTCGTTTCTACTTTTGTGAAGTTTTAGATTTTCCCCAACGAGTTTACTTCGGCCAACGGCAAGCCCGCACACAAAGATTTCGGTCATTTTTATGGTCAAAGTTATGTTGCTGGCCCGGATGGCAGTCGAACTCCAAGCTTGTCGAGAGTAAGTTGACCGCAGATGTCTTATCACTTTCTATTTCTTTTAAAACGCGTTATCAGCAATTATTTTAGGTTCGTGAAGGCGTTCTAATTGCCGAGCTTGACTTGAATCTCTGTCGTCAAACTAAAGATAGTTGGGGATTTCGAATGACTCAACGTCTTCCACTGTATGCGAAATCCTTTACTGCTGCTGCCGATCCCAACTACAAACCACAAATAGTTCGAGAGCAATGAACAAATTTTATTTTTACATAATATTTGTCCGCACATAACCAAATCCTTCTGCATCAATAAATAAACAGTGTTTTTCGGTTTTCGACTCGATTCAAATTGTAGCCAATTTGGGACTTGACGCTTGCCAGCAAATTGGCTGTTCTTCTATGGGAGTGAAGATTTGCTTTTTTCGAATTGCAGCCATCTTCGTTTGGTCCGATTCAAGACAAGTGGGGCTCTTGAGCAATATCCACCAGTCGGGATTGACTTCTGCGCTCTCAACAACCAAACCGTGTATCATTTTGCCCAAAAAGGCCTCGACGAACAATCCAAAGTTGCGTGCGTGGGGATCGGGCGTTGCAACTGTTAATGTGGATTGTTTGCCCACTGGCGCGTATTCGACAGCGCCTGGATTCGAAGTGTGTTCTCTTGGCTCGAACTTGAACTCTTAGCTTTCACGCAAACAAATTAACTGGATTTTTCGGCTGAGTTGCAGTTAGACTAGTTGATCGTAATTTCCACACCGCTTGAGCGCCAACCGATGGACATTTGAGGCGCAATAGGGATTATTGAAATGCCCGATCCGGCGATGAGTACGGATAAACTGCTACGGCTGTAATTTAGCGTAACTTTACAATCAAACGGGAATGCGCAATGTTAGTTGAATAGTAGCAATGAATATTTGAGTTCAGTGTTCAATGCGGTTAATGTTTTTGCTTATTTTCGGCACGGTGGGTTCGGCTATTTTTGTCCGAGGTGCTTGACGAATTGTTGAGCAGCTGTGTTTGTGTGAACACTTTTGAAGAGCTTTTCGGTGATCCCTCAAGGTTCGCCCTCTGTTCACGTCTCTATGAAACCATGGATCAGGAAATAGCGGCGGCGTTGACGCCCAATCAAATTAAACTTGGCAGTTTTGTTCAATGAAAAATGTCTAATTCGGCGTTCGTCATTCATTTGTTTCGCGTTGAAAACTTTTGTTTATGTTACCTGTTTAAAGTTTAGATTTGCCGCTATGTTTAAAATACACAATTGCTGAAAATGAGGAACATTCACGTGTTGTTGAATCTGTCTTTGTTTGGGCTTGTATTTGGAGAAACGGTGAGTTTAATTCTAAAAGCACAGTCTAGATTTAATAAACACTTTAGACAGAGTATTGCGAACAGTTTGCAAACTGTCTTGATCATTTGGAGAACAAACAACGTGAATGCCTTAAACTGCCAGAAAGCGACTCACTCAAAGAAAACACCCAACTTACTGGAATGTCAACGTAAAAAGCGGAGGAAAATGCAAGCGGAATTGGCTGGTTTGCAACTCAGGAAAACAGAAATAGTAGGCGACTGTGTAAGTCAGTACATGGATAGAGGCAGAATCGATACTAGATCCATCATCGGTAACTTGTGTGCAAAAAACTTAGTGTAAAACCGTTTTAGGAGAAGAAATGTCAGTCTGCTGCCGACAAGATGTCTGTAAGTTTCAAACAACTGAGCTTTTGACATTCAACAACTTAATTTCAGATCATAAGTGAAATCTTGTTGAATCCAAAATCTCTGGGCTCGAAGTCCAAGAAGAAGTCTCGCCAGAACGCCAAGCAGAGCGTTAAATTTTGCCGACGTTCCAAGAAAATGTTGATTCGAAAGTGCAAGCAGCTGTCGAAATGCTGTTCTTTGACTGCCGAGTAACTAATTACTTGGACATTTTTGATAACCAAACAAACTTTCAGATGCGAACTTCAAGCTGATTCAGTCAATGACCAGATATTGAGTTTAAAGCGCGAGTTACGACAGGATCTTGCTTCAACTGTCAACGGATCGTGCAGCGCTTAGAATCTTTGCTCACTTCACTTCCAACTAGTTTATTTAAATGTTCTAAACATCTAACTTTTTAAAGTCCTTTTTAACTAGACTTTCTTTGTTCACGCATTCTTTTCTTTGAGATTCACTTTTACGAAACAAACAAAGTCAATTGATTTTACTCACAATCAGTTAAATAAATAAGTTAATACATTTTACATGTTAATTGCAGATTAAGTTAGACTGTTTGTTCGGCGGATTTTCTTTGGCACGGCAGTTGCGGTTTTAAAGTGTCGGCTGCGTCGATTGCAGTTACGGTTTAGGTGATTGCCAGTTTCGCTGGTTGAATAGCCATCATCTCGCATAATAATTGATGGAACGTGATCTGACTGAACAGCCATGTCTTCAACCAACGTGTTAATTGAAAGCGAGTCTTCTTTTGAGCTTCGTGGAAGTTCCAAATTGTCTTGAACGGAACTTGGAAACGAAGAGCTGGAGATCATTTTCTCTGGAACTCCATCGTTGTCTCGGAAGTTCTTGACTTGAAAAGCGGATTCGTTATCGGCTTCGGAGACTAAACATATTTGTGATCACTGTTTTTATTTCTAAAGTACCTGTGCGAGTTGGAGCCATGTTAATAAAGTTCTCATTTATGCTAGGCGTTGTTTGATTGTGGAAGTTGGAAAACAAATGAGTTTGCGGAGTCATGTTTTGGAATTGACTTTGGAATGATTGAGTTGCACTGAAGAGCTGAGGAATGCACGAGTTCCGTAAGTTTTTGTTCTCCTCCTTGAGCTTTTGGATCTCTTGATTTTGTTCATAAATAATCATGGCATTGCGACGAGTCAATTCATTCAACTCTTCTTGCAAGTGATGAGCGCGGGCTTTCTCACGCCTGTATTTATTGACACACTCTTTGATCTTTTGGTTGCTGTCCAGCAGTTTTTGCTCCAAGATCTAAACAGTGGAAATTATATAATGCTTTTCTCGTTTAATTAATCACCGCAGTACGAGGATCTTCATATTGACGATTGTGATGAGTATAATAGTCTGGATAACTGCTTGGAGCCATTCTTCTGCCATGCTGCACGTTTAAGTCCAATGGTTGGAGTGCATGAGATGAAGCAACACTGCTACTTTGATCTTCATATTCTTCGTAGACGGGCGGGATAGCTTTCTTTTGGCGCTTAGGAACGCGACGAGAATACTGTTTTTCGGAAGGATTGAATGAAGAACGAAAAGAGTTGTTACGGCGATTGTTTTCCGAATCTGATGAGTCGTGGTTGTTGTTGATCATTTTGCCGTGACATGATCTTGCAGTTCGACTTGCTTTACTTGACTTTCCGGTGTGGTAGGCCGCGGTTGGCCGATATAAGCCGTTTTCGTCTCGAATGTTGTTTTCATCGGCCGCAAAGTTATCATTGAAACTGTGATGGTTGTAGTAACGATCGTTGTTAGCAAATGTGACCTCGTTTCGATGACGCTACAAAATAACAACTATTTTATTCAAAAAGTATCGGTAAGTACTAACCTCTGAACCGTCCGCATTGTCCTTGTTTTTGTTGTGTCGGAAAATTCGGCCAAAAAAGCCTGGCTTGCTATCACCTTGCTTAGGCATTCTAAACAAAAACTTTGAGCGGATAAGCAAATGAGAAATGGAACGCGCTCGGCACAATTTCAAATGGAAAAGCTGCGCGTTTGCCCTCGATCAAAGAGCGCAAATGAATGGCTGCGGGTTTTGCGGCTCAGCCTCAACCAAAAGAACGCTTGCTAGTTGAACTGCTGCAAATTAAGCCGCGCGGCTGTCCGGGCTCAGCAAAGGACGCCGACCAGATACTACGATCCACTTGCACAATGATCTTTTGATGAAGCCGACATGCGCGACCATTCAGCATCCAACACAGAAAGCTTGTCAAAATATGAGATTTTTGAAAAACAGCTGGATTTGTGACTAATTTGATCATACAATAATTGTTGGGTCGTAAATGCCGCCAACTTCAAACAAAGCAATAATTTGTCAATCAAAACTTTAAATCTTGATTGGCTGTAAATTGGGGCTTAATCGGTTGGCGTTTCATGCGCAAGATGGGAAATAACAAACTTGTTGTTGTTATAAACACTCAACTCATAGTGGTTGAATGGCATTTAAAATAGTATCGAAAGTTAAAGTTAACACCTATATAGTTTAAATTGCTTAAATACATTTGAACATTCAAAGACCACAATGAAGTGAGCATTTCAAAGCAATTTATTGATTCGTGGCCTAATGCACTCTTAGCAATTTTAAACGCTTTTAGCAATTTTAAAGCGTTTGAACTTCGTTGAACTTTGTTGAACAACGATTTCGCGACACATTATGTGCGAAGAACAAAAATTCCCATCATTTTTATTGCCGTGAACTCCATTCTCTAATAAGGTTTTAATCATTTTATTCTTTTCTAGGATGCAGCAAGAAACTGTGGATCAAACTCCGGGCAGACGACTGCGTAAAAACGTAGCCAACGTCCGAAAACACATTGATTATGTTGCATACTGCTTGAAATATGTTGATGTAAGTCATATTGGGTTGTTTTTAATTTTTAAATTCACATTTTCAGGACAGACTTATAATGCATGGAACACGACGAGAGCGAAGAGCAGTTCAACCAGACATTTTGTACCAAAATTATGTTTTACCTCCACGTTCAACACCCGACATTCCGGCCGATTGCATGCTTACAAAATTTGTTCGAGCAGCAATGAACAAAATCAAATGCCCGATTTATTGTTTGTGCGTATGTTTTAGCGTAGATTTTTGAATTTAATTTAGTACGTTTAGTGGACACCCGAGGGAAAACGTTTGATAACTGGTTTGTCATTCTTATTTGCTTGTTGAGATTAATTGATTGATTCTAGGAGCATCGTCAGGAGAGTTCACACTTTGGAATGGAACAGCTTTCAATTTTGAAACGATTTTACAGGTCATTTTTAACGTTGAATATTGTTTGAAGGTTTAATTTAGGCACATGATGAAGCTATTCGAGCTTTAAGATGGTCTCACAATGATTTGTGGTTGGCTTCTGGTGATCATGCAGGATTTGTTAAATACTGGCAGCCCAATATGAACAACGTACGCTTTTAAGTGATTTATTTATAAGAGCTGTTCATTTTAGGTACACATGTTTCACGCTCACAAAGATGAACCAGTTCGATCAATCAGTTTTGCTCCAACCGATGCTAAGCTTGTGACTGGCTCAGACGATAGTACTGCAAGAATATGGGATTTTGCTCGAAGTGTTGAAGAACGAGTTCTCAGTGGACACGGTGCTGATGTGCGATCAGGTAAATATTGAGCACAGACTTAAGTTAATTTGTTGTTTAGTTGATTGGCATCCTACAATGGGAATTGTTGCAACTGGATCTCGAGATTCTCAACAACCAGTGAAGATGTGGGATCCAAAGACGGGTGCATGTTTGGCTACTTTGTAAGACTTTTCAAAATACTTCCTATCTTATATACGTTTTTAGTCACGATCACAAAAATTCTGTCACCTCGGTTCAATGGAACAAAAATGGCAATTGGTTATTGAGTGGTTCACGCGATCACGTTATAAAGCTTTATGATGTTCGTATGCTCAGAGAACTTCAATCATTTCGTGGCCACAAGAAAGAAGTCACATGTAAGCTTTGCGGTAATGATGAATGTTTTAATAATCTACTTTTCAGCGCTTGCTTGGCATCCAATTCATGAAGGGCTTTTTGCTTCTGGAGGCGGCGATGGTTCATTAGGATATTGGCTTGTGCACAACGACAAAGAGACTGTTTTACTTGAGCAAGCTCATGATCAAGCTGTTTGGACTCTTGAATGGCATCCTTTGGGTCACATTTTGGCTACTGGTTCAAATGACAACAACACTAAGTTCTGGGCAAGAAATCGGCCTGGAGATACACAAGAAGACATCTTTGGCTTGGCTTCGAGTAAGCGTTTGGCATTAAATATTTGAATAACTATTAGGCGTTTCTTTTATTAGCTTGAGTTAGTGAACTTTCTTTGAATGATTAGTAAAATTATTTAATTAAACGAGAAGACTGTTTATGATTATAAAACAAATAATTTTCAGCGGGAATACCACATCCAACAACCTCTACTGCACAAACAAATGATGCAGATCAAGTAATGCACGAAGAAGAAGCTCAAATGCCGTTGTTGCCAGGTTTGTTAAATATGTGTTTTACGTTTAAAAATCGCCATCTTTAGGTATGGGTCTTGATAAAAGCACATACGAAGTTATGAACAGAGACTTGCCGGTCACTGCTTCTACTGAACTGCCTCGTGAAATGCCACCTCCGAATAATGGAGCACAAAATGTAATAATGATCAAAAAAGCTTTTAATTTACATGCTTATTTAGAGTTTCTTCAATTCTCAGCGACCACAAAACAAACAACTGCCGCCAAAGAAAACTCAACGGCAATTCGAACGACTTTGGACTTCACACAATCATTGATGAGTATACATTTGTTACTTTGTTATGTGAATAAATTATTGAAATGTGCAAACAAACATCTTTTTACATAAGCATCCCAAACACTAATTCAAATAAAAGAACAAACACATTCATAGTTAGAAGTTTATTCTGTCATATATGTCACAATTCAGCGATAAGACAAGCCTAAGTTTTGATAATCCATTACTTTTTCTTGTGCAATTTGCCGAGCAACTTCTCCAGTTTCAATGCAGCTGAAAATGACATAGATTAGTAACACTTCAAATTTATCCGTTTAGCTTACCAGTGATGTCGCCCTTAATTTTCAATTTCTGACTCATGAATGCGTTTGAAGGTTTCAAATGGCCGTCCAACATGTCGACAAAGCAGTTAGAATCTGTGGTGAAAATAACATTTGCCTTCTCAGCCGATCCCTCATTCAATTTTGCATTAGCCAAATCCATATGAATTGTTCGTAAATTGTCTCCATCTAGAAAAAGAAGATCAATCGAGTTAAAATCGGAAATAATATACCTTGAATTTTGAACTCAAACACTGACCGCAACTTCTTGACTTCCTCGTCATGCAACAAACCCTTCAAACTTTTGATCGACTCTTCCAAACTCTTGGTCTTGATATCTTTTCTGCTCTCTGCGTGTTTACCTCCAGTAGGCAATTCAGCCGATGCACCAGGGATGAAGAAATCAAGGTTCAACGGAGCTAAGCAGTTCTTAGATGCGTAATAGATAATTAAAATTTACCTCCCTTTCACACATGCATATTGCTCAAAATCCGTAACACCTTCTTCGCGCAAAACCTCCTCATCAATCGCAAAATTTCCAGTGTATTCAGTTGAACGTCGACTCAAAATAGCATAAGCTGCATCAGCAACAATTTCTGGAATTCGAGACCCTGCCGAGTCGTCACCGCCTGACAGCATTTTCATGGCTGCTGTCCAAACCTGCGTTTGAGGCCATAATGAGTTCACTGCAATTTTGTCAGGCTTCAATTCTTCAGCCATGCCCAAAGTACACATAGACATTCCTAAAATAGAACTTATTAACTTTGTTCAGAGTTTAAAATTAGCCTACCGTATTTTGCAATGGTGTAAGCGACGTGATTACTGAACCAAATCTTGTCCATCAACAACGGCGGAGATAATGTTAATATGTGAGCATTTTTGGACTGTTTCAAATACGGAATGCACAATTTCGAAAGCAAGAAAGTTCCACGAGTGTTCACAGAGTTCATTAAGTCGTATTTTTTCATTGGAGTCTCAGTTGTTCCAGTCAAAGAAATTGCCGATGCATTGTTGCAGCAAATGTCAATTCCTCCGAACTTTTTGACAGTCTCTTCAATTGCACGTTCACAACTCTTTTCATCGCGAATATCAACTGCACATGGCAAAGCTTTTCCGCCAGCTTTCTCAATTTCTTCAGCAACCTAAAAACTCACGATTGCTTTAAAATACTAGATTAGATTGTCACAAACCGAATAGATAGTTCCAGGCAACTTGGCATGAGCTTCTGCTGTTTTTGCAAGGATGGCAACATTTGCACCGTCTTTAGCAAGCTTTAATGCTATGCTCCGTCCAATGCCTCTTGATGCGCCTGATATGACAAGCGTCTTTCCAGCAAATTTCCCAGTATTCAACATGCCGACTAAACTGCAATTAAATTTAAAAAGTTCTCAATGCAAAAAATATACTCAACGAAGCTAACGCCATAAAAAACAAAACAACACGCAAATAGACTAATTCTTTATTTTACATCTCATCACAACTAAAATCATAATTAGATTTACACGTCTTCGAATACTGGCTTCTTTTTGCTCATCATTGCTTCGGCGATTTTGTTCATGTCTTGAGTCTGTAGATGCGCAGAATTCCAGTTCCTAATCCATTCCAATGAGTCCTGAATAGTGTGGTCGCGACTGAAATTCAGAGTAGTTATAATTTTTAAATCAAAAAGTACCTATAGTTCATGGCAAGTTTAGTTCCATATGTAACAACAGGACTCTTCGATGCAATTTCTTCAGCAAGATCAAGCGCAGATGACAAGCACAACTCATTGTTGTCAAAAATCCTTGAGACAAGTCCAAAATTCAAAGCTTCCGAGCCACTAAAGCTACGTGCTGTAAATGCAATCTCACGAGCCCAACTTTCATTTCCAGTGATCTTTTGAAGACGTTGAAGAATTCCAACATCTGCAGTCAATCCAACATCAGGCTCCTTAATCGAGAATTGAGCATCTGAAACAGCATAACGGATGTCAGCACAAGATATCATGGACGTTGCTGCCCCGTAACAATGTCCTTGAATCACAGCAATTACCGGCTTTTTGTTCTTCTCAATCGCGTTGAATCCTTCTTGTGCTTCCAATATGCGCTTGATTCAAATAATAAGCCTTTCGTGAGACATCAGTGTCCGAATTGCCAGTAATGTTGAGCAACGACTAAACAGCAGAAAGTTATAAATTAGTAATTTGCTATAACTACTTACAGCTATGCCCTCTTTTAAATCTATGCCCGCACAAAAGCTTGGACCTTTGCCGCTCAATATGATAGCACGACATGACGGAAACTTGTCCAAATGATCGAAAGCAACCTTCAATTCTCTAAAAAAGTTTATTTAAAGCAGCTGCAAACATTTAAAAACTAACTTCCAGACTTCAAAATTCAATGAGTTTCGCGTCTTTGGCCGATTCAATTCCACTTGGTAAACATGCTTTCGGGCTTCCGTAACATTGATTGTCGAGAACTGAGGCAACGTTGAATTTAAGCGTCGGCCCAACAAAGTCGGAACAACAATGCGAACATTCAAAAGTAGGCGACCGTTCATCTTGTCAAAAACAAAACAAATAAACAACGTGCTTTGTTATCTACAACTAGTTTGAATTCTCAACGAAAAGTGGCAGAAAGATTTACTACATTTTATGGAGTTTTTCTATTTTCTGCATAGCACTACAATGAACAAAGTCCACTCAAAATTAAATAGAAATCCTTTTCACCAAAGATTTTGGATTTAAACACGTAAAACATGTAATTGGCATTACGCTTTAATCTTGAGATTTAATATTCGTATATACTTTTCGATTAAAGTCCATACATTCTTTGAAGATATTTTATGTAACTTTTGGCTGGAGAATATGAATCAGTTAGTCTACATTGATCCAGCTAATTCCATACGCTAAAATGTTCAAAAATGGCTTTTTCCGGAAAAAATCTGAAGGTATGTCACATGTTTAGTCAAGCGTTAAAAAATGTTTTAGGTTCAAATCTGTATTCAACGTCGGCATCTTCCTTGCCAGACTTATCCATTTCTGCCAACAGTTCAATAAAACATCGTGCAACTAAGATTTTCGGTCGAGCTTGGAACGCAGTCGCTTACAGTCGTTGGTTTAGCGAGCTCCCAACGCCAAAGAATTCGGATTCTTTATTTTGGTTACTTGGACGCTCGTATACAACGGCTCAAAAGGGTTGGCACTTAAAAAAACATCAAAATTTACAGTTGTTTAATTCCAGAAGACTTCCGATTTGATTTTGCGAGTAAAATATGGCTATCATATCGAGAACAATTTCCACCTCTTAACGACAAGAATGTTCGCTCCGATTTAAATTGGGGCTGTATGATCCGATCGGCACAAATGATGACTGCACAAGCGCTTTTAGTTGAGAAGTTTGGCAGAGGTATAGACTTTAAAATGTTGAAATACTTCTTACAACTTAATCATTTAAAGACTGGATGCGATACGACGTTTCACCGTCTGATTTGGTCAACATTATACGTTTATTTGAAGACTGCGAAACAGCTCCACTTGGTATTCACACCCTGATTGCAATTGCAAGAAAGCTAGAGTTTAAAAACCCTGTCGGTAGATGGTATTCGCCGTCTGAAGTTTTCAAACTTTTAAGGTACGCTTTAAATAATTATGAATGAGCTGATAAGTTGAAGCAACTTTTAGAAATGCAATCGATCAATCACACAGCACCTTGTTAAACGATATACAGCTATTAATGTGTATAGATAATTGCGTTGCAACGAAAGAAATTATCGATGCAAGCGACGGATGGACTAAAAAAGTGTTATTAGTTGTGCCACTGCGATTAGGGACAGACAAAATAAACGAGGTTTGCATTTCAAAGCTTGCATTGTTTAAACACGATTTAATTCCAGCAGTACTTTGATCACATTCGCAATCTCTTTCAATTAAACACATTTCTCGGAATCGTTGGTGGACGACCAAGGCACGCTTGCTATTTTATAGGATATTTAGAACATGTAAGCAACAAGTCGGTTACTTGAATAACACATCTTTTAGACACTCTTTCATCTGGACCCGCATATTTGTCAAAAATATGTTAAATTGGACGGAACAGAAAGCGACATGCATTGGGAGACTTTTCACTGCCGATCCATCAACTGTTTGCCCTTGAAAGAAATGGATCCCAGCTGTGCCTTAGGTTTTCTGTTATCAAATAGTGAAGAGTTAGAACAACTGATAGAATATTTAACAAAAACGGGTATTGCGGACGACAATAACGCATCAACAAATTCACTAATTTCCATCGTCTCTGAACGGCCTTTCTACGACTCAAGTTTGCTGTCCAATTCTGAATACAATAATGAGGATACGGGATTTGAATTAATGTAAATAGTGTAAAAAGTAATTGTAAGTAGAAATAAATTGAATAATCGATTACATCGACTGTTTTGTTTGCTCATATTGTTTGATCAACTTTTTACCTTTTCAACTTTTTGCTTTTTAATTAATATCTTGATTTATAGAATGTTGCGATCCACCTTGCAAAAATGCCTCAATATGCCGCCAATGTACAGTGCGCGCTTACTTAGCACAACTCAGCCTACTGCAGAAGAAACCGACAAGCTTTTTTCAAAGATTTCAGTCGAGCTTCGTGGCCATGACAAAGCTGTTCTTCTTTCATATACTACATTTCTAAAGGTTTGTTTTGGCATTTTAATGAGCAACTAATCTGAAATTTTAGAACGCATGTGAGCACTTGGGTATTGAGAGCTCAAACATTCGCCATCTTCCTTACGTGCATTGGCTTCAGTGGGCATTGGCATCAAAATTTGTGCACAAGAAAACAAAAGTTCAATATGAGACGCGGACGTATATTAAGCAAATGGATGTTTTCAATTTGACAGGCAGCACAGCTAGCGCTTTCCTCGAATACATTCAACGCAACATACCTGAAGGTGTCGCAATGAAAGTTGATTACAATGAGATTTGCCAGCTACCAGAGTCTGTTCAGAAGTTGATTGTTGAAAAGTCGAAATCGTCGTCATAAGTTGTTTGTTACAGTTATTGTTGTTAGGAAAATAAATAACTTCTACAGATTTGTTATGCAAATTTCTACTGTCGTGTTGAAGCAAGAAGTTTTCTTTTGCCATTTTTGTCTGGATTTGGGCTGTGAACAATTGAAATGTCCAAAGTTGAGACAGCAAAGTCAAGCGGCGTAGTCGATAAAAAGACTGGTATGCGATTTTGTTTTGAATGTCGAATAGTTTAATTTATTTAGTTGTGCCGAAAACAACTCCTCAACTGATTTGGCACTATGCTTGTCTAGTTTGCCAGACTTCCGTGCGCATGTTCAAAGCTTTTTGTCAGGTGGTCGTTATTCTCTATCAATTTCTTTGCCTGCTTTATCAGTATCCGAACACCATGGGTGAATCAAGTTATTAACGGCGAAGTAATATTTCTTATTTTAGGCTATGCAATGGAAGTCACGTGGAACAGTTTAATGGTATGCTATCGAAATGGTCTTTGGGATCCGTTCACTCAAAAGCCAAGCAAAGAATCACCGACAGCAGCTGTAACTCCACGTAAGTTTTTAAAGACATTTTTGATTCTATGTTGAATTCTTTAGCCCTATCAGATAAATCGAATATTGTCAAGCAAGTGAAGGTGGCAAAGACCAGTACAACGCCCGAAAAAATCGTGCCCGTATTGCCAGCAGCTGTTCCCAAAGCTCCAGCATCCAAGAAATGATCTAAGTTGTACACAAGATTGTCAGGTTCAGAATAAACGATCTGTAAACTTGAAACATGCGTTGTTGTTAGACTCACTTAAATTCTTTGCGTGCGTGTTCGACATTCCAATCGAGTTTTGAGCGATTAGCACTGCGTGCATGAGAAGCATGACTTTGTGGCCAACGATCAAAGGTGAGAGCAATTCTATCGGAGAGTTTGTTTTGACTGTGAGCAAACATTTCAAGGTATTCCCCGGCGGCGTTGAATAACAAACAAATTTTGCAAAATTCGACTAAATTTGTTGTTGAGCGCATCGTCTGCTCTTTGCGCATTTGTTTGAATAAACTGTTCGGCGGCTACAGGTCAAGGGCTCGGCTTTGACTTACTGGCTTACATCATAATAAACTGGCCGCAAGCAAAGTTTCCTCCGTTCTTGTTTGTTTACATCGAGGGCATATTTGAGAGTGCGTTGAGCAAAAATTTAAACTTGAGAAATGTAAAGTTAGCAACAGCAGTAGCAGTTTTGGCACCACCGAGGCTCCATAAAAACTTCAAATCTATCATTGCTCTTCACACAAAAATGACACGCTTTTTGGCGGTAACATGCGCAGCTGTTTTTGATTGCTGTTAGGTAAATGGTTATGACCCGGAGAGTCTTTGAAGATAAGCGACCAATAGGTTTTGTATAGATTTGTTTCTAGGACTGGTGGGCTCTTCAAATTGCTGGAATTTTCATCACATCGGCTTATTGCAAAATCACAGTAATTTTTACTCTCGCTCGAATGCAACTACATTATGCTGTTGATTTCACAAAACTGTGTAAATTTAAAAGGAAAGATAAACAATCGATTTAAAACATTGAATAAACAAACACTTGCTACGAATTCTTCAAATTTTTGATCATTCAAGTGCATTCTCCAGCAAACTTTGTTTTCCAAAGCACAAAATAGTAAACAACAGGTAAAAAATACGGTAGTGGATTTGAATGGGCGTAGCCAAAGCGCGAGCCGCTTAATTGCACTGATCGAAGGGAGCGGCTCGGTCTGCACCCAAGTACCATAGGCTCGTATATAAATTCGTCTATTGAAATCAGGTTGAGGAAGCCACACGAGTCTATTAATTTAGCTCGTTCAACTTGTTGTTTAAAAATGCCCGTATCGTGCAGATTTTGGATTGGCTTCGTCACATGCCTTATTTTGGTTAATTTGATTGCTGCGAAGAGTTACAATACTTCAGCAGATGGAGAGATCCGTATTTGCGGTTAGCTTTCATCTAAAATTCCATTGAATTGTTTTTCTTTTACAGGCCGACGTCTGATTGCAACCATACAGAAGCTTTGCCTTCATAGATACAGATCTAACTCAAACAAAGGTAATTTTTAAACACCTTTTTGCATAAAAGTCTTTATATTTATTAAACATGTCACTTTGCAGAGCATGGCAACTATCTAAGACGAGCCAAACGCATGACTGGACTTGCAACCGATTGCTGCTCTAACAAATGCTCAATCCGGTACATTCAAGAGAATATTTGCGAGTGATCCAATCAATGCATGTATTTCAAGCGTTACGGGAATTTCAATAAATGGTTATCCAATCTAATTCGACTCTCAAAGATAATTAAAACTTTATTTAAACTCAACAACAACGCTCAAACATATTGATCCAACCAGCTCGTGTCCGTAGTCTTCTTTGACACTGTTTTGGAGCTGTAAAATGCAGGAAAATAGAATCGGCTTGCAAACGCATCCAAAGATTTGGCATTCCATCCATCGGTTGGCGGAAACTCAACATTTGCATTTTCATCGGATTCTGGACTCTCATAAACAATTCGGAACTTTTCAACTGACTCTTTGAGTAAATTGCGCACATTAGGTTTCTTCGTACCTCGCATAAATGACAAGAAACTTTCATACAACTCGTAGTCTTTGCGTACCAATGACGGATATGCATCAAATGCCAGAAGAAGTACTTCAAGCGTCAATTTTCTCACTTGAACACTCGAATGTGTAAAGCCAACTCTCAAATGTGAGGACAACAACTCAAATGACGTGGACATTGATTTTTCTGTTGCTGTAAACATTGTTCGGATCAAAGATTTCAAGTTTCCAACACACAACTTGTCGCAAGCAAATTTCTAAAAATTCAGCTTATAAGACTTGTTTTGCAGTTAGAAAGCTACCTCATCTGAAAACAATCGACCAACGGAAGAAACCAAGTCATGCAAATCTGCCTCAACTAACTTTTGATTTGCTTGAGTGAGCTGCTTTAAACCTAAAAACAGCGGAATTAATGTTTTGTTGATTTTTAATCCATAAATATTTCCATTAAAGGCCAGCTAACTTACCAATGACTGCATCTCGACGAATAGGAAGCGATGGATGACCAATTTGACGATTTAAGTCGCGTATCGTTAAACCGCGCTGAGTAACTGGTTCGGCTGTCTGGTCATTGAACTGATTCAAAATTACAACAGACTTTGCACTAAATTCAGTCAATATAAATAAGCAATGACCTTGAATAAACTTACGTAAATTCTGTATTCGTGACATTCGTCTTCTTAATTTTCTTGCCAACCTTGACTTTCTTCTTCAAAAATGTCTTCGTGGTGATAACATTTCGCGGCTGACTCTTCTTCTTTTTGTTGTTGCCCATCTGAAATAAAAAGATAAACAATAAATTGATGAGTGTAAAAAATTTCTTATTTAAGCGTCTCAATCAATGAAATGTGAACATTGAAGTTACTCAAATTATTCTGCGTAAATATTCTGATTGAATTGTGCGCCCTCCGTTTTCCAAGCTGCGTTTATGGTGTTAAAAAACGAATGGACATTCCGTTAGCAGTATAAATGCGGGTTTGTTTTCCGTCCGCCGCGTGCATTGCATGGACTTTGTACCCAGAGCACGTTAGCTAATGTTCCGAACGTTATTTCATTTTCGAGCTGAAATTTGTTGAAGATCAACCTGTCTTTGAAATGGAAAATTTGTTAACAACTGCATTAACGGCGAATCGCTCTATTTCACAAATCAGTAAATAGTCAGTGGTCAGTTCATTGGCTATAAATTTCAAAGATTAAGCAAACTTTGAGTTGTTTTTATGCACCTGGGCGTCTTGATCTTTTACGTGCCCTTTTTAAGGAATCACGTTTTTGGTTAGTGTGCGCAGTTTGTTTATTTTGGTTAATGGAACGGTCTTAATTATCAGTAGGTGATTTGGGTTTCGCGCCTCTTTTCCACAATTACCACGAGACAATTCGACCGCTTGTGATTGATAAGCTGGCTTGAACGCGCCGTTTTTTTGTTCCAGCCTAGACATGTTTGTTCGCGTACCGACGACATGCGTACTATGAACTTTGTACTTAATCGTTGAGAAGCGCCAGTATGCCGTGCTTGACACAATCTCCTCCTTTTTCTCCACGTGTTTTTGTTATTTTACTGACGTAAATCTTCACGGTCGGCATTCGTTTGAGCACCTCGCAATTTAAGAGTTCGCCTTTTGAACCACCTCGATTTATTTGTTCCGTGAATTCATTTCCAACTTCCAAACTCAATTCGTGTTAATTTAGTCGCCTTTCCGTGTACACGATCAACAACCGTTCTCACCTTCTATCTGCAAATTCCAAACAATTGTACATAGTTGAAGTTGGGTCGTTTCAAAATTCTAATTTGCATCCTCGAACGGAGTTTTAATGGCTGAAGCTCGTAAGTTTTTAACTATGTCCGAAAAGCTTTATTTTGAATATTTAAGGCGCTGCTTCCGGTCTTTCTCTTAGCATTACTCATGACGGCATTAGTGTAAGCTATGATCAGGAACTTTTACGAGACATATGGCATGCATTCTCACGAAGTTACAAGAAGCGATTCGCTCGTTTCAAGGTACGTTTCAATTGAGATGCAAACAATAACAATTGCTTTAGAATGACTTCCAAGCCGGCATTTTCCCCGCCAATTTGCACTCTTTGATCTTCGTAATTGTCCTCACATCGATACTCTACTTATTACAAAAAGACATAACGTTTGGCTTAGCAGATTTTGTTCGACACTATGTTTTCTACTATGTTTTGGGGTAGCTTAAAGTTGAAAAGACTTTTTGTAAAAACACATTTTAGCGATGGAGTCGCTTCACAGGGTTTGTCAATCATAGTTGTTGGCATGTTGCTCTGGTTGGCTTTGGTGCAGGCATTTCGCCTTTCAATTAAAATGCTTTTGTGCTACAAGGGCTGGATGTATGGTAAGTGTTAAATTTGTTGCGCATAACAAGCGTTCTTCAGAAAATCCACATCAAACTGGCGGAAAAATCTCGACCAAAACTAAAATTTGGTTCCACCTTCTTCATGTGATTTCTCGATTTGGGCCTATGCTCCACAGTTTCCAAGGTGCTCTTCCTCATTTGCCGTTGCCGTCACTTGATGACACTCTGGCGAGACATTTAAGATCAATGCGCCCTATTTTGAACGACGAAGAGTATGAGGAGTTGGTTGAATTGTCTGACAAGTTCCGAAAAGGTCTCGGCCGTCGTCTTCAGCGCTATCTCATCATCAAGTCATACTTGTCAACAAATTACATTACAGACTGGTGGGAGGTATGAATTGATTTAAAAACTTCAAGGCCATGTCACACTTTTTAGGAATTTGTTTACTTGCGTCAACGCAGTCCGATCATGATCAACTCCAACTACTATGGCTTTGACACACTCAATGAAAACCCAACTAAAATTCAAGCAGCCAGAGCGGCTAACGTAAGAATTTGATTCAATCAATTAAATCTAAACGACTCAAACAATCTTTAGGTTACATGGGGTTCGTTGTTGTTCCGTCGCCTTATTGAACGCCAAGAGGTTTCGCCATTTGCGATTGCTCCACGAACAAAAGTCCCATTTGACACAATGCAGGTGAGAAAAGGCTATAAGAATTAAAAACACTGCTAAATTTAGTATGGGCGCTTGTTCAACTCATGCCGTGTTCCTGGAGAAGAAACTGATCGCTTCCGCCATTGGGACGATGCACGCCACATCGCTGTTTACTGCAAAGGATGCTGGTTCAAACTTCCAATTCACAACGGAAAACGCTTGCTTGAACCTCCGGAGTTGCAATTGGCTTTCCAAGAAATCTTGGACAGTGCTCTCGAACCTGCTCCTGGCGAAATGCATTTGGCATCGTTGACAGCAGGCGAACGCACTCACTGGGCACTCACTCGACGAAAGTTCTTCAGTGCCGGAATTAACAAAACATCGTTGCAAGCAATTGAACGTGCTGCTTTTGTTGTTTGTTTGGACGAAGAAGAAGTTAACTACGACTCTACCGACACTAGCAAACTTGATCGATGGGTATTTGATAAAATGAGTTTATTTAAATGTTTTTAACATTTAGGCAGAAAACTTGTTGCACGGGAAAGGCTACGACCGCTGGTTTGATAAATCCTTCAACTTAATTGTCTATTCAAACGGACGCGTCGGAATCAATGCCGAACATTCTTGGGGAGATGCCGCCGTCACCTCTCATTTTATGGAGTTCTGCTTGCTCAAGGACTACTGTGTTCGAGGCTATGACGAAAACGGCAACTGCACTGGTGAAGCCGAAACTGTTTGCCACCCAGAACGCCTTAAGTGGGACTTGAATGTTGACGTTCAAAAGAACATCAGTGTTGCAATGGATGTTGCCCAAAAGTTGATCGACGATGTCGAGATGTCATTGTTAGTTTGGACTGAATACGGAAAAGGATTTATCAAAAAATTGAAAATCAGCCCAGACGCTTTTATTCAAGTGAGTTCAACTAAAGTTGTATGCGCAAATGAAGTTTGTTTGTTTTCAGGCAACTTTACAACTGACTTATTATCGAAACCAAAACAAATTTGCCCTCACTTATGAAGCATCTATGACACGTCTGTTCCGTGAAGGCCGTACTGAAACTGTTCGTTCATGCACCAGCGAGTCAAGTGCATTTGTACAAGCAATGATAGATCCGGAAACAACGGTACATTTTTCTTTAAAAGTCAGGCAACAATTCTCGATTTAGCGCGAAGAACGTCTCAGGCTTTTGCGTATCACTGCAGAACGCCATCAGCAATTGTATCGAGATGCGATGTGTGGACAGGGAATCGACAGACACTTGTTTGCATTGTACGTTGTCCAGCGTTACTTGGAAGAATCATCTCCTTTCATGGAAAAAATTATGCCGCCAACTTATTTGCTCAGTACTTCACAAGTAAGCATCACTTAAACTTTAAATCTAATAAATAATTTGATTCTTCAGACACCAATGTCGCAAGTTAGCGAAGAATCGGCGATTAAGGAAATGAGTGCAGAGGTAGAGTTTGCAAATGTTAAACACATTTTACCAACAAGTTTTAGCGCAAATTGAATATGGTAACCGCCGGTGGAGGTTTTGGCCCTGTCGCGGACCGCGGATACGGAGTATGTTTCATTTAACTTTTTACTTTATAGAAACAAACAAATTAAAATCCTCTTTTAGGTCAGCTACATCTTGGCAGGCGAAAATCAAGTGTCGTTCCACATTTCAAGCAAACGCTCGGCTGACAATACGGTAACCAATAAATTCAATAAATCAACTCATATCCCTTTTAGAGCTCGAAAGTGTTCCGTGAGGATTTGGAGAAGAGTCTACGTGATATGCACACACTGTTTGCTAGTTAATTCGTGTCATTACGCCGACTAGTCATGTGCACTGTTAAAGACTGGCGACCGTTCAATGTCGTACTTAACTGATATCTCATCAAGTTTTATTTACCCTCCCTCAGAGATTGTCCAATGTCATTAATTGTTGTAAATATTTGCCATAGTGCGTCCTCGTCTTTAACGTGTCGATTTCCTAAAATCAAAAGAAGATTTTTGACCAATAACAGTTGATATTGCATGTTGTTGTACATAACCTAGTATTTGTTGCTCTACTTCTTGTTTTCGTCTTTCAATCAAAATGAATAAAGTTCTTAGATCATGTTGAGTTTTTTGCTGATTGCGTTTATTGAGTTCGGTTAAGTATTTATGTACGAGTTTGTAAACAGAATAAGTATTCAACGCTTTTAGATGGTGGCTTTAATATTCAGACGTTTTATCTCGAGTGCGCGCAATATTTTGATTTTAAATGAAGCAAAATGGGATCCTAGCGTTTTGGAAGCAGCAAAGCAATCGTGTTCTGTTTGTGACAACTTCATTAATGAAGACGAAGAAAAGCAGTTATTTGGTAGTTTTTGAAATGCCAGTAATTATGAAATATTCAATTTTTAGATGAACTGGAACCTCACATGAAAAGACTCAAATACGAGAAAGATCATTGGGACGACGCCATTTATTTGTTTAGGGAGCGTGAACAGCGAAAATGGTCTCAAAAGAATGCCGAAGTAATTCAGCGGATAATGGAAAAATCATTTCCCAAAGAAATCACTAGACGCTCAGCTTACATTCACATTCTTGATTTGCACAAAGACGGAAACATTCGGCCCCACATTGATGCCACAAGAGTAAGATCATTTTCAGTTTAAGAATATTCCAAGTAATTTTGATTTGTTTTTAGTATTGCGGTCAAATTGTTACTGGTGTTTCGCTACTGACTGACTCAATCATGCGTTTACGTCATAAAGATCACAAAGATTCATGGATCATTGATTTGCTGTTGTCACGTCGAAGTCTTTACAAAATCAGGTTTTTGCGAATATGCCTTAATTTTATTTATTACATGTTTTTAGCGGAACAACACGGTATGACTTTACGCATGAAATTCTGGGCAACGAAGACAGCATATTTGATGGACAAACAATCAAAAAGGGTAGACGAATTTCATTGATTTGCCGTGATCTGCCTGATCATAAAAGTGATCAAGAATTGAGCTTTCAGAAATTGGAATAAATCATTTATTTCTTCACTTCAATAGCTGTTCGATTAAATAAATGTTATTTTCAAAGCAAATAAGTGGACATACGATATTGAAATTCGAAAATGAGAACCCGATTTAACTTATATTTACATACTTAAATAGTTGATTATTCGCGTCTCAAATTGTTAAGGCGCTCCATTAAATCTGCATCAACGCTAGACATAGCTGCTGCGGCTTGTGGTTGCTTTGAATCAGAAGCAGCTTTTGTGCCTAAAGCTCCGTTGGCAGTAGGAAGGCCACCCAACTCTTCGCCCATTTGAATGCCAAGTTCATCAAGCACCTAAACAATGAATGAGTTTACATACGAATTATAAGTGATTTTGAAGAAGCTTGCATGTTATTCTTACCTGTTGCACGACGGCGTCTGTTTCAGATTCCTCGTCGACTTCTCCAAGTGCATCATCGACAGCATCGCTCATCATTTCTCTAAAATTGAGATTTAAGTCGAATAACAACAACTACCAAACAACTCACTCTTTCATGTCCATTATTTCCGTTTGTCGTTCGAACTCAGTCATGATACGTTGAATCTGTGGTAAATTCAACTGTCTGTTCATGGCAGACATAGCTCGAGTAACACCACGCATTGCCTAAACTTGAAAGTGGATACTTGCACCCTTTTAAACAAAACAAACCTGGGCCATAGCGTCCTGGCTTTTTAGACCTTGCACTTTGAGAGAGACAGCTTGAATATTGGCACGCATAATGACAAACTTCTTTCGATATTGTCTGGTACGCACGAGATCTTTTGCCATGACTCGAACAGAATCCTAAAAATTGAGCTTTTATCCGAATATTCTCAATTATTAACGTACCATTTGTCCGGCTTTGGCGGATTTTTTAATGTCGGCAATGACTTTCTTCTCTTGAACCTCGAGACGGTTGCTCTCTCGGTCCAACTCTCTCATCGCTTTCTGAAGCGCTCGTTGATTTTGTTTCAGTAGCTCCTGTGGAGTCTTGCGTCTGCCAAAAAGCCACTCCATTGCGAGTAAGTCTAAGTGTAGAATGAATGAAGTTGGGTTGAATAACGGGGGTTTGCCGGTGACTAATCAAACGAAAGACGTCACTATTGCAAAATAAATTTCGAGCTTGTTTATGTCAAAAAGTCCAGCTTTTCCGTGCAGGACACAGCTGCTTTCTCCAACTCCGCTGATCGTTGACCAGATTTTAGCTTGTGAACTTCCCACGCAAAGAATAACTACTGGAAAAGTCCGCTGATGAGAAACACAAACGCACGTTTTAACACATATCTTTATTACATAAATGGAATTAGCCAATTAGATGGACATGTTTTGTAGAGTTTTTGCTGGAGCAATTATCTTCTAAATATGCTTTGACTAGTGACCATTCAAAGTTAAGCGCCTTTATTGAGCTTTTTGTTCAGGAACGAATGCAAAGACTCGCTTGGCGGCTCAAATTTCTTCCTCGAATTAAACACCTCGGTGACAGTTCCATTTGTTGCATTGTCCTGACCTGCAATTTTATGGATTCAAATCATGTCTCATTATTTGAAAACTCACTACGAGACTGTAGCATTAAAAATTGAGCAACCGCATGCAAATAGAAACGCTTTTGCGTTGAAGAAATTGAGTCCGTCCAAGTTCCCGTCGGGTTTGCATTGAAGAATTTGCGGAATTCATTCTCCAGTTTTTCAATCAGCTCCTAAAACGATGTGATTTAATTGACTTTTCGTGTTTTAATTACCAAGCGGACGCCGTTCTTCTTCGATAAAGCAGTCTTGAATTTCTTGTCCAAGCGCATAAAACTTGTTTTCGCCGAACACCCAGCTGCTTCTAAATCAAACAGATTATTGAGACTTCTTCAGTGCATTTGATTACGGGTTTTTCTCGGCTTCATCGGCCGCAGCAATTGTAGACTCAAAGCAATCGTCAGTGAGATGGCGTTCCAAGTCACGCAAAATCTCTACTTGTTCTTCTTCGCTTTTCTCAGTAAACTCGATCCAGCTTCGTAAGTTCTTTTCACTACGGAGTAGTCGTGTAAACGCAGAAACCGTCTCTTCAACCAAGTCGGAACAGTCGAATCGAATATCTAAACTTATAGACCGAGAGTGCTAATTGCGGAAATATAATAAAATACCGTTGGCATCAGCAAATTGGGCAAGGATGCGAGCTTAAAGATCGTTGTTAAACACAATAAGGACAACAAACTCACCATGTTCAACACGTCGCATATTCCTTGCACCCATATTCTTCTTGATATTCACGTCACCCCCCACTCGATTGTTGGATTGGCGGATCGCTTTTTGAGCATTGAATTTAGCATTACGGCGACTCAGCCGACGCTCATAATTCAGCTGATGGACATTTGTAGGTGGATGACCCTCATTTTCATCGGACGAATCTTCAAATGTCACAACCACAATGTCTTCATCATCAGTGGAGTCGTCAAAGATGTAGCTAAAACGTTGAAATGAATGGATATTGTTGCCTAAGTTAGCACTTACTCGGCATAAGTAATCGACGGCACATCTTCGATGCGGTTTTGTTTTGGTTTTTCGTCTTCACGCAAGATTCCCATGTTGTTAAAATGCAACAGGCGGGGTGACACAAGCAATCAATTGATAAGCTAAAATGAGGTGTTAGCAAAAGAAGTCACGAGTTTGCGCGCAAATTACACGCCAGCAATTACTTGAAAACAAATAAGATTTCAAAGACATGTTTGGATCAAAAGCTAATTGCAATAAAAAAAGTTTGTTTTTCTTTTGCAAGAAGTTGTTTCTGCACTTAAAAACAGCATAAACAAATGACTTGCCCTTTGACCTTTGGCTAAAAAAGTAGTTCAAACGCTGTTTATACGGTTTTGACTGCATTAAAGAGGACACTTTTAAAAGCACAATTCAACATAACACTTCTAAAATAAGAATGAACCGAAAATGGAGTGCAAATCAATCAAGCACATGAAATCAATAAGATAAAAACAAGCAAAACCTGCATACGTCAAAAAGTGTGGGCGCAGTTCTTCGAATATGTATACAGTGTTTCAATAGCCCGCGTTATTTCAATTTTCGTAATTTCAGACATTTTCTGGCTTAAATTGCGGTTTATAAAAGTTCTTTTTACGTTATGCGTTCTATACAAGCTTGTTGAACTTCAATCCAAACAACTCTCTCAGCGTGTCTTTAACGAGCATTTCAACAAAATTTTGTCAACCTCTCTTTTATTATTTCGGAATTTATTCTAACTTTTCAACCTTTAGGTTAACAACAAACATGCGTTGTCTAACTTGTGGAACCGGCGAGCAGCTTGGTCATCCAGGACGTACTACAACTCGAAAGCCGCGTGCCGTTGACAGTTTTGATGAAGATGTGCAATTTGTTCAAGCTTGTGCCGGCGGTGTTCATTCATTACTGCTGACTAAAGATGGAACTATTTTTGGCTGTGGAGTTAACGAGAAAGGAGTTGTGCCAGTTAAAGGACTTGAAAATGGAGACGTTACAGATGAATTCACAGCAATTGAATTCTCCGACGAAATTAATCGACATGGAAAGGTAGGTTTTAAATCTGCAAAAGTTATAGAGATTTCTGTTTAGATCGTTCAGATTACGGCTGGTGCAAGTTTTGCTGCTGCCCTTACTAAAAAAGGCAGTGTTATTGCATGGGGAAATCTTCGAGATAGTCAAGGCGATTTTACTGCTCATCCACAATTTGAGAACATGCAAAACGAACCTGTTGTCATTATCAAGCATAGTGAACTCAAAGTCGTCAAGGTAAGCGTTTAAAAAGTACATTTATTTACGCATTATTACTAGATTGCTGCTGGCGAGAATCATTTGGTCATGTTAACACACGGCGGTCAAGTTCTTACTTTCGGTAATGGATTTCAAGGACAATTAGGCCGTTCTTCACGTTTTGGGAACATACGAAAAAGTGAGTAATCTCTTCATCGTTCGGTTTAATTCGCTTTTAGGGTTTTTGGCAGATGAAACTGGCCGTCGTTTAACTGTTCAAATCTTGTTTGGCAAGAAATTAGTCAAATTTTCTGACATTTTTGCTGGAGGCAACTGGACAATTTTGAAAGACACTGAAAGGCATTTGTTTGGCTTTGGTTTGAACAACTTTGCGCAACTCGGATTTGAGCCTGAAAATGTTAGCGATCAATCAAATGGAGCAGAAGTCAAAGATGAAGGCAAATATTGCATTTTGTGGCCAAAACATATCACGGCTTTTGATTCTGATTCTGAATGGACTCACATTTCTGGCGTCGTTCACTTGGCTCTCCGTAACGAACGAGGTACCTTCTCGACTTTAGCTTCATTATTTATTTTGACGTTTAGGAGAGGTTTACACTATCGGCAAAAATACTGACAACTATTTGGGAATTGGAACGTGGACTGGCCGCGATGATTCAGAACATTGGCGTTATCACACTTTGCAGCGGGTTGTGTTTCCAGATGGTGTGAAGATTGCTGGCGTTACAGCTTCAATGGGCTGCACAATTGCATGGACAGAAGACGGTGAGTTTTTTAAAAATTGCCTTTAATATATGCAGTTTTAGGAAAAGCGTATTCGTTCGGATTTGATGGTTCTGGTCAGTTGGGTCTTGGCACCAAAGATGATGAAGAGGACAAGGTCATTCCGACTCCGCGACTTATTACTTCAGCTCATTTGGACGACTACAAGATCGATTCTGTCAGCTTAGCCGACCAGCACGCTATCTTTTTGGCAACGAAGCGTGAATGAGCATAATGATCTTTATGATGCAATGTTCTAACTCTTGTTGATTGGGTTTAATTAAACTGTCTATTTATTGAATTTGGATCGCACAATTTAATTGCACAACAAAATTTTGTACAGAACAACAAGCATAAAACAAATTGGCACGATACTAAAAAAATTTGGCTCGAGAACTATTAATGCTAGAGGAGAGGTATCTGTGTACAGTTGGACAGTATTCAAGAAAATCAGTAAACGCACTTAGACAATTGAAAAGGCAATCTATGAGTTGAGGATTTTTGCATTAGAATGAGTGTATTTAAAAGCAGATAAAAGCAGTTAAAAGTAGTGTCTGTAATTAGGCGGCAGTCTAATTGTGTTTTTATCTATTGTAAATGTTATCAATGGCATTTGATTCAATTAATTGTTGACTTAAGCTAGCTAATCCTATTCGAACAACCAAAAACTATGTACTTGAGTTTCAATCTACACAACAACAAGGAATTATTTGTGACTGGAAAGCAACTAGACAGTCCAGCTGTCGTCATGGCCTTCTACTTGAGTAGGAATTTAAGATAGCTGAAGACGAGTGGTGTTGTCTTTGGATAGTGTTTTCGTTGGTAGGAGAATGACTTGGATCAAAACGAACAGGCGACACAAGGTTTTTTCGCGGTCGAAGTCCATACTTTGCAGCCAAGTTTAAGTTAGTAGTGCTGTACGGTTGAAGCCGGATGCTAAAACACGATGTTTTGTTTAATTCATTTATAGAAACAAACCTTTTGACACTGCTCTTCGCACTTGTTGGCCGATTCGCTGACGAAACAATGACCTTTGAAATCTAAATCAGTCGACTCGTTAATAACTACTAAAAGCGTTTTTGTTCAAAGTGCTCCAGTGCACCAAAGGCATAAGTGTGTTAATTGCAATTTATTAGACCGGTGTTTCTCAATAAGGCACAATAATAGCACAATCAAACAACAGCAATAAGTACATCACAATAGCATTGTAAAACAAGAGCGATCCAAAAGCCGTATTCAACCTATAGAAATTGGCATTTTCGAGATGTGCTTTTGTGCTTATTATAGTTATTAGTGGGCTTGTTGCGGCTAGCCGAAGGCGGCGACGGGTTAGTAGAAACAACTCGAACAACTACAACATTACGACTGCATACGACTTAGTGCATAAACGATACCTGGTGCCGTTTGAGTTGGCGCCACAAAAGCCGGATGATGCTGATAAGCTCGCGGTGGACTACTTAATTGGCGTTTATGGTGATGGCTTCTGGGTTGACGCACACTCAAGCTCCGGCGTGACAAACGTTGTAAGCCGTCCGGCTTGGCCACCACAATATCAGACTACAAAATAAAAAGCCTACTTACTACACAAGTCACCATCACCAGCAATTAGCACAACAAACTGTTAACTTGGGGTGTCGAAACGAGATTAGTTTTTGAGTGAGTGAAGTGCAAAATTGTGAACTTTCAGCAAAAAACCTACCGGCATTTTCAAATTCAGTTGTCTACGAGCTCCGATTTCAGTGCTTGGACCGCTGTTTGCTGGAAGATAGGGCCGAGGTGCAGTTGATAGTTTCAACTGTTTGATTGGAGTCGTAGCAGTAGGGATTTGATGGCGAACCGCCGTAGTTGAATGACTTCGTCCTCCAATCAGTGTTTCTGCCGGTTCATTGTTGTTTGAGGCAAACGTACTTGTCTTTACGAAAGTTGAATGATGTGATGGAACACGTTGTGAACGAAGCTTCATTTCGTTAAGTCGATCTCCCTGCGACTGTCCCTTTTCATTGACGGCGGTCTGTAAAAAGTGTTATTAGCAAGCATGCTTTAGTTGTTGAAACTTACTTCATCAAAGGTGTTTTCCTTTTTGGTATGCGTTTTCAAAATCGAAGGAGCACTTGGTTTGACAACATCTAAAAACAACATAAACAACTCAAATCATTTATTTAAAACTCACCAAACGAATTCTCTTCTATCTTTTTGTTGTTTTGTTCATCAGTTGCTACCAAAGGTCGTTTTGGAGGAGAACGATTGCGTTGTTGCACTCCGTAGCGCCAACACCAATTTTGTTTGTCTAAAATGAAAGCACTTATTTGAAATCCAATATTAATCGTACCTATTAAGTATTGTTGCTGTGGACCGATGACAGAGCCTTTAATTAAAACAGCTTTAAGTCTGAAACTCGTTACTCTTACCTGGTCGGCAAATTCTCAGCCACGCGATACATTGAGGAGCCGTCCAACGGTATTCTTTCATCATCCAGCAAGCAATCAATGTTCCTGTGCGTCCAAGTCCAGCTTTGCAGTGGACTAAATCGGTGTTTCTAACAACTGAACGGATTTAAAATAGCTCACCAGCAACTCCTCCTTTTGCATTGTCCAGAATTTCAAAAAAGCGTTCGACAATCTGATCTGATGGCGTGGAACCGTCGACAAAGAACAAATCAAAATGATTAAATCCAGCTTCGGTGAACTTTTTGCGGTCGTACAGTTTGGTGTTCAGTCGAATGAATTGTGTCTACTCCGTTTTTGTTGAAAAAGTCGAAGTAAACTTGCGGAGCGTGATACGGATAGCCGTTGTGGACATAACTTCGGTCATGCGGGCCACAGAAGCTCAAGACCTTGTTCGGAATTATCCAATTCAGATCTCCATTCTCCACTCTCTCGTAATGTTCGTACTGCTCTCTGTCAAAGGTGTCGAAATTCAACCAATTTGACTTCATCGCCTTTTCAATGGCCTTAATTGTGTGTTGCAGGTGAAGCAAGTAAGTTGGCTCGCCCAAAGAAGCATCGATAAAGCCAACAAAAGCCGGCGGTTCAGAACGTTGCACTCGCAAATAAGCTTGATCGGCGGAAAGACCTTCGTAAATGACCTAAACAGCAAACAATAAATACTCAACTAATTAGAAAACAATCAAACCATGTACGACGCAACAACAAAAGCTCCATTGACTCTATTTGTATCTGTGCTGTCCGTGGAAATAACAACCTTTCTTTTTGTATTCGCCTACAAATACAATTCAACTAACATCACTTGAGTTCAATTTTCGTCGCGCAATTTCTCTAATTCAAATTTTAGTCTCACCTTCAATAAAGCACGAATAATTTCACATGCCCTGTGTAGCTCTGCCAAGTTGAGAGGCCCAAAGTCATCATAGAATGCATGGTAACTAAAGCATTTTAATGTAAACTAGTTGATTATAAAGCTTCTACTTACTTGACATGCTCATCTATCCGGAAATGAACGCAGTCCTCATCGTTTTTTGGGCTGTAACAATAAAAGTTTGCTTGTTTTAACTGAAACACTGACAAGCAACGTTATTTGCTAAGTCGTCGACGAGTTTCACAGCAATTGAGCTTTCAGTAAGTTTTCATGTCTAGTTCTATGAAACTCATCAATGACTTAGCAAGTAATGCTGTTTGGCGGTGTTTCAATTAAAACAAGCAAACTGTAAGTTTACATTTCATGGAATGATCCAAAATATAGTCGATTTGCAATTATTTGGGCAATATGTCCAAAACTGAAAAACAACGTTAATTGTGCACAACAAGCTTGGTAACTTACGGCCTTCCCGTTGTTAGAGTCATACTATTAAGTTTACGAATAATAATCGACGAGTCCGTCTTGGCAGCATAAACTAGGCAGGCGTGAGGACGGCGCAACTAAAAAACAAGTGAACAAAGTAAAAGTGAAATCACGTGAACGGATGCGCGCCTCTTTTGTTGAGCAAAAAACAATTTGAACAATGCGTGAAAGGGAGACTTTTTGCGCCTTTTGATCGGGCGCCAAAATATTGGTTTTTTGGGAAACAGAAATTAACTAAACTCATAAGCGGAATCCGACGCAATTAAAAAACCTCAAAGTGTGTCTAGTTTTAATTACTGGGCATAAGTAAAATCCCACGCTTTTTGTTCAAACAACGCCGCCCGCCACTTGCTTGATCGAGTGTAAATTCTCGCAAGAGTAGCGCCTGCTCCAAGTTCTCTCGTTTAAGCCAAACAACGCTAGCAAACATGTGACGCATCTCGACAGGAATAGTGTTGGCGCTTATTTGAACTTGCATTTTCGCTGCCAATAATGCAAACAGCGGTGTTGCCGGACTTGGTTTGTTTTCGTCGACTGGCTCACACTAACTGCAAGTGCCATATTTAAATAAATGTAAATATTTCTTCGGTTTTGTCGGCATTTGATGTAATAATTACCTTTATTGTTGTGTAGCCGAAAATGACGGTCGGTAATCATGTTGCCGAGATTCTTCGGCAAGGAATTCTTGCTTCACTTACTGGCGGATGTTGTTTCTATGAACCAACAAACAGCATGTTCCAAAACACAGGTAGACAAATGCATTGTTTAATTTGTAAGCAATTGCCGAAATTTTAGCACATATGTATTTATGGTTAATGCTCTTAATTTTGCCACTTTTACTTGGATTGTTCACAAGCGGAACATTGTCGTGGATCCCTATAGTTGGATATTGTGGTTTCATCTTTCTTCTATTTTTGGTTTTGAAAGTCAGCGTTACTTACTTGCACGGCGGTATGCTTTTTCATTTGCACCTTCAAATTGCTATCCTTGTTACCATTTTAGTCTTCGATAAGACCGAGCCAGTTGTTGCATTCAAATCAAAAAAGACGGCGACAACCGAGACTTTCAGAAGTCCGGTTTCGTCTTTTTCCACAACACGTCGTGAAACAACAAGCAATTTGGATGGTGGACAAATGATTGAACTGAATGAAATTGGAAACTTGGCGCGTGCAAGCCGCAAGAATACGGAAGATGATGAAGAAGATCACATCAATTTAACTCGAGTGGGGAATACGCGATCAGACGATGATCAAAGTTCAACTTCTTCAAAATATTCTGCAGCAAGCGGAGAAAGCTCCGCGAACGAGCTGCTTTCTAAAGCTACCCCAAAAACTGTGTTGCCTGCAGACAGTTTAGAGCTGATATCAGAGAGCTACCGAGCCACCAGGTTTGTAGTTATATAATGTCTTGACTTTAAATAAATCGATTTCAGAAGGAACATCTGACTGTGAGAATGGACAAATCCGAACACGTCGGAAATATTCTTTTCCAAACTTGAAAGAAAACGCTGCAGAAAATCGATCAATTCGTTTGCAAAAGATTCGGAAAGTTCGTTCAACTTCCGATGCAACTGGTCCGCAACGCCGTCTTGGAACAAACTCTCACTTGAATCTCGTCCACAGTGACTACATTCTTCTCGATGAGCTGGTATGTTACTTTGAATTGTTTGTTGTTGTAAACTTATTCTAACTATTTAGGCAAACACTGTCGCAGACAATGAAACAAACGAAACGCCACAATTAAGCAATTCGTTGACTGTTGAAGCCGAAGTTCCAAAAGGTAAAAATCATTCAACAAAAAGTCTTAAATTGCTTTTAGACGTTGAACAAGAACAAGATGACGATAAGCCTTGCTGTTCGAAATCTCTTAGTCAGTCAACTGAAAAGGGAGACGATTATGTAAGTTTTACATGTAAAGCTAAAATTGATTCTTTTGTTTAGGATCTACAACGACAAGCAGTAAAGAGATCAGTTCAAAAGTTTCCGGCAGCTGTTTTACATAGAACCTTGGATCGTTTAGGCGCAGAAAACTTGCCAGGTAAAATATGCATTAGGAGTTTAAAAACTAACTTTTGTTTAGAAATGGACGCTTGTGCTGTTGGCGACTTGAAAGTGCACATTACAAAGTTCTTGGAAGAGCTGATCGAAAAGCATCCAGAAACATTGGACGCCATTGAGAATATTCGAATGAATCGTTTGGGACGACCAACCACCTTCAATGCTAACAACAGCGATTCGTTGAGTTCTCGAAATGACATTGAGTAAGCTTTTAAATACACTTTTAATTAAATGCAATCACCTATGTTTGCAGTAAAGAGCGTTTGGATGGCGAGCAAAAGAATCCAAGTTTGTGCAACTTGGGGCTTCAAGACGGAACGCATGGTATTTTTACAAGCCTGTTAAACTTCTAAAGTTATTTAATTTCTAGTTGCATACGACTTTGAGGACACAACTCAGGGCGCAATTCATTCTTTCCAAGATGAAAAGGGCAATTGGTGGACGTACGCATTTGATGAGCAAAGCAACGGAACAGCAAAAGCTTTGGGATCAAGTCGAGCCATTTTTGAAATGTTTGACAGAAGACGCAGTTTGGTTTCAAACAGCAGTGAAAGCAAATCGTCTCAAGGTTTGTATCGATTCTTTGCAATCAAAAGTAACTAAAATGTTTAGTGACTGCAATCAACGCCGACGTTCATCCAAAAAGCAGGCACCAACACAGTCTTCGACACACTCACCACTCAAACAGAAATCGTTTGTCAGAAGATCACGGTCGAGTAACATATGGAAAGCATCAAAAATCATTGCCCACTGTTCCTTCCAATTCTTTGTTAGACACTCAGTCACTTGATCACCAATCGTTGTCTGCGCATCCGTCCAGTCACCCACAAAGTGATAACAACTCCATCAACTCGGAACACAAAAGTCAATCAGATGACAGCGACTCAGACAAAAACTACATTTTAAGCACTCCAACTAGTGTATTCCATCCATCAGGCCAAATCTCTTCGCATCACGCTATTGAGTCGGCGGCTCATCCAGAAGATCCTCAACACGCAGAACCGGTTGAGACAGGGAGCAGTCGGCCTTTCATTTCGTTTGTAAATTTGGCATCTCGACTCTACAGTAATCAACTTCAAAGGAATGCTGGAAGAAGTAGACTTTCTTCAGTTCCGTTAGCTGGCGAATATACTCGAGATCTCCATCCAGCAGCTTCTTTAATCGACACTTCATCTCAACCAATGAGTCGGCAATCTCGAATGGCTCTGGAGTCTTTTGCTTTGGAGAGTCGACGTCGCATTCAAACAAATCCAGACACTGAACGATTCAGGTGGCACGACTACATACGTATGGAAAACAGCGGCTTGCTTTCAAACACTCTTAGACCGCGAGGGAATAATGTGCCATGTAAGTTGCTAAGCTCAGAAAGCTTGCTTTAATTGATGTTTTTAGTCGGCGACGCTTCCGATTTCATTGAAGAACTGCAACTGTACTCCCAACAAAGGCAACGAAGTGTCAGACAAACACAGTCAAAAATCAACTACTACTACCGTTTGAAATTGCTGCCAAAGTGGGTGCCGTTCGGAAAATCCCAAGGCTTCAAAATCAAATTAAATCGGCTTTCATTGACTGCTTTGTTCGACAGAAACAATAGGTATTTTGAACTGCTTTAACGTGTAAAGTTTATTTGTTTAGCTGGATCTCAATTGCATTTGACGTGTGGTTGGCTGTCTTGGTGACAGTAATGGCTTCGACTTTGATAGCTCGTGGAATTTTCAGCGACTTCTCGCTATTTGTCTTTGCTTTTGTCGTTGCAGGAGCACAGGTGTGAACAACTTAATCAATATTTTAAAATGTCAAATTGATTTTCAGTTTTCATTGCTCAAGAGCGTTCAGCCCGATGCGTCCAGTCCAATTCACGGTAAAACTGTGTACATTTAAAGCAACTAACGAGTAATTTGTAGGATTTAATTGGCTTGTCTGCTATTCAAGGCCCATCTACTTCTGCCTACTTGCCATTTTAACATTCTTTTTGGACTTCAAACTGGGCCAAATGAATTCAATATATGCTTCTCCAACCTCGCTTACGCAAATAGGCTTTGTTTGGAATCCACATCGGTCGGACAGAACAGCAAATTTTGAGAATTTTATTGTCGGCATGCGAGACCTCTCCGCCTTGTCGATTCTTTTACTGCCCATCTTCTTCACTATCGGACTTCTACCTCAAATCAACACTCTTCTAATGCACATTCTTGAGCAAATTGAAATGCACATTTTTGGCGGAACAGCAGCCTTCTCATTGATCTCGTCCATTATTTCTGTGTGCCGTTCGGTAGCCGTCGTCGGTCTTTTGTGTGTCTTGGGTCACTTTGCTCACTATGTAAACGACGAGTCAACACAAAACGTAATGTTCTCTGCATTTGTTGCCATTCTTCTTTCCGCCGCATTCATAATGTCTCGGTAATTACAGTTTCTTCTGAAAACCACTCAATTCTCAATTTAGATGGTCAAGCAATCCGCTGTTTCTGCGGATATTTTTCGAGTTACTTCCTTGGTGGCGTCGTGGTGACAACAACGAGTGGACCTTTAAAAATCTATCGCCAAGTAAAACAACCGAAACAAAGCCACCAGAGCCACGAGTCGCCTACAGATCGAAGTCCACAGATGCCAGTGCAAACATTGTTCTTGAATTAGGCAACACTCCGCCGAACAAAAAGCAATCGACGCAGAAAACTAGTGGTATGAAGAAAAACGAATCGGCACAAAATGTGAGCGAGATGATGGCTGGCGGAAATGTTGTTGATCCTTTGCCAGGAATTTTGCGGAATACACTTTCTTTGCGTGAGTTAAAATGAAGGCAACGCTTTATTTACCATGAAACTTGCTAAGATTTAAAGTTTACTGTTCAGGCATTCAACACGACTTCTTCTATGTTATCATCAACACGCTTCTGTTGTTTGCACTTCACTCAACTTCTATTTTCACAGTTATTCAGCCCTACTTCGAGTTGATTTGCATTTCACTGTGCTTTTTGTTTGGTTTCATCAATCATTACGTCTACCCACAGTGAGTTTAACAAATTGCAACGCTTAAACTTAACAAACTGATTTAGACTTAGAGCTCACAACCCTTGGTTGTTATTTGCACGGCCAATTTTGCGTCCATTCGAATTTGACCAATTTGAAAGCACAGTTCAAGCAAAGCTCATGCCGTTTGAAAGAATCCACGTTTGGATGTTAATAATTGAGAAAACACTTCTGTATCCATTCCTGATTGCCAATTTGTTGACAAAATATGCCTGGATGATGCCGTTCGCAAAAGTACCACTGACTACACTGGTTGCTTTCCGACTAGCTAGAAGTGCCTATGCAAATCCACAAATGCTGTTCGTCCCACTTGCCACCATGTTCTTGATTTGCCGTTTTGCATTTGACGATTTTGGATCAACTGCTAAAATACAGCCGGCTCCTTCAGCTTTTGCTCGATTTGGATGGGACAATCCGTCGCCGTTGCTTGTCTTCTACTGCTCTGACAATAATTTGGCCAAAAGTGCAGGAGTTTATGCACAAATTGAACTTTATTTTAATCTACTTGGCGCCCTGGCAAATTGCGTGGGGAAGCGCATTTCATGCCTTTGCACAACCTTTCTCGGTTCCACACACAGGACTTATTGCCGCACAGGCTCTGTTTTCTAGCATAATTTCGGCACCATTAAATCCATTTTTGGGATCTTCATTCTTCCTTATAAGTTATGTGAGGCCATTAAGATTCTGGGAGAAGAACTATCAAAGCAAAGTCGATAATTCAAATTTGCGCATGGTTTCTCAATTAGGCAAGTTTGTTTGAAAACAACTTGTTAAACTTTCAATTTTTAGACAAAGGGCCTCTGCTTGACGATTCTAGTTTGAACAGCATCTTCTACGAACACTTAACTCGTTCATTGCAACAAAGCTTGGCGGGTGATTTGGCGCTTGGAAGATGGGCTTGTTCGGTGGAACCTGGAGACTGTTTTGTTTTGGTCAGCCTCTATTTGTCGTGCCTTATTCACATCGTTGAAGTCGGAAACGGCTTTGTCACCTTTCAAATGAGAGGCCTTGAATTCAGAGGAACTTATTGTCATCAACGGGTAATTTATAAATCTTTTGTGCTGAAACGCTTGAACCCTTATAGGAAGCAGAAGCAATCTCCGAAGATCTCTTGGATAACGGCGGATTTTGCTGTTGTTCGGTAAACAATTTTACGTTTTTGAAAAATAGCTATTTTGATGTTTAGTTTCCAATTCCTGGACTTCTTTCATTCAATAACAATTGGGCACTTAGGTTTGTGTTATCAACATCTAGGAAGACTTAAAAGCTCATTTTTTAGATCGCAAGCGTGGTCCGTAACAACAGCGAAATACATTATTGACGGCTACTCTATTACGGACAACTCGGCTGTCAACTTGCTGCAAGTGCATGAATTAAGGAGATTGTTGGTCACATTCTACGTCAAATGCATTATCTACTACGCTTTGAAGTCGGGCTCGTTGAAGGAATGGCTTGAAAACGAGACTATCTTACAGGCCCTGGAGCCTATTCGAAAAAATCCGCGCTATATGGATTCTGATCAATTGTTTTGTGCTGCCAACGATGAAGACTACGACACGCGACAAATGGCTATTACACGACAACGTTTCTTTGACTATTATGGACCTTGGATCAGCTACTGCTTAAACCAACGTCTGGCAAACGAGTCAAATAGCTTGCCGGCTGACACTCCAAACATTTTGATCAACTCGTTCTGTTTTGCACTGTCTATTTTGGGCAGAAGAGCTTTGGGGTCTGCTGCAAACGGAGGGATGACTGGTGCAAGTTACAATCGAAATGCAAACGCAGCCGAATCATTTTTGTAAGTTGCTTAAACTATTGTCTGAAAACAATCACTTTCAGATATGGTCTTCACGCTTTATTCAAAGGCGACATGCGTATTGGATCGGTTGCCGATGAATGGGTATTCGGGGACCCTGCAATTTTAACATCGGTGATTTCCCCCGCCGTTCGTGTTGCATTGAAACTCCATCAAGATCATTTCGCGGTAGTTGACGACTTTGAAGAGTTAGACAGTTTGTACGAGCGCATTCATCGATATCAAACAAGCATTTTTATTTCACACGAATATGATCCTGCTTGGAGACAAGCAATAATCTCTAACGTTCCGTCTTTGCTTGCTCTTCGCCACATGTACGATGAAAGCCAAGATGACTACAAAGTTATTATGTAATGATTTTAGAAACTTTTTTTGATTTTTTGGTGTGTAAGTCGCATAATCAGCATCTCAAATATCCTTTTAAACTTTGTCCGATTACTTACAAACCAACCGCTAGTAATAAGCATTTATTGAAAGCAACACAACTTATTTGCAAGTATGTGGAGAAATCTCGGAAACAAAAGCTCTAGCAGTAACAGCACTTCCGGTGCATTGCTTTGATTTTTGTTGCTGCACTTCCAATTTGCGCTCTTTTTGTCAACTTCTGAAACTTTTAGCTGATTGGTTTGTAAGTAATTGGACAAAGTTTAAAAGGATATTTGAGATGCTGATTATGCGACTTCACACTTCAAAAACAAAAAAGTTAAAAAGATGTTCTGAAATCATTATTACAGGCTAAACAAAATGCATTTGAACATGAGGTTAGATAGTTTTCTATTCAACTTTAACCTGTATATTTTAGAGTCATCAAGTTGAATCGAGAATGTGTACGCGCTTTTTGGTCCGGACAACAACAAGAACTTGTGTTTTTGCGCAATCGGAATCCAGAACGTGGCTCAATTCAAAATGCCAGACAGGTTCTTAGGAACATGATCAACAGCTCTGTAAGTTCATTTTATTGTGTGCTGTAGACCGGACCACTCTAGTGATGTTAAATTGTGTGTTGTTGAATTCACTCAAACTCCAATTTGTTTGTGTGGCTGAAAATGACTCTAGATCGATTCAGTTTGGTATCTGTCAACACCAGTTGTTTTTAATGCGGAGTTGACCATCGAAAAACTGAAACACTAAAAAACAAATATAAAAAAGCATCAATGTTTATATAACTAATGAGATTGCTTTAGGCGGACCAGCCAATCGGATATCCAATTTACGTCAGCCCTTTAACAACTTCATTTGTCGAAACTCACGAGCAAGTGGAATTAATCGCTGGCAAGCCAATCACTTTCTATTCCATTTTGACAAGAATCTATCGCTTTTTCTCTCAATTACGCCAACACTTTGGAACCTCAAATTCATCAAATATGGCCGGGTTGTCTGCTGAAAATCCCCTGCCTGTTCCTCATCATCCTATTGGACCAACAGTTTCACAAGCCGGAGCTACTCCTTTACCGAATCCTCGTCGTCGAACTATGACTTCTAGTGGAAACTCACAGCCTCCGTTAGCCGAAACACTACGCAGTGATTCTAAAGAAGAAGACAACATAAGTCATACTGCTTCATTAGCTGCAAATTCATCAGTGCTTGAAAGCAATTCAGCAAGTGATCATCGTCGTTGCAAATCAGACGTAGGAACGAGCATTCACATTAAAAAGTCGTCAGCCGGAACTGACCAAATTTCTGAACAAGATGCGACTTCAACAAGCAATTTAGAAACAAAAGCTTTAGCAGAAATTGTCGACATTCAAATGGTAGTTTTATTTGAGCTGCAACTAATTGTTAAAAATTGTGTCTTAGATTCAACCTCGATTAAATGAGCCGCTCAAGTTCACTAATGAGTTTCTGGTTATTTGGCCTAATGAAACAATGCGCATGCATGGAGGTCAATCGGTTTGGCCTGCAACTTTCAAACCTTCAAACGGCATGCAAGGCAAAATTGTTCATTCGTGGGTGCCTGTAAGTTTAAACTATCTAAAGGCATACTTAACTTCTTTATTTCAAGTTCCACCCCAACCGTTTGTCTCGGTCACATAACGGATATATTTATTTGGTTGAAATTCAACACGAATCATCTCAACTCTACATTCCAATCCTAAGAGAAGGCATCAAAATTCTAGACGACCAATACGACAGGGTAACCAACTTCTAAGCGGTTATATATGACTGACAATCATGTACATTACTGTAAATATACAAAGTTACCGAATAAATGCATTATCCAAATTCCACTAGCTATCCAAGTCAGAGAGAAGAAAAGACACGTAAATAAAAAGCTTTATTATTTGTTCATAAGTGGTTATACATATCTTGGCGAATTGGATTAAATAAGTACACGCATCGTTGCTGATTTTCAAAGTACTCCGCCTCTCTTGATATATGCCAAAAGTTCTTCATATTCATTGAGCAAAAGTTGAGCAGCACCTGAAATCTCAAATAATCAAAGATACTGCAAGTCGCTGCTTACCCAACACTTCATTGATTTTGTCGGTAAACATCTGATTGAAATCTTGAAGTTTGTTTATTGATGTGCCTGTGGTATCCTTCTCTTGAGATCCAAAAAACAACTGAACGGCTTCGCCGTCGTATTCCGGCAATTGAACGTTGTTGACAGTAAATTCTGTGTCTCCTTTGGTTGAGGCAGAAAGCTCATTGTAAATTTCGCTAATTTTCACTATCAATGTCTCAGTGTCCTCTTGATTTGGCAATCTGGAACAATTGAAATTACTATAAAACAAAACCAGTGCATGCTCACTTTTCTAATGCGAATTTGGCTCGTTGCAACTTTCGCAAAGTGTTAACAATGTCCTTTTTGAGAGCGCCATCAAGAGTCAAATTGGCCAATTGTTCATGTCCGTATTCATCGAAAGCGTCTCGAAACTGCTTCTTGAAGATGTCGAACTAAAATGGAACTATTTGAACAAAGAGCCGTAAAATGTTACCTGCTCGCGTCGGAAACTGCAACTGTCGATTCGTCGATCGGAGTCGCCCGGCTCAGTGTCTTCCAAAGGGTCGATTCTCGCTTCATTTGGCAAACGCTAAACATAAATGCTTATTATTTCAACTGAATTTTGATTTATAACCATCTGGACAGACGATCTGCGCATCTTTATTGCACGACGAGGTAGTGAGTAATCTAAAGCTGAAGAATTGAGTGAGAAACGAAAAATGCGAATTTGCTAGTTCGCAAACATGTGCGCCCATAACATTCGGCAAAAAGCAACGGAAACGTCATTTTGCTTGCGCAATTTGACTGCTATTTCTTAAAGTTTTGTAATTTTCCGCTCGAGCTTGATTCATCAAAACCATGACTCTTGTGCTATTTCAAAGTGTTAGCATTTTATCACATTTCCGAACCATTCTAGTTGTTAAAGTTCGCCTTTTAAGGCTCGCGTCCCATTTTCGTTTGCGGTTTTCTTTTGTGATTTGCTTTTGGGGGTTTGAATCCGAGGTTTCGTCTCACGATGTGCCCAAATCATCATAATATGCCCTATCAAGGTGACATCACTGCCGGCGGCAAAGAGCTTGCCAGTGCAGCACCTCCCTTACCTGACAAGCGATAGAATGGTGGTTTCAAAAGCGCTCTTTCGGCTTTTTTGTCGTCGCTGGCTTTTTGTGTGCTTTCGATTTGACGCCATTGTATTCGTTGGCTCGTGTGTTTATGTGAAAACTCTTCAGGACATCAGCTATTTTTTCACAAAGTTCCTTCCGTGCTTTTCCACCAATTTGAATTTTTAGCGCGCAAACTATTTGCTCAGATTCGTTTGCGAAAGTGTTATCATTTTTGATCGGGCAGTAAAACAGTGCGCAACACCATACTGCTGATATGACGCATTTGAGTTTAAAAGATCGCAAAGTGTAGTGTTCTTCACCTTTACGATTTGATCATGCTGGACTTTCGTATTTGACCGGCCGAACATATTCGAATGCTTTAACTGAAATTAAATGCGTTTTTCGTTTATTTGCTTGCATTTTACAGATAACAATCTCGATCAACTTGAGCTGTAAGAAAACAAAACAACTTGAAGCGCTTTGCATTAATTATTAGATAGATTTTGTTTTTCAAATGATAGCATCTATGACATTTCACGCTGTAATAATCGTCTGTGATCAGAAAGCTCTTTTTGAATCAGAGGCTTTTTGCTTACATTAAGTGCACTCGTCATTTGTCGCAAACAGTTTACGCTAATTGAGTCCACAAGCCGTTTTAAACTTTACACAATTCTGCAGCGTGTTTGTTAATCATCAAAGCGCCGATTAAATCATTAGAGTTTTCAGCCGTCACCTTACAAATCATTTTTCGCATTCAATAGCCCCCGTCACTCTTGAGAAACGAAACTGGCCAAGCAAAGAGTAAAATGATGAATTTGTCCAAATTTGAAGTTTAAGCAGCAAAGCGGTCTTGTTTTAAATGGATCACCACAAACATGTCGTCGAGCCTCAGGTAACAAAACATTACTGGTTTTAATTGATTACACAAACAATTACGAAGTCTGATTTCAATCTTTTCAGTACCTCGCCGAATTAATAGTCTGCAACAAAACAGATCATTTTTTGGTGGTTGACTGCCGGTCTTTTCTCGACTACAGCGTCTCTCACATCAAAACCTCTATCAATTGCTTTTATTCGAAGCTAATTCGAAGACGTATTCTCAATTCAAAGGTGAGCTTTTTTACAAAGTTGAGCAGTTTGATGACTTTAAGTGGGTTGTTTCGAAAATTGTAGTTGTGTTGTATCATTTGACTCGTTCGAAGTGTGATGACAGCTTTGGCGAATTAGTTTTAACGTCGAACATTTACGAAATTGGACTAAAACCAAAAGCACAATTTTCTTTTAATTAAACATATTGACTTTTTGTATTCACGGGCAACTTTTAAAAATACACGTCAATACATTTCAATTTAGACATGCAATGTTGAATCGAGTGTTTACAATCACTTGTCTCACAGCGTTGGCAATCAATTCTTACGCGGATTTGACCAGATTACTTTGATACTGTACGGAAATGGCTGCGAATCGGAAAAGCGCAATTCTCGGTACTCCTCATCGCCTTCAGCTTGCAGCCTGTCCAATAGATTTGCACTTCAAAGGTCGGCATCTGATGAGACCTCAACAAAATCCGAACCCAACACCTTCCTTGACGAACTGGTTGAAAGACTCCAAGATGCGAAAACTTTTACGAACGTCTTTCTTCTGAAAGGTAGGCAAATTTATGTCCTGTGAGCGCATTTGTCGCGGCACTACAATTAGCGAGCATGTAGTCAGACGCAGTTTCAAAAATCCAGCTGAGACTTTGCATACAGTAAGATTAAATTCGGGATTGCGTGTTAACACTCAAAGCTACTCCCTTCCAAATGAGTCATGTAAATCCAGCGGCGCTCGTGCTTAACCACCGGTTTGTTGTTCTGGATGACTAATGTGCCAAAGAACGCCCGTTTAGGGCATGTGAGTAATAGTGAAAAACAACGCATTGGGGCACGGGAGCTGCAAATGAATGCCAGGTGAAACGAATACTGCAAATTGAAAGTTATTTTGGGATGGAAATTTGGACCCGGCGCACTTCTTCCCTCTGACTCCGCTCCAATGACATTTGCATAAGACAAAGCCATATAAGTCGGCCAAACCGACCGAAGTTTGAACAGGGGCAAATTCCTCGAATTTTTTGCACCCACACACTGCTTATAAAACTTAAGCGCGATTGAACACTGTTGACAAAGCAAGAGGAACGGAAGAGCCGTTCGACTGGTTGACGTAAATGCTGTCGAATCTGTTGATTTTTTCGCCGGAGCCCACTTTGTTCGTCATCAAAGACACTCCGGTTAGCGGACCCGCCTAATTACCCAACATGTTTTCTTATTTAATTGAACTGCTTCCGGCCAGAGTGTCCCCGCTTTCTTTGACAACACACCCTGACTCATTGGCCAAAAGGACGTTTTCGACATGACCGTAGATGAGAAATCAAAGAAGAAAGGGTTGAGGACCGGCTTGTTTGTCCTTTTTCCACCTTATCAACCGCCCGACTCAATGATGAATAAGCGCAAGTTGATTTGAAATACGTCACCACCCTCTCTTCACTCATACGCTCATACGACACCCTGATTACTGTTTGTTACTTTGCGCCATTCTGTTGAAATTGGAGACTCGTTCATTACTCATGCTTATTTTGAATGTTAATTGTTTGAAAAGTTCTTTTTTGATTGCTTAAAGAGTTCTTTTTTGATTGCTTAAAGAGTTCTTTTGTCAAGTCAGTTTTACGTTTACCCATTTTGAGTAATTGGCGCTGAGTAATCGCTTGGTGGTCGGCCAATGAGTAATGTCCGATAAGCGAAATCGTGTGAAGGCACAACTTAGACGAGCCTTACGAGCTTTTGCGCCCGCCCCACTGCTAGTCCGACCACAATTCCAAGCAAGGAGAAAAGAAAGGAGTGACTCAGAGAGCGGTGCTGTCGGTGCAATGTGTGTATTGCCCAAACAAGGCCGGCCAGTGGCGGACCAGTTAACGGCAGCTGACAACAGTCTCTTCTGGATTTTTCTTCACAATGCCGTCAGATGATTTTGTGTTTGCTTCAATCTTTGTTTATGGCCGCTTTTGTGGTGGCTCTCCTTTCTTCTTTCCCATTTGATTCGACGTTTTCATTTTATTGGTTTCTTTGTGTATTTTACGAACGTTTAATGCGCTGGGGAACCCTTCCAATTTCACACAACCTCCACACGAAACTAATAGCTTTTACACAAGAACTAATAAGTTTCAACTTTACTTTTCACATTCAATTAAATGCTTTAAGTTGTTTAAGATGCTTTGAAGTTGCTTAAGAATGTTTTAAATGTTTAAACGAGAATGGGTCGCGCCAGATTCTGTCTCGTTTCGACGACAAACAACAAATTTTAGGGCGGATGATTGCAAGTCATTCATTTGTTCATGCAGTCATTCGTTCATTAGTCACCTGTTTTCTCACCAACCGATCATTTGCTGCCATTGAACTTTGCAGCGCGGACAATTAATAAGGCAAATCGTTGATTGCATAAATCATCCCCTTTCCCACACATTCCCATCTAGCTTTGCTTTCGAATGCGTGTTTTCCGCGAACAATTTCATTGTACGGCTGAGTCATCCGGCGTATTGCAGACAGTTTTCTAAATCCAAGCTACACATTCCATCCGTCCATACACTTGCCATAGCGTTTTCCCAGGCCATGTATTTTTGCTGATCTCTGTGAATCGATCTCATCATCTTCAATATAAATATGATATCTGTCCAGTCAGAACCCCTCACTCGACCAACCACGTTTTTCACGCTGAAGCGCAAAGCCGACAAATGTAAGTTTTCACAAACCAAGTGCGTTTCCTGGTTAACTGCATCATAAATGAACTGACTCACCCCATCCTGCCATTTGTTCTCGCAATTAACGGCCAAGGCCGCTGTTTGTGGAAAGCCAGTTTATACGCACCTGCACTCTTGGCCTTTGTCTAATGGCCGGACAACAAACCAGGGAGCAGCTTCGGGCGAACTTTCGAGCAGTCCCAAACTGATGTGCAGCGTAAATGAAGCGCGAAAACATGTTTAGCAGCGCATGCTGTGGTTTGCAACAAATGCGGAAACTTCCTACAATTTTCAAGATCTGCCGAGTCCAACCTTCCGATCTTAAGCAGCTTCTTCTTCATGTGCCTCGGGTGACGCGCTAAAAAGATATCGTGGTTGCCATGGTTATGGCACAAACAAGGCATGTAATCATTGCGTAGTCATCCGCTTTCCTGCAAACCTCTCAACACTCCGGCCAGGATGAGTAATCCGATAAGGCTGCGGGAGCGTGGGTTTAAAACATGAGAGGTTTGATACAAACATCTGGATACGCAATTCCGGCTTTTTATGGCGTTCACTTGTGCTGCACGGAATTCGGACCCACGTTTCAATTGAGTTTATCTCAATTCTCGGCCCAAGTGCTGCTTAAAAGTGCGAAAAGAATGCTTCTTTCGCTTTTGAAACACTTCTTTAATCTAACTAATAGAAAAGAGCGATGTTCTTTAATGCATAATGAGCTCAAGCAAATAACACATAGTGCTTGTGAAACGTTTCTCAAAACTGTTGAACACTCACGATGATTAACCTAAAAGTCTGAACTTTAAATGGTACCCACAAGTTGGCTGAAAAACAAAAAAACACCGGCTCTTTGTTTTTGCACGTCAGCGAGACGCCAACAAAGTGACTTGGTTTTTACAGTCTAACCCGCTTGGCGCTAATCAGCTCTATTTTGGCGGTTGCCTGCAAACCGTATTCGCAAACGGATCTCTGCTTTCAATAGCAGTTGTGATCTTGAACACATTCCATTCAAAACAAATTAAAGCTGCCAGTTGCATAATAATCGAACACCTTGCACGTGATAGGTTTCAGGAATTTCACAAAAATCTCGAAAAGCAGACGAACAGTCAGCAATTAGGAGGCAGCTACACGTGATTGGTAAACGCAAAGAAAGACTCGGCGCACTTTTTCCGCAACCACCCGAACTGCTGACTCATCCATCCATTGCTCGAAGGGCTGATTTTCTCCGCTTGCTTTTTGCTCGCCTGCAGCACGCCATCAACAACCAGCACAAACCCACAACTAATGCTTTCTTGTTTAAGGTGGCTTCAATGAATTTCGCCAAAGCTTTCCTGAGCTTTGTGAGTCGAATGCAACACTGAACACACCGCAAACACCATGTTCCAACTCCCAGCCAACCACCTTCAACGATATCCGTTGTGAACCAAAAGCAAAGATGTCCTGCTCTGTGTCACAACCCATGCTGAACAATCGGGTGTCCGGCGACGATAACGTAGATGCTCCCATCACTCAAGTGCTCGACTTCTTCTTTTTGGGCTCCCAACAAGATGCACAGAATCCTACCATTTTGAAGAAGTTCGGAATCACGAGAGTAATTAATCTTAGTGATGCTCCCAAATCAGATCTCATTGAACCGGACAACTTTTTACGTATTCCGATCCGCGACTCTCATGATGGTAAGCTTTCGAGGATCTTTGTTTTTGAATATAAACTCTTACCGACAATTCTCACTATACAAACTAGTGCTACATAATTTTTGTACGAAAACAAGATGATTAGTTGATAACTTGACGTCAAAAATGTGCATACAATTTGACATTTGAGAGATTTTCCGAAAACATCTGCTGTTTTGATTTCGTGTTTTCAATTAATCATCGAACGACATTTTGAATATACAAATGCACAGCGTACAGTATCCTGAGGAAATTTAAAGATTGCATTAATCATCACGTTAACTTCCGCTTTTCAGCTAAAATCTTGCCCCATTTTGACGAAGCGTTTGAGTTTATCGGTAAGTCTCGGTTTAAACAACTAATTCAATAACTGTTGTGATTGCAGAAGAAGCGCGACGCACAAATCAGAAAATATTAGTTCATTGCTTGGCGGGTATCTCACGCAGTCCGACCCTTGTAAGTTTTCGAACGTTGCAAACTTTGACTAACCGAGCATTTGCAGTGCATTGCCTACATAATGCGATCCAAAGGCTGGACTTGCGACAAAGCCTACAAATTTGTGAAATCAAGAAGACCTTCGGTTTCTCCTAATTTGAACTTTGTTGGCCAACTGTTTTTGTAAGTTTAAAATGGCACAGCACTTTAAATAATAACTTCTGTTCTAGGTACGAAGAACATTTGCGCAAACAAGAGATTCTTCCGCCTTGCATTAGACCTCGTTCGAATGTAATTGATGACTTTGACTTCGATTCTTCCACCAACAAAGAACAAGCTCAAACGGTAGGTGTTAGAGGAACTTGAAGACACTATTTCCATTTTTAGGCCGCTCCTCGACCTGTTCAGCCATTGCTAGTCAATGAGAAGTTGTGCAAATCCGCAAGCGCCGACTTTTCGGTCCTTTCAAATGAGCCGATGGCAGATAGTCGTAAGCGAATCATGGACACTCCTCTGTCCTTGCCGTGCAGACCAAGGCAGTTAATGAATTGTTGTGCACGCAAGAAGTTCGATGACGCTCCACCGTCTCTTCCGTCGCCTTCCACTGAGTTCTCCAAACTTGACATCTCACTCAGCAATCCGTGTTTTGGCACACCCAGCCCGATTGCTTCCGAACATCAAGTTCAGCCACAAACATCGGCGCAAATCAACGTCGAAAATCTCGTATTCGATTTGATGAGCAACGAAGAACGCAGCAAGACAGCCGACTCGAAGCCTACCTCAAACAAAAAGCATGCCACTCGACATCATTTGTTCAATTTGTTTACGCGAAGACATGGCGACTGTAAATTGGTGTCTGCAAACAGAATGCGTTGCAAAGTCCGCCAACGTTTCCAGAATTCCCCACTTGTCGAAGAAAACACTCAGCCTGTTTACGAAGGAGTCCGTTTCCGCTCGAACCATCAACGTTTCGGTCACTTGCCTACCAGAACGCCGATCAGCATCATGCCCACGTTGCCCGATGACGACAGCGTAGACTCTGGCAAAGGCACTTCCATTAGTCATTCCGTGTCAACAGAGGATGGAGATGTGCAAGAGCCGTAGGACGGGTTCACATTAGTTGCTTCAATGAGTGAAGAAAACTCGAAGGAGGTCGATATCTTCGTGTCTGGAGATCGCAGTTCAGCAAACAGAAGATGTCTAGGCATTGAGGTGGTCGGCCGAATTCTTCTCTGTCCCGTGTTTCCAAACATTGCTCATTCTCGCGTTCAAATCCCTTGTTTTCCCCCATGAATTGTAATCCCTTTGTATACGTATTGTTTTGCCATGTGTCCAGACAGATTAACAACTTCTTAATTGTTAGTTTTGCTGTCAAGCACCTGTAAATAGACCCTTTCCGTGAGCAGCGGAAAAAGAATTTTACGCGTGTATCTCGATTAATGATAACAAATTATTTATTACATATTGCAATATATTCGAATAAATAAACATCATATTGACTTGTTTCAACTATGCACAAACACCGTTTAAAGAATCTCTAGACCGGAAAGACTCCAAATAAATTAGTCGTAATCAATGAAGCTCTTAACATAGAAGAGTAAATAGCCCTCTGACGCTAACACACTCTCCAGAACCTCGTTTGCAATGTGTTGATCGTTGCATCTGTACCACTAAAAGATAAGAGGTTCATTTCGAAAACAGAGCTTATCACTTTTTGTTTACAGACCAAAAGAATCACTTGAGGCATTTTGAAAGTGCTTTGAAATTACCTGTTCCATGTAGTGGCGTATAAAGCAGGAATAGTGGCCTGACTCCGTGCTCCCGTGATGATTGACTACAGAAATCAACTCGTATCTAAATTTAAACATTAATGCGTCTGTTGTTTTGAGAAGTAAGAACTTACTTGTTGCTGGAACGATTCAATAAATCAACAGCAGAGTCTTCTTTACATGCTGTGCCGTTAAGTTTCAGTTTCTTGCAATAAGCAGTAGTGTAGGGAGTTAAATCAATTTGCTCTGGAAATCGAACCACACTGTGTATCTTCTTGCGCTTGTTGAATACGGTGTGCTCGAAGCGCTTTAGATGAAAGCATGCGATCATGGGCAGTGTTTTCAAACTTAGTTGCTTAGTTGCCGTAACGTACGTTCCACACCGGTCACATTTAATTACTGGCAACTCGAGTGTTTCACACTTCACATAACTAAAGAATTATTGTTTAAACTGCAGAAGCTGTATCGGTTACTTTGCTAAACAATCTTCCAGTGTGCGTTCAATGTACTGCCCGCCGCTGTTTGAAACTAACTCGAGTGAAATGTCCCAAAAAGGATCTACTGTAGTGGAAACACGGCTAAAAGGTCTCTTGATTAAGCTTTAGAGGATTTAAACACTACCCGCAGCGCATGCAAGTCAAATCTGACTGCAAACGACCCGTGAAGAGACGATCAATTATGCACCTGCATTCATTTGGATTGGATTTGATTGAGTTGCCTAAATCGGTAATGAGTGTTCTAACACTTAGCTCAAAGAATGCCTACTTTCTGAATGTTTATGAAGAACGTTCAGAGCTGAGATCAGAAACTCGTGAGCATCGTGTTGTTCTGCAAACATATGAATATGTACGTAATTATTTAACGATATACCATAACCGGCCAAATGTTCCGCGTGTTTCCAAACTAAATGTAGCATTCTTTGAGGAACAAACGGATCTGATTGACCACTGTAGAATTCCTGTGAACAGAATAGCATCAATATTATAAAGCTCTTTAAAAGCATACTTGGAAAATGTTTGCTAACTCGCACATAAGACATAAATTACTTGGATCGCTGTTGTTTCCATTCAATTGATATCGGCAGATGTGTTGATCGGTTAGGAAATAGTCTCGCAAGTGAGGAATGTGAATTAGAGATTGAATTATGCAGTTCATAAAGCAAGTGTTTCCTAGGTTGACAAGTCCGCGCAAGCCTGCAAATCAACTGTTAAAAAGCCGTTCATTTATGATGGACCTCTTATTGTTCCACGATCCAAATAAAACATTTGAGACCCGGTTTGGAGTATTTTGCTTTCGGACGAAGAGGGATTCCATTCATTTTTGAGGCACAACCCTAGTCGTTTCCTGAAGTTGTTCTCTGCTTCACGGCGAATTTTCTCTGTTTTGCGATCGTATACGAAATCTTTGCAACTGGCGCAGAAAATGTGACCAAATTCCATAGAAACAGCTAAACACCAATTCTCACTTTAATATCAATTGTTAAAGCGTACCGAACTTGTGCCCGGATGTTTCAAAATGATCTTGCAGATGTTCAATGCAACCAACAGTCACGCAGGACAAACATAAAGACATTGTTGGAGAAGCTAGTCTTTTGCATTTTCGACATTTAGACAAAACTCTTTTAATCTTCTGATCACTTTTGTAAATTATCCGTTTGGTTATTTCGCAGAAGTTCTTAACAATCGAATCTCTTTCATCGGTGTCCGTCTAAAAGTTGCAGCTTTAATTGCATATTTGAAATAAGTGATTTAAATGGTTGTTCAGCACTTACCAAATGAACGCAATTTGACGGCATTTCAACTAAACTCGAAAATAAACTTTGGTTGAGTAAATTCGAAAAATATCCTGGCGGATTCAAAACCCGCAAAAAGAAGTAAACGCCAAAAGTCAACAATTTATTGCGTGGTTTATTCAAAAACCGAATCAATGAAAGGCAAGATAAACAAATGCGAACCGAATGAATGTTTTTCAAGCTCTCGAGCCGCATCCGCTGTGGTAGGTTAAATAAATATGAGGAATATAAGGATCACAGTTAACTTATCAACCAACGATATAACAACGATTAAAATAGCCCATGAAATTAGTGACCTGTATAAGTAAAGATAAATAAAATAGGGAAAGACACTAATATCCGTTAAAATTTCAATATCCTTGAAGGCCGTTGTATGCGGTGGCTTTGAAGTCCGGCTGCTTGAGCACATCAGCAATAACTTGTTTCTGTTCCTCGGTGAGTTCGCCTTTTGGAAACTCGATGTTGAATGTAATGTACAAGATGCCTCTCTTGTTGTTGTCTTCAAGAGACGGCATTCCTTCGCCTTGCTTTCGGATTCTTGCCCCGCTCCAGGTAATCTTTTCGCGTTTAACAGAGATTTGATGTCCGTCTGAAATTGAAATTAGTGCTAAGTTCTACTGAGCAAAACAAACCTAATGCAGTGATGTTCATGTCAAAACCGTTCAACGCTTGCTGAAGAGAAATTGTAACATTTGTATACAAGTCCATTCCTTTCCGTTCAAACACTTTGTGCTTTTCTAACTTGAGCCGGAATACAAGATCTCCTGGTTCTCCATCTATGTGCGGCTCTCCTTAAACGATTGATTTGTTTAAACTAGAAAGTTCTAAACAAACCTTCTCCAATAAACTTCTGTTCGTGCCCGTCGTCTGCTCCGATTTCTATTTCAACCTCTAATGTCTTTGTTTCTGTCACTAATTTCACATTTGGACACTCATCGCACACTTTAACTTGAAACATCTAAAGACGATTACAACAATTATTATTGTTTTGTTAACACAAGACGTACTTGCAAATGCCCTCCACCTAGTTGTTGCGCTCTCATTTCATGTCTGCAATTACATTCACGAGTTCCGGATGTCTGTTTGTATGAAGCTTTGCGTCTTCGAATTTCGACAAAGTTTCCGTTGTACACCTAAATATGTCGACGAATATTTAAATCATTCAGATAAACTACCTCCTCCAGCGTAGCAAGCAAGTCTACAGCAATCGTTGCGCCCTTGGGCAGCTCATCGGAATCGTCGTGATGCCCACCACCAAAGAAATCGCCGAAAAACGATGTAAATGCTTCATGGTGATGTCCGCCAAAGCCTCCACCGCCCATTTTGTTCACACCTTCTTCGCCTGATCTGTCGTATACTTTCCTCTTCTCCGGGATCAGAAAGGGTTTCGTAGGCAGCGCCCAAGTCATAAAACGAGACTTGTTAGTACAGAATAACAACTTTAAAAGCATACTTGGAACTTCTCTTGCGCGATTGGATCGTCTTTATTCTTGTCGGGATGGAGCTCTTTGGCCAGTTTTCTGTACGCTTTTTTAATCTGATTGACATTTGCACTTTTCGGAACATCTGTAATTTAAGAGTTTAAATAATAGACAGATTCAGAATGTGGCAGTAGAGAAGAATAAAATTACCCAGAATTTTATAGAAATCTCTTCCTCCAACAACCAAAGTAACCACACATGCAGATAAGACAAGGAATATCCTCAGAACATTCATTGTGTCGTTGAGAGGGCCAAGCTGAGTTGATTGAACGTCTTTAAATCAACTAAACAGACAGAATTGAAAATACACAACGACAAAATTAAGTGACCGCCAAACAACACGAAAAAACAGACAGTTTGATTTGTGAAAACGTTGATGATTTTTGACCAAGCGCGCGCTTGCTTTTTCGGAATAAAAGCCTTATTCGAGAGGTAAAAAATGTTAGTTTAAAATTTTTTATTCTGACTGCCTAGAACTGTCAAATTTGCCATCAAATTTATAAAACGTCGGCATTAAATTTGGCCACCTTTGACAGAATAGTTGACACGTCGCATCTCTTTTGTTAATCTTTAGGACTGCATAAGGTGTGGCAGCCTTTTTGGTTCAAACAAAGCATATGTAAAATGTCCGTCGTCTGATCTTCTTAATTGTTGAACAACAAAGTTGAATGCTTTAAAATATCATCAACACGGTTGAATGAATTGAATAATCGATATTCAAAAGAATGCAAAAACTAAACATTGTTTTGAAGTTTTCCAATCCCTAAAATTGTAAAAGACCGACTTCAATTTCTCATAAAATGCACCAAACGCTTACAGTACTCATCAATATACTTTTAACATGTTGCAATTATATTCAGTTGTTTAAAGTTAAAAGAATTTCTACATTTGAATCAACATGCCATTCAAACGGTTACCCAGTATTTGCAACCTTTTGTAGCCGACGAAAGTAAAAGTCGGAGAGATCTGGAGTGCAGCAATAATTGAACGCTTTTGTAATTCCAGTCATCAGAGTGTTATGTAACGTCATTTGGTGCGTGTGGCTCTCCGTCGACTGTAGACTGTAAAGTGTTTTCGCCAAAAAGTCTTTCCGGAAAAATCATGCAATCAACTACCTCCAATTATAATTGCTCGACTCTCTACTATACTCGCCGAGCCAAACCACGTAAAAAACTTTTCGTTCAATTTGACCCAATTTCCATTGCTTCCTTTCAAGTCAAGTACAAGTGGTTGGAACGTTGGCGTTCCTCAATACTGAATAACTTATTCGTCGTCAAAATGGTCGAGCTGCTAACAATAGGTAGGACTTCATTGTTTTCAAGCATCAACGGTCACTTTCAGCATTCCCATTGCTTTTATTTCTGATAGACGGCACATTGGCAGGCAAAAGCCGACGAGAGGCACGAATTGAAGCGTGCTCCAGAGATCCAAGTCTGGCGTTTTGTCGAGAATTCCGTTCAGCACAGGGCCGTTCCGACGGAGACAAGGTTTTCAGTCGTATAATCTTCAGAAAGTTTGCAAGAAAAGTAATTTTGACAGTAGGTTTAGTTGTTACGACTAACTGTTTCTGTCGTCCACTAACCACAAGCACACTAAATTCACCGAATAACATCGACTAATTTCATTGCTTTGTCATTTTCAACTTTCATTTCGTTTTCAGAAAGCTTGCTCGAGTTTGGAAAGAGAATACGAAGAAAAGTTAGTTAGCACAGTTTGTGCTTTTGATTAAAGTTGTTGTAATTTTAGTTGCGACGCATTGGCTAGAAGGCGAGATGAGTTTTGTGCGGCCTATGAAAATGTCTGCTTCCACAATAAAAATCGAGACGACAATGAAGGTGACCCGAACGGAGGAGATGCGGAACAGACAGGTTAGTTTGTTTGTACTGTGAATGGCCAGCAAAATGGCCACAAGACATGACTAATCATTTGATTCACTTTAAGGTTCCGCCGAAAACAACGATCGCCGTCGCATAGAAAATGAAAGTCCATCGCCAAAAGATTACATCGAGTTTTGCAAGAACTACAAGCAGCGATTCCTATATGTTTGCCCAGATCCAGTACGGTTTGGTAGCAGGTGAAGGGCCTCCGAATTAATTAAAGTTTCTAAATCGCATTTGCAGAGCCGCTGTCTTTTGTCCAATCTACTCTGAACGTTGCCAGCTTCCACTTCCAGAAAGACCGATTCTGCCGCCGTCTTTAGCTGGAAACAACAACATGAATCCGATGAGAAAAATTTGTGGTCAATACAGGAATTTTGCCGTCTCTTATTGCGGAAATCCCCTCGCTCTACAATACACAAATGTGCGTGAACAGTGTGATAAATATCAACGTTTCTGCAACAATGCAAATAATATTCGCCAGCCGATGATGATGGTCGGTTAGTTTATGGCCTTTATTGTTAATGAATTAATTGAATAAACAAGTAAACAACAAAGCTTTCATTTACAACATAACTTTGAAGAGCAAAACTGCGCAACTGAAAAGCGCAGAAAAGGAGATTAAATGATTAACCGCTGAATTGCATCGATCGCCTAAATTGACTTGCTTTAATGATGCTTCAAAAAACAAACTACCTTCACAGACACAATTTGTTGACCAGTAGCTCTTAAACATGTTATGTAAAGCACGCTTTTTATATTTGTTTACCTGATTCATAACAGTTCCGAGTTGCTCAATAATGAGTGTTTTTTGATAGCCGATACAAGTAGGCAGCCCAAAAGGTACTAAACATTGAAGTCATTTTTATTGCTTAATTAAACGTTTACCCATTTGTGTGCAGCCGCGGATTTCGAACCAGCGTCCGTCCAATTTGCCAACCAACTGAAACAAAAGAGAGTTAGAATGAGTTGTTTTTGAGCAAAAATAATGACAATTTGTGTTTTCAGTAACAACTAGCCTTTGTGCAATAATTTCCTTGGCAAGTGGTCTTTGAGTTGTGATGACAACGTCTAAAAACATTTATTAATACAAGAACTAATCATTTTTACGTGCCCTACGCCGTCGAAGTGTTGACAAGAAAGGCAGTTTGGTTCTAAATTAAGCGCGAGTTTTTTAAAAGAGGAATGCTGATTTACTTGCTTGCGGCTCTTCACAAGGTTTGATGCCGACCATCCTAAAATCCTTAGTTGTTAAACATTCAGCAACATAAAAATATTTAAACTTGCCATTTTGAAGGTTTTGTTACAAGTTCATGATCCACAATCATGTTATTGCAAGTGTCTTCGCCAACGCAAGTGTACCTATTTTAAAAAGTTTAAATAGGAATTGTTTATATTGTTAAATTCACTTACCATCCGACCAAAGGCTAAAAATAAGAGTATTACTTGCTGACTTTTAAATAACTTACAGAATTGACTGTTTCTCCGTCGACAGAAACTGGACGATTAACCGGAGCATATAAACAATTTGACGCAGCACTGTTTGGAGTAAGTCCCGGAGTCGCCGAGAAACTCGTCAACACATCCTCGTACAACTGTATTTATGTTTAACTATCGTCAGAACACTACATTAAAACTTACCCAAGTATTCTCCGCTGACCGATGCAAACGTTCCGAAAAAGCAACCTGTGCTTCCCGAACTAAAATTTGTTGCTGATTTAATTAATAGAATTGTAACATTTTACCATGGAAGTCTTGGAACGTTTTTTGTGCCTACAACAATTTTAAAAATCAGTTAACAAAGTTGTTATAGTACCTGTGCAATCCTCGACGGTAAAAATTGAGCTGTTTGTCGGAGCTGCTGGTAAGCCGGTTAATTCCCAGTTTTCTTTTAATCCCGGAGAAGCACATGTATAGCAAGTTGTGGCATGAACGAAAAAGCGAGTGCTAAGTCCAAAAATACAGTAAGTGACTAAGATCCAACTGGCTAAGCTCATCATTGGACAGCAAGACAGCGTTCTTTCACGAAACGAAAGTTCACTAAGAATGAGTGAGATCTACTGCTAACCACACCTAATGGCTGACTTCATTTCATCATCAAACAATGCGTCCTAACGCATTCCTACCATGATTCACTTGGCAATAAACTTCACTCTGTCCCTAAAACAACAGGCTTATGAAGAGGAGCGAGCGCAAAAAATAAGTAAATATTGTCGTCCGTGGGCGACCGACGCAATGCGTGAAAACCCATCACCTATGTCCAGATCAACATTTATTCATTTATTCACTCCTTAAAAAAACAATAAAACAAGTAGATTTCAAAACAACAAGTCTTAACACTGCCTTACACGGAAAGTCATAAAGTTATGCTTTTGTTTGAGCAAATGTCTGAGCAACCAGCAACGGAAACAAAGTTTTCCCCAGGGGGGCGGGCGAGCCACGGCCGGGGGGGGGGGGGGGGGGGGCGGGCCACACGGAAACACGAGTGTTGCATCTGCGCTGACTTTTATGGGATCAATTCCGTGGCGCAGTTTTCCCCAACTAACGGCTTCATCTGGGCTAGCGCCCGAGTCACTTCCGTCAAACTCCTTAATGATCGATTAAATGCAAACAAATGGACAAAAATCAAACCTGTCCTGTGTTGATGTAGATCGCAAAATCAGCACCGTTTCTCATTAAGTTTGCATTGCAAATGTGATGCTTGACAAATCCGCCACCCAAAATAATAACACCAGTTCGTTCTGATTTGACTGCCATTGTGTTTATGTGACCAAGATCCTAAAGCGGCAAAAGTTACCTTTGGCAATACGTAGAACAAAAATCACCTCAGCAATATCCAATTTAAGTGGATGTTGAGCTCGAGCATTGAAAAAGTAAATCATATCACCCAAAGAGCCATCTGTCAAAGCTGGACAAAAAACAGGTATTCTATTGCGATGAGCCCAATAGTAAATAGACTCCGGATTGTTAATCTCTTTTCCTAAACGATCAATAAACTAAACAGAGAAATTAGCTGCGCGAAGAATTTTCTCACCTTTGATGGTGTCCAGCTAGTTTCGGGCTGCTCTTTACTCATCTGTTCAAGTATTGGAGTTAGCCAATTTTCAAAAGCACAGTAATTAGAATTCGGAATCAACAAATTGCCGGCTCGATTCAATCCTTTCTTTCTCAACTCGCTTCCAGATAAATGAAAATCTCCTAAATTTGAATACGTTAAATAGCTATTAAATAAGTAAAACATACCAACAAATGTAGGCTTCAAGCATTTAATAAAATCCTCTTCGATTCCACCCGCACTTGTAACAATGCAATCAATCATGTTGTGTTCGGCCAAATATCGAAAAATCTTAAAATTCATTAAGTTGGATCAAATGTACAAAAAACAACTTACATCTCGTAAACCCGAAGTCACCATATTTGAAGTGTAACCAAGAAATATTGTGCATCCCGACTTCTTTCGACCTTCTGGATAGGCAAATTCTGATTCAAACAAAGTGCATGGCTGTTTACGGCTTTCAATCATTTTTCGCACAATCTAAACTTTGAACTTAATCATCAATGAAATAAAATTCCGGTGTACCTCAACAGCTTTACCAAAATGTGTAGCTTGAAATCCAGTAGTCAAATAACTTTCCATTATCTTGTTGTAGTCAATTCCATTGTTAAAATTGTAGCCTTTCACTTCTTCCAAATCGTGTTCAGCCGGATCTTCAGATGGCATTAAAACCGTACCTCGAGCATCATTCACGTCCATTTTGATTACTGAAAACTTCCAATCAAAATTGATCAAAATCTTTTAAAAATTAAAATTCCTCTTTGAAATTTTCCACTTGACGTTTCGTTGCAATGCACAAAATCAATATTTTTACGGAACGTCGAACTTAAAATCTGCATAATTTGATCTTTTACCGACTACAATTATTTTTCACCATGGAGTCTGTGCCAATGTCAAACTTGGAAACCGAACGTACAAACTTGGAAAAGGTGCGTAACTTCCGCGACGAGGGAAACAAAGCGTTGAATTCTGAAAATTACAGGTAAGTGTTTCTGTTATCGTTGCAGTTTATTCCCATGTTGAATATGAACAAAATCATCCAACTATCAACCTACATATTAATTTGATTGTTTAGGGAGGCGCTCAGGCTGTTTCATCAGTGTATTTTGCTGGCCAGAGCGGTTGAGCAGCGCTCTTCCGTGGCAATTCATCAAAATTCGGTTATTCACGTCGACCTTCCCACAGTCTCTGAACTATCACCAAGCGACGACCTTGAAAAGCAACAAACAACGGAAGAGCAGAAATTAGCCCAAGAGCGATCACGTCAAGAAGACATCAAGCAAGAAACCCACCAAATAATGGCCGAATGTTATTTGAACTTGGCAAATTGTGTGTTGAATGGCGGTCCAAGAAGCGCTGAAGATTACCTTCGTGTCATCGACTACTGCAGCAATGTTTTGTCTTACGAGCCGACCAGTGAGCAGATAACATGCGCAACTCTATTCAAAGCAACTGCATTTATGAAAGGCGAATACTATAACGAAGCCATTGAGGTGTTACAGGAGCTGCCGGACGGTATGTTTTCAACAGTTTAAACCACTTTCAAGTTTCTCAAATTCAGACGACAAAGCAAAGCAACTGATGGAAGAGTGTCTTCAACTGCGCAGTGTTCAGCGCAGAAAGCGCGACGAACAAATTCAAGCAAACTTTGCAAAGCAACAGCAAAACGTAAGTAGCTTAGAACTTAAACATTTAAACTTCTGAGCATTTTAGCAGGAACGCAACGGCTTTCCACCAGATCGGCACATGAACGGAGGAATGAATGGAAATGCGCTGAACGGCACAATCAACTAGTTCAAATTATTTAATTTCTAAGTAGTTGCATCGTTAGATTATGGAATACATAGGACGGTCACGAAGATTAATCCGGTTACAGTTATACCCGCTTATTCATAATTTATTGTTGAGATTACACCAAATTCCAAGTAGAGTCTTTAAGTATGGAGCATAATTTTCGATGCATTATCAATTCGGTTTCTACACAATATTGTACGTTCGATGAATAAACATGTTTAAAGTGAGTTGAGCTCTCTTGTCGATTATCAAAAGTGCGCAACTGCAACATTGCTGACGTTTAGCAAATTCACTTGAGCCCAAAACCGCACCACAAACACGCTGTTGATTCCTTCCTCATTCGACGTCTTCCGGAATGAACGGGATCGCTACTTTCTTTCATAAACTGGGTCTTCTTTTTTGTCGTACGCGCTTTTATTAACCAATGTCATTGGAAATAAAAAACAAGAGTTGTCGCTTTTTGAAATCCCGTCGGGTGCTAATTACTCTTGTCTGCTGCTGCAATAATCGGTTTATCCACAATCTGCACACAATTTATGACAGTTTTGCAAGCTGTCCACACATCGAATCACACTTGAAATCGAACTGAACTTCGAATAGTTTCAAGTTTACTGTATTCAGTTTGTATGCAATCACTCTAAACTACCGTAATTTCAAACTGCAAAGCTATTGATGCGTGACAGCTGGAGCTGGTATGCAAATGGAATGCTGTCGAAGGTGTTCGATGGGGGAACTCTCGCAAAAACATATTAACGATGATTCGGGAGCAAGACGCCAGAGGCAATTCAAGAGCCGTTGGGCGGCTGGATGCAAACGAGCGGCTGTTAATCACCGACAGTGGAATAGGTCAGTTTGTGTTGATAGATAGAAAGTGAAAGCACAGTGAGAACGGAGGAGGCATGCGCGACATCAAAACAAACTCTTCGGACAGTTATGATCAGATGGCTTTTTTCAACGCACATGCCGGCTGATAACTCGTCGCTAAGAGGATGCAATTATTAATAAGAGGCGGACCCGCTGATGTTGAGCAGACTTGCTGGATTTGTTTTTTAATCCATTCGAACCTAACTATAAATTCGCCGGCATTGTTCGATAATCATTGCAAACAGTTGGTTTTCAACCGGACTGAAAACAATGCGCTCACTTCTAGTTCTTGCACTTTGCGTCTCCTTGACTTACTCGATTCCCGTCGACAACGGCGTTGAAGGTAAACATTTTTGAGGTCAAAACACCTTTAACTTTCTCTTATAGGCGAGCCCGAGGTCTAGTTCTTTTGCAATTCAGTATTCATTTAATGCTCTTTTGAAACTCAATTTATTCACTGTAAGTTTTGCATTTCAGATTGAATGCGGACCCACTTCAATCACCGTTAACTTCAACACTCGCAACCCATTCGAAGGTCACGTCTATGTCAAGGGATTGTTTGACCAACAAGGATGCCGCAACGACGAACACGGCCGCCAAGTTGCTGGAATTGAGCTTCCATTCGACTCTTGCAACGTTGCCCGTACCCGCTCATTGAACCCGAAGGGAGTCTTTGTCTCAACCACCATTGTTATCTCTTTCCATCCTCAATTCGTCACCAAGGTTGACCGTGCCTACCGCGTTCAATGCTTCTACATGGAAGCCGACAAGACTGTCAGCCAGCAATTGGAAGTTTCTGATTTGACCACAGGTAGACAAAGGTAGCTGTAAAGATTAACATCTACGACCTTTTAGCATTCCAAACCCAAGTTGTTCCAATGCCAGTCTGCAAATACGAGATCCTCGAAGGCGGTCCATCTGGTCAACCTATCCAATTCGCAACCATCGGCCAACAAGTCTACCACAAATGGACCTGTGATTCCGAGACCACTGACACTTTCTGCGCTGTTGTCCACTCGTAAGTACTTTCAACACTAAAACTCGCTAATCAAATGTTTAGTTGCACTGTTGATGATGGAAACGGTGATACTATCCAAATCTTGAACGAGGAAGGCTGCGCTTTGGACAAGTTCTTGTTGAATAACTTGGAATATCCAACTGATTTGATGGCCGGTCAAGAAGCTCACGTTTACAAATACGCTGACCGCTCTCAACTCTTCTATCAGTGCCAGATCAGCATCACTGTCAAAGAACCTCACGGTGAGTGCGCTCGTCCACAATGTGCTGAGCCAACCGGCTTCAATGCACCGAAATTGGGAGGTGGAGGTGCCGGAACAGCCGCCGCAGGAGCTGCCACACCTGCTCGCAATGCCAGCGCTCCAGCTCCAGCCGGACGTGGACCAGCTCAACTTCGCTTGCTGCGCAAACGTGCTGCTGACTTCGACAACACCTTGGATGTTCGCACTGAACTTAACACCATGGACATCTCCGAACACGTAAGTAACTAAATTGTAAACTCTCAAAAGAATTCCCTACTTTCAGGACTCAATCTTGCCAAGCTCTCTCCGCCGTTTGCAAGCCCCAGCTCGTCTCCAAATTGCCGATGGAATGTGCGTTTCCTCATTCGGCATGTCATTGATGGTCGGAATTGTTGGAGCTATCGTCTCAGCCGCCCTTGTCATTGTTTGGTACTCGACTCGCTCATCTAAATTCTAGATGGTTGAAGAGTTCAAAAATTCTAATTTATTAGTAGTGTTGTCTAATTTATTTGCTTCGAATAAATTTTAGTACTTATTTGTGTGTCAATGCTTAAACTACTTTTGTAATAAACAATTTAACAAAGCAAATGATTGGTTATTAAAACAGTTGACCATTTAAATCAATACTGTTTAAATAATTTTAAACAAGACTCACATGCAACGCATAACACTTAATTACGTAAAGCCGATATTTGAATTGGAAGATTCTGAAAACAAGTGTGTATGTACAAGTATTCTGCCAGTCGTAAAGTACAATCAACACATTCAAAACATTATAATCATTGTTTATTAACAAATATAACAATAAGTACTAGAAATTTTAAAGCGCTTCGCTTAAAAGACGTAAATTAATTTGGAGTCGAATAATTTGCAAGTTGATAAACCTTTTAAACATTTGAATCTTTTTCGAGCATGACCAAATCAAAATATGTTTTTAATAATGCGGTACTCCTAACTACGTCAAAAATCTATTTAATACAAGCTTAAAACATAAAATGCATTAATGACGGAGTGCCTTGATAAACAACTAGCAACAACTGTCGACAAAAAAGAGATTTGTTAATTATTTTTGAATTAATTGTTAAAAACTCCATTTATGCAATTACTTGCATTTCCTTTTCAAGGTGAACAAAATGAGTAAACAACATTTCATTTTAACAAGCATATTTTTAACTTTAAAGCACCTCTTGCAAATCTGTTCATATTTGTTGTAACAGACAATAATTTATGCAACTTACTAATTTAAATTCTTCGATTGTTTTAGTTTATCACTTAAGACTTTATTTGAAAAACGTTTAAATGCGTCTAAGCGCACAAAATCCAGCTAAAGTGTAGTTTTTATAGGAACGCAATAACTTACAAGGAATTCACTACGAAAGTTCAACCACATCATTACGTCCATTACCCGCAAAATTGCGGATTTACAAATGACTAATTGCCCCGAATGGAGCGTCAAAAAACATGTGTATTTTTTTGAAAATTTATGACCGTGTAGGAGATGCCGCGCTATCCACATTGATCATGAGCTAGAGCCGCGAAACAAAAAGTGCCCTTTTTTCCGAATTCTCGGCTGTTCCTAATAATGATAACTAATAACCAGTCCTGAAATCAATGTTTCATAGACGCACGGCAATGACACTGGATTTCATTGGGGAGTGGCACAACAAAGGTTTCGATGGACGGCAATAACCAGTACTAATATAAAAGCGATCGGTGCGCGATTGAAAGAGTATCAGTGCGTGGATTTCGATAAGGAACAATGCGCTCACTTCTAGTTCTTGCACTTTGCGTCTCCTTGACTTACTCGATTCCCGTCGACAACGGCGTTGAAGGTAAACACTTTTGAGGTCAAAACACCTTTAACTTTCTCTTTATAGGCGAGCCCGAGGTCTAGTTCTTTTGCAATTCAGTATTCATTTAATGCTCTTTTGAAACTCAGTTTATTCACTGTAAGTTTTGCATTTCAGATTGAATGCGGACCCACTTCAATCACTGTTAACTTCAACACTCGCAACCCATTCGAAGGCCACGTCTATGTCAAGGGATTGTTTGACCAACAAGGATGCCGCAACGACGAACACGGCCGCCAAGTTGCTGGAATTGAGCTTCCATTCGACTCTTGCAACGTTGCCCGTACCCGCTCATTGAACCCGAAGGGAGTCTTTGTCTCAACCACCATTGTTATCTCTTTCCATCCTCAATTCGTCACCAAAGTTGACCGTGCCTACCGCGTTCAATGCTTCTACATGGAAGCCGACAAGACTGTCAGCCAGCAATTGGAAGTTTCTGATTTGACCACAGGTAGACAAAGGTAGCTGTAAAGATTAACATCTACGACCTTTTAGCATTCCAAACCCAAGTTGTTCCAATGCCAGTCTGCAAATACGAGATCCTCGAAGGCGGCCCAACTGGTCAACCTATCCAATTCGCAACCATCGGCCAACAAGTCTACCACAAATGGACCTGCGATTCCGAGACCACTGACACTTTCTGCGCTGTTGTCCACTCGTAAGTACTTTCAACACTAAAACTCGCTAATTAAATGTTTAGTTGCACTGTTGATGATGGAAACGGTGATACTATCCAAATCTTGAACGAGGAAGGCTGCGCTTTGGACAAGTTCTTGTTGAATAACTTGGAGTACCCAACTGATTTGATGGCCGGTCAAGAAGCTCACGTCTACAAATACGCTGACCGCTCTCAACTCTTCTATCAGTGCCAGATCAGCATCACTGTCAAAGAACCTCACGGTGAGTGCGCTCGTCCACAATGTTCTGAGCCAACTGGCTTCAATGCACCGAAATTGGGAGGTGGAGGTGCCGGAACAGCCGCCGCAGGAGCTGCCACACCTGCTCGCAACGCCAGCGCTCCAGCTCAACTTCGCTTGTTGCGCAAACGTGCTGCTGACTTCGACAACACCTTGGACGTCCGCACTGAATTGGTAAGTAACTTCAGATCAAAAGTTTCAACATTTGTTCAAACGAGTTGTTGTTTAAACTCTCTTTGAACAACAAAAAGTATATTTCTAATTAAACACATTTGATTTAAGAACACCATGGACATTTCTGAGGTTTGTTAAGGATTAAAAGTTCCAAGTAATATAATTGTTTTCAGCACGAGAACATCTTGCCAGCCAACCTTCGCCAACGTCAATTCAATGGATACACTGTTCAATCAGGCATGTGCGTCTCCTCATTCGGCATGTCGTTGATGATCGGAGTTGTTGGAGCTGTCATTTCGGCCGCACTTGTCATTGTTTGGTACTCGACCCGCTCGCCATCCAAGGAGTTCTGAAACGTGTTCATCCAAACCAATTCACAAAACCAATCTCATTGACGTAACCGAGTAGTGTCTTCTTGAAACTAGGTTTTCCTCTTGTTGTTAATGCTTAAGCCTTAATTTATTGTGCAACCGTTTACATAATTCTATTCCCTATTTATTCACAGGTTGTTTGTTGTTGTGCGCTTTCTGGAGAATAAAACGAAAGTACATAAATGCTTTGGAATTGATGGAATCTGGTTCTTCGAATTAACGGACTTGAAAAAACAGTTGAAAGAATGGAAACTCGATTAATAATGATGGAACAGGTTATCGCTTGACAGTTTATCATTATGACGGCAAGATCGGGGAATTAGAGAGTTGCCGCGGGCATCCGTCAAGATATCCATAAGCACTCTCACTTGCACTGGTTCGGCCTGCACAAAAACAACTACGTTGCGAACGAAATTTAAAAACGAGTTGTGATCATATGTGGAGTGTGCGCAATCAAATCGGTGTTATTGGCGCCACACTCCGATAACAGCAGAATCCCGACCAGTTTCATTCGCGTGGAGGAACGGTATAAATCAAAAGTCTATTCAACCAAAAACTTCCAATCCCTTGCATCACATAGTTTCAAATTAATCGAAACAATCGAAATGATGTTTCAGTTACTGTGTCAAATAACATTCATAACTACTTGCTGCAATAAATAAATGTCTCGTTTACAACTCGAAAGAAAGCAGACGTTCTCAAATTGAATTAGCGATTTGTTGAGGGAAACATTAAGTCGTGGATTAGGAACCATTAGTGAATTGATGGCTGGTTGTGAAACTCGGCCTGCATCGATGACCGGTCGGGCTTTTTGGCAATGGAGTTTTTGTGGAATTGCCTCCCGTCAGTCATTTCCCTTGAAACAACTTGTGTTTCGTAATCCCAAAGCATACTCGGGGGAGACAGGCTGCTGTCGCGGATTTTGAACAGTCGCGTATGTTCATAATAAAAAGGAATAATTTTGGGCGCCCATCTATTCAAATTTCTCGGGTTGGTTGACACTTTCACTATGCCGGTTTTTGCGCAAATGAGTCGGCTAGTCTTTTTGTTAGGTTTCAATATCTCTTGTCTTGCTTTTATTCAATCAGCACAATTTATTTGTGCGTTTAAGAAACAAACAAATTGTTTCAACTATACGTAGTTAACGATTATTTTCTTTCTGCTCTCGCTCCACATAGAAAAACAAACTAATGACAAGCAAAGAAAAGTTTCCATGCGTACACAGACATTTTTTTGCAGCATATTTGGACAAACAGCCGACCCGAAAGACCGAATGCGATGGTCAAGCATGGATGGAGCACACGCGTAATAGCCGTTGCGAATGTTTTAAATTGTTCTATCACCCACGGAAATTGGGGCCGCGCAAATCCACGAAATTTGGAGGAACAGGGCCAGAAAGGGTTTGCTTGCGCGGCGCCACTGGTCATTGCGGCTGCTCGACAGATGGGTGATGTGCCAGACAACTCATTGGGCCATTGCTCGCCAGCCTCTTGAACCGAACTCACTCATCGCCTAGGCATTTAGCACACGTCCACGATTGACCTGAAAAAACCCAAAAGGCGGCGCATTTTAGCGGCGATTTCCATCACCGTTCTTTCCCCTCAATTCCAACTGTTTCCTCGAAATCGCGGCATTCGGGGCTTTGAAGTGGCGCTCATTGTCCTTGGTTCGGATTTTATTTATGCTTGACGGCTTGCTTGTTGCGTTGACAAGTAAATGCGCAAAGGCTTTTCATGAACTTAGTCACTCACTCCGTGCCAATTTATTGGCTTTCTACACTTTTACACTTTTGCACAGAATGCAAACTTTCACAAACGGTGTAACATCTCGTAAATTGACTTGGATTGCTTTCCCAGTCAACTGCTGGCAACGATTACGGATCTGACCTCTGTGTTACAGCAAAGGACGAGCTTTACACGTGCGAAATGACCATTGAACGTGCAGCGCAGATGCGATGGCCATTGTTAATGCAGGCAGGTGCTTGTTCGGCCTCCGCTTTCAAAAAACCAAAAAACCCTGGCCAACACAGGGCGGTGTCCACTGCCGACCAGTCTATTCGAATTCCCGGTGACAAGCCGAAGTCAAAAAATCACTCAAATGACCCGCTGCTTGTTCTTTCGCCGAAAACAAATTGTGTCCAAAGTGTTTGATATAAAAAATTGTTCATGTTTGCGTGGATTTCAAAAAAGCACTTTCCTGTTCACGGATTCCAATTATTGTTGGCTGCTGTTTCGCCGATTTTATTACTCCGAACTTGTGTGCCACTGGAAATTTATAGCATAATCCCTCTCGACACGCCGAGTATGTAAAATCTGTTTCGGTTGGGCAAAGCGCTTAATCAGCGCATACTTTTTGCAGCAGGTTTCGCCACTGATTCCATTAGTCACAAAAATGTTTGCCAAACCGACGTTTGCAATCAACAAACCGGCGATTTTTTCGAAAAACGCAATCTGATAAGCGTAAAGTTAATAAATTATTGAGTGTTTGTGACTAACTAGCCCGACAATGCGATTATTTACTGCCAGTCTTCACACATTACTGTAGCTCCTCAGTTCTAATATAAACAAATCAAAAAGTGTTGACCGTTGAGATCGTTTTTTGCGCAAATCGTGTTTACAGGCAATTAATTTGTTGCATTTAGAATTGGTCCTCGATCCGACTTGATTGAACGGCTCGTGTGCACGGGGCCGTCGCGCCAAACAAATGAAGATCCTGCCAAGAAGGTACAGTAGCCTAGTTTATCATAGTTGTTGGGCCACTTCGGCATGAGATTTCCGCTCTTGCTTCTTTTGGCCGTGTCGATTTGCGCCAGTCAATTTGTGATCCGACCCTCAAGCAACCTTTCTCGCGACAATGCAACAGAAGACCTTTTGGAGTGGCCGAAACGTTCAAAAAGAAGCACTCCGGCTGGTACCGTGTTTTGTTGTTATTTCAAATGAAACAACACAAGAAAACATATTTGTTGATTAATAAGCTATACAATAAGGAACATTAGCGATCTCCCTGATACTTTCAAACAAACTTCAAACACAATTAACAGACATAATTTATTCAACTCTATTAACAACAAAATCTAATCTTCGGTTAAATCGATCACTTCAGTGTTCTTGTTGACTGATTGCTGATCAAACTTGCGCTGAAATAAAAGCTTAAAAGTGAAAATAAATGGGCAAACATACAAAATGATAAGAATGTAAATAAGACAAAAATTTGACACGTTCAAATGCACAAGAAAATATTCAAAAATCTGTTGTTAATTGTGTTTGAAGTTTGTTTGAAAGTATCAGGAGATCGCTAATGTTCCTTATTGTATAGCTTATTAATCAACAAATATGTTTTCTTGTGTTGTTTCATTTGAAATAACAACATGTCGCCAGTTTGGGGGGCCCCTGTTCCCAATTACGAAAATGTGGTTCTGGGCCCGACCGTTTATCTTTACACCATCATTTTTCTGGATCTAAAAACTGTCGAACACTATCTAAATGACATGGACAAGGCGGCCAACGAAGTTGTCAAGTTAGTTCGTGAATCAAATAAGGCAATGAAACTTTTTACATTTTAACAACTCAATTTGCTTTTTCAGTATTTCTATCAACTTAACATTCGAATTCAAGTTGTCGACATATTGCCAACAAACAGAAATGACTTATCCCTATATACGTTTGAAGACTTTCACAATAGCTACCTCTCATCACTGCCATACCACAACTTTGCCGTATTAATCTCTTTTCGTTACGCTGGAGGACTTGCCTTTGTTAGTGGATTCTGCTCGGCGAAGAATGTTATGCTCTCCGGTTTCTGTAAGTTTTTAAAACCACTTGGCGAGTTAACTATCCGCTTTAAGATCCGCACAATCCGCAAGCAATGGCGAGCATTTTCTTTCATGAAGTTACTCATTTGATTGGTGTTTCACATCTACACGCCAACGAAACATTAGACGTTCCAAACTGTCCATGCAATTCTGTAAGCGCTCTTCCCATCTCCAATGCTCAAATCAAGAACAGTACGGGTCAATCACTGTTATCGTCGACTACAAGACATGTTGAAGGTTGTTTGAAGATTCCTGGATTCGACCACAACTGTACGGCGCAACTCGCGGTCAACCTTCTGCACAGAAGTCACTGCCTCTCAAACACACATCGAAGTTATGAGCAAAACAAGGCTGAAGGTTATGGATCCGAGCCACGAACAAAGCCTCAGTTGATGAGTATTTGCGGCAATGGAATATTGGAAGCCGGTGAGGAGTGCGACTGCGGACTACAGGAGTTTTGCAGGGAAATAAACTGTGAAGCACTGATTTGCAAGCACAAAATTCCCATTTGGATCTTGGTTAGTTTTTTGCTTTTGCTTTGTTTATAAGTCAGCAACGGAGTTTTTTCATTCCTGGACAGCAAAATGAATAATAGCCGAAAAGTGTTTTGGTCAGTTCGCAAGCAGATATTTGTTTGTCTAAGCGACTTTTTGAACTTTCACTCTGAAATACTGCTCCTTCCCAAGACATTTAGTGTTAGAGTCGTGAATCAATGCTGATTTGTACGCAATTAGCGTATAATTGGTTACACTACACGCCTGTTTATTATGCTAATGCAGCAAACCGGCCCTTGGTGGGGTTAAACGAAAGCGCTTATGGAACCGCGCGGTCTTTGCAAATAATTCAAGCAAATTTTCGGCGCTTCATGGTCGTAGGTGATCGGCCGGCGTGTAATTTAATAGTCTTCGGATTAGGGGGCTTTGCAAACCTATTACGTGACGGAAATTGACCACTCACGTCGATCAGAAAACCCTTCAAAACTGACCATCCGCCGGATTATCATAAGCGCTTGCACTTTTTACAAGCGCACTTTCAAGCCTAATTTGCCAGAAGTGATTAGCATTTCAAGTTTTCAGGTTTTGAGCGGAATTGGAGTGACTTTTGTCGTCTTTGTTGTTTTGTTCGTGTACTGCCGCTTCAAACTTTCAACCAAAAAGTACTCAGCCGTGCAGACCAAGATGTTTGGCGCCTCGACAACAACGCAATCGGAATATCTTGCAACGATGGCCAATTTGGCGCATCAACTGAATCGCCTCTTTCGTGCCTTAAAAACACTTCTGTGCAACAAGAAACAAACGGGTCCTCACAACATTCCGACAAAAACAAAAGTCTGTTTTGGTTGTTTGGAAAAGTGTTTATTTCCTGGTTTTAGTTAGATTCCAAGTCGATCGTAATTATCCGCAGTGCTCAACAATTACCGGTCAGCCCAAGACCTGCTGCCAAATATGAAAGGCCAAAAATTCCGCCTCCAGCCTTGCCTCTAAACACTCGTCCAAAATGCCAGCCTCCGCCAAGACCAAATCCTCCAACACTTTTAAAGCACTACAGCTACTTGGAGCAGGATATTAGTTTTAAATTTGACAACTTCGAGGAGGATTGATGCTCAGGGTTTCTTTCAACTGATTTCTATTGCACTATGTGTAGTTAATAACTTGTAAATAAAGATTTATTCTATACACAAAACAAAAGTTGCACCCGTTAAAACGAAATCTTTAGTCAATTTAAGCACAGAAGTACTGCTTGTTATTTGGCTTCAACATCGCATTCAAACGTGCTATTGTGAGTTCATCTGGAATGTCGCTTTCATACGGATCTGGCATTGAACTTATTCGGCTGCGTTTTGATGACGGTTCGTAGTCATCGTCACTCATAATTAATCTAAACATCGAATTGATCGAATTAATCAAATTTTGAAACTCACTTCAAAGCTTTTAAATTACTGTAAGCTCGTTTTGTAAAGTCTGAAGCGGCACGAAGAGGCAACGGCAACAAGGACATTCTGCATTCAGTTGGATTGCAAGCACACAAGTAGTACGTAAAGTATTCAACTTCCTCTTTTGAGAAAGTATCCACCCTATCATTGTAGATTGTAAAATGAGATGGCGAAACAAACGAGGAAGCGTGCTAAAATGTTTAAATTAATGTGTCTGCAGTTTATGTTTAGAAGAATTAGTGCAACTTACATTCTTTCTTGCTTGAATAAGCATAAAGCTTTTGTCACAAACAATAGTTTTGTCAACACATGTTCCAACCGGCAGATCCAACCTGTCTGCGTTTCTGCGTGAACCCATTGCCAAAAATAAGGCGTCTCCACAATCAATTTGCACAGTTATGATGACGAAGTTCAGTATTGTTGAAGTTTGAAGTCTTGCTTTGTATTTGTTTAACACTCCTTGACACAAATCTTTCAGCCATTGAATCCATTGTTGTACGTCATCTTCTTTGGTGATTTGAGTGTATAAGAAAACCTCTCTCGGCGCTTCGTCGGCCTCACCTTGAAACTCGCAAAGGGCTTGTAACAACGCTTCGTCAAATGAGTTACTGGAACTCGAGCCAACTTGCTCAATAAAGTACTCTCCGCGAATGTTGCACGAAGTATTTATTGTGTACGCCACCTAAAACAAGTTATTTAAAGCAAACTAGACAACTAACTTACTGAAATAGCCATGCAAAAGCTGTCGAGACGACGGCAGTGAACTCCAATAAACTGTTTGTTTATCCAACGATCGGTGACTGAAAGTGATGTTTTAGAAGGATGTTTTAGAATTATATTGGCGCTAAATTCCAACGCCCTTAAAACCTCAAAAGAGACCTCGTAAATGATCTTGTTGTTTATTGTTTAAGTTCTGTTTGTAATTAGACGCTATTTAAGTATAAATAAGTAAAAATGAATAACCTGCAAAGCGGAGATTGTCTGAATATTCGTTGCGCAGTAAGAACTCAAAATTGATTCCACCTGTACGAGAATTAAGTTTGTGGATGATCTTACTCATTACTGGCTCAAATTTCTTGCACTTTGCGTCAACCAACGAAACACAGACAGTGATTGCTTGAGATCCGAGCTCATGGAACTTCAAAAGAGTGCGGAAGTTTTTGTAGCGCTCGATGTTGACAACAAAAACAATAACGTCGTAGTCAATCAATTCTTTCATCATTTCCTCAATTTCTTCGGACAACGATCCACTGGAGACTTTACGACGCTGTGCGGGTTTGTCTACGTTTAGGTGTCTTGCAGCGTTGTGTAAATTTCTGATGAAAAAGGTTTGTTGCTTGTCCGTCTCAAACGCGTTCCAATCAACCACAACCCACTTTAGTTGTTTTGCTTCTTTGAACAGAGAAGTATTTTCCGTCTTCCACGGCAACAAAGAGTCTGGATTGATTTCATGTTCTGAATTTCTGTATTTAATTAACGGAGGAAGCAGTTGGCGACCCTCAATGTTTGCACATTTTGTTGAAATAACGATCCAAATTCTGGGGTTAATCTGAGTTGACAAGCACTAGCTTACTCCAAACGCATCAAGATACGGCTTTAATCCGCCAATAATTTTGCAGTTCTTTACGCTAAAACAAGACAACTTAGGTTAGTTAATTTTAAATTGAATCACCTGTTGGTGAAAGCGCTGTAATTTTGGACACAAACACCGTCTTCATTTTGTTTCTAAACAAAAAGCAATTGAATCATTTAAACTCAAAAACTACCTCAATCGATTCCTCTTCGCCTTCACAACGCTGGTAATCCAGAATAACCAAATGCTCGAGTGAATAGTACAAGTTTTGGTCCGGATCTACAACGCACGGCAATCGTCCATTAATTTTGACTTTGTATTTGCTGTTATAGAAATCAACTACTGTCGTCCTTTTGCCATCAACGTCCATTTTGACTCTAAAAGCGTACTTGTTTAATATTCTTCAAAGAATGCTTTACTTTTCGGCTCTTCTCTTTGACAACTCTTTAATATCAAAAACACGATTGGTAAAATGATCTTGAACCGTCAGATCCTTTATTTGAAATTCCACCTCTTCAATTGTTTGACGCGACGAAAGTACAGATGCGAGATCTTGTTCTTCTCTTGCGCAATATTTCTGTTTCAAGTACAAAAACAGCGTTCTTTGCGGGTAGAAGAGTTCAATTTTCGCTAAAATTTAAAGAGTTTAGCAATTCATCTAAAACTGGACCTACGTGAGATCTGTAAATAAAGAGTGTTCTTGCTGGTCACGATAATGCGTTTTGAATAGCCTGACCTAGCAACTCTAGGATCTTTTATACCCACGTCATCTGGCAGTCTGTTTTTGTTGTACACTTCATTCGTATGAAAATAGCTTTCAAATGGATTGGCGCTTTCCTCCTTGTAATTTTTGTTTTGGACGACAACACATGAGTTGCTAAAAGTTCATCGTAAAATCAAAACAAACAACTAAAAACTAACTCATCAAGCATTGATTGCCACGTTAAGATGTGCATGAACTTTAAAAACTTCAGACTGCTCAAGTTGACATGAATTTGAGATTTGTATTCAAAATGGAATGTGATGCTAGTAGCGTCGGTTGATAACTTGCTCCATAGAATTTGATCAAAACCTTCCCAAATTTTACAAGAATTACTTGTCAGAAGCTCTTCAAACAAACCTTGTTCATCCCGATGTTGAATGACTCCAAATTCTCCGTCAAGTAAACGTTCTTGTAGTCATCAAATAGAACACTTTCCAAGCAAGAATTCTTTACAATAAACGGATCAACATCGTTCATATCCATACTTAGCATAGCTTTAAATAAGTCGCGCACAAGTTTGCTAACTTCATAGGGCGGAAGTCTGTAAAAGTTAATAACTGAATTTAAAGAATCGTTAAAATGTCTTCAAACCTGGATGCAAGAATGTCGTGAACATCTGTATCGCTGTCATATTCTAGTTTAAATGCGTAATGATGAATTCCCTTGAGTTGAGCCGTGCCGATTAGAAAATAGTTACTAGCGAGCATCAACAATGCTTCTTCGCTTCGAAGAACTTCACAAATGTCTTTATTGAAACCCGGACTATTGAAATTTCTAGGAATGTTGGTTTCCATTTCAAATTTAAGTAAGATATGAATTCGGCAAACTTTTTTATTTCGAATAATAACTAAATGCCAACGAAGAGTAATCGTTGCGAGTCCTTTCGCATACACGCTTGAGAATTTGATTTTAAACATTAAAGATTGTGTGTGTAAGCTTTGTTAATTCAAGTAGTGTTCTTGCTTTTATAATGTTCGTTGATTCTACCTTTAAGTTTTCAAAGGATCCTCCACCAAAGCCAATAGTTGATGAGAAAGAGACTCGGATTTTATCCAAGATTGAAGAATGGTGGCAACGTGACCAAAGTGTTCAACGCAAAAGTACATTATTATTTTACACTTTAAATATCTGTCGACATTAAGGAATGATTTTACCTATCTGGCATCCGTTAATGTACAGAGAAGCTTCAACTTTAAATTCAGGGCTTTTTCCGGCAAGGTATGTAATGTTAACAAATGACTTGCGTCAGTTCAGAATATTTATACAACTAAATTTAGGGGATATTTTCTACAGATCTTATCTTCCCGGTTCATATTAAAACATAAAAACCGACTTGATGAATTAACAGTTTTTGACCTTTATTATGGATGCGAAATGTGAGTTCTTGTTACGTTTCAAATATATTGTTATTATATTAGGCAATTGACATGGGAAGATCGCTCGTCTAGTGGTCATCAAATTGGAGAAGCTTTAACATGGAAACCTTTTGAATTTATCGACGAAGAGCAACGTTTAGCTCTTTGTGTTTTCTTCCAGCCGTCACAGACTTTCTTGTTTTTGCTGGAAACAGATTTGGAGAACGGAAAATTAATTTTGCATCAGCTACTTGATTTAAATGTTGCGGGTAATTCTTGTACTGTAAACAACGTTTTACTCTGATAATTTTGTGGGAGAAACAAACATACTACCTGTTGCTAAAATATATCTTGACAGACAAGGAATTTCTTCTAAGTGTTCCGATAAAATTCACCGAATTTTTATTCAGTTTCTTGACGTTAGATTAGATAGACCCGATCGTGTATTCACTCGTCGTAGAATCGATCATAATCCTGTATTCAATAATAGAACCTATAAAGAGTTCCAACTCAAGTTTTCTAAAGAAAGTGGTAAGAATACTTCTAGAGCACAAATCAGTCAACTCGAAAAGTTTAGCTGTTCCGCAAATTGTTAATCAACGTAACGTAGATCAATTGTCATATTCTCCAGTCGTTACGATAATTAACCAGAAGGCATATACTAATGTGAAGCTTTATCCTCCTCACGATGGCCGCCGAACTAGCCTAAAACCCAACGAACTAATTGGTAATTTTAAGTGTCGTACGCTATTAGTTTCTGTGTTTAGTGATAGATTTAAGCTTGCCTCGGGATGCTAATGGTGAATATCCTGAGAAAATTATGCAAATCCAAAATTTTGAAGAGAAATACATATCAAGACCGGTAAGTTGTGCTTAGTTGCATTTCGAGTATTTATCACTTACTTTCAGCTGTGGAGATTTATGCCGAAAACTCTCTTTATTATTACATCTACAAAGATACACCTAATTGTGTCGAAATTGTCATAATTGACATGGAAAACCTTGTCTGCTTGGGTTCTGCTAGCTTTAACTGTGGGCCTAGTAGTCAATTGGAAAACTTGTTTGTGGATGATTATGTTCTAATTCTACAGTGTGTGGAAGATTATGAAAAAATGCCGGACAACGTAAAAGTTTCAAGCATGTCGATGTTTCCAATCGGGTAAATTCGAAGTAGAGTTTTAATGTCCAATAATTTCAGACGACCGCTCTTGCTTGTCAAATTAGCCTTTTTTGAAGTTCGCCGGCTTTACTCTAAACATCCGAAGTGTGATCAACTCATGGAGACTTTGGATGTATTTTCTTGTTTGAAACCACCTAAACGATTTGTAAAATGTGAAAGCATTCAAGATGCAGAATTTCAAAAGTTCTGTTCGAACACACATTGAAGTTTACAGAGATTGTCATTGCAAGTTGATATTTTATTAATAAAAGTGTAATTATGGTCTCAAAAACAACAATTCAAAACTGCAAAATCGTAATTGCAATTAGAAAACGATCGAACAGCGCCTCATTGGATTGACTTTAAACGGGACGCTGCACAATTCTTTGTGATTGGCACAGAATAGAAGAGAACACTAGCACCAACTGACAAAATTTAAAAAGATGCACACGCAGTATGCATTTGGACCGGTTTCAAAAGTAGGTACATTGAGAGAATAGACGAGGAAGCACCGTTATTATGTACAGAATAAAAATCTAACTACTTGACTACACTACATTTTTAAGTTGACTTCCAACGAAATTGGCTTGACGCTGCCTGTTTCTATGGCCGATTCCGAGTTCAATGTAATTGACTGTCCAAATGGGAGTAACGATATTAAATAAAACCTAAAACTTGAGATGTGAACAAACTTAAGCAGAAAAACTCACATGACTGGAATAATTAAAAGTCCGTGAACTAAACTTAGCGCAACAACCAGTGTCATTGTTAGCGAAAACACTCTTGCCATATGTAAGTTTACAAAAGTTAAGCTCGTCACACAGATTATAGTTGAAAAGCCTGCTTCAAGAATTGGAAAGCCAATTGAACTCAAGCATTCTTGCAGTTGCTCTCTGGTGCTCAATTGCGCTTTTTCGTTCATCGCTAAAAGTTGTCTTTGAATTGAAATTTTTTGACGAAACAAACCAAGTTTTGTAAAGTGATACGTAATGTGTCCCGGAATATCGACTGAAAAGCCAATACCCATAACGACCGAGCTCAGCACACTGAAAGTGTTTAAGTCTTTACATTTAAACGTAATACTTCACTTACATCGGATCCAATTCAATACCCCACAATGAAAGGATGCCGAAAACTCCTAAATCGATTTAAGCATTTTAAGTTATTCCAACAAGTACTTACCAATGCAGGTGCTGAAAATTGAAAAGTTGGCAACTATGACGGCGGTAGGCTGCCGAATAAACAACAAGCAAACAAGGAACATGCACAAAAGAGTACAAGAAGCTGATTGAATGGTTTGAGGTATCATTGTTGGAATGAGGTCGAGGAAACTTTGCGTCGTCTTCGTAGACGCTTACGTCAAATTCCGGATACTAAACACTGTTTTAGACCTCGGCAAATTTTTAAATCTAACCGAGTCAGCAATATGTCTCCACTGGTCTAGAAGTTGAGCTCGCTTTGACCATTCTTTCAACTCACTTCCATGCGACGCAATTGTAAAGAAGAAGCGTTTGAGTTTAATGTTGTCCCTAAACGTGTTAAGTTAAACAATAATTAAAGCAGGCAAATTACGGGTTTTGTGGATCTGTTTCTAATTGAACAAATCCGTTCCAAAACTCAAACTCAGGCCACTCAAGAAACTGTTTCAACTCGTTTTTGCTTCGTTCTGGCAACTGCTCTTCTTCCAATTCCAACAACTCGCTGGAAAGTAATTTTGAAGATTCATCGGCATTGTGGATAAATTCTTGGTAGTCGCGCTGAAAATTCAAGTAGTTGAATTGAAAGCATTTAAAGAACTTACAATGAAAAACTTAGTTGCAAAACTGCCTAGCGAGGAAGGCAAATTTTCGAAGTCGTTGACCTAAACAATTCAAACACGACCAGTTATTGCAATGCTTGATCAAACAAACCATATCGGATAGCCGTTGAATGTTTTTGGGGTTTGAAAAGTTGCCCGGATTGTTCACAAAAACAAAACAAACTGCATAAAACGGAACTATGTACCGATTCCTCAAATCCAATACCTAAAATGCATGTTTTAAATTCAAAGCGTGTTCAATTTCAGTTACTTTAATAATGTCCGAGTTTTCAATAAATAGCTGCTCCGGCCGCAATTCAGCGCGCATTTCCAACACGCCATATACAGAAATATAAAAGTAACCCGCAAGAGCCGCGACAACCAGTGAAGCAAAAAGAGTATTTGAAAGAATTCGGCAGTAAGCAGACAACAAACTAAAAAACATTCTTTTAAAAAAGTTTTTTCAAGTCAACAAAACTCACTAATTTGCAATTGTTTTCATATTGGCGTTAAAACTCCTCATCAGCGAATCTATTCCGTTCTTTGACGAAGTTACAATCTTCTTAGCAGAACCGTTTTCACTGACAGAGCTTTCTAGTTCTCGCAACTCCCAACGACCAGTCAAGACCATAAAAGACCCAAAAACGGTCCACTGAAATAAGCGACTTTTTAGACAAAAGTGTATTCACTAAAACCTGATAAATATAGTCGAGCACTATTGCTAACGCATTGCCAATGGAAAACAACTGAATTTCAGGAGTGGAAGAGAAGATTCCGACCATAAAGGCGAGGAAGTTTGTAATTGTTGTTATCGAAATACTTGGACCTAAACGATACTTGTTATTTTAAGCAGACTTAGATGTACTTGCCTGTGTCGACCATGACTTCAACCATTAAGTGCTCAAGTATTTGTCCTTTTGTCACTAGTTTATGTCCGTCAACGCATCCATCTTTTATTCTAAAAATAAGTGATTATTGTCACATTCTTAAAAGTAACAACTTACTTCTTGCGGATGTTTTGCCTTAACAGTTATGCCATTATTTTTAAAAGCTGTAATATTTAAAATAACAAATTAAACCTACCACGCGTTAACCATTAAATAAGCATCGTCTACTCCAATGGCCAACACAAGAAACGGCGTTACACATCTAAAAAGGTTAATTAAATACAATTCTTAGAATAAGTTTACTTACAAAATGCTTCCAAAGCGCAAGCCTACCCAAAACATGCCACCAAGCGCTGTTCCCACTGCCATGAATGGACAGACACCTGAAAGTAATTATAAAAATCGGCAGAGCTGTTATAAAACTTACACGCCATCACTGCTAGAATAACGTTGTGAATGCCCAGTTGATTCATGTACAGCGCCGACAAGCTCATTGTTATCGTAGAGAACACGCACATTATCACAAATCCAATCACCAAAAACGGAATCAGAGTTAGTCCTGAGCGTACGACTTCATTCGTCATGTGTGTCTAAAGTCAACATTTATTTAAGATTAACGGAGTTTAATTACTTCTGACACAACGACTGCATCCACAAAATCGCTTTTGAATTGACTAAAGTTGATAAACAAGTTAGTTATGATAGAAAGCGTTACTTACTTTTTCACGTAGTCAATGATATCAAGCTCCCATTGCTGTGCTTCTGTTTTTAGTTGTTTGGAAACTAAACAACAATAATGACGAGTATAATTTAAACTACTTGCCTTCTGCGCGGAATTGAAGACCGACTAGTTTGATCTCTCGTATGTTGTTTCGGACTTGTGTCTAAAACTGTGCGATTAAATATAACGCATATTCAAAGCTTACATTGTTTGTACTTAGAAGAGATTTTCCAGAAGCTGATCGCAATTTGTTGACAGAAACCACTCTGGTTGCATTTCCAACTTCAACAGCGATCTAAAAATAGACACTTTTTGAAAACGTTTTAAAAATTGAGGTACTTTAACGCCGAACAAATGCGGATCCATATGTAGTTGCCTTCCCAAAACAGTGGTAATAGGGTAGCCTAGAACAGGTTTGATTTAAAACAACATCCAACTAACGAAAGGTACCCAAATCAATATGTTCTGTGTAATTGTCGAAGTTGCTGCCAACCAAAAGTCCATTCTGTAACAGGCAAGTTAGTTCAATCAATTTGATCTTTCAAAGCTTACATAAAAATGATGGACCGGCTCGTTTATTGTGCAGAAACTTGTGCAAAATTGAGAGAACGTCAAGTTTTCTCCAGTGATTGTATTCTTTAGAGTAAGTTGGTCAGTGATCACGTTCAATATCTAAATTAAGTGCCGAGTTTTTAAACAAACGAATCAAAACTCACCCTAACTGCTTCTTCAAGTTGACGAAGTCCAAGCATGTTTCCGTCATCTAAATTAAATTTTTGTGGATCTTTAGAAACACCAAGCTCCTACTTTTTGCCGTAACGAAAACGTAAACCGTAAGTGGTTCGCCGCCTCCATTCGAAAAGAAATCCTTGTAGTATTGAAGTTCCGTTCTTGCCCTTGCACCGTTTGGCGTGAAATCGCTACAAGCTTTTTAATTAAAACGATGTCTTTCGAAGTAAAGCTCACCTGACATCATTTGACAACGGAGTGAAGGGTATTTTGGCAGTACATATTACCGTCAGCAAACAGCTGAGACTTAACCACAGTAGTGGCCTCCTCGCGATCTGTGCGCCAAAAAAGCGGAAGAAACGGATTAAAATCTTCACAAAAAGAGTGTCGTGCTCATTCTTGTGTGACTTCATTTTGAACAAATAAATAAGTTAAATAAACAAGTATTAGACATGCATCCCGACTCTGTCTCACTCAAATGGCACTTTTAATGAGAGAACTAAATGGAACAATCGAGTAGGTTAAACGATGTTCGCGCCCACGCAATTTGTCGAAATTTGTCAGTTGTCGAAATTTAAATATTAGGCAATTTGGATTCGTGAATGCAACATTAGTGCTGAAATCTGTAATTGGCTGGGACACGAAGAGCACGTTGACTTTTATTGTTCTAGAGGCATTGTTTGGTTTTAGGAGCGCCCTCAAATTTCAAGGTCACTTTACCTGCGCCGATCAAATAGCCGCAGGGCTTGAACTTGACGTTCGCTAGACGTAAAAGGCTAAGCGCAAGAACCGACGCGACAGATCCCAACAAAGCACATCAGTTGCGCCACGCTACAATTCAACCGTAGCAAGTTGGCGAACGGCCATCAAGTGAAAGTGTGTATAGAGGTGATCCACAAGCTTGTCAACTCACAAATTAGTCAAAATGCTGTGAAATTGGAAATAATAATATTATTGTAGTGTGTCGCAGAGGAACGAAAACAATTGACGACTCATGCGCAATTCACAAGAATTGACGTGAGGAAAAAGAAGCACAGTCGCCCAAAAGCCGGTGCGTCAACAAGATTTGCGGATCCAGAGGATAAAGCATTCAAACCCGACGTCTCCAGCATGCGCGTACAAAAGAAATCAAGAGTGGCACAGCCAGAGAGCAATTATCGGACCAATAAAAAGAAAACAAATGCCGACTAAAACTGCACGCTGTTCGGTGAATACAAAACAGTAAACACAAAACAATTGAATTCAGCAGTTGCAAATAATGAATTGGCGGATATTGACAATGTTCGGAAAAAACCACGTAACTCAATATCCCTCGCTGTGATAATAAAGCACCCGCGAGGTGATAAGAATCGAAGTAAACCGATTGGAGTCAAGGTGAGCGAATGAACGTGCAAGAGTCGGATATTTCCGATGACACCTGGAGTCGCCTAATCAGCTAGAAATCAAACAGGTTCTTCCCCTTCTACCTTTACTCCTCGCCCTTTGCAAATGTAAGCTCTCCTTCCAGCCGACCGCAGGTTATCCTCTAAGCGCGTACAATTCTTCCTAATCCAATTCAAAAATTACTCAAAGCACGAGCGCATCACGCAGCCTTCCTCTTGCGGCTTGATTGCTGGTGCCTGGTGAGAACGCTGAAGGCATTGGGTTTCATTGGTTTCTAACATTCCAAGAAGCGTCGGAAACGTCGTCTCACTAGCAAATATGTCTCGGTTGCGCGTCTGCAAATCACGTCGATTACGATCTCTCAATTGTCAGCCGAAGTGTCCCAATATTGACAAAACTCACAAACAATGCTCAAACATCGGATCTCACACCTAATAACCCGAATCTTAACAGGTCAAAGCGTTACGTATATGCATAACAATGGATTATTGTTAGATCTGAGCAGAGATGTCAAAGCTTGTTAGAACAACTTGTAACTATTATCTTTAAGATCAACAAATCTTTATTCAAACATTCAAAACATTCACAAAAGTCAAAAATTTGTCAAACAACATTTTGTCTCTCGTTTGGAAAAAAAGCACACAACTTGCATTTTTGAAATTTGTTGTGCACTCTAAAAGCTTTTTTTCACTTTCATCACCACTTTAAACTTTAAAGATGTTCGACAAACGTGATTTGAGCAGTTATACTACGCTGGACAACGGTAAATGTCAGGCATTACTTGAATTCGTAAGCATTTAAGTGTGATACTCCGGTAATTTGCTTTTAGTCTAAAATAGCGGCCAAAGAAGGCGGACATCCAGAAACATTCGGTGATGTTCAAAATCCATCTAAAGAGTATTTTATTCCGATGATAAGTGCGCTGTAAGTATCACGCCTTTTAAATCGTTCAAACAAATGCTGTTTAGGGTTGGCGAAAAGTTGGTTAGCCAAGAAAATGAATTCGACGAGTTGATGTATGTGCTCCAGCAATATTGTCCAAAAGCTATGCACACTCAACTTAATTTGCAACTGGCAAAAAGCGGCAACAAAATTGAAGTCATGAAGGTGCCTTTTAAATTTAAAGAATGAACTACGACACTTTTAGTTCTTTGCTGCTCTTGTTTACGAATTTCGTGTTACTCATTCGGCTATGTTTACTAGGTTGTGCGACGCAATGTCACGTTTAAATCAACTACAAATTGCACATTTTGTAAGTCAAGTTATCTAAAGCATTCAAAATAAACTTATTTTGCTGTTAAGATCTCGTTCATGGACAACGCCGTTCGAGCAGAAGACTTTGAATGGTGGCGAATTTTGTTTTTGCCGTACACTGATGAACAACTCAATGGGCTGGGCATGTCTATTGGAAACAACGCCGTTCAAACGCCACACAAAACTCCATCACGCAATGTTTTGGCTGAGAAAACTATTTTCGACAGTCCTGTTTGTAAGTTTTAAACTGCACGACTCTTTTGACAACAATTTATGTTCTAGACAATATTGTGAATTCTCCGAGTGGCAAAGACCGAGTTATTCAAGAGTATGAGCGTCGCTTGAAAGCTGAACGCAACCTCGTGCAAACTCTTCAAGCAGATTACGACGAGTCAAGTGCTGAAATTGCCAAGTTGAAGCTGGAGATTGAAAACCTCAAGGACAAATTGGATCGGTAAACAAATATAAAGTATGAACAAATGACATATTTCATCGCTTAGAGCAAGCAAGAACGCGTCTTCAATGTGTGGCGACGAGTGCCCAAACAAAAACGAAATGGCAGCCATGCGACTTCGGATGAATGTCCGTGAAAACAAGTTCCAACAACTCAACGCAGATTTGCTAGTTGCTCGTCAAGAGCTGGAAGCTGCTTCTGATTCCGCAAACGAATTTCGCACCAAAAACTCACAGTTGGAAGAGCGCATAAAGTTTCTCGCAGACGAAAACGAACGGCTTTCTAATTCATTCAAAGAAATGCTGGAGATGCGTCAAAAGTTGGCTGTGGTTATCAAGGTACACTCTCGCATCTAAATATATATTTCTGTTCTTTAGGAAAAAGAAGAAATGCTGATTCAACGATCCACAAATGAAGACCTAATCAACAAGGCTAAATTGCTGGACACTGAAAACGAGATATTGAAGAAAGAAAACGAAGAGCTAGTAAGTACAGCAACTTCTTTAATACTTTAATATTCTGACTGTTTAGAATTTCCGCATCTCGATCAAAGAAGAAAATATTCTAAAATTGAAGTTGGACTTGGAAGCTACAAAGTCCGAAGTTACTGAATTGAAAAAGCAAGTGGACAACTCAAAACAAGTGCCAGAATTGGAGGCTATCAATTCAAAGTTGACTAGTGAAAACGACGCACTCAAGAAATGTAACAAAGATGCGGACAACAAGTTCTTGGAAGCCCAGAAAGAAACTGACGAGTTGAAAGGAGAGCTGGAGATTAAACGCAGAGTGATCAACAATCTGACAAGCCAACTCAACAAAACAAGCAACTACTCCGCGTTTGGACGTCCCAAACCCATCGAAGAGCCTATCAATTTGCTCAACAAGTCGCTTTTCGATGAAGACACTACCTTCTTTGAAACTCAACCAGCAAAGGCCAGCACTCCAGTTAATTCATTTAAAGAGAATGCACCACCTCCGTTTAAAGCTCTTTCCGTGCCTGCAAAAAAAGAGTTTTCTTATGATTACAAGAACAGGTAGGTGTTTATACCCGCCTAATAAGCACATTGCTTTAGACTCAACATCTTACGCGAACAAAACCGCAAAAATCCACCTCACATGCGTGTTCATTATGGTGCTTTTGAAACAGATGCTCCGTACTCTCCGACAGCAGCAATGAAATTTGAATAACTTTTAATCAATAACTTGCACTTCTGTTATGTTTTGTAAATATTAGTCTCCGATATTATTAAATTCTTTATTTACATCACATTCTTGCCAATAAATTATGGAGTTATCTGTTCAAGCCATCGATGGCCTTTTCTCTTGTGACAGATAGTAGTACCTAAACAAGGTTTTTAATCACAGAATGTTAAATATTTAACGTTTAAAGAACTAACCAATACATGAAGCTGAAAACAAGAACATTTAACTTTTGACAAAAGAATCAATTTGCTTCAGTGTTTGACATTTCTCGAAGGCAGAGGCGTTTTTTGAAAAATGTCAAGCACTGCTTTAAACTAGCACATACGTTTGAGGGCTTGATAAACAATCAAATATAAAAATGATTGTTTATCAAGCTCCGTTAATTAAAATGCCCGGACGTATGTGTTAGCTAATTTAAATTTGTCTATTTTCCTTACTTAAAAATCGCGAAGGTGATTGGAAATGCTTTGGCTGAAAAGCTGTCAACTTGTGAACTAAGCGTCTGCCTCGGATTGTTGTTAATAAACGCCGTATTTAATATGTTGTTGGCTGATTCCATGAAAAAGCTGGGTCTTAAAATAGGCAGTCAGTCGGTTCGAGTCAATTTTAAAGTTTACCTTTTTGCTTGGTGCAAATCATTGGATGGCAAAAAGCTTTGCTTTTCTTGTACAGCCATTTGTGTGTCGTTGAAAGTTGTTTTCTTCCATGTGCTCACACGTTGACATTTTATGTTTATGCACCCCGTTTCCAGCTTTGTTGTTAACAAATATCTCAGTCTCTTCGTTTGGACTGAATGGTTCAATGTTTGTGTGCCTAAAAGGAAGTTTACTTCAAAGTGTTGACACAAAAGGTTACTTTGAATTCAAAATCAAGTTAGAATTTGCTGGCCAACTGTTCATTCTAGACTTTTTGCGTGTTCCGACGATTGATTTCAGCCAACTTGTCAACAAATTCCACAACTGCGAGCTCCACAAGGCTCAGGAAGATAAAGAAAATGCAGACAAAGAAGTACAAATCGATGGCCTGAAATGGAGTTGCAATTTTCTGCACAACAAGAGAATACCTACTTTGACAAAACTGACTCGTGGAAGTCCTTTAACGATATTGCCCATTTGAAATGTCAAAGCCATTAAGGACGATACTCCCAGCGTTATTCTAGCCGGCATTGATCCTGAATCAGTGATTAACAACGTTTAAGTAAAAAGCCTACAGACCTGATCTACTCGAGTCTATCCAAAATGCAATCCCTAAATAAAATGTTGCGCACTTTCTGACATGCATCTCGAGTGTTCAACTTACATGAAATAAAAACTGATAAATATGTCGGCAGATACATTTGAAGCACATAATAACCGTATAGACGTTTAAAACTAAAGATGACTTTCAGCTGGTCCCACGAGCCCGCAGTATAATCATTTTGTGTGTGTTCCCATGACATGTTGTAAAAATGAAAGTCAGGTAAACGCATCGCTTCCGGACTCGCAATAGTTACTGGAGACCATGGCTGCCAGATCAACCTTACCTCCGCGATGTTGTAGGAATACGATTCGAACACCAATTCACATTCTTGCTCGTCCAATGGAAAGTTAGACAACGAGAAGATACACGGACCGGACACTCTAACTCGGTAGTTCAACCACACTGTGCCATTCGCAAACACTATTAACAAAATGTTGTTCGTAGGTGATCTGTGGATTTCGGTGTATTTGGAGTTCACAAAACACACGTTTGGCGTCCAAAGCCGTTCAGAAGCTATTGCTCCGTCGAGAGACAGGTTTTGCTTGCATGAATAGTTTTTATATCTCAGACGTGGATCTGAAAGTGATTTGAAAATCTCCTCATCAATCATTTGAATAAACAACAAAAACACTTACCAGACCAAATTTGAGAAAACCACACATCAGCAACAAAGGAGCTCGTGATTTCACTTATGGAACTAATGTCCTGCAATTTGAATAAATAGATCATGTAAAAATTATCCATCGTTGATCAGACTTCATATCTATTTTAAACTAAGGTGCTTAAGTCATCTGATTAAACTTCCAGTTTACATTACTGCATATTTTACAACTCATTCAATAGCCTAGAACATAAAAAACACAATTCAAAAAGAATTAGGAAATTTTACATGCTTGATGATGCGTTGCAATTATCAAAGTTGCTTGGTCAAAGTTAGTAATGCCTCTTTAGTTAGTTATTGTCATTCAGTTTCTGGCTTTTTTGAATTATGTTTAACTATGTTTCTGGTACCGTTCAAACAATATCAAAAACTTATAACTGTATTCAAAAAATCATAACAAGTCTGGTCAACGATGGAAACTTTCTTTACATGACCTATTAATAAATCTCGAGTTGTTCCGCTTACTTGTATTGTTAGCTCTACCAAAACCTCAACGGACTTGTTGCTTGGGAGCATTGTTCTGTCATAGTCTCTCATCATTTCCGCTAGCAAGCTTTTTCTATGGCCTGAATCGTGGGCGCATTCAGGAACGTTTTCTTTAGACTCGGAATCAGCTTGTTGAGATTCAGCTAAGGGATTGGCAGTCGTTTGTCGATGATTGGTGATGTCGGCCTTCCAGCCATGATATGCGAATGCGTTGCGTTCGAGCGGCTTTCTTGGATGAGACGAGAGGTTTTTGAGTCGAGTCGAATGTACTGGCAAGGCTGGCTGAGTGAGCACAATCATTAAAAGCAAATCGTGCAGCATGTTTCAAACAAACATTGGCTGTGTTTTGCTGGCAATGGAACCTAAATGAAAAACCGGATAAATTGAACTGAGAAGAATGGCAATAAAGTTTAATGTGGAAAGTGGCACGCAAATTAGACTCCGCAAATTAAACTCCTGTTGTAGGACGACATTTGTGGAATACAAACCCTGTTGAACAATAATTCCATCGCGCTTTAACGTTTTACACAAATTTGCCACATTGTTCCGCTCCCCAAATAATCTGCGCTTAAAAGAAAGATTTCGTGCATCCTCAAAGTTCAAATGTCTAATCTGTTATTAGTGACAAAATTGTAAAAAGCGCACAAAGATGCAGGAACTTAATAGAGGCAAAAACTTTAAAACTAAAAAACTGTAAAATCTTCTTACGTGATGGGCTCGTCTTTTTTGAACCAAAAGGTTATCGTTTGCTAAGGAGGAGTTTCTAAGTAAGGCTAGGTGAGGCTAAACAAGAATTATCTTGCTCTGTGCATCTTTCAGAAAAAAGATCTCTGAATGCATTTCAAACAAACTATTGATGAAAGTTAAATAAAGAGCGTTTTTACAGTAACCAAAACAATTAAAAACAACCAAACAACAAACAAAAACAAGACAAGCAAGACTAGACGATTAGCAACTTCCGTAATGCCTTACAAGTAAGGAGACAGGGGTTCACGTGTACAAAACGCGCGTCGAATGCAAACTAGCTGGCCACTTAACTCGACAAGTGTTTAAAGGGCCGTGAGTCGAAAGTGAACGAAACTATGTCAATCGGACGGTTTGCACGTTGTTGAAAATCCGCCGTCTACACAACAAAAGACAATTTGCTATTCTTGGTTCCCAAGTCCAAGAGATAATTCTCCCGCGGGTTTCCAAACTTTGATGGAAAATCCCGAACCGTTGGAATAACAAAAACAAGCAACGCAAGTGGTTTATTTCATTAGGAGAAGCGTGCGTTTCCACCAAAATGGAAGCTTGTGGAAGCGCCTACGGTAAGTAATGAAACAATGCGGTCGTAAAACAATCCAGCAGACGAACCTTGTTCAAAAGCTTTTGTGCTCCTCACAAAAAAGACAAGGAGGAAGCAAGTATTTTTGCAAAACGGTCTCATCGGCATGCTGCCGACACCAATACGGTAAATAGGCGTTTAAAGAGCGCAAAAAAGAATCCTGACACAAGTTACCATGGACTTATGACGCAAGCTCGATGAAGTTTCGTTTGAACATGCTAAAAATGTCCAACCCAAGAGAGTTTGCATTCCGAGTGTGGAATTAAGAAATACCTGCATTTGCTTTTATTCTAAAAGTGCAACAAATCAGACTAAATGAACGCTTCATAAAATGCTCGACCAGCGTACGCAACAAACTAACAATTACACGGCAATTTACTGGGGAAATTCTAAAAACGCTCGTCTAGCTCGACCACAACAAGATGAAAGATTATAGGACTCGTTCCGGGTTATATGAGTAAGCGAGCAAGTTTTTCATGCCGCATAAACACTCGAAAATCAAGCACTTCAACAACTAATGTTTGCCAAATTGAAAGTGAACGTCGAATATACGCGGCTCATAAAATGTTTCGAAATTGAAATGTTCAATTTTTACATGTCATTCAAAAGCTGGCCAAAGCAATCGAAAATTAAAAACAATTCAACAAACAAATGTGCTAAACTAGTTTATTTGACTTCTAAATGCACAAACATCACGTTTGAGGATTGTTACCAGAAGATGAACTTTTCTTTGGCGGACCATCTTCAGGCTGCTTACGAACTTCTTCCATGGCTTCTCGCAATCGATCGGCAATAAATCCATAATCCGGTGGCTTCTGGCGGTTGGCTGTTTGCAAGTAAGCGTTGATGGAATAGAACTGGCTAGGACAATATCGAAGCAAATGACGAGCTGGCAAAAATGTACTCTTGAGCAAAGAAGCGGCCTAAATATCGCAAAATCAATTATTAATCGCATATATTTGATGAACTACTTTTGAATTAGTTCGGTAAGTCCACGGCAACGGCTGATTAGTTTCCTTTCTGTCAAATAGCTCAACAATCACATAAAGCCAAGCAATTAAGTCATCAAATCGGGTTTGCTCACGTCCTTTAGCTGCATGTCCACTTGCCCATTCTGGAGTGCCTCGGAAAGGAACAACCGAACGTGGAGGTCGAATTGCGCCTTCGCCATCGGTGTACATTCGTGACATACCCAAATCAAAAAGCAATGTAATCGGTCGCCGTTCATTATCAGCTTTTCCCTTCTCTGTGTTGCCTTGTCCCTATAATGATTGAATATATTGTAAATCAACAGAAACAAACCTTTGTTAAAGCCATATTGTCTGGTTTAAGATCACGGTGCAAAAGTCCCAAAGCGTGGAGATCAGCTATTCCTTTCAACATCTGCAATGCTATCTAAAAAAGATAAAATAACACTTGGCTACATAACTTCAAAAACACCTCACAAACTCGAGAGCGACGCTCTTTAGCTGAAGTCGCCGAGTCCAAATAGTCTTGAACCGGGATTTCTGCCTTTTCCAAAACAATAAATTCCATGCCATTTCCATGCTGATCAGCCAACATTCCTTTGTCCAAAACACGCACAACGCTTGCTCCTGGCATCTAAATTAAACTTTACAATTTCTCAACTTCAATCTCCAATGTTACATTGCGAAAGATGCGCTCCAACAAAAAGCCTTCCCATTCAGTAGTCTGATTTCCGCTCGCCATAGATTTTGCCACCTACAGTAAAAATAAACAAATTACATAAAGAGTCTTAAAACTCACCTTGATAACGCCTTCAGTGCCAGTTTTTACATCTTTGACAGCAAACACAACTCCGTAAGTTCCTTCGTTGATTGTCTTCGTGACTTGCCAACGACGATTGAATGGTGCAATAGAACGAAGATGTTCGGCCAATTCGTGTCCAGCTTGGACGTCAGTTGTTTGATCATCTTGTGGATCACCAACGCTAACCCGAGCCGAAATCTTATTGGGTGCAACGCAACTCAACTAAAACATAATAAAGTTAGTGTTTTTTATTTCAAAGTTTTACCTCGCGATTTGCCTGCTTGATGGTCTGGTTTCTAGTCATCTTACGCGCTTGTTTGTCAGGAACCTCCTCAGCTGCTAGCTTTTGTTTGCCCATCTTTACGTCGAGCTTACAACTGCAAGTGAAAGTCAAATGAAGTTGTTGTGAAAAATAAGCACACTTTATTGTTTTTCATATGCAAAATGCAAATTTGATTGGATTGATTCAGTGTTGTTTTTGTTTGAAGTTGTTTGATCGTTGAACAAACTCATTTTGAAACGAGAATGTCCTCGAGAACATTCCCATCTCATTGAAATCGGAGATGTGGGAATATTTTCGTGGATTTGACAACTCCAAAAAGTACACAACACGCAAAGGTTGACACATTTTTATTCAAAAGATCGTCACTAACGACGCGCAGTCTGCACAACGAAGATTTTCATACGTTTTCTTAAAACATTTTCGGTGATTTTAGCCAACCTTCCCTTGCATTTCTTTATCAACGTTATTTTACTAGACGTTTAAAATGTCAGACGAGCTCGAACAGTTGGATCCTTCTTTGGTCAATGTCATTGAGCAGAAGACGCTTAAATGGATTTTTGTCGGAGGAAAAGGTGGCGTGGGCAAAACAACCTGCAGCTGTTCGTTGGCCATCCAGTTGTCAAAAGTTCGTCGTACCGTTCTGATCATTTCAACCGATCCGGCTCATAATATTTGTAAGTTGTTTGTGAATTAATTCAGCAAAGCCTTAACAATATTGCTAAAATCAAGAATACTTTGAAAGCTTTTTGCATTACGTGGCTCAACTTATTTATTCTGTTTTTAGCCGATGCATTCAACCAGAAGTTCACAAAAACCCCAATGCTGGTTAACGGTTTTGAAAATTTGTACGCTATGGAAGTCGAGGCAATTGATGCACAGCCACAAACACAAGTTCCAAATCCGGACGGCGAAGAACCTTGTATGCACACGTTTTGAATATTTAAATCACATGTTTGTGTTTAGCATTGATGGCGTCTGCCAAATCGTTCCTTGCCGAATTTACCGGCGGTCTTCCAGGTATTGACGAAGCTACGAGTTTTTCGCAGATGATCAAACTTGTTCAAAACTTGGATTTCGACGTCGTTGTTTTCGACACGGCGCCGACTGGGCACACTCTTCGTCTTTTGCAATTTCCTACATTGATTGAAAAGAGTTTGGGCAAGTTCATGGGAATGACGTCGCAAATTATGCCAATGATCCAGCAGGTACTTGTTTCCGTTGTCGTTTTGATTCACAAATTCTGTACTTAGATCGGGCCGTTGCTTGGATTGAGCGACATGAATCCAGAACAAACAACATCAAAGATCCAAGAAACTTTGGACATTGTGCGGCAAATTAATGTTCAGTTCAAAGATCCGGTATGCTTTCACAGAAATCTTTTGAGAGCAACTAACAAATTTCAGGAGTTGACTACTTTTGTTTGTGTCTGCATCGCGGAGTTCTTGTCTATGTACGAAACTGAGAGACTTGTTCAAGAATTGACTAAACAGGTTGAGTTAAACACGAAATTGCCAAATTAAAAACTGCATTTAGGATATCGACACTCACAACATTATCGTCAACCAGTTGTTGTTTCCGGACAAAGATGCACATGGAGATGTTGTTTGCAAGAAGTGCTCATCGCGCTACAAAATTCAGCAGAAGTACCTGAATCAGATCTTGGAATTGTACGACGACTTCCACATAACTCAGTTGCCACTGCTTGAACAAGAAGTGCGTGGCTCAAAACTCTTGGAGCAGTTCAGCGAGAATTTGGTTAAAGGCACAAACAGTTCTGAGTAAAGTTCTGAATGATCGGCCTAGCAGAAAGTGACTGCGAGTTGATCGATTTTGCTTATTGTTCACTTGTTAAGTTATATTCCCAGTCGGAGTAGAAATAAATATTTAATTATCGTAATTGTCTGTTTGTGAGTTTCAAGAGCGCATAGTTTATAGTGTAACACTTTTTGCTTTCGACGATACGTGATTTAATCTACGGAACCGCAGGTGTTGTTGTTTTTAGAATGAATCCGTTTTATAATATCACTGTGCAGAATCATTCCCACGACTAATGCTTCTCGAGACTCTGTAGGTGGATACGGAATTGTTTTGATTGTAATATTGTTAGGCGGCGTCCCGATCGTCGGCTGGGAACGTCAATTAATTGTGAGTTTTGAAAGGCCGCCTGTTGTTTGCGGCGCCAAATCACAGAATACAGTTTGATCCGGCCTTAAATGATCGGCCGCCAACGTTAATCATTCATCACCCGATCCGTCCACACAGTATGCTGCTCGCTGTTAAGCATTTCCTATTAACAATTTGCTTGCACCATGGGATTTGGATCGAGGCACGCGGTTTCCAATAAAAAATAGCTAACCCAACCTAGCTCTCATTCAAAATAGATAATCGCTGACAGCAGGAGTTTAAGCGCGCTCTCCCGAAACCCAAAAACGGTTATGCAATTGAGGTTTGCACACTTCGAATACCTGCACAACTTGAATAGAGCTGAACAACTCAAGTGATCCCACTTTTAATAAATTTCCGGAAAAACTTGTTTCGATTGTCTCGAGCATTCTTTAACCGGCCGTCAACAATCAGCAAATCTCATTTATTCCTTAAAATCTTATTCTTCCGTTGTTTAGTCATCCAGAAAATGCTCATTTTAATTTCGCTCAAATTCAACCGCAACGGGCGCTTATTTGTTGAACTCACTCAGAAACTCCCAATTTGTCTCTACTGGTTCCAGTTAACAATTGCCGGAACACTTGAAAACGCTACAGATCTTTGGTACGCGTTGACCCACATTTACATAGGCTTAAACAAATAGTGTCCGACAATTTCCAGCTTAAAAGTTCCATTCCAAAACGGATTCTCGGTTGCACTCGCGCTTAAAAAGATAAGTAGCCTAATCGAGGTAGATTTTTGTGTAGTGCTAACAGCACAAAGGCTCACTTCATTTTTTGCACAAATTTACCGCATCGGCGATCTTTATCATAGCGGCAAGAAAAAACATCCGTTTACATACTGCACGTAGGAGAGGGGGGTATTTAGATAAGCTGACCTCAACCTTAAATGTTTCGATGCTTAAACGGCACTTTGCACTAAAACGACGGTGATGGTCATTAAGTTATCAAACGGCGGCTTAATCCTTTTGTTGTTGGGCAATTTAGAGCGATTTGTTCACGCTACAAAAGGCCTTACGTATGCGCTGGATCAAGCTTTCATCATAGCGTCGGTAAGGCTGGCGAATCTCGAACGAGATTTGCTCTGGTTGACCAATTACTCGACGTAAAACAATCCTCCACTCTCACTGCACATCTCTTTTGTACTCATCGGCGAAAAATCACCTGTTTCCAACGCAACAATTGGCGCGCTGCAGATTCTGAGAACTTCCTGCAACTTTCTTTTCCAGATTTATGCCGTTTTCGAGAAGTCGAAAGTTTGTTGAATGCTTGTGAGTTTTGAGTGCACGGTGTACTTCTAGTTTTTGCACAAAAACAACAAGCTCGATGTTTGAACGCGTGTAGTTTATATGTAGTCTTTTCATAACATCTTTGAGTGCATCTTTAGATCACCGCTGTTCAACTTCGAGGTTGCGTGGGTTTCGAGAAGCTTCTTATCGATGCTTAGATCTATAGGCTCTACGTATATTCAGCTTTCGAAAAAGAACATGTTCCAAAGACTACAATGTACTTTTGCGGCCTTCATGCAATAAAAGCCGGTTTTTGGAACTGAGCCGTGTGAAACGCGAAGTTTCATTCATGTTGCTCATTTTTGAATGTGGCGAAAATTATGTATTCTAAAAATAGCCTAAAGCAAAAAGTAAATTGAAAAGCTTTTTGATTTTTTGTTATTCTGTACCAAAATTGCGCGCAATTCAAGCGCAACAAACAAACATGCTTCCACGAAAACAATAAATCATTTGACCTTCAACGAACAAGATTTCCTCCAACAGCATCTTCCCGAGTTTTTTAGCTATCGGCTATTGTCGGATAGGTTCGGGTGGCGCGGCTGAACAATGCCGCAGGCGACTTTCCAATCAAACAACTATCACATTCTCCTCACCAAGTTGTCAGCGGCACTTGCGCCGGAAGAATCGCAATCAACTGTAAGTTAGCGCATCCTCTTATTTCACTCGCCCACCACAGCGATCAGTTCACTCTTCAATCAGTTAGACGACGGTCCGAACCTCGTGGATCAGCTTTTGCTTTTTTGTGTGTTATGCAACGCTTTCTGGAATAACGGTTCGGATGATTAAACTCGAGGCTTAGGCGCGCTTTCCTTTTGCAAACTCTTGCTGGTCAGGTTCTCCTCGTGGATTGCTTTCGACGCCTCAGGAACAGCGCAATTGTATGAGTCGGCGGAACGAAACCCGACAGGAATTTGCGTACGTTGCTCCACAAACAACTCTCACCCGACAATAAATTGCCCATTCGCTTTCTTAATGATGCGTGCCATCGATCGCGCTCGCGGCAATGCAACACTTCCTAGTCTTCTTCATTTTCAGCTGTTTTTGTCATTACACTTGAAGTGAGGTCCGCAAACATGTTGGTTTGGCAAATGGAATCCTACCCGGTCGGTTTGAATTTTTTAAAAAACTTACTCAATCAAGCAATCAATTAAACAATACAACTAAATCTAAAAACATTTAGATCGGTGATCGTCGACTCCCGCACTCTTGCTTTCCTCCAAAGAACTTGACTGTCGACCAATTGCAGCAAAAGCTCGGCGTTGTCTACTATAAAGTAAGCTTTTGAATTGTTGTCACACACTAAGTTATTTAATTAAAGGTTGACTTGGATGACACAGCTGCAACGTAAGTCTTGTATACAAAACAATTAAATTAATTTACACTTTGCAGAAAGAAGCGTTTGTCTCGCGTGAGTTCAAAAACATTCTTTAAAACAAATCAATTGAGAAATGTTTATATTGAACGATGTTTAGTTGAATTCCAAGAAGTCGGACATTTTGACAATCGACGAGAATGTTGTTGGCTTGAAACAAATGCTTGAGGATCTCTACAAGCCACAGGAATGCACAAAGGTAATTACTGTCAAAAAGTTCCTTTTTAATTTCAAGTTTCAGGAAGAGATGATCTGCATGGTTTTGGAAGGCTCAATGTACTGTGATGTCGAAATCGAAGAAGAGGAATGGGTTCGAATTCAGTTAGAACGCGGCGACTTGATCATCGTTCCAAAAGGCAAAGCCTATCGCTACACCACCACTCCGAAGGTATGGAAATGTTGAAATTATGACGCTAATCTTTAACTTTAGAACTTTGTTCGATTGCAACGCTTTGCTCAACGCTCCGAGACCCAAGGCTAGACTGCCGACGTCCAGAACACTGCTGAGAGTACGTAACATTATTCGCCCGATTTTAACATTCTGTCTCGGTTTTAATTGTCCACTTCTTTATTAAGAACTCTCATATTTGCATTGAATATTCTATCCCGTTTCAATAACCTGTTAATGACACACGGAGTTTTAAATCGAATAAAATCTATTTAAACTATGCACATGTTGTAAGTGATAAATGACTTTATTCGAGAAAAACATATGGCAAATTAGGGCGCAGTGACACCGTTTTGCAAGCAAACCGAAATGGTAATTCATCGGAAGACAGTTGTGTACAAGTGATTGTGCGTATGGAGTGTTAGCGTTGGACGACTATATTAAAATTGAGTTACTTATATTCTACGTGGAAATTACAAGTCTCTCTGGCGCGTTAACAAATAACAACTTTTATCGAAAAGCGAGCCCGTTCATTGAATGCATAAATTAAACTATTAACAGTTGAAATCTAGTGGTCGATCATTTTCTTCTTGTCCACGATACGAATGTATGGGAAGCAGAAGCGGTTTTTCGGCTGTTTTGTGGCCGACGGGAAGTAGCGAATCTCAGCGTGGAAATTGTGCTCATTAGATCGTCTGCTGATGTCCAACAACGAAAACATAATAAATGCGTTGTATCCTGCCAACGAGCTTAACAAATGAAAGATCGCGTGCAGATACGGTGCTCCTAAAACAACAAATCCAATTCGGTGTTTTCGAGGCTACAAACTCACCCAGATACAGCCAAAAAGGACAAAACACCCGATCAGCGACCCAGAACGAAAGCGCCAAAGTCCAAAGAATAAACACGCGTCTTGTAAACTTCTCAATATCCGTCTGGTTATTCTTGATTCCTTCCTGATAGATTACAATTGAACCTAAACCAATCATTTACGGCTTTGACTTGGAGTTTGCAGCATTCATTGTTTATTACCTGGAATACTGAAAGTCATCAAAGCAAAAGCGTTGAGTGACGGTCGAATGAAGCACAGAACGGAGATTGCTGCCGTAACTCCAACAATAGTCCATCGAATCGTGTTCATTCGCTTTCTAAATCCATCTGGAACCCACTGCATAATTGGTAAAAAGGCAACAAGGCAGATATTGATTAGCCAAAGGATACTCAATTCATCAACTAGTTGACCTAAATATATTGAAGTTGCTTTTATGAGTTTAAAAACAAAATGTACCGAATAATGAAATTGTTGCGTGGTAGGCAGTTGATGCAAGTCCGTTGAAAGTCAGCAACAAATGAGGGAGAAATACAATAGAGTTAACTTGGGTGATGTAGTCGCGGAGCATAAATGCGTTTAACATCGGCAAAACAATAATTGGCAGGTTTGTGACAGTGTTTGCCTGAAATTGAAAGTGCATGACACTCTTTACACACGAAACTCACAAATTCGGCGACAAAAGGCAATGTTTGGTATTTGTAAGCGCTTTCACACCAGGGCTGAAACTTGCAAGTTAAAGCTTGAATAACTTGAATAAACTTCACCATTCCTGTTTCATATTTGAATGAATCCATCAGATCCATTTTGCCTGACTGAAATTCAAAGTATTAGGTTGTCGCGGAATTGTTCGGGGAACACGAACGCATTAATTTGCATTCATAATTGCAGAAGAGGTTCGAACGCGATGCGCGCTTTATAAAAAACATCAGGATTGGATGTCTGACGACGGAGGCTCGATTTGGAAATTAAACCACTCCTAATGAACGACGAGGTGCAATAAAGGTGTTTAGTCTTGAGTGAGCGCAATCCGCCGCCACTGCGCGACAATAATAGAGCGATTCTTTGTTTCCTCTTTGTTGGAGCAAAAAGCAAATCCACCTGTGCACCGACGAGTTCAGCAACCCGATCGAACAGCCGAAGAATTCAGCGTGTCTCAAAGCTTCGTGAAGAAGACGTTGTTATTTCCGCCGAATACACGCGCATTCTTGACAGCAGATTCACTTTCAGCTCCGACAATCTGTTCCACTCACGTCAAACCTGCACGCTAAATTTGCATACATTTTGCACCAAACACAAACTTCAGGCACAAACTTCGAACACAGAGCTTAAAACTCCCAAAAGCTTTAAAGCATAATTCAAAACTCCAATTTGGAACAATGAAAGTGAAAACTGTGTGAATACGGCAAACAAGAGCCGCTCACGGAATTGAGAAATGAAACTGGTTTTGGCGCAAACCTGGACGCACTACAATACTCATGGATCCTCGTCGTCATTGAGCCGTATTGACGATTTATGAATCCGTGCTAAAACATCCAAAAAAAGCTCTTTGTCATATTTTCAAACCAATCACAAACAATAAATTCACGTTGCCAAGCAGCAAGCAGCTTCGCAAGTCTTTGTTTTTTAAACGCAAGTTGCGAAGCAACAATTTAACACAACAATGACAAAAACAATTCATTCAATTTGCATTTGGCAAGGCCGTACAGTATTGCATCAAAAAGGAAGTGCGTCTAGAGTGTGTTTGAATCGCCGAGGTGATCCACCAAAACTTTTTGACTATTTATTCGGCTATTATGCGGCAGACGAGTCTCCGAAGGCACTAATCCTCAAGGACAATGGATTGTGCAAATAACGATAAAGCCGACGAAACACTACACAATATTGACTCAGTTTGTCAGTTTGTGTTTGAACAGCTTTTAAATGCGTGAACTGCGTGAAATACCGGCAATAGCTGAAAGCGCAGAGTCAAAAGTACACAACTAATTGCACAGCACTGGAAAGGTGCGACGGCGGATGCGAGAATATTCCCAAATTGGACCTGCAAGTGTTTCGAAAGTGGAGCGTCTATCAACCGAAGTCTATCAAATGAAAAGCCGCTTAGCGAAAACAATCGAAAACAAAATTCACAGGAATTATAAGTCATTGTGGGAGCAAATAAACATTGCACATGCAATTTTAAATCTCACGGCTAGGCACTTTCAAACTAGTTCTCATACTGGACGACGTTGCGTGTTTAGCCGCAATAATGAATCAACTTCGCCGTAGAACAAAGAAAGAGTGCCGAGAGCGCAAATCAACAAGCGTCCCAGAAGTCTTTTTATTTGGTCCTAAATTGGTGTAGAAAAACGTTCGTGATTCACAGCAATTGAGACAAATCCGAGCGGTGTAAACAAACCAGACTAGACGAACAAGCACTATTTTGTGTTTCCCACGCGGTTATTATTTGAAATTTTGTAAATGTGTCAAAAGTGTGATATCTTTTGGATGGAATGCGAAATCAGCAATTTAAATCTGTTTGGGCTCCTCTTCGTTTGTTATTGGGCGTTTTAGGGCTTCGGCTAATTTTGTCGAAAATGGCTTGAACCACCAGCGCTAACTGTCTGCACGAATGGTAGGGATTTCCCGTCATCGCTAAAACGGGAATCACTTTTAATTGATTTCGGTTGACTCATTGCTGATCCGTGCATGCTGATTATTAAAATTGGCCTTTCAGATCGATTGCGTTTCATTGATTACATTTTGTTAATTTCGATGTCCGGAAATTGTGAAACGTTCTGCGCACCACCTGTACGGTCTTGAACTTTTAATGAAAGCACACTGCCAAGTATGCTACACGGTCAAACAATGCTTTCAAACTTCCTCGTCCAGTCCAAATGTCTTTTTGATTCGGTCAAGTGTAAATGAACTGTTGATTCTCATTTAAGGAGACGTAAATTAAAAATTCTAGAAACTAGAATGCATAAATACTAAAAGCATTTGCAAGTGCACACTTCTAATAATTTATGCAAACATCAAATTGTAAACTTTGAGTGAACTCGGCGTTAGATTGCAATTTCGAGCAGATTTAAGGCGACTTTAACAACTTTGTGCTGGAATATTCTTCCTTTCGGAGTACAAATGTTTGTATGAATTTTTATACTCAAACAAGATTGAACATGTCGGAAAACGCAATTGTATTCGACATTCAAGACAATGAACCGGTCCGGACATTTTGGCCAAGATTAAAAGCCACGGTGCAGAACAGGTGAGACTGTTTTTTCGTAGCCGGCCACCATGAGACCAATGGCAATGGCAGGTAATTGGCTCTCGGCTAATAGGTAGTGGCGCTTTCGTTGATAGCCAGCCCAACTCGAAGTGCATCGGTCGGCATTATCTATTTTGAAGTTTGCGCATTTTGAGTCGCTGCTCGGTGGCTCTTAATTATTAATTGTTGCCTTTGCCTGATCAACTTCGGCTGACTGTTTCGTTGACAAGGAACGACTGCACGGATCGCATGCGAAAATGGACAACCAAAAGTCTCACGATGGATACAACAAATATTTGAACTCTCTTGAAACGTCGGACATTGAAGCGGAAATCATCGATTCGGTTGATGACTATTATTTAACTGATCAAAAAGTGAGCTTTTCGGTATGTTTTGAACACCTTGATTAAATAAGTGTTTGTTTAAAGATTACAAACCACAAAAGTGTTGTTTTTAAGTGGGTGTATGGAGAAGCGGCGGATTAATTTGTTTTTGTACTTTAATCGATTTGTTTGTTTTCAGAAGCCGCCAAGTGAAGACGAGGAGAGCGTGAAAGGAGAGAATCTTATGCCGATTTGCCGAAACAGAAGTTCATCAAACAACGATGCCTTTCATGACATGTAAGTTGTTACAGTAAACTTGTTGAATGTGCTAGTTTTAAAATATGCCGGTTTTGTATAAGAAGTGGTGTTTGATTAGCGGCCACGTATGTTTTTGGATTTGCAATTACAACACAATTACGTAAATAGGATGTTTAAATGACTATTGCGCAAACGTATACGTTACTTCCTAAAAGTACACCGATAATTATCTCCTAGACCATGCTTGTTACTGCCCGTACAAAATGGGATGCGCAAATTAGGAAGTGTTTTGGGTGAAATGTAATCATCAGGTGGTCTGAGCCGGATGCTTTCATAAAAGTTAATGACGCAATAGAATGTTGTCGAACAAATGCTGACAAGATACAACTTAAAAAGTACAATTTAGTGATGCGGCCAGATTCGACCAGCAAAGTTCCGGAGCGCAAAAGGCAGTACAAAGTAAGCAAAAATAGATTGTTAATTTGGTTGAAAACAAATATCTTGCTCCCTTTTTGTGCTCACAAAAACTGCAAAAGAACTAAAAATTGTTTTACAGTAACTTCATCACACACTCCGACAGGAAACTACTTGTTGAATCTCGGAGGACGAATTCGAACAAACTTCAGATCGTTTGTGAATCGCCGAGTAAGTTGTGCAAAGAACGAGTGTTTTGAAAATAAAGATCTCGAGTCATTATGTTGTTTTAGGAAAACGTGTATGCACAGCCGAAACTGGCATGAGTTTCCCGTTGAAGAATCGCCGTTCTTCCAGCAATTACACAGCAAACAATTTCTCTACCATTCCAGGCGATTTGGATCAAACTCAAAGTGTCCCGGTAAACTCGTAGCAACTGAAAACAATTATCGTTCTTTTAAGACCAAGACTTTCGTGGACACTTACGAAGTTTACGATGGAACTCAACAATGCGTAGATTTGCATTTATCAGACAAGTCTTCGATTAGTCGTTCGCCGTCTGTTGGGCCACCAACCACCAGGCGACAACTGCGCTTGAGATCAAGCAGTGAAGTCCGATATCGAATGAACTTGTGTGACGAAGAAAAGTGAAAAGCGCTTCAGCTGTGATCTCAGTCAAATATCAAAATCTATTTTTACTCAAACTCTTTAATTTATTTTCGGACGGCTATTGTGAATAGCGGATATCTTTATTGCACAATTGTTTGAACTTGTGTGCTCACCGCAGATTATCTGTTAATTTCCGTGGTCCCAACTCTCTGTGGTCTCAAATAATTTCTAAAGATCATATCAACTCACAACGTTTTCCACTGCATTCTTCTAAAGCATTTCTCGATTGCATGGTTTTTAAAATAAATAAACTTATTTTCTGCACTCTTTAGGATGCAATTAATTGCAAACACAACGTTTCGAAACTGATTTGAATAAAAAGTGTGAGAACTTTTGAAAATCAATAAATTGCATTCGGCTTTGAACGTTTTTGCGATTTCAAAAATTCTTTCATTTACAGTAAATTTTTGAAAAACTATCCGGTTTATTGATGGCAAGCAGATTAGCAATTCGAAATGTCTGCTGTGACTATTATTTGGACCAGAATAACGAATTTAGTAACAGAAAATTTGACCATATTAAAGGATTGCTGCCGGTGTTGAGAATCTTTGGAATAGTTGAAGACACAGGTATGTTTATAGTGTTGTTCTTATATTTAGTTCAATGTGTTTAGGTGAAAAGTGCTGCGCACATGTTTATGGCGTCTTTCCATACATTTTATTAAAAACGCTTACACCATTAGACGACCAGTTAAAAGATCTCATAATTTCTACACTAACAAACATTCTATCTAAAACATATCCGAACTTGGATGAACCTATTGTTGAGCTAAAAGACGTAGTGGCGAGGTCTATTTATGGGTACCGCACAGGAGACGAGCATTTCGTTAAAATATTTTTCAAAAACCCTCGACACGTTCAAATGTAATGATCAGTTGTTTTAAGTTTGTTTGATTTGAACTATTTTAGTGCAAGTCTTGAGTTGCAAAGACAAGCTATATCTAATCCGAATATGCAGCCATTTTTTGCTCATATTCCATATTGTCTACAGTTCTTTATTGACTACGACATTTTCGGCATGGATTTGGTGCATTTTGATTTGGATACTATTGAATTCCGGTCACCGCCAAAACATTTGATTTCAAACGTTCTCTCTTATACAAACTCACCGGTGTCAGCAACAACTAGAGTGCAAGTCGAATTTGATGCGTTTGCCGACTCGATTCAAAATTCTGCACTCCTTTCAAACAGTAAGTACAACACTTAGTTATGCAATTAAAACTCCGCACACTTTTAGGTCAATTCGTAAATGCCGGCTTGAAACTAATTTACACAGATGAATTAATGCGCAACGGACAAGCGCAACTTGAAGGGTTGAGTCCAGAAGACATTCGAGACGATCGACATGTTTCAAAGATCGAACAAGAATATCTGCAAAAGTTGAAAGAGTTTTACAGTGACTTCGAATTGTCCAACTCAAATGCCGACTCAGCGTCTAGTCAAATTGAAGCATTTAGTCAAAGTAAAACTTTATACTTGTGGAATGTAACCAACTTGAATAACTTTCAGTTAATAGCACTGTATTAGCTAACAACAATTTCGTTCCAATTCCCGAACACCAAGAGGAAACAACTCTGGACACTTCCGACTTCTGGAATAACATGGAAATGCAAGCTAGAGGCTTTGACGCCGATTCGGATGAGGCAGCATATCTTTGAAGTCTTAATAAGCGTTTATGTCTTTTAGGAAGCCTATGAGAACGAAACAATTTTGTTGGACAGCGACAACGAGAACTCAACGGAAAACGCTCAAACAAGCAACGAATTTGGTTTGACTTGCGGTGAAGGCAGTACAGTCAAGAGGTTAGTTTAAAAGTATATTTATGTCTTAACTTTCACCTTGTATTTAGAAAAACCGGAGTTGTCCGGCCTGTTTATCCAACAGTTTCTTCCAATTCTGACGATTCAAGCTTGATTCCGTATAGAATTCAGCCGTTGAAGCGACGTTTAAATTACAACAAAGCTTTTGAAGAAGTGAGTTTTAAACAACAGAAGTGCTATTCACTAATCGATTGCTTTTTAGAGTCCGCAAACTCAAATAATGTTTATTGAAACGCCGAAAGCAAAAAACAAATGTGTTCAAAAAGAACAAAAGACAGTTGAATGCAGTTCTGGAATTAATCACTTGTCTTCAATGGCGGTAGAGGTTTGCGCTTTACCTTCAAATGCTTCCTGTGGAATTGCAAATCCGGAAAAAGATCCAATTATTGCTTTGGCATTTGCGGTTTGTGATAATGTGACAGGTGCCAATATAACATTTTCTCGTGAGCAAGTAATTTGCGTGTCCAACGAACCGGCTGGAAGTAACAAAATAACTGTGGTGCAAGACGAAGAAGAGCTGTTAAATGAGTTTGCTACAATACTTAATGAATACGATCCTGATATTTTAATTGGATATGACATGCTACGCAGTTCATTTGGCTATTTATGTGACCGAACAGCGCATCTAAAAGATCAGAGGTTTTTAGAAAAAGTTTGCCGAGTTAAAAGTAAGTTGTTTTCGAGGTTAACAAAGCCAACTTTGAAGTTCAGATGCACGTTTTTTGAATGATTTGCCAGTATTCTTGGGTCGGATAAAATTGGAAGTTTGGCGAGTGTTTCGTAGAGAATATCCCATGCGTTCATATGCGTTTGGCTCACTTGTTTCCAATGTTTTAAAACGGCCGTTCCCGGAACTTCAATTACAAGATCTGATGTCATTGAATGAATCAACAAATCAATTAAAGTGAACAGTTTTTGTGTAAACTTAACTTGAATATTTTACAGAACTGTCGCTGCTTTGCACTTTTTGGAAATGGCAAAAAATGACATTTTACTTCTCGATGCAATCAATGTTTTCGTGAGATCAGCACAGATGGCCCGTGTATTTGGAATCCAGTTTATCGAAGTGTTAACTAGAGGATCTCAATTTCGCGTTGAATCAATGTTGCTACGGGTCGCTAAACAATTTTCTTTCTTACCTCCGAGCATCAGTGTTGAACAGCGCAATCGAATGGACTCTCCAATCACAATTCCTTTAAATTTGGAACCTGTGAGTGGAATTTATCGTGATCCAGTTGCGGTTCTAGACTTTCAATCACTGTACCCATCTGTTTGCATTGCTTATAATTACTGCTTTTCAACTTGCCTTGGCAAAGTTTCGGAAATCTGCTCATCAACAAATCAACAAAGCATTAAATTAGGCGCTCTCCAATACACAACTTTGACAGCAAACGAAATAGAAAAACTATTAGAAATGAATTTAATTCACATCTCGCCAACGGGTTCGTTTTTTTTGAACAAGTTTGTAAAAGGTGTTTGTTTTAACAGGCGGCGTATTTGTCAAGAAGGAAGAGAAACTAGGAATTTTGCCGACAATGCTCAAAGAACTGCTGGACACGAGATTGATGATCAAAAAGTCAATGAAGCGCTACAAAAACAACCCGGTTAGCAAACAAAGTAATGTCTAGTTGTATCCAAAAGCTTTTTAGAAATTCCATCAGAATGCTAGACGCTCAACAGTTGGCACTAAAGCTTGTGGCTAACGTAACGTACGGATACACAGCTGCAAACTGGAGTGGAAGAATGCCATGTGACGTAGTTGCGGTAAGCATTGGTTTTTTGATCTTAAGTTTTAAACTGAATCTTTAGGATGCAATTGTTTCGAAAGGCCGAGAAGCGTTAGAGAATGCAATTAATTTAATCAATAATGCTCCGGATGATAAATATAAAGGCGCCAAGGTTATTTATGGAGACACGGATTCCGCGTTTGTTTTGTTCAAAGGATGTTCTCGAGCCGAAGCTTTCAAACTTGGTCAACAAATAGCTGAAGATGTAACATCCGCAAATCCTTATCCAATGAAGTTGAAGTTTGAAAAAATCATGCAACCGTGCGTGCTGTTCACAAAGAAACGATATGTTGGGAATTCATATGAAAATTCACCGGATGAGGAGCCAAAATTTGATGCAAAAGGAATTGAAACAGTTCGGCGTGACGGTTGCTTGTTTGTATCAAAAGTAAGTGAATGCAAACGATTCAACAACATTAACAACTTTTAGTTAGTCGAAAAGTGTTTGAAAATCTTATTCGAAAAAGACGCTCAAACAGCAATACAATACTTAAGGATACGGTTGAGGCAACTCGAACGCTTTCCCATTTCGGATTTTATACTGAACTCTGAATTCCGAGACGGCTATGCGGAGTCAGCTGTAATTCCTGCCAAAAAGCTTGCATTGTAAGTTTTCAAACAACGTTTTAAATTAACTTATTGCACACTTCAGAGAACGAAAGCAAAAGTCTAGTCGTTTAGCTCCAACACACGGTGAACGTCTACCGTTTTTAATTGTGAATCAAGAGAGCAAAACTCGTAAACGTGCTGTTCCTTTAATAGAGTGTGTTGTTTCGTGGGAGGACTTTCTTGCTAATCCGCAGCTCACTATCAACTACAATTATTACGTCGGTCGGCAACTGCTTGGCGGTGCTTTGAAGCGCATATTCGACTTGGTTCCAATAAAGTTAAATTGGCATCCGTATTCAAGTTCAACATTTTGTATCGGGTAACAAGCAACAATTCACACTAATAATTATACAAATTTAGATGTAATAAAGCCGGACCATATCCGTTCTGCCCACGCTGTTCCACGTCTGTTAATGTTTTACAACGCGCACTCTGTGAACAGTCAATTCTTCACAGACAAGAATGCCGGGCAATTCGAGCTTGCAACGAATGCATATCCAAAGAAATTGAATGCAATCTGGACTTTGTTGTCTGCTCAAACACAAGTTGTAACATCATGGAAAGAAGACAACAATTTGCTCGAACTTCAATTTACACAAACACTCAAAAGCATCCACTGTACATGAAAAACAACGCTCCGATTTACTTGAGTGATTGAAACGGGTTTCTTATAGATTTAAAATGTAGACTGTGAATAAATATGTTAATTACTTGAATAGTCTCCACTTTGACATGAAATTGACATAAACTTCGGCCTTAATTGTAACGAATGACTTTTGTCAATAACAGAATGCCAAAGCTTATCAAGTGCAAAAAAGTTTGCGCGTTTTTGTACTTCTCTAAATTACACGGCGGCACGTGAATTTAGAAAGCAAAAATGTCTCAGAGTTGAGGAGTCCCAGCAAAATTTCCAATTGATGTTCTTCTTGTAAGCGATCTCAAATCACTTAAATTCCACACATATTACTCGCACTTACACAGCTCACTTTTCGTACCATGGATTATCAGCAAGAAGAAGATGATCGTGGCGATTGGTACAGCAATTCAGTCGATCAAGACGCTACATTTGCGGCACAGGTGATATATTTAACGATCTACTTAACACATTTAATCTTTTTCAGTTGCAACGACAGTTTGATGATGAAGACATCCTCGTTAGTCAACGTAATAAAGTCAAGGTTAAGATATATCTATACAGCTGCTTTTAGTTGGTTCGACATTCAATTTTGGACAAAGACCCGGCCTCACACATTCAATCGCTCCAGAATCAAGCAGCAATCTAAAGTAATATTTTAAGTGTAGAATAAAGTTGATTTTGAATTAAGAAACGACGAAGAGTTCGCACGACGACTACAAAGGAAGTTCTTTTTGGATTTGAAGAAGCAAGGGTTCTCCGAAATCGAAATCGCTTCGATGCTTGACAATTTGGCACTTGAGAATCAACAACATACCGACACCGAATTTGAACAAGCAATACGTGCATCGTTGGGTGATGATATGCAAAGCGATCAACAGCCAGCACAAACAACTCAGTCGTTTCTGGAGAAGTTTTTGTTCACGCTCTATTCAAATTGTTGTTATGAAATTGATGCGAATGTTCAGCCTCCACCAGTTGACGACTTCAGTGTCTTCCGCGAACAAGCCTCGAAAAGTATTAAAACAATGACGGACGAAATGCTACTCAGCGTAGACAAAATTATGGAAAACGTATGCTCTTGAAGTTACCGAATTTACACCTTCTAACTGTTTTAGATGCTGGACAAGGTTTTGAGCGAGTCACAAAAATGGAATGAAATCGAAGCCGCTTTGTTCATAATTGACTCCATTTCTAGCCAGCTGAATACAACTACGTAAGTGTTTCTGATACTTGCGACGCTAATTGTTGAATTTAGCTCAAATTTGGATAATCCAAAAACTCGCCTTTTGAGACATATCACTTCGCTTGCACCCAATTCAAATCCCCTTCTACTCAACACGTCAATTAATTTGATCGGAAATCTCAGTCATTGGCTTTATTTGAATAAAGACGTGGCAGGTTAGTATTTAAAGCTAAATCGTTTAACACAGTGTTACCGTTGTTTAATCTCTGAATTTTAGCTGCTTGTATAAACTGGATTGTGGCGTTGCCTCCGTACGAAACTCTCCTCCTCAGTATTAGCCAAGTGCTTGAGAAAATGTCCGCTTTGATGCATACCGAGATGGCTGACTCTTTCAAGTCCATTTTTGACTTCCTACCTTACATTGAATTGACAAGCGATCATGGCCCGGAGATGGAAACAGCAGCGTTGCATTTGATTAAAGGTAAGAAATGTCTTTATCTTAAGTTTAACCACGAGTTATTCTATGTTTAGCCTGCACTCACTTGTTGAACGATACGAATACTGACAAGTTAGTCGATGGTCTTAAAATTTTGACAGAAAGACCGATTTATGCGCTGAATGAGGTAGCTTTTGACTGTTAGCAATTATCTAATTTCACACATTTAGCTAGCCAACGGCAATCAGCACTTGGACGATATGGCTAATAATAATTCATGGCACAAACTTGCAATGGATCCGAACGTCTGGATTGAGAGAATTTACCAGACATTCAAGACACTGCATCCTTGGGATTCTCAATTTGAATTTCTAAGCCTTAAGTTCGGAGAAAATCCAATATCACCATGGGCTGTAAGTTTTAAAAATCTATTTGCACTGAACAATTTGCATTTTAGACACTTGCTCACGATATTTGCCACATTATCTGTAAAACTATATCCTCTTACTCAAATAATCAACTGATCGTTAACAACTGTTGCTTGTGTTTCATGCAAATTATAAACTGTGATCTTTCAAATCATGCAACGCCATTAATCGGATGTCTACTCGGCGAAGTGAGCTCATTCGCAAATCTTCTTTTAACATTTATGTTCTTTTTCAGCTTTTGGCGCTCTACGGCAAGCAACCAGAAAATGTTCTCAATCTGGCGGGGAGGATCGTTGACGAGTATACCGTTGGATTGGGAGCTGAAGACACAATTGCAAACTTTTTAAACGTAAATTTCAAGCGTTTCTTCCAATCACTCAATTCTGTTTAGGAGCTTTGCATTCAAATTGATGCCGGTAACGACCAACTACAAGACAATCTGGAAATCACGAAAAGCTTGTTTTCAATGGTTAATTCGTTTACTCGCCTCCGGCTTACTACGTTCATAGAAAAGCCAGCATGCCAATTGATGTTTGAAATGTCAATCAAAGGCCTGGCAATCGAGGAGAATGAAATCCATAGATATGCACGGACTTTCATTTTTATGTTTTTGCAATTTCCGCGGAACCAAACATCTCCTCAATTAGCCAATGCTCTGCAAAACATCGAAATGATTGTTTCTAGCTGTTTTGAAAAGCTCATCGGTTAGTCTCTCGTAGTCAAAAAATAATAATGACGAAAATTTGCAGATAATTGCTTGCGTGTTGCTATGTTCCAATCATCGATTGAATTAGTTCATACGGCATCGGAAGTCCTTTCCGAAATATTACTTTTTGAAAGCCAGGTAATTTTGAAAACTTTTAATAAACACACAAAAAGTTCTATTCTAGAGAATGGATGGATACTTAAGCCAAACAATCCAACGTTTACTTGCCCACCAATCCGTGCCAGCGGAGGAAATCCAAAACTTCGAAACACAATTGAGGCGTTGTTTGAGTGCTGAAGACGTTTTGAACTGTGTTGTATACTTTTCAAGAAAAAACCACAATTGAACTCAGTTATTATATTCTATTCCTTGTAAATAACTTGCCAATATCATAAACAGCATAAACAATAAAACAGCTTCAACAATTTATTAACAATAACAACGAAACAATAACGATTAACTTTGTCTAATCCGAATCATTTTCTCGAGAGTTTCCACTCTTAGTCGACAAAAGCATTCCATCACCCAACTTTGCAATTTGCTCCTTGAATTCGGCTTGAAGTTTAATAGAATCAGGCTCACATTCAAAATGTTTGGCACATTCGACGAGTTCTTTCTTGCTCGGTAAACGGAAATTCTTGCGGTAGAGAACGGCAATTTTAGCAGCACGGTATTTGTCATAGAAGAAGATCGCATACTTGCCCAAATGATTTCGGTACTCTTCAACCAGTCGTGTAGATGAATCAAAATCCACAATAGGAATTGCAATTGCCCGATTTCCGCCAATAGCTTGAGCTGAAGACTGCTGAACAGATCGAACAATATTGCTGCCTTCTGAAGAAACGAGTACTCTTTTCCGGCTTCAACTCGATCACAAAATCATAAACAGAGTTGTCGTCAACACAAATTTGCTAAATTAGGCAATTAGAAATATATAGTAAAAATAGCTGCTTACTCCGTAATTTACAGGAACTTGCTGATGCAACGATCCAATGATTGAGTTCATAGCTTTCTGAGCGATTTTAACCAAACGACACATTACAATAGGCTCAGGGCATGCAGTTGTGTAACGAGTTCCTGAACGATCTTCGGGTGTACTGATGCAAATGCATGGCAAAACAGGACGACGCTTCAAAAACTCTTGAGTAATTTGTTCTTTGTCCTCTTCACTCAATCCATCGTTTATGTCAACAAAAATAGGCTCTTCAAGAAAATTGTGCGTAGCCAACAGGTTCAAAAACTGCAAAAATCCGCTTGTCACCGTCCTAAAGCAGATCAAAGTAAGCGTCTATAATGTTAAGCCTACATTGGAGAAAGTCCATCAACGGAACGTCCAACTGATTCGATAAATCCTTTTGCAACTAAGAGTTCAATAGCAAGTTCATTGAAGTGTCCACTGAAATATGAAGACGCTAACCATCGTTTTGCCAATTGACATGCTTCTCCAAATGCCGAAAACCGCAACGAAACACTCTGCAATTGCTGACAAACCGTAGCTTCATGCGCACCAGCTGTTTCTTGATGAGCTAAAGCGTCTGTAGAAAATTCAGCTGTAAGAGCTTGATATTGACGAAGTTCATAATCATGAATAATCATAAGTTGGAACACAACTCCGTTCTAAAATGTTTTTTATCAGCTATTAAATTGCAAATTTACCAGCAAAATAAGTGCTGAATCCTCCTTGGCAATTGCGTTTGTATTCTGATTGGTCAAAAACTCACTAGCCAACTCAACATAACAGGCAGTTTTGTAAGCTTTGATCTTTTCTATGTCCTTTCCCCATTTGCCGGTTTGTTCAAGTGTGATAAAGACTGAAAAGGCATGTTTGTTTGTAAAAAGTCAACAAAAGCAAACCTTTAACAGACGGAGTAACAAATGGCAACTTTCCACTTGCATTCAAACGTTGATTGCAGTGACCTTTTTTGAAGCGACGCCACAACTCTCGAACAGGACTCAATCGAAATGGCTCAGTGTCTCGATAATGGCCGGAAACACAATTAACTCCAACAATTGCAAGCGACATCAAACTAATTGAACGCAAACGTTTAGCCAGCTCATTGTACGAGTTTTGCAAAAACAACGGTGGAAGCAAAGATCTTGGAACAACAGAAAACCAGTTTTTCGGCCAAATGAAGAGTTGCTTTAACGCGCCTTTGGGTAATGAGAGTTTTTTGTAGCAAACGAAATTCATGTACTTTTCGCCAATAGAAGTATCTGAAGTGTCGCATGGCAAGTTGTTCTCGTCCATTTCAACCCAGCAAACAGATTCACACAATGCATTGTCGGCAAACTTTCGAATTTCACTCATTTCACCAAAATCGGTGCGGAACTTTTTACCCTCAAACGTGTTTGCTGGCGGTCCACGCATAATCGGTTCTGCCCATCGATCACCAAAAATCAAACCCAAAAAGAAATAACGCTCTGCTTCTGGATCTTCATCGGGCTAAACAAGAAAAGATTTAACTTATATGCTCTATCAAACTTACATTCGAGTATCTTCTGACAACCAAACTTGCAACACGTGACTTCTCCAGCAAATTCTCAGCTAATCCCTTCAATTGTGTCATAAGTAACTTCTCCAATCTATTCGACGATGACTCCTTTTTCTTTTTCTTCAAGCCCTTTTCCGATTTTTCAACAGCCTTGAAATAACTGGCCGGAACTGTCAATCTAAATTTTAAATTAACCCCAATCATCTAGCAACTAAAAGCTTACTTGAACATTTCATCATATTTGAGAAACTCATTTCTCGATAACTCAATGTCTTCGTCACCCATGATTGGTATTCTAAAAGCATAAAATAACAATGAATTTTGCAACTGATTATTAAAATATCGGATGACGTGAGTACATATTAGTCAAAGACAAGAAGACAAAAGTAATTTAATCATCACATAAATTTATACAACAGTAAGTAAGATACACTTTTAATTAGCAACAAATAAGTACCCGGATCGATAAAATATTTAAAAGCCTTTCTTGACTTCTTCATCACAGTTTTGTTGAGCCGACAATTGAGTGCCACTAAAAAAGAATGTGAATTATCAAAAATGTTTTGTCGAAAAAGAAAAGCAAGTAATTCAAGATCACCTGGAACTTAATATAGGTTCATCTTCATTCCAACTGTTTGTCGGAGTTTTTGGACGGTGGCTATTTTTGCTCGAAGAGGCTTGATCCACTAGGGAAGCTTCTAATGCTCTTCTTAAATTTTCATCGTGTTCATCCTGAAAGCAACACTTAAAATATCGTTAGGTTTTGAAATATTACTATTCGCCATTCGGAAATAGGATTCCATTTTTCGTCAATATTTGATGTAGACATTAACCTCGACTCGTTATCAAATTCTTGCTGTAAACGCCGAGCATATTCTTCGGACAGTTGTCTAAAGTTTGCAATTAATAATTGAATGTTTGCAAATAAATTACTCGTCGGATAGGCTAGTACTAGAAGTTGATGGTTGGTCGGCCAAGTTTACATTTAATCCGTTTATGTTGCTTGTGCCGTTTTCGAAAAATCTTGTTGTTTGTGTAGCACTCGTCGTTGTCGATTTATTGATGTGTTTTAAAAGCTGGGCTGATAGCTGTTCACCGAATTCGGGATCTAATTGGTCATTTATTATCGAGGATAGGCGTTCTTCGATTGGCGATGCTGGATGGGCAATCAAATCTGGAGATATCCGACCGTTTAAATCTAGCGCTTCTTCGTCGAATTGCTTTTGTAACATTGCGGCAAATTCTTCGTCATTTTGTATTCTAAATTTAAACATAACAAACAATAATTAACTACAGAAGCTTACAGTCTGGCCTTGTCTTCTGGAGTCATTGAATTGTCGTCCATTTCTTAAAACCGGCACAAATCGTTAGTTAATGACACAAAAAACATAAAATTAATTCGCACATACACTTAGCCAGGCTCCGCACGAGAATCGCTCCTCAGGCGAACTTTTAAGGTTTTGCGTTAATTTAGTTTGCATTCACTTTAGAAAACAACACAACTAACTGTTGATGAATAAATATTTATTACTCAATAAATTGTACAGTTTGAGATTGTGCAGTTCGCGGTCGCAAAGTAATCAATCATTACCCTCTTCAACTTTGTCCAAACAGAATTTGGCCTCAAACATAGCAAATCCCAATGAAATCTTGCGGCCAAACGAACCAGGTGCTTTGGATAAATTGTAGAAGCCGATTCTAAAAGCCAATACTCAAAATAAGAATTGCGTGGTAGCCTTACCCAGCGCCATCTTCAGCAAATCGCAAAACTTCGTCAATATTCAACGGCTCTATAGTTTGATCTGCACACAAACGTTCATAATGTCGATAAACATAACCAAACGGGACCTCTTCCAAACTGCTGTGAAACAAATCTTCATAGAGAGCGCGGAGAAAACGAAGCTCATGTGAGCTCATCGATCGCACCAAACACATTCGATAAGTACTTTTGCTTTCTTTGCACGCTTCATCAATCTGAAAAGTAAAGCTAATTCAAAATTGTAGAAGTGGATCTTACATCGCTCATTTTCAAAGTTTCACGACCGCCCACAACAGCAATGTCAATAGCTCTTCGAAGAACATCCAACGCTTTACGAATATCACCCGACATATTTGCAACCTAAAAGGTTGAGTATGTATCAATCGGTTTGCAAGAAAACACTTACTCTTCTTGAAGCCAACATAATAGCGCTCTTCTCAACTAACGACTCAAATTTTTCCAAACGAGCAATCAAAATCTGTTCAATCTGCTTGAAATCATATGGCTGAAAGTGGACCCGATTTGTGCCCTAAATTAAAGTGATTTAAATCGTTCAACAAGCAGATAAGTTACAAGCCGACTCTGTATTCGCTGATCCAAAACTCGGCTAGTAAAATCAAATGTATTCGTAATTGAAATTATAGCCAAGCGAGACTCGGGCAAAGAAGCAAGGTTGAAAACATCATAGATCACAGACTGGTTTCTGTTGACAAGGAAGTCCAACTAAAAAAGCATGGTGATCAAAAAGTAAAATCTAGTAAATGCACCTCGTCCAAAAGCAAAATGACTGGAGAACGCTTTGCATCGCCATAGTTGAAAATTGAAAGCAATTGCTGACGCGCACTTCTAAAATATTTCAACGTACTGTCCGCTGAATTTGAAAAACACTTACGTGGTAGAGATTCGAGCTTTTGACTTTTTGTATTTCTGATAAAACTGAACATACAAGTCTTCGGGTTTGACCATTTCACCGCCATTTAAATGAATAAACACAAAATCTAACTCGTCTTCTTCTTCAAGCTTTTTGATAGTCTAAACAGAGAAAATCATAATCGTTTGAGAGTTTGAAAGCACCTGTACAACACATGAGGTTTTGCCAGTGCCGGGAACGCCACCCAAATACAAAGATTGACTTTCACCACGTCTGTCAACAAAGTCACGGCAAAATTCTTCGATTTTGTCCAATTCCTCTTCGCGGAATGGCAAATTTGCGGGAATACTGTCCATCCATAAATTTTTGCGCAAGCTATCCAAGTTGATAGGCTCTTCAACCACTTTCTTAGGTTTTCTAGTTTTTGGTGCCATACTTTCAATATAACAATAAAGAAATTGCAAGGGAAAATTTGAAAGTGAAAAGTTCAAAAAGTCAAAATTGAACACTTTCGCGCCACATTATTGTCAACGTTTTGTCAAGTTTTCTTGGCTGTGCCTTCAATCGTTGTGGCGAACACTTTTTACTTATATTTGACTTACATACAACTTTTACAGCCAAACGTTACAATTAAAAAATTTATTTCAACAAATAAACATGATGAACAACTACAATAAAGGGAGTTTAGTTACATACAAAAACAATTTAAGTGGATGTTTACGAGAACGATAAAATTTAAAAAGTAGTTAGTTAGTTGTTAAAGATTAAAGAACAAGCATTTCGTTAGAAGCAAAGAAGATATTTAGATTTGATTTGTAGTAGGCGGCTCATCATTCGATTGGAGCTCTTCGTAACAGAATCTGAGGCATTTCTTGGTGAAACAACAGTAGTCTCTGGCAGCTTCCATTCTTGCATTGTAGACACACAAGTGTGCGGCGACTCCTTCAATGTTAATTAGATGAACTGGTTGACTTTTGTAGAGAAGTGTTCCGGTGAAGCAAGGATGCGATTGGCCGGGATATGTGCAAAACACTTGCAAGTACTCGGAATTTCTCGCCAAACACTCTTCCTCCTTTGTCCGCGGCTTTTTTGTGGTGGGATGAGCATTCAGTTGTATAGCATTAAAGAATAAAATAACCGAAACCCCAGCAAAGAATAAGTAAATTGTTAGCGGTCTCATTAATCGGTCTTTAAGCCATAAACAGTCCAAACAAACAATCGGCGGCAAAATGTCCAAGCTCTGCACAGAACGTGACCCAATCTAATTCCGCTTAAATTGCCATTCCGACAAATTAACTGCTCATTACAGTAGCGTTTTTCAATGGGAAATGCGTGCCCACCGGCTGTGTAAAAGAATCGATCCGCCGCCTCCTTTCACACAAAATGTCCACAGAAAAGTTTTTCTTTCCAATTACCACTATTGTTGGGGCATTATTCTGAATGGGCGTTCCAACAATTTGCGCCGGCACGCGATCCGGCCATTGTGCGTGTTTTTATTAAGGCCTAATTGAAGCCACCGAATGGATTCTAGCCTAAACAATGGCTGGTTTGTTGCAAAACCTGGCCAGACCGAAACCAAAAACATTGCTGAACCGAAAACATTACACCAAGCTTTATTTCCAATTAAAATATCAACAATTATCGCACAGAGCTATTCTACCGGAAACTAACTAATTATGGCATATTTCGCAACAATGGAAGCCGTCCATAGGCTTTTAAATGAATGTGTTCGTTTTATGGCTTTTTTGAAAATGCAAAATCCGGATTTCCTCCAATTCAATGCGTTCCGCGACTATGTTGCAAAAAGTAAACCCTATGGACATGCTCAAAATGGCAGCATTTGTATGAATGAGATAAATGAAGGCAGCGGATAGGTCTTTAGTGAAAAGGCATTTGAAGAAAACCAGCATTTAAATAGTTGACGAAGAATTATTGTCAAGAGAGGAGATCAGTAAGCAGCGGGCAATTCCGAAAACTCTATAGAAATGGCAAAAATCATGTTTAGAAGTTTATCAAATTCTCATCGAAAGAGAACTACCAGAGGACGAGTCCGGCATTTCTGATTAACGAACATGGTGCTCGTTGTTTACGCTTGTGGTGTGGTCGAAGGTTTCGTGCTCGTTCACCTCTTCTTCAGTTTCTTGAGTGTGCAGTTCAGTGCGTGTTACATCAGTTATGACACGACGTTCGATTTCCTCACGAATTGTAAACTCAGAAGAGCCGCTTCCCCTAAACGTTTGATTAAGTTGCTGTTCGAATAGTCTCAAAATTGTTTACATGCTCTCAGCGTCCAAAGACCGGACTTTTGGTCGTGGTATCACCAAATCGGAGTAGGATGAGCCAGTTTGGTCCATGATTCCGCGACGTTTGAACCAACGGAGGCGTGAAAGGGCCCACAAGCAGCAGCTAAAAAGCTTTTAATTATGCATGATTAAGGCGCAAAAACTTGCCAGAGTGTAAGTAAGAGGAACAACAAAGCCAACAAAAGCATCAACCACCACGGCAAAGTAGATGGACTTGCAACAATTGGAGCTGCTGCAGCAAGGCACAAACGTCCAGGATTGTCCGGATTTTGGTCAGTTGTACCGTTCTTGCATTCGCAAGTGTAATTTCCGCGCAGTGGAATGCATATGGCGAGTTCGTGACAATCGTGAAGTCCCCAGGCACACCTAAACACTTACTTTTACACCATAACTAAAATGCTTAAGGCTCACCAGTCGACATCAATAGCTCTCAAACAATATTGATCTTCTTTTAGACCGGAAGCCAAACGCAGCGAAAGAGAAACATTTCTAATATTAACGAATCCCGCATTGCAAACACATTCTGCTCTGAAAACAACAGTCTTTAAAGAAATCGTTTAAAGTCGTTACTTTTCTGGAGTGTTAATGCATGTTGAGTTTGCGGGACAGTAGTTGTCGCTGCAGTAGTTAATAACGCATTGGTTGTTGATGCAAACTTCTCCAATTTCTGCCTTGCAAATCTTGCCGCCACAGAATTCTTTCGGGCATGGGTTCAGCTTTTGAACGTCGTCGCCAACCTTCAAAGCGCCATGGCCTACGAAGCCTCCGTTTGTTTGAATTTGATCAGTAACTGCGTCGAAGAAGGAGCAAGCATTCACCGGTGCGGCGCTTGGTTGCAAGAATACTGTGCTTTGGAAGATAATTCCGTCATCTACGCTTCTAAACAAAACGTTGACTGTAATAGTGCGCCTTTTTAAACTTACGGTGTAACAGATTTCGGCGAGTTAATTTTCACAACAGTAGTGTTAATGTAAGCCGGTCCATAACGAGTTTCGGAGACAGTCTTGCCCAAGTCTTTGATGTAAGCGTCGCTGATCTCAACTGCGGGCTTGTTGTTAGGGCTGGAGTACTTGCTGCTGTAAGGTGTTGCATTCTCGCCGTCTTTCACAATAACCAAAGATATTGGGACTTCAATGGCTTTTTCGCAAACTCTTCCTGGCTTCGTGTCTTTCTGTGGCGAGAAGTCTGTGTATCCGTCGTGGCAACTAAATATTCAATGTTCACTTACTTAGTTTTAAACTACAAAACTCACCGGCAAGTATAACCTTCTGGCTTGACACTTGGGTCGTCAATGCACGAGGCATCTTTGTGGCAGTCGTTCTTTGTTGGATCAGAACAAGGTGATTGCCGAATGGGCTCACATTCTTTGCCTGGATTGCTTGGATCTACGTCTTTGAAGCCGGGATTGCAACTGAAAGTATCGGTGTTTTAAATGTTATTCAAATAGTGTTTCAAGATTAACTTACACGCAGTAGTATCCGGCTGCCGTGAAAGTGCTATGGCAAGTTGCTAAACATTTTTGTTAATGAAAGAAAGCTAGATCAAATTGCAACTGACCATCTTTGTGGCAGATGTTCGGTTTGGCGCAATGATCAACAATCTTTTGGCACTTCTGGCCTGGATTTGAGCGCGTGTCATCAGAGACGTCAACAAAGCCACCTTTGCACTTGCAAGATACGCCATTGTATGTGTCAATGCAAATCTAGAAAAGCAATAAGTTTTATATTTTAAATGTTTAGTTACCGCATCAGGTGAGCAATGATTTCCGCTAGCACAGTTATTTGTTTGCGGCAAATCACATTTCCGGCCCGGTTTCTCCGGAGGACTTGAGTCAAAGTATCCAGATTGGCCTTTAATTTTTTAGTTAGAGCGGAGAATTTTAAAGATTAGAACTTGCATGCGCAGGTATACGATTCTAAAAATAAACAAGTTTACAAACATTCTATTAAATGACTCACCGATAGTGTCAATGCCTAGATTGCAATTGCAGTAATTATGTTTTCAATTTATTTCACAAAATGTATTCAATTTGTTATTACGTCTTTTAAAAGAACTATTGGAATACATTTTTGTGAAATAAATTGAAATATTTATAACTTCAGTTACATTTTGCGTTCCGGTCACAATCGTGCTGGCCAGTTTCACACTCGTTAACTAAATATTTAAAACTTTAATAAATGTCTTCAAGTAAATCGAAACGTTTGTTTACAACAAGTTTAACTGCCAATTTCTAATTTAAGTCTAGAGATACTTGACGTCCAAAATTCTGGATGAAATTAGGATCTTACCTAAACACTCTCCAGTAGCTGGATGCCGACGGCCGTTGTTGGGACAAGCCGGAGGCGGTGTTTCGTAGACTTTTGGCTGTTCTTGAACGGGAGCTGGAGTTGTGTAAGTTTTTGGTTGTTCATAAGCCTCTTGAACTGGCGCTGGAGTTGTGTAAGTTCTTGGCGGAGGAGTGCCATATGTTTGTTCTAAGTTTTAAACTTATCGAAATTACGTAATCAATTTGAACCTGGTTGACGAACAGGTACTGCGTTGTAAGTGTCTCGACGTGGAGCGCCGGATGGAGGTACTTGATAAGATCCGTGTGCATTTGTCTGCACAACTAGTATGCAAAGGGCTAGAACGAGCCCCAGTCGTTTGGCCGACATCCTGCCGCCTAAACTTGTGCAGAAATTATTAGATAATTCGCAAACGCAATCAAAACAAGAATCGAGCTATTATCCCAAGACAAACACGTGCACACTCATCCTCATTCGAAGCAATCAAGTCGCGGCAGATAAATCACAAATGTTCGCCCGAAGGAGTTTTCAATTGCGCAATCGAGTGATATGGGATTTAACAATGACATTGAAAACTGGGTAATGGAGGCATGCGGATTTCCTGTCCGACTTGTCAACAGAGGGAGGAAAATCTCGATGAGGTGTTGGCACACCGAAAACGAACACTTTGAGGCGAAGCTAGCAAGTCATCTTCACCGGCGACAGACGCTAATGGCGGTCAAAACGCCTACAATCATCAACCAATAGGGAACAAAACCAGTCCTGCATGCCTTCAAATCGCATTACTAAATATGTGCGCAAATGCATAACGTAATCAACAACGTTATGCGGCGCTCCGGATTAAAGCGTAAACTTTTTGCAACTTGCGCATCCGAATGCCATCCGAGCAATTGGCCATCAGAACAAATTAATTGGCCTAAAGCTGTTTAAAAGTTGTTTGTTTTCGGCTGCACAATTAGCAGTTGTACTTCTGTACAATGCTTGTGTAATTAAAGATGAAACAGAAAGGTAAACGCAATAGTGTTGAGATCGTAACAAAACTGGTAACGGCGATGTTGAGGCCTCGACGAACACACATGACACAAATGATGAATAACTGCAAATACATTAAGGTTCGGTTTGCGCACCTTTGCCGGTTAGTTTTAATCACACCGAATTCCAACACGCTCACGAAAACGCCTAGTTCAATCAGCGTAATTTACGTTCCATTTTTAATGAAACGGAAACTTGGTTTCTTCCCTCGGCTTGATTAGTCGATGCGCATTCGATTTTCACACCCGAGAATGCTAGTTTCAAACCTCCATACGGACCGCCTTTTTGTTTAATGTTGTTTATTGGCAGCGTCTTCGGGAAGATGATGATTGCGGTCTTTTCTGGTTGCTTCCGCTAATTGCATTGAACCCGTTTGATGGAGCGTCCTCCCTACATCTGAGCCTCGCTCCACACGCAAACCAAATAGACTTTTGTAAGGCAGATAGTTTTTCAAATGACGTTGACTACAGTGACTCATTGAGCGGAATTTTACAGCGTAATTTATGGGTGGGTCGCCGAAAGAGCGCCTTTGAATTTGTTTCGGTAGCCACCGAAAGTGAAAGGTTATACATTTGATTAAAGCGCATAGCCGTCGCTAATCATGCTTTGTTTTTGGTTCGCCGACGAAAGGTTTCACCTCACACAAATCAAACAAAGAAGCAAACAAGGACATTAATGTTTAAGAATAATTAGATCACGGAAGGCTGCTTGATCGGTTTTATAAATGAAAGTGAATAGAAATCGCATTAAGGTGTCAAACTCTTTATTCTCCAACAACACATGATTGGAAGTCTCGAAAATTAACAGGAGCATTTAAACAGAAGTCTTGAATTTGAAACAGATGCTTGTAACCTATGATAATGAAAGTAAATAATATTTCTTGAATGCAACAAGACAAAGAAGATGAAATGCTAGAGTGTTTAGAATAAAACTCACATCAAGAGAGTCTTTTACGGAAATCTAATTGCATTAAAACTTATTTATTTCGAAGTTCGGAACGCAGTTAAATTTAACAAGAATTGGAAGAATAAGAAGGTTTTGTTTATTCAAATGCATTTATGAGCTAGGAACATAATTAAAAGGCCAGTGCAAAATCCGAGACCGGTTGGCATTATTACCGAAATTATTGATGAATGAGTAGGTTGCGTTTTTACAATTACATACAACATAATTACTGAGAAAATAAACACACTTATCCCGAATGCCATCTTGTATGGCTAAAATTTATTATTGACGATCAAACATCATTAAAACATGCCTTCTCCAATTCTGATTGACGCTTGATGGCTTCAATGCATTTCTCAATCGCCTGAAGTCTTTCATGTGTGCTGCGCGACATCTTGAGCTGAGTAAATATAAATAAATTGAGCTTTAAGAGATGAAAAGAAATTGCAAAAGAGCTGAATGATAGGAAAGAATAAAACGATGTTCTAAACTTTAAGCAGCAACAAAAAACGAACAAAACGTTTGAAAAAGTTTTCCCGCCAATGCTTTCAATATGTTCAAACAATGCTTTTAAGGTATCAAAACTCTTTATTCTTCAACAACAACATACAATTAGAAGTTAAACAGGAACATTGAATTTGGAACGGTGCGTTGTCACATAATCACCAGTATTGGAGTCAACATTCAATGCGCAGATCTTGACCTAAAATAAACGCTTTAAATAAAAGCTGCACTTCAAAGTTGCATTACCTCATCAACCTTCACAGAGCCAAAGTCATAATTTGAAAAGTCTCTCAAAATGTAGTTGGCATCGAAAGTGAAATTGCGAGCTGCTCGTTTCGCATACTTTGAATTCATAATAGTCATATGAAGAGTTAAATCTCGCTTTTCCCGTTTTGCCAAGCCGATAGATAACATTTTCTTGACGACGATACTCGAAATGTCCAAGAGTCTAAAATGTCAAAATATTAAAATCTACGAATTGTCAAACTTACTGAATGCCGCTAACCTTTCCATACAAAACTCGCGTCTCTGAAGCATCTTTGTCCCCAAAATAGTCTAAACCTTTCACGTTGACTGTTAATGGCTCTCCTTTCAACATTGGTCTAAATTTAAAATGTTGTTAAGTATGTGCAACTAAAAGTTTACCTGACTTCACTTTCCACAACTTCGTTCAGTGCCTTCTTCACCTTTTCTTTGTCACTGTCAGTTAACAACGCAAGCATGCAAAGTGTAAGATGTAGACGAACAGTCGGCATAAAAAGCTCCCGCTGCTTGTTTTCTTCTGAAATTGCTGTAGAATTTTTGATGAGAGTGCAAAACGTGTTGTGGTTTTCAACAAGTTCATTTGATTGCAAAGCTAACGAAACAAAGTGTGTAGGTTTAGCTTGACGTCGTTGATCCGTAACAAACATTTCAATTTGATCCAAGCATCGTTCCACCATTTCCGCATTTCCAGAAGATCTAATCGCTAAACATCACCACATATTAAAGATTAATTAAATTGAAACTACTTATTGGTGCATGTTTCTTGCTTCGATCTGGCACAATGATTTCGCATCCAGTTGCTTGTTCAATTTTCTTTTTGTTCGAGCCTTGTGCTCCCAAAAATCGGCCCATTAAACTCTTCGGAACCAAAGTTCTAAATATTCAAATTATTCAAATATGCAGTAGTCATTCAAAATATTACGATGCACTCCAAAAATTGTTCTTGCTGTTGTAAGTCACCTTGTATGTTTTTCGATTCGGCTCATCAATGTCATTAAAATTGTCTTCACCAACGGCACACGACTCTAAATAATATGTGAATTTTCTGAAAGTCTTAACATTTAATACCTTCAGCTCGAGCTTCATCTTCCTCAACCATATGTTGAACTCGACCGTCTTTTTCTCCGTAAACCACCTTGTTCAGTGCAACATTTCTTCGATAAATTGCATAACCGATTCGATACTTTTCGATTTGCTTGCTCATTGATTAATACAGCAGATCAAAAGAACTGCACTAAATTTTTAAACAGATTACAGATTTCGAAAAAGAGCGACAAAGACTTGACCCAAATGTTTGTCTAGAGAGTTGTTTGTTTTGAAATATTTTTCCTTTAATTCTTTTATTGATGATTTTTTTGCAGCGCTGAATGTCGTCTTCTGTCAACCGACTTGCGTTTATTAAAGGTTTGCTTTTGAGTCTATCTGTAAAAATTCATATGAAACAAGAGTTTTGATGAATTTTTATAAGAGAACGGAAACAAAGTTAACATTAATATTTTCAGTCTATAAAGATCTCCAGCGAATCGCTACTCAGGTGAGCAATACTCATTATTTTTGGAGAATAAATTGGTATTTAGTTTCCCCAATACAGCTACCGAAACTTTGCACGCCGACGAATTCGCGACTATTTTGAAGCTAACAAATCAGCAGACGCATCAAACCAATCTGCTCTTTACGAGGTAAATTTTGAGACTTTTGTGGACGTTGGCACTTTAAAATTTCAAGTTTCAACTAGCTTCTCATAGCAATTTTTGTTTTCACACTACCTCAACATAACTAAATTGTTTAGGAAGCTCTCAACGCTGTTCAGTCTTTGAAACGACAAGTTCAGGTGTCTAAGCAGTATCCCTACCGTCCGTTGGTCATTGAGCAGAAAAAGAACTAGACCTCTACGGATTTCAATCAGTTATTTTATAAGTTTATTTTTTACAATGCGTTCCTGTCCCAAGTGTAAATCGAACGAGTATAGTAATCGTTCTCTGGTCATGCTTATTAACGAATGTGGCCACCCGCTCTGTCAGAATTGTGTTGACAATATTTTTGCTCGCAACGCCAACAATTGCCCGTATCAAGGTTGCGAGAAGGTGCTTAAAAAGAACACTTTTTGGCCGCAAATGTTCGATGATCCGCAGGTTGAAAAAGAGACCTTCATTCGACGTCGTGTTATGAAGGTAGTTGCACGTTTTATCACTTCTAAATAACACTTATTTTAGATCTACAATTTGATGGAAGATGATTTCCCGACTCTCAAGGATTACAATGATTATTTGGAGCACATTGAAGAGATCATCTTTAAGCTGGTTAACAATGAAGATGTGGCACAAATTGAAGAGGAGATGCGAAGCTTCCGCGAAGAACATTCGGATTCCATTGAGCGAAATCGTCGTCGTATGAATGCAGATGATCGGTGGATCAGCGAGATGTTGGACGAAGAGGCGAAGGCTCAAGCTCGCAATGAGATGGAATACAACAATGATGTGGGTTTTTCGAACCTTTGGAGAGTAATGTCTAATTGTTTAGCTTGCAATGGATGACATCAATGTGAAGCCGCGTTCAATCATCAGCGAGTTGCGAGATTCTGACGTACCAGCTGAGATGATCTTGTATCGTGAGCGAAAGATTCAAATTGAGGCCAGTTTGCGTGAGAAAGAGGAAGAGGAGCGAAGAAAGGAATGAGCGTATTCTGGGTAATTTTTAAGTCTACAACAACTTAATTTTATTGTTGCTTGTTTAGCTCGTCAGCCTCACCAAAGCACTTCATTTGGTCCAGTTCGTATCTCTGGCAAGCCTTATCATCATGTGTTCACTCCGTTAGTCTTCAATGGACCAGTCATGCCAACAATTCATGAGTTGTCAAATTCGGGCTATCTCAACTATGTTCGCAAACCAGAACCAGGAGCTTTGGCCGCTGGATTCCGTCACGAGTTGGCATGCTATCGCGCGCTTTTCGAATCTCGTTGGGACTTGTTTCTGGTTTAAGCATGTGTTACTATCTTGGTCAGGAATAAACTTGTTATAATTTAATGTGTTGTTTATTTGTCGGGTTGTTTGCCCCAAGAGTATCGAAATTTTTGAATAGACTTGAGCTAATATGCTTTTTGTGTGAATGTTCTCAACAGAGTATTGTTCTTCACAGTTTATAAGTGAGAATAAAAGCAAAAACAAAAGCTTATTTTATCGCATTTTCTACATTTTTATTTCAGAAATGATGCATGACATCAACAGCGTTTATAATGCGTTGAATTCGTTGAACAGTGCTAACAAAGCAGAATGTGAAAACGCTTCTAAATTTCTCAGTGACTTCCAGTCGATGGTAGTTTTAAAATGTTTTATTGCTTAATATGCTTGATAACATTTTAGGAGTGTGCTTGGATCATTGCGGATCAGATTTTAAAAGAAGCTCGTTCGGCATCAGTATGCATTTTTGCAGCTCAAACTTTACGAAGAAAGATGATCCGTGATTTTCGCCAGTTAAAGCCAGAATCTTTGGTCCAGTTGCGAGAATCATTAACCCACCATTTGAGGTATTTTAAACAAACTTTTGACCATCAGTAAATTACGCTTTAGCTCCGTTGAACAAACTTTGGGTAAGGATTACCAACCTGTTGCAACCCAACTGTGCGTTGCTTTGGCCGACCTTTATTTGCAAGTACCTGAATGGAACAATTTTGTTGCTGAACTTTTAAGCAAATTTGCGGAGTTGGCACAAAAAGATTCAAAGTACTCACATGTGTTGCTCGAACTATTGAAGGTTTTTCCGGAAGAGTTGCAGAATCGTTCTTTGAGAATTGGCGACAACAGACGAAACACTGTTCAACAAGAACTTGCAGCGCAAACTGAACATGTTTTGGCGTTTTTGGTTTGTACAGTTAAGGTGATCATTTATAAAGTTGTGTTTTAGGAATACATTTGTCATGATAATTCGATTAGTGTGCAGTCAAAAGCTATTTCAACCTTCGGTTCGTGGCTCTCAAACAAACAATGCCCAAGTGAAGTTATTGCAAAGAGCAACTTTTTACACTCTGTGATTCTAGCATTGGTACGTTAAAAATGTGAGACTTAATTTAATCTCGTTATTTCAGCAGGCATCTGATTGTCCTGGCGATGTTCATTTTGCGGCAGCTTCTTCAATCTCTCAAGCGTTGAACTTTTGTACAGATCTCAATGCATGCAAGTCTTTAGCAATAACGCTTAAAGACGGAGTGATCAATTCCTTGAACGGATTTGAGAGTGCTGCAAACAATGAAGACATGAACAAGTTTGTTTTTACATTAATAACAATTTCATAGTGCTTATTATTTAGATTGACTTCTTATGGACGTGTTTATGCAGATTTGTGTACGATGTTGCTTGAGCCTATTGTCAATACGCCGGGTGAAGAATTGGGTGATTTGTCCGCACTTGAATTGCTTTTGCGCGCTGCAGACTACCACGACTATTCAGTAAGCAATATTGTATTTTGATAAAAACTAAATTTATTGTTTAGATAGCAGAACACAGTTTTGATGTGTGGTATCAACTATCTGAATCATTGTACTATCTGGATGAATACGAGTTCGAAGCAAAGAGAGAAACATTTAAGATCTTAATTCAAAAATACATCATCATTCTATACAAACATTGCCGCTTTGATCCAGACACTGAACGTCTACCGCCGGACACAGATGAGTTTATGGAATTTCGAGCTCAAGCTTGCGAGAGTATAAAAGATGTTTCATTTGTTCTCGGAACGTTGGATTTAGTCGAGAAGGTAAACTAGTAGTTAATTCCAACGTCAAACAAACTCTTTCAGATGGTTGAAGTTGTTATGACAAGTAATCGTTCATGGGATGCAATTGAATCTGGACTTTTTATCATCAGATCCGCTGCTAACAGTATTGTTAAGTAAGTTATACCACACAATGAGTAAACTCTAGTTAACCTTTTAGCTCTGATGAGACTATAACACCGAAACTTTTGGAGATTGTTTTGAGTATTCCATCTACCTCAAATTCAATCATTTTAACAACTGGCGTTGAGTTGATCGGAGAATTGTATGACTGGTTGTCGGAGCGTCCAGATCAAATAGGTATTAATTTAGAAAATGATTTCAAAATTTATTGCTTTGTTTTCAGCATTGAGTGTCAATTGGCTTCTTTCGGTGCCACTAACAGCTGAGATTTTGAAACCGTGGGCAATAAGTTTGCAAAAATTGACGTCCAAAGGCTACATTCATTTGCGTGATTATTTCGAACGAATTCATGAGGTTTTGGAAAAAATTGAGTCGTGTCAGAGTTCAGTAGCCGATTTGGAAGAAGCAGCACAAGAGATCCTCAAAGGTATGTTTTTTCATTCGGTCAATTCAAACTTTTAATCTCCCATCAAATCGGAGCGTCTCCGGGCGTTGCGGCTGTCTTTCCGCAAATTATTTTCTGTTTGCTTTGATCGAATGGGGCGGAATGAATCACTTGACTGGAACTTTTTTAGCTCTGACCAATCTGGTGAATGACCGCCCTGCGCCTGAAATTTCTCTGTTGCTTGGAGTCTTGCTCAAAAAACCGCTCGAATCTTTGGAAAAGGTGAGTTTTCTTCTAATTTATTGACTTTTCATGCGTAATGTTTGCTCTCATTGCATGCTTTTGATGATTGTCAAACATCACAAGTCATACGGTTTGATTTGAGTCATTGTTTACAGTTGTTGATTACAAGGCAACAAAGCGAATTTTACGCTGATATTTCATTGTCATCATTATTTGACTCTAATAATTTGTGCATTTTAGATATGCACCAATGCTTCGCACAATTATCAATTGGACACAAGCAATGGAAAAGAAAACGTGCATCAGTCATCGAGTCACGCCGAAAATCCTCTTACTTGGCTGGACCGTATTACTTGCATCTATCGAGTTCTCAAAACCATGGCAAGATCAATTAGCTTATCAACATGGCTTTAATGTAATAACTTTATTGCTTTGATTGCACAATCTACTTTGTTTTTAGAATGGCGCGGCTGAACTCCCAGCAGCTTGGTATGATCACAGTGTTCGTGTTTGGCACGCTTTGTCAGCTACATTTGAGCAATTCAAAAGTACTTTGCGAGTAATGGAGCATTGTTGCCGAACAACTCGATTTGTCATTCGTTCTATGGGCACTCAGTCGATTGTTTTTATTGAAGAGTTGACGTTGAAGGTTTGTTTTCTTGCTAGAAAATGCTTTAAACTTTTAAATTTAGCTGGTTAATATCTATTCTGAATACCCACATTCCTGCATTCTTTATTTGTGCAGCATAATTGTCGATGAGTACGGGTCGAATCCGTCGCTGGAAAATGGCTTGATTACTATGCTCAATGTAAGAAAAATTTTGTTAGTTTAACTACATAATTTACCTTGTTTTTAGATTCTTTCTAAACGTGCTTTTACAATTTTTACCGATCCCAAGAATGGCCCACGACATCATCCAGAGACTGTCGACGATTTGTTTCGTTTGGCTGTGCGCTTTTGTTACCGAATGCCGGCTGCATTTTTCGGACAAGAAATTGCTGAAAACTTCATCCGAGCTGCTATACACACTGTTGAATTGGATCATCCAGGTTAGTTTTTACTTTAATCATGCTGTTAATTATATTCATTTTAGATGCGAACAAATCAGTTGTTCAATTTTTAACTGAAGTCTTGTCGATTGGAAGACGCACTTTGAATTATGGAACAGTCAATGAAGTCGTCAAAAAGCATATCGTTAATCATGGCGGAGAACTTCTTTATCAATGCTTGCAGGCCTGCATTTTTACGCTTTCCGCAAATCTCCGCTACGACGTATCAAACATAATAAAATTCTTGGTTCAATTGGATCAATCGGTATGCTTAATTTTCAACCTAACATTTTAACTCAAGCTCTTTAGCACTCATATGGTTGGCTAGATGCTGCTATTTCAAGATTGCCAAAAGATTCTGGATTGAGTGCCACTACAGACCAGCTATTGAAATTCAAACAAAAGTTGTCGCAGTAAGTTCTTTTTGACTAACACACTAGATTACTTGTGATGTTTAGGTGCTCACGTACTGGAGATTACTGCCATGAAGTCACAGAACTCACGCGGCTCTACACCTAAGAACAAATTGGACATCTTCGATATATGGTTTACTGGCGATTTTTGTATGAAGTTGTGTTAAGTCATAAATTGCCATTCATATTTCTAGTTTTTCTATTTTTATTAAGTCACTACAATTAGGCCGAAACGATATAAGACTTTCACACAACGAAACTGGTTATTGCTTTTAGTTTCTTAGTTCTGTTCTTAATTTTATGCATATGATGCTATTGTTGCTTCATTACTGGTAATTATTGTTTAAGTTATTTGTTTGTTAGGGCTTTAAAATAAAGCATCCAGTCAACGTGTCGGATTTAAAAATCAACAACAGTCGAGTGTACTGTTTATACTTGTGTGTGCAACTCCGAACAACGTTTTTAAACAGCGTATTTAGTCAAATTATGTCGCAAAAGAAGCAAGAGCCAAAGGAATCTTTTTCGGAACGTACGTTTTACGTCGAACTAGCAAAATTGTCTTTTGTGTTTTAGTAAAGTCGAGATTCAATCAAGCGGGAGATTACAACTTGGCTTTAAGCTTGCAAGAACAAGAATTTAGTCAGCATTATGGTGCTAACAGGAGTGCACGTCGAACTAGCGTTGAAGATCACAAGTTGTCTAGTGAAGAGCAAGCTAAAGAAAGACAAACTGCTCTTGCCGTTCATTTAAATGAAATGAACAAAATGTGAGTTTGCAGGCCTTTAAAGTAGAATAAGCATTATCGTAATCATTTAAAGAGTGCAAGACGATGAACAACTGGCCTTAGAACTCCAGCGACAATTTGAAGAAGAGTATAGACAACAACGCGAAGCTTTGTTTAATGCGGACGCAGAACTTGCGCAACGTTTGGCTACAGAGTTTGGCTCCGACAGACTGCCCTCGGAATTGCCATCAACAAGCAACCAACAAGTGAGTTTCAATAGAATGTTATTAACAAAGGTGTTTGTTTAATTTCTAACTAATTGATTGTTTGTAAATCTGTTAATTTGTTGTTGTGTTGTTAGAGAGCAGAAGCGATAAGAGCAAACTACGAAAATGAAGACTTGGAATCATTATTTCAACCACGATCTCAACAAGCCGGTATTAGTTTGTTAATTTGTGTGCTAAAACAATTATTTCCAACTAATTAATTGCTTGCGACTTACAGAACTTCGCTTCGCTAACAATTCACTAACAACGGCGCAAAGCGCACAAATGCCTAGTTGGAGCTCAAACAATCCATTTTTGCAGGATCTCATCGATTTTCGTGAACAGAGTGGCAGTGACGCAAGGTAACAATAATAACGACGGGCTTTTAAACTTGTTCCTTTACAGAGAGCAGTCAGCAGACAAGTGAAAACCCAGACAACATAATACGTCTCCCAGTTTAATCGTTCAAAGTCTTTCACTATTGCAATACTTGATATGTCAGTAATATTTTATCAATAAAGAGATATCTAAAGAACAATCTTTGTAATTGAATTTATTTATTTACAATTAGTTAAGCACGACTCTTGGGTCTTTGGGGCATGTTCCAGTCAACGCTCAAATTTGGAAAGTTCTCAATACTCTTTGTATCCACTTCAGTTGCCTCTTCGTCCGATAAACTTTGCGGAACTTTAGTAGGCAGCGGTGTACTCGGTTTCAAAAACGGTGTGTGGGCTGAAAATGTTGTTTGAAGAATACGTTCTAAAAACTCACATTCAATTGGCCTTTCGGCATTAATATACTTGTGATAGTTTGGAGTAGCTGCCTACAATTAAAATAGACTTTTTGCAAAGATGACATTTGATACCTCGTTGCCACGTCTAATGACATATTTGAAATTGAATGGACGGACTGCTTCTACTAATTTAACATTGAACACGTCGCCTTCTATTTGTCCAATTGTGATGGATTTCTGATTTAAGAAGTTTCGCAGATCATACAACCAATCTAAGAGCACCTTTGAAACGATCACACTTTTTGATCTGTTAGAAACCATATCCAATGCTGTTTCGGGTAGTTTATTGAAAAGAATAATTAAATAGGCAGCAACGAAATACTGAGCCACGCTAATGCTCTGTCCATAAACAAGTACCTAAACAGCTTTATTTGCATTGCAATGTTCAACACAAAACTTACTTGCGATCCATCCAGGCGCGACTTGTTAAGTATTTTAAAGAACTCTACCATGTTTAAGAATAGGGTTTTCTTTTGGAGCTTTTCCCGTCTAGGAACAGGTATAAAGTAATCAAACATAGATGAAGTCTTTTCTGGCCAGTTCATTTTAATCTGCTTATTGCTAGAGCCAAAGTCGACATACTATAAATAGAACGCTAATAAAGTTTTGTGACCTAAAGTCCTTACAACTCTCCGGCGAATATGTCTAGTTTCATAGTCTTCTCCTCCGCCGTCACTCAACAAATCTTCACAGTTTCGAGAACGCATGTCTCCGATCCAAATATTAGTCAAAACTTTATAAGCAAAGAAGGGAGGCCGTACAGCGGGATCTTCGGCAATAAAGTTTGTTTCTGAGTTCTTATTCAGACGCCCTGTAGAAGCCGATCTTTTGACCATTTCGCTGATATGAGAGCTTGCTGGTCGATTATCTTGTTTGCGCCAAATCGATCGACTTCTTTGATGTTTAATGTCCAAATCTTTCTGCAGATACTTCTGTGGTGCATTCAAATCTTCATTGCTCGATGAAAGACCGGTAGCGTACAGATTCACAAACTTCTCTTCAAATCCCGCCAATGTACTGCTTTTAGGTCGCTTATTTGTCTCTTCGCTGTATTGCTGATTTGATCCAAAAATTGAACACTAAACATTCAACTTTCAAACAAGGCTGACAAAAAACACCAAACCGATTTCGAGGAGGCAAATTTCGATTCTGTTGTTTGAGGCATTTTATTAGTGGTTGGTAGGAGAACTGCGTTCGAACTGGTCGTAGAAACTAAAGAAGACGTGGAAGAATCCAAACTAATCTGTCTCAACGCATATCGTGACCAGGGCGATCGGTTGTTCTAAATGAAATCAACAAATTTTAGGACAAGAGCTGTTTGCAAAAACTAACCAACAATTGACTTCCGGTTTGAGACCGCCGAAAATGCCTAGGCGGTTGAACTGAGGAGTTAACGCCACCAATTGAAGACAGCGAGGATATTGAAGCGGACGGAGAAGAAAATGTTGAAATTGGAGGCCGCTGACTTGCGTTTTCCTGCAAATTATTCGGCGGTGTGCTAAAATTAGAAGACGAAAACTCGTCGTTTTCAGGTATTGTTAACTCAAGTGAGGATTGATTAGAAGTTGGCATTGCTTGGTTACGCATTCTAAATTGACGTAGTTATTACGGGAACTGGACGTTATTCGCAAATTAATTATGTACTTTGGAAAAACACTCGAATATTTGTACTCAATTGCGTCAAATTGCTAAACAGGTCGTAAGCCTAATTACGTCCATCGTGGTTTGAGTTATATTTTGTCCGTGGCAGTTTCCAGCAACAAATTTGAAAAGTATAGAAGAAAGAGTTGTCAGTAAATAAAGTAAAGACGTGCAGAAATTAAAATTCCAAGCTAACTAAGCAATTGTTCGTCATACATGTAAACATGTCCACACAAAAAAGTCCAATTAAGTCCAGTCAAAAGTTTCGGATTTAGCAGAAACAGACACATGAAAGAGGTAATTCTACCGATAATCCCGTTCAAAGCGAGCAAACAAATTTGGGCTAATTACTCAAATCGGTCCATATTAAGCGCCCACTCCTGCCAAAGACACAAAACGGCCACTACCAACCCATAATTTTGCCGAAGCTACAATCTCAAATGCCAAATAATTATAACTTTTAATCTTCTTGGTCATCCGACCTATAACAAAAACCACACAACATAATAATTAGAACTTTATCGAATTAAAAGGCAAATCACAAAATTGATATGTTCGGATAGGACTTTTGGGGAATATTAATACGTAATTGAGCAACAAGTAATACCCGAGGCGATGAGTTTTAGCCACTGTTTTCAAAGCTAAGGGCCGTCATCCTGTCTATAATTGACTGGTCTGCGTTCTTGCACTTCTTATAAGCGAGCTTTGCAATTGGACGAGCCTGAAACAACAACAGTTAAAAACATTAGCAGCAATCAACTTACGTTTTTGTCAATTTGACCATTAAAGTTAGACAACGTTTCCAAAAAGTAAATGCTTATCAGTGGATTTCGATCTGGCTCTTTTTGAATTGCAAGCGATAGACGCTCGAACAATGCGTTTAAAGATGGCTCAACGTCTATCGTTGATCCTGATTGATTTACCGACCACAAAAATTGACTGTTGGCTGTTGACTTGGAGTTTAAATTTTTCAGTGTGTACAAAAAACGTAGACATGCAAATAGAGCTTCAACGTGATCCGAATTTGTTAAACTTGGCCATTCATAACTAAAACATCACATCTACAAGTCGTCATAATTTAAAGCAGACCTTTGAATAGAGTCAAACAAGTTGTTGTAAACCGGAAGGCAGTTTTTGTCTTCAAATGTGGGTACTGTTAGAAGGAAAGCAAGGAATTGAGACAGTAGTGGAACAAAATGATTGTCCGATTTGCCTCCATGCAAGAAAACTTGCAATTCTTGTTGGCAGACATCCAAAAACGAGTCCACCTAAAATTATTCTTTATCGAGATGGCTTAAAATTTGCAACTAGCTTGAAGAAACGCCATTCCAGCTAACGCCAACTCCGCAGACTGTATAAACAGCTGAATTCTAGTAGACGGATCGGGTAGAGATGGAATAGTTATGTACGCATTTGCAACACATGCTTGAACGAATGCTGATCGTGCAGACGAGAAACGAGCAGAACGAACAACAAATAAAGACAATTCAAGAATTCTTCCGGTTATATACTGAAAGTTGTTGCTAGTGCTTACTAATTAAGCAAATTAGACTTACACGCTGACATTCGTCTAAACTTAAAAGTGCTGCCCTTGCAGCAACAAAGAAAGAAAGATTTTGTTCGGGAACTTCTTGTAAGTCAAAACGGTCTAATGCTCGACAAATCAATTGCTCCGAGCTTGCAACTTTCTCACTTGCCGAATGTATATTCAAAACGTCATGAACACACTTGCACATGTCAACAATCTAAAATAACTGTTGTTGTTGAACTTTAAGCAGCCGAATAACCTGGTAGGCCAAAGTTGTGTCGTTTAATGCCGCTGCTGGGTGTTTAGAGACAATACCGCTCAATATGACAGTACTTAGCTGACATGCCGAGTCTCGATCCGTAAACAACTGAAAGAACCGAGGGAAAACTTCAGCATCAACGAGTTCGGCAACATTTTTGACTGAACGAACAATTCTGCTGGCCATTGAAGCCAAAACGTCCAAGTACTGTTCAAATCTCTAAATTTCAAAAATTACTTATATTCGATTGCTAAATTGTCGACATACCCGCTCTGGCGTAAGTCGTTCAACAACTGTATCGAGAATAAAATGTACATGATCAATTCCGAAATAACGAGCAGCAAATTCGGCCCAAACCTCACAACAAGACAGAAATGATTTCAAGTTTGTCATCGTTTTTATCGACTTCCACACAGCTTTTAAAATGATGCGTCGGTTTTGTTCGAAAATTGTGACTGATTTGTTGAGAAGTGCTTCGCCAAAAGAGCAAATTTCTTTGCTGGAATTGTAACTCATTTAAATCTCTAAAGCATTTAAAGCTTACCAGTTAATGTGCTCGCTTGAAGTTAAAATCTAGACAAGTAACAATTGTTTAAAGCCGTTGAAATGTAAACAAACCTTGCAAGCAGCCAATGAGTGCTCAGCCAAATAAAGAGGTGGAAGCGCATTAAACATGGACTTTAGCATAAATGGCCTTTTGTCTTGAAGTTTACAATACTCCCAAAGAGGTAACAGATCGTCGAACGTCATCGCGCCATATGCTACGCACTAAACAATCAATATTTACTAGGTTGTAAAAAAAGCTTAAATCAACCTGTATAACGTACTCCAACGCAGGCCAAAGCAGCACCATTGGTTGTTGTTGAAAGTTTTGTATCCAGTCATTTATGCACTTCCAGTGCTGCATTAAATAGCATTCATTGTGGTATCTTTTCAAATCAAAACTTACTGGAGCTCTGTTGTCTGGCATTAAACGCATTGAAATCCTACAGATATAACAACGAGCATATGCAGAAGTTAGTGGGTGTTGTAGAGAACAAGCCAGCACGCACAAACGCATTAGGTTATCGCTAATTGCAGAATTGTCCATAAACTTCCTAAAAGTTAATTGATTACAAAGTTACGTGAATGCAAAGAATTGCATACATGCAAGGCATTAAACACGCTCCAACTGAAAGTTGACACTTAATATTCAAATAGATTATTAGAATAGTTACCATATATTCTTTGAACAACGTCGTTGATTTCAGATACTTTCCCAAACCAGTTACGTGCCGTGATTCTTGTCTTTTCTAATATATCAGTTGTCGAGAATTGTGACGGCAGTGGATCCAACCCATTTTTTATTCTTTCCTCATTTGCTTTGCTGCGCAGCCGATCAAAAACCAAGCGGCCAAAGGTTTCCAAAAAGTCTGTGACTAGAACAAACTTTTGTGGATAAAAACGCGGTGATTGTGGACTTGATAAAAGAGCAGAAACTTCTCGACATAACTGAAAACGCACTTTCAAATACAGTTTACAGATAAATGCTAACCTTTATGCATTCAAGTCGACGCTCTTCTTCCCACAATTGATGCAGAACTCTCGACAATTCATTTAGACGTCGTTTGTAATCTTCTTCGGCCAGATCGTGAAAAACTCCAATCGAAGCAGCCTGTTCATTTGGTCTAAACATTTCAGTAGACTTTCAATTAAACTTTTAAACTTGCCTCTTTTTCCGAACGTGTTTAGTTGTTGTTGTTTTTAGAAATGATGTTTCCAAACATAACAAATCTTTGCTGTGAAATTCGTCTAATATTTGCAATCGATAATCTCGCCAAGGCTTGAAACCAATAAATTCGGGATCTTCGTCTTTTTGATCAACGCTTAGGTTTTCCAACAAAGTGTTGCTCAAAGGACCATCAGTAAGTGAATTTGAAACTTTGGGCTTTTCGTTGGATGCTAAAACAATTGGTTCAAGTTTCTGCGTGTCGTGAACACCCAAAGGATCTGCAAAGTCTGCGAAATCATCAACCGATTGGACTTCATTGATTATAGTTTGTGTTTTTAGCGCAGATTTGGTTCTTGGAGCAAGTGGATGGTCTAATACAGAAAGAGATTCGGGAACATATGAAGATTGCCATAGAGCGCCACGGCTGTTGGGCATATCCACAAATAAATAAAATAAATAATTTAGTTCTTATCCATTTAAAATTGTGACGAAAGGCCACATAAAAAACTGGAAACTTTTCGTGCCGAACAAGGTTCTCTGAAATTTGCTGAACACCGATGACTTTGTCAAACATTTCAGTCGTATGAGACAACTTTTAAACAACACATTTATTTAATCACAATACTTAACACCAACAACCAGCCAATTAACGTCGGTACCGATAACGTTTGAAGAAAAACCATAACTGAAAAACGGAATTTGAAAACTGACATTTGTAGCCAGCTTTGTGGTGTGCTTCCCATTCTCGATTGACAATTTTAAATGCAATATCCTCGTATGGTGGTCCGGCGTGAAAACGAAGAATTGCAAAGTCCGGATCATTTGGGCATTCGCTGAGTGTGAAGCGCGGGGTCTTGGTTATGTCAAGCAAGTCCGGATAGAAAATCTAAACGTAAAGTTGATTTAGGTTTGATTGTCTTTTTACTTACGTTGAAGCGATAACCTTGGACGATTTTTGGAGGCCTAAATTTAAAAATTAGTTAAGTAAAAACACTTTAAAACTTACGGATTATCTAAAATATGCATTCAGTGGTGTTCATTAATTTAAAGGTCCAGTCTTTTATTTTGGCATTTAAAGCGAAACAAGTTATACAAGTATTTCAATTCAAATGCCAAAATTAAAACCGGACCTTCAAAACTCAATATAAATACAAATCCTTAAGTCAACGTACCTTCTGAAAATAAACGTTATAAGAATGCGAGTAAAATCTAATTTCAAACCTGTATAGTGTGTCTGGTTGTATTTGTTCTAAAGCAACAATGTTAAAGTTAGAACTCTTTTAAGCACTTACCCAATCGAAACCGGTGTGAACGCGATTGAAGTACTTTGGTTTTTGTGGTCTATACTTGTCAGTCCAGAGCATCTTTTGTTGTCCGAGATCTTCCTCAACAGAAAACGTCGCCTCGTCTCCACCCATGCCCATTTTAGGCGATTTCCATCATTCTTGTTTCATTTGCAGAAAATGAAGACTCCAATGGCTTTCCTTTGTTGGCGCGCAAATCCTTGAGTTTCTTTGCATCATCTTTTTCGTCCAAAACATCAATTCCGGGCATAGTTCTTAACTCGTTCAAATACTTTGGACTGTAGCCACCGGCATTGTACATTTCAACAACAAAGCGATTCAATTGGCCTTCAGTCAGCTGAGTCCATTTTTGTTCTTTCTGCTCATCCTCCAAAGCTTCCAATTCCGACAAAGTAAAAGGCAACGGTCTGGACATATCGTAAGCTTCAATAGTGTCGAAATCCTCTTTCTAAAAACAGTTATTGTTTCACATTGAAATTAAACATATAGCAGCTTACGTTCAAAGCTGATTCGACGACTGGCTTGACATCCATTCCGACATCCATGTCATCTAACGTTGAAGAATCTTTTCTTGAACTTGACGGCGCACCTATGTTGTGTTCTTTTTCGTGTTTTTCAGTTGCTTTCTTCTGCTCGGCTCGAATTTGCTCAAGACGCATTTTCATCTTTTTTGAGTGCAACTCTTTCAGTCGGGCTCTGGCCATTTTTGGATGCAACAAATCGAGCACTTCTTCCCAAAAACTGACGTCAATTCCACGTGAACGGCTCTTGATTTGATTGACAATGTCCTTCTCCATGTCTTTCAATTCAGCAAATGACTTTTTCTAAACAGTAAAGTTTAAGTAGCAAGTTGTGAACGTCAAGATTTAAATCCTACCTCAAATTTTGATAAAACTTCAGTCATAACACTTGAATGAATGTTCTCCTCCGGACGATCGTTTTTCAACTTCTTCAGCTCAGCTTTCACCAACGTTGTGATATCGTCCCAAAATTCTTGATTCTTGCCTTTAAACAGTAAGCGACTGACCTGAAAGTGTTTTTGTTTGTTTTGCTGCTAATTTTAAACACTTACTTTAATATCTTCCAATAGGTCTTCAAGCTGGCCAGAATCCAAATTCTTGATGTAATTTGTCGACTGTTCCAATTCGAAATCTTCATATTGATCGCGAGTTTTGCTTTCGGACGGTTCGCCGTAAGCAATGTAGCGCATTAACAAGTCAATTGGCATGGGACGGTTTTCTTTTATTCGAATCTTCGAACGCATTTCGGCTTGATTCAAATGAAAAGCGTTTTCAACTCGCTTCCAGTCTGCATTTTGCCGCTTTTCCTCATCTCTTGCAATCATTTCAAGGTCTTCGCGAGCTGCTTGTCGAGCATCACGTTCTCGTTTTAGTTTGTCCATTTCTTCCAAGTTTCTGTGGATTTTGTCTCGATTCCTAAACAGCAATGTTAAAGTGATTTTAAGCATCGACTAAATAAGTTACAGTTGCTCAATTCTCTTCCGCGAAAGGCTATCTTTGCCCTCCACTTTCAGTTTTTTGCCCCAAACAAAAGACGCAGTTAGTGTAGGATCATTGAAGGGATTGTCCATGTCGGAGTAGGGAATATTTTGCGGTAACACAGGCTTGACATCCCGTTCATAATCAGACTAAATGCAGGAATGAACTTTATAATGATTTAAATTAACTTACATCTCGCTTGTGTTTCTTCTCCTTTTTATGCTTCTTATGCTTACGATCTTTGGAGCGTGATCGAGAATGTGAACGAGATCGCGAACGTGAGTGTCGGTGCTTGCCCATTGTTGGAAAGGATGCTAAATTTAAAAAATCTAAATGTTTCAACAAGATGCTTACGAAACACGCGAAGTTCACATCGATTTTATGCGATGTGACAGATTTTCTCAACGTTTTTGTAACTTTTGATCGTTTTATTCTTGTTGGCATGATCAGTGATGGCAATTAATAGGCTCGATGAAAAGCTCAAAAGTGTGGATCCAAAGTTCAGTGTTGTTCAAAAACAGGTTGCTTTTAGTGCCAACATCGAATTGAAACTTTGAAATTTTAGTTAAAAAGGCAACATCTTCAACCTTTTAATGATAAAAGAGACGTGGATGCTCATGTAAATGCTACTATCGAAAAAATATCTCATGAACTTGAACGAAACTATGTTTGGCCACTTGTTTTGGCCTTATTCTTGCTTCTGCAATCTGTTATTTCAAGTGGATCTTATTCGGGAGCCAGAGAAAGACCAACTTTTGGAGACTATGAAGTAATCTTTTGTGCTAAAAGTTTATATTTGCAACCTTGACTTTTATAGTTTAAGATCGCATAAGTATTTTAGGCTCAACGACATTGGATGGAGATTACAGTTAACTTGAATATAAATGAATGGTAATTGTTACCTTGTTGCACTGTAATTATCTAAACAAACCTTAGGTATTTCAACACATCTCAAAACAATTTAACTTACTGGGGACTCGATTATCCGCCCTTGACGGCATATCACAGTTTTGTGTTTGGGAAAATGTATGCTTGATTACTGTAGACACTATCAGAGTCATTATAATCAAATGTTTAGCGCTGAATTCGTAAATCCTGACTGGGTCGCTTTATACAATTCACGCGGATTTGAATCTTCAACTCACAAATTATTCATGCGGTTGTCAGTAATTGTGACCATGCTGTTGTTGTACGCTCCCGCCAGCTTAAGTGTCTACAAGTTCTGGTACGCAGACAAGAAGAAAGCAAACAAGCCGGTAACGTTGAATATAATTAAGAGTTTTTAAATGCAAGTTTAGTTTGCTCTGATTTTTTCGATGCTATGTTTTCCCGGCTTGTTGTACGTTGACAACGGACATTTCCAGTGAGTTTGAATAATGTCCACACTGAATGAGATTTTAAAACTTCAGATATAATCACATTCCATTGGCATTCGTTTTATTAGCTTTCAAGTTCTTGTGCACCGGTCAGCAATTTGCTGGGTCAATTTTGTTCGTGTTGGCTTTAAGCTTCAAACAAATGTCCTTATACTACGCGCTGCCAGTATTTGTGTTCTTGCTCTTTAAAAGCTTTACAAAAGGCTTCATCAACGGGTAAGTGCATAAGGAGTTTACTTTAACAGATTGAAAGTTTAGATGTGTAAATATTGTTAAATTAGGCGTCGTTGTCACTTTGTCATTTGGAGTAATATGGCTTCCCTTTTTAAATCCAACTCAACTGCCACAAGTATTGCATCGTGTCTTTCCAATTGCTCGTGGGTTGTTTGAAGACAAGGTCTGTTTGTGTTTAAAATGTACATATTTATCAACTATTTCAAGGTTGCAACATTTTGGTGTGCCGTCTCGCCTATCTATAAATTCCACTTTCTTCCTATTGAATACATGGTTAAAATTAGGTGAATTTTAAAGACGTGTGCTTCGAATAACTCCAATTTATTTAGCTCACTAATTGTGTTACTTGCTTGCGTTCCAACATTATTGTTACTTGCGAGACGACCTAACGAGAAAAACTTTGCTTACAGTTTATTTCTCTGTTCAATGGCGTTTTTCTTATTTTCAGTTCAAGTTCACGAAAAAACAATATTGTTTGTTAATTTGTAAGTTTTTAAAAGTAAACTTCAAAAGTAATATTATTAACATTAGACCTGCTTTGTTGTTGCTTGGCGATCATGCGGAATTAATGACGACGTTTTTGTTCACTTCACTGTTCAGGTACCTCCACTTAAACAGTAAAGCATATACAAATGTATTTTTAGCATGTTACAATTATGTGTTGAAGACAAGTTGGCTCAAATATATCCTCTGTTTGTGGCTTATTACTTGATTCTTTTGTTCAAGCTGGTTTCAAACGAGAAATTAATGTCGAAGCTTTTCCACGCTACAAACATTTTGATAACATCAACTTTGGTGTTTATGCACCTCTTCGTTAAACCGCCAGAACGTTTGCCTCATTTGTTTACACTGCTGATTGCTGAATATTCATTTGTTGTGTTTAGCGCAACATTTGCGTATGTTTATTATAGCAATTTAATGTCAAATTGGGCTTCGTTCTTCTCGACTAAAAAGAAAATGAATTAGAATGCGTTAACTTATTCTTGCTTGTTAGTGTTGATTGTTGGAGTTGTTAATTTATTAAGTTATTGTTGAATAAATACAAGATTGCAACAAATTGGATTACTGTGCAATGTTTGCGCCTTTCCGGTTGCTTCCGTCCGCTGTTATGAGCTCAGTCTGCAATTGTCTTGGTCAATTAGCCATTGTCTACAGCGCCCCCGGCGCTCAGACATCGAACTGAACCGTAGGACTTGTGTTTGCTTCAGGGGCAAAGACGAGCGCTCATCGAATGCAGAAGACAATTAATTGCGGGAACGAGAACACCTCGACACTGTTGTCATTACAACAAACGATGGCGCATGATAGGGCACTGTTGCGTTTGTATCCGAGCGCTTATGATGAAGTGGATGCCAACGATGGCGTGATCTTGACGGGCCGTGGATCCGGATTTACGTTGGCGGTCATCTTAGCGCCTATTCGTGCTCACGAAAGCCAGCACTCAACGGAGGAAGTGCCTTTTGCGCCAGCGGCTACAATCACAAAACACTTGTGGTTTTGTCTCTATTCACCGAACCGCCGACGTTCGTTATGCTAATGAATTAATTAATGTGCTCTGACAAGGCTGGACTTTCCTCTCCGACTTGGCTGCTTCCAGTCCGTCACATTCAAATAGTTTGGGTTTGCGTCGACCTGTCATCTCTTTTACGTTAATGTTGTGGTGGTTTCTCATTTCATCCGGCATCTTGGTGAACAACACATTTGCTGTGAGGTATCCAAACGAAGTTGTTGACACACCTTATGTCACCTGTGAGCCAGACCGAATTGTCATCAAAGTGAGTTTAATCAGCTGCTTTAACAAGCTCTGGGGGATTTAGGTGCGAACGAGTACGGCGAATCCATCAAGCATATATGCAGAAGACTTCAATCACTCGCCGAACTGTTTTGTTAAAAGCGAGAACACTATTGTTCTTAGGCACGGCGAATGTGGAATGAGCAATGAAAACATGGTTAGTTTAAAAAGAATTGATATTTACTTCCAGTATTTAAGGACAATCCCAGCGGAATAATGTACCGGATTTGCATTGCTGTCCAGATACATCCATTATTCGTCACAGACTCTGATAGGTCTTATTGTGCGCAATGCGTCTACATGGACAACAGTGTTGTTGACAATTTAGAACAGAACATTGCCATCAGGTGTGATTCCATCTCAAGTGTTTCCTCAAATCAATAATTTTTAAGTGAAATCGCTCCAAGCGAGTTAGAGCCTCAATTTGATGAAGTGTCGAGTCCACAATGTTCATATTCAATAAGAAAAGGTATAAAAGTGCATCAGATTAGTTCTCAAACTTTGCTTTTCAGGTTCATATAGGCGAGTTTAATAACTTTTATTCAAATGCACTAATCATTATGATCGGATCTGATTTAATCATTTTAGCGGACCTGAAATACACTCAGCCATTGTTGGGGAGACTGTAATTAACTTTTAAGTTCCATAATTTAGAAACAATGTTTAGGTTTTTCATGTTTGGGCGTGCAACAACGGTACTTTACTTATCTGCACCTTTTGACACTTAGTTTGAAATTTCAGCAAACATCGGCATTCTTGTCCAAAACTGTCACGTCGAAGATCTAGGAGGCAAGATTGAAAATTGGCTAGTCTATTTTTATCGATATAGATCTTTTAAATCTTTAATTGATGGGATAGGCGATTTTTTGCTTTACAAAACACGTTTGACAGCTTTAATTATTCTTTTTAGTTATTCGAATAATGCCAAAAGAGCCCAATCTGAACAAATACTTTATTACATGTTTTCACTAAAACAACAATAATGGATGTGCGATCTGTCCTTAAAGAGAAGCGTCTTCTTTGTCTTCCATGTCAGCTTCGTCTAAACAAATCAATATTATTATAAGAACTAGCATAAAAACTCACTTGACTGAACAGCAATGTCTAATTGTTTCTTGAGTTGCGTAGTTCAAATCTGCAACCTCAGACAATGACAACTTTGAAGTAATTTGCTCTAAAAGCTCGGCGATATGTGGCTGAATGTTTCGATCGTCAGTAGGCAAAGATGAAGACTGTTCTTTGTAAACACTCGGTGACAATTTGCGTTTCTTCGAACCAATGTCTTTCTTCGGCTCCAGGATAGATTCAAAGGCGTCCGTTGCAGCATCTGCCTCTTCCAAAATCCATGTATTGACTTCTGACAACTCTTTTTCCTAAAAAAGAACTTAATTACTTGAAAAGGCTTTAAAACAACTTACTTTTGTTTCTCAAAAAAACTGCGTTTCTCCAACACTTCACAAATGCGATTGAAAACGACTTCACGTCCACTTGGAATCATTTTTGCTCTTTCATAGACTTTGACATTGTAAGAACAAGTTTGTATTCCTGGTTCTTGATCGAATTTAAGTGTGGCGTTTGCTTCACCAATCAAGCACTCAATGCCATAAACCGCGTCTTCTAAAAGTTTAATAAGTTGTTGAAAAACATTGCTAAAGATTACCCGCATTCTCAAATCCAACTCTTTGTGCACCCGTTTGTCCGGGCGCTCGGGGGGGGCCGGTACCCATTGAACTGTTCGTGAAGCTCATTTGATTCTGTGTCATAAGGTGTAATGATGTAGTTGACAAAATTGTGACCAGTATAGAAACAGCGTGGAAACGCGGGTCGCAAAAACTAAAAACATATTTAAAAGTCAACTAAATAAAGACTCACCTTTGAGTACTCATCAAAATTATTGAAAGCAATACCGTTGAATTGTGGACGACTTCCATGAACAATAGCTTCTTTGTTAATACCGTGTCTAGGATTTCTACCGCTGTGAACAAAAACAGTGCTACCTTCAGAGATTCCATGTTCACGTAAAGCCTTTTTGCCATCATCAGATTCTGATCTACTAGCCAAAACATTCTCATTGAACACGTAATAGATGTCACCAGTAATGAGCGGTCTAATTTTGTCGCAAAAAGTTCGCCATTTGACCCATAACTTTTCCTGAACAACAATGTCGGCAACAGCTGAAACAAACTAAAATTCAAATCATTGCAAATTCTATAAAGTTCAGGAACTTACAGCAACGAAACGTACTGTGATATTCACTTTAGGCTCTTTTGTCATTATTCGAATAGCTAAAAGAACAATTAAAACTGTCAAAAGTGTAAAGCGAAAAAGTTGATAAAGCAACAAATCGCCTATCCCATCAATTAAAGATTTAAAAGATCTATATCGATAAAAATAGACTAGCCAATTTTCAATCTTACATCGCAGGCAACAAAATTCTAATAATTGACCAGAACGGGTATTTCCTTTGCGTTAAAAGCTAATCAACTTAATCGTTTGTAGTTGCGGAGTGGATCAGTATTTGTTTAAAACTCCGAAGTATGCAGACGATCTTCAAACAGCGTTTCTTGTAAATTCGTTTAACTGTACACTTTCAAACTTGTTTATTGCAGGAATCAAATGTTTTTAAATTTGTTGACAAATCAATGACTCGTTTCCGCTGTCAAATAAGGTTGTGTGTAAAAAATAGAGGACACGGTTGTGAACAAGTTACAGTCAGTTACAATTATCAATTACTTTGAATTACGTTGCTTTGCGTTTAGCCACCAGTTGCTTGTCCCAGTGTTGACGACCCAGATGGACCGTTTCCGAATGGAGTTGAAGACATCAGTGATCGTTCAAAAACAGCCGAAGCTCCAGTTGATCCTATTTCTCCACCTCCGTTGGCCGCAGGCGCTCCAATTCACCGAGGCCGGCATCCAACTACCACAAATAGCCCATCTAATTCACGGACACAATACGGCTTAAGCAGTGCACATTCAGTTGGACGTCAAAATCAACAACAAACTAACAGAATTTCGGATGACGACTTGCAAGTTTCAACATTTGTTTTAAATTTTTTCAAAACACATTTTATTCTGCTGTTTAGGAGCAAAACAAGAAAACGCCGATCACCAATGTTGTCAGCTAAAGGATCACTTCTACTCAATCGACCTCGACGGGCAATTTCTATCGGGCCACAAACAAGCGACTCTGAATTGCCTGAACTGGATGTGATTGGATTGATCCGAGTGTTAGATGTGAGTTCCGTTAAACAAAACTTCCGTTAATTAAAATGATTAATTGAATGGTTTATAATTCAAAAGTTTAGAACCCCGACGACTTGGACTACTTTGATCAACGGAAGTCCACAGCAAACGCCAAAGAGTTGACTGAAGAGGAACGAAAATGCTTACCTACACGCCTTTACTGGTCTTTAATTGGCGCCGTTCTTTTGTCATTTGCTGCGTTGTTGGCTGCTGCATCTTTTATTGGAATGCAAAGAATGCTGTTGTCTCGAAATCATCAAGTCTACGCAAAAAGATGGGCCCGTTGAAGGAAGGTGCTCAAAAATAGCCAAATTAAATAGGGGTTGCAAATGCCGTTTCGTTTACGCAATAACTTTCTCCAGTTGTCTTTCTGGGAGTTGAAAATGCTAATTGTGTATTAATTAATATTTAAGTGTGCTGAAGATGCCATGTTAATTTGTAATGAAAGAGCTTTATTTGTGTGTTAAACGCAGCCTTTAATATTGAATAAACCGATTGTTTGCATTCAACTTGATCTCAATACACCTAGTACCAACTTTTGCACAAAGTCATGCATACCCGATTTGTTCTGCTGCAAGAAATTTGCTTTCAACAATAAGCGGACAAGACCGCATTCTCACCTGATTTACACGCAAATTTTACGCTTTTCGGCCAAACAACAATAACGCAGCACGCCGAATTCACTGAACCCTGACTTGTATTTAAAAGTCGGCGAAAGCCGAAAGAAGTACTGAAAGTACTATTTGTTTGTTCGGACAACTTTATGCATTTTTCTGTTTGCGACTTTGAAAACAAAATTAAAGGTGCTTGTGGGTGAGGAGTTCTCGTTTCATCACAACACTGTTGCAAAAGCGTACTTCTCTTAATTACTACACAAGGATTAGACCGTTGCTTCGATGAGTTGGACACTTGGAAGGTAATTGGGCGACGAGCAGAAAAGGCCAAACAAATGTGCCCAAAAGCGGGATTACCTTGGTCGTCTGGGATTAAAAATTCATTTATTAGTTTGAACAAATGGTCCGGCTCATTGTGCAAAGTTTATTCGTGGAGTTGCACGCGCTTAATTGTTTATTTTCTAAGCAAACTTGGAAGCGCTCGACTTAGTGGACTTTTCAGGACTGAAGCGAAAAATCTGTGTTTATTTAGTCTAGAAAGCGTTTAGCGACTTTATTCAATTAAGTTTCATCTTTTTAATTAATGTTTATGCTTCAAGTTCTGCAGTTCATTATTTATTTTACAAAAGCAAATTGATCGAAACGCAACACAAGTTGAACAGAAATGGGAGTGTTTCAGATTGCAGATTAAACAGACTGGCTGCATGCGTCGAAGTCGAAGTTTCCATGGTTTTGTTTTTTGCTCGTTTTTTCAATATGCTTTGGTTTTGAACTTTGCTGCATGCGCATGTTGGAATCCAAACGATTAAAATTCAGTCCCGTTCGACAAGTCCATAATTTTCGCATTATTGTTTCTGTGCTAATGTGTTTTGGCTTGTGGTGGCCTCGCATCAAAGGGGCCGGCAGGTTCGCTCTAGACTTTTAAATTTTTAATGTTCGACAGCTTTCCGTTGTGTTTCGCCCACCACGCGTACGACTCCATGTTAACAAATCCTCCCGTCGAGTTTGATGAGCAATCGCCATTAAACTGTGTGAACTTTCGACAAAATGTCTCGTTTACGCAATTCCCTTTGATTGTTGCCATTTGATTGTTTGCCATTTGATTCGGTTAGTGTATCTTCACAGCGCCAACGCACTTTGATAACGTAAACAAAATTTACGTACCTAATAAAATTCCTTGTATGCTTGCCAACACGTAATAACAGCCATTTTAATGTCGTTTCTTCGGTGCGTTAACGAGTGTCTGAAATGCTCATGCAGTTTTTGCTCAACAGAAATTGGGTGAAATCTCTTTTGTCAATAAACAAAAAACAAGTTCTGCGTTCAAGAGCATTGCCAACCAGCGTGTTTTGAAGGCAGGTTGATTGCGAAGTTTCCCAACATTTATGCGGCGTTCTCATTAGTTGTTTTTTAGCACAAGCGGCCATTTTGTGACAAATCCGAAAAGAGGTTTATGAGCGCATTTGTTAGAACAATGTCAGTTCGGTTTTTGTGTAACCGCGTGAAACAAGTTTCCTCCTTCAAAAGAACAGGTTGCTCCTCCGTTTTAGGATCGTCTCTACAGCGGCTTTCGCTTATCCACTCTAATTGTGCAATTATTCGTCTTTCCTACAGTCTTTTCTCGGTTGCGAAGGCGTTTACGGAACGTCCGACTTGGATTTGGCTCTATGGTCGTCGTCTGGAACCCGAGTCCGTCTGAGCGGTTTATTTATTGCTTTCGTCACTCTCACAAAACAGCATAATTTCACAATTGTTTGTTTCGGTTAATAAGAGTCTTAATTAGCGTTTGCAAATTTCTGTTTGAGTTTGGCGTAAACTCGCATTCCTCCTATCGCATTCCTCGTATCACAATTTTATCAATTCCTATAAACGAATCTTATCACACACTTTCCGGCCTCATAAACAAATTCTCTGCGTTGGCAGAATTTCCGAAAATTGGAGTTCTCAAATTCAGTGGCTATACTACGCGTTCAACTTGATCGTTCTGAACTTGGAGCATCGACGCATTCCATTGTTTGCCTTAAACGTGTGCGCAACTTTCACACATTCACCCGATACCCTCTAATGGAAAGAAACGACTGCGCGTAAAAAGCCGTCAGTTATTTTTGATGAAAATCGGTACAAATATTCGGTTAACTGTTTACTTCACTCAACAAGCAACTCCATACAAAAGATCGGTTCATTCTTTTTAACATTTCAACAGATCTTTGGCAATCATTGCGTTCTAAGCGGCAATTAAACCGTTTTGAAGATGAGGCGGCGAGCAAAAGGTGAGTTAGTTCATAAACCGGTCTTTTGCATCGACGAAAAGTTTGCACCGTTGCGCCGAAACTTGTTGATTCAAGCGGTCGTTGTTTTTTGGAGATGAAGCGCGTGAAGTTTTGAGAACAGTTACCTGAAGTCTCCCCCTCATAGATGGCTCTCAATGACGGATGAGACGAGTCGCGATGCAATTCTTGTAATTTATGCAACCAATTGTTTCGCTCTGGTTTTTTATTGGGCACCCAATTAGCTCTAATTTGTGCGTTCGAAACCACTAATTTTTGTGGTGAATTAGTGCGGCAAGAATTCCAAACACTGAATTAATCAGCAAAACAGTTGTCGTCTTTCTTTAGAACTCCGACCTTGTTGCTTTTGCATCTGCTCCCACGCCCTATTGTTCCGCGCATCCGAACTCTTTTAAATCACTACCTTTACACAATGGGCCTACTTGTTACGGAACGCTTTGTAAGTTGTGCAGATCATTCAACTTGATCGCCACTTCTGTTTATGGCGCGTGAACTAGCAAGTGTTTCTAAGCGTCCAGTTTTGTTTTTTGCATAAAAAGTGGTTAATCTGTGTACCGTTTTAAACCTTTAAATGTAAGTGTTTTTTCGATTAACGCCCGTCTCTGTTCGCGATGTTTGACTTTTGCCGAGTGTACCGCTGCGTGACACCAACATAATAGATGTAAATTCGCAGGTTTTAGCATTTTTTAAAAATCAAATTCAATTTATGTGGCAGCCATCTCAGTCGCCACCGTCAAATTATTGAAGTGTTAGTTAACATCAGTTTGCGTTCAAAGTTCTGTTTTGGAAGACAAATTATGAGAACAGCGCATGACAAAACCTATAGTCAGATCCAACTCTTGGAATATCAATCTACTCAAACGACGAATGTCTCAAGTAAGGCTTTGAACTAATTGCCAAGTTTCTTAATCTGTTTCAGGTGCCGTATGCAATTATAAAGCAATTAAAGCGCGGAGATAGCCAAATTTTGCGGTCAAGCAGCGGCTTTGGGTTAGGTCGCCGAATAGGATCTCTTGTTGTTACGGCGTTTCTACTTTTTTGTATATACTGCACCTACAAATGGGGGACGAACGAGTTGAACAACACCACAATCATTATAATAACACCTACACATAAAAGACCCGAAAGATTTGCAGATATGACGAGGTGAAATAGCAACTCAAACAATTTAACAATTTAACTTGTTTATTTCAGATTCAGTCAAACTTTAATGCACATTAAAAATATTCACTGGATTGTGATTGAAGACGCCAATGCAACAGTGCCTGCAGTTGAACGCATCCTCCAACGATCTCGCATTCCCTACACATATTTCTACACCACGACAAAACCTGGATTTCCAAGTAAGTTGCCTGATGTTTCGTTGAAACTTTTTGTACAAAGAAGATTAACGCACAAGTATTTAATATTTTAATCGCTATTCCCTGAATTTAGGAAGGGGATGGACTCATAGAAATATGGGGCTTGAATACATTAGAAAGAACTATCGAAGCTACAGGCGAAATGCAGTTGTGTACTTTGCTGATGACGACAACAGCTACGACATAAGATTGTTTGACCGCTACATTCGGAATGTGAAAACTATTGGAATCTGGGCTGTTGGGTTAGCAGGAGGAGCTCTGGTTGAAGCGCCGCATGTAGAAAACGGAACAATAACGTACGTAATTAACAAGCTGTTCAATACTTAGTTCAATTCTTTAGAAAATGGGACGTAATTTATGCACCTTCTCGGAGATTTGCAACAGATATGGCTGGTTTTGCAGTAAATTTAAATCTAGTGCTGAACACAAAGTAAGTTTATTGAGAACACTTAAATAACATCTTTTCGATTTTAGCGCAAGCTTCCATCAAGGCTGTGTCAAAGTGTCTCCAGAAAGTTGTTTTCTCACTCAGTTTAAAGTCGACCTATCAGACGTACAACCGTTTGGTTATGATGGCAATCCAAAGGAGCTTCTTGTATGGCACACAAAGACGAAGAACATCGGGTGAGTCTGCCTTTAAAGCGTCATTTAAACAAAAAATGTTTAGTACAAATGGCGGCAATCACGGCTACATTACGGAGAAGTAACAGTGGTCGACAAACTTACTAGTTAACTTCAATAGTTCGGTTCATACTCGGTTCACACAACATATCAACTATTTTGATTTGTGCGTCAAAATGCTTCACTTGATTCGGGTTTTTTGTTCTTATTTAATTAACGTTGTTGTTGAAGATAAACTTTTATCCTACAATTGTTAGATTAGAAAATTAGTCAGCATTTATTAGACAACCATATCAACTTAACAAGACACATACAATAGAGTACCGGTAAAAACGGAATTATTGAAATGAATGAGATTTGTTGCGTAAAGTTCAACAAAAGGCAAATCGTGTTGCTGAACCTAACTGCAAAACAAAGTATTGACAATCAAGTATAAGGCTAGCAGAATTGTACCAGCAGGAGAGAACACGTTTCAAAATGGACTGGTATGTTTGTGGAGTGAGAGAAGCTCTCATATTGGAGACTAATTTACAGACTTGTGAGAGGAGACATCTAATTTTGCTTCTAACTTAAGTGAACAGCAACTATTTACATTCAGATTACTTGTTTTGGATTGTGCAACAACTAAAAACAGTTACGCGTCTTTTTCGTCTTCTATGTCAGGCGCGTCGACACTCTCGCTCAAAACTTCAAACAACTCAGCATTCGTCTTCTTGTGCCTTCGTCGGCGTCTTGGCTTCGGTGCCTGGTCTGGTGTTTGGACAGTTTGCGGTTGTTGCTCGAATCCTGGTGGAGCTTGCGTAGAAATGGTCGGAGGTGTACTAGTAGTACGCCAATTTGGCGGAGGCTTTGTTGGGTCGAATTCGGGTTGAAGTTGCTTAGCCAGATTCTTTTGTGCAAGTTGAGGAACGGACTGAGAAGTTATTGTTTGGCGTTTAAGAACGTGGATTCGGGGTGAGCTGTGAGTTTTGATTGTGAAGCCGCTTGCTATTTGCTCTTGGATCATTCGACCGCAGAAGGATTTAGACTCTTCCGGATAATAAGTGAAAAAGATGCTCTCGTCTCCGCACAACGCCATTACTTTATAACAGTGGATTAGAAGCTGGAAACAATCAGTTGAAAGTGTTTCTTCTAATGCTTGAAACTTACACGTGGAAAACGACCAGTGAAGTATATGAGGAATTGATCTGGAATTGAACCCAATGAATTCTGAAGTGCAGTTGACAGTTCTCGGTAATGATGTTTTTTGTTCCGCATAGCACGCAACAAATCTTTGACTGTGTGCCCGAGATAAGAACGATGAAGACACAAGTCTAAATTGAGAGTGTTATTTTCTTTCTAAAACACAAATCAGACCTGCTTTCAAAGCATCACAAATGTGATTAATCCAGCTGCCTTTAACAACAATGTGAGCTTCCTCCTCCAAATGTTTCATAACATTGCTGTTCTCGTCCTCTTTCTCAATTCGGTCGCTGACATCCATAAAGAATTGGAGCTGTCTGTCTTTTGACCAAAAGATTGGATGATTTGTCACAGCATGAACGGACGGCCGATCTCTTGGATTCTTTTCAATCATTTTCTCGATCACATTCATTGACACGTAGTCGGCTAAACAATTCACTTTAAAAGTTTATGAAGCAAGTAAAACTTACAAGTTTTGGCCAAATAACTAAGGTCGTAATTGCCCGATCTTATGCTCATTTGCCGGTTGAGTGCATCAATTCCGAACGGATGAGATCCGCCAGAAATAACATAGTAGAAAATACAACCCAGTGAGAAGACATCGATTCCAAACGTGACAGAATTGAGGTCAGATCTAAGAACTTCCGGCGCTATCCACCTAAATTCATCTGTTGATGAACATTGTAAGTTTTGCTTACTTACCCATCTGTTCCAAATAAGCCCGAGGCTTTAGATACCGACATATGATCCACTTTTATTTGTTTGCACAAGCCGAAATCACTGATTTTCGCGCGGACTTGACCTCTATCAGTTACGGACAACAAAATGTTCTGCGGCTTCAAATCACGGTGAACTAAAAAGTTGTGCATTTAAGTTTTGAACAACTCCGAACAAACTTACTGATATTGATGCTGTGTAGATGAGAAACTCCGTCGGTTGCTTGACGCAACAGTTCTTTTGGATCTGCTTGAAATCTTCCACGAATTTCTTCTTTGCGAACAAGGTCTTCCAAACTACAATCGCACAACTCCAAAGCAATATAGCAAAAAGTTTCGTCGTTTTCCTAAAACGAGACTGTTTAACTTATTTGATTAGTCAAACTGACAGAGCAATAGTAGCGGACAACATTGTGATGCGCATCGCTTCGCCTAAGTAACTCGACTTCACGCGTTAAAACCTGCCCGTGTTCGCTGATCACACGTTTAATGGCAACTTCTCTTCCGTCAAAACTCCCTCTACAATTCAAATCATATCAGTAAGTTGCGTAACAAAATTGCAAAACTCACTTGAAGACTTTTGTGCCGCCGCATCCTTTTCCGATTACATTTTGCGTGTTGTACGAAAGCTTGCCTATATGAATTGCACCATGTAGTGAGCCATCGGTAGGTTCAAAAATCCGTCTTGAAGAATTGGTTGTAGGGTTGTGACTTGGAGGTTGGCTTCCACTTGTGATGCTTCTTGACTCAGACAGAATGGACTAGAAGAAAGTTATTAGTTTCTGCAAATAAAACAAAATTTACATAGCGTCCGTAGTAATAAACCGCAACGATGGACAAAACAAAAATGGTCCCGAGAACGCCGATCATAACTGAAATAGACGAGATTACTTGGAGAGTTTTTACTAGTTAAGTACTCCACGGATAGCTCTTCCAGAGTTTGTAGAGCAGATCTTGCCAATTCTCCTCTGCATGCCTTTCCACCTTCAATCTGCGGCCGCTGATGTGTTTGATCTTCCAATAGACGTTGCCGCTGTTTATTCTGATGCGCATATGTGCTGTAATCCATTCCGTGGAAGTAAACACCATCCAGTGGAGTTTTCTTTAAAAGTGGAGGCATTTCATGATGGCCTAAATCAAAACTTATTAGTTGATTGAAAACTTCAGCGAAACTCACCTAATAGCAAAAACTCTCCACTAGTTGTTTGGTAAACAGACACTTGCAAGCCGATATCTTCTGGGATGCGAGGCTGGAGAACATTGCTGTCCTAAACACCAAAAACTAGCGTTTCGATATATTAAAAACGAACGTGATTTGAGTTCTGCTCCAAACCGTCCATTAAAAGAGGACCGAGACTTTTCAGTCGAAACACATCAGTTTTCTTGTCCACGAATGACCTGATTGCATAGTAGCCAAAGTCCGTATCGCCAATAAACAAAGTTTGGAGAACCTTCTGGTCCTCTGACGTCGACTGTGTTCCAATATAGTCGTCGTTCAAGTTGGGCGAAGTAAACGCGGAAACATCCTTAAAGTTGAATGATTTATTTGTCAACAATTTGCCATGCTTCAAATATTCCCAGCATTTTTCAACATTTGAGTGCACCGTTAATGAGAATTCCATTTGCTTTGATTTGCTCTGATAGTAATGCCGAAGGTGGCCGCCTTTTTATTTTGAACTTTTAATGTTTCAGCCGGAATATGGACGCACTTTGTTGGTCATTGAGACTTTCGAATTCTTTCAACAAAAGGCTCGAGTGGCCAGCGAGGCCAGCGAAGAGCGTAAATTATTGCATGTAGTGATCCGCTCGAAAGGTGACTTGTCGAAAATAAAAAACTCATTAAAATCCCATTAACAACAGACGACGACAATTGACACTTCCACCAACAATCAATCAATCACTTTGTTCGGACCAAAACAAATTCGCCAAGCAATCGAAAATACAAAACGAAGCACTAACGCTCCTAATTAGCTCGCGAGTGAAACTGTTAAGCAGGAAACTTCATCGGCAACTATGTCCAAATTGGGAACGATCGCTGTGAGTCAGACAGATTCCTAGACGGAGACTCACTTCACCAACAAGTCAGCTAGCAACTGGAATGCAACACCTCGGCCTTATTAGTCGCGATCCATGGAAACTTGTTTGCAGTTCTTGTGACTGACGTGGGGTGCCGGAACGTAGCCAGTTGCCACAAAGTTGCCAAAAATACGGATGGGCGCTTGATGCGACCGCCCGAAACTATTATCGCCGCAAACAAATAAAACTCATTACCTGGTCGGGCAGAGACAAAAAAGAAACTCAATTTTTTGCCAATTTTTCAAGCATCATTTCCTCAAAAACCTGGCCGCTGATTAGCCGGCTCAAAAAAGCGGTCTAACAGCGGCTAATGATTTGCCTCTGATAAAAAAGCTCGGTGGACAATAAGCAATTGCTTCCTATTATTTCGGTGGACTAGCCGCTGCTGCTCTATTTATCAGCCAAGCTTTCGACGGCACTTATTATTAGCCCGATTGCATTGAACCGCTTCTAATTTATGTTTGCGCTTGAAAACAGCTGAACTGACACTTGCGCCACTTCTCCCGTCTTTGCTTCTCCACTGTCGCGAGCTTTCAACCAGCATGTCGACCGGCTTCAACGAACCAGCAATGAACGGCGGGCAACGAAGCTCAACTGGAAGCGGGTCTCTCACGCCACGTCAGAGGAGCTTGCAGAAAGGTGCCAGCGAAGATAGTGTTCCAGGAAGGCCTGCCCGAAGAGCTTTGCATCCTGCCGAAAAGAAGGCTCAGCAACTAAGGGTACCTGGAGGCGCCGCTCCGGACCATCATCACGGAGCTCATGCAATGCACGCACTACGGCGACTGTCACGAGCTGACTTTTCATCAATCAGACGAGCAGGTCTGCACCGAGTCTTTCTATGCAAATAACCAGTCTTTTTAGGTCGACTTAAAAACTTGAACTACAAGCAAATAGGTCAGCGCTTCGGACGACAAACAACAATTCACGGCATCAGTCACGCTGCTACATCGCCTACATCAAGTATTTTGCTTCACAAAGCTGTTTTAAACTTGAAATTATAGCATGTTGTCGGTTGTGGATTTTGGTTTTCGTTATTTGTTTTACGCTATTCGCCGTTCAAGTCTTCTATTTGGTCGGCAAATACCGACTGTACGCGAAAACTGTGGATTTAGATGTGAGTTTTGTCAAATATTCAGGTCTTTCGGATGTTAATGTTGTTTAGCTCAAATTCGAAAACGCTCCTTTTCCCAGGTTTGTGAATTACTCAAAGCAATGTTTGAATTAAAAGTTTTCACATTGCATTGAATAAATTGCTTTAAATCGTTGTTTGAATTCTCTTTTCAGTGTAACAGTGAGTTAAACACATTGTCTGTTTGTACTGATTCTTATTTTTAGCTTTGTAATTTGAATCCATACAAAGCATCAGCCATTGGAAGTGATCCGTCGACTAGGTCGATGGTTTGTTTTAAACACTTATCTGAACACTCATTTTAACATAAGTTTAGATGAATGCATTCCAGCGGTTAAGATCTAGTGGGGCGAGTGAGGGAGTTGCAGCAGCAATCGCGGCCACTCGTAAGTTATCTTGCAATCTACAGTTATTTGGCACGCTTGTTTAACACTTTCTGTTTTAGAGCAAAGACGTAGACTAAGGAGACAGCTAAATAAAACAAGCAAAGCCATCGGTTCTCGTCGTTATTTGCAAGTTTATGCACAGTGTTATTGCGAGGCAAGCTTTTATTACTGGCACGCATTTTAATATATTTGATTCCAGATTAATCGAATCTCGGGCGAGCGAAGGCCTGGAAGCTGTTTTGCTGTGCATAAGGGACAGATAAATTTGACATTCAGCGACGCAAATTTGCACAATTTTCACCCAACAAAGTGTCTCTGTCAATTAGACTGGACTGTCAAAGCATTGTGGCCTTGCTTTCCCATGTGAGTCATCATTAAATAAATAAAACCCACAATTTAAATGTTTAGACAACACCTGGAAGGAGAAGATCTGCGTCGAATGTGTTCCTGAATCTGGACATTGCCCAATGAGATTCTACCGTGGAAAGCAAGAGCAATTAAAATATGATATTGACGTCTGTTTGTGCCACAAAGAGTAAGTCTCTTTTCGGGTTTATTTCAATTCACTTTCACTTCTATGTTCAGATACAATCACTGCATTGCAAACAACGAGAATGGAGAAATCCCCGAAATCGTGCCGACTTTTGACGTCAACCAGCTGAATTTCAACGATGCATTTGTTAAAATGTCGCAAACCGAAGCCGAAAGGTGCGTAACCTTATTTGTACAACTTATAACGTAATACCTAAAAACTCGCTTGATTTCCAGGCGCAAAACAACAACTACCACTACGACTGAAGCGCCGGAAATAAGACAAGCAATGGGATATGAGGTAAGAGTTGCATTCGAGTTCAATTTTACGTATTTTCTTCGTCATCAAATTTTTAGTATTAGTTTTGTTATTTTTATCATAGTTCCGGAGCCGTTTCGGCCCGTCATTTTTCATAGCCACACAACTGTTTTTCGGTCGGAACCCAGGGCACGTTGTTTGCTCTTATTCACTTCAAACCAAAAACACACTGATGAGTGAAAGTGTTTGAAAGACAGCCCGTTTATTAAAATTTAACAAGACATTTGTTTAACTAGCCGCAAGAACAAGTGTTTTAGGAACTAACCGACGAAATCGCGATATTGTCCCAAGCCAGAGAGAATTTGCGATTCACCGTTGAAGAAAAGCCTATGGCCGAACGCGTGGAATTGTCTCAAACAAAAAATGAACTGATCCTCAAGTGCTCCTTTAACCAAAAAGATTGCGACATTGAAAAGTGAGAACTCGAAAGCGAAACAACTTCAAAGCATTCAATTTAGTGATTTTAATTTGCATTATGATCCGACATACGGCAACTGTTACACATTTAATTGGAATAGAGAGAGACAGGTGAACGCACATCGTGCAGGCGCTAATTATGGCCTTCGTGTAATCTTGTACGCCAACGTATCGGAATATTTGCCTACTACGGAAGCCGTCGGCTTTCGCGTTACTGTGCATGACAAATGGCAAGCTTTTCTGTGAAAAACATCATTAATGCCACTTCCTTTGTAGGAATGTTCCATTTTCGGATGCTTTTGGACACACTGCGCCGGTGAGTTAAGTAAGTAAAACGTTGCTGAATTTTGTCACTTTAGACGGGATTCATGTCAAGTTTTGGTGTTCGCATGAAACAGTTCATTCGGATAACCGAACCACACGGTAAATGTCAAGATGGCGGCGAAGACACCGAAACTTACATCTACAAAGGTTTCAACTATTCAGTGGAGGGCTGTCATCGAAGTTGCACGCAAAACGAAGTAATTAGTACGTGCGGATGTGCCGATCCTATGTACCCGTTGCCAAAAGCTGCGCAATCTTGCAAAATGACAGATCCAACCGCAAGAGAATGTGTAAAGTAATTTGAGTTTTAAACGGCGGCTTTTTGATATTGAAGTTTGCAGAAACACGACGCAGTATTTGGCTCAAATGATCGCAAACAATGAACTCAAAAATTGTAAGTCTCAGAGCGTTTCAATTAAAACAATAAATTTTCATCTTTTAGGCCGATGTCATCAACCTTGCAAGTGAGAGATTAACGCAAGTTGCAAGTAAACAACTAACATTTTTAGTGAAATCGGTTACGAAGTCAGTTATTCTGCGGCACGTTGGCCTTCAGGCACAACAAAGTAATAATATTTAACTCGTTTTAAATTAAATTTAATGTGCTTAGACTAATGGAATGCGAAGTACATGACGACCTTTGTATGCAGAAGTATCGAACCAATGCGGCGATGATCCAAATCTTCTTTGAAGAATTGTTTGTATATGTTTTATTGAACCTTTAATACTTGTGTTCTTTAGGAACTTCGAAACCTTGTCGGAAACTCCAGCTTATTCTTGGAACAGTTTCCTTGCTGATTTCGGTGGTCTTTTGGGTGAGTTTTTAAAAAGCATGTTAAATATACTGGGTAGGGCCAAAAAACTCTCAAACACAAAAAAGTCTTTTGTCAAAAAGTCAATCAAACGCTCAAACACAAACAATTTTTGCTTTTGTCAATTTTTTGGCCCGCCTTGTACTTAAATTATATTTCTACAGGTTTATGGATTGGTGCTTCCATTATTAGTGTTTTTGAACTGGTTGCTCTTGTTTTCTATGCAGCACAAGCCTATGTGAGAAAACGAAAAGACTCAATGGGCTCGTCGGTTCGTCAAAACATCATTCAACCTCCAAAGAAAATCTCTTTGGGCTCTTCAAGTGCAATCTACCGACCGCGAAATACAACGCCGTCAACAATTAAGTCTAGATTATCACTCCTTGTCGATGACCCTGATCAAGAGCCACTAAGAATGGAGGCTAGCAATGACGACCTTCACGAGACGGACTCAGGAGGATCTGGCTCAAAACACTCGACTGCTGCAAGCAAGTTGTCGTTTCCTTATTGGCCTCCAGGACAAGGTTAGTTAACTTATTAGGCAATTTTAACACTCACATTAACTATAAACAATTTCAGAACTGCCTTGCACATGTGAGTAAATTGTTTCAAAACTAGCACGATCTTTAAAATTAAGGTCTCTATAATTCTAACGGAAATTTAATTACAATGAAGCCGCTGTGCCCGGAGCACGGATTTATGGTCCGCCGCAACACTGAATATGGACTTGAGGAAGGCGAAGGCGGCAGCAATGAAGACGAAGAGACGCTACAAGACGCAATCAACGTTTTAGAGGACAACTTGAATGAGATGCGGAAAGGCTCCGACGAATAAGTGTTTGCGTTTGAACAAACACCGATCTCTCCATAACTTCACTTTATGAATCTATGGGTAGTAACTAGGAAGTATAATAATCGTTTTCAAAATAACTGATGTAAATTTATGTTTGTATTTGAAGACATTAGCAGTATTTACCCACTCCATTATTAAAAACCAACCTGTTCAATTGTAATTGTATCAAAAGTGGTGGTCGCCACTGAAGTGCTCGGTAACCGGTGCATTCCATCTTTCTTCAATAAATACATATTTACAATCACACTTTTAAGGTCGATGTTCCAGAGAATTTCTTTAGACGAGTTGTTGAAAAACGTGACGAGTCTGCCGTCATTGGACGCGTGGAAATGATGGAAAGGATAGTTTTCGTCTTCTGAAACCTTTTCTTGAATTCAAAAGGTACTCAAAGTTTACCTGGCAGCAAATGAGAAGAGTAGTCAACAAACGTCGCGTCCCAAACTCGATTTACTTTCTTTGTATCAGACATGTCTAAAAATTGACTTGAACAATGAACTCGTTCTAATCTTTACCGATTTTGTACTCTGTTCTTCCTATAAAAACTGTTTCAGGTTTCTGACCAACTGGGCAACTGTTGACGTTTTGTGGCGGTACAGTTTCTTGATGAACTCCGCTTTCCGGATTAATTGCAATCCACACATCTTTTTTGTAGCCTAAACAGACGAAAAGAGTTACAAACTGCTATAACAAATATGTGCTACCTGAATACAAAATTCCATCACTGTTTTTGCAAGGCGAAAGTGTAACCAATTGCGGAATAGTAAAAGGCAGTTTGTTTAAATGTTTATCGACAATGGCATAAAGTTCTCCGGTCTGCGGGTTCGGAATATAGAAAAAGTCTTGATGAACAGACCGAGGAGATTTGAGCACAGGGCCTAAAGTACAACAATTAAACAGTTGTGAATAAACTCCGAGAAAGTTACCTTCGTTGTATCTCCATTTGACTGAACCGCTAACAACATCAATTGCCGTCAAATAACCATCGATCGTCGAAACTAATATTGTACTTGAATCATATTTACTTTTTAGCGCCTCGTTTGAACTTTCGTCAATTAACTGAAATGCATTTGGTTTTAGATTTGTTTGATAGTCAAATGCAAAATACCCTCTGCCTCCCATTAACTGAACCGACCAGCAAAGTCAGGAAAAGTAACAAAAATACATTGTGTTTTAGCATGTTTAACGCAGCAATGAACTTGTCCAATTTCCGCCTAAATGCATTTCGCAAAAGAAAAACTATGAAACAACAAAAGCTGCTTGATTCAAGTGATTCGCTTAAAATTGAAATTTGTCGATTTACTGGAATAAATAGAAGGTTAAATATGGCAATCCAAAAATAAGTGGCTTGTTGGAAGGAATTTATTCAACGTATTAAACGCAGTGCAACAATTGATTTGGTCACGTTTGCTGACTTTATTTTTTGAAGTTTCAGATTTCTGGTGAGATTCGATAAAATCCACACAACATTCCTATCAAATAGATTCTTGATTGGGGTCTTCGCGTAAAATCGTTGTTATCTTAGTTTAAAAGCATTTTAGTACTTTTAGATTTTTTACGCAATGGACGAAACTAACGATCAGCGATCAAACACAGCGCATGTCGCAAGTGGCGTACAACAATCGTGTTCAAAGACATCAGTTGTCAGCACAGGTAATATGGATTTTAAACGTTTAAATATTCAAAACAATTTAGACATCGAACAGTTAAAATTCTTCTCCGGCAATCCGCATGTTGAATGTAAGCAACGAAACAATAAAGCATATTTAACATGAAATAGCTAAAGTTTTTCGAATTTTCGATTTTGCGTTAAATATGCTTTATTCATTTACTCGTGTTTAAGCAACAACCGGAGTTTTACATTTCCGTAAAAATAAGTTAGTTATTGCTATTTTGACCGCTTAAACGTTGTTTGTTACAGATCAGCTCTCGATTCAATGGGCGAAGAGTGTTGTACAGTGTGCATGGTGGAGATTCCCGCTCATTTTTCATGTTTCGAGTTGCTACGGTTTATTGCGCCAGTTGGAGATAAAATAATCGAATCTAAAATTATTCGTGACGACTCTCCAAACCAATATTTCGTTGTGATCAAATTTAAATCATTTGTAGGATTGAACTTTTCAGACATAATTTAAGTTTTATCGTTTTAGACAGATGCATTTGGCTTTTATCAGGAATATAATGGCCTGCCCGTTTAACTCATTAGAGGATTCGTTTTGTACAGTGTTATTTGTTGAGAAACTAGAAACGGTAAGCAATCACTTGACTTAAATAGCAAATTGTGATAACTTTTAGCCAGAGAATGGTGCTAAATTAGCAGTGGACGCGTCGTCCGAATCATCAACATGTGCTGTTTGTTTAGAAAAGATGGAAGATGGCGTACTTACAATTTTATGCAATCACTCATTTCATTTTAAATGCCTGCAACAATGGGAAGATTCAACGTTAGTTCACTTTAACTACTTTCAAATTCACTTTGTTCAATTCTAGATGTCCAGTATGCAGATTTAATCAAACACCCGAATTAATTCCCGATCAAACTTGTTCCGAATGTGGCAAAACAACAGATTTATGGATGTGTTTGATTTGCGGCAACATCGGTTGCGGCCGTTATGCTGGAGCCCACGCTTACATGTAAAAGCATTTCTTGTTCCATTTTTATATTTGTTAATTCAGTCATTTTGAAAATACGTCACATACGTTTACTAAAAGTTTGGGCCAAGATCTTGTTTGGGATTACGCTGGCGATAATTTCGTTCATAGGCTGATTCAAAGCTCTATTGATGGGAAAATGGTAGAATTGCAAGGAATTGATGGGGTTTGCTAGATCTGCTTTTACGAAAAATTTAAGTCACTCTTTAGCCGAAGTCAGAAGAAAACGAAATTAATGAAATTGAGTAAGCAATGTTCTTTTTATTCAAATGTAATGTTTTGTTTAGAGTCGCTCAATTGTTCAGTAGTCAAATGGAAACACAAAGACTTTTCTTCGAAAACAAAATAAAAGAAATAAAAGACAAGTACTTGCAACTAGAGAAGTCTTCGATAAGTTCGGCGATTCGAGTATGTTTGTTGCTTTCATTTGAAAGTCTATTAAAAGCATTTTAGGTCCGTGAACTCGAAAAAAATCTGGCCTCTACAAGCGGTGAATGCAACGAATTGCAGAAACGTTTGGCTGCAGTGGAACTTGAAAAAACACACCTGGACAAGAAATGTCAAAAATCTCAACAAATTATCCGAAAAATGCAATCCGAGCTTGAAGAAGAAAGGCAAATGTCTAAAATGTTGGCCGAAGATAAACAAGTTTTGACTGCCAAAAACGTTGAACTCGAGAAGTTACGTGTATCGGTAATCAATAACTTTAAAAATTGTTTTCTCAATACACGGTTTCAGGAAATAAAGAGCCTGGAGGAACAAGTCAGCGATTTGATGGCCCATTTTGAGGCTCAAAAACAACTGTCAAACCAAATATCAAATGCAAGTGTTACAGAAGATGTGTGTTAATCTAGATCCATGATTTGTTAAACAATTTAAACTTTTAGGAGCTACAACAAGGCAACGTCGTACTTGAAAAGACACCTAAAAAAGGGCACAAACGCAGATAAAATTATGTACCTCTAAAAATACAATAAAGTTTCTCACTTTCATATGTCGGCTATTTTTGTTGTTTGTTTGTTTCACTGTTTATTTGCTTGGCTAGACTTTTCAATTAATTCTTTGAGCTTTTAAGAAATGGAGACTCAAGACGTTTTGAATACAGATAGTGTTGTTCCGTCATTTATTGATCCATCAGCGTTGGTCCTTAAGCGTTTGAATCAAGTTTCTGATTTGGTCGATGTAGGTTTTGCTCTTTTGAAGTCTTGACTATTTATGTGTTTAGGTTATTAGACATGGAGGCCGTGATCACAATCCAAAGACATCAATGCAACGTCTACCAAAGCATATGCGTAGACGAGCAATGTCTCACAACATTAAGCGCTTGCCTCGCAAATACAGAATGTTTGCAGTGAAAGAGTTGGCAAAAAGAAAAGCTCGCAAAAAGACACCAGATCGTTATGTTCGTCGTCGGCCACGAAACTTGCAGAAAGTATGCTTAGTTGTATATTCTTAAATAAGTGCCCATCTTCAGGAATATGCAAAGCGCAGCAATCAGGGAAATCGTTGGCTTCAAACTCACATATGGCATGCAAAACGTTTTGAAATGATCAAATTGTGGAATTTTAAAGTGCCGCTGCGCTGTTATCAACAAGGAGTACGTCCATTCATGAAAAATGCTCGAGACAATGCTGTTATGTTTGACGATTCTTACTGTCGAATGCTCCGATTTCGTTTTCCGACTTCTACTCAGTTGGATATATTCAAACAAAATTACTCAAAGCTGCGAAATTCAGAGTGCTCATCGTTGAAAAATGGATTGCGCGCTTCATGTTCTGGAATTCAACAAATTTGTTCTTTCAACAACATAGCGTAAGTGTCTTTACACTTTTGTGATTTACAAACTTTGTGCTTAGAGAAAATGCGACCGATGTTATTTTATTTGTTCATCCCTTGTTTTTTGATAAGCCATTGGACTTGTTGAAAGGCTTGACAGGTGAAACATTCCAAGAATTGCCAGCAAAATCAATTGTGACGAAATTTTTGCCTGAATATGGAACAGACTTTCCAATGAATTGTTACGAATCTACAAGTTGCTCGGTTTGCTTGAATTCAAAGTTTATTTAATCTTAAGTGTTTTTAGGTTTCTGATGAAACAAATTTGTATTCTACATTTACTTTTTACGGATCAAATGTTATTACACGTTTATTCAACTGCTTGACTTTAGTTTGCAATGATGAATTGGAATCAGATGATTTAAAGTGATTAATGTTTTAAAGTTTATTTGGTATTTGCAATTTTAGAGAGATTCATGCTCAATGGAAACATTTTTGTCAAAATCGTGGCAGTATCAACACTCTTCCAAATGGCACAAGTTTTACGCTTTTGGTTGAAGATCCACGTTTAAGTTCTCCGATTGAAGCGCAGAAAGAAGAGTGCGAGTCAAGTTCATCTGAATCTTTCGAACATGAAACGACCAAGAAAAAATTAGATCTGATTTTTGATCGACGTGTTGTTCGCAAATATCTAGCAGCATCAATATCTGAAACTAAATTGAATAACTTGCGCTCGACTCGTGTTGGACCTATTAACTTGAAACACTACAAGGTGAGTTCTTACGGTAAATAAAATTACTTATTTTGTTTAGATCCCTACACTTATTTCATTTTGGAACTGGTGCACAACAAATCATGTCAAACTTACATTACCTTCAAGTGCAGCGCGGACTTTTCTTTTCCTACTTCTACCGCTGTGGTTTCCGAGGTTGGTGCATTGTCTGATCGTTTTATTTTATGCGATGAACTTATGGACTGTGCATATCCATTTGCTTGGTTGCCATTGACACTTGAACGGCCGTTGTATAGAGTTTGTTTTGAATACTTTTACATAAGTAGTAATCATTATATGTTTAGTGGAAGCGTTATCACAAGTTCAAAGAACCCGTATTTGAAAGCCTTGGAAAGTGGAATAGCTTGCAAAATTGGTCTCACATCATTGACAATCCAAAGTATCTTTCTCGCTTGCAATGTTTTATTAAGTCTAAAGCTGTTCAAAGCCAAGGTAATTTTTGAATGCCGGTTTTTAGTCTGATAGCTTCTAATTTAGCGCTTTTTGAAATGGATGACGTTGTGATTCCCGTTCGTGTTAAACCGATTGGAGATGGCTTACTTACAGATGACGGTTTAATTTATCATTGGGTAGACGAGTCAAAAACAGATGCTGAAATGCTAGATTTCAATGGAACGTTAAGTGATGAGGAAGATCCGGACAAATTCTTTGATCAAACAGATTCGGAAGATGAAGATCAAAAGCCGACAAAAAAGCCTGCATCATTTTTCCAAGAGAGACGCTCGCATACAAAGTCACATCCAGAAGACAGGTAAATGACTAGTTTTTGTCATGTTTACACTTTTTATTTTAGTCAAATAATTGGAAGACTGACAATTGCACAACAGACACATTATCATGGAGGCGTTGAAGGATTGGGATACATTGATTCAAAGTCTTTTTCTAAGTTGTGCGAAACAGGCGGAAAAGTTCGTGTGCGCAACCCGAATAGCATAAAGCTTGTGAATGCGTGCGTCAAGATGCTCTATTCGCAGTGATCGTTGTTAGAGCTGTTGATTATTGTTGAGTTTCAATAAATTGTTATCAAAGCCTAATCTTATCTTTTGATTGTTTGCAAAGCTCAAAAATCGATATTAGTGATTCGTTCACGGAATTTACAAAATTATGCGAATCTTTTTCTGTTGTTTTGAAAACACATTACGTCACATCGTAGAATATATCTTTGAACGGAGAATTGCGGGCGTGGCTTTGTTTGTTTATGAATCATAGCGTGTCTATATATTTTGTAAAATTTCGGCTTTCTAGATGATGGGCATGTTTGGAAAAACGGCTAAAGATCCGAAAGAGAGGGTGAGAGAATTAAAACGAAAACTCCGGCACGAATCCAATGGAATCAAACGGAATATGAACCGGATGATTGGAGAGGAAGAAAAGGTTGGTGTTTCGCAATTTTTGAATATAAATCATTTCTATATTCAGGTAAAAACTCAAATCAAAAGTGCAGCAAAGAAAGGCGATAAAGATGTCTGTAAAATCCTTGCAAAAGGTCTCGTTCAATCGCGAAAGGTATTTCATACGTTGATTTAAATCAATTATTTCAAAAATGTAGACTCGAAATCGTATGCATATGAGCTGTACTCAAATTGACTCCATAATGATGCATATGGATCATCAACTCGCAACAATTCGTATGGCTGGAGCAATCAAACAATCAACAGATGTAATGCGTTCAATGCAACAGTTAGTTAAAGTGCCTGAAATTATGAATACAATGCGTGAAATGTCTAAAGAGATGACTGCGGCTGGAAGTAAGTTTAAAAACTAAATCAGTGATCTTATTTATTAAACTCCGTTTGTTTTAGTTATGGAAGAAATGATTGAGGACACCTTAGAAGCAATTGAGCCGGAAGAGCTTGAAGAACAAGCAAACGTAAACTTTCAAAGATTGCCTTTTAAAAGCTACCCTTTATATTTAGGAAGAAGTTGAAAAAGTGTTGTGGGAAGTCACTGCAGGAGAATTAGGCAAAGCACCTCTTGCTGCCAACGACAAACTTGGAACCTCAACATCCGAAGCAGACAAACGTGCCAAAGCAGAAGCAGATGCTCTCATAGACCGACTTCAATCGATGAATCATTAATTTAAACACCTTTCGCAACTTCTCATTTCAAAAATGTGCTTTGTATATTTGCGTTTTTGTTATTATAAACTTTAAAGCAAAATAGTATTGGACAATAAAACTGATGTTACTGTCATTTATTTGAGTTCAAGTTTGTCATATTTTAAGTTATTTTTAGCGACAAATGAGCAACTTTTACGCAGTTGCGTGTGGCCGTAAGCCTGGAAGTAAGTAAAAGTTTGATTGAGTTTCGTGTACAAAGCATCGTTTTTAGTTTATCAGACTTGGGATGAGTGCAAAGAGCAGGTTCATGGATTCCCCGCTGCTCGTCACAAGAAATTTTCGTCTAAAAGTGAGGCAGAAGCTTTCATCAAGAAATTTTCGTCTAAGAGCGAGGAAGGAGCTTTCAGCAAGAAGGTAAATTTGATTCATAAAGAATCTGCACTGACTTTTGGATTTAGAACTCTTCATCAACTAACAGTTCAACGCTTGCCATGTCATCTAGCCGCGTCTCCGCCACTTCAGGCAAATTCACTTCAGTCAAATCTGGCGCCCTCCACAATTTCTTCACTCCTGGCAATGGTTCGCGCAAACGAAGTCTTCCCGATAAGGGTTCTGAAGCATTAGCAAAGGTGGCACGCATTCAGGTAAGTGTGATTTGTAAAACTTTTATATAAAGAAGTTGTTGCTTTCATTTATCTTCAAACACAGCTTCACTCCATAACAAATCAAGAAAATTTGGAAATGGTGCTTTTTCTTTGTTTCTTTATTGAAATTTTTGCTTTGAAGTTCAAGTGTACATATAAAACACTATTTCCACATTTGTTATGGAGTGCAGTTTACAAATGAGGAGTTATTTTATAAACTTTCGTCATTGGATTTTAACGAAAAACTGTTTTAAGGTTGACGCTACGGCAATTGTTGGTAAGTTACTTATTTTACAAAGCCTTATAATGTTTTCATTTTTAGTCTATACAGGTAAACATTTTTCATCCTGATGCTTTTGAACATCAACAAAGACGAAATAACCAATTCATTTATTTAAGATGGTGCATGCACTGCGAATGGACAAAAGCATGCTTCGGTTTGTACCTTTACAACTTATTAGTTTCTAATTTACATTTTAGGCTGGTGTTGGTGTGTTTTGGGGAGATAATCATCCAGATAATGTCTCAGAGCCGTTGATGCCAGGACAGCAAACTAATAACCGCGGTAAGCAATGAAATTCTGTTCTTTTAATTGTTAAATAATTTTAGCTGAGTATCAAGCTGTTGTTCGAGCTCTTGAGATTGCCCATCTTCGAAAGTATCCGTTATTGCAAGTTCGTACAGATTCAAACTTGCTGGTGCGCTCAATGAATGAATGGATGAAAAACTGGAAGAAGAAAAATTGGGTAACAGCAGGCGGCACACCAGTCAAGAACCGTGATTTGTTGGAAAAAATTGATGAGTTGCGACAGAAGGTTAAAGCTGAATTCGTTCACGTTGATGGACATGCCGGTAACATTTCAGGTTGATCTTTAAATATTTATTTTTGATTTTAGGAGTTTATGGAAATGAGAAGGCCGATGAACTTGCTCGAGCTGGTGTCGCACGTAATAGATAATGTCTGTATGAGATGTGTATGATATATGTTGTTTAATTGGGGTTTTATAAATTATAGACAACTTTTTGTGTCTTTATGTATTTAATTGCGGGACAGTTTTTTTGTTTGTAGAAACTTGTGCTCTTAGTTTATAAAGGTGTAGAATTTATGTTGTTACAAGAAAGTCATGTTTTAAATAAAATTTCACGTTGACTTGTAAAAACAAACTTGTTCTAAAGAATTTGCACATTTGATTGTGCGAATTTTAGCAACATAATTTCTATTTTCTCTCATGCAAACAATCAAACAACAACAAGATAGACAATTAAAGCTTTATTCAACAACAACGTACACTCAACAATAACTTAATCGGCTCTACCCTTTGATGACAGCAATTGGACGCAACTTAATAGTCCGTTTGCTAATTTTGGCGTCATCGCAAGTTTGAACAACATCGTCTACGTCCTTGTAAGATTCGGGAGCCTAAAAAATATTTTATTAATTAAGGTCTACAAAATCATACCTCTTCCATGACCAACTTCGGTGAAGCAACTCGGATAGAAATTCCCTTTTGCTTGAGATTTTCCAAAACATCAGCGTAAGCCAGATTACGACGGGATTTTGCCCTCGACATTGCTCGTCCAGCACCGTGACAAGTTGTGCCAAAAGTTTCGTAGAATCCCTCCTCTGTTCCAGTCAAAACATAGCTGTGTGTTCCCATTGAGCCTCCAATCATAACTGGCTGTCCTGAAAGCGAAGTTTAGTGTCTTTTTTGCAAATTTTAGAAATGCCTGTAAGTTGGTAATCGACTGGGATCAACGGATGATGTGGTGGAAAAGCACGAGTTGAGCCTTTACGGTGAACACACAACTGCATTGGCCGATCGTTGATTAAATGCTCTTCAATTTTGGCAATGTTGTGAGAAACCTAAATGCGAATTTATCCGTTTTGCCAATCATTCACCACTTACATCATAAACAACATTAAGATCCAAATCGTCTGCAGTTGAGTTAAAAACTTTCGAAAAAGCTTGTCGAATGCAGAATGTAATGCAAGAACGATTAACCCATGCGAAGTTAGCAGCAGCAGCCATTCCTTTCAAGTAATCTTGTCCTTCCTGACTGTTAATGCGAGCACAAGCCAGTTGACGATCATTCAAGACAATATTGTCACGCGACATTGCTTTTTCCATAGCCACGAGTGAGTCGGTTGCAACTTGATGTCCCAATCCGCGGCTGCCACAATGTACCATAACACAAACCTGCCCAACATGATCAATTCCCATCTTTCCAGCAGCATATTTGTCGTAGATTTCGTCAACAACTTGAATCTCACCGTAATGATTACCAGCACCTAACGTTCCCAACTGAAAAACAAAGTATATATAAATTAGTTATTTTATTTACCTGTGGAAGACCTCGCTTTTTAGCTTTGGCCGAAACTTTTGATGCGTTAGCCGATAACATTCGTCCGCGCTCTTCACAGTTTTCTTTGTCTTCAGCCCAACAGTATCCTTCTCGCAATGTCCAATCCATTCCCCTGTAAACAAACAACTTAAATTAAGTGTTAAAAACGTGCTTACATTTCCAAACATTCTTCGAAATCACGAACTTTGATTGGAATAATGCCCTGAAAACAGTTGTTAAAGACTGAATTTAAAATTAATTTAATTCAAAAATTTACTCTTGAGCCGACGCCTAAAAATAAAATATCAAAGATCTGTTTTAAAACTTAAAACTCACCAACTGGAATGTGATCAAACATAGCTTGTGTCAATTGCTCTTTGTAAGGCTGAACATCTTTTTCACTCAAATTTGTTCTAATAAAGCGAACGCCACAGTTGATATCAAAACCGACTCCACCGGGCGAAACAACCGAATTTGGATCGTTAACGTCAAAAGCAGCAACATTTCCAATTGCAAAACCATATCCAGAATGAATGTCAGGCAAACCAATAGATTGCTAAACTTCACATGTTAAAAGCATCAAACCGTTTTCAACTTACGCCGACAATTCCAGGCAACGCAGCAACATTAGCAAGTTGTTTGACTGCCGGCAAAAAGCCACCAATTCCTTGATGTTCACACGATATTTTCAACTCCTCATGCATCAATTTCTCAAGTGTTTCGTTCACATAGAATTTGCCTTCAACGTTCATGTTCGGAACAAACCCTTTTTTGATTCGGATTGCCGACGGAGTTACCCGTTCCAAATATTCCATTTCTTGATTGAACGTTCGTGGCATCTTGAAAACTAACGGTAAGCGGGAGGTCTAGACAAATAAAATTTTGATGGTAAAAAAAACTTTTCAAACGTTTTGATAAATTGAATCAAGAACTTTGTTTCTTTTGTGCTAATTTCAAAGCGCCTAGTTACGCAAACAGCAGTCTTTAGACTATTGTTCAAAAATTACAGTAGCAGTTGGTGCGTTGCCAGTTATTTGGTTAATCCACACATCGAGTTATACAGCACAGTTACGTACAGAATGTATTAATTTTGGGTCCAATCAAGAAATTTTGTCCAAGCAACTACATTTGGGCAGTTATGGACGGCTTTTTGACAAACAATATTGTAGTAATCTGCTGTTGGCGTGTTGCAAAGACGAGGCCGCACAGGTCTACTTAGATTTGTAGTGCACCTCTACGCTTTTAAAAAGCCACTTTTTGTGCGCAATTTCATTTTTTTAAACGTTTTTGCTTTACAAAGTTTGTTTGGACGATCTCGTGAACATTTGCTAAATTTTTGAATTACAGTTACTTAAGCAGCTAGCTTCATATGCGTAGAACTTATTTTAAGTACTGAGGTGTCCAAAACCTTGTTCAACTCTATTATTTTTGCGAAGTGTGCAAATTACTTGTGTTTACCAAAAGTTGAAGGATGTTCAGAGCTCTTCAAGTCTTAATCGATGTTTTAAACTTTTTTCAGCGCGATGATGTATGAATTTCGTTAATTAACATTTTCAGAATATCAACTGTCTGTACAAATAATGCCCGAAATTTTTATTGTAGTCGGTGGCGGAATTGCCGGCGTCTCCTGCATGTTAGAGCTTATTGAAAGTGCAGAGCAAAACGATGAAATCGAGTTCATCTTTGTGTGTGGCAAGTCCGGATTCATAAAAACAGTTGAAAACTACGAAAAGGTGCGATTGAATAGCTTAAAACATTAACATTGTTAATTTAGCTTGGAATCTATATGGAAAAATTTGACGTGAAGAATGAAGTTCCAAGTCAAGAGTTTTTCAAATCTAAAAAGGTTTGTGGTCTGCTAGTTGCATTTTACAAGTCGCAATTTAGCTTCCAAATATTCATGGAAGATGTAATTCTTTGGGAGCCAAATCGAATGGCCATTCTATTAACCAACTTACAAACAATTCACTACTCTCGGCTGTGCATTTCTACCGGTGCTGTTCCGAAAACGCTAGCTCAGCATCCAATGGATTCAGTTATTCAAATCCGCGACATTGACTCAATAGAAGACTTGCAATCGAAACTAGCAAAATCACGCCGAGTTGTTATTGTCGGGACGGGCGGCATTGCAATGGAATTAGCCTATGAACTCAAGAACATAGAAGTTTATTGGGCAAGTAAGTCAGCTTATGTTGGAGCTCCGTTCTTCGATGCAACAATCGGACTTGCACTCGAAGAACGCTTCAATCGTGGTCGTGTGGAAGGCGAAACAAAGAAAGAAGTAAAGCTGAACAGATATTCAATTGAATCTGATGGACAACCAGCCAAAACTAATAAATTGAATATGGGATGCTCTTTGGGGCCTAATTGGCTTGCCAAACTTGAACAGCCTGTCAAGCAAGAACGAGTAATTTATCAATTTTAAACTTAACTTATGTTCCACTTACAGAAACGAACATTAACAATAATGCGATGCGTTCAAGTAGTCAACTATAACAAATATGATCCGACCGGAAGAGAAGGCCGAAATTGGAACGTTTATGTCGAATTTGAAAACGGACAGGTGGTTGGTTGTGACTTTGTGATCGAAGCTCTGGGGGTAACTCCTGCATCGGTTTGGAAAGCATGGTGCCCGGAGGTGCTGAATTAATTTCAAAACAACACAACTATTACTCAATTTTAGCTAAATGTGGCCGACGACTCCTCAATTGAAGTTAATGAAAACATGCGCACGAATATTGATGGAACTTACGCTTGTGGTGACATTGCTACAATAAAGAGAAAAGAAACACCCCGAACGTGGAAACAAGTTTGTTCTCAATCCCCAGTTCCAACCTAAACGGACTTGTTTTAGATGAGACTGTGGACACAAGCAAGAATCACGGGATTATTTGCAGGTAGATGCATGGCCGATCCGGATCTTCAACTTGACTCGTGGTTTGAGATGTTTTCGCACGTCACGACGTTCGCGGGCCAGAAAGTTTGTTATTTATGCTTTTTCAATAATCAATCCATTTCGTTCAAGATTGTCCTCTTGGGAGACTTCTTAGCGGAAACAAACGACGTCGAACATGTCTTTGGCGAACATACTCTGACACGCATTGTGATTGAAAACAACCGCATTATCGGCGCCATCCTCGTCGGAGATACCGGATTGGACGAAGTCTTTGAAACTCTTATTTTGAACTCTTTTAATGTGTCTGACTTACCAAGACCAATTGTGAATCAACAAATCGATTTGGCTGATTACTTTGACTAACTTCCCTGTTAATAAATTATCTTTTCGTTTCCGCTTTTTTGTCAAAGACCAAAGAACAGTGTTGAAGGGATTTCGAACAAATTCGAGTGGGAACTTGGTGACGTTTATTATACAGCAGACCAAGTTCTCTAAATCGTTTATTGCTCAAAGTGGGCTCGGTGAAAGTTTTATAGTTTTGGCCAAAATTGAGTAAAAGTCCCGTGATTTCAATGTGCTTTAAATCCGACGCTGACTCAAATTGTATTGTCTGTCTCGAGCGTTGTTTTTTTAAAGAGTGCGTAGATAATTTGTAGATTAGTCATTCATTTGTTTGCACTTGTAGATTAAGGCCGAACGTCGGGGTGTGTGAAACCACAAAAGGCATTCTGTGAAAGACATTGTTGGGAAGCAAGCAACCGTAGGATAATCCTTCGGTTTCAACTCGAGACGGTTATAGCTTTAGGGATTAGACAAAGACCAAAGTGCTCATGATCTGCATGGAAGCAGGCGGAGCGCAACGGAAATGGTCGAACGCCGGCACGACATACAGTTGTGACATCAGAAACCCGAACTATTTGCGTGAACCCGAACACAGTTGTTTTTCTATTGTTGTGAGAAAATTTGCGTGTCTTGAATGCGGATTACCGTATCGCCTGCACGAAAATTCCTTTGAGTAAACATATGTCAAATATTTTCATATATCCGCCTTCGTCACAAATGTCGACCTTAATAAATTGTTCTATTAAGATTGCTGCTGTAGGTTCGTTTTCCGAGGAAGTCAAAGTTTTTGCTTGTCATGACAAATTTTCCGGCCATCTTTTCGTAACTCATCTGTGAACATTGCGCCGCTTGAAGCACGAAAATAGCATATTTCTAATTTTAAACTTCCCTTCTCAGCAAACAGACTTGCGGGCACGCCTCTTAACTTTATTGCTTGCGGTCCGACGAGTTTCATTTTATTTATTGTTCAATTGGCCAAATAATGGTATTTGTTTTGAGCTCACCGTTCCCATTGAGGGTTACTATTTGCTGTTAGGCATTTTGAAGATGCGAGCTCCGCTCAGACCTTCTAACACAAAGAACATATTAGGCGGGGGCTTTGGCACCTTTGTCGGCGCAAATTTTCCGATTCAGCGCTTCTTCTTCGAACATGATGTGACTGTATTCATTGTCCTGTCGAAAATTGGCAAACACTCATGTGGAATTCATTTATTGTTGCTTACTTCATCAACCCACTTCCGAACTTATTAATTGCGCTCCACTTTCCGCTATCGTAATCCAACGCTCCTTCTAATTGTTGAACTAGTTGTTGAATGTGTTCTTCTATTCATTTGTTTCAATAGTCTTTCTTAAACTTGAACGCTTTTTCATTTTCTGTTTTTTGATTGCATGCATTGTTTCTTCAGCGACTCCATAGGTCAAGAATTTCATTTGTCGTAATTTCATTTGCTTCTTGCGGCACAAAAACATTGGGGTCGAATTAGTTGGCTATAAAACACGAGAAGGGCATTCGGGTGATAGCCGACTGGGCGGGACTGTATTGACGGTGGACCCGAAAGCTCTCTCAAGCCGAATAACCAAGTTGGCGATTTCACCAGTAGTGACATCTGTGCTTGATTTCGCAGAAATGCTACGGGCGTTTGGACGCTGATTGCGGAAGGTGTAGGGCAGACGCCGGAGGCGGACTCCAAATGCACTTTTGCGCATATGCCGAAATTTGATTAGTGCGGTCGAGTCGTGACATTTTTCTTAGAAGTCTCATTCATTCGCATTTCAGCCTCGGCCAAACTTCTCCTCTCCGATCATTATCCGCACTCGCTGAACACCATGAACAACGCCTTGATCCTCTGCGCAGCACTCCTCTGCTCAACCTTTTTCTTCTCACATGCAGAACAAGACGTAAGTGATGTTTGAGTCTCTAAGTACAATTATCTCAAAATTGGAGAAGAAATTCATATTTGTGATTGCAAAACAAAGCCCAATAAGCTTTTGGACTTTGTGCCCCAAAAATACTGTATTTTAGCTAGGAAGAGGAACACAAGTTTGTAGTTGATGAAGCGAAATCAAATCTGTTTTGTTGTTGGAAGAAAAGGTTGCCTGCGCAAACTTTACGAATAACATTTACGCATGCTTGAGCGAGTTAAGTTGGCCTTTTTGATGATGAATTAGGTGTGGTAGACAGGCGACAAATGCGCGTTCAATTAAGAAAGCAGTGGTCAGATGAGATAAAAACCAAAATATAATTGCTTACTAATTGTACAATTGTACTTTCAGCCTGCCGAAGAAATGGCCATGGAGAAACGCTTCCGAAACTTTGCTTTCGCCAAGAGATTCGACACCCTTGGTCACACCTTCGCTTTCGCCAAACGGTCTGCTCTCAATGATGACGATGCTGACGAACAGGTAACTGTTATCAATAGCAATGCTTGTCGACCTAAAACTTCTTTAGTTGGCAGAGAAACGAGCAAGGTTTGCATTTGCGAAACGAGCAAGATTTGCAGTAAGTTTCGAGTCCACGGAAACCAGCAGTAATACTCTATGTTTAGTTCGCCAAAAGAGCTCGCTTCGCATTCGCTTAAATCCACAAACATCCGATCGATGAGGAACAAACGAGACAAACAAACGGTGCCAATTGACAAAAATCAGTTCATGTTCTCTTTTGATTTATCTGCATAAATGTTTGATTTCTGAGTGCGACGGACACTTTCTTTTCAAATCTATCACTGGCGTTTGTGCTTACACAATAGACTAAACTCCCCCACCGCAGTTTTAAAACACAATCAATTGTTTTTCGAGGAGAAGACGGCGGCTAACAAACAAAACTCCAACGAACTCAATGAGTAACCGATCTTTTGCTGCTGTTGCTTGCTGTTAAAATTCCTTCTCTTCTGTATGTACGATTTTGATTCTCAATAAAACGTTTAATAAACATCGTATGTTTGTAGTTGCGTGGGCATCCAATTAGAGCTTGTACTTGCTGCCGTAATAAATGCCATATTTTTACGAGCTTATTTATGGTTTGAAAGTCACGAACTCACCGGCATGATTACAATTTGCAAAAAGTACAACTGTTGTTGATTCTTTGGACCGTTGACGTTGATGTTAATGCAGTTAACGTGGAGAGAGAAAGTTGCAAATTAAATGGATTACAAGAGAACGGTCAACTTTGTATTACTGTAAATCCCATCTACATAATCAGATTATGCGCGACCGGAGAGCACGCGGGTGCTTTGATGTTTAAAATTCTGGACGAATTTTGAGCCCGAGTTTCTTTGATGAAAAGACGACGTCAGCGACTACTACTATTTGACACCACCAAACACACCCCCGAAAACAAGGAACAACTTGCACATCCGGAGCAATGACAGCGAATTTGCAACAGTTTCGGCGCTATTTAAATTCTGCTGAATAATAGATTTTGTGAAGCGCCAAATCCGCGTCGCCTTCCAAGGACCAGAGTTCTAAATTCAAGTTTTTTGTTTAGTGAGAAAAGAGCAGACACGTTCCTGCGGAATTAAGCTAATTTTGCCTAAATGTTGTGACAAATAAAAACTGTGCTTGTTTGCATAAAAGTGATCATAAAACGACACGTATTCAACACATTAATGTGCTTTTGTTACAAAACAGTTGCAGAGCATTGCAAATTAATTGAGATGACCAGCCTGTCGCAAATTAGCAAGCTAACATGTCCACCAAAATGTCCATCAACAAACAAGTTCAGCTCGCGTTGAGCAGGTCGTCGATTGAAAGAGAAACCTAATCAGCAGGAAAACAATCACCTCTTTGTGGATAACCCGCGCTCTTCCAAAATGGATTTTTAAGACGTCGCTTTTATTAGCGCTTGGTGACCAGTTCTTCTTCATTGTCTTCTACTTTCCATTTTTGTTTGTTTCTTGTTGTTTTCTTAGACTTTGACAGTATGCGCTAATCAAATGCCTATTTTGGAGGACCCGATGATTAATCGAGACGAGTGTGATTTCTCGAAGTTTGAGGAGTGGTTCAAGGTTAATCAGAGTTAAATGCTAATTTTAAGTTCACAATTTCTAGACAGTTGAAACTCATCAATCTTCTGAATGGTTTGACACTGACTTGCAACCGGAATTGACCGACTCGGATACTTCTTCATACTTTTACCCGAACTCATCGGACAACGTGTTTAGTGACAATTCACCGCTGGATTCAAGCACGTCGTCGTCCGAACTGGGTTCTATTGAACAGAACAACTTCTTTTTTAATGAGGATTTTCCGAGCAAAAACCTTCAATTTACGTCCAGCTACCCGTTTGATTCGTTTGGATTCAGCAAATCAGTTGAAGAAATCAGAATTGAACAATTGCTTTTGAAGAACAACGAACAAAGCAGACAGAAGCCAATTAAAACAAAGCCGGTGAAAGCTGGTAAGAATCAACTTGGAGGCTGCTACTTAAATGGTCGTCCACTTGCCCACAACAAAGAGGCTTCAAATTATTGAACTATCAAATCAGGGCGTTAAACCGTGTATGATCTCTAGAACATTGAAGGTGTCGCATGGATGTGTATCGAAAATTCTTTCAAAGTAGGCTTTGTTGCAACACTCACTTAAATGATGTTTGTTTAGATTCCAAAAAACGGGATTGTTCAGTGCAGGAAAAATCGGAGGATCCAAACCAAAGAAGTCTATTCCACAGGTTATAAGTGCCATAGAAACCTACAAGAAGCTGCGTCCAAACATATTTTCGTGGGAAATCAGAGAACAGCTTGTCAATGATGGAATTTGCAAAGCAGATAATATTCTTTCAATTTCCTCTATCAACAGGTCTGCTTTCGGCGCTTATTTGATTAAACTTATTACAACTAATTGTGGTATGATGGTAGCGCCCGGGGGGGGGGGCGGGCCACCCCCATTTTTGGGGGGGGAGAACGGTAAAAAAACCCACTTTTTGAAACGGATCTTACCACGTCTGCCTGGGAGCGGGGGGGGGGGGGGCCGGGGGGCGGGGGGGGGGGGGGGGGGGGGGGGGGGGGGGGGGGGGGGGGGGGCCATAGTCTGTCTTCATATTGAATTATCTAAAAGAACATTTAAAGTGCAAACATCTTTCAAATGACTTCCATTTTTAGAATAATCCGCACCAAATTAAACAACTGTTCTCCTGCTTCAACGCCGAACCAAACGGTATAATTTGATTGAAGCACTATACTTGTTTCATGTTCAAAGTTCCGCAAATAATTCTCCTTGTTTCACAAATCAAATCAACTCAGCATTAACAACATTACGGTTAGAAACTTTGTTAATATAATAAACGCTTACAACGATATTGTGCATGAGAAATGAAAGAATGCAATAAATAAAAGCTATTAGGTGGGGAAATAAGTTTACATTCCACAAACGTTATAGTTCTTTTTCTATGTTTTTTAGAACCACTAGGCGCACATTTTCACATATAAACTGTAAACACATCATCCGTAAAGTTTGTTTAACTTTAAATTGAGTTCCATGTTTTTTAGCTGTTGCCTTCTTTGCATATTTTTGCCTCATAGCCTAAAACGTAAAACACATGAAAAAGATTTAGGACATTTTACCATTTGGTGACACTTGCGACCATAAAAGTTGATTGACTCAACTGTGTTTCGTTGAATCAAAGAAATCTGTCAAGTCAAGTTTATTGACCTAACTTGATTAGACTGTCATCCTTTAATGTCGGACTTTTTGCATTGTTTTTACCACATTCCAGACGTTTAAATGAGATGCATTCCAATTTAGCACGAGAGGTTCTGTGGTTTAGGTTGTTTGCTGGTTGCCTATCACTTTATATGCAGTGTGGCCTAGTAACGCCCGGGACTAGATGGGAGGGCCCCTATAGTTCATTCAATAAATGCTCAAAACAAAAGTCACCGTTTTGCTGAATGGCCGTTGGTTGGTGCAATAATATTAATGTGTCGTTGGGGGAAGTTTAGGTTTTTTTAAAGGGGGGAAATGTTTTTAAATTTACCACAACATAAAGTGTGTGACGGAAGTGCGGGCTTATAAGAAGGAAAATAACACGGAACACTAAATGAACTGTTAGAAAGCTCAATTAACGCCGCTCTAGAAGTTATGATGCCACAAATGATCGTCAAAACTAAACACTTTGCTTATAATTAAAAGGCATTTTAAACTAACCGATTATTGTCAAATTGACGAATAGGCGCAAAAAGCTTGTTTTCCGGATGACCCTGAAATGTTTAATAAGAATGTACTGTATTTAGTGAGTTCTTACATTTGAATAGTTGATTTTAGAGACTTTGTTTCGTGGCGTGAGACATTCTCGTTTGCTCGTAAAAACAAGTTGAAAAGGCAAGGATAGACGCCTGAAGTCAAAGCGACGGTAGTTCCGCCTAACAAATTTAAAATAGGTCCGAAACTGGGCACAGTCAATGCAACAAAAATGATTGTACAGAGAAGACCAGATCTTATAATTATCCTATGCAATCCAAATTCTAAAAGCAGTAGATACGTTTTAAAAGCTTTAATCTTACTTACCATGCGGAGCATTTAAATAATGCTCCAGTTCATTTGAGAGCGGGTTGATAACAATAGAAAGCGTAAGAATACAGTGCAGGGCAATAAATAGATTTGCAAGTTCTTGGATGCGTTGTGTTTGGATACTGTTCAGAACAGAGTCACTTAGTGCGTCGCCATACGTCGAATATGCAAGCAAAGCCACTGGCACATACAAAAGGCAGACTATTATAAAAGCAAGAATCACAGAGCTTTTAAATTGCCTCGGAGTTTTCATATCTTGACAGATGCTCGGGAACACGCCATGACCGCCGAATCCGAACATGAAAATACCGAGGGACGTAACAAGTTTTGTAAATTCGAATGTAGGAAAAGTAGCTGCTGGTTTGCATTCAGGTGAGTCTCTTATAATACCAATCAAGATTAATATCACGGCACATAACGTTGTGGACATTGCAGCAAGAATTGCCCACCTAAATTCAAAAACATATTTAAAACAACAAGTTTAAAACAAACCAGAAGTCTTGTGGAGATTTGCACATTACGAGAGGCCATAGCACAAAAGCCAGCAACACCAACATCTTGCACTCACCAAAATGCAAGTTAAAAAACAATCCAACCATATCGTTGATGATTTTACTCGACAACAACAAGTATACGACACTGACACCATAAAGCATAACATTCAAAGTGGCTGATGTTATGATTCGAGCATTTTTGCCAATACTTCTAAACGCCATGGAAGGATAAGGATGTCTGCAGTGTTTCCGGTACATCGGCCATCGTTTCATCATAATTAGCCAGTTCTCTCCAAGTAAAATTCCAGTGTAACAAAATATGGAACAAACAACGGTCGTTACAATCAACCCATTAAAGTAACCACCCGCATTCATGATGGCTTTTGGCAGAGTTACAACTCCGCCACCTGCAATATCGGCAATAATGAAGTAAGCGGCCACTAGCCATCCGATTCCTTTTTGATTGGTGGTTTCGAATTCTTTCTCACTTGTGGGGCTTTCAACTTGATCGGCTGGCGCTTCATCTGCTGCAACTAAACCGTGATTCTCTGAATCGCAATTTAACAGGGGAATTTTGTCGCCGAGCCATTTTTGTCGGCCCATTTATTTCGTGGCAAGCTCCCAAGTCTAAGCCTACAACGAGCGAAAAGTTAATCGACTCTTTAAACGGAAGTAAAACACGGCATGAATTTACATTTCAATTGATTATTCAACAGCTCGTGCATACATTTAAAACTATCTTTTAAACCTAATAAAGTTGATCGAATTTCTTCAATAAATCATAAACCGGGCGAACAACGAAATTGATTCTTTACACGTTTCCGCCAACCACTGAGTGAATACAAACAAAAAATGATTCACCTCTAACAACCAAAAACGTCTCGTAAGGAGTGGTTAGATAAAAATTGTGCTAAAAGTGTAACAACAACATAAAGTATTCAACAACTTCAAAACTCTCTCCGTTACTTTTTACGCAATTGCAATTAGACGAGAAGGAAAAAGAGCTGTGCATGTAAATTGTGTGTTTTTTCATTCGAAGTGCGCGGGAGGATGTTTCTATAGAGAGGAGATTCGCTTTGGGCGCTATGGATCTCCACGCTGTTGGAGAGACTACATTTGACGAATTGACAAATTCAGCGATTGGATTGAAGTGAGAGCGCGACTACTCAGCAAATTGCGTAAGCCGAACACACGTCTAATTCCGAGACTTTCGGGAGACCACTCCGGAAACAATTTGAACAGATGCAAAACCCACATTTTCCGCTTAGCCTTATCATGCTGGAAAACGACGTGTTTGTTTTGGGTGGACAAAACTGGGCCAACCGAGTCATTATTTATGGAACGTTCAATTAAAGTTAGAACTTCTCACACAATGTTGCTTAGGAAACAATTCCGGATCTAATTTACTTTTATCGCTTCAAATTTGTTTTTAAGAAAGTTTTATGCATTTGCCTCGGAGACGCCCATATTTATCACACCAGTTTTCGCACAAAACGTCAATTTGAGTAAAATTGAGTAGAACGTGTGCTTAACGGTTTTTGATGACAAGAAGCTTCCATGAACGGGGGGCTATAATGTGCAAACTTATGGACCGATTTTAATAACTAGTTGAACGTTGTAGAATTCAAAGACTTCCATTTTACAACCGTTAAAAATAGCCTAACATGTTTATAATGTCAACTGGTTAAATGGCATTTAATTAATTTTCTATTTATAACAAAGTAAACTAACTGTTAACGTTGTCTTCTGAATTAAGAGCTTGCAATTCAATTTGTTCAGACATTTTTAATTCAAAGCTTGCAATTCAATTTGTTCAGACATTTTTAATTCAAAGCTAGCAATATAAAGTTAGGAATACAAAAATAGCACTTGTGAACAAAAAGATTGCTGTTGGCTTTAAACGGAGAACTTTATTTGCGCCACTTTTATAGCTTCTCAAATAAAACAATAGAAGTGTGTTCTTCTCAAAGACAACAACTGGATAAAGGAGAAACTTTATTTAAGACGTCCTAAATGTACATGCAGCATAGATTATTTCTAGTACGGACGACCTTTGTTCTTTGCTGATTCTGCCAACTTTCGAGCGCCAACTCGTGCATATGCGATAGCCAAAAACACCAAGATTGACGAGCCTATGAGGAATTCTATGGCACTAAAATGGCTCAATTAAATCTTAAACAACAAAAAACGCATACCGAACAGCATTGAAACCAGAAACATTGTTAATAGGAACTGCATCTCGCGAACTTATGCCAAGCTTCTGTTCAATTTGTCTAATTTCCGCTTGGAGCATTTCCGGCTGTCCAGCAACAAATCGGTCGTACTTAAAGATCACGCCAGGCTTTTCGTAAGGCTTTCCATCAATAACTGCACCATCATGTAACTCAGCCATTCCAACACCGTTGCTTGCCAAGTAAGTAATTCTTCTAACCTCACCAGCTTTCAAGAACTTCTCGACAAAGACATCAAACGGAATCTCGCTTTCACCAGTTACCGGTAGTCCTTGAATAAAGCCTTGTCTCAATAGCAAATAAGAACAAAGAGCTGCAAACACAAAGCTGCCAACAAAGTAGTATCCGAGTCTTTTCGCTAAAGGCAATATAAGTAATGTTAGCAAACTAATAATACTTACCGCGAACTTCATTGAATTTAACGTTTGCTTGATTGAATCCTGACTTTTGCCGTTCTTCTGCTGAATCAGAGGATTTTGAATAGGAAGAATCTGTGTGATCAGATTTATTCTCTTTTGAATCTCCAGCATCGTGTTGTTTCGTTCTAACATAGCGGACTAAAAATGCAAGTTTAAAACTTTCAATTTTAACTGTTCAAACCTGGAATCACTTGAAAAGATGGCTGTGCACAAACAATCCTTTGTGGAATACTGTCACACTTCAACAAAACAATGCCAAGACGACGGATCATCTTCTAAATCGTTGGAAATTAGATATAAAGCATTGAAAGGCCATAAAGATTTTTGCGTTTCTACATAAAAATGAATCCGAAAATAAAAAACGAAACTAACGCCGATTTGCAAAAGCATCAGCAACTTTTATGACAAGTCGTTTATTACGGAACATTTTAATTAACAGCAATAAATAGTGGTTAAACCATCGTTAAGAAGTGAGTATCATTTAATTAGATCATGCTGGAAGAATTTGGCTTTCTTGGCTTTGTTCCAGTTCAGCACTAGCTTCAGGCTCTTCGGTAGTCTCAGTTTTTTCTTCGTCGTTGTTTTCAGTTGGTTGTTCCTCAGTTTCTTCGGCGTTAGTTTCATCAGCTGCATTTTCTTCCTTTTCTGGTTCCTTTGACTCTCCGTCAACTTCCATTGCGTTGGATTCAACGTTGTCATTTGGAGTTTTTGCTGTTTCTTCTTCATCAGGCTTCAAGTCTACTTTCTCTTTGTCAGCTTTGTGCTCCGCATATTGTTCTCGCATGTAGTCCATCCACTAAAAACGACAAGTTACAAGTTAACTTTTAAGTAACGCTTACAAGTTGTGCAAACTCTCGATATTTTTCTTCCGTAAAGCTCGGACGCTCTTCGCGCAGTTTCTTTATTTCTTGATTAAACTTTTCACTGTTTTCTTCCAAGTCTCTCTTTCGCTTTTGAAACTTCTCTTCAAGTCCGTCAAGTTCGCTGTTTAATTTGTTCTAAACACGTAAACTATTAAAGGTTCAACAGCCTTTTTAGCTAACCTGATGTGTTGACAACGAAGTTGCCTGCTTTTTCAACAAATCAATGCGATTTTGCGGAACCCTAAAAGCTTTTAGAAATTAACCCGATTCACAAAAAGTTGTAAGTACATTGTGCGCGTATCAGGAAGACAAGCAGTTGTAAAAAGTTCAGCCATAAGCCGACTGTCTCTGTCAAAACGAATGGCTGACAAACGTTTCTTGGTCATTTCCATCGGATCTTCTTCGTCAACAGCCTAAACACAGAGCTTTATGTTAATTTAAAATTAGAATTTACCTGGATGGCAGCGGTTCCGTCGTTTACAGTTGTGCTTGCACGGGTTCTTGACGCTATAGTATGTTGGTTGGTCAGAGCAGCTTCTGAAAACATTTCAATGCAAACAAATAGCACATCATTGATTTGACTTACGATAAGCTTTAACGTTTCGTTCATACTCAATTTTCTCGGCCTCGTACTCTTGTTGATATGCAGATTTTTCAGCGTCTGGAGCTTCTCGCCACAGTTGCCCGATGATTTTACCAATTTCAAGCAAAGGCAATTCCGGATTTTCTTGATGTATCTTTGACCACATCTTTTTTGAAAACCTCATGTAAGGAACGAGTGGACGATCCGGAGGCTTAAAATCGCTATTAACATGACTTGTTTGGATTTTGTGGTTACCTTTAATGGACGCATGTCTCGCGTATTTCTGATCGGCGTCGGTTGTGGCGGATGGCGGCTTGTTTTCATTGCGTCTGCTAAAACGTGAAATTTCAATGATTTTGAATGGTACAAATGAGCGATAACTATAGATTTATAACAATTTCAATAAAGCGCAGATTCACTAAGCATTAAACACATCGTCGGGCAAGCTGACTGGCAACAGCTACTCAAAAATAAGCGAGAAACGTTAATTTTGGTGTTTGTGGCTTAATGTTCGTGGAATGCATTTTCATTCTTTTTCGCATGTAATTTATGTGATTCACATTAGAACTGTTATTTAATGCTTGTTGAGTTAATCTGCATGTGCTTATCAAAATCACAATTATCTTTTATGCAAAGTTTTGTAAGACATCGTTTTAGACTAAACTGACGTATATTAAGCAACTGTTGACGTGTTGTTTTGAAATACACTAGTTCATTCAATCTTTTTAGTGGTCACCATTTCTTACTGATCAAACAGACAACAATGATACGACTTCGAACAATTATCTTCTTATTTCTGATGATTTGGACAGTGTCGGCCAATCGCGTTCTTTTGAGAGACATTTCTTCAATTACATTACACAGAGGACAACAGACTACGGGAAGAAGAGCTTCTCCGGTGCCACAGTTACAGTAAGTTTTCTAGTTGTTGAAAGATCTCTAATTATGCTATGCTTAGATGTGTTGGAGGTACTGCATCAGGACGGTTTAGTCCTAAAGTAGTTCAGTGTTACAATCGAGGTTTTGATGGCTTGAATCCGCAATGGGAGTGTCAATCTGAAATGCCAGTTGATTATCAATTTGGAAGAGTAAGTTTTGCAACTTTAAACAAATTGTACAATGTGCATTTTTAGATTTCTGTCACATGTGAAGGCTACGATTATTCTGAAGATCCTTACGTTTTGGCTGGCTCTTGTGGATTGAAATATGAGCTTGATTATTCGACTTCTGGCGCAAAGCGAGCAACGCATTCAAATTACAATTTTGACAACAGCGCAAACTACACTTATATCATCTATTTCATTCTGATTGCGTTCGTATTGTACATGCTTTATTTGTCAATGACATCAACACGCGATGGACACGAGGGAGATCGTTACAGAGGAGGTTTATTTAAAGAAGCCTTTTGATCTAAATCTCAAGTTTAGGTTCTTATTATCCAGGTGATGATGATTCACGTGGAAACGGTCCTCACCCGCCCGGATGGAGACAACCGCCTCCAAGTTATGATGACGCTACATCAAAAGGCAGAAGAAATCAAAACACAGGAACTGGAAGCACATCAAATTATGGTGGATTTTGGAGTGGATTAGGACTTGGAGCACTTGGTGGATACTTAGGCAATCAATTCTTTAGCAATCGGTAAGCTTTTAACTTAAGAGTTAAAAATATTTTATTTTCACAAAATTACATTAACTTTGTTTAGAAACAATTATGGAGGCACAACTTATCGACGCCGTGGACCAACACAATTTGAACGAGACACTGGTTTTTATACCGATTCTTATGACCAGCCAGGACCTTCACATTACAGAAGCTCAACACCGCCTAGCAGTAACACTCACACCAGTTCAGGTAATTTTTAATTGTGTTCTTTTCATTTATTAAATTTCGTTTTTAGGATTTGGTGGCACTGAACGTCGTTAGACAAAAGATTCATCCGCTCAATGTATTTTATCGGTCTCATGTGCAATTTATGTTCTAAGTCAGATTCAATAAACTTGCCGATTTAGTCAGTTTTTATTACAACTCAATTAAAAAACAAAGGATTTGAACACTCGCATAAGACCCACAATTATTGTACATAAGTTAAAGTTAATTTGAACATTACATGATTGAACATGCTTTGCTCTGGCTGTTAAGACGTTGTTGGGCTAGTTTGTTGCGTTCTGCCATTTCAATTAAATGTCCGTTGACCTTGACACGCTCATTGTCCAAATCATTGGCTTGATGTTGGTAGAGAACAATTCTGTAAGTTCCGACGACAGCGTTTCTCGCTCCTTTGCCCATTGCTTCTTTGATCATATCTGAATGCGTTGTTATTTTGGGCGCAAAGCAACTTTTAAGTTCTTACCGATCGTAATTCCATACTCATTAAGCTTAGTCCACACGCTTTGTTCAAGCGGATTACTCTCGAGTTCTTTTTCATTCGGAGTTACAGAGAATTGCATGTATGAATCCGTAAATTTAGTATCCTTTAGCCATAGCATTTTCTTCAATTCAGCAATTGTTGCACGTTTTGAAACGTCAACTTCAAGCATTCGTTTAATCAAATTCTGTCCGTAACTAAAAGTTTCTTGTTGAAAACAAATAAACTAGCAACCGCTTACTCGCTTATATAACCAGGAATAATGTATCTTCCTTCGAGAATGCATTTCTTGAGTTCTTGAACATTTTCACCTTTAAAAGGAGTTATGCCGACTAGCATAAAATACATTAAAACACCAATTGCCCAGCAATCAACTGCTTGTCCGTTGTAATTCTAAAATGTGAATGTTTACAGCATTTTCAATTTTCATAATTACTTGGTCTTTGAACAACTCCGGTGCAGCAGACGGTGGTGAACCACAAAATGTCTGAAGCATTGCATTCTCTTTACACACGCACGAGAAGCCGAAATCTGCGAGCTTAACCCATCCTGAAAATTCAGATTCGATGTTACTACACTTTATCATTCTATCACCTTGATGAGCAAAAATCACGTTTTCCGCTTTAATGTCTCTGTGCACAATTCCTTTTGAATGCTGAAATTCGGAGCTTAATCTTAGGCTGGAATATCATATTAAGGATTTAGCCTATCACCGAAGAAGCTAGACACTGCCGTTAATCTGTGCGGGTGGGAGTAGAATATTTTTAATCGCAAGCCACAGATTAATGATGGCAGAAGGAAGAAAGAATTAGAAATAACTTACCAAATGGCCGACTGCAGAAATGACTTGTGCTAGGAGACTTTTCGCGACAGTTTCTGTGAGCTTTCCATTCTCATGAATATATGTGTAAAGTTCGCCGCCACCTTAGAACATAAGAGTTAAAATATAGTAATGATTCATGACAAACCTGCATACTCCATAATCAAATAAGTTTTTGACAACGTTTCAACACACTTAAAAACAAAACAATTAGAGGTTTTACGGTATTTATGTAACAATGTACCTCAAATAGTCTTATAATATTTGGATGGTGCGTTTGCTCCATGGAATTAATTTCACGAGCGAGCAGACGCTGTGCTTTCTGGTCCATCTTGGACTTCTCCATAATTTTGACGGCTACTTTCTCCTTCAATTCCAGTTTTAGATTCAATTGCCAATTTTAAAATTACCTTTGTAAGAACGTGAACTGAAAGTAGAAGCAATTAAAAGACATTGTTTAAACAATTTTTGAGCATTGAAATAAAATGTTTAGACATTACCGCCAAGTCTGACTTTTGAAAAGTTTCCACATCCTAAATAAATTAATCAAAAACAGTGGTTTCCTTTGCACAAACCTAGTTCCTTGCCAAGACGGTAAAATCCAATACGTTTTCCAAGAGCAACTTCTTTCTACAGTGTCAAATTTCTTTTTACAAACTGTTGTGTATTTGTTACCTGGAAGTGAATGTCGTTCGCTAATGAGTGAAGAGTTTTTTCGTAAAGTGAGGGTCCATTAGTAACTTGTAAGGGAAGGGAATGAGCACTGGGGGTGCGTTGAAAGAGTGACGTTTCTGAACCATCATCAGAGGGACTAGTCTGTAATTAACAAGTTAGATAAACTGTTCGAAGTATTTGCGTTGAGTGTTTAAAAATTGCACAAAGTGTACGAACTTACATCATAACTCATTTTTAATTGCAATCCCATAAAATTTCTCATCTACAAAGACGAACAGTTGAGAATTGTTTGATAAACGTTATTGAGTTTTGTTTAATTTGTTTACAATTAAAAAGTCACAATAACAATTTATCAAACGATTTTCAAGAAAACGCTACCAATAAATTGCATCTATAGAACCTTAAACAAACAAGTCACTTAAAACAAAAAGCACTAATCAATCTCACTCGTCGCTATACAAACAGCTTGTTTGTGGATCGGCTCTAGAGCTTTCAATCGAATCAGTGTCCATTTTGGGCAAATTTCAAATAAAGTGAATAGACCCGATAACAGATAGTGTCTGGAATAAATTGAGCAAATGTCGTGGGAACTCAAGGTATCAACAATAATATTTTGAGATCTGACTGGCCCTCCTGGACTCCGAGTGGAGAAACCTTTTAGTTCGGCGGTCTCGACTTTTCTAAGGAACGGACAAGAAACCATAAAAGACAATTGCAAATTAACGAGCCGGCCAGAAACTCGCAGCATGGAAAGCCTTCAACGTGTTGATTTTTGAGCAGATCGGTCTTTTGAAAGTTTTTGACAGATAAACAGGAGGCAACAAAAATTTGAAAGTATTCATGCGGATTGAAATTGAACTGCACAGTAGAAGATAACTAATTGTACAATTAAACAAAAGACTGTACCTATTTGTGCAATCTTTAACAACTGAATCAACAAGAGTGAACTTACCTTCTTCATCTTTACAGTAACCGGAACAACAGGGCATTTTGGTGTGCTTCCGTTAACGAGGTCGTTTTTGGATTGAGTTGAAGTGGCAGACGAACTAGATGAACTGAGAGACATTCTACAGTCGGAATCAACATGATTCGAAGGCATAGCACGGATGAAAAGCAATCGTCTTCAACGTAGACAATACTGTTTGGGCTCCGAGTGGATGCCGAGTCGTCGTCTTGTGGAATTCATTTTGTTAATTGAACACGGAGCCGGTTTAAAGCCGATCAGTGGTGAGATTTCGGCCCACTTCCTTTAACTGATGGGCATTCAAAAGCGGGCGGCTAAACCTAAAAGCCGCTTTTATAATGGTCAATTTAGCAAATGAAAATTCCAATTTCACAAGCCTGCCAAACATTAAGCCAACAAAATAACTACCTGTGTTCGTTAATTTACCACAGAGCTGGAGAGCAACGCTTTAGCCGCATTCCGAAAGTCATCTTCAGACCGCGATAAACTAATGCAGAGGTTGCCAAGGATTCGGCAATGGCGCTCTTCGCATACACATTTTCCAAACAAAAAGATAATTGGATCCAAGGGTTTCGGGCCTGTTTTTGGCATTTACAGAGTCGACAGGCTATGGTTTATACCAGCTGAACACATGATACTCTTATTGTAATTATAACCTTGGAGACCGTTATTAGTCCAGAACTCTTCCGCCGCGTACAGGCTTCAGGGCAAACGAATGCTCAAAATAAAAGACTGTCTCAAATAAATAATTTATTGGACTATTACATAAAACATAAAACCCGCATTATGTTTATGCCGTATGAACAGGTGCTATTTTTGGCTCGTATCCATATAAGAACGTTGACCCCACAACAATTGTAGCGCCAGTCAAAAACGCCCTGAAACGGTTGTAATTAATTAAACTCCAACTTAAACGTACAGCGAAGGCTCGAAATCGTTCAAAAGCCACCACGAAATGAAACTCGACAGAATAATCGACAGCGAAACAGCAAATCCTTTCAAAATGTTGTCAGCGTACTTCACGACCAATGCTATTACTAGCCCGCCATACGCCTAGACTTTTAACTTAAAGGGAATGCTTATTTACTTAAATCTACCTGCAACATTACAACAATCCAAATAATGGAGTTGTATCCTTGGAAGAAGCCGTCTTTTGAAACTGCAGCTCCGTCATAAGTATAAACCATGAAAAAGCCGCCAATAACACTGAAGAATGCTGAAAACTCGACATTGGTTTAAAAAGATCCGAATTCATGTACCGAGCTGCAAATTTCGCATCCACAACGAGACTGAAGAGCCTTTTAGGATTTTCTCGAAGTAGACGCCAGCAAATCCAGATGAAAAACAAGCACAAATAACAGCGACTAATCCGATAAATTGATTTGAAGTGTCCACTGCCGCATTTTTGCTTGAAGATGAATCTTTCGGCAACTAAACATTTTGAATACACAAATGTCAGTAATGTTCTTTTTAAGCAAACCTGAACTAATGCGACACCAGCCGTCAACAAAATCAAAGAAATCCATTTAAGGCCATTCAACTTTTTGTTGAGCATTGTGACGGAGAAGAAAGCCGTAGTCAAAATCTTTAACTGATAAGTAACCTAAACAAACATCGTGCATGACTTCAAATGTTCAAATTTACTTGATATGTTGCTGCATCCAAAGCCGACAAAGCAAGGAACAATAGATTATTTTGAATCACATAAAGTAATGCCGGTACACCAACTTTTAACGTATCATATGGTTTTTGAATAATGTCCTGATCAATTTCTCGATAAAATGCATCAAATCGCCACGCTGAAAAAATTCTATCATATTGCATTTATGAACTTTTGAAGTTGATATCTAACTAGTTTAGAGCAAACTTACAGTTATTCCACAAAAGCACAACAATGCAAGTGAAGAGCTAGAGAATATTTTTAAAGTAGGTTAAATTAAGGATAACAATTATTACCTTCACAACTTCTGCTGCAACAACGGCTGTGGAAGAGACATATTTCGGACCTTCAACCACCTGCGTTCTTGAATAACGAAGTATTAAAACGAGCGAAGTAGTTTGAGCAATCAAAACAATCAACGATATGTATTTAAGATTGTTGGAAGAAGATGGGTTAGCCATCTTAATTTGTCGAAGGAGAAGTGCCAACACTAATTCTCGATCATTTAACGATCATAGCTTTTGCAAACACGTCAAACCACGCAAAAAAGACTTGCTGAAAATCGTTTCTTGAGCGGAATTTGTCAAAATGCAAGCTATAAAATTCCAACGATTTGTTTATACATTTGATTTTGATAAGTGATAAGATTTTCTGGATTGTTGGAGATGCCATTCCTGCTTTTTAATAATCAAGTTTCATTGAGTTTCGCAAAAAAGAAAAATTACGCCGTGCATGTTTAAAAGCCTTTCTTTAATTTTTTGTAGATTCGGCTTCTTTGAATCTGGACGTTTAGCATTCATTTATTTGCTTTCAGTCAACAACTAACTTGAACTAATATGGCCGCAATCATTAATTCACGCTCGGGAACAAGCGCTTTTCCAGCAGATGCAGCAAAACCAGGTTGGTTGTTTGCTTGAGTTTTGAAGATTAATTGGAGAGTGTTTAGAATTGGTGCAGAAAGTTGAAGGCCAAGTTGCTCGTGTGATTGCACTTCGTATTCTCACCAAAGAGGAAGGTTTTCTGACAATCAATGAGGACAAGTCATTGCGTGTAATCTTGAAACGTGACACCGGCCAGTTTTGGCCCAGCGCAATTGATTATTTGCCGACTGTGCCTTCAAGTTTGTACTTTAACGAGGAATCGTCTACGTAAGCAATTTTGAAGCAAATTACATTTAGTGTTTGTTCGTTTTAGGATTTTTGTTGGTCTTGTGAATGGCGTTGTTATGCAGTTTTTGATTGCCGACGATTTCAATAAGTTGGAGTTTACACGCCGCTATCAGGCTCACACGCACACTGTCACCGGGGTTATTTATTCGCCGACAGAAAAGCATTTATTCAGTTGCAGTCGAGACAAACAAGTAATTTGGCACGCAACGGATTCGGGTCTCAAAATTGGTTTGTTAATTTGAATTCATCTTGCAGAATGTCAATTGCGCGAAATTTTAGGAAACTACGCTGTTGATTCGCCATGCACTACGATGAAGTTCGATCAGACAACGAATTTTGCATTTGTGGGCGACTATTCTGGATCTGTTTATGTTCTTCGTATTGTGGGAAACGGTGCTCAATTGGTCAGCAAGTTGAGTGCGCATACAGGTAATTTTTATTTCACTTTTTAGTAACTAACCATTTCGATTTTAGCTGCAATTTCTGACTTAGCATGGGACAGCAGTCGACAAGTTTTGTTTTCGGCTTCTACTGACACTTTGGTAATCATGTGGGATATTGGCGGAAAGAAAGGAAATTGTTACGAGTTGAAGTATGTATTTGCTCGTTGTTTGAAAATTCACGGAAGTTTTGTTTTTAGTGGTCATGATTCTAAGCTTTCTTGTTTGGCACTTGCACAAGACTCGTCAAAGTTGTTTTCTGTTGATGATACTGGACATTTGGTTTGCTGGGATTTGAAGCCGAAACGTTCAATGGCTCCGCCGTGGCGTGAAAGCGACAGATGTGAAATTTGTGACACACCGTTCTTTTGGAATCTTAAAGTGATGTGGGACAGAAAAACAGTTGGAGTGCGTCGACATCATTGCAGAATTTGTGGATCGTCAGTCTGTTCTAACTGTTGCAACAACAAAACTGTTTTTCCGGCAATGGGATATGTAAGTTCTTTGGTTGATGACTTTTGAGTATTCTTGTTTAGGAGAAACCGGCCAGAATCTGCAAAACTTGTCATCAGAAAATGCAAGCTTATCCGGATCAATTTGAGCAAGTTTTGAGCATTTGAACACTTTGTCACATTACCGTTTTAGCCTTACTCCACTTGCTATTCAAAGTGATTTGCGACAGGGCGTGGTTGACATGGATTTTGACGCTAAAACAGGAAGATTGGCTTCAGTTGGATACGACAGAGTGATCATGGTCTGGAATGTGACTTCAATGCTGTAATACCGAGATACCGAGAGCATCGATTTGTAAATTAATAAACTTTCTAACTTCAATAGAATGATTTTGCGAAAAGTGAGTTTTATAGTGCCTTTAATATCATTGTTGAGTGACTTAGATTGCTTTTCTTTCTTTAAATTATTTCATATCTAAATGATGCAAAGTTTTAAGATAAATTAACAAGTAGTTTATGTAATTTATTTTTCTTGTACTGTGTTCTATAAGTTATATAGTCAGGCTAACGTTCCAACTTGATCGTGCAAATTTTAAAGTTCTAACTTATCATTATCTTTCGCGGGTCAGAAATTTACTCGAAATCCGTGATTTTTGCTGCATTGTTAACTGACGGTCTAACTTTTATTGCTTAATTTATTAACTAGATTTGTTTACATTCAAAACTTAAACGATTCATCTGCAATTAGTCTTGAAAGCCCGATTCTTAGCCGAGAATAAAGTCAGTTCATATGTGCCGCCAACGTTTGTTTATGATAATTTGCTTTATTAATACCGCAATATTGAGGTGGTTGAATTACAAAACATTGTACTGTAGAGAGTTTGCAAAAACACAAAGACTAGCTAAATGACTTTTGATCCAAAAAATGTGTTTATGCAAATTCCTAATCGCACAGATTGTTATGTAATTAAGGCCATTGAGGTCGAAAAAGGGTCAACAATGGAGATGAAACGGTCACTACTTCTCTTAAAATCATCTTATGTTCACTGTGAATGAAAAGTCATTAAATAGCAAAGGAGGAGGGGAAACTAGCCAAAATTCTGTATTCCTGCAGCTATCATTAGGCAAAATTGTTATTACGAGTCAAATTACAGAGATGAGGATAAATGAATAAATTTAGAACATATTCTTAAATGTTTTGCTGGAGATTTTGTACATAGTTAAACGAGTGTCGCGGAGCCGTTCGTGGCGCGGTAGTCTCTCATCTAAAATTTTGAATTAGTCGGATTGCTTTGATCAGAATAACGTACCTCTGAGTCATAACCTAAACGAAAACAAGTTAGGAAAGAGTTTTGTTGCTAGAGAAATTGCAATCTTCTAGCAAGAAAACTCTTTGCCAACTCAATGAAATCTAAAAAGTTAATTACGTTGCTTGTCGTCGGCAGCCATTTTTTCGTATATAGCACGCTCTTCTTCTGAAACAGTTTATTTAAAACTCCAGTAACGTATGTCAAAACTAACCAGTTAAGGCTTTCCAAGTTTTTCCTGTAAAAGCAACAGTTTAAAATGTTTGAAAGTGTTGTTCAACATAAGAATGTGTAAATAGACATACCAAGTTCTTGCGCTATTTGACCAACTTTGAAGGTTGGATGTCTATAAATGAATTCAATAATTGATTGCTATGTTCTTAAAAACTTACGTTTGTTGAACAGCGGGTCTTTTTTCATTTGAGTAAAAGAAAAAGGCGGATAATGCCTTTTTGGGGGCATTTGGATCCTTCTTTTGCCTCTTTTTCTTTGATTTCATTGAGTCTTCACCGCCGTAAGCTTGCACTTCCGCTATAAAACAATTATTAGTTAAAGAGTGTTGTCAGTAGATCAAACCTGAGTATCGCTCAGCATCTTTTTGTGCCAGTTCGAAAAAGCGTTTCTTCTCTTCATCCCGCATGGTCTAGAAATAAATTAAATAAAAAATTACAGGATGCCACAAATTACCTTCCACTTTTCCGAACACCGCTTTGAAATTTCGGTAACTTGCACGCTCTCATCAGGGAACTTTTTCTTGTGTTCTAAAGCCAATCAAGTTATCAGTTTTAATCAAAGTCCAAACCTTCATAGCACATCTAAGGTTCCGAATAGAGTTTCGAAAAAATCAGCAATGTGAAAGAAAGCAACCGACTTTTCAGCTGATTAAAGAAAGTCAGCTAAAAAGTCAGCAAATTGCTGATTTTTTCGGAACTTTAAACACACCTTCACGAAGAACCCTGCAACGAACGTCAATTAGTTCAAAATTATGTCTAACAAAGAAGTACTGCAAGTTAAATAAACAATGCTTACCATATGGCGATGTTTTTCCTGAAAGTTTAAATTAAATTAAGGTCGATTTAAAACTTTCTACCTCTAACTGGCGGTTTCGGCTCGGGCATATCGATCTTTGAATGCGCTAAAAATGGCACTTTTACAGTTCTGGGTTGGAATTTCTAAATAGCACGAAATCGCGTATTTCCGAGTTCATAGTGACATTAAGTCAAAATACCGAATTTAAAAGACAAACATTCGATTGAAGCAAGAGCAGGCAAAACAGTTCTAATTTGCAACCGCGTTTGTTGGGCAAGAGAGCAGAGAGCGCGGCCGATGAGGAAATAGCGTTCAAATTCGGTTCTCCCAGCGAATGCTCGACAACGCAGAAAATGAGATAGCCAGCTTGCCGAAAGGGCATACGCACATTCACAGTTGCTGGCAGGCAAACGCGACGCAGCCAACCGTCACTAAAGTCCAAGCCGAAACGCCAAACACAAACAGCATTGATTATTGGCATATGAGAGAGTGCAACGGGAATGGAGAGACTCCGAGAGCGTACACACATTTGGCCTCCAAAAACTCATCAAAAATGTTTGTAGATATTTAAATGTGGCGTTACACGGAATGGGCACAATTCTATGCCAACTCGACATATTGGCTGAAACATGATAAAACGCAATTTCCTGCAAAGTTTTCATACAATTCGGCTGCGTGCCTAATAAGCTTCGTCAAGTGTGGTCTGCACTAATTGCGGTCCAATTAAAATCATGGCGCTTGAATGCACGGAAACAACGTTTATTAGCAAAGTTTATATTTGTTTACTTGATGCTCTTTGCTCGAAAAGCTTTATTTGAAAAAACAAGAATTTACAAAGCTTTATTTGAAATGCAATAACATTACAGCACTAAATGCCTTGACTACAATTTTACCGGTGTCAACAAATGTTGTATTTACAGTTACAAGTAGAGTTGGCAAAGAAAAAGGTTGCTGTTGCGTACACTAACAGGAGCAGTTTGAGTTATCGTAAGCGCTTGCATCACGGGAATAGTCGGACAGTGAAATTGATTGTGATCTCATCAATCCGCTCTGAAGTTTGTTATTAAAATGAGTTGATTCAAAATTGAAGTACCTTTTTTATGCCATCCCAGCCGTCTGAAAGTTGCAGAACGCCTGTCTCAAATTTGTTACTGATTTCTCGTGCAACCATCAAAAAGGCCTCGTTTACATTTTCACCTGTGACCTAAAATTGAACTGTAAACATGACAATTTTGTTGATTATAAAACTTACAGCTGACGTCTCGATGAATTTGATCTTTCTGTACTTTGCAAAGTACTCTCCTTCTTCATAAAGCACTTGTCTCTTTTCTTCCAAGTCTGCTTTGTGTCCGACAAGAAGAAATACAGATTCAGACGGATTTGCGCCGCCAATATTCATTTCTGCTTCGTCCAACCAAGTAGTTACATTTTCAAAACTTTGCCTATTCGTTGTATCGTAAACGACAATCACGGCAGCGCTGTTTCGGTAATAAGCAGTTGTGATAGATCGGAACTTCTCTTGTCCTGCTGTGTCCCATATCTGCAACGATTATTTAGACCACTCTAAAGTGTCCGAATTTAAAATATACCTGAAGCTTTACTCGGTAGTTGGGCTTGATCTCGACCAGTCGAGTGTAGAAATCCACACCAACTGTAGGTTCAATGATTCCGGCTTTTCGGTTATCAACAAAGTTCCGAAGCAAACTCGATTTGCCGACTGTTGAGTCTCCTAAACAAAGAAATGTTTTTAATTAAACGCATTCAATTTGTTTGATGTCATCAAAATTCACAGATGTCAATCAAAACGACAAATTTGATTATTCTTCAAAAGTTCTTTAAAAACTTGCCTATCAGAATTATCCTGTATTGATAATGATAGAGCGGGAAGAATTCATCAGGACTCTCGTTGCTTTCCATCTTTACAAACAAAACCGGATCTCATGTGTTTTCGAAACAAAAAGTTTGTGCAAATCATGTGCGTAAATAATTGTTCGCAAGCATTGTGTCTTTTGACCGGAATGCTTGTCGTTGTTTCTGTTTTCGATTCAAAATATTCTTTCACAATTTTTCCTTTTGGCGCGCATTTTTTAGAAAAACTCCGTATAGGTTCTTCGTGGATAATTTAAATACCTCCAATTTTAGTTATTTAAATGGACGGAAGTTTTGATACGACTGCTTACGGAAACAATGGCGGCGGCTGGGGAAATGGAGACGATGCTCCACCAGCATCGTTCCAAGCATCAAACGGCTCTTTTGATCGTATTCCATTGCCAATCTCGATCGACGACATTATGACCTATGTTAACGACGAAGACAAGTTCCAATTGGGAAAATTTTCATTCGGAACGGTAGTGTTTGGCAATTAACATAAAAGCTATTTATTCTGTTCAGGTTCGTGTTTGTGGCCGCATTATCAGCCAAGAAGAGAAAGAAAAAGAAACTCATTTGGTTCTTTGTGATCCGCTCGAAAAGAACATCGACGATTGCAACAAAATTGCTGTCATTGTCTATCAAACAGCTCAAGTAATTTCATATGCTTTCTACGCTCATATTGTTTCTAATTCCAGGGCTTGGCCGATTTGAGTGAAGACAACGTTGTTGTTGCGCTTGGTAAATTGCGCACTTTTGGAGGTGTCCGATCAGTGGTTGCATTTGGCATTTACAATCAGCCAGATGAGGGATTAGTGGGAGTTTTCAAGCTTGAAGCCGAGTTGGCCAAACGTTACTACTTAAATGTAATTATTTAAAGACCTCCTTGGCAACTAAAAATTCCAATTCAGGACATTCCATCACGTTACAGCGACGACAACTATCCTCCTGAACTTGATGGCACATTCTTGTCTAACAAACTTCCGGAGACTGGCAACAAAACACAGCAACTTGGCAATACGCAAGTTGCCAGTCAAGCTTACAAATTCCAAGACACTAAGCCCAGCAATTTGAAAGCTCAATTTAACGACCGAGGATTTACTCGTACTCAGCAAGCGGTAAGTTGTTAAACATTCACATGCCTTTGTTACACTTATGCTTTAGATCGTCAACGCCATCACAGAAGGAACCAAAAACGCCGAACAAGGCTTGCACGTTTCTGAAATCACAGGCGCAATCGGCATGCAGCTTAGCGAAATTGAAAACGACTTGATGCATTTAGTCAACGAAGGAGTTGTTTATAACACAATGGACGATTTCCACTATGCTGCCATTTAATTTTACACAAGAAAGCGGTTTATGTAAATTTGTGATCATTCTTTTTGTTGTTGTTCTGTCTTTTGCAAATAAATCCTTATAAATCAATTGGTCATCGTGAGCGCTAATTGTTATTACGTAACACTGAAATAAAAAGCCGAGAGCGCTCTTCTTTCTCGGATGCATCTCCGGGTTTCGTCAAAAACAAGACTAATATTTGTTGCGCTTACACATTAAAAGAGCGTAGATGAGTGGCGGCGGGATGATAATCTGGTTTTGGTAATTGCAATCACCTCTATAAATATCGGGCAGTGGGGCAGTAGAGTGTAGTTCGGAGAAATGAAGTATTTGGTCGCTGCTTTTGTGTTCGGCTTTGTTGCATTGACAAGCGCTGAATCGTCTGTCCATTGGCGTAAGGATCTTTGAATTTCAATCTTTTACAGTCTTCATTTAGAATGGAGAGACTTGATTTGCAAGACAACAGATGGCAAAGGAGTTGACAAGATCAGCGAAAAGCCGGCTGAATGCCGTATTGCTTTGCGTGAAAACGAAAGAGACACCAATCGTCGAATTGCCAGTGAAGAAGTGAACGCCGGATGCTTTGATGTGAGTGGATTTGTTAAGTTTTAAACTGAGGGTGAATTTAATTTTAGGAAGTCGTGAATGGTACCACTCGATCGTAGTAAGTGGGTCAAATAAGAGACATTTAAACATTTCAATCGTAACAATTAAACAATCAAGAAAAGACTAAGGTTACAGTGTTTATTCACACACACTCAACAATAAGGCATTTAAGTAGAGAACTTTTCGTTGAACATTTCGTTCAACCAATAAGAAGTGTATTTGTCCTAACAAATAAAATGAATTGATTTGTTTGATAACATTTAAATCATGTAAATTTTATGTGTTCTGATTTATATATTCTAGTTGTGATCTTCTGTGCCCAAATGCCGACACCGTTTACTTGATTAAGCGCGACCCTCAAGTGCATCGTTCTTGCTTCGGTATTTTTAGCATTTAACAAGGCTTTCTAATTAAAGATCGATTTCAGTCTTCTACACTCACCGATTGGAACGTCGTGGAAACGATTGGTTCTTGTGGCGTGACAAAGCATGCCGCCTCTCCGAAATCACTTTCACAGTTCGCTGCGAGTTCCTTTTCGGACGCTCTCAATTTCCTAATGACAACGAGGTCTTCAGCCGATTGCGTACTCGCAGTTAAACATAAATAACTTATTCAATACTATAAATTATACTTGCAAATAAACTTGTAACCTTGTAATTTGGTTTATTTCTGTATATGTATAGTTCAACTAAAAATAACAAATGAGTTGGTCCGCAAACGTCAAAAAGCTCATCGCTTCAAACAATAATAAGTTTCCATGGCAGTTTAGTTAGCGCATTTAAACATGATTGTTGAGGCTTTTGCTACTCGTTTTTGTTAATGTATTAAAGTCTATTTATTTGTTGCTTCTAATTTAATAGTTAACAACGATGCAAAATGCAAAGTTTGTTTTAATCACGTTTGTGAAATAAATTCAAACTTTACAGCGTTCAAAACGGCCAAATTCAACAAAACAATTTGAGTCAAAATGCTCAAAATCTGCAACAACAACAAATTAATGGACTTTCACGACAGAATCAAGCAGTTACAAATAAGTAAGTGTTATTTGTTCAATTACAAACATCATAATTTTAGTGTACCCGTTACTCAACAAAACTTTCAAAATCCGCAAAATAATATTCAACAAAGAACAGCTCAACCCGTACAAAACAAGTAGCTTTGATTTAAAGAATGTATTTTAAATGTATTCAATCTCTAGTCTTGCCGCTACACAATCGAATAACTTTCAACCAAACAATTTAAACAATCAACAGCAGCAATTAGCACAACAAAGAACAGCTCAACCCGTACAAAACAACTTTCAACCAAACAATTTAAACAATCAGCCTGTACAAAACAACTTTCAACCAAACAATTTAAACAATCAACAGCAGCAATTAGCACAACAAAGAACAGCTCAAATTGCTCAAAACACGTATAGCCATTTTTGAATCCGGAAACCATTTTTATAATAAATTTCCAGTTTTCCACCTCAAAATGCCCAGCAACAACAGTTTGGACAGCAGAACCAGCAGAACAAGTTGATTTGCATACGCATTTAAGTGTTCATTTCTGTCACATTTTCAGTTTCAATAAAACATTAGCTTCAAGACAAAGCAAAGCTTCCGCTACTGGCCCTCAACCTACAAATACTCTGCAGCAACAACCCGTGATTGTAAATAATCCTCAGCCGATTCAACAGCAAAGTGTTCCTGTGCACACACTCCAATCCAGACAAAGTAAAATATCCCTCAATCAACAACCGGTTAACCAACAACCGGCTAATCAACGACCTGTTAACCAACAACCTGCTAATCAACAACCTGGTAATCAACAGCAACCCATTGCTCCTATAAATCGTTCTAATCGGCCTGTAGCCGGATCACGTCAAAGTAAACTGTCAATTGTTGATCAAGGAATTGTGGTGCCTCAACAAATTCCAACAACCCAGACAGCAAATGAGGCCGCAGCCTAGACAACCGCTTCCAGGATCTAGACAAAGCAAATTGTCAATTATTGATGGTGTAATTCCGCCTCGACCCCCAAGAGCATCTTCACAACGATCAATGAGAATTGGTGGACAAAGACCGCCAAGAAGCGTTCGACGACCAAATGTTTCTACAGTTGTTAATGGTCGTGTTGCTCCAAACTTTCAAACTCGCAATCGGCATTTCACTCCAAATTCCAGAGGCCGAGTTTTAACTAGTAATTAAAAACATTCCTTTAAGTTGATGTTTTGCAATCTTTTAGCCTCAACAGATGCTCTTTCAACATATAGCAACTACGAAACGTTGGAGTTTTTTCCATTAGTTGTCGGGCATGAAGAGCCTGAGATTTTTAGCGAAGGACTGCAATATGATGGTTGGATGTCGGAAGCCGAGTAAGTAAACACTAATTAAAATTTAAAAAGCATTAAACAATTTCAGTGCAAGGTATCCAATTGATGTAATTTTGGGCTTCGAGCACGTAAGCAACGTGTATAAAGTTTATCTTACAGTAGCTGACCATCTCGTTCGTAAGTCAACTCAAAAAACCACAGAAACACTCTATTAACTGTTTAGCTTCAAAGGTTGAAATCCTTGTCGGCAAAGGCAGAAATCGTGAAGAGGATGAAGAACCAACTTATTTGACAGCTCGTAAAGCTGCTTTCGAGTTGAAAGCAACTATGAGATTCGACAAAAGAAGAACTGATATGGAGGAGCGAGAGACAAAAGTCGGATTCATAGATTCGGAGTGTCAGTACTTGTGGCTTCTTTTTTATGCACCGCATCCCAGCAGTTTGAATCAAACAAACCAGATCCGAATAAGTGGCCTCACAGTTGAAGGCTATGTGATTGAGCCAAAAAGACATCGACATTCGCGGTCAGTAGATAGTTTTCGAACTTCATCAACCTCCGAAAGACGTCCAACAAGAAGGCGGGAACGATCAAGACAACACTCAAGAGAACGATCAAGGAGAAGAAACACCTGAAAGACGCCCAACAAGAAGGCGCAGACGCAGAAGATCAAGAGAACCTACACCTATTTCTTTGTTGTCAGAAACTCGGAGCGTGGCTGGAGATTCTCAAAGTGGTCGAGTTAGTCGAATTTCTTCCATTCCTTGGAAGGTAATGTTATCAATATGATTCAGTGTTTTAATTAATTATTTTTAGTTCTGTGAGTGACGGTGATGGCTGGAGATCCAATGGCGAAAACTTGGCTGCAGATCCACTAATGGCAATTAGACTAGTGCGTAACTTATTGAAAAAGAAGCGGAAGCGATCACTGAAAAGAGGTCGAGACGTTGAGGCAACTGTTTGTCAACGTGCAATTGAAACTTTGAATGGATACGAAAAGCAAATGACAGAAATTCGATCTAAAATGTCTGAAGCACTGCAACAAGAAAACGTTGAAGAGGTTAATGATTTTTCACATTAAAAAGCCAATAAAATGCTTTCAGGCTAAAAAGCAGGAACTTGCACTAATTGACTGCAGGGACACTGCTTTTCGAGTTATTCACTTAGACTTATTGCTGGAAAAGACCGAACTACGTGCCATCGGAGTTCAATCTAAATGGTCGGACTCTATGTCATTACGTTAAAATCAGATGGCAACTATTGAATACCGCGCTTCACTTTAATCAGGCGATTGAGTAAGTCTTTAAGCGTTAGGTTAATAACTTATTCAATTTAGGAAAACAATACAGTTAAAGCAAAAGATGCAGTTACTGAAGCGAAGGATGCGCAAATCAAAGAATTTTTGGCTCGACTTACCGTCTATGAAGCTCAATATTATTAATCCAACGCTTAAAGACTTGCGGAATAAACTAGCACTGTTTAAACAAATTTATCTATGTATTTAAATTATGAACAAATAAAGCTTTGTGAATTTTAGTGATGAGGTTTGGAAACGGGATTAGATTGGAAGATTTACTCAGATTCTGGTGGCGGTGGGGCGGCGATTGCTTTATTGACAACGACCAAGTTTCCATCTGTGGCTTGAAGTGCGGAGGTCAATGCTTTCACTGTAGATTGCTGAATTGCAGCAGCACCTCTTAAGGTTGTGTATTGGACACCTAAAAATTAGTTTTAATAACTAGTTTGAAGTTATTTAAAATAAACTAACCATCTCCGACAGCCTTTACACCTGGCTTTGCCTGGTATCAATTACATCTCCAACAGCGTCAACCATGCCCGAACCAATATCAGTTGCCGTGTTCTTGAATTGCTTGGCCTGTATGGACAACGCCATCAACAACTGCACTGCCTAAACGTTTTAATTATTGAATGCTTTAAAACTTAAAACAAACCAGCTGCTTGAGCTCCTCGACCAACGGCTGTTGCTCCATCTGCAATTTTTCCGCCAACGAATTGAGTTCCGTCGACTACGGCTCCTCCAATGGCTTTGGTGCCTTTTCCAACGGCTTGGGCGCCCATTACCGTGGCTCCAACACCGAAACAAACTCCTTGAAAGATTTTATTTATGACAAAGTCTAATTTAATCAAAAATACCTGTTACAACGGCATCGCGTGTACCTGTAGCTACATCTGTGACTGCATCGGCCACTCCTCCAACGACAGTTTTTCCAGCATCTACAGTTGTTGTGACGGCGGTTTTAACTCCTGATCCGACAGCTTTGCCTGAATGAACTGTGGTGTCGGCTACTGAAGAAGCAACATTGGTCACGGCTCTGCCGGTTGCTTTTCCGGCATCTGCAACTCCGGTAACTACTGTTTGGCCTGCATGCTTGATGCCTTGGCCAGTTTGTTTGATTGCATTTGATCCGGCATCAGCAGTTCTTTTGGCTGACTTCTTGACATTGCTTCCACTTCCAGTTACAATCTGCTTGGTTCCGGCGAAGATTTGTTTAAAGCCAGCACGGACTTTTCCAACTTTCTTCACTTTTTGCGATGAAGTATCAGAACAAGACTCGTCGCAAAGAGAAACGTCTTCCAAGTCCTCACCTTCAATGTACTCCGCATCTTGATCAGCAACTTCTCGATAGTACTCTTCAATATCGTTGGCCTCTTCCGGGTCAGCTTCTTCTTGTTGTTCAACAACGGTGATTGGCAATTCAACAACCTTCACTTTGTGCCACTCGTGATTTTCATCGAATTCGACCGGAATCTTTTGTTCTTCGGAGATCAAATCAGTTGATGGAGCAACTTCTTGCTGTTCAACTGGTTGTTCAACAAAGCTAATTGGCAGCTCAACAACCTTTGTTTTGAGCCACTCGTGATTTTGATCGAATTCGACTGGAATCTTCTGTTCTTCAGAAGGCAAACCTGGCTCTTCGATTTGTTGTTCAACAGGTTGTTCAAGTTGTTGTTCAACAGGGTCAACATTGTCATATTGCTCAGTTTGTGGAGCGTTTTGTTCAGCAACGGTGTTGGCTAAAGTTGAATAAGTTTGATCCAAGCTCACAACAACTTACACAAATCGTTCATCGCATTTCCCAAAGTTTCAATTGCAGATCGCAATGTTTCCAAGCTAGAGACATTGTCAACCAACTCTAAAATTACATGCTCGAGGAAAGCAAGTTAAATTAAAATTACCTGGTTGTTGGATAGGTTGTTCCTCAACTTGAGCCATTGTTTCTAGCACTTCTAGCAAGTCGCAAAAATCGCAGAAATTCAAGCGTCCTCAGGTGACACTCGTGATTTGGCAAATGAGCTGTTTGGCGGAAATCAAGACTTCCCGCTATTTTTTAACAATTATCCGTCGAAGGTGTTCCGCCCTCCCCGACGATTGTGAAACTCATGCTCAGCTGTCACGCGATTGTTTCTCGATTAGGTCGAGTTCCGGCAGAACAGCTTGGCTTGATTTGTTGGTTTCAATTGGCAACGTCAATTTTTTGCTCCCCCACTCTTCCGGCCAAATCACATCATGGAACAGGCGCTCGTGGAGCGCCGAACGCATTTCAAAACAGGTAATAAATAGGTCCGAATCGACGACAAATGATGGATCGGGACACGACCTTGGAAGCTGCCAGGTTAAATTAGGCAGCAAGCTGGATGAGTGCCGAAGCAGGAACCGCACGTTTGCACGTTTATCATTCGTGAGTTGTGTCTCCAATCAATAAAGCCGAACAACGGCGCCAAACAAAGGACCTTTCGCAACATGGTCAAAAAGTGGATTTATGGGACAAATAATTCGGCTTCACTCGTGTCTTCTCGAACAAACGACAAAAAACTGGCAAATGTTTTGAAATAGAATATGGAAACGTTCATGTGTAACTTGATGCAAGTGTTTTGAATGTGAAAACGATTGAAGGGTTTTGTGAGTTTTGAAACAAAGCATGATGATGTTGCTCTTAAAATGTTTGTCAAACGTTTTGTGACATTGAATGCATTTGTAGAATTCTATGCAAAAAGAGTCTAAATCAGAATTGTTCAATCTTTAAGGCAGTAAACAATTTGTGCCTAAAAATTATAATTGTCATCTTTAAAAGTAGCTTTAAATGTTTAACGAATTCTGTTACAAGAGTCTAAATCAGAATTGTTCAATAGAAGTGCACTCCGACGGATAGGTTGAAAATTAGAAGCGTATGCGCTTCTATTAGAGGTTTTACGGTAAATCAGAATCATTCAATCTTGAAAGTACTCTTGCAACTTGCAAATCAGAGTCTTAAATTACTGAAACAACTTCTGCACTTTGCTCTAACATTTTAAAAGCATTCTGTTGTATCATGAATTGCTCAAACTTTACAAACACCTGTTTCAACATGTTTACGCTCTAACTAAAAGCATTCTGTTGTAAGATGTTCAATGAAGAACTTGCTTGATTTAACAATACTTTAACCGCAGTTTCAGTTTGGCTTATCTCAGGAGGGTTATTTCACATTGTTGCAACATTTGTTCTAACGCTGTTTAAAAAGTACAGAGTGAGATGAAGTTATTGATACTTTTTTGTCTACATAAACATTGTTGCAAACAACACGTTTGTTTTAAAGCCATGCTCTTTAATGTGTATTGGCCATATTCAAATATTTGTAAGCGTTACAAAGATTTTAAAATTACTAGACAAGAAGTTTTATTACAAGTAACCCATATTCAGATAAGTATCAAGAATTTCAAATAACGCTTTATAGCAAACATCTCCAGGTTTGTAATCAATAAAGTTGTCATTTATTTCTTTCAAGTGCACAGCAATTTATTCGGAACAACAAAACTTTAAAATATGCAGTTGCTACACAGATCTCCAATTGAAAAACCAAAACACCGAATCTTTAATGCAGTTTGGCACAAATTCACACTTGCAATACAACGTGTTAAAAATTGCTTAGCATCCAAAATCGTACAGTACATGTTTATGCAAATAAGCTTTAAATCAGTCATTGAATTTTAATTGCACGATCTAATGAATTGATTCCGACACTATTTTCATTGTTTACGACCAATTAAAAGACAATTAGGCGATGATCAACGCCGTTTTTCACGTCCACTTGAACTTTAGACGTGCCATTGCTGTTTGTTGTGGAATGGAATGTGGAGATTGAAACAATGCATGATAGGGACCGGCAAGGCACGCTGCCATTTATCTCTGACGACGATTGATCGACTGGGCGAACCGGCGTAAGCCATTGTTCACTTTACGCCATAATAACAACGGCTGTCCTGCTTTGTTTTCCCTCCGGCGCATGATCCGCCACAAACCGTTTATTGTTTTGATCTTCATTCACTTACTCACGTTCACTCGATGCAAATTTCGAACCCATTCAATTTGATTCGTGTTAAATTGACGTGAATGAATAGAACCACCTGTTTTTTCGGACGCCCTATTGTTTAGGCACAAGTGATTCGTGCGACAATACTCCCACGCCTTCCATCATTTTGTGCCAAAACAACTACTTATTAAATTGTCGATTCGATAGGCAAACAATGTCTGATCTTGCTGCTGTTTATTTGATTAGTTTGTTCGCAGACTTCGAACATCGCGATTTTATGTGTTTTCTAATTTCTTTTGAAGCAACAAAGTTTTATAGCGAGTTTAATGCTTTTGTTCTATTGCAAAAGGATGTTTTGTTTTGGGACTGACTGTAATTTAAAACTCGCGTTTTAAAGTAACAAGTCCACTATCATGTTTATTTACCATTAGCACTCAAAGTGCTGGAGTTGGTTGAAATCAATTAACACCAGAAACCAAGTGTTCAAATTTGATACTCACGTTTACTCACAACTAAACTTTGCACTCCATTCATTGAGCATTGTCTGCAGATGATTTTTGACTGATGATTGTCATTCACCGAAAATCTCGCACGAATGGATCGGCGTTCAATTGGGCAAATTCGCGAAAATGTTTCATTTGCGTTCAACTAGAGGCCGTTTTTTGCATGTCTGACTGAACAAAGCAAACAATGGCGGCCAGATTTCGTTGCACTAACTTTGAATATTTCAGCCTTGATCAGCGGGCCCGTCGGAACTTTGAGCGCAAATTTAAGGATCGACTTTCACAGTGAGCCCGATGGGTGCTGGCCCCGAGCCGGAGTCACGTTGCGCATTAGCCGACTGGCAACAGTACACTTTTATCAGTAAATGATCGGATAGACCGCTAGTCATGGGTATGTTTTGATGATTTCAAGTCTTCCAGTTGACTTATTAAAAACTGACAACTTTCATATTTAGTTGTCGAGATGGACCCAAATCCTACTTATCACTCGGACAGCGAAGATTTTAAAGTTTTGAGGCGCGGAAACCGTGCTGTTAGCGAAGGCCGTCTTCAGTTTGTAAGTTTTGTCTACTAGTCTACACACTAGCAATATAAATATTCAGCAAAGTCGTCGTGGATCAAGAAGGAATCGAGATGCACGTTTTGGATCAGTTGGCGCCTCCACTGGTTTGTAGTTGTGTTTAAATAAGTGCCTAACTTAACTTTTAAGGCGAGGCCAAAGCTCCGAAGCCGAAGGTCAAAAAGGAAATTGTTGCGTCACCTGGTCTGCGGTCAATGCTTTATGGACTTTCCATGAAACTTGAAAGGTAATAAACACAAAGTCTTCTGTTTGTACATATCGTTTTAAGAGAGGAGAAACTACAGCGCAAGATTCAGAAGAAAACAAAAAGTCAGTTTGCACTTTAAAAAGAAACTTCGGGCAATTTCAACATTTTTAAACTTCAAACACTTTTGCTCTTTTGACACACCTTATTTACAAACCTATCTCATAATTTATGCAACAAAACGCATCGGCAAGACGTTGAAACGCACTCGAAAAACATCCTGCTCTCTCGTTCAACAAGAGTGCCAATCTGTTTGTTTGCTTGACGTGTTGAGATTTTGCGATATTTTTGTCTACTTTGCATCTTTAATTTTTTTGACGTCTCAACCGAATTCTTGCGTAAACAGACAATTTCGAACTTTTTAGTCAGTTAACAAGCACTCTTTTGCTAGTTGCGTTGCAATGATTGCTTCCGTTCTTTTGTTGACAAATGCAGTTGAGACACGAAGTGTAGTTGAACACGAAGTGTGAAAATCTACTCTCCTAACCAGAAACCAAATAGTCTATTTAATCACGTTGAAAGCTGGTGTTCGCCCGGTTGACACAGCACATCGGAATTTGACATCCACTTTGTTTCAACGTTGTGACCTGTCAGCAAGGCGGGACTTGTGCGTTTACGTCGCCAATTCCATGGGGGGTCGTTTCAATCGACTACGCAAATTTCACGTCCACCAAAGGTCCTCCACAATTATTCTCCATAATCTTTTTGCTTCCGGCCCTTCTTTCTCTTCACGTTGACAACCAACTTGTTTGCCGCTCACGAAATTGCCTAAATTGGTCAATTTGAACTTTGGTTCTGGAGCTTACTACCTCTTTTCGAATCGTCGCTTCAACATCAATCAAAGCGTTGCTTCGTAGCTAAGCCATCGAGAAGTGTCAACCGACTGAGAGCTCGAACGGACATTGGTTTCCGGGTCGGTCAAGTGCAAGGATTGAGCCAAGAGTCTCGACACCAAAAGCATTTGACACCAAAAGACAAAATTGCGCTGAACCCGCAAAAAACAAAGTCGTCTTGGCCATCAAAAGAACGAATCGGGGACTCTTCAAAAGACGTCACACAACGCCTTCAAATAATCGTTGACACAGCACAAAAAATTCAAAATTAAACCCATTTTCCACATCGTCCTTTGTTTTGGCCTTTGGCGAACTCAGCGCGCCTCGAACATCCTTTTTGTCGCCTTTTATAAATTCTTTCCGGTCAACGTGCTAGATTTGATATAAGAGCTTCTGTCTTTAATTGATTTTAAACAGTTAAGTTTGGAAATCTTATGCGTGTAACTAACTAACTTTTAACATGTTTGTTTAACGAAGACTAATTAACAGCTTGCAGAATGGTGTGAACCTACAACTCACATTCAGATGACCGTTCTTTTACTAACTTTCAACAGCTTCGATGTCGGGCAACAGCGAAAAAACCTGCCTTTTGGAGCCCCCTGTGGTGGCTTCAGGCAGTGGCGTCGACAACCGACGCCTACTTGCAGTGGACGAACAAAAGACGTTAATGAGACGTTCAACCAGTAGCGGGGCAGCTTCTTTATCTGGTGCTCTCAACTCAGTGCGTCGCTCAATCCTCAAATCAGTAGGTGGATCAAGTCTTCAATCGGCAAACAGCATCAGCTCTTCGCCTCAACGTCTGGCTTCAGGACCTCGAAAGAGTGTTTCTTTTCACGATCTTGTTCATTCTTCATCAGTTTTTCATTTGGCTCTTCGAAGTTTGAGTCCAAAAAGGCAACTGCCTGCAAGCATTGAAGAACATGCAAAGTCTGCCGAAACACTAGAAAGACGGTCACCAAGTCCGCTGCCTGTTATCCAAGAGCCGGGATCTTTGAAGAAATCCATAAGCAACTTTGTGCTGACAAGTAAGTTTCAACTAACCTTCTAACAAACTCTTTATTAACCTTGTTAACGGCATATCTTGTGATGTGACTTTTTTAATTTAACGATTTCGGTAGTCCACTTGCGTGGGAGTAAGCACTCTAGACGACATGTCCAGTCTGGGAAACAAAACGATTGAATGATCCGCAGGAGTGCGCTGAAATTCGATAGCGTGCCGCTTCGGCAACTGTTTGCTTGTGGCAATCCACCCATCGTTCGACATTCCATGCTTGATCAGCCGTTCCCGTCGTTGTTTCTCGGTATACTTGTTTAACTTCTTGTTTCTACTTGTTCTTCGTGCTTCAATTGTTTTCGGTTGTTTTCGGTTGTTCTTGACATTATTATTCAATACTTTTTATACAAACGAAGTAATTGGGGATTTTAAAACCTCCGCTTTCAAAACACATGGCTTTACGCCTTCGAGACGAGTTCAAATTGTGGCTTTGAAATTTCTGCAAAACGTTTTTTGACAATTTCAAACGAGCAAACGAGCAAAGAATAATGACAGCGGTTTGTTTAAAAAGGAGGCTAATGCAATTCTTATTCGTGAATTTTTTGACGGATATTTGCTGACACTTGTTTCGTTTGCGCTTTGTTTTATTCATTTTCCGTCTTTCCTTTTTAGCTCTCTGTTTTACTCTTTCAAACACCTCACCGGTTAAAGAACATATTAAACAGTTGTTTAATTTAATTGAGTTGCAAATATTGCTTTTATTGATTGTTTAAACGCCTCAATTAAATCAATTTCAAAGTAGTTTCAAAGTAGTTTCAAGGTAATTTAAAACCCCGTAAAATATTATTTGTTTGCTAATAATGTTGTTTTCCGTTTCAAGTAATTTAAAACACAGTTTGTTCAAAGAGTCTTTTAAAGAATTGCGTAATTTAATTGAATTTGCTGCAATATTTGCACACTTGCGCGCAAACTCCTTACCCAAAGCCACAAAATGAGCAACGACATTGATCGGCAGCCAAACAACTGACGGCCACTAAAAATGCCTGAATGGAGAAGTGAATGGAGAAGGGAACGGCTCAGTGATTGTCATGGCACTTGAGGCGGCTTATCCTTTCGATGGCAAGTGATCGGCGGAGTAGAGAAAGGCCCAGTCGACCACTTCACACATCACACAATTGAGTCCGATCGCACTGCAGTCATAAACCGGCCTTTAGGCGCTCGACGTCACATAGTGGCGACATTTGGTCTTCGTCACTTGCTTTCCACATTGGCTCTGCCACTGATCGCCTTGTCAACTCTTGGCCCGCATTCGACTTTCTTTGCCTCCACTTTCCGCATTTGTCCTCCTTTGGCCTACGAACTCATCTACAACCCAGCATCATGTTCTGAGTGCATCGACTGATTGAATGCTTCTGCACTCTCACCCATCACTTACATTTCTTACTTGGCGTACAACTCTGTCTCCTCTAGTTTGACAAAATTCCTGCCACCGCCGCTCGCTTCAGAGCCAATTCGGCGGCACCAAGAACGCGCATCAGGAGAAGGAGCCGACCAACATCTCAGCAATCCAATCTAGACATCGACACAAATGTGGACAACGAGGAAGAACAAGAACTGGACATAGAATTTTTGCAGCCAAGTACAAGCAGGCAATCTACAACATGCTGCCTGATTCGATGTTTCTATATTTGTTGTTGCTGTACGTGTTTCCGGAGAAGCTCTCGTCGCCGCCAGTCCCATTTGGCTGCAAGATCTGCATCTCCAGACGAATATGTGGCAATGCTAGAAAGGCCAGAGAGTCGGCAACTTGCCTCCAACAACCTTTTGTCTGTGCCTAAAATACGCGGTCCATTGAGCTTGTCGGACAGGAGAGATAGCAGTAGTTACGGAAGCAGCACCGGATTACCGCCCTCGGTGGCTTCAACATCACGTTTGACGATGCGCGAGTTTAATGAGTTGCCAGATCGACTGAAGAAAATGCGCAAGAAGAGCGCCTCCGACATTTCAATTCTATTCGGCATTCTTCGACACGGCACTGCAATGGGCTTTTCTGAATACGAACTCAACAAAAAGGCTACAAGATCTTCAAGTCTGGGCAACTTGCGAACTACTGTTATTAAAAGGGCAAGAAGACGGAATCGACGCAACAACTTACAGCAGAGACTCGAAAATATATCGCCTCATCACCTCCAAGTTCAAATGAAATTAGGTAAGAATCGTTGAACGGCTTAAAGGAGTTTGCGCGCTTTACAAAAATTGTCCTTAACACCAAACAATTAAATAATTCAAGCTGTCAACAAAATGTTTCAATTGTTAGCAAACATTCTCATCAAAACAAACATTCTCATTTCAAGTAATTTCGAGTTGATCTCAAAGTTCGTCGAAAGTTTCAAAATTCAAACAACAACTTCCCGGTCGTACTTTGTTGTCCGCGCTTGTTAGAATGCAAGTACTTGACCGCGTGGCAAAAGCCCTTCCGGCCAACGCCTCTTAAATTTGCTCCACGCGGGGGATCACTCAAAACAACAATTTCAACAATAGCTGTCACGCGAATCCCCTCTTTGCACACACCTGATCCGATGCCATCCAACCAGCCTTATCTTTCTTAATCATCGATAACACTTGCTTACTATTTCACAGTATTCATTTACATCGTCGTTCAAGCGTTCAAAATGTATTCGCTCAAATCTAGAGATTCGCTCACCGATTCACTTTCGTCCGTTTTCTCTTGCTACTCGTCCATCCAGGACAACAACAACGAGCCGAAAACACCTGAGGGCAGTTCGGATGATGGCGTAGTTAGTGAGTACGAGCCGGCAGTCGATGATTTCAACGGTGAAGAGGAGCTGCTGATTCTCTACCAAATGCTTAGTGACATTAAATACAAAGGGGATGATAAAGAAGCGAAACGCAAGGCGAAACTCCTTGAAATTGCCCGAGGTTCTTTTAAAACCATAACATAAAAACTCCGAGTCAACTCATAATCCACCCAATTTAGTCCAAGAAACGAAAGCAACTCTACTGGTTCCAACCGCGCCAATTGATGCCAGCAGGTTTGTCGCTTACGTCAATGAACGTCGGAAGAAAAAGATTCTCTTCAAAGGCGAATATATTGTAAGTTAATATCCGCACAATTCCGTAAAATGCAATTTGTTTAACTTGTTTAGATGGTTTTGCGCTCCGTGGATCAACAAAAATGCACTACAGAATTGGGGTCAAAAATGGGCGAAAAGAACCAGTACAGCGACGTGTTGCCATACGACTACAACCGAGTTATGCTCCAAATGAGAGGTGAAGATCCGGACTCGCAGTACATCAATGCAAGTTATGTTCAAAGTTGGCTGCGAGAGAAGGCCTACGTTGTTACGCAATCAGTTAAAACAAAGCAGGCGTCGACCGAATTTTGGAGAATGGTGAACTTACTTTTAACCGGACAATTTAAGAGATTGCATTTCAGGTCTGGGAGCTCAACTCAAACTTGCATAGTGATGCTAACGAAAGTGTTTGATTTCATGCGCGTTATGTGTTTACAGTATTGGCCTATCTCCAAGTTTCAATTTGGCGAGATCAATGTGAGTTTTTAGATAATCGACATTAGTGACAGTTTTGATTGTTTAGGTTGAAACGCTGGACACAAAGACATACGCTCATTTTGTAAGTTACCAAAAGTTTACGCCAGACATTACCCATTCTTTATTTTCAGATTATTCGGACTTTTAAACTAAAAAGAGTGGATGATCCGGAAGAAGCAAACGCTCGCATTGTTAAGCATTTTCACTTTATTGAATGGGAGTTGAACAGGTAAAATCAACGGGACTCTCCGCATAAGAATTGTTTATTTAGTGTTTTCCATACATCAGTGCCTTCATTGAGCTTCGGAGAAGAGTGAGGCAGTGGACAGATACGCAACATTCAGATGCTCCTTTAATTGTACATTGCAGGCAAGTTTAAAAGCATCGTTTATTCGAAAACAATTAAACAGTTCCCGAAGCGGGAATGTATGTACAGTTACGTGCATCGAAATGTTCACAATACAAACGACTGCATGATCGAGGTATAAGTTGGCCAACGGGTTGATGCTTTTGATGTGAAGCGTCTCGAATCCAATTGCTTACTTGAACTCTGCTGTAATCCAGCAACAAACGCGAGGCACGCGATCCAGCTTCCATTCCACATTGCTGTATCAGCACACTGTGGGTGCAACTCAGATCGCAGATCAAACTTCTGCATCTTGTCGCATAGCCAGTTAAACTCAATTCCAATTCTTGATAAGGTCCACAACGGTGCTCTCCGCATAAACGTTTCAAAATAGGCGCTGCTCTTGCATAACAAGCTAAATTGTCAACCATCTAAAAGGTTTAAATTACTTCTGGCAACAGAGATTTTTAAACCTCTTGGAAACGAGTCTTACAAACATAATCCCGCATGTTAAACTGAAATGAAACATATTAATTGTGCATTCAAGTTTGATTTTAAACACTCACTTGAATTTCATAACCGCAATTTCTTAGACATTGATCGTTTTCTGCGTCAAATCGACAGAACAAAACCAAATCTTCACGGTCTATTACAGAAGGCGTGCCTATTGTGCCGAAAGCGGTGTGTGCCTGAAAACTCAACAAACTTATAGGCCATTTTGTGCAAAAGCACACACTTTCACCATGTCCAAAGAAATCTTTAAGCGGTCGTTGCATTGTTTTTGACACTGTTCTTCGTCACTTGTTTCAGCTCCCACTAAACAAAGAGCAGTTTTAACATTTCTATTGAAAAACAAACCAATTGATCTGGCATTCAGTCTTTGTTGCTGTCGTTCTTTGGACATTGCTTCAAATTCGCTTTCCAAGCGCAACAAATCGAATGCGCTTTCTCTTTTAAAGATCAGATGTTCCATTGAAGAATGGACAACGCAAGCCAGATCGAGAATGAGTAGACCGAAAATAACGGCATCCCGAAAAAGCATTAGATACGATCACGTAAATAAATTATACTCAGTTGCCAGTTTCGAGAATTTCGAACTACTGCGCCTGCAGTCATATGTTTGAAGGGCCAAGCAGAACTCGTTTTCAATCATTTCTCCCACTTTGGCGCCTCCTCGCCGGCGTCTTCAGAAGGTGTAAAGCACTCCTTTATAGTTTCTTTATAGTTTTCTTTAAGTTTTGTATTCCCGTCCGCCACTTTCACCTCAATCAACAATGGAATGGAAATTTCGATTTTTTGTATTGCGTGAACTGCGCGTGTGCACTTCGATCGGCGGGCAAGGTTTGCCCTCCGAAGTTTGCGACCCACTGTTCAAATGGTTCTTTGTTTGAAGTGGTTGGCGTCGAAAAAACACGTAACTTTCTCCGTCTTGAACTCTTGTTGTTTTTTGACCGTTGTTTTCGGCTCGAAACGACAAGAGGCGCTCTAATTTCAAGAACAAAAATGAAGAGGAGGAAATGATGACCAATAATCAATTGTTTTAGTAATGGCGGCGGTCGTTCGGGTGCTTTTTTGGCTTTGGACGCAAATCTTGAGCTCCTACGTCAGACGGGTCAAGTCGACGTTTATGTAAGTTTCAATAAACATATTTTACAATATCGAAAAGTTTACGCAAATAAACTAAACGCAATTTTAAAGGAGTACGCAAAAACAATGGTTAATTGTCGACAGTCGCTAATTGATTCGGTTGAACAGTACATTTTTATTTATAATGCCCTATGTGAAGCCGTCTTATGCAACATCCAGCCAATAGGTGAGTTAAACAACCGAACAACTGTTTTCCCCAAACGCATCAAATTTCACATTACACATTTGCAACACTTTTTGTGACATTTATGTGACACTTTCAAAGTTCAAAAGTCCAAAAACACTTTCCTCACAATCAATTCAATATTAAAGCCATGCACGAACTTCGCCAGCGATCGTCAATGTACCGATCGAGGAAAGACCGAGAACTGATGGAGCTTCAAGACTCACATGAAACAAGAGTATGCATTTGTTGAACAAACTTCTATGTCACATATGTTTTTAGCTTTTAAACATGTTAACTTCTCCGCTACGAATTGGAGTTTGTGCAGGCGGTCATCGAGTTGAGAATAGAGGCAAAAATCGAGACGTTATGGTTGTGCCGCGTAAGCATAAACAAATTGCAACTGTTTTAATAACACTTTTTAGCCGATCACGCTCGACCTTATTTACAAACTTTGCACGGTGAATCAAAAGACTACACTTATATCAATGCCGCGGAGATTGACGGGTTCACACGAAAAAGCGAGTTTATTGTAACGGAGTGGCCAAAGGCACAAACCATTGACAGGTAAACTCACCCATCAATTGAATACTCAAAATACGCTTTCAGTTTTTGGACACTGATTTTTGATCACAGTTGCCATACTGTCGTGAATCTTACAAATTTGTCTAACAACAAGGTACGTTTTTTGAGCAAGCATTTAATTGTATCAATTTACAGATCTATCCGCCGTTCATTCACACTAAAGGTAATTGAATGCTTTGAATACAATCTTGAATCAACAAATGTGTTTGTGCATTTAGGTCGCAAAAACTACGGTCCGTTCAGCGTTGAAGTGCTCAACTATCAAAACTACCCCGGCATGACTAGCCACATGGTTAAGATATTGAAAAGGGTAAGTTTAAACAAGCACACTTTTGGTGATTGGCAGTCAAACCTTTTAAAAGCGTTAAATACTTTAAACCGAATTTGTTTGACTGCTGGATTACCAAACAATTGAATTATCAAAACAACTTCAAAAGTCATATTCATCTTTCTGCAAAGCAATGCTCCGTCTTAAAGAACACCGCACCATTTAACAAGCATTTAATATTATCAAAAGTTTGTTTAATCCCTAAAAGCTCAAATGATGCGCTGCTCCGACACTCTTTACGCATAAATTGTAATTTCCGACTATTTGTCTGTTCTTTGGCTAATTGTCTTGTCTGTTTTCATAGAATTTTGACGAAGTGCGCAATCGCAAATTTAATAAGCTCACCACCTGCTTTGGCTTGAGGAAGCGACAGATTGCTCGACGTCCTACCCTCAAGGACTACATCAAAACAACACAAGACGACTCGATTCCCGAGAGGACAGAGCTTCAGATTAAAGTCACGTTACTGGGGCAAAATAAGGTAACAAGACTCTCTGGTTATGTGCAAGTTGTTTTACTTTCAAAAACTAGATCCTTTTTAAAAGCTAAGATATGTTTTTAAAATCATTCCTCATAACCGGAGAGTTTTAAAACTTTGGCCTCAGAGCTGCTAGTGAAGAACCGCAACCTAAGACCGTAGTAGATGAAGAAGACATGTGTATTAAGAAGGCATTGCGCCAGGCCGGCCAACAGACGAAAAACATGAAGAACAGGGCATCGACGAGATTAGCCAAATGGACGGAACGAAGGCAACTTTTTCACTATTCCCCCACGCTTTTACAGACAAACACATTATTGTTCGACGCGGAATACATTTGACCTCAGCACATCGTTTGGCGCCAATCAACTGTATTCTGCGTAGAACGGTAGTGTTTTTGCCTGCAAGAGTGTGAGAGAACAGTGAAAAGTAACAACCGAATGCAGCGAAAAGGAAATATTAAAGCTACGGTCATTCTCCCAGCCAAATATAGATACACTTGCAAACTTTGAAAAGGTTAGATCTGCTCGCTTCTCGGAGTTCTGCTCACCACTCTAATACTTTGCTGCTAAAGTGTGTTTGTTTCGAAAACGAAAAAGTTGACAATTTTGCTTTTTTCGAAACAGTCACACAAGAACTGACTTTGTTTTGTGTTTACCCCATTGGAAACAACATTGAGATTGGTCGCTAACCCTCGTTGGGTTGACCAGTGAGCTTCTACCTCAACTTCACAGAAAATACCTTGCGACGCACTCCAGTGCTCAAATGACAGGTCCAAGAACTCGCAAAAGGACCTTATTTTTGAACCCGAGAGTTCTTGACTTGTTAGACTGTTTGTTGGGTTATTTTTGGTTTATTTGGTTTTGATTATTAAGTTGGATTGTTTGTGTCGATTGCTACATGCGGTGTGGACAATTTTGCCACATGCATACCTACTTGACGCTCCACGCGCGTCACAGTCGCTTTTGCGTTGGTTTGGCAAAGCTGAGAGGTGATTCGCTTTCTCGATATAAAAGACGAAAACTTTTGTTAGTACTTAACACTCTAAAGCATTAGGTTCTCTGCTTCTTTTCGTAAAACGCTTCTTTTGTAAGTGCTGCTTTTGTTTTGCTCCTTCTTTCCTATCCGCATGTGGCATGGCATCATTCAACCAAACTGATCGTCTTTGTCTTCTCTCTGGCTATAGCTCGGTTATTTGCAAAATGCACTTTCCGGCCCTCCGGCCTCACTCACTCATCACCATCTTTTTAGCCCTCTGAGCCGATTAAAGCCGATCCAACTAAACAAACTAGGGAAGAAGTTAGCAAGCTAGTAAGTGCATAAATGTCTATGTGTTTGCACTGGTCTTGCTACTGCCTTTTTGCATGTAAAACCTTTGTCAAGCTTTTATTTGCGTTTGTCAATTGTTTGTTGGGATCTCCTGGCGAAATCACCTCTCACTTTGCATTGCACAGCCATCAGCTTTTCGATTGGGCCGCGTGGAACTGTGGCAAATCATTGACGCACCATTTTGTTTGCCATTTATGTTCTCGTCTTTATTCAATTTGTTTGTGTCAACGTTATGTTAAAATTTGTGTTTGTAAACCGTGTTCGTTACGTTCATTGATGTTTTTGTGTTATTTAGAGAGGCGGAGATGAGGTGAGACAGTTGCTGGCGAAGAAGCTGCACGCCGACTCAAAACGAGATCCGCAACTCGGAGAGCACATGAACAAATTGGCTAGTTGAAGCTTCCGCTCTTTGTCTATCGCTTTGTTTACTGTCCTTTCTTTCTGTCTTAACGTCTTTCATTAATCAAAGTCTCTCTGTCGATTTGAATCTTCCTAACTCCCGAATGTCTAATCAAACTTACATGCCAAAACGCTAACGGTGTGGAAACTAAAGTTTCGTTTCAAACTAACTAAAATTCAAAGTTACATCCACTAATTTCAATATGTTTTAGAGTTTCATGATCAGTGAGGTAAATATTTGCCAAACACTTATGCTTTTAACGTAAACATTTAAAGATTATGGCTTCGGGCGCAAATCAACAACAACTGGAGACTGAAGTTAGAATTTGCTGCGTGATCCAGGTCAAGATGTGGCCACTTGAAAACAGAGTTCCTTTGTCAACAACGTCCTTAATTGAATTGATCAAAATGACACGCTCTTGGAGGAAAAGAGCGCCAGATCGGCCCGATACGAAGCCAACTATTGTGATGTCGCACAACGGAGTCAGTAGATGCGGAGTTTTTGTGGCCGCAAACGTTTGTATTGATCAAATGGACATGGACCACGAAGTTGATGTTTTCCACGCCGTCAAAATGATTCGAATAAACAGGCCGCAGTTGATTGAAATGAAAGACGAATACAAGTACTTATACGATCTTATGTAAGTTTTAACTGCTTGCATTTAAGCAGAGAGGAATAACTTTAAATGTTCAGGTTGCATTGGTACATGACGAATGCAGAGTACAGAAAAGACGAGCCCGAAGAATCAAAACGCTATGACAACGAGATAGTTGAAGATGAAGAAAGTGACGATGAAAAGGCAACACATGAGAGCACTGGTGCTTTTGCTCGTCTGCAACGTTCTTTCAGACGCGCTTCGTCCAGAACAAGGGCCAATTCAACCGTCTTATCACCCATTCAAACGCCAGTTCCATTGACGCCGTCTCCTGTTTCAGTTCTTCCATCTCCGGCTCCATCAACAACAAATCAAGTTACTCCAATACCAACCACAAACGCGGATCCAATAACAAACGCCGTTCCAACAACAAACACTGCTCCAGTGGCAAATAACTTACAAGCAAATGGAAGACGAACGCCGTCAAAGTCACCAAGACAAACAATTTATTTAAATGACTAATAATTGTTGACCACCTTGTTTTCGCTTACATATCAAATTGGAGTGTATGCAGATGTTAGTGCCTCATTCCCATTCAATCTTCCAAGATTTTCTGTGTCTCGCAAACAAAGTGTCTCTTACACACACGAACTTTCAAATTTCCAAATGCCTTAATGTTTAACTTAAGCCGTGTATATTTTGCAAGTCAATCAGTGCCGACATTTTTGCTCAAGTGTGTCAATTCAAAGAATTATTTGTGATTGATTGACTTGTGTTTGTTGAGTTTTGTTTTCAAGCGTTTTCGTTTCAAGCATTTGTTTGCTTTTGAAAACAACACTCAACGGCTGAACGTGATTTCAAACAAGAGCTATGAGAATTTCACTTAATTTCGAATAAAGACTTTTATTATTTCAATACGGGATTACTACAAGCTATTGATGATTAGAGTACTCGTTACGACCAGAATCCAAAATCTTCCGGCAACAAAATTAGATCGCCAATAAGTTTCTCAGAAATCAACTCGTTTGACTTGTATGGGATGGAGAAATGTGACAAGAATTGTGTAAAGTTGAACATGGCAAATTTGTATTTTATGGAGAGTGGAATAAACACGAAATGATAGACGAACAACAAATCGGCAAAGTTTTCTGCATGCAATTTGTATAGCGTCTCGTCGATTGACAACTCGAGAAACTTCTTTTTGAAATGCAAGTCGATTTCCTAGAAAAGAATAAAATTAAAAGAGTTTTTGATAAAGACACCCACTTTCTTTTCCGTTTCCTTTCGTTGAAAGATCATTTCATTCAACTTTTTGGCAAAATCGTCTTCCACATCCGTCTCTCTTGGAGCATAAAGGCCGCGAGTGGTGTACGGAAAAACAAGATTTCTTTCTCCTTTATATTCGTTTTTGTCTACCTTCTAGAAACAAGCATTTTGAACTTGGTTTGTTTAAAGATGTTACCGAAATAGCTGCCAACTTCTTCCTCTTTCTCACCAAATTTATGCATTCGGCCAAATCAAAATCGAACACTGCTTGATATGTGTGTAAGTACCGGACAATTGAATCAATCAAACTCGGCGACGGACCAATTTTGTCAACAAACATTTTAGGTGGTGTCTAAACAACATGCTTTGTGAAATTAAATTAATTAGAAACGTACTCTTTCAATTAAAGCTCTCAATACAGATTCGGTGCTTTCGCCGATGCTTTCCAAAAAATATCCTCCTTCCAGCAATAAAACAAGTGGTATCTGTTGAATAGCCAACAAGCCGACCAAAGTGCCAAAACCTAACGGACTTACTTGCATCTCACCTTCTGGATCACCAATAGCGGCATCGAATCTAAAATAATATTCCGTTGTTGTGAATTAAAAGAATACCCGCAAGATACTAAAATCAATTCAGGCTTCCACGAATGAATAAGCGGCAAGATAGACGTGCTCATTATGGAAATGTAGTCGCTGTCTCCCATACCAATTTCATTCAATGGCACGTTCAAAGTGTTGGGATCTAAACGGAGCAATTTTAAAGAACGCTTTTATAAATATGGTTACACTCGTGAACAACGGAGCTCTCTTTTAGTAATGGCCAGAATCTTCCTTCCTCAAAACGATGAATTGAAATCAAACGTATGTTGGGATCATCTTTGATTGCGTATTGAGTTCCTTGGCCGGCTTAAACAAAAGTTTCGACATGTACTTTAAAATAGATTTTCATACCATGAACGTCGAAATCGACAATTAGAACACGTTTCGAGCCGAATTCAATTGCCTAAATTTAAGTTTATTTGCAAAGTTGTGTTTGGAAGTTAAACATGCTTACTTTCTTGGCACAAATTGCTATGTTATTGAATATGCAAAATCCACAAGCTTGATCCGAAGAAGCATGGTGACCAGGCGGGCGAATAGCTGCAAATCCATTTGCATTCGGATCTTTTGATTCCAAAACAGTTTTAGTCAAGTCAATGGCAGAACCGGCCTGTAATTTATAAAGTTAACAATCAACTCATAGCAACTTACAGACAACAAACTAGCATTCCATGTATGAGAGTTTAAATAAATGTCCTCAAATGTGCTGCATAACTTTTCCTGCTCTTCGACTGACAAATCTGATGCTTGTTGAATTTTTTCAATGTATTCGGAAGTGTGGACTGAGTTCAGTTCTTCCACAGTAGCCAAACGACTTTCCAGAACTTTGCATTTGTCGAGTAGGTCCGTTTTCTTCAAAGTGTTTGAATATAATCTTTATATACAGTTATAACTCACGCGCAATTTGTCCAAAATCCATTTTAAGCGCTCCGGTCTTTCAATGTGATTATTATCCCACTCACACTTGTGTTTTAGCATGCGCTCATCCGTCACAAAATAAGTGGTCATTTTCGGCACTCAAATCCAACAAATATATTTTAAAAGTCGGTATCTAAACAATAAACTTAAATAAATATTAACGAAAAACTCGCTGCAGTGAAAGTGCGTACAGCGCGGTTAAAGAGCGCGAATATTTTTGTTCAAAAAACAACTATCAAACATTTGCAAAAACATTAACACAAAAAAGTCAATCAAAAGTTTCAAACACAAACAATTTTTTGTGTTAACGTTTTTTGGTCCACCCTGTAAATCATATCGAAAAGCAAATCAGCAGAATCAATGCTTGCTGGCCATTGAAATAGACTATCGATTAATGATAATGCACTTTTGATTCGTCATAGTTTTCTCTCATAGATTCACATCAGATTTAATAGTCGTCTCGTAACCTTTTTAAGTAGTCTGAGTTTACAGTTCAAATACTTACAGTTTAAGTTATGTACAGTAATTATGCATTCGAATTGTTAATTAACCGGTTTTCTCACATCATCCACAACAAAACACATGTGTCAAAAACCGACTCAATCTTTTAATAGACCAATTCAGGTGGGAGGTTTGCACACAACAGGCATGGGAAAGCGCGTTGAATATTCGAGCTGTACTCTTGATTCCGGACTACATACACGAAGCAACATTTGTTTGGTTGTTTTCCGAGCAAAAGCATATATCAACAATTTATTTTACAACACAGTAACAAACAAGTTAACAAGCAATTAATTGGGTTGCTAAGAACGTTGATTGGAATGGGTTGGATGAGCCTAAACTGAGGAATCTATGTAGCGAAATCGAAGGCATTCATTGCAGCTGTTCAAACGTTACTAGCTAGAGTCTATTGTGAAAAGGTCGAAAAGCATTGAGTATTCACGGAATAAAGTCATAATAGTTTATTAGGCATGTCTGGTCACTTGGACAAGGCGCGTAGAGAATCAATAAATTAAGTTTGTATGAGAACCATTGTTTGACTATTAGCAAGATCAGCAGGTGAGATTGGACTGTTCACTTATTCGTCCAGTGTTGTGGCTGTTGAGCCAAAGCGCATATTTGAAGTGTCGACGAGTTTCCGGTATTTGTTCAAGTCAAATTGGACCAAGCATTGAACGGGGCTAAACAATGTGTGTTTTTGAGTCGGAATTTTCGGGATGTTACCTGAAGAAGCAATTTCTCGAAGATGACGTGTTGAATTTCTTCAGCGCCTTGTAGCCGGTTTGTTGTGACTTCTTTGCGTAGGACTTAGGCATAATGCCACTGTTTTCTGAGTTTGAATTCCGATGCCTGGCCAGCAACATTTTAAGTTCATCATCGGTCGGGACCGACCTTCTGTTTTGGCTGCGCACTGCTGTCACTTCATTCGGAGGTTCAGAAATTACCAACGGTAAAGGAGACAACTCGTCCAGCGAGTTGAGAAGTCTTAGGCGAGGAAAACCGTTCAGTTCTGGCAAGTCCGCGAACCTTTTCACTACGTATCTGAAACGGCAGGTGTTAATTTTTAAGTCAACTCAAAGTCTAAGAACTCTTGATCAAAGCTCAGTTGCGGGAGATTTTGCTGAAGATCACGTTTCATTGAAACCCAAACCTTGTTTTGATTTAAAGAACGGGCATACTGTAGGCGAAAAAACACTAATTCAATGAAAAGTGGCCTCCCGTTGAGAAATTGATTGACAGGCATTTAAAGCAAAACGGCAGCTCGCCAGTTCGAATAACCCCGGAGACAACAAATTTTTAATTGTCGTGAAACAAGCTTAAAGTACAAATCTGGGTGGCTTTCTGCGCAATTTATTCAGTTTGTTGAAAAAACGAAGAAATTTCGAAATCTAGGCGTTTTCTGCACGTGAATTCGGTCTGCTCGGGTCCTTGGTTCTTGAGTGCTAATTGAATGATCAAAAGTTCATAATGTCTAACCCGTTATTTTAGTCCGCCTAATCAAATAACTATTTGTGCTTAAAAAGCGCACTCAAACAAATTGTATTAAACTTTTTGTCAAAATGTTAAACTCATTATTGGAATGTTATTTGAATCAAAAGATGAAAAGTTTAAAAAACAAAACAAACTTCAAAGTGTGAAAAGTTCAAAAATGACTCAAAGCTTACCCGTTTACAAACATTGTGCAGAGAGCGAGGATTAGTTGTAGAGCAAGTAGATTACGAATAAAGGTCAACATAGTGTATCCCATTTTTCAACAAACGTCTGGAACGTCCGGAAGCAAGCCCAGTGTTTCGGGGTCAACGTTTGAACCGTCCCTGCAAATGGCAAACGTTTAAGCATGTGGAGGAGGAATTCAAAAGAAGCGCGAACAAAGAATTTAATTTCGGGTTATGGTGAAAGAAGGCAAATGTGTCATTTGAGTGGGGCGGGGAACTTGTTGTGTGGGAAAGAACCGCACGCAAATTTCACGTTTTAAACTCGTTGTAGAACCGATTACAACAAGTCTCATTGGCAATATGTGGAGATTCGTGGAAGTCAGCGCAGAATTCTCATAACAAAAGCACTCAAACGGATATGCAGGGGAGAACTGTAGGCGATGACCAAAAATACAATTGAAATAAATGCGGAAAACTGTGAAACGGTCACGCAATTTGGTGAAATCAGTAAGTGTTTGCTTTGTGCAAATACTGTTGTGGTAATAATAAGCGTGAGTAATTTTCGAGTCCAGCCGCCTACGGTTCGTTGTTCAAACCTGATGCGGCCACTTGGGAATCAAAGTATGTGACTAATGAGTAAATCACGCTCAGCTGATGAAATCCCCACAACTGGTGGCACTTGCGCAATGTTTGTGTTTGTACGAAATTCGATACACAATGCAAGTCGTCGTTGAGGCGTCACTTTCCACGAGACACCTTTTTGAATCGCCTCCAAATGACGATGTTACCAGAAGAAACCCCCACTAAATATAATTGGCCCTTGTCGAATTAAACCGCCAGGAGACGTCGCATGTACTGTGGCTGCAGTTCTTTGGCCAGCCGTCGCGACCCCCTCAATTGCCGATTAAGGTCGAGCCTTAAAAAACACCCAATTGGCTTGTTGTTTTTGTTTGTTCCGCGCATTCTCCCATCGTTCCTCCTCTCCTTCTTCTAAATCAAGCAGAGAAGGCGCCTTGTGACGTCGTGTACAACCAGACCGTAAGTCTGGTTTTTGAACGCCGACATGGAGCACACAGGTCAGAGTTCGGCAGGAAACAAACTGTGAAGTTGGCGCCGGAGAATCATTGCGCCTACTCCATTGTCCAAAACAAAAGCCAATTAAAGCGGTCACTGTGGAAGTGAGGGGGAAATCAAATCGGCCAAAAACCCCAAAACAGGCTTAGCACGAGAGCTGCACCAAAAATAACGCAAAAATTAAATTAAACTCTTAGGGGTGACGCGATGTCCAAAGTCAATGTACTTTCGACCGTGCAGCACTCGAAACGAACTGTAATTAAACTGGGAAATCCGTCGAGAGTGAATATGTGAACTGAGTCAGGTTTGTTTTGACGAGAAGGGCACGTCCACGCGCTCGTCATTGAGCTAATTCCCAAAATGACTTCAGCTAGTAAACTGGTACACGCCGTCTCTGCACCGCATTCACTCATTTGTCAACCAACTTATTTAATATATTAGGGACGTCGTTAAAACACGTTTGTTTGCGCTTGACATTTGGACCGCCGTTTAAAGTTGTCATTTGAATTTAAACTTCAGCCGCGCCCTTTTGACGCCACACTGATTCCAGCTGCCGTAAACGCGTGGGAACCAGGTGCTTCATCATAAAACCAGTTCAAGTGAGTACCGGTCCCAAAAGCAGACAATGTCCAGGCTATATTTGAAACTTTGAAAGCATTTGAATGAAACAAAGAAGTCGCTTAAATGTTAATGGATTAACGAGAAACAGAAATTTGTAATTGGGGAATTAAGAACTCAACTTCCTATTTGTTAGTCGGTTAGACAAAGAGGAATCAAGCGCATTCAAATGTCGTGAATTTAAATACAATTTTTGAAATTTCACATCAATTTACTTCCTTTCTGTTTCGTTGCGCCTATACTCAGAATGCGGATATGAACTCTCAAATTGTTTGCACATGGAGCGTTGGCTGTCAGTGAAATTAGGGTCAATTTGAATTAAAACATGTGCACATGAAAGTCGAATTATAAATGCAAATTGAGTTTCCACGCACCGAGACATTTTGAAAAGGTGTACTCGAAATAGCAGTCTGCAAACTTTGCTTCAGGTTTCCGACCACCTTTTAATAAGTCTTTACATCAAAGTTTAAATCGTATGTATAACATGGCACAAAACGTATTGAACGCTTGAATAAGATTGCTTATTTGACAAAAAGAAAATTTGAGTTTCATGTTTTTGTTTTCAAACATTTGTTGTGCTTTTAAAACTATTGATTGAAAACTTATTGATGACCTTTTAAAACTATTGATTGGAAGTTTAGAAGTATCAAATTGAGTTTAAGAAATGCATCTAAAACCTTATCGAACAAACAAACTAAACTTGGCAAAGAAGAGCAAGCTTACTCTTTGGTCCCATCACGACATTTGCACTTATTTACGAAACTTTTATTTTTCTGTCTGTCTTGAATATTTATTTACACTTTAAAAATCACCGATTCCACTGTGCCCTGAAACACGGCGTTTTTATACTAACTAATTTCATCTATTTAGTTTTATGAGTCAGCGCTATTTGCCTAGCATTTTCCCCGAGTGCGACAAATCCAAACAGGTAAGATTTTGCGAAGTCATTCCAAGTTTACGATTAATTTCAGGCATACGACAAGTGTTTTACTGCATTCTTCCAAAACTATTTGAACACAGACAACAGCTACCGAATTCACAGAAATCCCTGCCAAGAACTCTTTACAGTTTACAAGGATTGTGTTGAGAAGGTAACATGCATTTTGGGTTTCTCACAAAACGTGTGTTTTTAGAAATTAGAAAAAGAGCGCCCATACGATATTGATTTAGAAGAGATTCGTAAAGAGGTTTTGAATCAAGAAGGCGATTGTTTTGCGAACAAGAAATAACCATGCCAGCTAACTTTGGTCCTCCGCCATCATCACAGGCGGACCCGAATAATCCAGAGAATGCACGTTTTTTGCCGTTGGAGAGCACATTAGAGCAGTTTCAAGAGAATGCTCGACATATTGGAATTATTGTTAGTGACTTTTCGCCTAAGAGTCAGGACATTTTGAATCAGAAGATTCACACTATGATTTCGGGTTTGCAGGTAACCCTTGAAGTGCTTTAAGTCCAATAATTTTCTGTGTTTAGGAGCTGAATCAGCTGAAGAACCGGTATGCAGATGTTAAAATCCCACTGGAGGTATTGGACGCACTTGATGAAGGAAAGAATCCGCAACTCTACACAGCCACATGTTTGGAGCGCACATTGCAGAAAAACAAAGAGGTTGATCTTCATAGAAAGTGGCTTTTAATCAAGTTTGACTTTAGGTGAATGGCAAAGCAGAGCTCTACAAAAAGCTGCATGCGAGCTTACTTCGTGAACTGGGCGAGGAAATGGCTGAAGAAACATCAACGTATTTAAAAGCGCGTCGTCGAAAGGATGCAGATAGCAGTCCGCAGGAATCTCGTTAGTGGATACATTCCTTCTTTAATTGTTGAATAAGTTCGTTGTTGTTTTGCACTTATAAATAAAGTGTTTTTCAATTCAATGTTTGTTGTTTATTTTTGGTTCGACTTCCATGTTTATTTTTACAAACATTGCGCTTTTCAATTAATTGAGTGATGTTTAGATGATTTTTCCAAGAGTTTCCGCTCCATCAAATGCCTTTATGGCCGATGTCATCCGTTTTGTGCCACATTTTCAAAAGTTGAAGCTCAGTTGGACATCATATGCACCGATGAGTGCCGGCATGGAGAAATTTGTAGATGAGTATTTGCCTAAAATTCAGTGAGTTGTTGAATTTCTAATCACTTGAATATTTGTGTTTAGGGAGAACAATCCTCAAATCCAAGTCGCATTGCATCGAGCTTGTACACTTCATGATCCGTTTGTTGTCGGAGTTTTTGAATTCAATCGCATGAAGAGACATCGTTGTTGTTGGAAGACGGCTGAGCAAATTTTGGCAATTGTCGAAGAAATTTCAGTTGGAGGCGATTTTCGAAGTGGTCGTAAGCGAGGAGTTAGCAAACGAGTGCCACGAGGTTTGCTTCTTTTAAACACCGAGACAATGGGACATGATGTGTTTGAAGTCTACTCAAAATACAAAGGTGATCCACCGCATCGTGACGCTATTCGTTCTGCAGAACACAAGTATTACACCCACAAGATTCAGTTATAAGTTGTTATTTGTTGTGAATAAATTAGGTTATTATCATTATTCGTGTGAATAATTGTGCTTTAAGTTTTTTGAAGAAGATGCTACTTGAATGTCAATTAGGAAGTCTTATCAATTATGAATATGCAAAAAACAACTCGATTTCGAAACTTCTAGTTTTGCTTACAGTATGCGCTTTAATTAAGCATGCCGATTGGTTGTAAGTCGTTAAATGGGTGATGATCTACGTTCGAGGCTGAGGCGTATGGTGAGACAGCCTTTGTTTACCGGTTTTAAGTGTTTGAGGGAGGAGGCCAGAACATCGGAGCGCTGTTTTCGCCTGTTATCTTCGGCTCACTGTTTTTCGGTACACAAGCAAAGCGACTCGTACAAAAAGCCGTTGTTTGAGAAGGGACGACAAGATGCATGAAAGAGCGTTCTACCTGCACCCTTTTTTCCCTGTGGCGCTTTAGAGATTTTAGCCAAATAGTGCAAGCACGATCAGTGTCTGTTATGAAATATAGATAAGGTTTTGTGTGTGTCATCGTTTTCTGCGCCGGCTCTCAACTTCGACTTAGTTGATAGCGGCGGCTCCAAAACGCCGTCCGTCGGCCAATTGTATTGACAGTCAGTTGTCTAGGAAACCCAATTATTTTCGGCATGTTTACTTTTAAATCAGGCTTCTTTCTTAATTGTACACTCAATCATTCTTACCCGCCACTCAGAGGTTGTGCAACAATGACGAGCTGTTCTAGTTATAAGTTTTGAGTTGCACAAATGGGCGGCAACCTTTTGTAATTTGAATTTGACCGATGTCTTGTATGAATTGATGAGAGTTCTGAACTGAAATCGTTGCTTTGAAGAAAGATGTTTGACGTAATTTAAAACAAGCGGCGCATATCAGTTTTAAAGACCTTATTATCTATCACACGGTGTTTTGCCGAGAAGCATCTATTTCAGCCATGGGTTGTTTGTCAATAGGACACTTACACGTTTGCTGTTTTTTGAATGCGTTCCGCTTGCCTAATTATTAAGCGGTGCCACTCATGTGACCTGTTGATACGTGACTCTTGACAACGCTTAATACAATTGAATTAAAGACTTAACGATCGATTTTAGATCGCAAAATGAATGTCCAACGATTTATCAGCTTGCCGAATATTATAAAGCCGATTTTACTCCTGCTTTTGATATTGGTAATGATCATCTGTGGTGCAACTTCGACGTTAAAGCCTGCAGTTGTAAGTTAAAAGCATAAATTGAATCGAAAATGAGCGTGTCTTAATTTCTGCGTTTAGGGCAATTGGTTCTTTTGGCTGACGACTATTGCTCAATTGATTATAATGTCTGGAGTGGTTGTAGCATTCTTCTTCGAGATGGAGTTGGTCCTAACATGCGGACGAGATCACTGGCCGGTTGTTGAAATGGCCTATTCGGCGGTCTTTGGAGTCTGCGGAATTATCAACATGTTTATAGTCGCCAATTGGAATAAAATCGCCTACTCCCATGGACCGTTTATTGTGGCGGCTCTGTTCATCTTTGGTCTCGTGATCCTGTATGGTCTTAACTTGAGTAAGTCGACTTTAAGATTGAGCATTTAATGTGCTGTTTTTAGTCATGTTCTTCCGCATCTGGAGAGGATTTGTGACATCAGGCGCAAGCCAAAATCCCAGCGGCAATGTTCAACCAGGAAACACGGGCAACATGCATCCAGGTTAGAAAAAGAATTTAAATCTTGGACCTCAAAATTCACAAAGTTTAGGTATCTAACCAACTTAATATCATCTACTTCGCATCTCTCTATTCATTGTATTTAAACGCAAGATTTATCGCCGTTGTCATAACGATTTTAAGTACAGAAAATAAATATCTTTATTCTCATAACGCAATGTCTCAAAAATACAGAAGTAGCATATTTATTGGAATCAAGACCCGTGAAAAGTAGTAATCTTATGTACATTCAAAGCCAATATCTGTGCAGAACAAACGCCACAATTGCCGCCATCAGACTTGCAAGAACAATTCGAACAAAGTAGCGCTTTCTAGATACCTGTATCTCTTTCTTGAGTTTCGAATTTTCACTGGACAGTTCCTCAACTTTCTTCTTCAATCGCAGAATCTACAACAAATGTACATTACAAAGAGAATAATGTCAATGCTTACTGTAATACGTTCACAATTTTCGTCATGATGTTTTTGATTCAACTCGTTGGCGACCCATTCATCTACAGAGTTCAAAATTGCTTCAACGGCGTAGTTCTTTGGAAAACGTCTTCTTTTCTCAAGCTCTTTGCGACAAATTGGACATTGAAATGTCTCCTAAACAATTGAATAAATAAATATTAGTTAAACTAAGCGCTCACTTCTCTTCCAGATTGTAAACGACTTAAACAACTGCAGCACAAGGAATGTCCACATGGCAAACAACGAGGAGAATCCGCAAAAATTTCATAACATATCTGACAGCAAAGCAACTCCGCATCAATCTTTAAATCTGTCGCCTCACCGCTGATTCGTTTTGCTTTCTAAAGAATAGGTGTATTTAAAATTCTGTATTCACAACAAATTACTTACAAAAAGCCTCTTGAGAGTTTCAAACATTCTAAACATGAAGGCTAAACAAACAATAAAGTAAGACGACGACAAATGATAGTTGGAAAATTAACCTCGAATAAAAAACACAAAAATATTGATTCTAATTTATTGACAACAAACAACTTTAACAATGAAGCCTGAATAGATCAAAATTCATCGAAACGAAGCTTTCGTGGCTTAACTTTGTGATCCTTAGCTGGACCCTTGGCAAATTCACGCGATTTCGGAATTGGCTCGCCAAATAATTGCTCATCCAACTCTACTGTCTCAACGCCTTCCTCTGTCAAAATCACTCGTCCGTCTTCAACTGCCATTGCCTTGGTTAAATTGACAATACTCTGAAAAACAATTTGAAATCCAGCCAAATCAATAATATTTACCTGGAAAGTTCGTGGTTCGTAAAGGGCCAACTGAGAAATAATTGAATTGTCTATTAGAATGTGTGCTTTTTCCAACATATCTCTGAAGTGCATATATTCCAAATGATGAGCATCCAGAGCAGAATTGAGGCGTTCTTCCGAGTACTCAACACAAAAAATTGTAAGTTCATATAAGGTAAAAGCTTACAAATCGCTTCAAGTGCTTCTCATCAGTACGCTGCATATTCATATAGTTAAGAGTTTTGCTCAACGTTTGAGCGCCTTTTGAGACGGTTTCACGTTTTGATGCATACTGCCAAGCAATAAATCGACGTAATCTTTCACGTTTCGGCCATCTTGACGGTTTCGGTATCACAATAAACGGATGATAGGACGAGTTCATCATCCGACGAAGCAAACAAACACCCGTGAGCTGCATGACTTCTGCTGTAAACAAATAAAAGGTTGAGTTGAAGAAAAGATCCACAAAATTTCAAAGCAATTCTGTGCGTACTTCAAAATCGATAGTTGAAATCAGCCAAATTAAATTTTTTCGCTCTTCCAACAACATTCTTTAAATATTCTTCAATACTGTTTAGCATGAAGGCAATAAAGCAAAAATTATACCAGATTCGTCAAGACATTCCTTGGTCTGGTACGCTCGACGTCACATTCGACAAAAGTCTCGTCTTCAGTGGTTCTATTGACAATGACTTTGAACACGAAACAGCCATGTAGGTTTAATTTCTAGTTTTAATAATTCATACATTTTTAGGTACAACCAAGCGTTGGCTGCCGTCAAAGAAGCACTTCCGCGTCTTGAAGAGCTAAACATTCCAGTTTTCCGTCCAGATGACTATTTTGCAGAAATGAGCAAGACCGACGATCATATGCAGAAGGTTGAATTTAGATTCTTTTCAAACATAATTTTAATGTTTTAAGGTGCGACGACACTTGATTGATGTTCAAAAAGACAAAGAACGTTCAGAGAAAGCACGTCGTTTGCGCACTGAGAAGAAGTTTGCACTCAAAACGCAGCATGCAGCTCTTGAGCAGAAACAGAAGAACAAACGCAAGTTGGTGGAGGCTGTCAAGAATCATCGTAAAGGAATGAAAGAGCAGTTGGAAACTATGTTGGACCAAGCTTCTGAGTTCCGTGACATGAATGAGGACAATCCTAAGGGTAATGCATTGCGTCGCAAGCGAGTGCGAAAGTTCTAGCTTTCGCAAAAGACTATTCAATTTTGTTATATAGGCACTTTTGTGATTTGTTGAGTTGGTGTAATAAACTCCCCTACTAATCACTTGGGCATTCTCTTCACATTAGGGATTTGCTCTTTCTGCGTAAACTCATTGCTAGAGTTGTTCCGGGACGGGAATTGACCCGTCCCGACCGAAATTTTTTTGGCTTGTCCCGTCCTGATCGAAAAACTTTGTCCCGGCTTTTCGGGACAATGATTATATGTGACACTTTTTTATTTGTAAAGAGTTTGTTGTTTTGTCAGTTAGGCACGATGAAATACCATAAACCTCTAATAGAAGAACACTCTAGCGGATAGGTTGAAAATTAGAAGGACACCCAAACTGATGTTTAAGAGGGATTTTGATTGGTGTCTAAACATAAAGTTGCTATTTTAATAATCAAACTCGTTTCAAACACAAATCTAGTGGTTTTAATTATTGAGCAAGCGCATTAAACACACTATAGTTTTCTAAGTGTTAAAAGCTCATGAAATGGAATGTTGAAGCTTCGTGTTTGATATCAAATGTTGATTGAAAAACATGTCATTCTATTAGAGATTTTACGGTAATTGAATGTGTTATTTAAATGCAGAAATGTTTGTTTATTAATAAGACCATTTTTAAGACCTTACTTGTCCCGTCCCGAACAACTCTACTCATTGCACTAAATTACTGTCGAGCCGCGACATCTTTTTGAAGAATATATTTTAACATTTTTTAATTCTTAGGTTCGTCGAAACACAAGCGACCGTTCAGCAAAATGAGTCGCAATGAACGCAACAAGAAATACGGTTTTGGCGGTCAAAAGAAACGCAGCAAGAAGAATGACAAGGAGTCTTTCAACAATGCGTTTGGTGATGCCAAGAAACATGGTGGTCCTCCAATGAAGAAGCGACGTCATTAAATGTTAATCACGAACAGTTGTTATTTGTTGTTGTTTTGTTGGTTATAATAAACTTGTTCAAGATATTTAAGCCTTTGATTCTCTAGCGGTTTATGGCCCCGATACTAAGCTTGAATTTGAACGACTGTTAGATTTGGTGATTTTAGATGTTGGTGCGTGTTCTTTCAACAACGCTGTCAGTTTTAGTTTTAATTGTTTCGTCGGCAATTCCATATATTGGTCTTCAAAAAAGAGATGTTCGTAACTCAAGATGGTGAGTGTAAACAATAGCTTCGAAAATAAGTTTTAATTAATAGGTTTTGTTCATCGCCCAACATTTTGCCTTTATTCACTTGCTTCGCTTGCGGCGTGTTTCTTGTCAACTTGTTTCCTGGGGCTACTGCCACATTTGAATGAGAATGAACGACATATTCGAGAAAAACTTAACAGCACCAGTCCCGCACAACTAGAAAAGTATGAGATGTTTTTGGACTCGAACTTGCTGATTTTGATAGGTTTCTTATTGATTGTTTTAATTGAACAGGTAATTTTAATCGTGCTTTTGGCTAAAATGACAAAATTTTAGTCTGTTTTCTTTTGTATGCCCGCACCTAGCACACCGCCTACTGAACGAAGAAATGGATCTCGACGTGTTGATACAGATGATGCAGAGACCCGATTGAACTGTTCAAGGCGATAACCAACCGTTGGTGCGCTTTAATTCCAGTGAAACTGATTCGGACTCTGATGGCGCGAGTGGAGGTAGAATTGAATTTAGAACAACCAACACAAATGTAAGTATCATCAGTTTGATTTTTCATCTTATTGATGTTCAGCGGTCCGAATTCAACGGAAGTCATTCACACGACCATCATCATTTCATACCAAACGGGTCTTTTGTCCAGTCGTTTTATCCTGCTTTTTGCCCTTTCAGTACATTCAATTTTTGAAGGTATGCAATTACCGTTTTCAACCCAAAGTGTTAATATTCAGGAATCGCGTTGGGCGCTCAAAAAAGTGATTCGGACTTCATCCGCATATTGATTGCCATCATGTTACACGAAGTTCTTTGTTCGTTTGCATATGGTGTCAAGTTATCCAAAAACAGCGTTCCACTTAAAATTGGGCTTTCGTCGATTTTCTTCTTGTCAATTACACTTCCGATCGGCGTTGCAATAATTTCACTTGTAAGTTACTTTAATTAATACAAACTATAATTACAATTTTAGTTTATGAACGCTGAGAGTTTTACAGTTATGATAGCAAAGTTCGTGCTTGAGTGCTTTGCCTTCGGAATTTTGGTCTATGTTGTAAGTACCATTAAAGCCAAACGCTATGCAAACAATGTTAAACATTTTAGGCGACAATTGAAATGCTAGCCGAAGAGCTAATCAGTCATCATTCTCATTCACCTAGTCAAGGCCTTTTCAAAGGTTTAGCGGTTTCTTTCGGAGCATTCGTGTTCTTCATTTTTAACTATTTGATACACGCTTAGCACTTTACGGGCATTTATTGCCAGCGTCCTTACAAATCGTTTTAATAGTTTTCTTGTCTACAAACTGCAATCCTAACTAGTGCATTCCGATGTCAAATACGGTTTATTAAACTTATGTGCTGTTTCATGATCTCATTTTCTGTTGCATAATGTGAAGTAGACGCGTTTAAATAGAGTTTTATCATAACTTATTAAATGTAATTATTGGATTCGAGAATAAATACGCAAATGTGTTTCTGGACTGCAGATATGTAAATTCGGTTTGAGCTGTGAACAGCAAAACATTAATTAACTTCTTGAAATGCAAAGCGGATTGAGTTCATTAAGATGCGACCCAAGCCTATAATTTTGGAATGAGCCCTACCACTTAATTCCATAGATTCGGAGCTCAAATTTTCCGCATTGAGGGCTGCAAAGCGTTCGCTGCCCCGTTCTCTTTTCGCCCCAAAAAACGCAGAGACTTTCACTACTGCCGCACACCAGAGCACATAACAAAAAGGAAAAGAGATTTGCCTGTGTGTTTGACAACCAGCATTCATTTGAGTTCGCAGCCATTTTTTCATTGTTCTTCCTTTCTTCCGACTTTTCCAATATTCCACTGATAGTCCTTAATCAGGCTCCATCACTGGAAACCGGCCAAACCTTTCTTGCTTTGCCAACTGCTTTCGTTTTCCGTATACGCTTTGAAACCTTCAACTCAACCAACTGCAATCCAGCGGAATTTAGGCACATCGACAGAAGGTCGATTCCCAACACTTGGGTTAAATTGAAAGTGTCGGTCCTGATCAAGTGCAGTCAGCGAACGGGTGATTTGGTTGCAGAGGCCAATTCGAATTGTTTAATTGGAGCACAACTTGATTGTTTATTTATTTATTCACACTACTGTAAATTGCTGGCCTCGGTTCAAAAAACGGAATTTGAGCAAAAAAACAACTAGCGGAGGACGACCGTGCCCCCCTCGAAACTGACTGACGACACAGCAGCAGACAAAAAGACGTTCCGCACCGAACAGCCAGCCCCAAAAACTCCGTTGCCTGCCCTTTGCCTGTTCGTCGTGCTTTTTCTCACTCTGTCGCCCCGAAATAGTCCTTCTCACGGACAATCGTCGACTCTATTGTCCAACTTCTACCAGTCAAACCGAGAATCGATGGCAAATTGACAAGGACCTTACGGTAGGCAACTTTTGAGACTGGCATCACCTCGAAATCCCTTGATCCGAGCCTCTAACAAACTGATGATTTAGCGCTGGGAGTCCTGTTGCGTTTCGGTCTCTGTCGGGTGGTCGTTGCATAATGAGTATGAATTCTTGGCACACGGCGGAGAGTCCAAATGGGCAGACAACTCCGTTAAGTCAGCAGTGTAGTGTATCAACTCCGGCAGATCGATCATCCTTATTTAGCAGTCGAGATGATCCTAACAATACGGTAACTTTATGCGCGTTTTCTGTAACATTTCGGCGATTGCAGGAGGAATTTCATCCTTTTGTCGAAGCTCTGTTGCCCTTTGTTAAAGACTTTTCATACGTTTGGTTGCATTTGTGTGGTAAGTTGTTTTGCATTCATTTTAGACATCACAGTGCTTTCAACTAACGAATACATTTCAGCCGCCAAAAGAAAGTTTATCAAACGGTACAATCGTAGAATGAACATTGACGAAGAGCAGGCAACTAAAAAGCAGATTGCGGTTAGTTTTGTGAACTTAAAAGTATTTGTCATGCTTGCGACAGTTGTTTGTCTCAACTTATTTTGTGCATACAAATACTCTAAATGTCAGCTTTTAAATTGTTCTTTTAAACTTCACTTACATCGTTAAATAAGCGTTGTTTAGGCATCAAGTCCGGAGAGTAAACAGAAATGGGCAGGTCGATTGCTCTCGAAGTTGCGAAAAGACATTCAGCCGGAAAGTCGAGACATATTTGTCAAATCAGTGACCGGCAAGGAGCCAAGCGTTTGCGTGTTTTCAAATCCAGACCAGAAAGGCAAAATGAGAAGAATTGATTGCTTGAGACAAGCTGACAAAGTCTGGCGTCTGGATTTGGTAATGGTTGTGTTGTTCAAGGTTTGTGTTCGATTCACGTTTTTGAACAACACCTATTTTACTTACTTTAGGGCATTCCTCTCGAATCAACCGACGGCGAACGGCTTGAAAAGTGTGCCAATTGCGAGTCACCCGCACTTTGCGTGAATCCATATCATATCAGGTAAACAACCATCTCGAAATCGAATACTCTTAAACATTTTTAGCATCGCCGTTAGGGAGTTGGACTTGTTCCTTGCAAACTACATTTTTACAACTGATCCCGACAAACCTGAAGAATTGAAGACGTCGGAGAGTACGTGAACAATACTGAAAATCAAATTAATTTAACTGTTTGCAGATGATATCAAATCTGAAGAAGGCATCTGGGGTACTGGAGTGTTCAGCGCTTATGAACTTCGACAAGCAACAAGACCGTCAATCGTCCAGGCAACTGATGGTGTCATCAACTCGCTTTCGTTCTTGCGTGACGAATTAATGGACTCAAATTCCAGGTTAGTGCTTGGAATCTAGTTGTAATTAAAACAACAACTTGTTTAGCTGGATTTCGCCGAACTCATTCTCCGAAAGCAGTCCTTCTTCCAACTCTAACTCGACCACACTCACTCCAATTGACAAGGAGTCGTTTTTAGCCCAGCCAGTGCTGAAGAAACTTCGACACTTGTCACAGCAACAAGAAAATGAGCATCAAACGAAGAGTGTGATAAAAGCTGTTGATGCGATTGCTAACGAAGTGTCAAATGTTTGCAATGTTCAAATGCCGTCTAATCAAATGCTAAGTTCAAACTTTGACACAAAGTCAAACCTTCCCAGGTTAGTTGAAGTAAGCAATCAAAAACACAGCTCAAATTTAGTTTCATGGTTAGCTCCACAAACAATTCGTTGGACACGTTGCGCAAATTCAATGAAGCTTCTGCATTTGTGAACCGAAAACGCTCAAACATAAACAGGTTTGAATTGAGTTGTTTTTTCGTTAGCTTGTTTGTTTGCAGTTTCAGCTCAAAATCGTCTCCAGCAGCAAACGAAAGGCCGGACTTGTGTGTGGTAATAAAACTTGGCTTTTGTTTCTTAAAATTTTTTATTCAGAATGTAACAACCGCGGCGCACACATTGGGTACTCCAATGAGACATCTGAGTGGTCCAGCAAATTTAAGCGAGCCATCTGTAAGTTTGCTACGTATTTAAACAGTTAAAAACTTGATATTCCAGGCGGAACTTTTGCGCCGTAACGGCTTTTCGAATGCGCTGATTTCTCCGGTTCCGTTGTTTGGAGCAATGAGTGCTTTGGATCCCATCCAAACAAGTAGTTTTCCATTTCATCAAAACGGAGTCAACAGTCCGATCGACCAAGCCGCCTTGATGAAATCTGTCATTCAAAAACAATCTTGTGCTTCACTTGCCCCAAATCCATGTAAGTTACGCTAATGTGTATAGTTTTTAAACATGCTATGTTCAGTATCAAGCCAAATATTGCAATACCTGAATGACAACAACTGCCAAGCTGCCGGAATCTTGCAAGCTCAGTCGCCGTTGACCTCAAGTGTTTCAACTTCATTGTTGCACGCTGTGGCCAATTCAAAAGTCAACCACGCGTAAGTACACAACTTTTATGCTTCGAACTTTGATTTCTGAGTATTTCAGGAGTTTGCAAAATATCCTGGCTCTTTCGGTTCCGCCACTTTCGTCTTTGAACGGTGGCAATTTGCAAACAGAGTCATCACTTTTTGCCAAATTGGTACGTTTTAACGTGTGCCTCGTTTATTGCAATGCGCTGATGTTTAGAATCAATCAGAATTGGCGCCAAGTGTGTATGCGGAGATGGCGAAAACTGCAGACTCGCTGTCACCGTCAACCAACTCGTCGTTTGGTTCTAACACCACAACAAATTCTAGCTGTGTCAGCGACTGCGTGGAAAAGCCTTCTTCGTCGTCGAGCTGAGCGTTCTCTAAAATTCAGACCATAATAATGATCCGATTTATCTGCATCTGTGCTTAAAACAAAATACGTGTTCCACCTTTTTGATAGATCTAGGGTTCTCCAGCTTACGAGTTAGCATTCTCTAATATCCTAGTCCTCTCTCCACCGTATTTATTAAGGGTTGTTGTTGCCGCGTTTCCCAAACAGTACACATTTTCGGCAAATAGTTGTTGTTGCCCCGTTCTGTCACAATTGTTCAAATTGTTTATTCTAGCTTCTTGCATAGGGTTTTGTTGTTCTGAACACAGGTAGTTCAAGCATTTGTTCGGTGTTTCGCACTAGTTGCTTCGGTTGGTCCGCGCTGGCCGGACGCCTCTGTTGTTGTTGATGTTTATGGGTAGTTTTGGAGATACTCGATGCCATTCTTAGCAATTTATGCGCGTCTCATTTCATCGTCGTTAGGCTGTTTTTTGTTGTTGTTCGATAGGAATTTCGCCAAAACGGGATATCAAACTTTTATCTGTAGTTGTAAGGAGTTATTCTACTAACTATAATGCACGGGCCAACATTCGTCTTTATGGGCTTTACATGATTTCATGCGTTGTTGTTGTCGTAAATATTTTATTCAAATAAACGCGGTAGTTAGACTTGTTAATTCCTGAGGCAAGTATGTACTGGGTGGGCCAAAAAACGTTAACACAAAAAGCAAAAAACTCTTTTGTCAAAAAAGTCAATCAAAAGTTTCAAACACAAGCAATTTTTGCTTTTTGTGTTAACGTTTTTTTGATCCACTTTGTAAACTCCCTGGACTTCAAATGTGTACAATCTCGTTATTAGCGACTCTTGACGAGAAATTGGCGTTATTGGCGCTATGTAAACGCTTTTTCTTAATTTTTTGTCGCATGTTTTTATTTTTCGATGACTTAAACAAATAAAGATGTACGAAGAGCTGACTAAGGTTTGTTCTAAAAATCTGCCACAACTTTAATGCCTTTTGTTTGCAGCAAGTTACCGGACAGCTTAAAAGCTATGCTGTAGAATTAAAACAAGCCGGATTTTCTTTTTACAATCACGACGGAAGATGGCTTTCGCCGGAGTTGCGGTTTGTTTTGTAAACAACTCCGTTTTGTTTATCTTTCAATTTCAGTCGAAAAGCTTTGGAATTGCATTACTGTGCAACAAGGTCCATGATGTCAAGGGACAACGAAGTAGAGCTGATTTTCAATGTTTGTTTACAATTCAGTTCTAGCAAGTAACCGATTGTATTTAGACGGATAATGCAAGATTATTGCTTGCGGCAGGCGATTCTTATGAAACTTTTGTTAGCAAAAGTTAGTTTTTGCTATTTGTTAAATTTTAAATGTCTCGGTTTAGTTAAGACTTTCGACCTGCCCATCAAATGTAATGCCGTTTGGGACGAGAGTGCGGTTGCTTATAGATGTTACACTTGCGGCTTAAATCCATGCATGTCGATGTGCGTTTCTTGTTTTGAGGCTGGCCATCATGAAGGTAAAATAGATTAATTATCTCGTTTAATTAACAAGTTTGCACCGTTTAGGACATGATTATAATAGATTCTTTTCAAGCAGCGGCGGAAAGTGAGCTAGTTAAATAAATATCTCAAACTATTCAATCTTTTAGATGTGATTGCGGAGATGACGATGTTGTTTTGGAGAGTGGGTAAGTCATTGAAGTACTTAAAATATCTACTGCGTAACTTTAATTTAGTTTTTGCAACAAACACGGCAAAAAGAACAACCTGCCAACTGAAACTCCTCTGGAGCTGAGTGCAATGATCGAATTCATTTTGATTAAATGTGTTATGCGACTGGCTGGAACTTTTCGCTGCTTTGTAAGTTTTAAAATGAATTCTGGCATATATTTCGATTTTAGTGCCGACGATCCACGGTCATTCGAAATAGCCCGTCAAGTTCATCAAAATGTATTTCCGAAATTGCCTCTGAAAGAATAATCAATGATGCAACGCCAGTGCTCAACTTCTTAGACGTAAACAACGAATAAAAATTGTAGAAACTTGAAATGTTTAGGAAATAATCAGTTTGGCCTCTCCTTGCATCGACCTTATGGGTCAAATTTTGTGCAACCGCGATCTTTACAACAAAATTAATGCGTACAATACAGGAACACGATCGGACGAAGGTTTGGAACATCTTTGAAACTTTTATAAAAGATATTTTACAGACACGGCAATTGATATCGAGGAAATGGGCTCAATGAAAAGAAAAGAAGGCGATTTTTTAAACGACGTTGCATCGCTTAAACCACACATTGTTCCCGATAGCTTGGCTTCAAGAATTAAGTTTTTGCCGCAAGAAGAGTTGAAGTTCGAGTGTTTGTTGGACGAACTAATGTTCTATCAGGCGAGAATTGGATACCCACAGCAGTTGATCAACTTTCTTTTGAAGCTTTTGCCAAATTACGAATTCAAAGTAAGTTGTCTGCAACGCTTTTACAATTCGATTTAATTTTAGATTCGTTTTGCCGAAAACTTCTTTGCTCATTATGATTCAATTGAACGCCTACTTTACGAAACGTCAAACGAAGCAGAGAAGATCGTTGGCTCGCATGCTCCACACAAGATTGTCAGTCGCATAATCCACATATCTGTGCAAATTTGTTCTTCTCAAAAAATGTGCAACATGCTTCAAGAGAAAACAAACATTTTGCGTCGTGTTCTGGAAAGCGCACTGCGTATGATCTTCCACAAAGCCAAGCCACTGGACATTGGTTTGTTTTTGCGATGTTAATAAACCAATTAAGACGAATTTAGCTGAAAAGTCTCAGTCGAATCCATGGTACGGCTTGAACTTGGAAGAGAATGCATTTATTGAAAGTCAAGGTTACTGTGGAGCTACTACCGATCTTCAAAATTTATTCGCGCATCAGACAATCTTGACTTTGTTCTTTGAAGATCCAAGTGCAGCAGAAGAATACGTTTTGTTTGTCAGTGCTTTGGAGGGCATCAACTCGTTGAAGCGCATTGCTCACGGAAGCCACATTGAACTTGATAATCCAGCCTACTCTCAGCGCTTGTATCAATTCGAAATGGAGATTTCTATTGCCTTCATTCACCAGACAATGTTTATTCAATATGATTGCATCAAACATCGCTTCTTTGCTAACTTTTTGATCAACATGTTAAAAGTGAGTTTGTTTCGTTAAATGGAGTCGCTTAGATGTTGTTTAGAAGTTCTTTGCTGCTGTCCTGTCCGACTCTGTTCCATTAATTTTTCACAACAACCGTGCCACTTTTCATATTCCATTGCATCGACAGTTGGCCGTCGTTTGTACGAAATATCTTGCGGCAAACAACTCATTGGATATTTTGCCGGATGATCCAAACGATCTTAAAGCTTTAATATCTCATCCCTTGCGTTTACAGGTAATTTAAATAAATTAACTCCATAAACAAGCCTTTAGGCCATAATATCTGAATTCTTCGCCGGAATGTGGGCACGTAATGGTGCATCGATGGCAACAAACGTTATTTTGTACTTGCAACCCAGCTTTAAAATCTTTTTGGACAACGATTTGGCTTTAATTCGGTTTGCTTTTCATGTCCAGCGCTTAAAGAATTCTTTTGTTTCAGCCTTGTAGCCGCAAAACTCCATCCATATGAACTTACACGTTTAATGTACAAGGCATATCATTTAACCGACTGTCTCAAATATTGTTGCCGAGTTGAAGACGGCAGTTCGCCACTTTGGGGTGCAATTGTTACAAACAAAGAGTGGGTTCCATTTATGCTTGACGGCTATTTGAAATTGCTGCTCGAAATGGTGTTTGTTCGATCGCTAGCGGAAGAGACTATGGAAGAAGAGCTTCGACTCCAAACGATTCATGTTTTGGCTCTTCTTGAAAAACCTTCGTATTCCCGGTATCTATTAAAAGCATTCTTTAAAGTGTAACATTTCGAACAATTCAGAATTCGCCAGTACTTCACTTACATCCAGCAAATTGATGACGCTCTTTTTGAGAAAATTCTTAACGAAGTTGCCGAGTTTGTAAAGCCACAAGTTGGCACGTCTTCTCAGCATGGACATTTTGTATTGAGGCCAGAATATTGGCTTGGTCGCGTCGATTTCATTCAATCAAAGCATCGAGCCAGCAGTCAACGTGAATTCAACACTATCATTTTGAGAATGGAGAAAGAGTAACTTTTCCATAGTCAAAAACTTGTTACATCATTGTATTTTTAGATTGGCCAAAAACTCTCCAAACCTTGGTGAGCGAGTACCTTGGCCTTATTATCGTTTGCCGAGACTTGAGCGGGATGACTTGGTCTTCACAAAAACGTCGCATATTCTAATGCAGCCAGCAAATATCTACGTATGCCGCTTTATCTTCGAATGGGTACGTTACTTGTTAAACATAAATAGATAAAATATGTGTTTAGTATGTGCACGGCGACTTATCGATTCACCTTCTCCAAGAGGCAATCTACACTCTCAACTTGATTCTAAAACTCGCTTCCCTTTCGTCGGCAGACAATATAGAGTTGGAATTTCTAGATCCGGACGACCCAGTTGAAAGCAGACAATCTCAAATTTCGACTTTCGAACAAAGTCGGTTGCAATTCTTTGCTCTTTTCAACGAGGCTCCAAAACAACCACTATATCCACAAGCCAAAGAAACCGACTCGCTTACACTGCTGCTCATCAAGCTTTTCTACAAACTGCACGGAGAAGAATTTCCAAAAGCAACTGGCAAAACACAAGCAGCTCAAATGCTTCAACGAATGTGTAAAATGAATTTGTCTGGGGTTCGTTTAACTTTAACGTTTTTATGACTAATTCAAACTTTTAGTCGGATCAATTGATTGGCTCGGGAGTTGATTATTTGGGACGTTTGATTGCGTGGATCTTTAATAGGTGAATTTGGCAGATCTTGTTTATAAATCGTTGCAAACTTTAGTGACCCGGTTTCTCAGCAATTGATCAAAGACGAAGTGTTCACAACAAATCAAGAAGCAAGTTCTCCGACCACTTTGAGTTTGCTGGAAAGGAAAATGGCTGCGAGGTAACTAGATTTCAACGAAGCTTTTAACAAAGAACTTTTAAAGAAAGCGACAGCTCGAACTTATCCAACAACAGAAAATGAAACAGTCCGCTCTTTTGAAACGTATGGCTGATATAGAAGGATTGAGTGACGATGGAATGGAAACAGATCAAACAACAAAGTCCGATATAGTTTGTTCGATTTGCAACGACCACTGCGACGATAACAATATCCAGAAGCCATTTGGTCTGTTAATTTACCTACAAACTGGATCCGTGACGGAAGATAGCACTCCAAGTCCAAGCAGCAACACTGTAATCGGCGAAACGCAAATGGACGCGTATGAAGATCCACTGGAAGGCAATTTGGTGCTAACTTTTCGAGATTTTGAAAACGACGCTATTCCTTGCTTCTACAAAAAATACCCCGAAAACACTATTTTTTCTCTTCTTCCTTATGTTGAGATAAAGACTTGTGGTCACCATGCGCACCTTGGCTGTAAGTCATTTCTTTACTTTAAAATACTTTTTCTACCACAGAATTTAAATAGGAGTTGGAACGAACAAGAAATATCTAAACATTTCAATCATAACAATTTAATAGTGTCTACTACGTGGCCCAAAAAAACAAACATTTTTCAAAAATGAACACACAAAAAATGCGCTTTCAAAGAAATTTTGATTTGAATGAACAAACTTTTTTGAAAAATTTTTGTAACCGTTTTTTTGGGCCACCCAGTACTCATACGTTTTAAAGATCCACAAAAAAGTCGAAAAATGCAATCGACTTTTGTTGAACAAAAAATTGTGTTTCTTGTTGTTTGATCAAAACGTTTAAGACTTAGCAAATTTAATGTTCTAATTTGTATATGTTCTAGGTTATGAAAGCTATAGAAGAACAGTTATGATGAGCTCTTATTCTTATCATCGAAAACTTCCAACACCTTGTCCGTTGTGCCGAACAAATACGAGCTACATGCTTCCATTTGCTTCGAGGATGGAACAATCAGTGTTTGTCGGCTTCGATGAGATCTATTTGGACGAAGACAGATGTTTTTCAAAACTTCTTCACCATTTAGAGAATGCAACATTAACGGTAAACCTTTTTAACTTCACTGATTTGATTTAAAAGTAATTTTAAGGCCACGTTGTCACCACACTCTTTAAAATACTACGAAGGCCTCCAAGAAAAAGTTGTCAAGTTGATCATCAGTCGAGAGCGTTTGCGATGTTCCGCCGAATCTGTAAACTCTGTTTCTTCTATGTTAAAATCGCTCGAAAAGAATCCGCCTTTGTTGCCATTGGGATTAATCAAGTAAGTAACAGTTTGTGTAATTCATTAATTACGTTTAACTTTTTAGAAACTACATCGACAGAGTGACACTTATTGAACAGAATGATTACAAGTTTTCTGACCGTTTGAAGGGAATTTTGGCTGGTCAGTTTTATCGACAAACATAATTTGTACTTTCAAGCTTTAGAGCATTTGTTTTATTTCGCTTGTGTCGGCGCTAAGTGGGAGTTTAAAAGTTTATTCGCGTCAATTTGGGCAAAAATGGATGGCGATAAAGGAAAATTTGAAGATCTGTTCAACTCTACTACAACTGCTAGTCTACTTCACTACGATTCTCAATCGCTACTTATTATTTGCTCGGCAGCCCTTTCTATTTTTAATCTAAACGAAACTGCGCGACTCGGTAAGTGTTTTTGAAGGCAATTCGTGTAACAATCAATTTGCAGGTCTGTTCCGAGTCTTCTTCAAATTTCTGCTATCTCATTGCTTTGTTCGCACTCTTGCTGTTATCTTGTTAAATAAACCCGCAGAGAAAAGACGTCAAATCTTAAACGCTTTGGTCTCAGCTAACTCGCCGCTCTCAAGTGTAAGTTTTTAAGTTTACTTTAATGTACATTAGCTGGCTTCAGACATATTCTCAACTTAGCGACTATTTCCTTCAAACACAACTGCTCAACTCATCATATCCCGAAAGCACAACCGACGTCATTACCGAAACAATAAACAACACAGTTTCAACAAACGTTTCCAAGTTTTTGCAGTTTGCTTTAAATTTGGCATCCGAATTGCAACTTGTGATGAATGTGACCACTCCCAAGAGAGACGACTTCACTGCGCTTTTCAATCACTGTTTGAACATGATTCTTGGTCAAGAAATGCAGCCACTAGAAGTCATTCGATCGGTAAATGGCTCAAACTCACGCGTCGCTCACTGGTTGAACGACTTTTTGCCGAATGCAAGCAACCTTCAAGCATGTTACACAGAAACTGTCTGGGAAGTAAAACGTCTGTGCCAACTGCCCAACTCTTTTGATGTGCTGTTTCGAGCGTATTTTGATCAGAAGTGCCCAAAGTGCAAGGGAATTTCTGCACAACCGATGGTTTGTCTTGTTTGCGGTCGACTTCTGTGCATTGAATCGTGTTGTGATCGAAAGATTCCGGAAATTAGCTATCCAATCAACGAGTTAGAACAGGTACTCTATTTAAAAAGCACTTGATTTGGAGTGAAACCATTTTTAGCACTCAAACACTTGCTGTTCCGGCTCGGCTTGCTTTTTAAACGTCACCTCAACCATGTAAGCTTTAAATGCACATATTTGAGTTTATTCGTCCGTTTAGGGTCGTTCTTTACCATATGCGCTCTGTCTCTCTGTTCTTTTCGCCATATTTGGACAAGCACTTTGAGGAGGACCGCAATTTAAGGTGAGTATTTCCGGCTCAACCCAAAACAAATCCACTCAAAATGTTTAGGCGTGGGAAAAGTCTAACTATCAGCCAAGAGCGCTTTGAAAAGCTCCAGCAACTCTGGCTGACACACGATTTTGAGCGCAATCCGAACACCACAAACTTGTTCCCAGTGGACAAACTATCTGAGATCCTTAAGAAATGCCACAATTTATAATGATAACTTTAGTCCGATCTTTTTAAACGTGTCTTTAAACCGGTAATTAGTTTTTGATCTTTCATTTGATGATTCTTGTTTAACTTCTCTAATTGTGTACATTGTTTGTGAATTGCTGTAAATAGCCGGCGTGAATAACCGCTGTAAATCCCCCAATTAAAAGATTAACATTAGCATACTTTTAATAGCATATTTTTAATAACGGCAACTGTCATGCAATCTAGTTTGTCACGTTCACATTCGTTCGAATAAACGTTTGCTTCGAATGATGAGTTCGATGATTATTGAAGCGGTTTTTTCGGAAAACCCCGCATGCCACAACAATGAACTCAAACTGTCTAAAGATGACGCGCCGTTCGCCACACAATCGACTATATTTACTTGTCCACTTAAATGCTGCAGTTGGTGGTGTAATTTCCGGATGTTTCGTTCCCCCCGAGGTTTCGGTATTCAATCTGATATGCGAGATGTATTTGACAGTCCGAATGTTTCGATCGACGGTGGAGGTCCTAATTTTAGTTTTACGGAAGTCACATAGTCTCTTTGTTTCTTCATTTGATGTCATCACGCACAATATCGCTGCGCGAGGAATTTGAGCCCTCTCAGGGGAAATTCAGTTTGTTAGCGCCCTCGATGACTTATCAGTGGCCAATTTGTTTGTATCGAGGGCCGAATTCTTAGTCGGCTGTTGTCTTTCACGTTGCTGGCCGGAAATAACGCCTGTTTTCGGCATTGTTTTGTTTTTCGTGTTGCGAAAAGTTTGATTCAAACAAACGTCATTTTATCAGATGGGTACTCCAAGTTATAAGCTGGCTTCGGCATGTTTAACTACACTTCTAATGTTTGGCTGTGTGACGCTGCCACTGAACGCGCTCGACACAACAAGTTCGTCAGACGCTGATTTCTCGTTAATAAGTGTGAGTTCTTCGGCTAGTTTGAATGTTATTGATTTGTGCGAAGTTTAGGAAGACGCCAAAGAATGTAAGAAAGACTTTCAATGTTGGAAGACAGAGCCTGTTATAGATGGCGTGCCGCTGGAGTTGTACGGTAAGTTGTTTACGAAGGTTTGAATGTCCGTGGGCCTTAAGAAAACGAAGCCCACGGAATGCGCAATTGCGTCAAAGCGGAATGTTTGGAAAATAATTTGGTTAATTTAGGTCGTATCAACAAGCGAGTGAGTATCGGTGCAGGCCTGGTGTCGAGAGGTGCAAGATGTCGGTGTGTTAAAGGAACGTGCTCATTTTACATTTTTACATCAAAAAGGTTTCTTGCTTGTCAGGAGTTTTGACATGTTCGTTTGTAGTGAGGAAATAAATTATCTCCAATGGTTGAAAAATATTGCAAGTGTGCATAAGTAACTAATTTAATATGTGAATTCCACGCTGTTTGAAAACAGTTAGCAAACCTACAAATTTCACACACTCAATCCGACAAAGATTGATTTCTTGTGTTGAACTCTTTGAGCGCAAATATTTGACGTTGGATCAACTTCATATTTATTGTTTGAACACGTCATGAACACGGAACTTGAATATATGCACTGGCAAATAAACAATAAGTATTCTATTAGAAACTTTTAAACGGGACAGCTAATAAAAACATGTGATTCTTAACTATTTTGTTTGTTTGGACAAACACTGCGTAACAAAAAAGTCTGCGAACTTTTTCAATTTTTTCTCTGTAGTTTTAAAATTATGAGTATGAAAAGCAACTTATTGATGCGCGTAGAGGTTGTGAACAAAGCTTCAGATTCTACCAAGTAATTATCACAGATCAAACGTGAATTCAATTTGGAATGTTCTTAAAAGCAAGTTTGTTGTTTGACGAAAGCTCCAACTTTAAAAGATGGCCACCAAAATCGAAGGATCGTGTTTTTCAAACAATCAATCAATCAAAGTGGAAATTCTACGGAGTATTGATTCTTTGTTGTTACTTGCCAATTGTTGTTATTTAAAGAATTGACTCAAATTTACGGTTAAACTTTTGCTTGATTTTGTTGCGACCTATTAGAATGATTTAAAATGGAATCTGCTAAACAATTACGTGTTTCAATTTGTCTATTTATTACAACTATTGCGTTTAAGTTTTGCTCTAAAAACAGCACTTCAAACTATTCGGTCGAACATCAAAAAGTGTAAGTTGCTTAACTGTTATCTCAAAACAAAGACTTTGATTTAAGGTTTCGAATTTCGATCGAAAACACAAACCAGCACAACTCTTTTTAGCGACACACTTTATTCACAAAATGATTATGACGTTTAATAAAGAAGGTCGCTTTTAATTAGAATAATTACGTTTAACTCACTCCAGCAGTCTTATCGAAAACACAAACTCTGCATAACAATTTCAAGTTGTGTGATTTGGTTGCTTTCGAAACAAAAGCACTTCTCGTTGATTGTTTTTGCACAATTGACTTATTGGACGTCGAAAGTGATAACCCGAAATGGAAATTTTATTGCTTACAACTCCCTCGCTGTTCTTTGCTTTTGTTTGGCGGTAGATTCGAAACTACGTATGCGACGTTCCAGACTTTCTTATCAAAACACGGTTTTGTAGAAATTAAGTTTCCTGTGTGATTCACTTTCGAAATTTGATCGCTTCAAACGGCACACTGTGCTCGTTAAGCTGATTGCCGTCTAATGACAACATGATCATTAACGTAACAACTGGAGCGGAGAATAAGCATAAAATAAAACAGAAATTGCGAAACTGGCAAAGAATCAGCTCGCACTCGCTGCCCCGAATGCTCATGTAATCGAGGCAAACTTTGATAAGCAAAAAATGTTCGCGATTGGGTAGACCTAAAAAATAGAAACGAACCATTCTTATTCGAATTATTTCGCAAAAAACTGTTACAGACCCGCATCGTCAATGTTTCAACTTAGGTGATCAAAATGTCTTCATGTGATTCAGACACCAGTTCCACCAAATCTACAGAGTCAACCGAGCCCGTCGAACAGCAAACGCCAGTTGAGCGTAGAGACAGTGCCGAAGAAGCTCCACCGGAAGAGTTAGTTACTAATTGAATTTGTAAGATGAACTAAATTCAGAGTGATTTTGGTGCCCGAAAATGAAGAGAAAGACGACGATGAAAAGAAAAAAGAAGAGCCAGCGCCCTCAATTAGCTTCTTCGGTATGGAGCTTCGAATTACTTTGCTAACTACAACTTTTCAGCTGTATATCGCTATGCGGATAAATTAGATTATTTATTGTTAGCAGTCGGGGCGGTTTTGTGCATAGTGCAGGGTGGATTCACCTCTGTAAATTCTATTATTTTCCGCCATTTAACCGACGCATTGATTGAAGGACAGGAAGGATGGGTAATGGGCACGTTTAACTATAGCAAGTTCTATCACGACGCAATGCGAGCAATTATGATGTACGTAACTTACGGCTTGGTTGTTTTTGTGACTGGCTTTGCTTCAATGTCCTGTTGGCATGTTTTATGTGAACGTCAGATACACAAGATCCGTCTCGAGTTCTTCCAGTCTGTTCTCCACCAAAACATTGCTTGGTTTGACAAGAATAAAGCTGGTGCTTTGACATCAAAGCTATCAGATGGAATTGACCGAATCAAAGTAATTGAAATTTGTTATTTGGGTTACAATTATTACTTTTGTTAATTAGGATGGCATTGGAGACAAATCAGGCTTATTAATCACGTCATTTGTGCAGTTTGTTGGCGGAATGACAGTGTCGTTTATATTTTCTTGGAAATTGACTTTGGTGATGCTTGGAATTTTGCCTGCAATGTTGGGAACCATCGGTGCGATCGGATTTTTCTCTAAAAAGTACATCACTCAGGAGAATGGAGCGACTGCACAAGCCGGAAGTGTTGCAGAAGAAGTGAAATTATCTTAGTTGTTTTATGCATTTAAACTGGTTTGTTTAGGTAGTTAACGGAATACGCACAGTTATCTCATTAAACGGGCAAGCAAAGGAAGAAATCAGATACAACGACGAGTTAGTGAAGATCCAAAAAGCTGGCAACAAAAAGGTTTACTTGTTAGATTTTGTAAGTAAACTAGATTTTGTAGAATATTGTGGTGGGTGGAGGTTTTGCGCTGATCTTCTTTTTACTCTTCTTGGCAATGGGTTTGTTAACAAAGGATGTATGAGTTTTAATTTCTGATTCGCAGGTATCGCCTTTTGGTACGGAACAAAGTTATATGTAAATGGAGAGATATCCCCGGGTACTACCTTTGCTGCATTCTGGGCCTTCATGGTTGCGATGTTCTCGATAGCACAAGGAGCTTCTCAGATTCCGGCTGTTATTGGCTCACGGACGAATGCTGCTGCTATCTTTGAAATCATTGATCGAGTTAGCTTTTTCCATAAAGCATGTTTGTTATCACTTTTTATTTAGGTACCTGAAATCAATACGAAGTCACAAGATGGTTTGAGTCCAGATTCAGTTAGTGGCAAACTTGAAATACGCGATGTAAAGTTCCGCTATGCGAGTCGTTCCCGACGTTGAAGTCCTTAAAGGCGTTTCATTGAACGCAGAACCCGGTGAAGTGATAGCATTGGTTGGTCATTCAGGCTCCGGGAAGTCAACTATCATTTCACTTTTACAGTAAGACTCGGAACTACTTATATTTTATTCAATGTTTGACTTTAGGCGCTTTTACGATTTCGAAAGTGGCTCGATTTTAATTGACGGAAACGAAATCAAAGACTTGAACTTGAATTGGTTGAGAAGTATAATCGGCGTTGTCAGTCAAGAGCCATGCATATTCGCCACTACTATTGCGGAAAATGTCCGTCTTGGAAACATGAATTTGTCCGAAGAAGACTTGCAGAGAGTCTGCAAGATCTCCAATGCCCATGGTTTCATAATGGAATTGCCAAATGGATATTCAACACGTGTTGGTGATGGTGGAATTCAGTTATCAGGCGGTCAAAAAGTAAGTTAGCTTAATGTAAGAACTATCTGTATTATATGTTTGTTTAGCAAAGATTGGCAATTGCGAGAGCACTAGCAAAGAACCCAAAGATACTTCTTCTCGACGAAGCGACATCAGCACTCGACACACAAAGTGAGCGAATCGTTCAAAGAGCATTGGACCAAGCTCGAGTTGGCCGTACTACAATTCTAATTGCTCATCGCCTCTCAACTGTTCGGCACTGCAACAACATTATCGTCTTTGAAAACGGGCTAATTAAAGAACAAGGAACTCACGGTAAATAAAGGTCAAATGCTTTTAACATTAAAAGACTATTTTAAGAAGAACTTATGAACAAGCAAGGAATTTACGAGAAGTTAGTCAAAGCTCAAGAAATAACACAACTTGACGACAACTACGACCCGAATGTTGAAAGACATGAGAGCTTCTTAAGAAACGAAATAAAACGCCGATCTCAACGCTTGTCGTTAGCGTTGTCAAATGCGTCGACTCAGCCGGAATTAGACGCTAAAATTGGCGAACTTGAAGTGAGTTGTAATTAAAAAGTAGTTAAAAATAACGAGATGTTTATAGGATGAAGTGGAAGAATCAAAAGCAAATCCAGCCAGTCTCACGACAATCATCAAATTTGCAAAGCAAGAGTGGGCAATGCTCGGAATTGCTTTTGTAGGCGCACTCGCAAGAGGCACAAGTTTCCCGATCTTTCTCCATTATTTACGGAAACATGTTCAAAACATTGGCGATGGGAACAGATAAACAGAAGTTAGATGGAGCTTTGCACAACTTGCTTTACTTCAGTTTGTTGGGCGTTTTCTCCGGAGTCTCTGCCGGCCTCTCTTCTTACTTGTTTAGTGCTGCTGGAGAGTCATTGACTCGACGTTTACGTTTAGCTCTTTTTTCGAATATCGTCTCACAGGTTTTAAAGCAAACACATTTTAACTAAGCAATCGTTTGATTTAAAGGACGGAGCCTATTTCGACTCATTAGATCATTCACCCGGAAAGCTATCAGCTCGTTTAGCAACTGATGGTCCAAACGTCCGAGCAGCAATTGATCAGCGCCTGGGTGATGTTGTGCAATCATTTTCGGCCATTTTATCCGGAATCATCATTGCTTTCTCGTACGGACCGGAGATGGCTCCAATAGGTATTGTGACCTCTGGATTTTTGGCCTTTGTCCAAACAGCAATTGCACAATACTTAAAAGTCCGAGGTCACAAAGACGCCAAACTCGCCGAAGAGCCTTCAAGATTGGCGTCAGAAACCATAGACCATCACCGGACTGTCCAGTCTTTGGGACAAGAACAGCATTTCGCTCAACTGTTCGCGGAACTAAATGACCAGCCGCACAAAAGAGCCATAATTAGAGGAGTTATTCAATCTCTGACCTATGCCTTTCAAGCTGGCTACGTTTTTTTCAACTTTGCAATTGCCTACAGGTTCGGAGTCTTTTTGGTCTACAAACGAGTCACTTCCCCTTACACTGTTTTCCAGTAAGCGCTCTTTAGAACAAATCAAATTAAAATTTTCTGTTTAGAGTCATTGAAGGTAATTTTGTCTTTAAAACGCTTCCAACGTCAAAATGCATTCCAAGAAAATGAATTAACGAGACGCTTTTTCTGAATTTAATTTAGCCACTTACTTTTTTGTTACAGCTCTCAACTGCGCTTCGATGTCAATGTTGGCTTTCGCAGCTTACTTTCCTGAATATGTTAGGGCTCGTCTATCGGCTACATTGATTTTTAAAATGCTGCAAGACGAACCAGAAGTCAAGTCGCCACCTGTTTCCATTCAACATTTGGATGCAAACAAGTTGAGGCCCGGACCAGAACTTAGTGACGTTCAATTTGATGCAGTCGACTTTGCCTATCCAATCAACAAAGAGCGCAAAGTCTTGAAAAACTTCAACATGAACGTCTCGAAAGGAATGACAATTGCTTTGGTTGGCCACAGTGGATGTAAGTTTATTTTAATAATTAATCTTAATAATTTGTTTCAGGCGGCAAATCCACAGTGATTCAGTTAATTGAAAGATTTTACGGTAGGACTTTTGACATCAAATGCAATTAAGTGAATATAATTTTTAGATCCTGATTCTGGAACAATTAAATTGGGTCACCAAAACTTGTGCAATTTGAATTTGGGCCAAGTACGCACAAACATATCTCTAGTTTCACAGGAGCCTATTCTGTTTAACTTTTCAATCAAGGAGAACATTACATACGGAGTTGAAGGCGAAGTTCCAATGAGCGAAGTTGAACTTGCAGCAAAACAAGCCAATGCGCACGATTTCATCAGTCGTCTTCCAAGTGGATATGATACAATTGTTGGAGCTAAAGGTTCACAGTTGTCCGGCGGTCAAAAAGTAAATTGGCTTAATATAAGAACTGTTCTTATTGCATTTTTGTTTAGCAAAGAATCGCAATTGCCCGCGCAATCATTCGCAGCCCTCAAATTTTGTTGTTGGACGAGGCCACTTCTGCACTCGATTCACAAAGTGAAAAAGTAAGGTTGTCTAATGTTTTCAGGTACATTCATATGTTTAGTTGGTGCAAAAAGCTTTGGACCAAGCTCGAGTTGGACGCACATGCCTCGTTGTAGCTCATCGTTTGAGTACAATTCAACACGCCGACTTGATTGTGGTGTTTAAAGACGGGAAAATAGTCGAGAAAGGCACCCATCAATCACTTCTTGCCCTAAACGGACTGTATTGTGCATTGACGAAGGAACAAGGCCTTAATTAAATACAATAACTCCAATCATTCAAGCTGAATAAATTATTCTAACATTCCATTGCTTGTTTGTGAACAAACAAATACAAAAAGTGTGCGAATTTTTGTGAAAAAATGACGCAAAAACAGATCGACGATTCAAGTCACAAATCGTTTGAGCGGGGGAAAATGACGTTGCAGCGGGTCAGACACGCCGCTCAAACAATTGAACATTTACCGTAGCCAGAAGGTCACCAGCACTCTTAATGGGCCTGAGTCAGCCTTGCATTATTTGATTTGAATTCCAGCGTGTTCCTCTACTAATCCACTTATCACTAAACACCGTTTCGTTTAAGCGCTGATGAAACACCGATGAAGCACAGATGAAACGCTTTGTGTTCACTCGGTTGGCCAATTTGTTCTTTCAGTTGTTCGTTATAGATTAGTTCCCTTTGTTTGTAAATATCCATTAACAGCAGACGTGTTGTGTTCGAATCACACGTTTTCCCCTTTTCACTTATTCACACATGACATGTTTGGAGTTAGCTGAACGCATAACTGAACAAAATGATGCCAAATGATCAAATTTACTGCTTTTCTTTTTGTAACTCGTCAATTTTGCTTTGTTTTGCAAGAATGTCAAATGATGCACGACTCGAAATTTGTAGCTTTTGCATGAGTTTAGTTCTGAAAAGGTTGCAATGCAGTTTGTTCTGTCATGACGTCGACCCATAAAAGAAATTCGATCACAATATTCGATTGATCAGCGCGAAAGGCCGTCCATTTTTCCAAATAGAGGTGTGCTTCCGAACGTCATGGCAAAATTTGGCGAAAGCAACCGGAAATTTAGCCTTCCCGACAGTACGCTTCTGGCTCTCGTCGATCGGTTGTCTTTTAAAACCACACCTTTCTGTTACTAGGACTTAAACACCGGCCCTTGCTGACATGGAAAAAACGTTCGGCTAAACAAACAGCTACAAACAGGCTAGATGGTTTTAACGTCTTCGATGCCTCTTCTACTTATGATGTTCAAAACTCGAGTCGAGCTTTAAATTTGTTTGATTGTTTTATAAAGTTGTCACAAAAACTTTTGACGAGTTCGCATTTTCTGTTTGTCAAAGGCAAGTTTGGTCGAAGTTTAAGACTCCAAAAATCATAGCGAAAACAGGTCAATTTTCATTACATTTATAATACCCACTTTACATCATGATCTATGACTTCAGTTTAAATATTTTCACAACTACATAATCCGACACAATCATTGAACTGTTAGGCAAACAACAACTTTCAAAACTTTCAATTTTAAATGTTTATGAATCAAGTGCACGCAATTCAACTGCGACTATGATTCGAGCTTAGTTGTTTGCATTCCTCGAATTCTTGGTCAAATTTAGACCCAATTAACGTCGACTTGACGCATGCCAACAAATTGGCATTATTGTACTCTCCGCTTATATAGAATTGTTTTTCTGTTTAAAAAGTTTCGTTGATCGTGAATCACGGCCAAGCGGAAAGCACGTAGAGGTTTGACAATTTAAAGCAGCTAATGAGCCGTGACGTGTAAGCGAAGCGCCAAATTTACTACTTAATCGGCCGCCCGAAAACTTTGCTTACAGTCCAAGCTGATCTTGACGTTATTGTGTCGTCCTGTTTCCAAACTTAGACCGGATGTACTGGTTTCCTAATAGAGAAAACTCACAATTTCTAAGAATTAGCCCACTTTTTGAGAGGTGTTAGAGAGTTTTGACGGCTTAGTCGTTAAAATCTGCACCTTCACGTTGATAAGTGTCTGAATTTGGTTGTTTGACGCGTGTCGGTTCACTCCTCAATTGTCCACGCTTCTTATCTCGACAGATTAGTGTTTTTCGCGCCCAACTCTCGTCGTTTCATCAATATAAGAATTGAGTTTTCAGCTGGTCGCATATACATTTACCGACATCGAGATGCTTTCTCAGGTCAACGTCCCCCTCGAATCCGCATCGGAATTCTATGCAAGTCCTCATCCAGCTAAGAAAAGCGCCTCTCTACCTTATTCCTTGGCCGCCAATCAAGTGCCTTTCACTACAGACACCATCCTCAGACAGCCCTCTAAACGTCTTTATTCACGCCGACGTTCTAGCCAAGTTGAATATTTAAAAGACGGGCGCAAAGTGCTGGACGGATCGGTTATTGAAGTAAGTGTTTTTGAATTTGCTTTTTACAGTCAATCAGATTGACTAACAAATGTTTATGTTTTAGAACGTGTCAGCGCCTCAATTATGGGAAAAACTACTTCTCCGCTCGTGGGTTCAGAAAATTGAAGTTACGGTGCCGCTTCAAGAGTCCATCAAGCAAAAACTCGGTACGTTGCCTGAGACAGGTAAAATAGTTGAGTATAAGCATTTCATTTATCGAGTTTTTAGTCGAATGCACTACCTCCACACTTTCACTCGTCTCCAAAGAGCTTCTGGACAACGAAGAAGACGCCGATCAAGGCGCAAACTCCGACTCCACATCCGCAACCAAAAAACGTTCTCATTCGTGTCCGAAGAAATTGCAAGATGGAATGCCAAATGCGTAATTGTTCAAACTGATTAAATGTGCTGAGGCGGCTGCAAAGCTGATCCTTTTGTTTTCATGCCTTGTATAAATAATCATTCCAACATAGTTTTTGGGAGTTTGCCCGCCGAAAAATCTCGAAAAGCCAGCTTTAATTAGCCAATCTTTAGTTCAACCCGATAAGTCTTGGTAATTTTCTGTTCAACAGATTTCTATAAGTCTCTCCTGTAAGTTACTTAAGTTATATTCTCACTAACGCACATAATCAAATTGAAAGATTGCATTGTTTCCTTTTCTAGTAATGATTCTTCTTTTGTGTTGATTTTTACTACGTTGATTGTGAATAAACGAATAAATGCCATTTTACTTATCGAAAACACTCAACAAAATGTTTTTACAAACTCGTTGTGTTCTCGAAACATTTGAGCACAAAAGAAGAACAACAGCTCAATTTTCCCTATTTGCGATATTATTGGCACCGCTCACTGCAGGCAATAAAACGCATTTCACCGTGTAGTAATTTCGCCGTTGGGATCGTCGCTGGCCAAAAGCAATTGACAGCTTAGCAGCAGTCCAATTCTCCATAAAGCCGAAGATAATTGCAAGCGGCGCGCATTGGCCAGTCGGCACTCCACATTTTAATAACTCTTTTCACTCCAACTAAACTCATTCAATCACGCCGTCGGTTCAACTTCCTCATCGAACAAGTTCATTATTTTAATGTTTGAGGGCTTTCGAAACATTAGCACAAATTTATGCGAGTTTCACTTGACATTCTGTTGACTTTTTGCCGACTTTCCACTCACGCGAAGCACTCCATTGAGAGCGGCGAATGGAAATAATTCGGCGTTTCCGTGCAGTGGGTTGTGGTCCAAGAGTAGTTAATTAATGCCAACTGTGGCTTGACGGCTCGACTAGCCTTGCTTATCTTCCGTCCAACACTGCTGCGCGAAATTGGGGCCTGAGGCGAACAAATATTGCAACTCGTCGTCCCAAACATTTATGCCAAAGTTCCGCAAACTCAGATGTTCCAACTTCAATAACCAGCTGGTGCTTCATTCGGCACAACCAATTGATTTTTCGAGCGTGGAATCCAATTAAGCGGCGGTCCGGTTTATGGCCTGCTCGCCACTAATCAAAAAATTCAAAACCTGCCGCGCAGCACATTTGCATAATTCATTCTAATAAGTTTTGGCAGGTTCCCAGCAGCCGATGTTTGTGGATTGCCACAACGCGCAACAATGGCTCGCGGCTATTCTTTGTTCTGCCTGTTTGGCGTGGCGTTGCCTGAGAGCAGCCAGCATGCTAAATCGCAACCGTTCCTAGGCTAATCTCTGTCCAAGCATCAGTGTTCGAGCGCGCTGCCTCAATCGAATGTTCTTCCAAGTTCCAAACCGGCAGTAGTTGTGGGATTTTGGCCAATTAACAAGCTGGATTGACTGCTTTGTCCTGAACAATGACACGCTTTTAATGCAAAACGCGAATAGTGGCACAATAATTTCATTCATCGCTGTTGTCTAGCAACCTGGTCATATACTAGTTTTCCCTCCTATAGCCGCCGCTTAATCAGTGTTTTTTCGGGCTTTGAACCGCTGATTGCCTAAATGGGACTCAATTGCAACACTGGCTTCTTCAACTGGCGCGCATCTCTTTCCACGTCGAGAATTTATACACGAATTAAGCGCCCAGCAAGTTACAGGATTTAGCAAGGAAAGTTGCTTGCTCTAACGAGTCCACTTGTTGTTTTTTAGTCGAAAAGCCGACCTAATCACAGACTCTTTCGGGATTTCCTTCTCGGCCGAATTCGCCGACTCGAAGTCGCCCCCTTTTGGCCTAGTTGATATTCATGCACTTGTGCAGCCAGTAATCTGTCGACGGCGTTCATGCGCAAACGTGTTAATATGTCTACAATTCTGTTTGAATTTCGAGCTAGTCACACTTGGCGGCGCCTTTAAACAAGTGTAGCAAGTGTAGAAACTGTTTTTCAACAAATATGCCAGCGCTTTTGTCTTTGCGTGATCTTAATTACGTCACTTCATCTCTCAGCATTGTAGTCATTTTAATCAATAAGTTGCAGTTTTGGCTACGCTGGCCTCTTCAAACATCGACAACAAACAAACTGGAAGGCCGAGTTGTAGGCAAGAAGAAGCCGGTGAGGCTTCGCCCAACCAAGCAACACTGTGAACTTCTTCTCCAAGGCTCAAGCACAGCCACATCGGCAAGCACCTCAACAACACAGTCTCCACCGCCCGAAGCAAGCTATGCAGCACTGACTAAAGTCAGTTTAATAGATGCCGTCGAACAAGATGAGGATATCGACGAGCAAGAGTACAAACAGATTTACCAACTCCAGACCAAATACATAATCGTAGATTCAAATGGGTGAGTCTTTTGAAACCACTTTCCCCTCCATCATATTGTGACCTCCGTGTTCATTTCAAAAATTAAATTAACAGACGCGCGAGCCGATTTCGCCACTAAGAGCGGATTAAATTTCAACAACTCGCAGCATATGTGCGATTTCGATTTTAAAGCATATTCAAAACAACGAGTGATTTATTTGATTACAATGGAATGATTTAAACGTCTGTTGAATCATTGTGTTTTCCCGCCAACAACAAATGTCATTTTGTTCTGCTTTACATAAATTTGAAGTGAAGAGGCTGGCGAAAAGGCTTCTACGCCTGCTTTGACTTTTTGAACTTGTTTGTCTTTTGTGTGTGCAATGCAAATAGACGGTTGTTGCTGATATAAATAATTATCTTTAATGTTTAGTCTGTCCCAGTTTGTCTTTCGATCGAACACGAATTTGATTAGTCCGCTTTTCACATCCTCACTAATTGGTTGTTTATGCCGGCGCTTCCAGTGGGGTGAAAACAATTTACACAAGCTTAGTCCAATCTACAATTACCCGGCGTTTAAATGAAATCCTTTCATTTGGCATGTTTGCACAAGCCGCAAAGTGTAGAAACAGAACCAACTTGCAACGAGTTGATTTCAACTCGTTTTTATTGGAAAGTTAAGTTCTGCGAGTGATTTGTCAGTTCCAATAATCAATCATAAAGGGTTTGTTTTTATGTTTCCCTGTTGTCTAGTTGCCTCTTGAGGCGTAAAATTCAAATTTGTAAAACGTCGGGCAAGTAGAAAGGGCGCTTTTTGAGTTGTTTGAAGAAAACAGAGTGAATATTTTGTATACGCACATTCTTATCGACACGCCGTGATTGCATTCTTTTTCCCATTGAAATTGGAAGTTTTTTGGCGGGCTTTTTAGTACTTTTGCTGTTTTGTATTGCGTTCAATTGCAGAAAAACGCTCTTCGGATGCTGTTTGCTGTTCAATATTGCAAAAACGCTTTCAAGAAACGTTTGTTTTCGAAAACTCAAATAAACTTTCCTCACTAATTGTTTGAAAACGCGTAATTACATCAAACGTTTTGAAGCGCAAACTTTGCGTCATTTGAATGGAACTTTGTCGAGATTAATTGTTTGAGTGGCGGCTTATTTTTGGAGACTTGAAGAGGCGCTTCAACGAGCAAATACGTATCAAGTTGGCCTATTAGAATCTGTTTGCATATAAAAACTGAGCCTGAATTGTGGGGATTATAATTTTCTACTGCTCACCTCCAATCAAATAAAACAGCATGCGGCAATGCGCAAAATACCGGTTTACAAATTCGTTCAAAAACAAAAGTAGCAAATTGGTTGTGGAAATTGGTTGTAGAAGTTGGCTTTGTTTAGCAGAAGTCGAAAATCTGAAAGCTTTTTAAGAAACATAAGTTGTTTGCAAAAGCGTTGAGTGCGTTAATTTCGTCACCTTTTATGCTTTTTACGATGGGGTCATATTTTATTGCGCGTTCGAATGAATGTAACATTTGTCGAGCAAAAAATCATCCGTCCCTATTCTTGTCGCTTGTTTTTTTGTAGCGCAACTTAGTAGGCCGCTTTTGATTGATTGAATTCGAAGGCGCAGTTTTGTGTTATTGTTTCTAATTGTTTTTACTTTCTTGCTTTTTTTTTATCATCCCATAACGAGGCTTCGATGTGCTTGATAAGATTTGCCGGGCACTACTTGCTTAACTTGCATCATTTAGGCGTTTGGGTACGTCATTTCATTGAAAACTTTTGATTCGGAAAGCTTTGCAGTAAATTATTCATTTTGTGTAGAGCAAACATTGTTTTAATTTCGGAATTACTCATTTTTCTGATTTGAAAGTTTATAGTTGAATGATTAGGTTGAATGTCTTTAAAGTTTCAAAATCAATTTAATACCAGTTTAATATCAGTTTAATAGCAGTTTGCTGCGTTTGTTTGTGTTTTAAATCAAAACAGCAATCACAGCGTGGATCAGCTGTTGCTGGAAATTGCTTTCGAGTTTTAAGATTACTCCTGATAAGGCAAAGCTGGAGGCGCGCATCTGACAAACTCGGCCGGAATAAAATCGGCGTTTTCTCTCAAGTTCTCCGTGTAAAGTGTGCTCTCTCTTTGCAAGAGCAGTTGGCTGTGCTTCGGCGACGCCACTTCCATCTTTTTCGCTCGGTTTTTGCTCGCAAGCGATTTTGCGCATTCGTGTTTGGCCGATTCGAATGACATCGGCATGGCGCTAAATTGCCAGATTCTTCTGGGTTTTCAAAAATCCCCACCTTCACTTCTAACTCCAGATCGGATGCCAAGGATGGGGCACAACTGGTTGCACGCGTCAACCAATTAACTGGCCAGCAATTCGCCGCTGTTTTTATGGCCTTGTTCAAGTTCGGGTTCCGCTTTGTCCATAACAATGCAATCAGCTGTATGGCATTGGCTTTGAGTGAACAATCCGCTCGTTAGTCGAACTGTACGTTGTTTGTTGCAGAAATATCGAATTGTGCGATGCGCTCAAGGGTGTTGGCATCTGGAACTTCAAAGGATGTCACCGAGAGTGTAGACTATCGATTTGTCGATTAAAAACCCAAACCTTGACGTACTGTTCGGCCGGTGTTGAGATCCCCCATCCCCCTACTTTGCTGCGCGTTTGTTTGCTTTTCTAGGGCCCCTGTTTTCGAATTTCATTCGTGCACTTAACTTCCCTCTTCATTAGTCCCCCACCTCTGACCTGTGGCCTTCTTCGCCCGATCGCTGTTAAGTTTTGTTTTGGCACCGCGCACATACATACTCTACCTCAAGTTCTTTGCTCGTGTCCACTCGTCTGAGAACACAACGGCCACACTTTCGTTAGTGACCCTCAAAATTTGGAACATCCAGCTGACAACAAAAATCGGGGAGCGCTCTCAAAATGCTAATGACCACTTTGTCGACGTTTTCGATGTCGTGTTTGAGCGGCGATTTTGATTAAACTTGATTTGGAAGAGTTGAATTTGCTTTCGCGTGCAATCAGAAGCCATCGAAATTGGTTGCGCTTTCGTTTAGCGTAAATTCAACAGCCTGGGGAATTGGCCAAGTGCCGACAAAGAAAACTTTTGCCACTTTCATTCACACGGCAGTTGCGGCTCCGAAACAAGCATATTGATTTAACATCATCCAATTTCCTCTTCCTTCGCACAGGTCTCATTGCGCAAATCTACGTGAATTCGTTTTTCGGCAATCATGCCTCACAATTATCGGACTTTGCTTTGTATTCACGTCTTTCACGAAACACACTCTCGAATTGATTTAACATATTCGATTCAAAGCGAAAAAGCAAAAAACATTGTTGTTGCAAAAAAACATACAGACAAATCGAATGAATATGATTGACTTGCTTTATTTATTTTTTGTTGTAAACAAACGTTTTTCGCATTCTTTTTAACACTGTGTTTAAAATTGAAAGTTTTCGTTTCTATTTTAGTGGGCACTTTATCTGTAAGGGAAACAATTCGCTGGTTGATAAGCGCTGGTTATTTGATGCGACCGTTTGCGGTATGGGTACTTTTTGAATAATCTTCTTAACGCGTGTTTTTGCTGCTTTGGTGTTTGTTTTTGAATTCGAAATGAGCGTTGGGGATATCCATTTTAATTAAACTCTTTATTCTGCTCAGTGCAGCTATTATTAATTTTGTTCGATTTTTATTGAATATTCGGCGAAAAGTTACAACTTGCTTATTCTCTCATTTGCCATTTAAATTTAAACATAGCCAGAGCTGTATCTTTTAACCCTCCCTCTACGTTTGCGGTTTATTAGGTCGAGGTTTTTGATTGGGACCGAATATTGTCGGTTTTGATTTGCGGCGGATTGGAATTGATGGTTGAGCCAAGTGTTCCACTGGCCAATCAATCTTTTGTGCCGACTCGAATGGCGCGGGCAGCTGCTTTCCACTCGTATAACTCCGCAATCCCTTGTTTTTTCTGCTTATTCCTCGCAAAAACCTGTAAACAACGAAAAAGCTAAAATGTTGCCACTGTTATAAAATAATCGAGCCCGATCTTTAAAAACCAATCATCGCACACAATCACTAAATTGCAGGAAAACCGACGTACAGAATACGCTAAATACCGGCAAGCAGTCGCCTTCCAGCACATACAAGGTTAGCTTTTGTTAAACGCAAAGAGTTATTCGACTTCATTGAAGTTGTTTAAATTAGTCAAATCGCTTTTTATCTAATCAAACACGTTTAGGAGACAAGCGTTCATTACATTTGTTTGCAAACCGCAACTGAATGCCCAAAATCAGATGAACAAATGGAACCAAACTCAGCGCCACCTTACGCTCCTCCAAATCCTAATCCACCTCACTATAATCAGATACCAGCTTATGAGTATGACGCTTCTCATTCCCACTACGAGCCTGTCCACGTCTATGAACAGCCAGGGGCGCCGTAAGTTCTTCAAATAAAACGGATTTTGTTTATTTTCGAATTTAGTTCCTACTACGTAACAACTGGCTACAGCGCAGAATATATGCGTGAAACACATTATGTTTTGGAGCCGCAGCCTTCAGGAAGTTATTATCCAAGTGGATATCAACAAATAGCATATCCGCAACATGGTGCTCAGCCTGGAATCGTTTATTCGTCGACAACCGCTCCACCTTATGACCAACGCGCTCAACCTATTGGTCAAAGACAATTTGTTGACGCAAAGGGCTATCCAATTGGCAGCAGGTTTGTTTAAAGCAATTACTTTCAATAAATTCTGCCTTTCAGAAATGTTGTTCAAATCGTGGACGTTTCAAGACCAAGCGCTGTGCCAGTTCCGCAAAACGATCCTAATGCTGCAAAAGGCAAGCCTGCCAAGAAGCGCTCAATACCGATAGCGACTCACACAATAACTTCCGTTCCTATCGACGCAGAAAACAAATCCGCAGACAACAAAAAGCTATTCAAATGCGTTGACTGTGGAAAGTCTGTGAGTTCGGCTCGTAATCTAAACAGACATCGGGAGTCATGCAAAGTAAAGAAGGTAATCAATTAATTTGTAGTACAAACAACTAAATAAGTTGACCTTTTCAGCAAAAAGCCGGCGAAGATCCAGCAGCTAGCAATAAGTCGTCAAGCTCTTCTTTGGGATCGCCGCCAAAGCAAAAGCCAGCAACTAAACAACCCGCGCCGTTGCCCTTGCCTATAAACGCTATTCCGGAACATCCTGGCCAGCAGCCGCAAGGTTACCAAACTTACGTGCCTGCCGAAGGTGTTATTTACCAAGGACATCCGTCGCACTATACGCATTATCCGCCTCACACAGCTCTACCTCATTCCAACTCACAGCCAGCTTTTGAGTATCCAAGCAGTAGCGGCCTTCATTCTGCTCCTCCAACAATGAGTACCTTTCAACCGCCTTTGACACCGCTGCAGAGCTATGTTCCGGCTCCAAACAACAGCCAAAATCCAGCTTACGACTCTCAGCGTCCAATGGAATACAACGGCGAGCCAATGAACAGTCAAGTCTATACCTATTCTGCACCGATGGACAGTTTTATAGAAAACGCAATTGACGAGATGTCACAGAATCCGTTGCCTTTTTTGGGAGCTGCCGAGTGAGTTGTTTTCGTTTAAAAGCATTCTACCTTGCATGTTTAGTTACGAGAGCAACAGCTCAGCTGAAAGGTCTTTGCACGACAGTTCAGACTTTTCAATGCACGCTATGCACAATGGTCCTCCATCTAAAGGCACTCAATTGCCTCCAGATTCAGCTGGAACTTCTGGTCAGCAGAAAGGCAAAGGCGAGAAGAAAACTGGCGAACGCAAGAAAAATTCTGTTCCGACGCCTCATCGCTGCAATGCGTGCCAAAAGTACATGTGTTCTCAACGAAGTAATTGTTTCTACTATTTAAAAGATGTTCATTACATTTTTAGGTCTTCGAAGACACAAGTCTACTTGCAAGTTGTATTTGAAAACTACTCCCGAATTGACTCCAGAAGAAAAGCAACTGTGAGTCTTGCTTGTTTTTCAAGCATTCAATCACTCAATTAGAATGTTTAGAATTGCAAAAAACGAAGAGAACAAATGCGACAACTGTGAAAAGGTCTTCCAAAGCCCTTCAAACTTGCGCAGACACAAGAACGGTTGTAAACAAAAGTAAGGCTTCAACTTGTTAGTCAAATAACACAATTTGTTGTTTAGAAGCGAAGACGAATCAAAGCCTCCGCTATCCGCCCCACTACAAGCTAACAATTCGCCTACACGCAATCCAACAATAGTCGAGCATCTAACTAGTCAAGTAGCTTCGGTTGTCGATCCAAACTCTAAAAAGCTAATGCCCCCGCCCGAAGCTCAGGATCCAGCTTTCAACGGCGGTCAGATAGGCAACCAAGAAGACTCCAACGGTCCAGCAACAACAATTGTCTACATAAAAAACGAAGACACACTTGCTTATGAAAATGCAGGTCCAAGCACAACCGTTGGCGAGCATCTTCGACATTGCTACACCAAGCCAACTACTGTTTCTGCACTGTCCAAGCCTCCAGTTCGACGTCCGCATATTTTAGGTCGTAAAAGCTCGCTGCAGAACATAGAAGTGAATACTCATTTTGACAGCACAATGATCGAACCGCCAGCAACTTGCCCGCCCGGTCAAACTTCGTCGCCGATCCCGAATGAATTTCACTCTCGGTCAGCACCTCCGATCGACATCGCTTCAAATACCACAATTAAACAAGAGTTCAAAGTTGACAACGAAGAAGAAATGCGAAAGTCGAAGCAAGTGGACGGGGTAATAAACTCAGTTGTTGAGAGAATCAGACGCCAAAACGATAACGAAAACGGTCCGCAAGCTGAGAAACGACCAAGCAGTTCAACTGGATCAACACCACCAGCCAAAATCCAAAAAGTTGAACAAGGAATGCGCCCACTAACAAGCATCATCACAACTCAGCCATTGCCTGCGTCATCTTCGGTCAATCACTTGCAACTGTCGCCGCGTTACAACACCGGTCCAATTCAACAACAACCGGCAATGATCCAACAAAGATCAATGTCGATGCCACAGCCAGGCTTCAACTCTTCTCAAATTCAAATTCCATTGGTCACCGCTGCAGAACAAGAATCTACGGAAGAAAGCAAAATTGTTGCTCGTTACCTGTGTCCCGAGTGTTTGAAGTTGTAAGTCAAACAAACCTTTGAGCGTTTAATAAAAGCAATCAATTTTAGCTATGCTTGCCGCAAGAACATCATTAAGCACCGCATCGAAACTCACGGAATCACTGAGCAAGAGGCCGAAACGAATGCTGCAAAGCGCGTTAAAGTCCGCAGTGACACTGGTTTCATTTTGAATGCTGGCTTTGATCGAGAAAATGCCATTTTAAAAGAACGCTCCAGTACCGAAAGTGTAAAGCCAACTGTTGTTAAAATGTCAGCACAGCCGAAGAAACGCAACTCAACGTAAGTTTGAATCACACTTATTAGATTAAACAATTTGTTTAGTGCAAGCAACGGCGGAGACAACAAAGCGAAGAAATCGCCCATGAAGCCAAATGGACAACAACAGCATTCGATTGATCAAATTTCACCGCAAAGCACTTCGACTCATTTCTACATGCCCAACAACTCGAACGGTATGCACATCATTTCGCCTCAGTACGAACAAATGCAACCTGTTCCAATGAATCAGTACGGTCCGCCACAAACTGCTCATCCCGCACATTCTTACGTTCCGCAACAAGTTGGATACAATCCAAATTTTATGGCCAGCGACCACTTGGAAATGTGGGATCAAATCAAGTCCAGAGTTGACGATCCTTACTTGCCGCCTCGTCGTGACAATGCAATGGATGTTGATGTTGCTAAAATTGCAGCTGACTTGAAGGCCGAGTTTGAAGTCCAGCACCAACAGTCGCCTGTTCATAAAATGCCGAACACGAATGGCGGAGACTTTCATTCAGCGCTACTAACAAACGCCGACTCAAACAATGCAGATCCTATGCTGGGCGAAGGAAGCATACATTCGACGTTGTAAGTCTTTCTCGATTCTATCAATTTGCTGACTTTTTCTAATTTAGGAACGACACAATTGAATCCGAACAAAGCAAGCATTCAGTCGAGGACGCACTAGAAAATGGACAGTCTCTAGATCTTCCGTCGTTTGCATCTGATCTGGGCGCGCTGGACGGAGACGCGGTTGTAAAAACTTAAATGGTTGTGTTAGGTTTAGCTAGTCAAAGATGGTTTGTTCAAAATTGCCTTGATCTTGTGTTCCAACTGCTTTAGTCCTTTTTGTCCGCAGTCACACTTTTCCACACCAATATCTCGTATCTACCGACTTCAACTATGTTCACTCAATATCCAACCAGAACCTCATTGTTACTCGCTGTTGAATATCTTGTTTCTATAGATTTCATTTGTGCAATACACTTTAGCCAATTGCCTCGTTTGTTTGCTTGCGCCTTTACGCTTAGACACTAGCTGCCATTACGCTCATCTTCAATAATAAGACAATAATTAACTCAGGCCTGCTTTCCGGTATTCTGTAACAACAACTAAGCATAGGTTATTTTCTTTTCTGGATATCTCTCGGTAAAAAGGATTGCGCAGTCTTCGAGCTGCTTCTGTTTTGTTCTTCAAGACAACACGGGTCGCCTCTATGTTCAAAACCTTTCTCATACCAAAATATTTGTTTTAATCTGTCATATACGTACGGGTCTTTTCAATTATAATTAGATGATTAATTTAGTTGGTGTGTGCGGATGCTGACCGCTGTGGTGAGCATCCAGGCACACATCACCATTCGATAATACTTTTACACATAGCCTGTCTTTTGAATTGCTTTAAGAGCGGCAAACAATAAAGATTTATATACTCATCTTGTGGCAAATAGTGTAGCAGGAAACAAAGAGGAAAGATCAAGTTCTTGACCAGACGAACGGATCCACCATATGTGCTCGGCAGATCTCGTGAGGCAGGGGCAGTCCATTGACGAACATTGGCACGTTAGGGCGTTTGCCAGGATGATAGCGAATTGCTTCGTGTGGTACGCCATAGCCGTTAAATGGAAATCCAGCATTTGGGCCGTAATGGCTGTTTTGTGGTGCACCATTTGACATCCAGTTGTTGATGATCGGAGGCAGGGCCGTAACTGTGTGTGTGCTTGAAGCTGCTGGCACTAGGCCAATCGACGGAACTCCATTTGGTTCTGAATTCAATTGTACGGCCATGTAGGGCTGTCCGCCAATCAACCTGGAGATTGTGAGAATTTAATGGTCTCAGTAGTCAAATAAACTTACATTGTCTCTCCAGCTTTGATTGATTGAGCAGAGTTTTGAGGCAAAACAAATGGCTGTTGTTGATTTTGGTTGACTGGCTAAAAACAATAAGCAGATACTTCGGAGCTCTTCTTTGTTTAAAGACTTACAATTTGACTTTGTTGGAGTTGTTGCTGGATCATTTTCTGTTGGCGAATAATCTCGTTGACATTTTGTTGTCTGTTAGCCAAAGATTGTAAAAGTTGGAGAAGAAGCGGGTCAAACGGATTTAATTGACCGCCAGCAACTTGATTAGCTTTAAAGTATTGCCAACTTGTTTAACAGATTGTTTAAAGATTACCTGCATTCATGCCTCGATCATCTACGTACAAATGCGGTATTTCCGTTGCCGAGTTCAAATTTGCGGGCATTGCTGAACGTGCATTTTTCTGCGCTTTTAACGTGTCGAACAAGGCGACGTTTGGCGAGTTTGAGGAGTAGTAAGCTAAAAGTGGTGAAGTTTAATGGTACCTGCATTAAACATACCGCGTGGATCGTCGTTTCTCGGATCAAACAGTTGTTCTCCTTGGCGCATGAAATGACTGAAAAGTGGCGACATTTGAGCTACAGGCAAGAATCTTTCGGTCACATTTGCGTTAACATTGAATGTATTGCTTATAAACTCTTTCAACTCTTTTGAAATTGGAAACTCGGTTGTGCTTGATTGAATTGTCGTTGGCTTTTCAGTTGTAGTTGATTGAGTTGCTTCTTTAGGCACTTCAGTTGTGCTAGTAGATGGAGTTTCTTCGGCAGCTCGACGTTTGCGCGTTGATTGAACGAAAGAGGAAAGAATGGCGTTGATGCGTTGTTTTTCGATTAAATTGATTGGCCGAATAACTCGGTCTGCGATGTAAACATGATTTCCCCTGATAACACAGCCATCAAGCACTACTTCAGCAGTGTCGTCAAAACCGTTGCAAAAATCTGGAATCACTGGCGTAGGCAGCGAGATGCTTCCATTGTTCAGGAGTGTGGCACTGAAAAACTTCAACATTAGAAAAGAACTTATTGAACTCATTGAAACGTACCCTTTGGAAACGGCTTCACGGAGTTGTCTGAGCAAACTTAATGTGTTTTGATACTTTTTGAAGGCCAGAATTTCTTCGCCGGAAATTCTCCTGATAAAATGGCCATGTAAATAGAATAAGTCGTCCTGAAATGTGTAAGTTCTTTACAGATTTTGATTAAAAGTTACCACAACAACACAAGCCGGGCCAGCATAACCGACTACTTTGTTAAAATCGTTGGCAATGTTGATGTGTGCATTGGAAAGCTCGCCGAAGCCGATGAGTAAAAGAAATAAAAACTGTCTCATTGATGATGCGCTGAGTGCTCTGAAACTTGCATGAATTCTATAAGTAATAATGTTTGCGAAGCGGAAAAGTTTAAGTGTGGACCAAGGCTCAAGTTGGATTCAATTATTTTTGAGTGGTCACTAGGTTTGAGTGAGTTCAACTTGGAGGACACGCACGCCTTGTCCAAATGATATATGGCGCTCAAATGACCAACAAACAATCAGGGATTAGCAACCGCTCAGGCTGGTTTTGAATTTCGCAAACGGCTCGGTGATGGTGGTAACAGAAGCAGGTTGCGCACGAACAGATTTGTTCGAATCAACAAAGGCTTGCGCTGGACAAAGCAGATTGGACGGCCAAGCTTAAAAATAACTTAAACGCTAACTCAAAGTTCACGCGCTCCTCTTGCAACTCAATCTCGAGCCACTGAAACTTTGATTCGAGGTGGTGTAAAAGAATGGTGTAGAAAGATTGAAGTCTAAAAGGGCGCATAAAAGGTTTACAGTATTCGTGAAGGCTCCAAATAACTGAAATATTTCAGTGTAATTTATAAACTTATCTACTTAGAAACAAACTCCAAGATTGCGTTCAATAATAAATTGCGTGCAACAAAAAGTACGGTCACTATAGATCGCCACGATCTTCGAATTCGCTTGCACTTGCAAGTACATGGCCGCAAAGATTCAAACAAATAAAACTACACGAACGTGCTCTTCGGATTATGGTTAAGCTGCGCACGCCAACAGATGATGGTCAATGGCTATATGCAATGAAATGTTGTTATGCAGTCATGAAATTTAAATGCATGTGTGTTTTCAATAATAAAGTTGTCCAATGATGAAGTTGTTTAAATTTTAAATTGATGCAATAAACATTCTCGAGTTACATTTAAGTAGTGGTCAGATTGGATTCCAATTGTGTCAATTACTTGCTTCAAAATGACTGGTTGCGCCAAGACTTTTCTCTCAATAAACTACCTAATTTTGTGCATTTTGCTGTCTGCTGTCTTTACTTTAAAAACAATCGTGCCAAGACAAAAAGTCTCTGTCCTTTTTCTATAGCAATTTTAAAGATTTAAAGATTTTTGATTATTTCAGCAATGGCTCCCAAACAAAAGAAAGCCAAGCTTGTGCTCCCCATCGACAGCTCGGGAGACAGCGAGAGTGAAGAGCTTGAAGTTGAGAAGAAGTCCAAAAAGTTGATTGAGAAGTCAAAAGAGGACGAGTAAGTGAATTTTTGCGCAATAATATTCACCTTGAATTCTTTTTCAGGAAGCTTGCCGAAGAAGAGCTTCACTTGAACATAACAACGTCCACAAAGTTTGATTTGCCCACAGTTGAAGACACGGAGAAAGAAATAAAGGACACAACGGACTTGAGCAACTTGAAAGAGCGAATCCACGAGATCATCGAAGTTTTGGGAAATTTCAAGGAACGACGACAAGATGGGAGACCTAGATCCGAGTACTTGCAGGTCTTGAAGCTTAATTTGCAGGCTTACTACGACGGATACAATGAGTATTTGATGGACAAGTTTATGGAGTTGTTTCCAAATCCAAATGAGGTAGAATTTTATCTCTACAATGTGCTGTTTATTCGTTTGTTTAGTTGATGGAGTTTCTTGATGCAAATGAACAACGACGCCCGGTTACTATTCGCAGCAATCCCTTGAAGACAAGACGTGGTGATTTGGCCAAATCTTTGATTTCACGAGGCATGAATGTGGATCCGGCTGCAAAATGGACAAAAGTTGGGCTTGTGGTTTACGATTCTCAGGTTCCAGTTGGTAAGCTTTTCTAAAATTTATTTTATCAGTCAATAAACTTATTTAGGCGCTACACCCGAATATTTGGCTGGTCACTATGCAATTCAAGGTTTGACATCGTTTTTGCCCGTCATGGCGTTGGACCCTCAACCGAATGAAAAAGTTCTTGATATGTGCTCGGCCCCCGGTGGAAAAACGACACATATTGCTGCAATGATGAAAAATACCGGCATTTTGTTTGCGAATGATTTCAACGTAAATACTTTAAATGGCCACATTAAAATTTAATTGATTTGTTTAGAGAGCTCGTCTGAAGGCTGTGGTTGGCAATTTGCATCGAATGGGTGTCAAAAACTCGGTTGTTTCAAATCTTGACGGTGCTGAGTTTGCAAATATCCAAAAGCAATCTTTTGACCGAGTTTTAATTGATGCGCCATGCAGTGGAACGGGTGTTATTTGGAAGGATCCAACAGTCAAATCAAGCAAAGATGAAGCTGACATCAAGGAGCGATATGTTACTCAGCGACGTTTACTTTTGGCTGCAATCGACAGCGTTGATTCGAATTCGAAGACTGGAGGTGTTGTTGTTTATTCGACTTGCTCGGTTTTGGTAAGTAAACTCCTTGCACTGAATTTAAATTATATGATGTGTTTAGGTTGAAGAAAATGAGGCCGTGATCCAATATGCGTTGGAAAAGCGACACGTCAAATTAGTTCCGGTGAACTTGAATGTTGGCGTCCAAGGATACACAAAGTAAGTAATCAATCTAAGCAAAGCTTTAATCAACTACTTTTTAGATTCCGTCAGTACCGATTCCATCCATCAATGTCTGAGACGCGCCGTTACTACCCACATGTTCACAACGTGGATGGATTCTTCGTTGCCAAACTCAAGAAATTGTCGAACACGGTGTCGCGAGAGCAAACGCAAACTACCCAGCTTTCGTAAAAAGCGTTTCAATTTGTTAATGGACACTTTTGTTGAGTTGATAATAAACTGTTATAAAAGATCACCTGGGCATTTCTTTACAGATGACGAGTAATCAATTGTTAATCTGTTGTTGTTGTTTTGTTATAAAACGTTGAAATAAACTTTATTCAAACACTATTATTGAGCAGAAATACTAGGTTGTCAAACAAATCTAAAACTTCTTTTGTTGTTTACTATGAAAAGAATGTGTTTATTATCTTTTTATTTGCTGCTCTCAGCGCAATAACTTTGTTGGAGACTTTAAAGCCGAATATTTTAAGTGGGGTTTCTTGATATGTTTGGTGAGAAGTTGCAAAGTTTGGCGGCAGATTGCTCGTAGAACATTGTGAATCACTAATATTGAATTCATAGTGTACATAAAACATTATAAAATTGTCATAATTTGAACAAGCTAGCTAATCTCGAAGCGATTGCGTGCAAAACGATAGAAAATCAATTTTCATCTTTTTAAAGTTTCTGGTGTAATTTTTGATTCTAGAACTGTTTGGAGAAAAATTGTGAAAATGAGTGTTGGAGCTTCAAATACAACGGCTGCACCGTCAAAACCTTCATTGGCCGGTGATGGAAAAGCCAGCAATACGTTCAAGGACAAAGACAAGCCACAGAGTGTTCGTTCAAGCAATATTGTTGCCGCCAAGGCGGTTGCAGATGCCGTCCGAACTAGCTTGGGTCCGCGTGGAATGGATAAGATGATTCAGAACGGAAATGGCGAAGTTACGATCACAAATGATGGCGCAACAATTTTGGCTCAAATGGCTGTTATTCATCCGACTGCAAAAATGGTTAGTTTCGAAAATATCATTCTGTTTATGATTTTGCAAGTTTAGCTTGTTGAGTTGTCTAAGGCTCAAGATATTGAAGCTGGAGATGGCACTACTTCGACTGTTGTTATTGCTGGAGCATTGCTCGATCAGGCGGAAAAGATGTTGGCCAAAGGTAGTTTTCTACTTGTAAATGCTTAATTTACCTTCCTTGATTTAAGGCATCCACCCTACTACGATTTCTGAGTCTTTTCAACGCGCAGCTGCGAAGGCTGAAGAAGTCTTGGAAGGCATGTCTTACCCATTGGACATTGACAATGATGACGAGTTGATCAAGTTGGCAACTACAAGTTTGAACTCAAAAGTTGTTTCTCAGTACTCATGGCTTTTGGCACCAATGGCTGTTACTGCTATCAAAAAGATTGTTGACGTGCACAAGGACACAAACGCTAATCTGAACATGATAAAGATCATCAAAAAGTTGGGCGACACTGTTGAAGAATCCGAGTTGATCAACGGTGCTTTAATTGAGCAGAAATCGATGGGTCACGGAGGGCCTTCGCGTGTTGACAAAGCTAAAATTGGTTTGATTCAATTCCAAATTTCTCCGCCAAAGACCAATGTAAGAATCTTAATTTGTTACACAACTTATGCGTTTGTTTAGATGGAGAATCAAGTTGTTATTTCTGACTACGCACAGATGGACAGAGCATTGAAAGAGGAACGCGCTTACACTTTGGATTTGTGCAAGCAGATCAAGAAAGCCGGCTGCAACGTGTTGTTGATTCAGAAATCTATTCTTCGGTAAGGTCTTCAATTGAAGTATGCCTTTAACATTTAATCTTAGTGATGCTATCAGCGAATTGGCTTTGCACTTCTTTGCTAAAATGAAAATTATGGTCATCAAAGACATTGAGCGTGAAGACATTGAGTTCTACTCGAACATTTTGGGATGTCGTCCAGTTGCTTCAGCCGATCATTTTACTGCCGAGGCTTTGGGTTCTGCCGAATTGGTTGAGGAAATCACAACGTCAGGTACAGAAAAAGTTGTCAAAGTTACGGGTTTGTCGACCAATGGAAAGGCCGTTTCTATTCTTTTGCGAGGTTCAAACAAGTTGGTATTGGATGAAGCAGACCGTTAGTTTTTTGCGTTTGGAGTAGCTTTTAATTTGCTGGGTTTAGGTTCTCTCCATGATGCTTTGTGTGTTTTGCGCTGCTTGATCAAAAAGCGTGCTTTGTTGCCTGGAGGTGGTGCTCCGGAAATGGAGGTTGCCGTGCAATTGCGTAAATTTGCTGAAGAGAGAGTTGGTGCAGAACACTACTGTTGGAAGGTACATTTTTGATTGTTAAGAACTAACTTATCTTTTCGCTTTTAGGCATTTGCTGAGGCTCTTGAGGTTGTTCCGTATACTTTGGCAGAAAATGCTGGACTTTCACCGATTGTCACTGTTACTGAATTGCGCAATCAACATGCTAACGGCAAAAAGGACTCTGGTGTCAACGTTCGAAAAGGATTCGTCAGTGATATCAAGGAAGAGAATGTGCTCCAGCCGCTGTTGGTCACATCCTATGCAATCAAGCAAGCCGCCGAGTGCGTCCGAAGCATTTTGAAGATCGATGACATTGTAAGTGTTTAACAGTTTATTTTACGCGATTTGCAACAATCCCTAATGAACCCCGAGTTTGTTAAGGATGGAATTTACAAACTTTGATTAACACCAACTATATTTTAGGTTTTGGCCGTTCGTTAATCACCATCCACTCACGAGATTGAGCCTTTAAAACTCGTATAATTGGAAGCAGTGCCTGTTTTTATTGTTAAACAAATTCAAAGTGTGGTACCTTTTTGTAGCCCCTACTTACACGTTCTCAACGCTTTTTAATCATTGTTTTTAAACAGTCTTAGTCCATTAGGTGATTGTTGGACAGCTGTTTTTCGAGGTCTACCATCATTTCCGATGTTTTTAGTCAAAACAAATCTCAAAACCAAATTTGCCCGAAGATCTTGTTGCTTGTTGTTGTCATGCAGAGGCGTCGCCGAAATTCGGACGCTGTGCGTATTTGTTGTACCATTTGAAAGCTTGTTGTCACAGTTATATAAAAGCTTTACGTTTCTACGACCATCAATTTGTTGTTTAGGTGCGAACAGTTAAAGTAAGCTGTAATGTTTATTCACAATATGACATAGCCAATGTACAGACAACACAACAGGTCATCAGAATATTTGAACTGGACGGATTAATTGTACCGTCATGTAAAAGCTGACCAGTATGATCCATGTAAATGAAAAGAAGAGTAATACTTGTCACGGGGAGTAATGAAAGCCGTAGTTGTGTAGCAAATACTGTTTGCAAATCATTCGTAACCATCTTCGTCCAAAATGTTTGGCATCTCTTTCGACCGGCACAGTTTAGACGGTGGAGCATAATTTTTCGGTGCAAAGTCGGTGGAGACACATTTTTCTGGAAAGCCAAAACTAGTTAGAACGTTCCAAAAGTTTGACAGACTTACCTAATGCAAAGAAGCCTTCTTTTATTATCGGGAGCACGTCCATAGACCGATGCATGTTGTTTATGGCGCCAATATAGTTGGATGCCTGATCACGAATGGATTGACTAGAACAGCTTTGCGGTGTGATTAAGTTTCCGCAAGAGTCAGACAGGTAACCTAAAATGAACATTAGTTCTTAAAACTACTTCAACAATTTTAATAACTTGCCTTCATAGCCTTCAATTGATATCGTTCCGGAGCCGTTCTTTTCGTCTAGCATGTTGTGCTGCTTTTTATATTGAATTAGCCACTCGTCAAAGCCTGCGTTCTCTCCCACGTCATTGTAAATTTCAAGGAGTTGGCTCAAGTCTGTCGACGAAGATGAGCAGCCGGCATTAAATTGGACAGAGTCTGGACGCCGTACCGAAAGACACTCATTTGAATTCTCTTTTTCATTAATGACTAAATTGTGGAGATTAAGTTGTGAAATTATGTTATTTGAAGAAGTTAGCAAAATCTCTGCAAACTAAAACACTTATGCAATTAAAAACTTGCCTTCAGTTGGCGACTTAATATATACTTTGCATTCGGATTCAACGACTTTTGAACGGGGGTGTCCGTAACTTGTTTGGATGTCTAAAAACTTTGAATAAGACGTTGTTTGCAGTTTGTTCATTTAAAAGGAGATCACAGTTGTAAGTTTTATGTTCTTAAATGAACTCTTAGCATTTGCGTTTATCTCAAAAACTGGAAGGAGTAAAAAAGTTCACCCTTTCTTTAAAACTTCTTGTTAGTTAAACACAGTTATTTAAATACATATCAAAGAATACGTTTGAACAGATTTTAAGTAATCAAACACATTTAACCAAAACGCTTACCGGGTGTGGATTGTGCGGAACGGAGAATGGGGTTCATCTCAACAAGTGTGTCGAGTTATCGACCCTGAAAATGATTGCAATGGATATGCATGCGTTTTGGACGCGCCGGAACACGAAAGATGGGTCTTTGTTATCAAAAAGAACTTGGAATGCACGAAACGTCAACTGGATGGGGTTTCGAATGCGCCGCTTAAAAAAACAAAAACAAGAAGAAGAAGATAGGCGAAAGAGAAAAGGGTTGAACTCTCGCCGCGACGAACACGGGACACTGTTCCTCTGCAAACTGGCTATCCGCTGCTTACGAAACACTGGTTTATTTATTGCTGCCACTGGTTGTTGGGCCTCAATTAAATAGGCCTTTTGTGGTAGCGAAAATTCCCTGCTGCAGTCGTATGGTCGGCGAACAATAACAATCCGTTGGCTTGCGGTCAGTGCTGTCCGGCTAAAATGCAAAACAGGTGATTTTAGAATGCAACCAAAAACCACACGCCTTCGAGCGTTTATTTTGCATGCTGCCGACAAAGCCTAAGTTGATGTTTATTGACACTTGTCGCTTGGTTCGATCAACCTATCATGCACCTTCTTCCGGGACCTAATTAGTTTGAGTAGGAGCACGTTGATATGACGCCACTTGGCAGCTGCTTTACTCATTCCGGCTACTGTTTACAAGCCAAAAAACATGTGGAAAGGTCACATGCAAATCTAGTCAATTGCGTTTTGTCCAGACAACGACGTGATCAACAATGTGAAAAGTTGACGAAATCATTTTCCAGACAAAAAGATTTAAAGCAAATGATTCGTTGTACCGACTCACAAAATTGTTTAAAAAGTTGCTTTGTTCATTTTACAATGTGGCAATTTACTGAAAAGAAGTGATTCACTTTGAGCAAACCAAATTGTTCTATGCGGCTGCAAAAGGTCGTGAAAACATTAACAACTATTGTTTGTTGAAGAAATGATGTATGAAACTGTTTGCAGCGTTTCGAACGCACTTTGTTATTCCATTAAAGTTCGAAACAACTTTTTGACATGCTTTAAAACGAAGTTTGCTGAAATTTCTTTGAATACATAAGACTTTTTTGTGTAAAATGCACAAAGTTCAAACAAGTAATGAAAGCTTTGTGAGTTTAAAGAGCAACAAGAATAAGCATAAACTTTCAAGAAACTAAAGTTTTGAATGATATCACGTCACTATTTATACAAGTTTATGCAAGGTTGCAATTTCATAAGCCGATTTCAAGCATCGAGCTGGCCAATTTGTCTTGGCCGGTTAAGAGCCGCTGGACAGCTGCCTTTTTGTTTTCTCAATCAGTCGGCATTTGAACGCCCACATCCCTTCACGGCCAGATCTACACACACCCTGGATTTTTACTCTTTCGGCAAGGAAATAGCGCTCAATCACTCGGGGCAGACAGAAAAATCTTCACGAAAGTTTAGGCGCCGACCTCTGTCCACAACAACAACAACCAACAGTTGAAACTCGGCCGAACATTGATTTTCGGGTTATTTTTGGCTGGCTACTCGCTTTAACCAAGTGATTTCGTTAACTTCTAGTTGTTTTTGGCAATATGGGTGACGTTGATGGCTTCTGGCTGTTCGATGGATTGGAGGAAACTCCGTAAGTAACGTATTTAAAGGTTGCTAACTCTTTAAATTTAGTTATGGTTTGCTGCCTTTGGTTAATTTGACCTCTAAGAACTCGGCTACATCCACAAAACAAGTTGAACGTGTTGGATCGTACCAATGGCGTTTAGAAGAGGACGAACCCGTTATTTTGGTTTGTAATTTGGGACTCTTAAATTTACAAAATTTGTATTTAAGGTTCCCGGCAGTCCAATTCAATCAGGTAACTCGTAGATTTTCTTTTAAAAGTAGCGTTCATAATTTTAGTATACTGGCCTGGTGGACGGCTGAGTCAAGATCACGGCGTGTTAGTTTACGATGTTAATCACTTGAAGATTAAAAACGGTTCTCTTGATCCCTATCATTTTGGCAGCGAAAGCTTTCGGCGAGTCTAAGAAAAAGCCAATCGACTTTGATCAGTTCGATTTCATTACTGATGCCGTGAATCTCCAAAAGTTGTTTGCTTTTGCTCAAGAAGCAGGTTGGACTTAAAATTCGGTTCTCCACTAAATTGCTTTAGGCGATGGTCTTTTCCGTATCGACTGTGAACGTGTTGGCAAAACAGTTCTTTTGACCAGGTTTGTTGCAGAGTTTTTACATAACACTCTAAAACTTTTAGAATGGAAGCCTCTGACTTGATGGAGATTGGCCACGTTACATTTGATCAGGCGTTGAAAGCAAGAATGGGCAAACCACGTTCAAAGCATCTTTCTGGCCCCTATTTTCCAACTAGTGAGCTATCAGTTCGGCAGCTTCAAATTCTTGGTTCGTTACGAAGTTGATTTGGCGGACTATGCAGCTGTAAGTTTTAAAATGCCCGTTAGCAGTGTACAAGATTTAATTTTAGGTCAAAGCAGCAGATCCGTGAGTTTAAAACAGTTAATTGAATCGAAGTTTTAAGCGTTGTTTAGTGATCCAGCTAAAGATCCCGCAACTGTTCCAGAGAAGAAGAAGTTCAACGAGAATCCCAACATCTCGTACGTTGAATTTGGAGAAACTTTACGAGGGTTGCCACTTCAGTTGCTCACAACGTATCCTCAAGGTGGAGGTTTTCCTTACTTCGCGTGGGCTCAAATGTTTTTCACTGTAAGTGATTAAACAAACAAGCTTTTTTGATTACTGTGTTCTTTAGGCAGCAGATCAAGAGATTGTCGGCTTTTTCAAAGGCAACGGGGACTTCGGTAATCAATTTACTGGCTATAGTATTTGATTTTAATTGCAAAATTGTTATTTAGGAAAGTCAGCGTTATACTCTCTTCCGGACATTAGCAAGGTTTGAGTTGATTTGACTTACTCTTAATTACATCCACTATTTAAGTTGATGAAACCATTGCCATACGTAGTTTTGTCGAAAGTCCACGACTGCTTGGACAAGATCAAAAAATTCCTGGTCAAAAACGATCCGAACTTCCGATGCGGTTTGATTTGGAAAGGCAAAGCTCATTTGGAAATTTTTGGTAAGTTACCAAAACAACTTTATTAACTAGCAAACACAAGTTTAGCCAAAATTCCAAATGCTGACGGCGGTGTCTCGCAAAAAGTGCGAGAATTCTTGCTCACTCAGTGCAAAGAGCCCGTAGGAAGATGGAGGCGAGGCCAACAAATCTTAAATTGTTCAAAAGCTTTGTGTGTATTTAAGTGTTGACTAATAATAAATGCGAACAGTACATTACTTATACTTATTGTCCCATTCGGAATGCGAAGACTCACTGTCTCCACCAAAAACTCTTTTCCACAAGCGCCAATTGTTCGCGCTGCCGGTTGCTGCGTTAAGCGCAATTACACCAAAACGATCAAGAATTGAAGCAAAACCGGAAAGCAGCCAAATTTTAAGAGACTGGCTTGGCGCTTATTAGCGTGAATTTTGTACGATGGCGCAACTCACGGAACGTTTGCAATTTTGTCTCATATTGTGTTCGTTTCGATTGTGGTTTGCCGATCAAGTTGGCTTTTGCCGGTTGAAGTGTTGAGTTGAATTGTTTTGAAGATGGAGTTCTACCGACTTTTGGTTTGTTTGCTTCTTCTTTTAAATCACAATAACGAATATTAAACATTTAGTTAACTATCAGCGTGCTCGTTGTTTTTGCTTCGGCTAAAGAAGTTAAAAAGACCACTTCATTTTACAATAGAGACAAATGCGGGAAGTCTATGGGCTGCTGGAGTTTCCCAAATGATTGTGAAGATCAAGCTTGCCATACAATTGTTAGATGGAAAACACTCAAGAATTTGCTCCGAATTGAGCTCCAAGCAAAAGACATAGAGAACAGTGCAGATAAAGGCCGCTACATGGCGTTAGGTACAAATTGACAACAACAATAATAAATACTGTGACACTTTTTAATTTGCAGGCTTCAGTGACGACAAATTTATGGACAACGACACAATAATAGAATGTGTCTTTGACGCGAAAGGCAAGGCCAAAGCATTTGTTTCGTACAATGACCGCACAAACAATGTCCAACTTGAAGACGTATGCTTAGTGCTGACTTAACTATATTTATTTGCTGCTTTCAGGCCTCAGCAAAAATGGTCAAGCTCAGACAAAGTGCAAAAAGTGATGGTCGGCTTTTGTGCAAAATAGACGTATGCATTTGAATGGATTAATTGAAAGCTCAACTTTGAAAATTACAGGTCAACTTCGGAAAACACAAGAAACTGAAGGAAGGAGAACGAGACACAATCATAAGTTCGGCTAAAAACGCACAGTGGACTTTGTTGTTTGCGCAGGGATTGGCTGATCCGAAGAGTTAGTAGTCATTTAAACACATTCTTATCGAATTTAACCATTTCAGCGTACGAAAAATTCATCCACGCATATTACCCACACAGCACAGACGAACTTGTCGAAATGTGCGACGACTGTGACACTAAATATCAAGTTGTTTCACAAACTTCTCCGCATGAGGTTCGAAGGCTTCGTCGTTCCACCGAATGATTAGTTTAGTCTGTTTGTAGAATTTTAAACAAATTTAAGTGCTAATTCGAAACGTTCTTTGTGCATTTTGCGGAATAAATTCTTTACAAGTGCGGATGTTTTTCAAATGTGTGCTTTCCAAATATTGTTTACGCTTTTTACAAATTGTTCGCTTATGATCAATTGAGCGTGATTTGCAATGACCATCATTAGATACACCGGATTTACAGCATTCGAACGCGCATCGAGGTCGATACGATCTCTTGAAGCCGTGGACGTTGAGTTGGCCTTGACCGTAGTCACCAGTGATCAGTCGATTAGGTAAAGGCGGAAACTCGGCGATTTTTTGTTATCAAATTGAGACTGTTAGCGCACAGGACTGTACGCACATTGATTGCTTGATAGGCGGTGGCTCTTGCAGCTCGACAAACCATTTTGCTTACCGGAGACAGACGCTGGAGTTGTCTGCTGCTCGCCGACCTTTATGCTATCTTCCCATACCCGCCCCAGTTCTGCGATCAAAAGAGCGCGCCAGCTGGACGAACAGACACCGATTCAAACCAATTAAACACTCTCTCGGCGCCCAGTGGTCTCTCTACCCTAATGGAATGTTGCTCGATCGCCACCTTCCACTACCCGAGCGCCAGCGCCTAAAATTCAGTCTCCAGCAGCCACGTTGTAGTTTTCCCCAAGCGAGCAAACCGCTCAGTTATTCGCTAATTTCGGTTGTCGAAGCCCTGATTTTACGATTCCACTTCTACATTTTGGCCTAACAGCCTCGGACGTTCAAACAGTAGATTCTGATATGCTTCTCATGTTTGGCCTAAAGGATCCTGAGATCATGTCAGAAATCTATTGTTTGTCCGACACTTTAATTTATTTGTCTGTGTTGTGGAATCTACTTGATCTTCAAATTATTTGGCTGATCAACAACTAAACTTGCCTTAAACAGCCTTTGATCTTTGGACTAGGTATTGATTTGATTCGTAATGAAACTAAATTTAGGTTCATTTTGACCGGTCGTCTGCCTGCGTGTCCTTACAGTAAGATTGCATCTATAAAAAATTTGCAGTCCTGATGATTATGCTTTCCATAAATTGTTGGTTTGCTGAATAATTCGTAATGTTCAGATTTTGAAATAAATGTGATTGAATAAATGCGGTTGATTTTAAATTACTTTGACAACAAAATGATACGTACAAAACAAATGACCTAATAGACTTTATTCACAAAATCAACAACAACAATAACTGAAATCTATTGCGACACACGACTTAATGTAGTGACTAAATCCCGCGCCGGATAGCCAAGTGATTGTGTCAAGTCCGCCGGAATCTTTTGTAAAATTTGAACAGTCTCGGCTCGCAAGTCCCCAACATTCGAAAGCTTCGCCAATTTTCCGGCTTCGTCCATAGACAATATTCGCGAGTCAAACGTGAAAGCTAAACAACTCAATTATGAATTATTGAAAGCAATTAAAATTGTTACCTAACGGAATAATTTGAGGAATTCTGGCTGTTTCGTTGATCATAACTTTGATTGAGTTCACATCATATCCAAACAAGAAGGAATTTTCATGGCCGTAGATCAATGGTTCCAGAGCTTGTAACGGAGTACCTTCAAACAATTTGCCCATGATTCTTGACGTATAGCCAGCATAATGAATGCCCTTTAAACGCAAGCTGTAAATTGAAATTGCTAAAGTGCACTCAATAAACAAGTTTACCTGTTCTTCACAAAGTGAAGCGGACGCTCTTTCATGGACATTTGTTGACAAACAGCCATTGTGCGAAAACCTTCATCTTGAATCCATTTGCGAATTTTCTTGACTAGTGCATATTCGATTGGCATAAACTAAATAGAATTGTTGCAGAAATAGACATCTATTAAACGTACCTCTGTTTTTGCAATTTCTCTCTGTTTAACTACATCTTTCCATGTTCCGCAACTGAGATCTTTCTCTGGCAAAATGGGCAAAACGGCCGCTTCAAATAATCGACGTCTGTACTGCCGAGGATGAGGTTTTGTGTACTTAGAAGATACGGATCGCGCGGCCACAACATTCCCAGTTGAGACTACTATAAGACGTTCTAATAACATAGCTCAAGGATCTTTGCGAATCTTTGAATATTCGCAAAAAAGTAAAAAATGTCGTGTGCGAACGGAGTTTTCGAAAAGTATCGGCTGCTTTCATTTCAAAACTCTTGTTGAATTTATCCTTTTTAGCTTTATTAGTTAAACAATGGCTACAGAATCCTCGATGAATCCGCCAGAGCGTTCGGACCGAGCTCTTTACAACTCGGTGTTTCGATCTATGAAGCGCGCCCATGATATGTTTGCTCATGATCGAGACAAATTCATTGAAACGGAATCAAACGCGTAGGTTTTTATTAAAAGCTTTAAAACTCATTTATCTGTTTTAGCGACAAGATTTGGAAAGCAGCAAAGACCAGAAGCGACTATGGCCATGTTTTGAATGCTGCAAAAGAAGCAAAGCGCAAAAAGGCTCAGCAAACGTTGAATTTGCCAGAAAACCAGCGCAGCGGAATCGAGACGGTCGTCAACAAAGAACGTAAGTTTAAAGTTAGTTGCAATGAAGTTATTAAATTCTTTTCAGACAATAAAATGCTCTCAATCACCGGCGGAACTGCAACCTCAAATACGGCAGTCAGCACAATAAATCCAAAAGCTAAAGCTGATGACAGCTCCGTTCGTGCCCTTCTTCCGTCCAAAGCTAGCTTGCTGGTTAAACCTACTTGGCACGCTCCATGGAAGCTTTACCGAGTTATTTCCGGACATACTGGGTGGGTCAGAGCTGTGGATGTTGAGCCAAACAATGAGTGGTTTGCTACTGGCGGTGCTGACAGAATTATCAAGGTAAGACTATTTAAAAGAAAGGGAAGACAATATTGCTTTCAGATTTGGGACATGGCTAGCGGCAAATTAAAGCTTTCTTTAACGGGCCACATCAGTTCAGTGCGTGCCCTCAAAATCTCAACACGGCATCCGTATTTGTTTAGCGGCGGTGAAGATAAGCAAGTCAAATGCTGGGATTTGGAACAAAACAAAGTGGTTCGACACTATCATGGGCATTTGAGTGCAATTCAAGACATGGCATTGCATCCAGTTTTGGATCTGTTGATCACCACTAGTCGTGATTCAACAGCTCGGGTTTGGGATATGCGGACAAAAGCTCAGGTCTTCTGCTTGGGTGGGCATACAAACACTGTTGCTGCCGTTGTTTGCCAAGCAAACGATCCTCAAGTTATAACTGGAAGTCACGATTCAACTATTCGTCTTTGGGATCTCGCTGCTGGCCGAAGTGTCTGCACTTTAACTAATCACAAGGTTTGCCTTTTTAAACTCTTTACATTACCTTACTCCATCTTTTAGAAAAGTGTTCGTTCTTTGGTCTTGCATCCTACATTGGACATGTTTGCTTCTGGCTCTACTGACAATATAAAACAATGGCAAAGTCATCAGGGCATTTTCTACCAAAACCTCGCCGGTCACAACTCAATGATAAATGCAATGGCAGTCAACGACGACGGCGTTTTGGTTTCTGGAGGTTTGTTTCAATATGCATCCAAATGTATTTATTTGTTTTTAGGCGACAACGGCACAATGCATTTCTGGGATTGGAGTTCTGGATTCTGCTTCCAGCGAGAGCATCCACCACCACAACCAGGCTCGATTGATTCAGAGTCCGGCATCTACTCCATGACTTTTGATAAGTCTGGCACTCGTTTGATCACTGCCGAATCCGACAAATCAATCAAAATGTGGAAGGAAGATCCCGAAGCAACTGAAGAAACACATCCAATTATTTGGCGACCTGAACTTCTTAAGAAACAACGCACATAATTTGTATTAATTTATTTGTTGGAAAACGTTACTTTGATTTAATAAACTGTTAAGACCTTAAATTGCATTTTACAGCACTCATAGACATGCTTTAAATTTTATGTTCTACAATAATCATTCAATCAATTAAAATCAACATTAACATATACACTTTATGTTATAAACACGACTTGCACAAATTGTAATAATTATTCAGCTCATCAACTACTAATGTTATCGTTGTGCTTGACGTTTATTGCTTTTAAATCAACTCCACAACTTATAGAACACTGAACTCAATTAAAATCAACATACACATTTTAAATTTGCTTACAGTTCACATGCACTTTTTGCATCATTTTTAAAAATTGCACGCGTTCTTTGATGATTAGAGTATTTCCTGGTCGGACAGCAAACTTGTCGTGCTGTTCACATGCGTTTCACAATTTTACAAAAAATCAAGCAGAGCATCATTTTCAACTTGAAAGATCTTGATTGTCTTGGTTGCCTTGATTAAACTTAACTTCCCGGTAACACATAAAACAATAATCCCTGAATTCAGGTGGATGCACTTTTTAGAAGTAAACAGAACTAAAATTCTTATCAGGACAACACAACTTAATCTTTTTGAGAGTGCGCTTATTAGCTGAGTGCTATAAACTGTAAGCATTTGATACAGTCATAAACTTTTGTTTGTTTTCACTTCCTTCATGATGCTTTTGTTGATAAACTTCTGATTCTTATTTTTAGAAATGCATTCGATTCAATTAAATTCAACTTGACAGCATTGCTTAATTAATTTCGATATACAAGTTTCAGATCACTTCAAACTGGAGTCGAGCAGTCCGAATCTCAGACGACAATGACGTTTAAAATCACAAAAGATCACAAGACCCTTGCTTCTGATCTTCATTCTTTCGCTCTCACTTTAAAACGTGTCGGTGTAAGCGAACCGAGCGCATTGCTCAATTTAAAATCAATTGGTCACACCACTCCGTCCGCTTCCAACGCAAACATGCAAAACTCATTGATAAGCCCAATGCGCCGATCAAGTGTCCAAGTTAAATTTAGCAACTTCTGCAGAATTGGATCCACCAGAAACCAAAGCTCTGAAAACAAAAATCGCCTTTCCCCCACCTTCCAGATCTGTCGATTGCACGTTTTTCAAAAAACACACATCAAAGGACGCGTGATTACCGAAAGAGCCAAAACACACGTGGCTGCCACCCGCTCGGCAAGCATTAATCAGCGGCCCGCAGAATTAAGTGTGTAAAAATGGAAATACACTTCGGGAGGATTCCGCAATTGCATTTCACAACATCGGCACTTCTTCTCTTATCGTAACATGCGCATTTTCCAAAATTTGGAAACACAGCGCTGCACTACCGATGCTTGCTCTCCTCCTGTTAACGAAATATAAACGAAAGCACACGAGTGATCTATAAAAGTTGCTCTCGCGAAAGAATCGAACCACCAACGGGGAAGCTGGAAGTGTCCATTTGCAAGCACGGTTACGCCCTTTGCAATTTTTGCTATAAAACGCCGGCTAGTGTTCCGCTCACGCTCACATTTGGCTTGTTCGGCCCACTACTGTCTCACAGAAAACTCTAAAAACCCGTTAGGATGTGCCAAACTACTGTTACCAAATTGTCCAACACCAAAACTTATTCACCTCCAAAGCTTGCTGTATCTTATGAGCGAGACGATATCTTCGCTGAGGTAATGTTTGCGGTCATTTTATTAACTTTTTCCTAAGTCACTTCAATCAGTTTCTTCGTTTATTTGCTGACCTAAAATCACTTCCTTTCTGCAAATTGATAAGCCGAGACTGTACGGCCCAAAATAGACGGTTGCCACGAGCACTTGCTGCAAGCGTGCATTTTTCAAAATCGAACTCATGTCGCGTTCAAAAATAGCTCCGTCCTGAACATTATACACTCAATCGATGGCCAGATCATCAAGCAGCTGCCCTCATTCGTTACGAAAACAAAGGCCTAGCAGGGAAAAGCCGTTGTGTTGTTCACGTGTTTTTCACTTTTCAGCGCTTTGCGGACATGTGAATTCCTGGGTGCTGCAATGGGGAAGCAGCGGCGAAAAATTGGGCCCTCCCTCTCTTGATTTGACCGTTCTTTTTCGTTTGGGGCGGAATCTTCGGGTTTGCAGCAGGCAGTTCCTTCTGTTTAATAAAGATCACAACGCGCCCGTATATAAAGTTGTCCATGCGTTTCGATTGCCTCCAGCACTTTAACGATCTTCGTTTTTGTTGAAATTAAACTCAAGCGCCGCAACTCACAACTAATTTCCTTGTTTTCAGAAATCAATTGTTCGCCTCGAAGACGTTTGGACCAAATTCGAATACAACATGCTTACCGGTGCCGTCAACGTTATTGAATTCAGCGTTTTGCTGTTCTCCCTGTTCACTGCATTGGTTTCAATTGTTAGCCCGAAAGTGCAGAATGGCCTTTACACACTTCTGATCCTCCTCCCTTTTGCGTTTCTTGTTAACAAAGCCGAAGCAAAAGAGGACGGTTTGGACGATTGAGTTAGTAGACTAATGTACAAAGGTAATTTGAAGGCGCAAAATCCGCACTTAACTCGCTCCATTTCAGGAACCCTCTATCGGTCAAGCATTTCGTCGAGAATGCACCAAACAGTACATTCCTATCGGGTCAGAGTGAAACAACTGCCAATTAGTTCTGGTTAGCTGTCCAGTAGAGGCCGTTTTCGAGCCTAACCTTCGTAACCACTCTCCATAATCATGATATATCTCACTGGCTGACATCCAGTCCATCACATACGGTTATTTCTTGTAAACGCTTTTAAGTTGCTAATTTTATTGTTTCCTCGTTGTCAGCTGCAATAAATGGCTTCCAATTTCAATGAGTGTTTTATGCGAAACAAAGAGTTTAATTGATGATAGCGAAACGGCTGCACATATATCAAAAAAGCCGGCTTAGTTGGGTGCACGTGAAGAGCAAGCGCCGGAGTGCATTGCTTTAACATTGAACACTCGCAAAAGACCATAAGTCGGCGTTGTTTTTGTTGCATGTGTTCGTGTGGTGGAAAAGCAAGGCCGCAGCAAAAGCGAGTTGCTCGACGAAAGGTCAGTGCCCAGATGGAATGCAATCATCCCAAAGGGAGAGTGAGCACGTTGTCTTGTAGAAGAAACAAAACAGTAAAAATTGCGCAACCCTATCACCGCTGAATCGTTTCAAGGTTGCACGTTAGCGGAGCTGTTTTTGCCTCGTCGAAAAGTCAGGTGCAACATCGGTTGCGCGTCGACTTTTTAATTGATGAGCAAAACAATGGGCTCAATTTGTAGAATCTGTCTCCTAACACGGAACTACTCGTCTCTTCTTATCACTAACTAGCATTAAAGATCGAACGAATTTGAGAAAAATTCAAACACTCTGTTGCCATGGAGACAAAAGAAAGTGCGAAACTGCGTGAATGCACTGAAATAACAAAACCTTTGTTAAGTAATTGGATCGGATTTGAATTGGATTGAAATGGATGCACAACCAAATAATTTGCCCCGACCCACCACAGCAAGTCGACCTACAACATCGCATTCTCGGCCAAAGACGGCAGGAAGAAGTTTGTGTTAAAAGATGGACTTATACATATGAATTGGTTTAGATTCGGACCGTCCTCCAACTTCAGCAATAGATCGTCCAGCTAGTCGGCGTTTGGTCACTGCTGAGAATCATGCACCTCCAGTTGTTGCCGAAAATCAGCCTCCAGAAGTCAACAATGTTGTTGCGCCGCCATCAGCAGCTCCGTTTGTAAGTAAAGTGCTGATTTAGAACATTTTAATGCTCATCTTAAGTCTCTTCGCACTTCAAGTCGCAGTGGAACTGCTTCGTCGACTGTGCCGAGACATCAACTGACAAGTGCTTCAGTTGTACCGTCAACTGGTCAAATGCGCCCCACCACACAGCAAGGATTTATTGCCCAGCGTCCGCAAAGTCGACTTGCGAGTAAGTGTTCAAAGCAAATTTCCCTACTTGTTACTGCAATCAAACGCAAAAATCGATCAAAAATCAACTAACTTGTATTCTAGCAGCGGGAATGGGACGCCAGGTTGCTGATAAGACTTACTTCATGCAAGTGATTTTTGTTAATTTGCTACATAAATTATTTAACAGATGTAATTTAAAGTGCAGAAAAACAATGTGATTAAACCGATGATGCATTTACATGTTTAGGGGCTTGCTCAATACACAGTTAAACATGCTGGACACAGAAATTGACTCGTTGTCGGACGAGCTCTCTCGAGCTGAGAGAGAACAGCAAAATCTGCTTGTTTATGAACAAAGGTTCAACAGCAACGAAGAAGTGTTTTTAAAAACTTGATCATTTCAGAGCCGAAGAACAAGCAAATGAGATTAAAAAGTTACAAAACGAATTAGCCGATTACAATTTGGTTAGTCGCATTGAATTTGTTCGGTGAGCACAAATGCATTGTTTAGATAATTGATCGGCAGAATACAAGTGCAAACGACGTAAGAGATTTGGAGTTTGAAGTGTTGGAAGAACAGAAACGAACTGCGGAATTGGGCTCTACGGTAGAAGAGTTGTTTCGAGAACGACGCGACGCTGAAGGTGTTGTGACTGTTTTTAACATCTCAATTCTCAAGTTTCTTTAGAACAATGCCGAGAACTTGAGCAAAAGTACAACGAAATAAAGCGTCAAAATTCCGACTTCCTTAACAATTTGGTAATTAATGAATAAGTTAAAACAGCACATGCTTATTTAGGATCCCGACATTAAATCCAACTACGAAGAAGCAAAAGCCGAAGCCGAGCAACTACGGCATGAATTGGATGAACGTCAAGCAGAGCTCACTCAATTGACTAAACAAAAAGAAGATCTCGACTTTCAGATGGCTAGCAATCCGTTAAAAGTAAGTGACTTTAAACAAACAAATCGATCTCATCTTTTAAATCTTTTAGCAACAAGCAAGTAAGGAGCTTTCACGATTAAACACATAACTAACTAGTCCCAATCAATTTAGTGTATTTGCAAGAACAGATTACTGAGCTGGAAGCACGAAAAGCAACTATTTTTGAAGAAATGAACAACAACGACAGTCCTGAAGTTCAACGCCAGAAGCTTATTGAACAAATAAACGTAAACAACACTGAAATCTCTCACATTCAACAAGAGTAAGCAAAGAACACTGTGATTTGTAAAAGTGTTTTTGCAGAGTTAATGACCTAAACGAACAAGTCTCGCTGGCACAAGAGGAACTAAGAGAATTCGAACAGGAATTTGAGATCATTGCTGGTGAGAAGAATGAACGGTACCGTGATTTGCGGATCAAAGAACGACAGTTGGATGATTTTCTCAGCACATTCGACGTGACTAAAATGGAAACTGAAAAGAATTTGAGTGATTGCCAAGTTGAAATCCTCAAGCTCCTGCGGCAAATATCTATAAACTGTCAAAGAGATGAAATTAATGTAACAGAACTGGACGAGTCCATGATTGGAAATGCAATCCGCACAAATGCCTCAGCTCCCGAACTTCAAGAACTCCATGTTAGACTGCAAGAAGAAAAAATTGGACTAGACGAGACGGAATCCCGTTTAAATGCAGAGCTTGAAAGCATTAAACGTGAACAAGATCAAAGACGAAATGAAGCCAAAAGTTTGGTCGACTTTGAACAACTAAAAGAAAGAACTTCGGATGAAACAAGAGTACATAAAATGTTCATTGTTTAAAACTAATTACATAAATTTTAAAGGATTTGGTCAACAAGGCGTCCGAATTGGACATAAAAGTGGCAGCAAAAGAATCCGAATGTGCTCAATTGTCTGGTCAACTAAGTAGCATGATCCAGCGTCTATCTCAAAGTCCCACACTTTCCAAAAGTATTTTATTGTCTTATAGCAATTGCACAATTTACATTTAAGTTGCGAGAACAACGTCGAAGACTTGAAATTGCCGAAGAAGAGCGTAAAGCCGTGCAAACTCAACTAGAAACAAAACTCAACGAAGTTGATTATCAGAATTTGAAAGCGCAAGTAAGCTTTTCTCTTTTTTACACTCAAAGCATACGCTTTTCAGAGTCTTCGTTTACGTTCCGAATTTAACCAGCTGTTAATAGAGAGCTTTTCGCGCTAAACGCCAATTGCGTTGATTATGAGTTTTGCAAGTTTAAACTGTACAACATTTATGTACTTGTGTATTTACTTTCTCCAATAAACAATGTTTGTTTTAAGAGAGGTCGACAACTTGGCATTTAAGTGGAACCACGGAGGTGGCATGCAAGTTAGCAATTATGAATGCTGCACGCAATTGTCGCCTCGAAATGCCTGCATTAGGCGGAACCCGTGTAAGGTACTCAATTGAGGAAATGTTTAGTCAAGCTTCCCTGATTCTTCGGCAGCCAAAACACACAATGATCTGCGCAAAAACAAAAAGGTCGTTGCGCCGAGTTCAAGAAAAAGAACCCATTTGTGTGAAAATGTTTGTTTTTCCTTCTCATCCGAAGCGCGAATGGAACGTGAACAATAAGCTTAATGGATAAGTTTTGTCAACACGCGTAACTTGTATTTTGATTGAAACGCGTATGGCATTTGGAGCGTTTGGGGGATTTACCACTATTCATTTGATGTGTCACCGCTTATGTGCTTTTGATTTGCGAGTTATACAGTCTGAACGTGTTTTCGGCTTCCTCATCAACTTACACAACATTTGTGCTTCCTCCGCCATTCCTATAAAGATTGCACTTTTGCGCAACAACCCAGTTGACGTTCGGCACGACTGGAGTCGACGTAGTGCTCACAAATCCATAATCCATTTGGCGCTGATGAGATTTGAGTTGGCGAGTTGTTTTTTGGCGATGGCTTCTGCGCAATTATTTTACGCAATAACGGAGAGTCGCTGGACAACGGAAACTGGAAGCATTGGAACGCAGCCGCAACAATCTCCTCTATACAGCCGGCTACTTTTACTTGTTGTTGTTTTGCTCAAGTCGCCAAGTTTTTATGCAAGTGACTGGAATCACTTGCGTTTATTGCCTCGCGAAATTGGCACAAATTCAGCCGAATTCGTGCTTGTCGACCGGGTTGCATAAGACTGCTAGCGTTGTTGCGTCTTCGATTAAAGGCTTTGATAAGACGCCGAGCAGATGGATTGAGTCATTTACAGGTTGCGCAAGGTCAAAGACACCCTTTTTCTACGCCTCTCTTGCGTCGTGTTTCAAAAGCTTGGCACCCGGGAATGGCTAGAATTGGCCTGCATGCGATTTGGCACCAGCGGTTGACTGCGCACCTTTTCAACTCCGATCGCTTTCAAATGGCGACTGTGTTTTTGTAGTTAGCGTCAGTTCCATGCTGCGCGTCTTTTCGGCACCTCCAACGTTTTGTTTATTTTCGGATGTTTCAGGCTTTCATTGTTTTGGAGTGTTTTGGCGCGCAGTTGTTTACTTGTTGCTGTTTTTGAGTAATAAACATGAGATTATTTTGTGGATTGCGTTTGGCTCTCTACGCTTACTGCCTTTAAATTTGCATTGTTTGTTGATTTCTTTGAAAACGTTGCGTGTCTATGTGGTGACAAAGCCTCTTCTCGAATGAATCATTGCGCGTCGTTTCCAGAAATAATGGTGAACTGCACCCAGCCTCCTCGAATAGATTTGCCAAGCCTTCAAGCACCTGTTGACTTCTATTTTTGAGCCACCACGAGTACTCCGTTGGGAATTTTGGGCTAGTTTCTCTCTACTTTTTTGAGAAACCAAAACGAGCACTATTGAACACTATTCAACAATAATGAGCTTTATTAGGTTGTTTATTGAATGAATAAGTCTTAATTGTACACGTTTGAAACATTATTCGATTAGGCTGTTATCTCCGAACTCACTTTTTTGCAGTTTGAGAAAGTGGTTGTAAAGTTGTATAGGCGCGTTTTATGATTTACTAGCGCAACCAAATTTGGTCGTTTACTGTTCGCCTAAAGCATTCGTTTGACCTGTAGTCATTAAAGGCGGAATGTGAGCGCTTAATTAAATCGTAAAAAACAAAGGATTTCTACCAGACTGCAATGTTGCGCCTACCCACAAGAAGACATTCCTCGAAATTCCAAACCTGTAACCGAAATTTACTTGCTCGATTAGGTTTTCACCAGCTTAATTGGATCCATGCCTCAACACATTCAACAACTTCATTAGTTGATCTGGTTTGTTTCCTGAAAGCTGGCGCTTCCATCCGTCGAGATCAATTACGGGCACGTAGAACTAGAACAATTAACCCTGATTCGTTGCCCTTTGGCGACTCTTCCACACACTAAACGCCGTTCTTTAAACGCTTTGTTTGCGAGCAATTCTTTCCATATAACTGTTACACAACTTTAATATTTGCATAACAAACGATTTTCAGGTACATTTGAAGCAAGCATCAATTGAATACAAAGCTTTTGATTGGACATCAACACAACGCTCTTCATTTTTAGCCGAAATGGCGCCTTTACCTTTCTTTCAAACAGTAAGTTTTTGTTTATTTAAGAAGTTGATTCTTTTAACAAATTGCTTATTCCTCGTTTTTTCCGCTATTGCTTTGTACACAACAGTCTTCGTCCGAAAACCTCAAGTGGAGGTGGTCGCTCAGCCAAAAAAGGAGCATTCATCGGTTTGTGAGCCTCAAGTGGTTGCTGCGGTTTTGCGCTCGATTATCATCGCCTCTGGTCCAACTAATAGCCCTCGATGAACAATTGATGCGCAAAGTGACAAGCTGCTCAAGTGATCGCGCACAAACAACTGCAATACCTTGGCCGTCTCCCTTACCTGACCCTGCGGCCGAGAATGACCATTTGCTAGCTTTGAGCAATTGTTTTTTTAACTCCATTGGTTCCGTCCTGTTCGCTGTGCGGCGCAGTTCAGGTTTCACATTAGGCGCCTCATTCCACGAAGCTTTGTTTCTGAGCCTCAAATTGATTAGACTAATTGGATAGGCGGTTAATTATTCTTGTTAATTGGCGTGCAATCTCTTCAAACCGTTTGTTTGCGCAAGTGTGACTTGGCCGCTGATTTCTTTCACGCTGCGCTCAAATATCCAATTACTTTCATTTGTTTAAAGTTACCACTTCAATTAGCAGTGGTCAAATCCGTTCGTAATTGTTACTTCGTTGCAAGCAATCTGTTTGCTTTAAACAGTTTTGACATTTTCGAAGAACTTTCTACTCAACGAAGTTAAGCTTTGTAAAGCGGTCATTTACAACGCAAGTTTTTTCAACGAATCGGCTCGCACCGTTTTGTTTGCACACGTGAAAATGTGATTAGAAGAGAAATTTGTTAATCTTCCGGAACTGTGCAACTTCGCTTTGAATCGCCGCTGGCCACTTGCTTCGCATAATCAACAAATGATTTGCGCTGAACACTACGCTCAGCTGGAAACGACCAGCACGCTTTGAACACCCTTGCGCGTCCTTTATGCTTTTTTTATGGCGTTTCGACAATTTCATGATTCAAATCTCGCTTTGACTCTTCTTGCTAGGTTGACTTTTAATCATCATAAAACAACTTTCAAACTCAAATATCAACGATCTCTCGAGTTGTGTCCATTTTCGGGTTAATGGAAGAGCATAAACAACTGCAAAGTTGCTGATCCAGAACACAGTGACCGTTCCAGTTATTGACTCATCCAGCTGACGCAACCGCTAATTGTCCGAACCTTTCAATAGCTCCATGCTCGACGCCGAATACCACATTTCGATTGCGCAAATTCACCAAAATTAGCCTCACTACCTGCCGGTTATTATGCCTAAATTGCAACTGTGTGCAATCCGCCGGTCATAAATTGCATTGAATTAGCGCTGAGTCGAGTAATATAGAATCTGTTTCGTTGACAACCGCAATGGCCATATTGGCTTCCATTAAGTCCGGTTGTTTGTGCGCGCCTATCCCGACAAACAACTCAAATTTGGAAACCTGCGCATTGTTTAATTGGCATCAATATGCGAGTATGTTCGCAATGCAAAAGGTCAGTCGGCGTAAACAAGGAGGAAACTCACCGAGGATCTTTACGCCTTTCTCGCAGACACACTCATCCGCTGCTGCGCCTACCGGAAACAACAAAATTCTTGAATCTTGTTGTACAAAACTGCCGCCAGCATTTTCTCCAATTGTTTTGGGCAAATGAATCAGCGCCACTTCGGCCAATTTCCTTTCACTGGTCATTCGATTTTGTTTAGTCGAGTTTTGCGTCTTTATTCAATTTGTAGTATCGTTTCTGCACAACAATTAAAATCTCTCGATTTCAGATGGTCAAAGAACATTGTCATCGATGCAAAAAGCCGGTGTACCCGACCGACAAAATAGGTCCTCTGAAGGACTCGACATTTTTCCACAATGGATGTTTCAAGGTAAGAACTCCTAACAATCTACTGTTTACAATCCCGCCTTCAGTGCTACATTTGCGGGACTAGACTAGCTCTAAAGAACTATTGCAACAACAGAAATGATTTGGACGACAAGGAAATCTTTTGTGCTTCCCACGTACCTAATGCCAATCCTCACGACCCAATGCCTTTGAAAACAAATGGAAAAATAAACGGTGCTAAATCAAACAACTCATCCGGCCATTTTGATGCGGGTCTGCAAGACATGAAGATTGCCCACGCAATGAAAGTAATAAAGAGTTTTATAACTATTAAACAACTTTAAATTTACAGGCCACTCAAGTTGCAAAGCCTTATCCCAAAATCAAGCACGAAGGTGCGAAGTATGCCGTTGACTACGATGCTCAAACCAGACTTGAACTTATACACCGAGGTGTAGAAGATGACTTGTACAAAGAGTTCAACGAAGAACGTCAAAGAGAACTTCACCAGTTTAATGAAGAAACTAAAGAAGAATGGGAGAAAGCTTTACAAGACTTTGCATGTCGTTACGAAAAAGGGCATGCGGACAAGAATCAGAAAGATGACTTGATCAGACAGTTAACGATCAAGCGTGATCGGAACCTTGAAACAATCACACATCGAAGAAAGGTTTGTTTTGTTAATTAAACGAACCAATTAAATTTGATATTTAGGAACGAGAAAGATTGAAAACAGCCGAACTTTTTGACAAACAAGCACAAGAGATGATTGGACTTTGGAGAGAAGCTCGGCAAAACAAATACGATCATCAAAATCACGAATTTGAAGAGACAAGCTCAAATTCAGTTCCTTCTTATCCCAGTAGCCCTCCGCCGCCAATTCCTCCGGTTTGCAGTAAGCAACACATCTACACCGACGAAAGTGTTTTTGAACATATTGATCAAGTTGCCATCTCAATTGCACACGAAGATCTTGACACTTTTACGGACTTGGTTAGAGCTTTAACAAAGGGAGCACGCAGCGATATCGACAAAGCCAGGGTTTGAACCGGCAATGCCTTTACAAATCGAAACTCACTTTCAAGGCAACTTTGAATTTAGGCGATCTACAGATGGATCACTGTCAAGGTTTGAAGCTTGAGATTTTAAGCATAACCCAATCGAATTGTTTGCAGAATTTGAATGTGATGGTTTTTGATAACGACATGATAGATAAAGATACGCCAATGGGTCTTCTTCGTGGAATTAAGTACGGAACGGAGAGCTACCATGTTCTTTTCAAACGTCTGTGCAGTTATGCCGGTCTCCATTGCGTGGTCATCAAAGGCTACAGTAAGTCGGCAGGATACCAACCAGGCATTTCATTTGAAAAGGATACACGATTCCGCAACACATGGAATGCAGTTTGGCTTGACGGTTCTTGGCGATTCGTCCAATGTAATTGGGGAGCAAGGCATTTAGTCAACACAAAAGATGGCGGTTCAAAAGCTCAGCAACACTCGCCGCCGCAACGTGAAAACAACTTGAAGTATGAATTTGACGGCCATTACTTCATACCCGATCCTGAGGAATTTGTGTATGAGTTCCTGCCACATGAGCCTGCTTGGCAGCTTTTACCACGACCCATCACGATGACTCAATTCGAGCAGTTGCCATTTGTTAGATCGCTGTTTTTCCGCTACGGCCTTCACTTTATTGATCCTAGCATACAAGCTGTTGTTCAGGCCGAAAATGGGTCCGCATCAATTCAGATTGGCATGAGCAGAGAAGCAAAGAATAGCTTGATCTTCCACTACAATTTGCGTTTTTACGACAACAATGAAGAAAGCGAAATTGATGGAATGAGCTTAAAAAGATTCGTTATGCAATCAGCAACTCCGGATTCTGTTGTTTTTCGCATTCATGTTCCAACAACAAGACCGTTGCTCATGGACGTATTTGCCAACGCCGTCTCTTCCGAACACTACTTAACAGGAACACCAATAAAATTCAAGTCAATCTGCAAGTTCAAAGTAAGCATTCGAAAAGCTGCTTCAGTTGTAATAGTTAAATGATTTAGATCGTTTGCAATTACCTAAATTCCATTATGATTCCGCTACCTAATTGTGTATGTAAACCAGCGTTCTCTCATCTCCGGCGCATCACGCGCTTTGTTGATTTTCAATTAGAAGTTTTCAACTTATGAGCAAAAACTTTAATGTGAAATTGATTGTTCAAGCATTTTGTTGAATTAATTAACTTTTTTGATTGAGTTGATTAAGTAGAAGATTCCTAATTGAACACCAACAATCGCACTGATTTATATACATTCTTTCTAGGCGTCGGGCGAGTGGGGTGCAGCCAAAGCGTAAGTTAATTGCTTTTAATACTTAAGTTTAAAAACATACTATTTAGTTATCGGCTCTTTAATTTGTTGCCTGTCAGCCATGAAGAACCAATCATCAATTGTGGGCAATATTGTACAATTCGGTTTAAGTAAGTGCATTTTAAAATGTGGATTGTTTTTAAAACAACTTTTTAGAATGCTCAAACCTTTGGTCGAGTTTATTGCTACTTTACACAAGAACAACATAAGTGGTGGGTTTTATAGTACACACGCTTCTTAATAAGAGTCATAACAATTTTGCAGATAAAAACTTGCAACAATGCGTTCGAACAAGTGTCCATGGTGAAAACGTCATAATTGAATTGGAGCTTCCAGATGAAGGACAATATGGACTTGACCTTTACACAAGGTTTGTTTATAAGCTGACTATTTTCAATTAAATTACTCGTTTTTAGAGATGCGACTCAACCTCTCATCGGAAACAAGCAATTACTTACTCATTGCTGTAAATACCTTATAAATTCTCGAGCATAAATCCCAATATTCGTTACCAAAAGAATGCCTCAAAAACCTCTAATTACATTGTTTGTACCATATTACACATTGCGCAAATACGATGATTTTGTTTGTTTATGAAGAAATAAATTATCACACTAAACAATGACATTAAACAACAGCATGATATTTATACGTTCGTGTCCTTCTTTGCTGCTATTAGAATGTGCCCCATCCAATCACCACTTTGTTCGTCCATCGCCGTTTCATCGAATTCTGGTTTTATTTCTTCCGGAATGGTGTCAATAATCATATCTTCTTCTCCCTCTTCTTTTGGCAGCATATCAACGGGGATTTTTCTGGGCTTTGGCACAGCGTTTGCTTTTAGTAGCTCTTTTACAGTCGGTAAGTCACTTGTATCAACCTTTCTATTAGATAGAACATCTAAAATGGCAATGTTAGTATGTAACTTATTTATGAGATTTCTAGAAGTTTGTTCCCAGAATAATTTTTACAACCTAATTACTCGAAATCTATGATAAAACCAACTAACTACTATCCCCACTAGAAAATTAAAGTTTATTCTGAACAACAACAAATCCCTTAGAATTTTCCATAGTTAAAACCTATCCCAACTTGCCTAATGATGCGCGCTTCATGGTAGTTTGAAAACGATTCAAGAGACTCATTGTCTAAAAATACTCATCATTAAAGTAAACCAAGAAAATGAACGAACCTGTTCTTCTCGCTGCGGATCGGTAGTTTTAACGATGCCTTCTGTCTTGGATTTGAAATTCAACTTAAGCTTCTTATAGCTTTTCATTCCCTCAGACAAACGCGAATCATCATTCGGATCGATCTTTGCTTTTGGACCACGAATAGAACGAAGATACTCTTTTTGTAAAGCTTTAGCTTCTGCTGCCAATCGATCGCTAAACAGATAAAGTACTAACTATTAACATCATTCAAACACTTACAGTTCAGCCTGCTTTTCTGCATTCTTTTGATCCTCCATCTCTTCCTCGAAATCAACTCCTTTGTCGTCGTCTTTTGATTTTCCACTGTCAGCTTTTCGTTTGCGTTTCTTAAGTCGTTGTTGAACACGAGATAATTGCTCACCATCAGATTCGGAATCCTAAATGAAAAATGTTATTTGAACATCTATTTTAATAAGTCAAATTAGGAGTTACCTTGCGTAGACCAAGTTCTTCGGGTTGAACAGCAGCCGTTTTGCTCAATCGCTCGTCATCAAGAGCATCGTGTGCTGATCGACTTACTACTTGCAAACTTTCATCTTCTTCCATCTCATCTCCAAACGATAACAATGCCGTGTTCTTCTTAAAACATTCTTGTAATTTTGAGCTAAAAGTTTTGTTGAGTCCTACCTTTGCAACGGGCTCTTCCTTTTTCTTTTCTTTCTTCTCCTTGTGCTTCTTTTCGTGAACAACTCGTCGAGGAACAATATCATTAAATGGATTAGCCAAAATACGACAAGAAAGAATCTTCTCAGGCCGTACAGGTCGATTGTCTTCATCAACTTGCGCATCATTAATGTTCATCAAATTGAAAATAGTATTGCCAGTAATCTAAACAAACACTCCTAGATTACAACTTTTGAACTTAAGACAAACCTTTCCGAAAAGAGTATGCTTGCGATCCAATTCTGGAGTAGATCCCAATGTAATCAAGAACTGACTTCCACAAAATCCATCAGGAGATGCAGCCATTGCAACCAAACCGCGTCGATTGAATCTCAAACGCTGATGCGGCTCGATCTAAAGTAAATTTACTATAAGACATATTGCATTCTAAAAACAACCTTGAAATCTTCATCGTAAATTGATTTGCCTTCCTGACCGGTGTTTGATGGGTCTCCAGTTTGCGTGATGCAGTCCTTGATAATAGTATGGAATTCACAGTCTAAAAGCAAACATGAACTATTCTTAAGCTAATGAACGACTCACTTTTGTAGTAATCTTCCATGCACAATTGAATAAAATTTCGGCAGGCTTTAGGTGCTTCTTTTGACCACAACTCTATGTCAATGTCACCCAACGATGTTTGTAAGCAGACTTTGCCATTTGTGGATGGCTCAAAGATGTATTGATCAGACATCTAAACAAGAAAGATTATTTCTAAAAAGAAGCTTTAGAAAACAGTGAAAATTTCTGTTTTTCATTATGTGTTTTGATTAATATTTCATCGTTAGATACATATTGAATGACAAGAGCGAAATGAATTTGTCGAATATAATTTATTGTTTCACAAAAAGAAACTACTACATATACAGCAATCCTAAAAGTCTACAATATCTACAAAAGATCTTTAAGTCCTATTATTGACTAGTGAATGGGTTAGTTGCGAGCATTGATGATCTTGATGAAATCAGGTTTCAACGAAGCCCCACCAACCAAAAAGCCGTCAACGTCCGGATTTTTAGCCAACTCGGCGGCATTGTCAGCAGTTACTAAAACGAAATGTTTAAACTACAGAATAAGAAATTTAATATTACCAGAACCGCCATAGATGATGCGAGTTTTGGCCGAGACATCGGCGCTGACTTTTTCTTTCAAGAACTCGCGGATCCAAGCATGAACTTCCTGAGCTTGCTCAGGCGAAGCAGTCTTGCCGGTGCCAATAGCCCAGACTGGCTCATACGCAATAACAACATGCGACCAATCAATGTTTTTGTCAACGATAGCTTGAAGTTGACGGAAGTTGACCTCTTTGGTTTTGCCAGCTTCACGCTCATCTAATTTCTCGCCTATGCAATAGATGACTTCCAAACCTTCTTGGATAGCATGAATGGCTTTGTCGGAAATGAGCTCGTCGTTTTCACCAAAAACATGACGGCGTTCGGAGTGGCCCAAAACTACCCACTTCAATCCAAGATCTTTTATCATGGCCGGCTAAATTTAAATGTTTTGTTTTGTACAGACACGTAAACAAACCGAAATCTCTCCTGTAAACGCTCCTTTTGCAACCTAAAGTTTGTTTTAACAACGTTTACAGCAACTCTTGAGTTTACCTTGTAGCAGTTTTGGGCAGCAACATGAACATAGTCGGCAAGGTTTTGCTTTGCGTATGCTAGATACGGAGCCGGCGGAGCAACGACGACTTCGACGGCATCGTTCTTTGCGCCTTCGTTCAAGAACTTGATGATTCCGTCAATAGTGTTTTTGTCTCCGTTCATCTAAGATACTGAATGTCAAGCATGTTCGTTAATGTTTAAAGGTTACCTTCCAGTTACCACCGACAAAGAATTTTCGAGCAGCCATGTTCAGAAGTGAATTAATTCAAGAATGGAGCAGAATTCGAAAGGGTCACTCAATCGGGCTTAAAAAACAAAATGAGCAATGTCCGCGAAAATAACATTACGAAACGGTGGGCGGGTTCGCAGGGAAGAGTTTCGTGAGATAAACGAGCCTTGCAGTTTGGGAAATTTTGGTTGGTAGTTGTTTTATCAAAAACGGCTTATTCCATTGCAACCTTTTGTTGTTGGGCGTGTGACTGGAGTTTTTAACGTGTTTGCCGATCTAGCTAATTCAATCTGAGTTTCAGTTCCAACGAAACAAAATGACCGACTCCTCAGCTCAACACAACATAAAACGAGGCCTAGTCAAGCAGGTTTTAAGCGGAGATGCAGTAGTTTTGCAGGTATGTTGTAAATTCTTCCACAAATTCAGCTTTCGAGACATTAGAATATTCTCGCATAGCTTTTGAGAAGTTCTCACTCATACCTAAAACTTTATTAAACTCAACCAAATTGTAGGGCCCTATACACAATGGTCCACCGAAAGAAATAACTATTTACTTGAGTTATGTTGCCGCTCCTCGACTTGCAAAACGTCCAACTGATTCAAACGCTGGCACAGCAGATGAGGTTGTTTTCATATTGGAAACGTTTAAATTAACAATTGAACTTGTTTAGCCATACGCCTGGGAAGCCCGTGAATTCCTGCGTCGTAAAGTTGTAGGCAAGACGGTCGTGTTTATTCGTGACTTCATTGCTACCTCAGGCCGTGAACATGGGTAAGCTTTTCAAATAAAACTGCAAATGTAAACACAACTGCCCTTTAGACGAATCTATTTGGGTGGAAGCAACATCGATGATTCCGAAAACATTGCTGAGAGTGGCGTCAAAGAAGGATGGCTTGAAGTAAAGCCCGGAAAGCAAGTCGAGTAGGTTTTTCTACATTTAAATATCTTCAACGTCAACTACTGCTAGATTAAAAATACTTTCAATCTTTTAGCGAGCCTGTCCAAAAGTTGTTGAGTTTCCAAGAACAAGCCAAAAATGAGAAGAAAGGACGATGGGCCGAAGACGGGCAAAATCACGTACGCAACATTACGTGGAATATTGATGATTTGCGCTCGGTAGTCGAAAAGTACAAGCAACAACCACAAGACGCTGTGATTGAGCAAGTTCGAGACGGCCAATCAGTTCGTGCATTCTTGCTTTCATCGTTTGAATACATCACCGTTATGCTTTCCGGTATTAAAGTGAGTTTATCACTGTCTTGAAACAGTTTGTTTATTGATGTTTTTAGGCACCAAGTCCAAACAACCGTGAAGGCAAATCGGAAGAGTATGGTGAAGAAGCAAAGTTCTTTGTCGAATCGAGATTGTTGCAGCGTGACGTAAAAATCATTCTGGAAGGCCAATCCGGTCAGAACTTCATCGGTTCAGTACTGCATCCAGCTAAAGGCAACATTGCCACTTTCTTGCTCAAGGAAGGACTGGCCAAATGTGTTGAATGGTCGTTGAATTCTGTCACTGGAGGCGGACAAGCTTTGCGTGAAGCCGAAAAATACGCCAAAACTCACAAGTTGCGTGTGTGGAAGGTACTGCTTTTGCAGAACCTCAAATTCATTACTATTTCAATTTTAGAACTACGTAAGCAATGCTTTGTCAAGCAGTGAACGAAAGTCATTCAACGCAACTGTAACTGAAATCGGTTTGGGCGATTCGTTGGTTGTGCTGAAAGAGAGCGGAGAAGAGCTAAAGATCTACTTGTCATCTTTGCGTGCACCACGTCGTGGAGATGCCACAGAAGGAAATGCCAGTCGCCAATTCCGTCCTCTATACGACATTCCTTTGATGTACGAGACTCGTGAGTTCTTACGGAAACGCTTGATCGGCAAGAAGGTTCAAGTAACTGTCGACTACATCCAACCAAAGTCCGAACAATTTCCTGAAAAAACACAGTGCACTGTGACACACAATGGCCAGAATATTGCCGAAGCTTTGATTGAAAATGGGTATGCCAAAGCAGTCCGCCATAGACAAGACGACGAACAGCGTTCACCAAACTTTGAAAGGTATTTTGAGTTCGTTTTATTGAGATTAAAAGAAACTTTTCAGTTTGATCAATGCGGAAGGAAATGCCGAAGCAAAGAAAAAGGGTCTTTTCGCCGATGATTCCGGAGACAAAACCATCCGTGTAAATGAATTGCAAGGCGACGCTGCAAGATCCAAGCAATTTTTGCCACATCTCCAGCGCTCAAATCGTGTCGATTGCATTGTTGAATTTGTCGGTAAGTTCATACATAAAATATGAATGCCGAAAAGTTTATTGTTTAAATGAATTTAGCCGGTGCTTCACGTCTTCGAGTTTATGTTCCTAAAGAGTCTTTGCTCATAACTTTTCTACTTGGCTCCATAAACTGCCCCCGTGGCGCTAGAATCGGGCCTGGAGGAAAGTTGCAAGGAGAAAACGAGCCGTACAGCGAAGAAGCACTGAAATTCTCAAAGTCTCGGCTTCTTCAGCGCGATGTTCAAATTGAAGTTGAAAGCATGGTAAGTGATTAAAACGAGTGTGTACATTCGACTTATAATTTGTAGGACAAAGCCGGCGGATTCATTGGCAACTTGTTTTTGAGAACCGACAGCGGTGCACAAGTCAATTTTGCAGAGCTTTTGTTGGAAAACGGTCTTGCCACTGTCCACTTCGCTGCGGATCGCTCTAAATACTACAACCAGTTGGTGAATGCCGAAGAAAAGGCAAAGAAGGCACGCTTGAATTTGTGGAAATCGTACGTCGAAGAAGAGGACGTTGCCAAGCAAGTAGCAAATGAGCCTACTGAACGCAAACTCAACTTGAAAAAAGTGCTCGCTTCTGCTGTCTATAGAGGAAACCTTCATTTCACTGCTCAATCTTTCTCTGACGGTAATTATTAAATTCCAAACAATCAACGTACGCTTATTTACTTATTTTTAGGACCGGCAATTGAGTCTTTGATGGGCGAGTTACAGAATGACTTGGGTGCTCCTGGAAACGACTACAAAGCAAAGCGCAATGAAGTCTGCGCATGCTATGACAAGAACATCAAATTATGGCATCGAGCCAAAGTTGAGAGCATCAAAGGAGATCGCGCTTCTGTTCTTTACATTGACTTTGGAAACGTGAGATTCCAAAACAGCTGTTTTAACTAAAACTTGCTTTTAGCGCGACGAGGTGTCAACCACACAACTGGCTGCATTACCAAAATCTCTGGGTGGTAAACCGCCGCTTTGCCACGAATACAAACTTGCTCTGGTTCAACTGCCAAACAAATCAGACTTTGCTGCGGATACTGACCAAGTTTACGAGTCCATTTTGATGAACGCTCCCTACTTGGAAATCAATACAGAGTATAAAGTCGGTAATGTCGATGCAGTGTCGGTCTACAGCCCAAGCGACGATGGAAGAATTGACGTTGGCAAATATTTAATCGAAAATGGACTGGCATTGGCCGAGCAACGTCGTGAGAGCCGCTTCAAAGACCTAGTTGCTGACTACCAAAAAGCCGAGCAACAAGCTCGCCAAGAACGCAAAAATATCTGGCAATATGGTGAGTGTAGTTCCGAAAAGATCAACAAACTTCTGGCTCTTTTAACAGAATTGAATTTAAAGAAAGTTAGCAAAAAGTCTGTTAAAAGAGCCGTTTTGATTATGAATATTTTTGTAATAACTCTGTTTAGGTGACTTTTACTGGACAGGACTTTTAACAAAGCAATATCACACTTGTGTTCAACTAGCAATCCGATTTCTAACATTCACAACGCTGTTCGGTTGTTGTTTCTTGCATATGATTGTTATTAAAAATAGCTGTGTTTAAGTTATAAATCTAAATTATTGAACTTCTATTGGGAAAATTGCTTTATTGTGTTAAATAAATTGTTATTTATGTTCAGATAGTTTGAATAAATTGACACGAGATTACTCGCTTTTAAAAGAATCAAATAATTCGACTCTGTCAACTCAATTTAAAAAGCGTTCAATAAATTAGTGATGTTCCATGAACATTATGCCACACAATTGCTGCTTTTAGGCAGAGCGGTCTTTCAAAATGCTATTTTCTGTGCGATTTTTCCTGTTCCCAAAGATTACTGAACTGTTTATTTTTGCTACGAAGCTATTTAGTTGCCAGTACTTTATTCTAATTTTGTCGTTTTCAGTGAAATGGTACCACGTCAGCAGCAAACTCATAAGCCTGGCGCGTTCAAACAGCCACACAAACGGCACAAAACTGGACGCCATCGAACAAAGGGCGAAATTGATCGAGGCTTGAAAGGTAGCGATTTATTTTTGAAATAATCTTTATGTTTTGTTTGTTTAGGACGTAGAGCATTCAAAAAACGAACACAACATAGTCAGGGTTCTAAATATGTGAAGAAAATTCAGCGTGTTGATCGCTTGCAACAGCAAAAGCAACTTCGTGAGAAAAGACGTTTGGCATTGGAGAAACGACGTCAATTGGAAGGTGGTAGCAATCGAGCTCCGTATTTTGTCACAATTTTGTCTTTGGACAATGAATTGCTTTCAACTGAAATATTGGAGCGCTTTTTGCAAGTCGACGAGGGTGCAAAGGTTACTCGAAGCGAACGTGGCTCTGTTACTTACATGAATTTGGCACGTTTCAAGACTCGCTATGCGTTTGTTTGCCCTAACCCGAACAATTTGGACTCGTTGTTGGATTGCTTAAAAGTTTCGGACGTTTTGATGATTTTGTGGCCGACAGATGGAGAAATCAACGACGAACAAAAGACTTTATTGGACATTATTCTTTCGCATGGTGCTACAAACCCTATGCATTTGGTTGCTGGTTTGCCTCAATCTGGAAAGCAACGTGAACAACTCAAGTAAGTAAAATATAACTTACACCCATTTTAATTATGCTTATTGTTTAGAAAAGCTGTGACGACTGCAATTAACAGATGGTAGGCACGAAAATTAAAAATAATTTATAACACCCTTTTAGGATTTCTACAAAGACCGGCGTTTTTTCATTCGATTCGAACTCTGATGTTCTTCAGATTTTGCGGAACTTGCCAAATATCTACAAGAAGGCCGGAATTAACCAAAGTCGTCGACCTCACATGTTGGTTGAAAAAGCAGAAATGGTGGATGATGTAAATGGAATTGGAACATTGAAGATCACTGGATATGTTCGTGGAGCGCCGTTTAATGTCAACAGACTTATTCACATTCAAGGCTGGGGCAGTTTTCAGTTGTCCAAAATTACTAGCGTCAAAGATCCTCGAGCATTGCGTGAACAGAAGGTAATATCTATTAAATGTTGAAATGTGCACTTCTTTGTTTAGAACAAAATGGACACAGACGAGACTGTTTTGGCAACTGTCGATCAATCAAAACAAGAATCTCTTCAAGCTGAGGTTATTCCTGATCCGATGGATGCTGAACAACCTGATCCACTCGATGATGGCAACCATCTTTGTGAGTATTCTTGAGATTTAAAACTAAACTAATACACATTATATTTAGTCAAAGTGCCGAAGGTTAAGAAGAAGATTCCAAAGGGAATGTCAGAGTATCAAGCTGAATGGATTGCTGATCGTGAAGATGATTCTCAAAACGAAGAATATGTCGAAGATGCTGAATATCAAAATGACAAAGATGAGGTATGTTTTTAAATGTGTGCATATAATTGATAAACTATTGAATTGCAGGATATGGAGATAGATTCCGGCGAGAGTGACGAAGAAGAAGACAGTGAAGAGAGTGGTGTGGAAAGTGACGTGGAAAGTGTTGAAGAAAATGAGCGAATTAAAATGGACATGCGACCAGTAGACGATGAAGAAATGAGCGTTATGAGTGCAAGCGTCGCACCGTCGGCTGCAGACAACGTGTCAATGGCAGGAATTGAGGATGAAATCAATGAAGATGAAGTGCGAAAGTTCCGTGAAGAAGTCGAAAATTTGCAATGGCCGGATCAGATTGACATTCCAATTGACCAACTCGCTTCCGAGCGTTTACAGCGTTATCGAGGCCTGAAGAGCTTCAGGTTATTTTTTATTGAGCATTTAGTTAACTTTGAATTTGTTTAGAACTTCTCATTGGGACCCGAAAGAAAACTTGCCGTTAGACTATGCTCGTATCTACAAGTTTGCTCATTTTGATCGCACAAAGCGTTTGGCTCTTGATGAGATTAGTGCGGACTTTGGCCCGGAGAACTCTTCAGAAGTTGCTATGCCAGGAAGTTATGTAACTCTTTATGTTCACGATGTTCCTTCACACATGTTGGGTAATCTTTAAAGTTTATGAATATGTTTGAAAAAGACATTTTAGGAAAATGGCCGTCAAACAAACCGTTCACTGCACATGGCTTGTTGAAAAATGAGCAGAAATTTTCACTCTTGAACGTGGTTTTGCGCAAATATTCAGAATGCAACACTCCAATTAAGAGCAAAGAAACGCTTATTTTCCACATTGGTCATCGACGTTTCGAAGTTGAACCTCTTTTTTCACAGCACTCGAATGGAAGAAAATTCAAGGTAATTTGCTTTTATTGCACGAATCGACACTTTATTTAGCTTGAGCGTTTTATGCCTGATCGACAGCCTTTTGTTGCAAGTTTCTATGCTCCAGTCACATATGGTCCGTGCCCAGTTTTAGTTTTTCGTCAAGATCAGCATGGCAACAAAGAATTTGTTGCATATGGTTCTGTTTTGGATGCCAATCCAGATCGAATTGTTCTCAAGCGCATTGTTCTCAGCGGTCATCCTTACAAGATCAACAAGCGATCCACAGTTGTTCGCTTTATGTTCTTCCACAAAGGTAACGACTCTCTTTGCGACAATTTGTTAATTCGTGTTTAATTTTAGAAGATATCGAATGGTTCAAACCCGTTGAAGTTTACACGGATAGTGGAAATCGCGGTCATATCAAGGATTCAATTGGTACTCATGGCTTGATGAAGTGCGCTTTCAATTTGCCGCTCAAAAGACAAGATCAAGTGAAGATGAACTTGTACAAGCGAGTTTATCCGAAGACATTTGCTCGCCTTGTTGTCGCGAACGAATGAAAGTTTCTAGCTTTCGCAAAAAGCGTTTCAAAGTTGTTAATGGACATTTTTGTTGAGTTGAGATAATAAACTGTTATAAAAGACCATCTGGGAATTTCTTTACATTAGGGGTTTGCTTTCCTTCAGCGTAAACTCCTTACGCCATACCGTCAAGCCGCGACATTATTTTGCCATGCAGCTTTCGAGGCTGTTTGTTGTTGTTGTTAAATTGTTAAGACGACATAAATATTCTATGCTATACTATGGTTGTTTGAATCTGGAGTGTTTAAAAATCCCAATCAATACTCGTAGAAATAAATGTCAAGTAAATTGAATCTTATTATAGTTCTTGATGGATTTGGGCAGAAGAAATGATCGTCTATTGGAGTTAGAACTACAACAGCTTATCGAAACAACTAAGCAATTGGATATTGGATTGGAAAGTAGTTTACTGCAAAAGAAATACGTGCAATGCGCGGTAATTTCAGTTTACAAATATCGATTAAAAAGACAAATTTCAGAGCGGCTCCTACAATACAACAAGCAATTTAGCCGAGCTTTGTAACTCCGGAAATGCATTTGTTGACAAAATTGTTATTGCATTTGCTTCACTTGCTAATGAAGCAGACTTATTAAATGAAATGGCACGCGAAAAATTCTACCCAGCACTTCTGTTTTATGGAGAAGAAGGTTTTAAGACTTTAAACTCTCTTTAGAAATGTTACTTGTTTAGTTGACACAAACTCGAATGCCGAAGTGACACCTATTAAATTTATGACCAAGTTTTTGCCGTTCTTAAACGAAGCAAACTTATTTGTTAATCGTTGCTATGAAGTATGTCGGAACACATTGCTCCAAATTTATGGCTTCTTCGGACTTGGGTAGTTTAAAAGTTGTTGTTACAGAAATGCAATTACACAATTTTTGCAGAAGTCAATACATGGAAAAGGCCGCAGAAAGACAATTATGGCGCGCGTGGCGTATCATTGGAGACATTTGTGTCATTTTAATAACAATGGATGAAATTATAAATTCTCGACAAATTTTAATTGACCACTACAAAACCTATCAACGATCCATCGAGATTGTTCAGTTCAACCCGACACAGTTTGGAGTTTCGTCTACTGATGGCCGACTCAAAGCATTGTTCAATTTAATATCAGAAATTGACTCAAAATTGTTGCAAGGAAACATATTTGTGGTCTGTTTTCAAAGATGTTGCTTGAGTTCATTCCAAGTTTAGGGTTGCTGCCAGCAATTTTTCAACAATGAAATTCCACTCAACAAGCAATTTATGGAACGTTTAAAAAACATCATTTCGGACAGTCTTGTGCGTTGGGAACGCGTAGCGCAAGAAGACGTGCCAGATAAACATCGTTTAATGTAAATGTTCTAAACGTTTATCAAGTTGATCAAATTTAATTGCAGGGTTTTGTGTTCATTAAGCGTTCTATACTATACACTGAACCAAACAAAAAGCGTTGATAAAAAGCTACTAAAGTCGTTAAGCGCAACGCAGAAGAGAATTATGGCTTTTCATCTTATTGGCGATCTTCTATTCACGCCTTTGGTGTTCTTGCAACAAAAGCTTCCAACAAAGATCAGTCAACTCATGGACAAGAAGCTATCGTCTCCCCAGTATTTGGTTGATGCATTCTCCGCTTTACTTGATCAACAAGCAGAGCAGCTAGCGCGCGAAGCACAGTTTGCGACCGAAACCCTTTCTGAATGGAAGTCCGAACTTAGGTCGTTAGTTGACGAACAACAAAACATGGACACCGAACTGACTGGTGGCAACCGAGCCAATCAACTTGTAATAATCAGATGCAATGTATTGTTGAAAGGCGTGCACTTGGCCGATAAAATATCGCGTCTTGTCAAGTGCATCCTTAGCTGCCACTTGTTTGAAGATCGACCAATCTCAAAAACTAATGCACATCACATTTTTCGATTAATCGAAATGATCAAAGTAAGTTTTAAACGCTCACTAAATAATGACAATTCAATTGTTTAGAGTGTGGCGACAACTATAAACTTTCATTGGCCTTCAATTATTGAATGGGTTGCACATGCATCGTTGTTTTTAAGTAGTCGACTGGTCCGCATTTTCGAAGCTATTCGCTCTGAATTCAATGCAAAGTCTCCAAGTCCTTATTTAGTTGATGTTATCTCGGCATTGAAACTTGCTTCTACAAACCTCGCACAGTCTCCAACCAAAAACCGACTGTTTGTTTGCGGATTTGCACTTGAGATCGCACACTATACTGTAAGTTAGCTATGCCGACAATATTAAACTTATATGTTTAGAAGAACTTCCGCATATCTGAGGTCATTGAGACGGACGAGATGATGAACCGCTTAGACTCTATATTGAATGTGGGATTCCTCGTATCCAAAATTACAAATTGCGAATTTATCTTCTTCCACCGGTCACTGTGTTCGGTCTATTTTGAGTCGTTCTTTGAAGATTACTCGATTAGTGCAGACAAGTTGTTGGTAAGAAGTTTAGTCTCAACAAACTCATATTGCTTTGAGTTTAGAGATTTTTCGAAGCCTTAGACGATGCTTGCCCTTCTATTCAGCAAGCGAAACACCTTGAAACCAATGAATTATTGAATAGTTTTCGAACGGAGATTTTCGACACATTAAAAGAGGTGTGGACTTTTTACAATTTGACGTAATTTTAAGTATTCCAGAGCTTGTTGGAGCGTTTGAGTGCCGAAATTGAAAATGATCTTCGGCTTTCAATTCACGAACGCCAAAACGTTTCAATTTCGACAATAGAATCCACATTACTGCGAACAAAACAAACGCCAACTCGGACAGTCCAGCAAAAATCAGCACTGATTGCTCGTTTGATTGAAATCCTACAAATTCCACCGATTGTTTTGGCCGGACACTCACTTGAAATAAAAAAGCACGTAGAAAGTCGCATGGACAAGACCTTTTATGATCTCACAGCGGGTAACTTTTATTAAAATTTATTCAAGTTTGATAACATCGAAGTTTAGTCGCCTTACACGATTCACAAAGCTATTCGGGTAATTAGATTCACGATTAAACTCTTAATATAATTACGTTCAGATATGAGACTTTTGGCTGCCGAACGTTATAACTTGCACTTCATAAAGAATCATTTGCCTTACATGGGAATTGATCAAGGCCTCGACTTATTGCGCATTGTGACAAATCTGGCAGCGTTTGTTTCCAACTACAATTACGACTTCAATGAACAGGCAACTGAATTAAAATTAAAATCAATCACAACGCTTTGATTTCAGATGTTTATTGAAAAAAGCAGTAAAAGCAAAATGTTTAACGTCATTCGAGTGCAAAATGTTGTTGGGTCAATTAAAACACACGGATTCGGTATTTTAAATTCAACAGTATGCAGATAATGTGCAGATTTCCAAATGTTAATCCACAAATTTAGATCAACTTTGCTTATCGAGTACTGGCCAAAAAGTTCAGAGCGTTTTCTCGCTTTCTTTTTGACGAGCAAATTAAAGGCCAATTGATTAAAGACATTCGTTACTATCGAGACTCAATTGACGAGCTCAAACAGATGGTTTGCTTTAAGAGACACGGACAGCGTTTATTTAAAACATTTTAGTATCCAGTAAAACGTGCAGAACGTTTCAATAATGCAATTGCTAAACTTGGATCTACAAACGGTCAAACTTATTTGGACGGCTTTCGAGAATTGATCACTCAAATTGTAATGTTCGGTATTCTAGTTTAAAACATTGATAAATTTAGGGAAACATTGTTGGGTTTGTTCGGATGGTGCGTTCTGCGGCTGCAGAGTCGAATGCTTTTGCAATTGAATGCGAAAATGTCTTGCCTTATGAGTTGTTGGGCGGCGATCAACAAAGACCCAGCAATAGCAACGAGAGTGAAACTCAACCGAAAGCTGGGATAGACAACACTGCCGGCAACGATTATGTTGAGGTGCGTTAAAATTCAATCAATTAATTATCAAAAGTCCATTTTAGATGTTGGTCAGTGTGTTTACAAAAGAGTTCAGAAACATGGAGAAATTCGGCCATCTACGCAACTTCTTCATTATTATTCCGCCGTTGTGTATAAATTTTGTGGAACACATGCTTGCCAGTAGAGTTCGTTTGAGTAGACGCGTGCAGCAAGAAGAAGATTTGACTTTTGTGGATGATGGATTTAGTTTGGGGATCGCCTACATTCTTACGCTGCTAAATCAAATCTACTTTTTCTCTTCACTCAACTGGTTTCCTTCTGTAGACATCAGCCTCAAAAGCTCGCAAGAATCTGTTTTGAACGAACAAAACGCCGCACTCCGTAACAAAGACGAATCCTACGCACAATCGTTGGCCATCCGGTTAAAGCGACTCCAGGATTTCCAAAGCGAGTTCCAGTATTTAAGTCATACACTGCATTCATCCATTATGATCTTCAAAACTAAAGATCATCCAACTAAAGGACAAGAAGAGTCGTTCCTCGAAGACTTCTAATTTATTTGAATAAACAAATTATTTATTAAAAACTAATTTGCTTACGTAACAACTCAAAAGCAACATGTCTGCATTGTTTGTCAAGGTTTGAATCGCTGTGACACGCAACCGCAAAACATCTCACCACGAAAATTGAATTTTATACACGTCGTGGAATTGTCTGTTTTATCTTGATTTATCGCAATGCTGTTCGGACGATGTGACGTCTAAAGTTGTGTTCAGTTGACAAGTCATAAATCGAGTATTTTTGGAGAGTAGAGAGTGTTTGACAATTTGTTTGATTCTTAGCTGCTTTTCGTTTCCTGCTGACACGTGTTGATTTAATTAGATTGATTTTAAGCGTTTATCGCTTTTACAAGGACTGCCAGTTCAATCGTCATTTTAATTGCTAGCTCGATTGCTAGTTTAGTTATTGATTTTAAACTACTTATCAAGTCCGTTTACTGTTTTGCTAAATCTTCAAAATAAAGCAGCAAATTTGTAGATTGTTTAACTTTATTTAAGCAAAGTTGATCACATTGAATGCTTGTAGAAAGAGTTGTTTATGTAAGACGAATTTAAACTCTAAAATGCCCAGTAATTAGTTATTAAAGGAGATGTTCGAGTTCGACCGGTCAGCTGTGAAATATTCCTTGCGCTTGCGTGCAAATAAAAATCCGGTTTTTTGCGAACCGAAATGGCATTGATTCTTTGCGTGCGTGTACTTGAGATCCTCTTCATTCTTTTTATTCCAAGTTTTGCAGGAAAATGACTGACGGGCCATCGGTAGAAGATATCAACGCCGTGTTCCGGAAGCTGCGGGCAATACCTGCCAATAAAAAATGCTTTGATTGTGGTGCAAGCAATCCGACATGGAGTTCTGTGACATATGGTGTCTTTATTTGCATTGATTGTTCTTCCGTACATCGGAATTTGGGTGTTCACCTCTCTTTTGTTCGGATCAACTAATTTGGATACCAATTGGGGCTGGCTTCAATTGCGCGCCATGCAGGTTTCTGGCAACGCAAATGCAACCAATTTCTTCAAACAACACGGATGCGACACGTCGGATTCCCAGCGAAAATACAAAAGTAGAGCAGCCACTCTGTACAAATCAAAGGTATAGTGAATCGGCAACTCTCACGAAGATTAATTATTGCAGGTTGCCGATCTTGCTGCACAAGCACATCGCTTAAATGGAACAAAAGCCGTAATTGATACGCACACTGAACAACTTTCTCCAGTGCCAAATGAACAAACGGACTTCTTTGAGCAGGAGTTTACGGGAAGCAACGTTCCTGAGCAGCGAACAAACGAATTTGCTTTAAGCAAAGACAGTGCTTTGAATTCGGATGTTTCATTGAGTCATGAACTTGGCGGTGCTAAAACAGCCGACGCGCCTGTACAAAAGAAACCTATTAAGAAGATTGCGGTAAGTTTTAAGCTTCATAACCGATCTATATCTTTAATTTTTAGCTTGGTGCTAAAAAGGGATTGGGTGCTCAAAAGGTGAAAACAAACTTTAATGATGTGGAGAAGAAAGCCGACGAGTTCGACAAAGAACGCGAGAATTTTGCCAAGTTGAGTGTGCAAGAAGAAACAACAACCAAGTCGGAAGCCAATGAAAATCCGGCTGTCTTATCGTCAAAATTTATGGTCAAGGATCCGCAATCATTGAACAAAGCAAAAGAGGTTTGATTAGGATAGCCGTGTGCCTTTAATGAATTCTCCGTTTAGAAATTAAAAGAAGCGTCAAAAGATCCAGCCAAAGCCGAAGTTGTTGAACGGTTAGGCATGGGCGGTGGATTGGGTCGCGGAAGAGTTAGTCATTCAATTTCTAGTGGCATCAAAACAATCAACCAAGAAGGCGTGTCTAAACTATCCAAAAAGTCATCCGATTCATTCCAAGCCGATGAATGGGAGCTTCTTGGCAATGACAATAGGTTAGTTTTATAACATATAGATTAAATTGTTATTTATGCACACAATCCCTAATTTTTAAAAAAGAAGTTCTCTACTGCAATTTCTATTTTTACAATTAAACATCTTTTTAGATCTAAAGACATCACCGACTTGTACGGAGGCTCAAACTCTAAAGTCGTTGAAAACGAAGAGTTCTTTGACGCTTGGGATAGAAATGCCCCAACCGTTGACAAAAACTTCACTGCACCCAAATCGTCTGCTCCAGTGATTAGTGCTCCAGCATCAGATGACGCGGTAAAGAAGTTTGGCAATGCCAAATCAATTTCTTCGGATCAATATTTCGGCAACGGACAAGAAATGGACTATGACACGCGTACAACGTTGGCTCGTTTTGATGGGCAAAAAGGTATTTATCATTTGTCAATGCAATAATTCAGTTTCTATTCAAGCAATTGGGTCAGCAGACTTGTGGGGCACTGGCAACCAACAAGCATCGTCAAGCTACTCTGATCATATTCCGGTTTGCTTTGCATATCAACAATCAATTTTTACGTTTGCTTAATTCAGGAAATGGCGGACATCAAAGACTCAATTCGAGCCGGAGCTGGCAAAGTGGCGGAGAAGTTTTCGTCGTTGAGTTCTTATTTGTCGGTAAGTTGCTATGATAAACTGCTTTTTGTGTGCTAATCCATGCTAACTTGCCCCCTATTTTAGCGCTCATCAACCAGCACCACTTAAACCCACTTGCTTCAATTAACAAAACCATAATGTCTATCCTGTTTCAATGTCGATTAATTTTATTGCATGTTTTAAAGCTATTTAACCACTGTCCGAGTTATCACCCACTATCTGTTTCCCCTGGCTTTCAGAGGTTGTAAATGTGTTTAACAAGTCAAAGCCATCTAATACGATGCACGTTTCCCCGAATAATTTCTGTCGACTAGAGTGTTTTAATTTGATTAGTAATAGTTTGTTTGGACAATAGCTACGGGTGGTTTGCCTATTAGTAATGAGTTCCCATTTCAGGATCGCTATTGAGTTGTCCATCGGCGGATAGAAATTGTTGAGCTGACATTTTATGTATTTCCAAAGTGCTGTTGAATATTTATGTCTAAGTTATGTAACGAATAAATTATGCGCAATGTTCACGAAGTGTTTATATGTACATAACAATAAATTAAAGCAACAAAGAAATTACATTCTCACGACTGTGTTTTTCGCTATCAAGCTAGAGTTTTTATCTGTATTCGATGGACTTGCCGACTCTGGTCTTTCACTCCACAGATTCTGGTCGTCTTCTAGTAATCGTTCCTCTGGCAAAAATTTGATTCCAGTCGAAGCATCTTTTGAACTGGAGTTGGATTTTGGTCTGAAATGATTGAGATTTAAAAACTTGTTTTGCAACTCAATAAAACTTACCCAAACATTCTATTAATACGTTTTCCGAATCTTCTTAGGCACTGTCTCGCCTCAAAACGAACTTCAGGAACTCTGAGCGTGTATATTATAGGATTTAATGTACTTTTGAGAAGGATGAATGCTAATTGTATGCAACTCAAAAAGAAGATCACTTTGAACTTTTGTTCCCGCAACAAATCGCAAGTGCTGCAAGTAAGTGTGAATACAATCAACGCTGGAAACCAGCCCACGAAGTAACTTGTACATATCATAACCGCTGTCCACAGAATTCTATGACGCAAATTATACTTTTTTGCAGCAAAATGTTTGAATTTTGCGTTTTTGCCTTTTTGGTAGATAAATTAAGAACCTTACATTATAACGTTATATTCAATTTGCAGCTGGAGAACAGGCAAAAACGCAAAAATTTGCTGCAAAAAGGTATCACTCGCACCTATAAACTCTTGTCTCTGTTGATCTGCTCTTAACCTTCGATGTCTGTCTTTTCAGTAAATACAGTATTTTCGAGTAGCAGATGATGATCAAAACGAATATCACAAAAATCACTCCAGACACGGTATATCGAAATGCCCGGGAAGTGTAGAAATAAACATGCATACAGTTGTAATAGCCTTGATTCTCAAAAGACAGCGACAATAACACCAAAGCCACGATCGGGACAATCCAAACAAATATGCAGATTATAAATGCTAAAATTAAACTTGTTGATGAGAGTGTAATTTGAATGAAGCCTACCGAATCTTTGCGTAGTTTTTCTTTACTTAGATGCGGGGCCGTAATACTTGTGTAGTGATGCACTGCGATCAAGAGGAGATGTATCGTCGCGGTCAGCAATCCAGCACAACGCAAATTCTCCAGTGTCAAACTGATGCACGGATTTATTGTTGTTCCCTTGATATTAGGAAGGTAGGAATTGTACATTAGTGAAATTGCTACGATTGAAGACGTAGAGATGTCAGATAATGTTAATGACTGGATCAGCATTGTAACGGCATTGCGAATTTTTGTACGGCGCAGCAACAAGATCATGAACAGGTTCAACATGGTTGCGATCGTACAGAATAACAGGAAGGCAGGGATCACAAACGAGTACATCTGAAAGTTCGCCGCTTAAAATTTCCAGTATGGTAGTGAAAATGAGCAAACATGAAAGCCGTAGGCCATCTCGAAATGGCCCACGTCATTTTTACGCCATTTCTGCGCATTGGCAGTCCAAATTCTTTTATTTTTGGTTCTACGTTCGCCGCACACTTATTGCCTCCGTGCATAATAAATGGGCGTATTTATAAAATAAACTTTAGCATGCCTACGTCCATTTCCGAACCGGATTAAACATTCACAGATGTATTCATTGAGAAACTTATTTTTTAGCATTTTGAAACAGCTGTTTGGACAACTTTTGTGCCACAACCCAATTTAGCAAACGACTAAAGTTCGTTGTTTTCTTTTGAATTATGAATTCTTTGCGTGGCATTTGAAAGGAATTAGAAATTCATAGGAAACGCTTCCAAAAACAAGCTACCACATCCAAAGGACATGTCAATCCCACGCCGCAGCAATTAAGGCTTCCGGTCTTACAAATGAGCAAATAGAGTTCCGAACAAGCGTTGTTACTCCTTCTCCCAATTTCTGACATATTGGCAGCAGTCTGTGCAATTTCTTTTGCATTGTTATGGAAGTTTGGTCGAAGAGATGACGTTTTATGCTCTTTTCGTCCCATTATGCACAATTCAGCACAAATTAGATAAACTTACTTTGTAACGGTACTCTGCGACCTCCTTCTCTTGGGCAGTTTGCGCTTGGCGCTGCATCTAAATTTAACAAATTTACGCAACTGTAAAATGTTTCATTGTCCGCAAAACACACGTAAAATGTTGAAATGAACAACTTGGCAAGTGCTCGGCAAACAAGAGTTTAAACAAACAAGATCGCTTCTCTATTTATGAAAAAAGATTACAGAAAACGGTGGCGCCTAAATATTTTCGTTAAACCTCTTAATTGCTAATCTGAAGTAAAAGAACGTCACATTTGTGAGTTGAACGAAAACACTCAAAACACATTTTGTAAAATGCCTAAACAACAATCATTGACGAGAATTTAAATTAATCAAAATGGCCCGAATGAGTTGAACATTAATCGTTAAACACCCTTTGTGAGCTTTTTAGACATAAGAAGTTATTTTAGCGTAAAAAGCTCTGCGGAGCTGCACGAACACGCAATTTGCTGTTTTTACTGTTAATGTGCACTAGGCACCGAACACGCAAACTCTCACAGGAAGTAATTTTACTTTGTTTTGCCGAGCACACACTTCACCCCTTAATTGGTTGTTTTTGGCCGAAATTCAGATGAAACGTTCGAAATCCGATTATTGCCGACACTGTTGCAATTCACTGTCGCTGTTTGTTGGAGGCGACAGCTAAATTTGGCTAATAAAATGGATTGACGAGTTCGCGTTCTTGAAACCAGATGCAAAGACGTTTGGATTGCAGCAGGAACCTGAACCAGTAAAAGAAAAACGACAATAAGAAACCCGGCTGGCTATTAAGTGAGTTTGTAGGAGATAACTCAATAAGCGAGGCACAATGACTGGACGAGCTTGCAAATGTGATTTCTGGCCTTTAATTGGATTCGCCAAGTGGGAACCAGTGCAGTGCGCCGTTCACTTATCACGGCCAAACATCGCAAAAGAAATGAACAGCAAAATATTGGCATGTCAAAATCCGTGTCCGCCTTCCGGTGACTATTGTGGGCAAAAAACACACGCAGTCAACATTTCAAAAAACTTCTGATCCAAGTGCCGATAATTCAGCGCCTTATCTATCTGCGGGCATTCGTGGGCACTGTAGAATTGGACGTTCCGGTTTTGGAAATGCCTAAAACACTAGTACGCAATTAATTTGCTTGTTCGTTGGACCGGAAATGGCACACAGTTTTACTCATTCGGAGAGTCTGATTGTTTGCCTTCGATGAAGTCACTAAATTGCAACAGTTTATTTGAAGCGCCTAGTTGGAGAAAAGACCAAAGCAGTTCATTTTATACACCCGAATTCAAATGTCAATTACGTGAGTTTCAATTGTTTGAGATCAAACTTTGAAACAGCTGCATTTGGTGTCAAGAAAAGAACCTACAAAATCAGCTGTGCAGCGCTTGAAACAAACAAAGGAGATTCTCAAAAAAACTGGTGATTTCTGTCTGATGCAACCCGATCTTTGTTTGGCAGACAAGCAGTCAACGAATTAATAAGTCAACACCGTACTTAATTACAAATGCATGACGAGCAAGTCACTACCGTGTCTAGTGCATAATAATCGGGACTAGTGGAAATTAGCATTTGTGTGACTAGACAAGCAGCGGAAACTAAACGTTAACGCAAATGCAAAACAATATTGGGTATTCAATTGGTGGAATTGAATATTCAATACCAATTTGTTTTTGTCAAGTCCCAACTGCATACAATGCAACGAAAGAACATCAATTTGTGCAGCATACCGTCAACTGTTCAACCGGTGTTCAGCCAAAGTTTTAGGCCTGAAAACAGAAAGGTCGAGCACATTTTATAACAACAACTTTTAAAAATAAACTCAAAGGTGAGGTCTTTAATAGTTTCTGCGTTAATCGCTGTTTTTAGACAGTTGTTTTAGATATCCAGACAACAATTGTTTTAAAGCGCCAAATAAATGCAATTATTGGCTTAAAAAGTACGCACGGGATTACATTAACGTAATCGCCTACTCAAAATATGAATGTTGGCAGAAGACAACCAGAATAATTTATTAAACAAAACATAGATTGCTCTTTGTTTCACAGCTTTGCTAACAATCTTTCGAAAAACTTTAAAGCGAAATTTTCGAGGAACAATCGAAAATGCAACTGAATTGATGACAAGCATTCGAGTGCCAACACCTAATAATGCCGGAAATTTAATGTCCCTCGCCTCCGGAACGCTCAAATGTTTGCAGAATAGAAGAGAGGCGGAGTGGAGATGCGCCAAAGATGATGATAATCGTTCTTCCAGACGTGGTGGCCAATTCATTCATTCCCAAGCGTCTTCTGCTAATTTTAATGTTAATTGGAAAATGTGGAAAGCACCAAAAATTGGTTTGGAATGTTAAAGGCGTTTCAATAATTCAATTAAATGCATAAAGTTGCGGATTGAGTGTTTTCGTGAAAATGCATTTTGAAAAACAAAGTTTGATCAACTAATTAGACATTAATTAACATGACATTCTTTTGGATGTTTTTAGACGCAATTAACTCTAAACTAATTAAGTGATTGTGCGTGGTAGCAGTGCGCGTCTAGAGTCTAAAAAAAGTTCACTACTAAGAGCGTTCGCAAAAAACGACGCCATCGACGTGGGCGCGTTCTTGCAGTAGTTGATTCCTAAAATTTTGACAATTTATGCTCGCACCTTCATTTCTGCTTTAACATGAATTGTCTACTGCTCTTTATTACATTCATTATTGTGTTTATTTCGACGAATGGACAGTAAGTGTTTAGGCTAAATTGTTTGAATTGCCGTTTTAGATTTGCGCCACCTCCATGGATGGGTCCGAATTCATTTGGAGGGCCATGGGGACCAAGGCCTTGGCGCAAACGTCCATGCAACTATTTCGATCAATTCATAGATCAAGGGCCTTGTCGCATACCTGGATGGCATCGAAGATTTGGTGGCAGACCACCTCCACCAGATAGTAATTGGGGACAGAATTGGCAACAACCCGATCAGCAAATGCCTGACCAGCAAGAGACTTCTCAAAATTGGCCTAATCAACAACAACAACCTAATCAACAACAACCTAATCAACAGCAGCCTAGTCAGCAACAACCAGCTGCTACAACGACTAGACGTCCAGGCAATCGGCCCGGCAATGGACAGGACCCATTAAATATTTTGGGTACAGCAACTCAAAACGCGGTTCAAACAACTACGACTCAACCTTGGACTCAACCGACAACCACTCAGCGTCCAATTATCACAACAGCCAGACCTTTAGGAAATCGTCCAAGCATCAACAATAACGACCCTTTGAACATTTTGGGAAATTCTGTTGTAACCACTACTCAACGGCCAATTGTCACAACACGTCCTCCAATTGTGACTACAACTCAAAGAGCGACTACAAGACCAGCGCCAGTTATAACCACCACTCAAAGAGCAACTACAAGACCAGCGCCAGTTATAACCACCACTCAACGTCAAACTCAACGGCCAATTGTTACAACGACCCTAAGAATTGCACTTGGACCAAACGGCAAAGCAGATCCCAATTCCGACGCGTTTATACCTCGTAAGTGACTGTATGATTGCTGACATTAAATAGTGATAATTTTAGCTCCGCCGGCATAAACGTCAAAAAGGAAATTGCTGTGAATTACTTGAATAAACTCATTTAAATAAAAGACGTAGTCATGCATCAATCACACTGCAATAAAGCAGGAAGTTCAGTTGTGAAATTCAATCTCACACAAATGCCAAAACGCGTCAAGCCTTTAGCAAACAGAGTGTGGAAAGCTCAAAAACGAAACTACAATTGATAGACTTTATTCATAAATTAAATGCACTTTGGTGTTTTAGTGTTCCAAAATCTTTGGCAGCTCTGCTTTCTTTATACTGTTTACGGTCGCTATGAACAGGTCTCTCATTTCATGTGTATCAAACTAAATTTAAAAGATCAGTAACAATTTACGGCTGCAAATATTGGCACCTCAGTCCAGTCGATTTCCGACGGAACCATGTTGTTCAAATCTTCTGCTTGTTCTTGTTGTTGATCGTTGGTGGAGTTCTCGTTTTTCAAGTCGATGTAGCCAATTGCAACACTTGGCCTCGAATTTGATGAGTTGCTGATTTTGTTGTAATAATCAACTAAACGCTGGACAACGTTGTTTAAAGATCTTTTAATCGACCTGGAATTGAATAAAGAAGTGCTTTGAAAAGTGTTAAAATGGATGTAATTGTTACTTTGTTTGAACTAAGTCGTCGATCACCATGGAAGCTAAGTAAGTATTGACGTTGTCCAAGTTGTCGAGATTTAAATGCGTTACGATCTTCACCGCCAAAGGAGAAGCAAACAGCAAAAACTGCATTGTGTGATCAAGTTGAATCCCTTGGGAAACAACGAACGGTTCTGAGTTACTCTCTGTTTTAGTTGTATCGTCCGAGTAGCCTCCGAAGCATTTGTTAGGAAGTGCATGTAACTCGGTCATTTGCTTGGGGCTCTCGTGTAACTCTGTCAATTGGAACACGTAACTTTCTTTGGCTTCTAAATAGTTTAATTTTAAGTGTGGAGACTTTTATAAATTGCCTACCATTCATTTGTTTGAATAAGATGCTGACAGAATTTCCTACATTTGCAACGAAAAACCGGTCTTTTACGATAACCGATAAAATGACTGAAGAACCGTTCGAATTGGGATCGGAAAGACTGATGCTATCAAAAGTGTCCCATGAAATTAGTTCGTCATTCGAGCCCATACGGTTGTTTTGCCTTCTTTGCAATTCGTATTGTTCGAAGTAATCCACATTGATGTTTAAGAACACGTTTTTTATTAGCTTAATTATCTGAAAAAGGAACTTGTTTTAAAACTCTAGAAATTAGTAACCTGATCATCAATGTACTTTGTATTGGACACATTCATTTGAATTCGACTCATCTCGTTTAAGATCTCTTCTAGTTCGTTCGACTGTAGAAATAAGTTGACCAAATTTTTGGAGACATATTGAAGAAACGACGTTCCTTTCCCAAATCCACTAATCAACGCGTAGGCGCAAACATTGATGCCATGTATTGTCACGCTGAAATCAAAAATTAAAGCAATCAATGATTGAATCACACCTTTTCCGAATCCATCTCTCTAAATCTCCACTATTTGCCGAACTAGTCGAGCTTCCATCTGAATCAAGAGCGCTCACCGATGTTAAGCTTGCAAAGCAGTCGTCCCAGTGCTTAGACATCTTAAATGCGTAGAATCAATGATTGATCAACAATATTTTGCATTGTGACGAATTGCCAGTCTAAAGTTTAATCAGGCGTTTGGTGCTTTTGTCAACATTGGTCAAAAATGATCGTGCTTAAACAACTAACTAGTAGTTGGCTAGAATAAACAATTCCAAAGATATGCCAACAAACAATAATTATGCATTTATTTGCTCCTCAACTCTTCTTCTAATTTCATCCAAATTCACACGATCAGACTGAATTACCAAAACCTTTGATCTAGACTTGGCGCCCTTTTGGAAATCAATCTCTGTTTTCCTTAAATTCAACGATGAGATCATAAAGTCGAGTAGTTCTTTATTTGCAGCTCCATCAACTGGTCGGGCATTTATTGAGACGTTGATAGCGTTTTCATCAATACCTAAAACACAAAAGTTAAAATGCTTCAGAGTTGAACACTACTTGTTATTGCAGATTTCTTGCTTCCAGGCGTTGCATGTATTCTTAGAATGATTTGATTGTTCGTTCCAGCAGAAATTGCACTTTCAACCTAAAGATATTTTAAGTTAACTATTAGAAACAGTAAAAGTCACTACAAACCTCTTTTGGCTTTTCTTCAATTGGTTTCTTTGACTTCTTCATTGCAGAAAATAAATTAAATGAATGCGAATATCCAATTAGAAGAGGATTCCTTGATTTGGATAACATATGAATGAAAAGTTCACAAAAATAAAAACTGCTCAAAATTGTTCGTTGACAGTTTGTGTTTCGGCGCGCTTTTGATGTTTTTGAATTTATCGTATTCTTGTAACTACCAACAAACAACAACTGAATATTTATTGATAAATATGAAGGTAACTAACAACAATGTTCATTCAAAATAGTAGATCTCAGAGAAGTCGAGTAACAGATTTGGAATTCTTCGGGCTATTTGCTCTTCTAACTCTATATGTTGTTTTGAGGCCAGAAACATTAAGTCTGTGCATTGTATAGACCCGGCCATCTACAAAGTTTTTTAAAAATAAACAATTACAATCGGAATAAAGCATACCTCCATTCGTTTTATATACTGGACTTTCTTACGCACAACCTTTTTAGGCTTTATTGGAAACTGAACCACTTCTATTGCTTGATTCTCTTTGTCATCGGCATTTTGGTCGGACATTGGCTTTTTGGCGGGAGAGCTTTGAGAAGACGGCTTCTTTTTGCGCTTTTGTGTCATTGTTTTGTATAAGGCTCCTATCATCTCCTTACTTCTGTTTATCGAGCACGAGTTCAGATGCAAAAGTTGAACTGGTTGGACAACGACTGAAATAAATTGTTTAAGCTTGTTTGAAAGTGTTAGGTTTATAAAAGTTACCTGGGTTGTTTTGGTCAAAATTCAAAAACCACTCTTGGAAGACGATCTTTTTGAACTTGATGTTTGATCTTTGGAATTGATCGACCAGAGAATTCAAATTTAATGGAGCCGCATCCAAAGCCGAGCAAACAATTTTCAATCTATTCAACTGTAGATTTTCAATGTTTTCAAGTTGCTTCAAGATCTGAAAAACACAGTCAGAATTTTTGTTTAAAAAGTTACAAACTTTTAAGTTGTTATTTGCATGTAATTCCAGGTCAATCTAAAAAATAAATCAGACATACGAAATTTGCATGGATTTAAATGTTGGTCAAACAAATTTAGGTTTGCATAATCTGTCAAACAGTGTTCATGGGAAGACGATGAAGAAAGTTTTTGCTTTTATGGGAGAAGGCGTTGAACAACGTTTCATTTGTAAAGAACTTGCTGGCGTTGGAGTCCTATGGTTGATGGATCTTTAAAGCTGTTTTTACTTGTTTAATCGTATGAGCGGACTTGAATCAACGAATTTAAAGCCATGACAGTTTATTTCATTTGTTAGAATAAACACTATTAAATTGCTATATTTGAAATGTTTAGATGTCTTCTATTTGGCTGAACTTCTTATTGTTTGACCAACATTTAAATCTTGGCAAATTTTGTGGCAGATAAGGTGTCGTAAAGTAAGAAAATTACTCACTTCTGCAGTTGAGTGCCTTTCAACCAAAACTTTAACTAAGGAACCGACATTTTCCAAGTTGTCTTCATTGTGAATTTGAATTGTCAAGTTTTGAAGTTCCTGAAAAGGCTGTGTAATAATTGTTTTTTGGAGAAACTAACCGTAAACAAGTCGGGTTCGATTTTGCAAAAAGCATTCAACAAATCCGTCGGACATCTAAACACGATTATTAAAACTGCATTTCCAAACGCATCAAAAACCTAGTAATCAAGAGCCACAATTGCTCTAATCCAGCAAAGTACTTCCATCTGTGCCCTTCTGTTTCGAAGTTTAACTAAAAAGTTATAAATATTACACAATCGATTCTTAGTTGACTCACTTGTGAAGCATTTGCCAAGAGTCCAAAATCACAGGTCAGTGTGCTAAACGCCATTCAATTAGTTCATCTAGCAACAAGTTACCTCAAAAGAGCATGTGATCGTCGCATCACTCCGCTTAAGAAATCAAATGCATCGTGGGGACATGTTATCGAGAGTCGTTTGAAAAATTTCTGCTGAAGTACTTCAATGCGAGACCCCAGCATTTCAATTGAAAGATCTTTGATCTCGCGTTTCTGCTTGTTCCTAATTAAGCGTTGCCAGTGTCTACATACTGTTTCGGCCTTGCATTGGCTTTTATCTTAAAATCAAACGTAATTTGGTAAAAAACAATGTTAACACTTACAGTCGAGCAAGTCAAAAATGCACCATAAAATCTTGTCTGGCAAATTTGGAATAACTCTCGGCCTGTACGGAACTGCATCTTCTTTCTTGACGCGTCGCCTCACAACTCGTCGAACAACAATCTTCTTTGGTTTCTCTGCAACCACTTTTGCTTCCAATTCACCTGGTTTCTTTAGAAGTCGATGAGAAAGAAATTCCGGTTGTTTGTTGACGGCAAGTCGATTGTTGATTGCTTTAGGAGGAGGTGGTAATGCCTTTCTAACCACTCTTTCGCCAAAAATTGCGAAGTTCGGCATGTTCTTGGATCAAAAGAGGTTGAAATGAGCACAAATGAACACTGATCCGACCAGTAAATGCGTAGAAAGTCGAACACGAGCGTCACAAGTTTGAGCAAAATTCTCCGGTATTCAAATTTCAACTCGAAAACAATACTTTTCGAGAACGTTCAGCCAAAGCTCAAATAAACAGAGATTTAAGACGAAAACAGTCAGCAACTAATAAATAGCAATGTAGATATTATTAGCTCAACAAAAAGGAAGCGGAAAGCGACAGTCAAAAAGATCAAGAAAAACATGAAACTTGTGTGCAAAACATAACCGTGTTAAAAGTTCATTTGCGCCGCTCCCGGATCTCAGAGAAGAGCTTAAGTAAACATACCACGCAATGTGCGTAGTGACTCTTCACACATCTAAAAGAAGTGTTTGCTTGAGTTAGAGACAAAATTAATTGGAGTTTTGCGAATTTTTATTCTTGCAAAACAAATAACAATTCTTTATGTGAGTTTAAAGTAAAGAACACTCAACATTGCAAACAAAGGCCAAAACGAATTTGAGTAAGAAACTGTAAAGGACTTTGGCGGCGATGGGCAATCAGGCGGGTTTGCAGACAACAAAGCAAACGACCAAAGTTGGACAGCATCAGGCTCCTCGGCTTTCCTGTTCAATTCGGAAGGATTTATAATCACAAATTTCTTGTTTGTTGAATCATATGTCCACGACCACGTTTCAGCGGTGTAGTCGGTGTTTGAATTTGCATCAACAATGGACCACAATTTACACTGTGCTTTCTTCAACGAGTCAACCAAATTTGTGTCATTGCACCTAAAAAGTTTTTAGTTGGATGTTAATCATGTAAACTTGTACCATGCAGGAACTGAAGAGGAATTGCAAAGTTTAAGTTGACGTTCCAGACCCAAAACCACCATAGTTTGCTGGAATGCCCACACGCAAGTTCCGTGGTATGCAGCTGGACTAAAGACATTCCAGTTTGTTCTGTTTAGATCATACGCCGGATTTGCAATCAATAAACCAACTCCATCCATTAGCAAGCCACGAGGAAACGGCTGCATTGCACTCAAAACGTAATTCATGAAGTCAACTGACAAAGCGTCGTGATACATTAGGTTAAAAGAGAAATCTGAGTGCATCACAGCGACCGGTGCTCCAAAATCTTTTAACGAAAGCGCATGAATGGTTTTCGGATATGTGTCGTTGTCTTGAACTAGCGATTGCGGCAAACTGAGATTCTTCAAATAAGTCTTTACTGAATCCTCAGCAAATTTCGGAGTGACCAAAAAGAATGCCATTGCTTTTTCTTCCCATACCTTCCGTGCGTCTGCTGCTATTGATCCGAAAGTGGAGTTCTTGAGAATGCTGGCGCCAACAAGTCTTTCAATCGCTAACAAAGAGCTGGGCATTAAGGCAACATTTACATCATATGGAGTTTGTCCAAACCCGTTTCCAGCCTCAGAATCTCTCCAGTTGCCTACAGGTAGATTGTCTTTGAAGTGCACAAGGTTCTCAAACTTCGGGTTTTGAGCAAATTTAACTGCTTTGTCTAACACCAATTTAACATTCAGATCGAGAATTTGAGCATATGTGAAGTTTGTTGTTAATTTGCTTTTTGATGCCAGAAATGTCGGTGCACGATCTTTGCCTATTGGTTCGTCAAGAAAATAAGCAGCAAGTAGTGGAAGGAGTTCATAGTTAGTGTCAATCATCTTGTAATCGTAGAAGGGCGCAGATTTAAGCTCTGGATGTTTATTTTGACGGTTGATTACTGTTGCATAGTCTCCTATCGTCTCTTCATGACATAACTGGCCATCCTCTGCTGCGCGATCAAATACTGCGCTTAAAGCAGCTTCGGCAGCTTCAGTTGAAAGCAAGGGCAGTAACAGTCGGGTGGAAATCAGCGTGTCACGGCCAAAGTAAGTCAAGAAGTGCCAACCTCCGGCCAAAAACTTTTCTTTGTAAGTTAAGAAAGCCAAAGAACTTATTGCTTGACTTGTTTTCGCATCAGTAATCAAACTTTGACGTTCGGTCCGAATTAGCTGTTTTGCCGATAGAGGTGTTAACGATGGAATATTGAGTGTGACCTTAAAGTCATATATGCCGCCAGGCAATGTTGCACGGTTTGTTGTTTTGTCAAAAGCTATTGGCTTTGACGTAGAAATGCTGAGCTGGATTTCAATCGGATCAGACAGGAAGTTGTATGTGTAGGTGATAGAGTTTGCGTTTCTTTGAAATGGATGTGACTTCATGTCTGGGTGTGTGTAGCCTGACTCGTCGTCTCGGATCGTTCTGATAGAGCCCAGAACTGGCAGCTCGATGAACACATCGTCTCGGTTCAATTCCCACTTGCCAGCAATTCCAACGTAATTGTTCAAGTCCGCAACCGACTTAAGCGAGCCGTCAACAAGAGTTACAGTAGGTAGTTGTGTGAATCCTTTTGCAGGTTTATTCACGTTGAAATAGACAACAGCTCCACTATTTCCTAAACTTTCAAATAACCTCTGCATACTTTTTAAATGTACCTGCTGGGAAAGCCACCAGAAATCGAGTTTTGATAGTTGAACTTGCATTGGGATTTGTAAATATCACCTGTGCCGAAGTCTTATCATCTCGAAATAGGTAATTGTCGAAATCTTCAATAGTAAGGTGTGTTAATTCGGCATTTAGGTTCAATAAAGGAAATAGAAGAACAATTAAGCAGAACTTCATCTCTGCTCAATTCAAACAACTAATTATTCCATCCAATTAACAATTAGCGGAAATAGATAAAGTTGCTACGGAATTTGCAACAACGCACCAACTTATTACACAACAAAAGCATGCCGTGCAATAAAACTTGGAAAGTGATAAGAGTGGAGGCTTTCAAGAAGGTGTGATTCAGCTCGTAAAACGTGCTCAACAATAAAAAGCAAACACTTGTTCTTGAGAATTCAATTACTGGCGACCAAAAATTAACAACACCTCAAATCTTCAAATTCAATTTATTCATTAAAGATACAAATAAACACTTAGAAATTAGACAGCTTTCTAGTTATTGCGTCCACTTTCAGCGATGTTTTTCGGTTAGAATTAGGCATGGAGTTGCGTCTAAACAGTGGAGTTTTGCATAAATTATTCAAAATCAAACATACCGTCCAGCGCCGGGTTGAAAAGAGGTTCTCCTTTTTTGAAAGCGTACTTCTGTTTCCCAACCATCACGAACGTGATCAATAATTTGGGCGATTAACAGACGCCAAGCTTTTCTGCAAAAACGCATTTTAAGTTTTCAGATAAACATGTTTAACTCACTTGGATTCTTTACTTTGAGCCACACCGTCTAATTTAACAAAAGCTTCTGCGATCAACTCGCCAAGTCGTTCAACTGCATGCACGTCGATTCCGCAGGTTTCTTGTAGAAATGCGTGTTTAGCTCCAATTCGCTTAAGATCCAAGTCCATGTCTGGCTCACCATCAATTATCCGATCCAAGAGTGCAAGGAAAAACTTTGCATGATCAAGAACAGTTTTGACAGCTGGTGCAGATTGTCCACAAGAATTCGCACTTAATGAACTTGCGTTCCGAAAAGCTAATGCGACTTCCTGATTTGATGACTCAAGCTGCAAATGTTTTAAAGTCTTTTCAATATTAAACAAAAATTGACTTACTCGCAAGAAACAGCGCTGTAGCACACTCGTCAAGCCCTTAAAGCCATATTTATGTTCGAGAAAAGCCAGATAACTTACTTTCGTGTTGATATGCCGCCATGACTTTCGAATCAGCTGAACTTGCGAAGGCGTCAAGTCCGGAACCAAAGTTAATAGCGACCTTGTCGAGCTAGCTATTGAGTTTGACCGAGTAAGTCGAGGAGCCGGAGAACCTGAAATTACACAAATATTTGAATTCAGCATGCGAAATGTACTAATTTTAAAAACTACTTAAGTACAGTTTGAATAACTTACGTTCTTCTTCCAATAAAGTTTCCATATTAAAACTAAAACGTTTCTTCTGTTTTCTTCACCCAAAACAACACGCAAGCAAGCCTTAAGCGACTAATCAAAGACGACAACCCGGCCTAATGGGGAGTTTAGAAACACATGTAATGCTGTTTTGGGCACAACAAGTGCCAACAAATTCGTCAAGTTGTTTTGATTTATGGTCGGGCGTAAGGCTGATTGACGCCCAGGCTCGACAAATCAGGAAAGCAAAATTGACGACAACAGTGTGCCTTCTGGGAATTTGGCCTAACTTAGTTTGCAGGCGATTATGATTTTTGCCTACAATTGCCAAGGAACACTGCTGAGATTTTCAACTAAAAAGACGTTGACGCACTTCTGATATTAAACAGCATTAAATGCTCACAAAAATTGTCTGGCCACTGAAGTCAGAGTTTCTTGAAACGGGTATGCGGAGTTGACAACCCAATGATGAATGGCCTAATTCCGAGTGTTCGAGTAGTTAAATTTGGTGCATTTAAAATTGCAATTTAAGCGTTCCGGCCCGCACTTTACTCAAGGGCGCGCGCATCTCCAAAAAATAAGACGGCTTAACTGTCAAGTCCGTTCTAATTTAAGTTCCAAAAAGTTAAAAATGCTAAATTGCGTAAACACACCATCATTTCTGTCACTGTAACAGCGAATCAACGGAACCATAGATTGCTTGTGCGCTGGTTTCGGACTCAGTGAACGAGATGTTCTTGGGACACACAAATGAATGGTTGGTTTGGAAATCTCCCGCATCTGAAAATTCACGGAGATTAGCGAATAATTAAACAAACAGGTGAAACAAAAGCAGATGGCTTTGTTTGTCTTTAAGTACTCGTTGTGGCATTAAATAAGTTTCCAAATAAATGCCAACTTTTAGATTGGACTTAGCAATTCTGCATGACATTTGAAAGAGCAAAAACTAGCCACTCATTTTTAATTAAACCCGATTAAAATAACCTTGCGTCTCGAGCCCATTTAATTGGCGGATTCTAATATTGCATTGCAGGGTAGTCAATTAAGAGACTATTTACTACAAACCACTTATGCAGTCGCGAAAACAAATGAAACAGTGAGGCGAGGAATTTGCGAATATGATGACGCGGAATGTCCACGAAGATGAACAAATCTATTCGTTTTATGGTTTCGGGCACTCGCCTAAGACTTCATTCATAAATGATAAGTCGTCGGAGAAGTCTCGATGCAAAACAACTTGGCCGAGCAAGATTCCCGGACAACTTTCGACACAACTCCCGATTATTGTTTACATCATCACATTAATGACATGTAAAAGTGGTTGGCCCGAAGTTTGCTTCCTAATAATGCCCTTTTGAATAATTTCCAAAACAAAGAACACTCTCTTTCAAAGACAACTTACTGCTTGGTGGAGCATCAACACTAAAATGACTAGTTACAGTGCTTTTCAGTAATTATTTGTCTCGTTAGTACCTGAATTCGGTGCCGGAGGTGGCGGAGATTTTGTGCTTTGGCGATAATACCACATGCTTAAAAATTGAAAAAGCGATAGAGACTGATTTTCCACAATTCAAGGTTGTGGAGCGCGTCTTTCCAGCAGTTTTTCCCATTGCGCAGTCGACAAATGCAAAATTCGTTTAAGCGAACTCCTTCATTGCTCTTGCTGTAATCAGCGACAATCGGCCAAATCCAATTTGCTGGCACTTCTTTCCAGCTCGCTTGCTTTTGGAGGACTTGTTTTTTGAATTGCGTGATTGTTCGATGACCAATAATTACTAACATCTCGATTTAAAGCTTTATTTGTTGTTTTTAGAGCTCTTCAATAGCTACTTTAAATTGCGATAAAAATGACACATCTTGTAAACTCAATGACGCGCTTGTACACAATAATAATCTCGTCAAAGCTATACACACAATCTAGAACTTCAATATTCAACTCTAAAACTCAATTCAGATACAAAGCTAAGTACAACCGGCTTATATTAAACTTTATTCATAATCAAACAACAATTGATGACGGAGAAGATGATCCGGCGTATTTGATCTCATAGCGTCCTTATTTGCCAGCGGGTTGAACCTGAAACAAGAAAGTTAAGTTCCAAGCAGATTCCAAGGCTTTGTTTTTAACCTAATAAATAGAATCACAAAAGAATCAATCTTATGTTTAGAGAACTTTTTGCAAATACCAAAGACAATCCACTTACTTTCCATCCGAGGATCATTTCCTCTCCGCATGCAGCAGTGACGGCAATCAAAATACCGCTGTCATCCTTCTCGAAAGCGCCCTTGATCTGGTCACCAAGTTCTCCCTCAGGCAAGCGCAAGTCATCCTTAGTGTCGCAGGTGTCCAAATCCATCAACGAAACAAAGCCATCCTCGGTGATCGAAAGCAACTGGTACTCTTTCTTCTTCACAACTGGTACCTCCATATTGTGTGTAGAAGGGCAAATATCCTCCAACTTCTTTCCGGTGAAGATATCGATAGCAACCATGTGAACCTTAGCGTGTCCGTGCTTTCCAGTCTTCGACGTAGACATTTCAACGACTTTGCATGGACGGCCTTTGATCATGACATGCTCGTTTTTGCGGATGGCTAAAAAACAGCTGTAAAATGATTCTGTGAGCATAAAGCTTACCCGAGCACTGTTTGGGATAAGTAGCCGAGGCTCCTGACTCGCCACCAGTGAAATCGTGGTCCTCATGATCAGACATTTTTGAACAACTTCAAGCTAAACTAGAAAAAGTTAGATATCAATCTGATCAGGCGTTAAATAAAAGGAATTCGCGCATAAAAAGGTGAATGAAGGCATTCTCTAAATTTTCTTATATGGTAATGATTTTCGCGTTGCAAAACAACTAAAAAGGTCATTAGGCAAACGCAGTAAACCAGGCATCGACCACGTTACAGAATTTAGCCTAGACAACGGGCAACAAAAATTGAAAGCTTTCCGCTCAAGAGCCGCAGCGAAAAAGGCGCCGATTGAATGGTGTTTTTGAACATGAGAAAGCATTTGATGTTTTGCAAGAAAAGCTTGAATTTGCTGCTAGTTTATGAAAACGTTTTCGATTTGATTAAGAAGCTTCGGCATGCATGATCACAATTAATGTATAGATTTAACTTAAACACAAAAATTTTTAATTCTGACTTGAAGAATACTGTGCAAACGTTATCGTGTTGTTATTCTGTAAACCAGTTATGAAATTTTACTTGAATTAAACGTCACATCAACAAATGGTTTTATTTTGAATGCTTTAAGAAGGAAAGCACCTGTAGACAAACGCCATAAAATTGTTTTGCGTCACCAAGTGGCTTAATTATAATGTAGTTAAATTTTTAGCATGGTGTGAATAGTAATTATTTATTGTGACGTCCGTTTACTTGAGTTACATTTAACAGTACTGCATAAAACTTATAAATATCAAAATTTGACCATTCATCAAAAACTCGTTACTATAAACTATCATAATGCACACATAAGAAAACTCTTATCACACTTTCAAAACAAAATCGCCAAAGAACAATTAAATGAAAGTATTTATTCACATAAACATAAGGAGATCAAATTACTTTTGGCAGTATTGTTTCTTGAGTTGAGCATATCGCTGTCTATCCGTTTCACTAACTGAGGGAGTCAATCGTTTGCTTGCTAATTGGAAATGCTCCAGTGTAATTGCAGTTATCGACTTGTTGTTTCCGTCAAGTCGCTCACGTAATGCAAGAACTCCAGCTTCATGAACCAACGCGGCAAGATCAGCACCCCTAAAATAGGCAATTATTCGCAAAATATTCCAATTCAAAGCTTACGTATACAATTCCAATTCTGAAAGATTCGCAATAGCTGAGAAATCAACATCTGATGAGATTTTTGGTCGAGTTCCATTCTGAAAACTTTGATTAGTAACATAGATAATAAAGTAGGTTACAAACCTTTGTTGTTTTGCGGAGAATATCCGCTCGGTCGTCGGCGTTTGGAAAGTCGACAAACAGGACTTTATCCAAACGGCCTGGTCGCAAAATCGCTGGATCAACAATGTCAGGCCGATTAGTTGCACCAATTAAAAACACTTGCTTTCGCACTTCCATTCCATCCATTTCAGTTAGCATTTGATTCACAAGTCGAGCACTTCCTGAAGTTTCACTGTTGTTGCGTCGTGGGCACAAGGCATCAATTTCGTCGAAAAAGATAACACATGGAGAAGAGTCACGAGCACGTTGAAACACTGTTCGAACTGCTTTTTCGCTTTCACCAACATACTAAAATGAGAAATTAGTACTTTCAATGTTGAAATGCAACAAACCATGCTTAAGAGTTCTGGTCCTTTCACACTAATGAAGTTCATGCCAGTTTCATTTGCAATCGCCTTTGCCAGCAAAGTTTTTCCACATCCTGGCGGTCCACAAAGTAAAATTCCTTGAGGTCGAGTGCTTATTGCCAGCAGTTCAAAGTCTTCGGGTCGTTTAATTGGATGCTAAAAGTGCATTACATTAAAGAAGTTTTAACTTCATAAAACTCACCAAAATAGACCATTCGAGTTCGGTTCGCACATCCTTCAAAGCACCAATGTCATCCCAGCTAACACCCGGAACCGTGGCAAAGCCTTCACGTTTAGCTGACGGACTGACAATCTTCAAAGCACGTTCAAAATCAGTAGTTTCAATGAACAAATTCTGCAGCTTTTCCTGATCAATTGAGCCTTCGGAATTGAGCCATTTCAAAACTAAATAATTCAGGATGAGACTCCAATTAGCAAAGTTAAATTACCGTTCTGAATTTCAAGTTTGGTTTCTTCTTCAGTCATACGACGTTTAGAGCTGTGATCAAAATTGACTAGTGTTTCAAATACCCTAAACTCAACTAACTTGAAATGTTCTATCAATTAAACCCTTACCGATTAACTGCCGAAATAGATGCTTCACGTGCCAGGGCGAGCAAATCTGCTCCTACATAGCCCTAAATCAACTATTATTTAAAGCTTGGAAGATGTCGTTTTACCGGAGTCAGACGAGCCAATCGTTTCAAACAAATGTCAGGATGCAACTTCATCTTCTTTCCACATACGATTTCCAAGATCTCGATACGCGCACGTTCATCCGGAATCCCAAGAGCAATTTCTTTGTCAAAGCGACCTGCACGTCGCAAAGCAATATCAATGTTTTCCACATGGCTTGATGTTCCAACAACCAGAACTCCGCCAGCTCGAAGACTTGATGATGGCGCATTAATTGTGACGTCGCCTTCGTCGTTAAATTTAGTTAAATGTTGAACTGATTGAGGTGCTTGTAAATCCATAGGCTTTGACAAGTCTGTAAAATCAAATTACTTTAGGCTCAACGAGGTAAAGAAACTACCATCCAAACATGAAATCAATTGTGTAACGATCCGGCGTTCCATTTCTCTTTGAGCACTCTCACGTCTAGATGCAATTATGTCGATTTCGTCCAATAACAGCACACATGGAGCATTTTGACGAGCTTGCAAAAACAGTTGCCGAATCTTCTCTTCTGATTCACCAGAAACGCCAGCAATCAGTTCGGTTGTCGAAACACTAATTAAAGGAAGCTCCAATTCACCAGACAATGCTTCCGCAAAACGAGTCTTGCCACATCCAGGTGGGCCGTGAATGAGAAATCCGGTAGGAGGCTGCACATTTAATTGCTCGTGAATTTCAGGCCGCTTCATGTGCATTGCCAAGTGAAGAACTTCAAGAAATTGCTCGCTGACACCACCCATATCCGCAAAACGTAACTTTGGAATCTCGATGTTCGGCTGAATGCCCGTCAATGTGAGCGACGAATTGGGTGCCATCTTGCGTGACGTTTTCTTCTTGATTCGATTGCTCGGCAATTGAGTACTTTCATTGACTGGAGACTGCATATTAGACGCTTCTCTCAAACTTTGATCTTTGTTCTCCACGGCCGGCATTAAAGTTGACAAGTTTGTTACTTTGTTGATAGTTGGTGGAACAGCTGCCAATGTAGGTGCAATTCGATTTTGACTGTACAGCGAGACAATAGCGTTGTTGCCGAAATTTGTATCCTAAACAATTTGATTGGTTGGTTAAATTGCAGTTTTGCACTTACTGGATATTTCATAGGATCAATGTCGTGTTCACTATTCTCTGAGGAATCTTCGACTGTGACAATTTCGTGCTTCCTAAAAACAAACAAGTTAGTCTTGTTGAATTTAAAGGTTGGTCGATTCTCAAAGATGATTTTAGATCTAACCCATTAATTAGAGTGTTTTCGAGGAATGATTTTAAGAATTGATGAGCAATTTCGTTATCAAGTAATTGAGGTTCGGTGTCGGGCGAAGAACAGGTGTCATCAGTGCGTTTGCGCTTTCGTTGTAGCATATTTGGTTTTTGGCAATGTTTGTCCATTTCGATGAGGATTTCAAACAACTGAGGATGCTTAGCTTTTAAATGTTTCTTCGAGTCTGTAGAGAAATTATTGTTATGTTTTCGCTTTTTACATGATTCGATCTGAATAGCGCATATGAATTTAAGAGTTTGAAAGTTCTATTGATAAAAACGTTAAGCGCCATAAGAGATTTAATCATGTAAAGATCGAAAACAGAAATACTTGTAGTGTTCGGAGGTCTGCAAAGAGTAATTTTTACTTGTAGTTTATACTTTAATTACGCATTAAGCTTTTGTCCGCAAGTGTTGCATGTTTGAGTGAGTGTATCTTCATCAATGGTGTAGAAAGACCAAACGCTGTTTGCATAACGACGTTGAATGGCAACTGAGTTCATTGGAGATTTTGATCCAATGAATCAGTTTTAGGCTGCCGAGCTAAACGACGTGTTGTTTACAAGCTTACGAAATAACTTCAAACGCGCAAAACCGTTCAGACACAATAAGCTATGCTCGATAAGAATACAGTAATCCACAAAAGATTCTACACAATTACAACTCCGTAATGGAAGCCAGGTCGTTTGTACGAAAATAAGTTCGAAGGGAAGGAACGGTCAGCAACTCTTATCTATGGAGTAACGAATGCACGAGCCAGGCTGTGAAGGCCGACTGCAAGTGGACCGAACGGACGCAAGAAACGTTGAGCGGGAAAAGAGAGCAGTGGCGGAGTGGACGGAACAAATGTTTGGCTCGTAGAGCACTGGTACGTTCCGCCTGCGATGGGGTTATAAAAGGTCTGCCGTGAGTTGCACACCAGTGGTCAGTTCGTTGAGATGGAAAAAGTGAGCAGCTGGACGAGCGCGCAAACGGAACAACCCGAACTCCTCTTCGACCGCTGTGCTGCTCTCGTTGTGGACATTCTATAAGCCACGCCTTCTTCGACCGGCCATTCAAACACGAAAGACTTTGGCTTGGCCTGGTTCGTGTTGCCAATGCGCCAGGCGCCGCCGAAACAAAACAGGTCACTGTGTCAGTGGGTTGAAGATCACGCGCTAGTCCGAAAGGAACGTCCACTCTAATTAAGCAGTTCAAAGTAGAGCCCTTAATGAGCAGCAAACAAGCAGTAAAATGCATGAAAAACATTGGCTTGACAAAAACTTGTGAATGAACTTCTCCATAGAACTTTTTAAACCTTGCAAACTGAACTTCACAATATCGCTTAGAGGCTTATCTCAAAAGTTTAAACTCCAGAACGCTAACTTTGCCGAACTAGCAAAAGATACCAGCGAACAAAATGAATGTCCCGAATTGACCAAGAGTTCAGCCGGACACGACTACCCACTGACCCGTTGACCACTTACTCCCGACAGCCCAATGCACAACAAACAACGTTCTCTTGCGCGCGCAAAACCAAAATCACATCCATTCATTCCTGCTGCAAAGCCCGACAACGAACAGAACGCCGAAATGCACACTGGCGCTGACCGGCAACCAATCTAGGGCACAAACATCCAAATCCACTACGAGTGCAGGACGCTGTTTGAATTTATAAAACTGCGGTGTTTCTTGATTGCACTAGTTGCTTTTAACCAGATTTTATTGATTTAAGTAATTAGTTGAATAAGCGATTGCTAAAGCTCATGACAGTAATCTCAAAAATTGCATAAAGCACTTACAAATTTCCTTTCTGACGTTTGCGACTCTTTTTTGCAGGCAAGTTATTCAAAAAGTGAAAATGTATGCAAGAAAGAAAAGTTGATAACTAAAGCACTGTAACAACAAAATCTTCAAAAATGTTAAATAGCGATTTTCGATAAATTCAGTTTTCAACGAGATTCTACAAACTGGACAATCATTATGCCAATTAAGTTGCTAGATCCGCTTTTAGAATTTATAAATGATGTTTTCTTCTTAATTGCATTAAAACTTACACGTTTCCTCGTTGACGTTTTCGACTTTTATTTGCAGGCAACGTTGTGCTGACATCAGGAAAATTGCGTCTCATAGAATTTGTGACCATATTAAGAAAGGAAGACTCTTTGTGTCGCATGAATTGTCTAAAAGTTGAATTAATAACTCACGTAAACGACTGAAAGGTCACTTACGCATTTCCAAGACGAATTTCAACTGCCATACAATTCAAGTTCACCGGTTGCTGATTTTCTTTCAAATACTAAAATTCCTCATAATCACATAAAAGCATGTCCAAAACTTACACTCTCTATTTGTTTTCTCAAAATCTCGTCCATAATACCACCGGAGCTTCGTTGCATTTCAACCAGATGTCAAATACTCGTAATTTGAAGAAGAAACCGGATTGTAAAAATCTGCTCAAATTGAAAAGTTTTGTTGAGTAGAAAGACCGCAAAAAGTATACGAATTAAAATAATCGATAGCCGCTTCCTTAAAACCTCGAATTCGATTGCAGCCGAGAGTCGGTTAAACGGTTTATTATAGTCAAGATTGGGGGCAAACACATAAAAAGCAAATAATATGAGTAATAACAATGCGAATATCAGGTCATAATTTAAATAGCTAATTGTTCATGAAGGAGGATCATCACAATAATTTAATTAGAATAATCGAGTAGACTAAAAGCTATTTACGCAGTGGGCACTTTCATAAGAAACACAAGCAAACGCTCATATACAAAGCACGGAGCTAAAAATCTGAACACATTTGTTGTTGGGCATTGAAGGATATTGAAGCTTTGAGGGAAGGCAAGTGAATGAGACTCAACAGTGACTACAACATAGCCATGCACGGTTTGTTTTCAATGGCATCAATTCGAAAGGAGCAAATGATCAGGAAGACGATAGATATTTGTGCATGTTGGGACCGTAGTTGGGTGTTGATTTGTCGCCAAAACCTTCGATCAAGCTCGCCTTTATTTTCGAAATTTCTGCCATCTTGCCTTCGTCATGCTCTCCATCACCCGGAAGGTCTCCACTCGACTGATAGTCTAAAAGAAGATTGTCGGCCGCAGATGTTGGTGTCAATTGAGCGCCATGTGATTGCGGCGTGGATTGCATTTGAGGATTGTTCATGTTAGCATTTACGGAATTTGGAGCTCCCGTCTGAAAGTTAATGTAAAAGCTTTGCTACATCGAACAAGAACTTGTTTAAATTACCTGTGAGTGGACAGATCCGGGGCCGCCAGGTAACGCTGCCGCCGATCCTGGATTGTGCTGAATTGGAGTTCCACCATTCATAACTACTCCTTGCACGGAGCTTGGCGATTGCTTTAATTCTATGTTCGAATCGCCACCATTAAGCAAACTGGAAAGTGCATGACCATCGGCCGAAACCGAGGCTGGCATATTATGTCCTGAACCAACACTTGACGGGCCGCCAATATTTGCAGATGGAACACTGTTCGGGGCGCAACCACCTACATTAGGAACACTGGTCGGACCGGCCGACGAAGAAGTTGGAGCTAAAATGTGTTGTTTAATGTTTCAGTCATAATTTAGATTAACTTACTTGCTGAACCACCATCACACATCATTGGAAACTAAAGAATTGCAATTTATCTTTTGAAAGTTTAGATTGCTTTGACAAAGAAGTTAGTTATTTTGCAATAAAGTATGATCTGTAAGAGTTGCAAGCAAAAAGTCGGTCTATCGCAATGAGATTTGCTGTTCTTGTCTTGTTCCAATCTTGCTTTTACGTTCAAATAGCTCATGTGCTGACCGATCGTCTGTGCATTGAGGTTAGTTTGCAATTTAATGGGTTACAAAAAAATCGCTTGTCGGCGTGGAATCGAATGACTTGTTGCCAGACTCGAGGAAATTTTTACAAATACTTGTACGAAAAAGGCGTTAAAACTGATGACTCATTTAAACACGCTAATCGAGGATATCATTCGTTAGAGCGCTGCACTCGCCAAGCTATTCAGAATGAATTTTCTTCGAAATGATTGCATAAAAGTATTGCGAGTCATTTATCCTTAACGTGCCAAACAAAATGTGCTGATGAGCATCGAAACTATTTTCTTTGCTCCACGGCCTGATCTGGAAAGACTACCGGAACAACTAAAACAAAACGGCTATAGAATGAATCTGACTTATTTGGCGAGCAAACAACTCTCTTTTGATTGAATGGATGTTGTGCATTAATAAATACTTGAACATGTTATTTAAAGACAAACCTGTGGATTCATGCTGGCACTTGGATGCATAATCATTGAAGGATCATAATTGGGTGGAATTCCCATCATAGGCGGTCCATTCATTCCGCCACCGTTTTGCATTAAAGCACCCTGGAAGCGTTAAAGGTTACAAATTAAATGGCAATCAAGAACAAACCGGAGGGAATGTCGGCGTAGTTGGGGAGTCCATAAATTGAGGATTATACATTCCAGGTCGTACAGGCCGCATATTTGGAGGGAAGTTAAGTGGTCGTGGATTGTTGGGCATTCGATTTGGCATCATCATTCGAGGATCGTTGGCATAGCCGGCTGGAGCAAATCCATTCGGTCCCACTTGCGTCGGTTGCATTCCAGGTCGCGGTGCCATTGGATGAGGAAAGCGTGCTTGATTGCCGTAATAGCCTAAACATTTTGCTGCTTAATGCAAGAACGTTCAAAAATGCAAACCTGGAATCGGAGAAGATTGAGATGACGGGCCGACGTTTTGTCCTGGTCTATAGAAATTTCCTATCATTGATGGGTCATGAGGGGGAATATTCATTGGAGGACCGGCTGGAGGCTGAAAAGCAAGCGTTTTAATTGCTACTTTTGTGCACAACTTACTTGACCGTTCGTTGCTACTGGACCGTAACTGTGGAACTATAACTCTGCTTGTTAAACAAAAACCTTAAATATAAACAAATACCATATCAACAAAAGCTTTGGCTTCTAGCGTAGGAACGGATTTGTCCTGCCTGTCTGGCGTGGCCGAATAAAGATCCCAAAACACTCTAAAGGTGCGGGAGTTAAAGTCTGGCCAATTGCCAATTTAACTCACCTCCACCATTCATACAAGAAACCTGTTCCGTCATTGCCAAAGTTTATCTGTGATAGATCGGCTAGGCTCTGGGTTTCCAATTTGAATGCCTCTGCCGCTTTCGGCGCTCCGTTTTGGCACAAATACTGATAAACATATTGAGCGAGTCTGAAATGAAAAGAAGTTTTAAAGGTGTCAATTTGAAGTTCACTTACTTTGCGCGAGCCTCGGTTTCATTCTGCGATATGCTAGGCTGTACCTTCCGCTGGTTATTGTGATACATGACTTCGCGCTTTGTTCGATTTATTTACTGTATAACATCGCTCTGAAATTAGAACAACTACAACTATTCAAGCAAAAGCACGTCAAATAAGAACGAACAGAAATGAAACGCTTTTAAGAGCCGTAAACATGTTTTTCCATAAACAAAATCAACTGTTACAGAAAGACTTCTTAGATTTGTCGACGAAACGACAGACTCTAACGAAAAATCAAGGTTGAAAGGAAGTTGACCAACAAGTGGTTTTGTTGATGCCACTAAGAATACCAAAATGGATCGAAGAAAAGCACTCTTGAGCTCGACGTCCGGTCGTCGGCTGAGCAAAACGTGGCCCATGTAGAAAGTCCGTCTTGACAAAAGCAAGTCGGCCAGTCCTGAACTCGCACAACGACAAACCAGAGAGCGCCTCTCGCCTTTTTGCTTTCGTTTGGAACATCATTCCGCACTGTGGGCCGTCGCCACGAACAAGAGCGCGCTCTCAGAGGCGGCAAAAATCCATCGCGGTCCGGTGTGGTTCGCAGCACACAATTCCTATCGATTCCTCTAGCCTTTGTTGCTGGTCTCTTGTCTCGCAGCGAATGCCTTCAGTCAGGCCTTGTGTTTGGATAAGCGAAATCCAGCAAACTGATATTCTCAGTTGTCCAGAATGTGTGGTTCGAGGTGGATTCCAAATCATCAAAATTAGCAGAATGAAACATCGTTCCAATTCGTTGACTCAAAATGAACGACAAAATGCTTCCGAAAATCCTCATTGCTCTGGGGCTGTTTACATTTATGCAAATGTTCTTATATTGGGGACGGTTAGCCGAGATGGGCGACGACAAAATGACACTGGAAGCAGAGGTTGCAATGCTTACGCGAAAGCGTGATCAACTTCATTTAAGCATCAATGAGCTTCAGCGCGAACAACATCGATTGCAATTAAAAACAGACAAACTTGATTTACAGTAAGCTTTCTGATTTTTTCAAAAACGACAACACTTGTTTGTAGAATTCGCGACTTGCTGCCACTAACGAAAAATCGTCTCAACTTGCCAATCATTTTCTTTGTAACTCCCACCAAGCGACGACCAACTCAAAAAGCTGATTTGATTCGCCTACATCAAACACTTTCATATGTTCCCAATCTTCATTGGGTTCTTGTTGAAGACGCCGAAACACCTTCTCCCGTTATCGACGAAATCTTAGCAAGAACTCGCCTGAAGAGTGTTCATTTAGTAGCTGCAACTCCGCCTGGAAAACGTCCTCCGCGACAACGATCCAAATTGGAAACTTCCAAGAGGTTAGCGAACATTTTATATGTTGTTTTATATGTTATTTTTAGGCGTTATTCAACGAAACACTGCTCTTACGTGGATTCGGTTGGTCTATTTTTTGTAGAACTTGGTCATTTTGATTGTTTTTAGAACAAATTTCGGCACACTCAAAAAAGGCGTAATTTACTTTGGGGACGATGACAACGTGTACGACTGGAAGCTGTTTGAAAACATTCGGAGCATTGATCGTGCCGGTGTTTGGCCGGTCGGGCTAGTTGGCGGATTGCTCGTCGAGACTCCTATTTTGTCAGAAAATGGCAACGTTGTGGACTTTAATGCAGCGTGGGAGCGATCAAGGCATGTTTTTAACATTTGAATGAGTTTGAACTAAACTTTTAGACCTTTTCCTATTGATATGGCCGCATTTGCCGTCAACATTACACTAGTCAACAAAAATTCAAATGCGGAGTTTTCTTATAATGTATCGCGTGGATATCAGGTATTTATGACTAAACAGCTGTGTTGAAAATACTTGATCTTGTTTAGGAGTCTCATTTTCTCACTGGACTTGGCTTAAAACGCAGTGATTTGGAGCCTAAAGCAGAATATTGCAAGCAAGTCTATGTTTGGCATACAAGAACAGAAAAGGCGATACTTCACGGGCTGGAAAAGCAAAAATTTAAAACAAGCAATTTCACCGAGTTGGAGCGAAACGTTGTTGCTTGAAGTGCCAATTCAAACGTGCCAATTTCAACAAAGATTACACTGGTATAAAACAATTGGTGCAACGCATTTATTTCTACACAGCCATTGCATAATTAAACGGCATTATAATTGTATTTAAAGATCTTTCATTAGGCATTTTATTGGCGCTGACTACCTTTCTTGCGGGTTTACTTGTTAAACTTCTATAATAAATAATTGTTGTACATAGACTTCAACGAATAAACATGTTGTTAGATAAGATTTGTGCGATTCATCTTTGAACAAAAAAATTCTCGCATACTTAAAATTCTCACGTGTTGGCATTATGCATCTCAGTTCTTTTAGTTGTTGTTTTGCAATAATTTTATTGCATCGGTCGCTTTATTATTGTGCTTTTAAATGTAGTTATTGTGATTATTAAGTTTACTCTGTTTTTAGTTCAAAATGGGAGAGCGAAAAGGCCAAAATTTCTATTATCCTCCGGACTTCAACTACAAGGTAAATGACTTTAATTTATTAACCGATCTTATTTTGATATTTTTAGAAGCACAAGAGTTTAAATTCTTACCATGGAACTCACGCGTTGCGCGAACGTGCTCGGAAGATTAAAGAGGGTATTCTTATTATCAGGCAAGTCAAAATTAACTTACAGATTATTAATCAAATTGTTTAGATTTGAAATGCCATTCAATGTTTGGTGCGAGAAATGCAAAAATCATGTTGGAATGGGAGTTCGTTACAATGCGGAGAAGAAGAAAATTGGAATGTACTATACGACGCCACTTTATGAATTCAAAATGAAATGCCATCTTTGCGACAATCACTACATAATTCGAACCGATCCAAAGGCAAGTCAACAATCTTTACTTTCGCTTTAACTTTGTTCATTTAGAATTTCGACTATGAATTGGTTGAAGGATTGAGACGCCAAGAAAGACGCTTTGATCCGGCTGAACTTGACAACTTGGGTGCTGTTGATAGAAATTTGTCTCAAAGATTGGCTGGCGATGCTATGCTTAAAGCGGAACATCAAAAAGAGGACAAGACAAGGGCGGAAGGAGATGAAGAACAAATTGAACGGTTGACAAGAATTCAGTCTAGAATGAAAGATGCTTACGGCGCGAATTGTGCATTGAGACGAACATTTAGGGTTTGTTATTTTGAAGTTTCTATTTACTTACGGTTTGAAATTTAGGCTGAAAGAAAAGATTTGAATGAGAAACGAATAGCCGATGCAGAACTTGCCAAGCGTCTTTCAACTAATGTCAAATTATTGCCTTCAACAAGTGCCGATTCTGAGTTAGCGAAGCGAATGTTAGCACTTAGAGATGTTAAGAGTAAGTTTTTATGTGCAGTGTTTTTAAACAATGCTTTATTTTCAGCCGAGCCTGAACGACGCGAAGATGTTCGAAAACGTTTGCAGAATGAGTCGATCTTTAAAAGCGTTCGAGACAAACAGGATTCAAAAACACCGCTTGGAAAATTGAAGATCAATGCACAGCAAACTTTGCAGAAGCGTCAGATTGGAGTTGAAATCGAAAATTTAATTGCCAAGAAGGCGCGAAAAGACGAGGATGCACCGACAAGGTTTGAAGCAAAATTCCAAATGCATATCTGACTTGCTTTCCGATTTCAGTTCAACATCTACCACTACTAAGTTATCATCAATTGTTCCGTTGGTTGAATATGACAGCGACAGTGAATAAATAAAAAAAGTATAAAGTGAAAAAGTTTGTTTGTTTATTTGTCTGTCGCCTTTTCTCAGCTAGAATAAATTCGTTTCTTTTATTGGTAGTGTCTTTGTTATTCTAATCTCGTTTTTGAATTCAATGAGCCAAAGCGTCAAATACTCGAGCACAATTCATCAGCATAATGTTCAATGATTATGAATTAAAAATTTATTCAACAATAACAATAGAAGTTTAACAACAGATCTTTTCAATTGAAGTGAATTCCATTCTTGTTGAATGCGAGCAATAGAGTGAGAAAGTCATCGATGGACAAATTTCTTGCTCGCTTTTCTGCAAAACCACTGTCTTCCAATACTTTTGGCACAAATTCTTTGACTGAGAACGACTCTGGAATTTCCTATAAAAAGTCCAATATTGTTGATTCCAAAATAGTTTGAAACGAACCTTGTTGTTAACACTACAATAAGTTCGGTAGTTCTTGTCAACCAACTCGAGAACGGCTTTTTGTCGGAAAACACCACTCAACGTCTTGTTCTTTCTCAAAAATGCCAAACGCAAAAGTCCATCCCATTCCTAAAAATAAACTTAGATACAATGTTCAAACTCAAAATCTACTTTGTAGTTGATTGCCGGCGGTGGATTAACTGGCTCAATTCGAACAACAGCAGAATCTACTTTTGGAGGCGGTCGAAATTCACCTCGCTTCACTCGCATCAAATGTTCGACTTTTGCTAATAACTGAACATTGGCAGACAATCGACAATAAAGCTTAGATCCTGGTTCTGCTACCAATCTTTCGGCAAACTCTTTTTGAAACATCAAAACTGCATATCTAAACGTCAAAAACATTACAATCGTTTGTTTAAAACTCAAACCTTGGAAGCGGTCGTTGTGTGAGAAATTTGAAAACAAATGGCGATGAAATTTGGTATGGCATATTTGCAACGCAAACATCAAACTCTGGCCAGCTTTTGTTCTTGATAATATCGCCCAAGCGAACATCCAATTTGTACTGATACGGTCTAAAATTGACAAAACTATTATTGAGTAAATTGATCAACTTACGTTCCAGTAACTCGTTTTTTCAATTCGGCAACCATACGTGAATCAATTTCAAAAGCAACCACTCGTTTGGCCTTCTCCAAAATTTTGACCGTCAAATTGCCTAGAAACAAGAAAAGTTTCTTATTGCAACAAACGAAATATTGCTAACCTGTTCCCGGACCAACTTCCATAACTACATCTGATGGCTTTATTGCTGCTTTCTCCACAATTGAGTTGATAATTGCTGGGTTTTTGAGGATATGCTGTCCATAATTTGTGTTGAATTCAATGCCTAAAAGTAAGAGTATTAACAATTGTTAAATAAATGGTTTAACCTCGCATCGGCTTCGTCTCCTCTTTAGGCGCCTTCTGCGGCTTCTTGATCTTTTTCGTTTTCTTAGTCTTGCCCATAGCTTGTCTAGAAAATAACAAAAATAACACTTCCTCACAAAAGACAATTAATTCGCACGAGTAGAACAACAAAATGTTTTATTGATTTCAAGCAAATCGTTGAATGCAAACAAATTTGATTTGGCTTCGCTACGGCTTTATTGAACAGTTGTTGGCTCTTTTCGAGAGATTTTTGATTGAGCGAAGCACGCGGACAGCTGACTTACTTAAGATGCCAAGGAGCCGCCACAAAGGTTTTATTAGGAATTTTTCTTTGCAAAGGTAGGCTCGTTGATTTGACGGCCGAAACGGCTCCTTTGTTCAGTCATGACAACAAACAGATATGGAGTGCGAAACTACGACGACGACCCCGTTTGGGCCACTCAAAACAACAGTTATGATTATCAGCCACGCCATGTAAGTCCCTATTCAACTGCTCCTCATCATCATTCCGTGATTGGTGGAGTCCAGAACAACGCTCCACAGCAAACAACCATTGTTCATAGCAGCGTCAAACCTGTTGCCGATTCGGAAATTTACCGGTGAGTTTAATTCTGAGACGTTTATAAAGTGTTGAACGTTCAGCGTAGGCATATATGGATGGAGGAAACGATGTTTATACGTCTTTATTCTGCTGCTTACAATTGTTATTGTGATAAATTTGGCTTTGACTATTTGGATCATGATGGTGTTGAACATTTCATCGGTTGGTTTAGAAAGACTGATGTTAATACTATTCTGTTTAGGATGGAATGGGCGCACTAAAAATATCGGACGAAGGAATCAAAGTTGAAGGCCGATCTGAATTTGATCGCACTGTCAAATTTTCTCAACTATCTGCACCTGATGTAAGCAATTCAAAGATCACAGTTAAATGCTGCCACTTTTAAGGATCAAGCGTTGTTTATTGAATCGAATTCGGGCGTCTACATCAGCGCAAAGAATGTGAGCGGACACTCGACGACAAGTTTGAATTTAAGTCCTGATGGAAAGTCGACAGCAGTTTGCGAAAGATTCGAGGTCATGGATCCGGACCACAAGCTTCTATTCTTTGTCGACAGCGACCAAATTGGCTTCAAGTTGGAACATCTACGAATTCTAGGCAAGTTTTGTAAAGACTTAAATATGAACTCCGTAAATTCAGACGACGGCGGATCCGTATTTGAAGGAGCCATCCAAACAGCGTCAATTCAACCGGAACCTGACGTTTCGTTGCGACTGGAATCTCCAACACGTAATTTGGACGTTGACGCCGGACAAGACATTGAATTGTCCTCAAATGCCGGAGAAGTACAGTTGAATGCACTGTTAGACATTAATTTAAACTCGAAACAAGGCGAGATTCATCTTGATGCGGGATCAATTTACATGTCGAATTTGGAGAGATCTTCCGGAGTAGGCAATGGACAATATCAACTGTGCATTTGCCAAAATGGACGCCTTTTCTTGGCTGCCGAGCGAGCCGATTGTAGAGCTGACCGTTCGATTTGCAATTAAACTGTTCTGAGCTTCGTTAAATAAATAAATGCTTTGACTTTTCGCGCCTTAAGTGATTGACTTAGTTGTATTCGCTATATTTGTAATTTTTAAAGAACAGTCATTTATTTCAACTTAAACGTTGCCGTTTTAGATCAAATGAAGGTCGAAAAGGCCGAAGAACCGGCTAAAGAAAAGGCTGAAACCGAAGATGACTGGTCCATAAATAGAATGCTACTTATCGGATTTTTAATCCGCGTATTGTTTATCTTTTATGCAAACATCCATGACTACATGTTCAAAGTACGCATTTTAAGTTAAGTCCAAATTCAGTTTGAACTTTTAGGTGAAATTTACCGACATTGATTACACAGTCTATTCTGATGCCGCTTTGCATGTTTATAACGGAAGATCACCGTTTACACGCGCAACTTATCGTTACAGTCCATTTCTTGCATACATGGTTTTGCCGAATGTGTTTTACGCAGATTTCGGTAACTTTCACAGTTAGCTTTCAAACACACTTTATTCTTTAAGGCAAGTTTCTGTTCTCACTAATCGACATTTTGACTGGATGGCTAATTTACCTGAATGGATTGAAATTCACAACAAACTCCGGCTTTTATGAGCGATTCAAAACCGGCTTAGTCGTATTTTGGCTATTCAATCCATTTATCATAATAATCTCATCTCGAGGAAATGCAGGATACCATTGTTTGCTCTTGCATAGCGCTAGTACTTTATTTGATTGCCGAGAATCAGGTTTGAAACACTTTTAAGCACCGCTATTTAAACATTGACTTTAAATTTGTCAGATCATTTTGGCCGCAATTGTTCACGGAATGTTGGCAATTCACTTAAGAATTTATCCGATTATCTACCTACCATCACTTTACTTTTATTTTGGACGCATTTCCATTAACGACTCAATCAGAAGCATCATGCAGAAAGCATTTTTTAATATCTATGGACTTATCTATTGCCTAGCAAGTTTAACTTCGTTGTCGTTTATGATTTAAACTATTTTAGGTATGTGTACTCTCTTTTATGGCTTCAATTGCGGGTTGCTATTACTTGTATGGACAGCAGTTTCTGGACGAGTATCTTTTATATCACATCCGCAGACAAGATGTCAAACACAACTTTTCTCCATACTTTTACCCCATCTACTTGACAATGGACAACCCGCAGTTATCATCAATTTTGGGCTTCGGAGCTTTCATTCCGCAGCTGCTTTGCATTCTATGCTTTGCCATACAGTACGTTTTAGAGAGTTTACTTTTAAAGACGTTGTGTTTAGATATTCAAATGACCTGCCGTTTTGCTGGTTTGTCACAACATTTTCATTTGTGGCTTTGAACAAAGTATGCACCTCGCAGTACTTTGTTTGGTACATTATGTACTTGCCGCTCATTTGCTACAAAATAGACGTAATTGCCCTCAAATTTGATTTGTTTTATCTTAAGCGTTTAGATGTGCTTTTCAAAAGCAATCAAACTCATTGTTCTGTGGTTCTTCGGACAAGCAATTTGGCTACTTCCAGCATACTTATTGGAATTTCAAGGCTGGAATGTTATGGAGTATGTCTGGCTGGCGTCACTTTGCTTTTTGGGCATCAATCTTTACATCTTGCGTTCAGTGTGCTCAAGTTATGCAGAATTCAGGTTGAAGAAATACGCGTAAATGTGTCTTGATTGATCTCGATCACTAATTTACTACTAGTTAGTATTTATGTAAATAAACATCTTACAACTAAGCACTTCTGTTCCTACTTGTTGCTTTTCAACTAATACTTTGAGAGTGTTTGAACTAATTCTATAGTGCTTTAACTCCTTTTCAGTTTAAAGAGCGATGGTCTTATATTTGATTGGACTTGGCTTGGGTGGCGTTGATGACATTACGGTTCGAGGTCTAAACATTGTTAAAAAATGCGATAAGGTTTACTTGGAATCGTACACAAGCATCCTCTCACACGGTTATGGAATAGACAAAAATGTGTTGGCGGAGTTTTACGGACGTGAAGTACTTGAAGCAGATCGGACATTTGTAGAGCAAAATTGCGGTATGCGTATTGTAGAATTTAATTATTCAAATCAATTCTTAGATGGCATGATTGAAGAAGCAAAAAACAGCGATGTTGCAATGCTAGTCGTCGGAGATCCGTAAGCTCTATAGTTTAAGATTCTTAATCAATTGGTTTTTTAGATTCGGAGCAACAACTCACTCGGATTTGGTATTGCGTGCTAAAGATTACGGAACAGAAGTGCAAGTTGTTCACAATGCCTCAATTTTGAATGCCATCGGATGTTGTGGTCTGCAGTTGTATTTGTTTGGTGAAGTTGTATCAATTACTTTTTGGACTGATTCGTGGAAACCAGACTCGTTTTATGACAAAATTGCACGAAATCGCGAACGTGGTCTTCACACACTTTGTTTGCTGGACATCAAAGTTAAAGAGCAGACAGTTGAAAACATGATGCGGTTCGTAAAAATTAACTTATTTAATAGCTTTGTTGTTTAGTGGCCGCCAAATTTTTGAACCTCCGCGATATTTAACCTGCACCGTAGCAGCACAACAACTTCTCGAAATTGTTCAGAAACGAAAGGATGCCGGTGAACAATTAGGTCAATTAATATTTGACTTATCACAATTTTAAATTCTTTGTTTTAGCGTTCGACGAAAACACAAAAGTTGTTGGATTGGCACGAGTTGGCTGGACTTCACAAAAAGTATTTGTTTAAAAAGCTTTGTAAGTTAACTACGTGTTTTTAGATTGCTTATTGTTCGTTGACGGAAATGGCCGAGAAGGATATGGGCTCACCTCTCCACTCATTGATAATTCCCGGCAATCTACACTCACTTGAAGAAGAAATGCTCAACAAGTTTAGTGAAGATTAAGTTCATTGCTCTTAATGAGCTGTTGTTGATTTTTAGTTGTTATAATAAACTGTTGAATTATTGAGTTGTTAGTTGTATTAAGCGCGTTTTGACGCAATTTGCATTATATTTTCGTCAATTTTCACAGCCTCCCCGACTGATAAAATCAATGACCTTCTTTTCGCGCTGTTAATGTTGTGCGACTATTTACCACACCTGATAAAAGTTTATTTAGAGAATTTGCAATGTTGAAGCGCGCTTACTTTGGATTTCAATGCTTCTGGGGCGAAAGTAGCTTTGCTAAAATCAACGGCGTCACAAATACAAGGCAAGTTTTAACAGCTTAGAAGCGTTAACTCAATCAATAAAGCTCTTTTAAACTTTCCAATTTTAGAGTAGGTTACGCTGGCGGTAAGCAAAAAAATCCGACTTACGACCTTGTATGCCAAAGTAATACTGACCAAACTGGTAACTATAACTGCTTTTAAAATTGAGCTTTATATGCTTTTATAGAAATTGTTGAAGTAGAGTTTGACCAGCAAGTCATTTCGTATGCAAGTTTGGTAAAATACTTCTTCGATCATCACGACTCAACCGCTCCACATAAAATTCAATACCGCTCAGTTATCCTCTACGTTGACGACGAGCAAAAGAGTGTGGCGGACGAAGCTTTGGAAGCAGTCAAGGTTTTGAGTTGTTTCAAGTTTTGTCACTTTGCAATTTTAGAAAGCCAAAAGCAACGTTCAAACTCGTGTTGAAAAATTCGACGTCTTTTGGCCAGCTGAGGACTATCACCAAAAGTGTAAGCATCTAATTACAATTTGAGTAATACAGTTACTTTTGCTTAGACTGGCTTCGATGTCAACGCCACCTGTTTAAAGAGCTCAAATTGTCGGATAAAGAAGTTGCCAGTTCGTTATTAGCTACAAAACTGAATGCATACATGGCTGGTTACGACAATTACGATTTGCTAAAACACTTGGGACAAGAGCACAAGTTGTCTGACAGTTTTATCGAAGAGGTGGAACAAATTGCTCGCAGAGGTGGCGATCCTAGAAGCTGTCACTAATCATTCACATTACTTAATCCGCATTATTCACGAATCAATAAAGGTTAAATTATTTATTTAAATTAAACAAACATAAAACTTGAATCAGTTATTCAATTTATACAGCGCTTTCTCGAGGCTTGTTGTAGATTGCTTGAAGTCGATTCCGGATATTTGCACATACAAGCAAGAAAGCTGAATTGGCATTTTGAATGATGTAATTTGAGAACAAATTAACAACATTTAACATAGAAACTCATTTACCGGCTTTCTTGGATTTCTTTTTTAAAAAATGCGCTTTCACTCGCGAATCTCATTTTGCGAATTTAACTTTTCTTGCCTTATTTTAAATTTGATTTCAATTATTATTTGTTGAATAAACTGTCATGTTAAATGGCGTTAATTTGTTCTCAAACCACAAACTCTTACACGAGTTGCCTGGTGAACTAAAATTGTCAAATTTAAATGAATATAACCGATCATCTAGTTTACTTTTCGTTGAAGTTTTCTCGCTCGAGCACAATTTCCAGAGCTTCACAGCCATAGTTTTCATGAATATACTTGAGACCCAAACTGTTTGAAGCAATTGTCGCCAGACAGACTGCCGCCTTGTACCGAATACGTCTTGAGTAATCAAACCGTTGAGGCATTGTCTCTCCAGCACGTAGCATTTTCAGTAAAACTGGAATTGCGCCTTGTGCAACCAAAGCTTGTTCGTAAGAATATGCAGCTAATTGTGAGAAAATGATCACAATCTAAACAGTTTCAATCAAAACGTGTTTCAGTTTGTCTGACTCACTTGTTCTTGAATAAAAATTGTGCAATTGTTGGGACCTTTTAATGCATTAACCAAACGCTGAATCGCATTTCTTTCGTAGAGCATCTTAATGACAAGTGTATTTAGCATACTGAAGTTCGCCAAAGCTGCCGAACAGAGCAATAAAGACTCTGCGCTTCGACAGTCATCAATCAGTTCTAACAAGCGATCAACAATTTTGTCCAATTGAGTGCAAGCCAAACGAATAAACGGCTGATTTGGATTGGAAGTTAACTGGGTTAAAATTCCGGCAGCTTCCGTAGCACACGATGGAGGCCGACTGTTGAATAGTTGAATAATCAGGTCTAAGCCGCCAATGGAAATCAACTGAACACATCCTCGTCCGACACCACATAAAACAGCCAAAACTCTCAACAACAACCGTAACGTGTCATTTGAAGTTGTTTGTAATCGGCAAAATCCAACTATGTTGTCTACAGTCCTGCACTAAAAAGGGAGACGCTATTAAAAGCGAGTTTAAGCTAAACTCACTCGAATGGCTTCCAAACAAAGTTCGTCTCCAAATAAAAGTAAGTGAACCAAGTGCTCAAGTGCCTAAAATCAGCAGTTACTTTGAAACTCGACATAAACATACAATAATGAGAAGTCTGTCTCGATTTGTACACTCATTCAAGTAGTTTGTTGTAATTCTCAACAAAACAATCAGACTCTGCTCGAGCATTCGTCGCACAGCAACATTACTGTAATCAAGTGCTTTCAAATATGCCTGACTTCTCTCCGAGCTGAATGAATTAATTTGATGCAACGTGTTCGTGACAAGAGTGAAGTCCTAAAAGCGTTTAGTTTAAAAAGTAGGCTGTAGTTTTTAACAACCTCTTCGGCTAAAAACGGCTGACAAGGAGATTGTTGTAGTATTTGAATGTAGATCTGAACTTTTTGAATAAGTTCTCGAGTAACTTTTGGATCGTCCAAATTCGAGTCTAGTAGGGAATAAATTGTGTTGGCTGTGCGCAGTATGTGATCTAAAGATTTGGACTAATGCACGGCTTTTAATGAAACACAAAACTACCCATTGTGCTGGCCATTCGTGCATAACTTGGAAGTGATGTTTTTAGATGGTTTGAAAAATCAGAAGATCCGGTAGAATCACTCATTATTTGTGTGCTTTTCAGATATGAGTGCCGTCCAGAAAATTGCCCTGAATCGTCGCTTGAGTTTGGTGAGCGAGTAGAAACTGTGGCCAAGTTTGCATTAGAAATGTTGCTGCATTTGGTTAGAAGAGTGTCTGCGGCGCGACTAAAATTATAAAACTTAAAAGTAAACAGCTAAAATTAGTAGTTACTTGTTGTTGAAGATCTCGTCTGCCTTCTCATCTCCAATTCTAATTGTGTGTCTGTAGGCCAAATTGTTTGTATTGGCTGTTCGATTGTGACGCATACGCACTTTTGGCTAAAATTGAAACTTATCATCTAGTTTAAACGTGTTTCTCAAACCTCACTGCACTCTGACTTCTTCAAACTTAACGAAAGCGATGCAACCGATGGCATTGATCTTGCGAAGTTTCTTCCTCGGCATTTGCGTTTATCGTCTAAAGACTCGCAAGAGCTTGAACTCGACATAGGAAGTGATGAAGTAGGCGAAGGGCGTCGTCGATAGTTTACCGCTGGTTTTGCAAGCGATTCACAAGACGTTGATGGGATCCGAATGCTTGATTTGTACTGATTGTTGTCCGAGCGAACAAAAGCTGGATTTTGTTTTAACGGAGCAGCTTCACTCAAACTGCTTTTGAGACGAGAAGCACATTTTCTAGGGCTTATTGATCGACTGTTTGACTTTGATTGAGCTTTTTTATAGCTCGGAGCTCTAAACTCAAGATTTTTGTGATTTACAATTCAAAACAAACCTAGCAGCCGTTAAAGCGTATTGCTTCTCTTGGAACTTCAGCAATGGACTTGGCAAACAAAACGGTCATTGTTTCGGCTTCTGCACTTGTTCGCATTTTGTTCATCCATTCTTGCTCGCCAGTCGAAAGCGCCGGGCGATACTTGTTAAACTTAGAAGTCATTTCGTTCACTCATGAGTCACAACAGTAATAGGAACTAAAACCGACACAGGTAAACACAATGACGATGATAACTAATATTGAGCGTGACAGGCGGATAGGATTGAAATGATAAGTTTCGCTCCGATCAAATTCATCATTCGTTTTGGTGGTTGGATTTCAACAGGTTGTGGCGCAGAACGGGGATTGCGCACAATCTATTCCGATTGAATGCGCTCCCCTGTCCCCACTAGAAGCTCATCAAGCGTGCGTCGACAACAAATGATTGATAAATATGGGGTTTTTGATTTATACGGATTGTTTTGCGGCGGAGTCGCTAACTTATCTCCTACACATAAACGCAACAAAACACAAAAACAATGATTAGCGTAGAATGTGGGATTTGCAAGGAATTTGTTAAATAAACACCACGAATTGTGGTTATTTGAAATTGGGCGTTTAAGCAGGTCAAAGTGAAAGCCGGAAACTGCGACAAGTTCAATCGGTTCCAATTAACCGGCGTTAATGACATTTGACCCTAGCAAAAGAGCAAGGCGCCTGGCCCAATTTTGCGGCAAAAGTGTGGCCAGCGGTCACTCTCCTACTTGGAATTTGTTCATAACTGATTAGTTTTAATTTTTATGCAGAAATCGCCAAATAACAAAAGCAAAATCAATAAACAATTTATTATCATTCAAACCTAACAACTATTCGGATTCAATTTCTATTTTTTCATTCTCATCTTCGTCTGACACAGGCCAAAATCCGGCTGAAAATATTAATTATTCGTGCAGGTAATAGAAAAATTACCTGGAAAACCACCACGCATTTTGATGATATTGGCCAATGTATTCGGAAAGATTGAAAAGAACTTAAAAGCCATTCCCATATCACCCTTTTTGTCACTAGTCAACATTGAATACGCGCTCAGAATCTGCTTTCGTTGCTCTAAATCCGGTGTCTGCTGCAAAAGTCTCTCAATCCGAAGCCGAATGCCCATCTGTGCAAGGAAATATCTAAAAATAAATGTTATCAAATTAACTGAAGCCGAACAACATACCTCTGTTCAATTGGACCATAAGTCAAGCAAATGTCTTTGAGAATTCGTTGCCAATAACCAAAATCTACATCGGCTGTCAAATCAAATGTGCCTGCCATTGAAAGTGGATCAACCAGCTGATGATTTTGATAAGCACGCAATGAAGTTGTAGTTCGATCACCTTTGTGTCCGTAATCAACAAATAGCCCAAAGCCTCCAAACTGTGTAATTCTAAAAATACTTAGCCAATATAAAAATCAGAAAGTTAAGCTTTACCGTTGTGCAATATCAGTCACAAGAGCGCCTGCTTCTGGACTGACTTCCCATTTTGTTCTTTGTTGATCTTCACGAATCCATGTTGGAATTAACCCGCTAAACATTAAAAATATAGTCAAACTAATTGAAAACCACTTACGCAGTGTGTAGATTCTCATTTTTAGACAACATAAAGCAAAAATCATTGTTCTCGTTCAAATTTACATAAACTTCACGCCAAACAGAATCAGAGCGTTCAAACATATGAATTGGAAGAGCATCAAAGAATTCATTTGCAATAAATATGGTAAACTAAACAAAGATGAGTAAGTTGAATAAAATTAGCAAACATGCCTTTTTAGGGAACTGTATCGACATATTTGTGCCAAAATACCGGTAAGCCGGACTTAGTTTTATTCTTGCGCACATAGTCTTGATCATTTATCTGGCTTGAAGTTGATCCACACAATTCTCGTTCTTGAGCATCAATTAACAAGTCAGAAATTTCAACCAAATGTATTGACAGCTTTTCATCCTAAAACAAAGCAATTAAACTGCCAAAATCATACTCTAAATTTGATTGCAAAATAAAACCCACGTGAATGCCGTCTTTCTTACGCACCTTTGATAACGTGTTTATAGTCCGTAAAACATCAGATGTCAGCTTGCCTGTTCCTGGTCCCCAACTCTACTAATTGCCAACTTGAACTGTACCCGCAATTTAACAGCTCATTGTAGATCCATACACCAATAATTTCTCCAAACGCTTGAGTCAATTCTGGAGAAGTAACAAAGTCGCCCTTTTCTCCGAATATTGGTTTCTAAAAAGTAGGGTTAGATTTGCTGAAATTTCAAAATCTTACGTTAGTTTCTCTTTGTGAATAATAGCCAGCAGCTGATCTTGTTGCAAGACCCATGTATTCAAACACCGTAATTGGCCCACTTGTACGAATTCGATCACGGATAAAACCTTTTAAATGATCAGCTTCAATTTTCGGCTCTGGAATTTTCGACGAAAGACTACGTTGGACTGCTCGAAAACATCGTGACGCATTAAGACTGCGCAACATCCTAAAAACAAAGACATTAACGTTCAAAAGCAGTGATTCTTTTCAATAAAACTCGGTGAAAACAGCAGAATAGAGCGACAAACATTTTCGAATCAAACAATTTATTTTTCAGACACGAATAAATTATACAACAGCAAATAAATGAGTAGAATGGCGAGATCAAAATGAGATATTTAAGAGTGAGTTTGATCGTCGGTGACAAAATCAGCGGCCGTCTCACGATCAATTGGGTCAATGTATGAAACCTGAAACGAATTAGGTTTAAAGCGTTTACTCTTAAATTGATACTTTGTTGCGGAATCGAACGCCGTAATAGTTTTCTGCATGTTCAAGGAGCTCAGGTCGGAAAGTTGTGGTGATAAATTGAGCATTTTCAGACAGTTCGTGGATCATTGCTGAAAAAGTCGTGTTTAATAGTTCGTTTTTTAAAGTCTTACCGGCAACCGATTCTCTGTGTTGACGATCAAGGGCAGCATCAACCTCATCAAACAAATAGAATGGAGCTGGGTCGCATTTTTGGATAGCAAAAATCAACGCCAAAGCAACCAAACTTTTTTGTCCTCCAGACAAATGATTCATTTCGCGTGTTTCCCCTGTGCCAGTAAATGACACTTTCACACCAATACCAATAAATCGTTGCATCGAATCTTGGATGTTTGATGATTGGCTGGACTCTTGGCTATTCTAAAAGCAAGTACAATAGCTATTAAACAGTAAGAGCAACGTACTTCTGCTCCGTCCATAACGTGCATAATCAAATCGGCTCGGCCGTCGGGAATCAATCTACGGAACACTTCGTTGAAGTTCTTGGCAACTTGCTTGAAAGTTAGCTGCAAAGTCTCGTGCCGACGATTGTCCAGAACTTCAATAAGCGTTTTAATTGACTAAAACGTGTTACTTTAAGGTATTCAATGTTTTAATCATACCTGCTCATTCAATTTCAACTCATCAACATTCTTTGAAAGGCCTTCTTTTTGCGACTTTGCTCGAACAAATTGATCTAGCGCTTTCTTGTTGACATTTTCGTACTTTTTCAACTGATTCAAGCATTCGGTGAGCTTTTTGTCAAGCTGAACAGGAGTTGTAATCTTTGTGTTTAAAAACGCCAATTACCTGTTTCAAGTTCATGTTTTGATAAGTGCGCAACGTGTCTGCTGGAACAATTCCAATTTCATTCATTTTGCGAGTGAATTCCTCTTTTTTCAATTGCAACTCGGCCATTTTTGTGCAAAACGCATCGGTTTGTTTGGCAATGTTGTCTATTTCGGCTTCCAACTCGGAGCGTTTGTTCTAAACATCAAACATGGGCACTTAAAGCACAATTACGAAAGTACCTGGTGAGTTTCGTTTTCTCGGTTAAATTCTTCACGTTCCTGGTTGTATTCGGCAACATAGCGTTCGAGTTCTAAAATCAGCAGTTAGCTATCTTTAACTGAAACAATTGCTACCTCCACTTTGATCAATAACTTTCTTTAAACGTTCGTTCAACTGTTTGAGTTGTTCTTGTTCTGATTCAAGACTGTAGCGCTTGTCTTCAATTCCGCGGTCTTTAATTTGGGTGTCTAGTTTGTCACGCCGACGAACCAAGTTTACACGCAATAGATTTTCCAAGCGATTCTTTGTTTGCTCCAACTCTACACGTCGACGAGAAACGTCCTCCAATGTTGCTTTGAATTGCTGAGTTTGGTTCTAAAAACAAGACACATTTTTATTGAAAGCACAAGCAACGTGAAAACCTGAAGATCTTCCATCATTGCACGTTCTTGCGCCGACAAAGAGCTTTCCAGCGGAGTTCCAAGTTGACTGTTCAAGATTTCAATACGGGCCTCCATGCGGCGTTTTCGTTGTTTCAACTCAACAATTTGTTGTTGTTTCGGCGAAGAATTGGCAGAATAACGATTTACACGTTCAGCAAGCATATGTTTCCGCTCGTTGCTTGATCGGTATAGGGCATTTAAGTTAGTGATGTCGGCTTCGAGGTGGTTGATCTCCAACATTAATTTTTCATATTCGTGACGTGCTGCAGCGCTTTCGGCTTGTTTTGAAGTGAGAGCAGCCTAAATGAATTTAAAATGCTTCTATATGAATAGTAACGATGTACCTCAATGGGAGCAAGCTTTTTCTTTGGCTTGACGCAAGAAATTCGAAGCTTCAAGTTTAGAACGCTTTTCTGTCCATGTATCCACCAGTTAGAGGTCCACGACGGTTGACTTGATCACCATCAATTGTAACACAGTTGAAGCGTTCGTTACGTGAAACTCGGCCGCCAACGTCCAAGTTTGGAACAACAACAGTTTCAGCAAACAACTGGCGCATCACACCGTCATATTGATCGTTGTATTGAATCAGACTGAGCATGGAAGTTGCATCCTAAACATTTAAAAGTTTATACTACTCAACTTCACTGAAGTTACCGGATCGGAAACATCGCGACGTGGTCGATTAGTAATGCGGTTCAATGGGAAGAAGTTCACTTCACCTCGAAGTTCACGAGAATTGATTTGTTCCAAGATCTTCATTGCAACTTGATCATTTGCAACGACATGGTAAAAGAGACGATTTTCGGCCGTCACTTCAACTGCCAAATGATATTGTGGGTCGGTTTTCATGAGGTCATGAACGCAACCAATGTAGCCATTCAAAACGTCGTCATAACGATTGTCTGCATTGTTTTCACGCATCCATTCCAAAACAAGTTCTACACTTCGAATTCCGTTGACTGTTGTCTAAAAGCATGAAAAGGTTAGTAGCAACTTTCTTATCTTAAAATACCTTTGGAGCAAGAGACATCAAGCTTTCTTCGGCATTTGAGATGTCGCCTTTTATCGAAGTCAATTCGTTTCGAACTTTTTCTTCACTGACAATCGAATCTTTAAGGCGAATGTTTTCTCGTTCAGCTCGGATTTTCAATGACTTCAAACTTTGGTTTTTGGTATCGATCTCGTGTGAAATCTTGTTGAGCTCAAGTTCGTGCTGCTAAACACAACAAATAAGTGGATACATTAATAAAGTTTAAGTTACGTGAATTTCTTGCTGTAACTGTTCAATTTCTTTGCTGTCTTCCTCGATTGAGCGTTCGATCTCTTTGATTTGAGCGTCGGTTTCACGAATTTGCTTGTTGGTTGTGTTGATTTCGCGATTCAAATAATTGTCACGTTCTTGAACACTGCTGAATTGATCTTGTCGGCCGAGTTTAGCGTTCAGCTCCTTGCACTTTTGCTCATTAATGCTGATATCAGTTTGAATGCGTTTTTCTTGTTCGACCAAGTCGTTGAAATTGGGAATCAGTTGGTCCAGTTCTTCGCTCTTCTGGCCAATTTCTTGATTCAAACGCTCAAGCATCTCTTCAGCGCCCTCTCGATTGCCTCTTTCCAAACCAATGTCGTCCTGCAAATCTTTGATCAACAACTCAATGCTTTTCTTCTTCTCCAGAAGCTCGGTTTTCTCATTCATCAAACGATCTGTTTCATCTCGATAGACTTTGTAGCGAGAATCTAGTTGGCGAATACGAGTTTCCACGGATTGAATTGATTCCTGAACAAGCATCATCTCTGTTTCAGCCTGATTTTGACGAGTGTTGAGTTGTTCACGCTGAGCAGACAGCTTGTCGCATCGACGGCGTGCTTCATTGCTTTCCAAACTGTTAATAGCGTACTCGATGGCTCTAAAAGTAGATGTTTTTAAATGGCAATTGCATACTTTTTAAAAGCTAACCGTTTCATTCGGTCGTGAGTTTGATATTCTTTCAAGTCTTCTTTCTCTTCTTCCAGTTTTTTCAAACGCTCTTCCATGAAGCCAAGAAGTTGCTCGCATTTACTCAATCTGCCTTGAGTCTCTTCCAGCAACTTCATACTTTCCTCTTTGCGTTCGTCAAAAACTCGAGTTCCGGCAACCTAAGCAAAAAAGCTGTTTAAAGACTCCCGCACACTTTAATTACCTCACGAATCAATTTCAAACGGAATGCGTCAGTTGCTGTCGCCAACTCCATGACTTTTCCTTGTTTAACGATAAAGTATGGATTAGAACGCGAAATACCAGCAGATTCGAGCAAGTTCATGATCTAAATGCGAGTTATTTTTAAAGTGTTCAAATTCGTTAATTACTTACATCGGTGCGCGTAGCATTTTTGTTGTCAATCAAATACTGATCTTTTTTGGCATTGATTTGGCGTGAGATCCGAACCTCGTTTGATTCCTAAATTGAGGAGATGATTCAATTCGAATTAAATGAACATACAGAAGGCAAACGACGAAGACTGTTGTCGAACACAATTTCGACTTTTGCGTTGGTGGCTCGAGAGCCAGTTCCCTCGTGCAAAAGATTGTTTCGAGCATCCTGATTCAGCGTGTTGAATTCATTGCTGAGCACAAATTGGATGGCGAAGAAGAAGTTACTTTTTCCACTACCATTTCGGCCAACAACCACATTGTGTTTTGGCGACAAATCACTGATTGTAGTTAACTGAAAACATCGAGGTTATCTAACTGCAAAGCGGCATTTTAAATGCAATCAATAAAGTTTTGTTCGACTTTAACTATTTTAAATGTTCATTCTAACAAATAAACCCGTACCTGATCATAACTGCGGAAGCCGGTGATATTAATCTCACGAATGAACATCTTCGCTCTCCACCGTTCAACTAAAAATCAAAACAGCGAAAATGAAATTCGAAAAGCGCGTAAATGCATCGCAAAGCATTTGCTATTGATTTTTTCACGGCGGCCTAGTTTCTAATGTCTTTTAAGCACTTAACATTGTTTTTAATGTTTAAAACGTAGTTTTTGATCAAACTCGACAAACATCAGACAAGTTCTTTATTATGCGTATTTAAATGAAAGTTGCATAGGCAATTATGAACAAAGGTCGTTATGCAATTTAAAATGCACGAATAAATAGGGCAAGTAGTTAAACACGTTCAATAATTATGTGGTTGTTATGTACTCGTTTACAATTTAACAGTTTATCTTAATTGCTGCATAGACATATTGCCGGCAGTTGAGTCCAAGTTGTTGGCAGTATTGTGGTTATCGAAATTATTATATGGAAACTGGTCACCTCGTCGCATTCTCAGTCGAAGGGTTTGCCACTGATTGTGCAAATAGTTTAGAACTGGCGACTCTAAACATGCAGTTTTTACTCGTTGCAGTCGAAACAAAACACAAATAGAACAGAAATTTATGCATTCAAATAAATATATGGCACAATTGAAACTAACAGCAAACAATTGTTAAATGCATTCATAATGTCTACTCTTATTGTTAAACTAAACAAAACACAGTTAGTGCGAGTGATAGAAATCGGCAGAAAATGAAAGAGGTGTTACCCGGAGATTTACCAACCTAGTCTCAAAAGCTGATCGGCCGCATACTGACCACGTATTTCAATGTCGTCAAGATTGGTTGGAGGTTCGGCACTGGCAAGAAATTCTTGAAGCGTCGACGTTTTTGTAACAAGTTCTTGGTTGTGTCGTTGCTGAAATGGGCGAATTTGATAAAAGAAGCATTTTTGTGAGAACTTACTTTTACAATCTCGTATGCGTCCATAATGATTGCACTAAACTTGGCAATAAATACTGAGCTGACAAAAAAAGATTGACTTACATGAAAAGAGAAAGTACCACCTAAATGGTTCGGAGAATTTACATGTCCGCGCGAACTTGTATCCGCGACTGTTTGTTATGATTTTTGATGTCATTTTAAAGCTCTTTTTTGTGCGATTCGAACGATGTAGAACACTTATAACACATTTAAAGGTCCGAAGAACCATAAACAAATCTGGACTTTTAGTAGTCATTGCCAGGCCTTATAGTTTTGGTTCTACCTTGTTGCCCATTTTATTACGATTTAAATAACCTATAAATTTCTAACAAATCATAAAATTGAACATCATTTTAGAAAAAAATAGTTTTCTCATAAAAACACATTCTCTTGTTTGAAAAAGTTCAGTCATTTTATGATCACTTAATGTTTTATCCGGATGTCATTTAAAGACGTGGAGGCTGCTATAGGCACTATATACCATTCGAATCGCACAGGGAAGCCCTACAGTTTGATAAAAATTCCAAAAAATACGAATAGAATCGAAAGTCAACTATGGAAAATGTTTTCTCAACATATTAAAAGAGGTGACCTAAGTTCCTCAATCCAAGCATCCATGGATACAGGTTGCGCGGACATAAATTCGGTAAACCTACGTATATAAACAAAGTTACAAAGCAGTACACGTACGCCGTGCCGAATATTTTTCTAAAGAATAATAGGGTGAGTGGTTACAGTTACTTGGATTTACATGACTGTATTTGAGTCGCTGATTGTCGAAAACGTCACAAACCTAAAACAAGTTTTAAGTTATGTTTGCAATTTAAAATCATTACATGTCATCTCCGTTTAGTAATGAGAACAACGCTTCTGATGAGCCGGAAAGTGTTCGGAATTTGATGCTGAAATAAGTTTATAATTCACATTAACTGCAATCTTCATACCTGTACGGGCCAATAATTATCCAGCCGGCAAATAGAAATCCAAAGTACAGAATTATCGTGCAGACCATAAATCTTCCAATTGAAGGAGCGGACTTTTTCAAAGTCAGAATCAGGATCTAAGCAGAATATTCAGTTGTTTTAATTCAGTTGCTGCTTACGTTGTATTGACTAAAGAAGCCCAAGTACCGTAGAAGGCCAAAATAGACCAAAAGCGCTCCAATTCCCAGCAATATTCCAGTCAATGTGAAAAGACCGTTGTCGAAATCGCGGAACTCAATAGAGACTTTGCAGATTGTTCCGAGTATGATCAAGCAGTCATTTGACACAATAATCACATACCAAAGATTCAAAAACTCCATTTTGTCTGCAAAGTCTAATCGGTGTTTCAAAGTCGTCTCAAAAAAGTCGGCAGTTTTCTAAAACAGTTGCGTAAAGATTTTAAAACCGACAAACAATTACCGATTGCAAAACAAAAGCTTTGAGCAATGCGCGACAACACAGAACAAATGAGGCCAGACAAAGAACCAAAACAGCTACATCAATAGTTATGACCAAAATTGTGTCAAGCGTAATTTTGGAGACTAAAAGTGCAAATTACTCTAAAATCTATCTAGTCAATCACCGACCTTCCAAAACTCGTCCGTTGCACAAGTTGACATAGTTGATGGCTGCTTTCAAATTCACATAAACTTGGCCTGTGTGTTTGGAGTTATCGAATTCAATTAGGAGCTTAATCAAATAACATTCTGGCACCTTGTCCATTGAAACCTAAACAAACAGTCAATCGGTATGAACAACTTAAATTTAAAATACCGGGCTAAAATGAATAGTGCGGAGATTCAAGCGTAAAGTAGCTTTTGAGATGATCAATGCGTCTTCGGGTTTAAATGTGATATTGCGTTCCACAAATGCTTTTGCAATGTAATACTCGTCGTGTTTCATGTTGTTGACTTCCGTCTCGTTAAAATCGAGCTTCATGCAATCTAAAAGTGATCGGAATAGATGGATAGTTTTTGAAGGTTACCTGTCTGTTCGCTAACGTCAAAAATGTAAGTTTGATTCTCAAGCTTTACATCGGCAATTTTGTTTATGCACAACTCCATAGGAGGTATTTGGTCGAATGCAATGGCTTGAAGTCTTTTGTTGTTTGATGCTCCAACATGAGAACTGTCGTAACTAAACGAAGCAAAAGACTCGTTTTGGAGCGAGTAATACTAAAATTCACACTTTTATTGAGTGTCCTACAAACAAGTCTTTTAAGTAAGCTTACCGCGAGAGTTATGTGCGACCTAAAACAAATTCAATGCACAAATAAAGTTTAAACAAGTATTACATGTGCTCTATAATCTCGTTACTCGAAAAAATTGTGTAGCGTTCAGTCTAAAGCATTCATTTGATTAATGAATACAGAGTGGACCAAAAAAACGTTAACACAAAAGCAAAAATTGTTTGTGTTTGAAATTCTTTGACAAAAAGACATTTTTGTGTTAACGTTTTTTTGGTCCACCCAGTAGTTTCAAGTATTTACCTCCGGAGGGTAAGAAACGGCATCTCGTGCATGATCCCAATCTCTCTGAAATTTAAATGTTGTCAACGCAATGTCGTCTTTATAACATACCAAAAACTTGTGTCGCATTACTGTCACTGTGTCTTCCAAAAAATCAACGTGATTGATTCTCATTTCGGCGAATAAATAAATCTGAACGTTTAAAGTAACAAGAATTGACTTTGCGTTTGCAGACCTGGTACGTGATGAAGAAAACTTTTAGAACTTGAATGACCAACTTGAAGGGGATTTGCTTTCGGATCTTGTACTTTTGCTTCGGGTTCATGAAGAAAAACTGCAGATGACGTCGCAGCTTTTCCGCATACGACTTTTTGTGTTCATCCAAATCGTCTATCATTGTGTTGAAGTCGTGGATGATTCTGAATCAACTTGTTTTCAAAGATGGACGATTTTTCCGAACTTACGAGTCATTCATCGAATCAAACAAGCGCTCTTGATCTTCGTCGTCGCCCTCCGCCGGGCCGGTTCTGTTTTGGAACATCGTCTAAAAAGGTTGAATAAATTTATCTGCAAAAAGCAATAAACAAACTCTTTTATTCATGAGGCTCGTCTTATTGCAACGAAAAAGATTGTTTACGTGTCGATGCAATAAAACGAGTCATGTTGATTTTAAAACACTTACCGGATTATATGTATTCTTCCTAAAAACACTCGGCTGCTCATCGACTACATTAATGTCGTTAACACCGGCAAGCAGACTGTACTGAAAACAAAGCTTGTTTTTAAAAAATACAATAAAAACTTGCCTCTGAACGTTTGCGGATAGTAGGCCTTAAAGAGAGCATTTTTCATTTCGTCAATTGTCGCCGATGCAAAAGTATGTTCAAATGAACTCAACATTCAAAAGTTGCGATTATTGCCGAATCAAAACATCAGTTTATTTCACTAATACTGGACAAATATAATACATAAAAACAAACAAATGACCTGGACGGCGTCCGTTTGCTTTCTTATCACTACGCGGCGCTAGACACTTTGAGCAAAAACTATATGGACTCGTGTTTTCGAGAGTGGTTGTACTTTACTTTTAGCCTCGTTTAACCTAATATACACGCATGCTAGAAAATGCTAAAACCTATGTTAATTGCCGTAAGTTGGATAGTCGTTTGTGGCCGATGAAATGGACGAAGAATTGTCGTAAACATGTGTGTCCACGAAAAACTCCAATGCATTTCGGAGATTATCATGCTCAACTCGAGACAAAAATGTGGCACGTAACTGAACATAGTAATTGTTGAATTCAGCCAAATAAGTTTTCAACAAACCTGTAATTCGGAACGGCTAATAACGTTTGGAGCAATTAAATTTGCAGAAATTGTTTCTGCAGCGAACAATCCGATGACCTGAAAAATTTACATTGATTTAAACGTTTTAATCAAACAATAACAACTTGACTAAACGAAAAGCACTTTTTGTTTTTGTCGTTTAATCGTTATTGTAAATTACTCACCTCATCTACTTTCTTTCGCAGATGATCTCCGACCTGCAAACAGTGTTGGAATGTTAAGTGCTGAATTTTAAATCTAACCTGGTCTAAGATTTTTGTGCCGGCAAACTTCAAATTTGAACTGTACAGCTCCAAAGCAACTCCACAATTGCGCAAAATAGACGAAAGCTCATTGCCAAATCGAAACAAGGATAAGCTCATGACATTTGCTGCAACGTGAGGAAGCACTCTTTCTTCTGGATCAATTTTCAATAGTCGGTAGACAACTGACTTGACCGGATATGGCACTCTTTGTGGCAGTGTAGGCAAATCGTCTTCGGTATAAGTAGCAGAGCTTAACTTTGAATAAAATGGGTTCATTCTTGTGAAGATTTCGTAGGCAAGAGTTCCAGCCGCCCACGAGTCGTTCAAATGAAAGTTCAACATTGTCCCAGACTTAGCACGTCTGATTTCTGGTGCTCTCAACGCCAAATTGCCGCCCAAATCAGCAAATTCGTCGTAGAACAGCTTGAATGAAGAGGTCTGTGCCGACCCGAAATCACAAATGGACAATGAAGGAATTTCGTCTTCTCTGTCAAATTCTAGCAGAATGTTGTCGCTTTTCAGATCTCGGTGAGCAACTTTGTTTTCGTAGAGAAAAACTAAGGCCTCCAGAAGTTGTCCCAGCATTACTCTACCGGCCCAGTAGTTTCTTTTGTGCATTAAAACATAGTCACGCAAGGTCATTCGATATCTCTTCATGACAATAAATAACGTTTTTGGTTCGTTGATCATCGCGCTAAACATGTCGGCAGATGGAAGAGCTTCAGGAAAGAACATTTGTGCTCGCTCAAGACGCTCGATGTTTGGAAAGCTGTCGATAAATGCAGTGTGAAGTTTTATGACATTAGGATGCGAGTTTTTCAGTGGCCTGAATCTGCCCATTTGACCGTAACGTAAGTTCGAAGGCACGTTTGATAGTGGAACAAGTTCGGCCATCATGTCGCGCAAAATGACGTTTTCAGGAAGAGCAAAATCATAATTGAACATAATTTTTAGCGCTAAAGGGAACTCGGATGATGTGCTAACTTGGATGTTTGGGTTTCGGAGCTCGTAAACTGCGGCATTGCATCTAAACATTGTTTGATGAACTTTCAATAGAACTCCGAATATACCCGACAGCTATGAATTTTCCAATTTCATAATTATCCAGGCCTTGTGGGTATTTTTCGCTCGCCAAAGCAGAATTATAGCGTTGATTTGTGGAGAAAAGATTCTAAACAATAACAACAATAAAAACATCAGCAGACTAAACTGACCTTTATGTGATCCAAAAAGCCGAAGTTTGGCTTGCTTTGCATGCGAATCCATCGTCTAGGTCGGACTTCTTGTGTTCGTGTGGCATAATAAGGACGAAAATGCAGAGTAGTTGAAAAAGGTCGAGCGAATAAGTTTGGAGCGCGCACAGTTCGTTGGAACTAAAACGTGATTCATAATGAATTGCATAAACGTGAATTCTTTTACCACACGAACAAGGAGATTCCGCGATTGCTTTAGCGTGGTCTGTCTTAGGGCGGCTTTCATGTTAATTCGCAAAAACAAAGGTCTCCAGCGTGCATTTGCGAAACCCAACCGAGCCGCCGTCTAAATGTTAAACAATATAATCATTACAAAGGATCAAAAATTCACCTCAAACAATAACCTTCCAACTGCACGTAAAGACATTGGCTGCTGTGTCAAATTCACATAATTAACATAAAACTAAAATTGAGAAATCATTTAAAAATCCGATTTATTTGCGAAAACAATTAGAAACAACAATAAATTAACGGTAAAGAGCAGCTGATCTAAAAAGCACAACAAATGACTCAAACGCATAAGTCGCATAAAGACGGCACGAAAATTGTTCGAAAACAGTGTTTACTTATTTGGGAAGGCGTTGAAAGCGCTCCAATGAAATCCGCGCAATTGTTGATAAACAGTCTACATTCACATGTGTTGGATGGAGACGTTGTCCTTAAAAAATCAACGCCTTCATTTGTGACGTTTCCATAAACGTTCAGCTCTTTCAAATTCTCGACGTCTCTAAAAAGATTGTTAAAGTTTGAGTAATTTATGAAAAACTAACGCAAAGAAAATCGGATCTATTTCATGGCATCTGGAGACGGAAAGTTTCTCCAAATACTCCAACTTGTTCAGTGAAGTAAGTGCTGCTTCGGTTATTCCACAGTCTGAGAAGTCAGCTTCAATCAAGTTTTTGCATCGGTTAACAATCATCTCCACGCAGTCGTTAGTTAAATTCTTGTTCATTCCGGCAAAGTTTAGTCGTTCAAGTCCAATCGGGCAGCTGTTGACATGCAAGCTTAAGGGCATTCGGAACCAATTTGCCCCAACTCAAATTTAACTCCAACAAGTTGTTGCAAGAACTCAAAATTATGAACAAGCTTTTGACTGAAAACGTTTCACACATTTCCATGTTCAAATATTTTAAACACTTGTTTTTGCTTATGCTTTCGCAGAGTTGTTCACTTATTGCCGAGAACTGCGCGATATTCAAATACTAAATGCAACTTTTATGTTTTAAAGTTTGTAGCTCAAACCTGCAAATTCGTTGTTCTGTTCAGAAGTGACTGCAAAATTGATGCATCTGATGTGTATCTTGCATAACTCAAATCCAAATAAATCAACTTGCCAAGCATATCAATGCACCAGTAATTTAAATGATCGTTAAACAACTAAAATAGTTAAGCTTCAATGAACGCATTCTTAAAACACTCACGTTAGAGCTTGTCAAACATATCATCGCAGTTTTTCTTTCCAGTGTTTTGTGCAAAGCAAATTGACTGATTCTAACATTTGACAAGTCCAAGACCCTCCAGAACTTCGGTGACTTCCTTAATAACATGAAATTAAGTTAATTTGAACATTTAAAACGAACCCGATTCGATTAAAGCGACGGCAAGTACCCATTACATTGACTAAATCCGGCAAATCCAAGTATCCAAATATGTATTCGATCACACTGTTTGGGATTTTAAGCAGTTCAAAGTAATCTAAACAACCAATGTTTTAAACACATCAAAGATTCAAACCTGGAATAATGTAGTTAAAGCTTATGCTTCGCCGAATTGATCTTTTTCTTGAAGACGGCGTATTTGGATATTGAGTAAGTGGAAAACAGTTTTCAACGTCCATTTTATTATAACCAGTCGGCACTTAAAAGCACCGAATACACTTGGCTTTCAAATTCAAAAAAGCCACAAAAAGACTTCTCCACGCGAGACAACTTAATGACTGTCAAATACAGTGTATTTCATTGGCAGTTATTTTCCAAACAATTTATAAGAATCAACTTTATTCAACAAATATCAACAATAAATTAAGTTGGAATGTTTTGAGAATCTTATTGCAACTGATTTGCCTGCTCTTTCATAACGCTATAATTGCACTCGTAATTTTGTTGGCTGTCAATGTAAATAACAAATGGCAAGGAGAATCCGGATTTTTGGAAGCCTACGTAGCCTGTAAGTGTCAAGAAAACAATGCGTTGTCCTGGCAAGAAGCGATCGGCTAAAAACGGAACTTAAAAGTTGAAAGCACATACAAACATTACATTCTATTCGGATTTGGCCTTTGAATATTAATTTTTGCTTCTGGGCGCTCATGCATTTTATTTGTTGACTCCATTCAGCTCTAGGAGCTCTTTGATCCATGTAGACGTAGTATTGAGCCCCAAAATACGCTGTAGTCAAAAAGCCTGACGTCAATGTCAAGTTTATTGCAACAACGCCACCGGGCTCAAACTCAATGTCCAAGTTAAATCGTTGAATTGGCGGTTCTTTTGTTTTTAAGTGCGGGAAAAGGATAGGATGTTCGCGCGCAATATGTGGATCCATTTGTTTTGTTGAGATGTATTTCTTCTCGCCTGGCTTCATAAAAACATGCCAGTCTAAACACAAACTATTGCCTCGTAACTTCTAATTTTGTTACCTTCATCCTCGTGCGTGCTTTGTTCATCGAGAACATTTTGGGTATTCTGTTGCACATCATCAACTTCCGTGTCTTCTGCGTCGTCATCTAGAAGGTTCCAAATAAACAGTTTTGAGAATGTAAAATCACCACCTGAATACATCGCCTCTTGAAATGCATTTGCTGAATGTGTGCTTGTAGATGGCGTCTAAACAAGAGTGTTAAAACATGTTAAACAAAGGAAAATTACATATTCCTCGGAAATCTTTTGACGTATATGCTTATAATTGTTTAGACAGATCTCGACAGAGCGCAGAATCTTCGGTATTTCCATGGAATTGGCCGCATGAACTTCATATTTCCTGGCCATTTGGTACTTCATGCTCATTTTGTTAACCATCTTGAATCTAAACAGTAATGCCACATTAATACCTCTTGTTTTTAATAATCAAGCGCGATTCCCAAGACAAACAAACAGTTCGCATGAATGAATACTTACAATCTGTTGATGTGAGTTTTATGCAATCGGCAAATTTATTGGTTTACAAACAAATTCCATCTGACACAGGCTCGACTGTAAAAAACAGCCAAAGGCGCGAAAGGTGTCTCAAGTGCCAACTTTACCTCCAAATCAAGTTTAGTTTTGCATTCGCGAACAGATCAATTCTTTGGTATGGCATTTGGTCCCGATTCTACAATGAATTCCTCGAACGAAGCCGAGCAGGAAAAGATACTGGAAGACACGGTTCGGATTGTGAAGACGCAGGCTTTTGAGATGAAGCGATGTTTGGACCGCAAAGAAGTTATGGATGGGCTTCGATTTGCAAACACATTGCTTGCTGAACTGCGCATTACCACTTTGTCGCCTAAATTCTACTATAGACTATGTGAGTTGAAAGCTTTGCTGTCAAGTAGATTCCCGATTTTCAGACATTGACATTACAAACGAACTCCAGCACTTTTTAAGTTTTCTGGAGGAAGAGTATCTTGGCGAAGATGGAGATCCAAAGAAAATAGCCGAGTTGTATGAGGTGAATTTAAACTTACAAACAACATTGCTTACTGAATGTAAAATACATCTTTGTTCCAGTTGGTTCAATTTGCTGGCAACATAATTCCCCGACTTTATCTCATGATCACAGTTGGCATTGCGTACATCAAGTCAAAAGAGGCTCCTCGCAAAGACATTTTACGAGACTTGGTAGTCATTTTAAACACTTGTAGTTAAAAAGTTTTGTTGTTTTAGTTGGACATGTGCCGGGGCGTTCAAAATCCGCTAAAAGGCCTGTTTTTGCGTAATTATCTACTCCAATCAACAAAAGAACTGCTGCCAGTCGGGCCGCCGTCAACCGATGGAAGCGTGTCCGACGATGGAGACATCAACGACGCAATTGATTTTACAATGACTAATTTCTCCGAAATGAACAAATTATGGTTCCGAAGCTTTTACGTAAGTTTTGTTACAACCTTTAAATGCTTACTTTCGACCGGTTTCCAGGGCCCTTCAAAGGAGCGAGACAAAAGAGAACGCGGTCGGTTTTTTATCAACAATTTCAAAATTTGTTGTTTAACAACAATCATGCAGCCAAAAGTGTTTCAAAAATGCGACATAAACAAACTTTGTGCAAATTGTTATTTTAGAGCGCAGAGAGTTGAGAATCCTTGTTGGCACAAATTTGGTATGTTTGTCGAAAATGGAGCTTTTGGACCTGAAGATGTATCAAACTACAATTTTGCCGGGCATTCTGGAGCAAGTTGTGTCTTGCAAGGAGCCCATATCGCAAGAGTATTTGATGGAATGTTTGATTCAAGTAAGACAACTTACTTTAACTTTGAAAACAGTTGATTTTTAAGGTCTTTCCGGACGAATTTCATGTTGCCACGTTGTCCGAGTTCTTGAATGCATGTGCAGAGCTGCACCCGTCCGTGAAGATCAAAAACGTCTTCTGTGCGATCATTGATCGCCTAGCCGTTTATGCATTATCCGAAGAGGGATCTGGAATACCCGCCGACTTTAACTTGTTCGAGATCTTTTCTGAAGCTGCAGAGAAAGTGATAACAAACAGAGAAACCATTCCGCCCGAAGACATCGTTTCAATTCAGGTTTGATTTAAAAATAACACTTGTGCAATCTTCGTTTAGAAAGCACTTGCAAATCTCTCGATTAAATGCTATCCGGACAAAGTCGAATGCACTTCAACTGTTTTCCAATCAACAGCTTCGATCTTCAACCGACTGAAGATTTCAAAGTAAGTTGTTCAAACAACCATTCAAGTCAAACAATCACTGTTTTAGCGTGCCGTTCAACAAAAACGAAGGACGAGAACTTATTAAACTGCTCAAATTGCCAGTAGAAAGCTATACAAGTTGTTTGGCCATTTTTGAGCTGGACGCCTACACAAGCGTTCTCAACTTGTTGAACTATCGAGGAAGAACGCAAGTCTGCACGTTTATCATACAAAGAATCATCGAAACAAACAGCTATATCACAAACGAACAAGAAGTCGAGAAGGTGAGTCGTTGGCGGTTTGTTTGAGCACAAGCAAAGTTTGCCTTTTAGCTTTTCACACTATTGCAAACACTAGTCGAGGACCAGCCCGACGGCCAACCAAAGGAACTTGAAAGCGATGAAGATTTTATAGAGGAGCAAAACCAGGTAGATATAACTTTGACAGCAGGCCAAATCATGCACAAAGTATTTAGGTTTCCCGTCTTGTTCATTTAATAACCAACGATGATCCGGATTTGCATTTTCGGGTAAGTGAATGAAACAACTTATTAAACAGCAGTTGTTTAGTTGTTGAGCAAAGTTCGTAAGATCTTCGGAAAAGGCGGTGCATTCCGGTTACGCTACACTCTTCCGCCAATTATTTTCGCCACCTACAAATTATTAAATCGCTATGCATCACTTCGAGATCAAGAGAGTTGGGACGCAAAAATCAAAAAGATCTTCCATTTTTGCATGAACACAATCAGTAAGCTTTTTTTGAATTGAGCTTTAAGAAACAATTGCTTTCAGGTGCATTAAAGTCGGAGACGGAACTGTATGAAATCTGCTTGAAATTACTGTTACAGGTTGAACTGCTCTGAACTTTTAAGGCCATTTTTGATTTTAGGGAGCTTTGGTGTCCGATCAGTTGAATTTTGAGGAAGGCGCTTCAATTACTTATGAGTTCATTTCAAACGTAAGTCTTTTTAGAGTCTTGTTTAGCCCAAAAGACATTATTTGTTTAGGGATTTGCAATTTACGAGGAAGACCTAAATGAGAGTCGCGTTCAAGTACATTGCTTAAGTCAACTTGTTGGCACCGTACAAAAGATTAGCGGATTATGTAAGCGTTTTTGCGTCCTTACAGGTTTAATTGGCTGGTTTAGCTGACGAAAATCATGAACCACTGAGAAATCAGGTAGAAGACTTCATTTCAATAACAAACTTTAATTACGTTTAGGCCGCAATGTACGCAAATCGTTTGTTGAAGAAGCCGGATCAAGCTCGTTCGTTGTGTTTGGTTGCTCACTTGTTTTGGCACGCCCAGGTTTGGTTTGTTCTTGAACTTTTAAAACTTGTGTATTGCAGTTGAAAAACTCCGATGGGCCGTTAAAAGACGGACAACGTGTGGCGGAGTGTTTGAAGAAAGCAATCAAAGTGGTAAGTGTACAACAGTTTTCAACAATGCTTATGTTCAATAATATCATTTCTAGTCATCTCAATGCATGGAAGATACTGTACAAGTAAGCGATTACTTGAACTGCTTAAATGAATTTAAAACTACTTTTCAGCTAAACGCCTATCTTCACATCCTTACCAACTATTTGCACTTTTATGAACTCGGCTGCACTCAGGTTTTTGAAATTTGAGCCATGCTCACAACCTTATCAATTTCTAGATCACAAGTGCAACAGTCAACCAACTTATTGACAAAATTCGAGATTCTCTTCTACACTTGGATCCATCACAAAATTCGGAGCATTTGAACGAGACATTCACCGAAGGTACCGTAAATAAAAAGCCTTGTTAAACGAACAACAAACAAACTTGTTTTAGTCCTCGCCTATGTTAGTCGTCAAAGAGAAGGAGCAGAAGGCGATTTACGAAAGGCACTGGATGAACTTTCGCTCTGATCGTACAAACTACATGTTCATGTTTGGCCATTCAAAAGCCGTCGACAAAACGAGTCCCACCAAAGATTGCCTTTAACTGTATTTACTTGTCTAATTTATTCGTTAATGTTGTTGATCATAATAGAGATTTTGTTTATCCGTTGTTCCACATGCCAAAGTTTTAATCATAATAGCAATGCCGTATATTTTAATGCATCAATTGTTGTTGACTAGCCGGAAAGAAAGTGTGTGATACAAACAGTCAATTTGGACGTTTGTGTGCTGCTCTTTAAAAACATTTCAACGCATTTCCTATTAGTGTCAGTAATTTGTAATTTTGAGCACTGACTTCCGCTTCGAATCTCCTCTTCTCCCAATGTCTAGTGCGTCTGTGTATTCCATGTAGAGATTGCTGATTGTGATAGAGTGAGTCAAGGGCACATAACAGCGTCGTGCTTAAGTTTGCATACACTAATTTATTTACTTCGTCGAATAAGATTTTTCTTACTGTTTGTGTTTTTGTGCGAAACTGTGTTGCTTGTCACAGTAATCATTACTTGTTTGGTTGTTTTTGTCGGTCTGACAGGTGTTTTAGAAATGCAGCGGGCGCTCAACTAATCAACTTATAGTTTCGAGAACACCAGTTGGCATTGCCGCTCACATATCAAATAAGGTGAGCTTTTTGAGTTCATGCGAGATCAAAGTCCGAATACAATTAGCATGAGTTTGTTTTAACCGCGATGTTCGGAATGAGCTCGATGTTTTGCTGAGCCGAAAATAGGGTTATTTTTGTAAAGTGGTTTCCTAACGAGCGATTAAAGATTAGCATGAATTGAGGGGGACCGTAGACGGATGTGTCGACATCATTCACGTCTAGTTTCAACATCAAATAAGGTTTCCGTTGTTGCCAATAGCGCCGCTGGGAATGAATTGTTGTTATTTGTCAGTTTTCATCTCTAAAATGAGAAATCTGCACGGCCACCTTGCTCTAAAAGCCATGGCAACGTTCCCACACATTTCGAAACCAGAACGACCAGCCGTGCAAGTAGGCAATATTCGATTCCGGGGAAGTTCCACAATTTCACTATGCTAATGCGCGCTGGGATGATGTTTTGAGTGGTCGTGAGGGGTGGACAATTGATAAAATTGAAGCGAGTCACATTCCTCCGATCGTTTATTTGTGCTTGGCACCTATATGTTTCGCGGTGTTATGACGTCGGGCCTGTCACTCTTGCATTTTTGTACGGCGGAAAGAGCGGTCGGTGACTCATTTAGACTAGTCGTTTTCTATCCGTAATATTTAATGCTTTTTACTTTTTTGTCGAAATGCTATGCGACGGGCATTTGCAGGCGCTAAGCGGGAAAACGGGCAGTTCAGCAGCTGATAATATGCTTTGTAGTTTTGGCTCTTTTGTTCGAGATTGATAGTTTGGGTGGTTTGCGGGAGGAAACGTGAATTTCTCATTATAATTTACATCTTGCGTTCAGATTCACTTGGGCACATCAAATGACAAAGTTGGAGGACTCAAATGGCTGGTTCGGCGCAGCAGCCATCCCAACACCTTCGGCCGCGCAACACAACACACTGACTCGTACAATGGTAAACGACAATGCTCCATATCAACCGGACAGGAATGTCGACCATTTGGCCTCTTCGCCTCTTTCAAGTGTAAAAGACGATTCGGGTTTACTCTCATTTCCAGCCGCTTCGGCACTCAGCACATCAAATGGCATTTTTACGCTGCTCGCTTATATCGTTCTAATCTTCATATCGGGATTATACCTTCTCCACATGATTGCAATCATTTACGGGTTTGTTCCGCTTTTCTGGTCCACAAAGGTGATGACTCACTTTGCAGGAAACACCGATTGCACAAGAAATCGAAAGCCGATCAAAAGCCAAGTATTGGGGTTTCTGTAAGTTTCAAATATTCGGCATTAACTAAGAGAGCAATTTTAGATTATTAAACCTCTTGTTGGCACGGACGACAATCTATTCTTTAATCTTGAATCTTACTTCAAACTCAAATATCCGACAGTGAGTACTTTTAAACTAATCAATTAACTGTTTTAAACATTTTCAGTACGAGCTTTTGTTTTGTTTAAATGATGCTAGTGATCCCGCTTACAAAGTTATGGAAGCATTAATTGCACGTTACCCACAAGTCAACGTTAAAGTGTTTCTAGGTAGGGAATTAAAAGGCGATTTCAAGTATGTATCTTGTTAATTAAGGTGGTGAACAAGTCGGTCTCAACCCAAAAATCAACAACATGATGCCAGCTTACCGAGCCAGTCAATACCCGCTCATTTTGATTAGTGATTCCAATTTGTACATTCGTGACGACGCTCTCTCCGATATGGTCAATTGCATGGAAACAAAAGTTGCGATGGTACATAAATTTTGAACTTAAGTCGATCTAATTGTCCACATTTAGGTGACACAAATTCCGTTTTGTTTGGATAGACCAGGTTTTGGCGCAAATCTTGAACAAGTAAATTAGTTGCTTAATGCTGTTTTTACTACCATTGTTTAGATTTTCTTTGGCGGTTCACATGCAAGAATTTATTTGGCAGGCAATGCACTCAACGTTGTTTGTTCAACCGGCATGTCATCATTAATGCGTAAAGACTGTTTGGATGAATGCGGAGGTATGGAAAAATTTGCCAACTTTCTCGCCGAAGACTATTTTTTCGGACTTGCATTCGCTGAAAGGTAGAGTTCGTGTGAGTAATGTTTAATGTTCTTGCATTTTAGAGGCTACCGCAACACTATCTCTCATTTACCAGCACTTCAAAACGGACACGAAATCAATGCACGTATTTTCAGACAGCGAATGTGCAGGTAAACTTTTTATAATGAAACTTCGTTTAATCACAACAAAATTTAGATGGGCACGACTGAGGTATGTACTTCCTAATCACAGTATTTCCGAAGACACGCTGCCGTCCGAACAGGCAAATTAAGATTTTGAAACTCTAAAAGGTCCCAAAAGTGATCTTCGTTTTTGCGATGGACCAGTGAATTTTAGAAATTCAATACGGCCAGTTTTTAAACAAATTTTACGCATGAAATCTTAACTTGTCTCTTCGGACGGCAGCGCGTTTTCGGAAACATTGCCTAAACGCTGCGTTTAGAATCGCAATGCTTCCACATATGATAGTTTTGGAGCCATCACAAGAGTGTTTTGCATCAGCTTTTCTTGGATTTTTGGCAGTTTATTTCTTGACTCAAACGTCCTACTTTGCGCTTTGCTTTGTCTGCTGGCATATTTCTTACTGGTGTTTATGCGACTACATTCTGATTTCGATCGTCCAGGTTTCAAACAACCTCTTTTACTGATAACATTCGTTTAATTTCAGAACGGACCAATGCCTTTCTCCACTCTCCAGTTCATTATTTGCTGGGTTTACCGTGAACTTATGGCATTGCCGATCTATTTGATGGCTCTGATGAATCCCGAAATTCAGTGGAAGACGGTGAGTTTAAATTAACTTGTCACATTTAAAAGCACATTTTAGTCAAGTTATCGACTTCTTTGGGGAGGAAGAATCAAGTGCACGAACTAACGGAACAAATAGCATGACTCATAATCAACTTTTCTAACAATTCCTCAGTTTCCACAGCTACACATCATTCATTTGATTTATAATCAACTCACCTTTTGCTCATTTTTCCACGCTGTGGAATTTTTGCCGGTGTTTCTTTCAGTACTTTTTTGCAGTAAGCACATACGGGTTTTTCTAACATTCCTACTCGCCATCTTAGTAATTCCCAAAACTTCTAGCACATTTCGTTTTTGCCATCTTCGGATTGCTGATAAAGTTTTATCTACACAAATGGTTTCATATTAAATGAATAAAACATATACTTACTTACAACATTGTTGCAACAGTTTATTGTCAAAAACAACGAAAATTTGGAAGTATAACATAAATAAATCAAGAGTCTTTAAGCTTCGGTCAAAACGCCGTCAACTTTTGACTTCTTTGCATCGTTGTCGGCTTCCAAGCCTTCTTCGGCTGGGCGCTTTTCTTTGCGTCTGATGGCTAAAGGTTCCGCCGATTTCTCTTCGACTGTGGCCGGCTCATGCACAACTGCGTTTTCTTTGTTCTCGCATTCGTGAACGCGAGTCAAATTGCGCTCATCGACAACTTCATTAATCAAAGCTTTGATTTCATTCAGCAATTTGTTATCGTCGTTTTGAGGCTCGGCTTCCAATTTGGCTAAAAGTGAGGATAGTCAGTAGTAATTAAATGAATGTTTACATTTAAATTGCTCCAAGGAACGAATGGCATTTTCGATGTGGGTGTTGGCAGCAGCGTAATCAGAGGTTTTACGGTGAACTCGTGCAAGTTCCATGTTGATGAATGCAATTTCACGCAAATCGTCAGCAAAGTGAGTGTTCACAGTTTCCAAAGCGTTTGTCAAGTCTTCAATAGCGGCTGAAAAGTTCTCGTCGTTCAACTGGAGTTGACCGAGCAAAATTAAAGTGTTCTTTTGGCGCTCCAACCATTCTGCTCCATTGTCAATGTTTCTGTAAAGTTTAGTTATTTGTTGTTTAATATTGATTACTTACTTTGTGCACACAAGACGAGCGTAGTCCAAAGACTCAAAAGCCAACTGAGAGTTATCGACATCCCCCTCGCTTTCTTCGTCTTCAACTTCCTCTTCATTTAAAGTTTGCTCAATGTCCACTTCACCGGTAGACTTTTCAAGTTGATCCATCTCCATACTTTGGCTCTTCGCCGACTTGCTCAACTTGTTGGTTGTCTTCTTGTTCGTCGGTTTCTTCTCGAGCTTCCATGAGCTTTTCGGCCAACGCCTTGATGCCTTCTTTGATTTCACCGATGATTGGATCTAATAGTGAGTTAGTTTTATATTTAGTTCTAATTTTAATACAACTTACCGTTGGCAAACTTCTCCTCGTCGAATTTCGATTCCATTAAGTCTTGTTCCATCGATGCCAATTCAACCAAAGCTTTTCCGTAATAGTAATGAGGAACGAAGGTTTCTTGAGCGAATTCGCCAAACAACTCAACTCTAGAAATGTTTTCTATTACGGACTATTAATTGGAATGAAAACTTACGAAAAAACAGCTGCTTGACTTAATTTCTCAGCTGCATCCGAATAGTTTTGGACCAAAAAGGCTTTGCGTCCATCGTTCAACAACGCTTCAAACTCTTCTTTTTTTGGTTTTTGCTCCGTCTCGCTGACAGCCTCAGTTGTTGGCTCGGTGACAACCTCGGTTGTTGGTTTCGCTGACAGCCTCAGTTGTTGGTTCGGTAACTTGATCTTGAGACATTTTGGCTTTGATTCAAAACTAAAAATAATCAAAATTTAGTCAACTACTAAGCAGTAATAAAAAGCAACCAAACTGTAGCGGATAAAAAGAATCAAATGAAGAAATCGCGCGCTAAATTAAGAAATATGACTTTAAAAAATGAGTTTGGCGGTAAGTCGCATTTACTCAGCGAGACACATTTCCAGCAATTTTCGCATGTTTTTTTGACAACTATCGCACGCTTTAGCGATTAACACACTCATGTGGCGTTCAATATTAGGTTAGTTGACTGTTCATTTGAAAACAAACTTTGATATGTTTAGCGGGTATTTTCGCAGCCACAGGCGCTTCATCAATAAAGCTGGCAACTTCCGGCTATTTTGATCAAATTGTTAGTTGCTTTTGTTGATTTCAAGAGAATAAGCGTTGTTCTTGTAGCTAACTTTCATTTTGTATGGCTTGTTTGTGCTCGCAAACGTCTTGATGTGGTACATTCAATTGGATGGAATGGCGAATAGCAAAACAACTGTAACTGTAAGCCTTTAAATGTAATTCAACACTTAAATCCATCATTAAGCCTATTATTGCGTTTACTGCGTCCAACTTCATTGCATCTGTATGGTTTTGTGTACACTTTCAGAGAATAATTTCATTTTCAGGGTGTTTATGGAGTTTTCTTGCACGGCGAAACACACGAAGCGCCTTGGTTCTTGGGGTTAATATTGCTTTTAATTGGAGTGTTTGTTGTTCAGTCATCAGTTGCGACAAAAGTTAAAGCCACTTAAATTATTTGAATACGCACAGTTCTAATAAACTTTATTCATTAAACTATGGAATTTGATAAGGTTTGAATAGAAGTGTAAACCAGAGGTTAGATACTCGTGCTCACAAAACACAATACTGTCGTAATAAACAAGAGAATGTAAATGCTTATAAAGCAACTAAAGTGCAACAATCTAGCAACAACGCTAAAGTTTTCTATGTGGAATCACTGGTGTGCTTTGTATTCGTAGGCATTTGACGTCACATTGCCTGTAAAGATAGACTTTAAACACAAATGATGTCTGTAAAGCACGTACCTCCACGTCCTGTCCAGTTTGTGTGATGAGTTCCTGGCACGCCAATCAATTCGTAAGTGTGGGCGCCAAAGTAGTCACGTTGTGCTTGAATCAAATTAGCAGGAAGAACTTCACTCCGATAGCTGTCGTAGAATGACAATGCTGCGCTAAATGCAGGTGTTGGGATGCCCAATTGAACGGCAGTAGCAACAACAGCTCGCCAACTTTCCTATAAAACATTTAATTAATTGTGTTGTTTGTTTAATTTACAATAGATTCGGTGATTGACTTGAGGAAGAAATCGTCCAACAATAAATTAGTCAACTGCGGATTCTTTTCAAAAGCTTTTTTGATGTCGTTCAAGAAGCGTGACCGAATAATGCAACCTCCACGCCACATCAAAGAAATGGCGCCCATATTCAAGTTCCAGCTGAATTCTTTGCTTGCGGCAGCCAACAACATGAAGCCTTGTGCATAACTGCAGATTTTTGAGGCGTAGAGAGCACGACGGACTTGTTCCAAGAAGACTTGCTTGTCTTTAATCAACTCGGAAGCTTTTTTGGCCGAAACTGGAAGCACTTTGGATGCATGAACTCGCTCGTCCTTCAAAGAAGAAACACAGCGAGCAAAGACAGCTTCGGCTAGAAATAAACTGGAATTAAAAATACTTTACTCACAACATACAAATCAATGTGACAGGCATTCCGTAGTCAAGAGCTAAACAAGGGAGTTGAAACAGGTTTAAATGCCTACAATGTAAACCTGCAATAGCCGTCCACTTTCCAGTACCCTTTTGACCCGCAGCATCGCGAATCTTCGGCACGAGTGGTTTTCCATCTGTGTCTCTGTAACGCAAAATGTCGGCAGTGATCTCAATCAAAAACGAGTCCAGTTCAGTCTTGTTCCACTGATCGAACACCTGAAGCAATTTGTTTTGTTTGACTCAACTTTAATTTTACATCAGCCAGTTGATCATAATTGAAATCCAAGCTGCGTTGAAGAATGTCAAAGGCCTCCGCGATCAATTGCATATCTCCATACTAACAAACGATTAGTTAAACTTGAAACAATTCAACGTCTTACCTCAATTCCGTTGTGTACCATTTTCACAAAGTGGCCAGATCCAGCTTCACCAAGCCAATCGCAGCACGGTTCGCCGTCACATTTGGCGGCAGTTGCTTGGAAAATCTGCTTTAAATGCGGCCATGCTTCTTTGGCACCGCCTAAACGACTTTTAAATGCTATTTGATCAATTTAATTGATACCAGGCATCAAAGATGGTCCTCGTCTTGCGCCTTCTTCTCCGCCACTCACACCACATCCGACAAAGTGAATTCCTACACTAGCCAATTCTTTGAAGCGACGGTTAGAGTCATGATATTCACTGAACAGATTTTAGTTGTTATTTTTAAACAAGCATTCAATCTCTACCTGTTTCCGCCATCAATAATGATGTCGCCTTTCTCCTAAAAGTCCGGATTTAAAAGCCTATTATGTGCCACAAAAGATTACCAATAACTTAACGAGGCTGTCAATGAAGCCTTGAACAGCTGAACCAGCTTGCACCAAAAGTACGATACGGCGAGGTCTTTTCAGGAGTTTAACAACTTCTTCTAATGAATGAGCACCGATAATGTTCGTTCCTTTTGCCTCGTTGTTCAAGAAGGCGTCGACTTTTGAGACGGTTCGGTTGAAGGCCACAACAGTGAATCCGTGATCGTTCATGTTCAAAATCAAGTTTTGGCCCATTACGGCCAAACCAATCACAGCAATGTCTCCAACAGCTTCGCTCATTTTGAATTTCTAAATTGAAGAAAGTTAGAAACACGCCGAATAAAGCGCGCTCGAATAAACTCGAAATGAGGTGCACTGTCGAATTAAATTCACGCTTTCCATCATATAGTCATCATTTTCCGCCGAAGCAAACTCCACAGATTGCTCAAACGGGCCACCCAGTAGAACGCGAACACAAACTAAATTGTTTGGAGACAAGCGGAACGCATAAAAACCGCCGAGTGATTAGCTGGTCAAGACCTCGAAACCCAAGTACCTTGCACTTTAAAAATAAAAGTAAGAAAAACAGCCCGGTCGGGTTCGGCTCTTATTTATAGGTCGATTAAATTTGCAGTGAGATCATTGAACGTGGTGCGATCCGCGTCTGCATGAAACGCACACCGAAGTGGCCTGATCAGTCAGTGCATTAACGCTACAAAAAGGCTATTTGCATGTTTCTTTTGCGTGCGAATTAATCAGCAACTGAAACTCCGGGAGACGGAAAAGAAAATTCAAAAAAGCCGCTTTCGAACAAACTTGGCACAAAGCGCACATTTGAAATTAGCTGGTGGAAATTTTGCAAACTTCACTCTGCAAAATGTAAAGTCCAGAAGATGCTAACACAGAATCGCGCCAAAACGCCCAGATTTGCGTGGGCTCCATTAATTATGGTTGGCTGTGTTCTCTGCCTTCTATTCTTTTCTGTATATTTCCTAATATTTGCAAACTCAAGCGATGATCGCGACTATTCAATAAAGTTGTCCTCAAAGTACTCGGTGGAGGAAATGCAGAAATTTGCCGAACGTAACTTATTAACTATTGACTACAAGCCATCTTTGTATACGCGCAACAGCGTTTCTTTTAATCGCCTAATTAATGACACGACGAAGACATTTGATGTGGATGGAAATGACGTCTTAGTTTTCTTGTAAGTTGAATTTAAAAGCTATTGAAAACGTTATTTTAACTTTCACTAACTTCCAGGCATATTCAAAAGACTGCCGGAACAAGTTTTGAGAAGTTCTTAGTCAATAATTTAAACATCTCTCGTCCCTGTCTCTGCAATCAAACTATAAAACGATGTAAATGCTACCGTCCACGAAGTAGTCAAGAATTCTGGTTGTTTTCACGATACTCAACTGGCTGGAAATGCGGACTTCATGCTGATTGGACTGAATTGTCGACATGTGTTGAAAGAGCAATGGACGACGTCGAAAGTAACTTTAATTTTGCTTAAAAGTTGCAATGCTTATTTGTTTAGATGAACATCGAGCACGCCGATACTTTTACACAACATTCTTGCGTGAGCCAACTGAACGTTTCATTTCTGAATATCGTCACGTTGAAAGAGGTGCAAATTGGCTAAGATCTAAACACATCTGTAACTCTCGAATTCCAACACCCGAAGAATTGCCACTTTGTTTTGATCCCGACAATGGGTGGGAAAACGGTGCGTTTAAACAAGTTTTATTGATAGTTAAACATTCATTCATTTTCAGTAACGTTGGATGAGTTTTTATCGTGTCCATATAATCTTGCTTTCAACAGACAAACAAGAATGTTGGCCGACTTATCCTTAGTTCATTGCTACAATTCAGTTGCTATGCCAAAAGCCGAACGAGATAGAATTTTGCTTGCAAGTGCTAAATCCAACTTGAAGAATATGGCTTTCTTTGGTAATACTTTAACAAACATGATTTCAATTGAACAATGAAATTTTAGGCATCAAAGAAAGAATGAATGATTCGCAAGAGATTTTCGAAAATGTATTCAACTTGAAGTAAGCACAACAACTGAGTATTTCCTCTTTAAAGCCTTTCTAATGTTTTAGATTCACAAAAAGCTTGGGTGTATGGAACAAATCGAAATCTAACGACACTGTCGTCACCGAACTTCAATCGAAAATCATATTAGAACGCAACTCGCTTGACGTCGAACTGTACAAATATGCTGTGAAGTTGTTTGACAAACGCTTGAAAACGGTTCGGCAAAAACAGGGCATTACAATTGTGTCAAGTTCTCCAGCAACTAGCCAATCTCTCAACACATAAACGGTTAAGTTAAACTGATGGGTAGATATGTTTTCACTTGCCATTTTACGCATTATCCTGCCTATTTGCATTCCCTATGTGTGCTAACTTTTATCGCGATCTCAAATCAAAAGAAACTAATCTATTGCTCAGATAATATATTTGGTTGATAAATAAACTGTTTAAATTATGAATGTGTTAAGTTTTCTGCTGGTTTGAACCAAGACCTTTATCAAATCAGATGTTTAAGTGATCACGCAGGCGACCATGCTTTGTCGTTTTGTTGATTGAAAAGTGCAAAACTGTTGAGAAAAGAAACTTTCGAGACTTTGCTTTTATTTATTTTTTGTATCTATTTGCACTTAAAAACTCAAATGGATATGAGCGCTGTGTACTTATTTCTAGAACAGATGCAAAAGTACAGACATGTTGGGATTTTGGACAAGTCACTTAGCCGTGGAAAGAACGAGGTTTGCTTTCAGACTGTACTTGACGGTTATATTTTGCCGCTTTAGATCAACTTGTCAACGTTTGCACTTCTGTTTTCCGAAATTGTCAAATACGCATTGAACAAAGCAAACAGTGTCCAAGAGTTGCAGGATAAGTAAGTTTTGTGTAAATTTAACAGTTTATAATACGTACTCTAGGCTTTCTCAGTATGGAAAGTTTGTTGGAACCCGTCTACTGGATGTTATTGTTTTGCGAGAAAAGAGCTATAAACGCGATATCAAATTGTTGAATGCTCTCATGTTTGTTCGAGGAACATTGTGGAAAAATCTCTTCAACAAAGAGGCAGACAAGCTTGAGCGCAGTAATGATGATCCTTGCAAATGTAAGCTTTTAAATACATTGATTAACTATTGCAAATTACTTTTAGTCATTTTGATCGAGAAAGAGCCGCTTGTAAACACGTTCATTTCTTTGCCAAAAGACAAATCGTCGTTGAATTGCGCAGCTTTTACTGCAGGCATCATTGAGGCATTCTTGACGGTTTGTTTTTTGTTTCGTGCAAAGAGGGTAATTCTCAAATTTAGGGTAGCAATTTTCCTTGCAAAGTCTCAGTTCACTGGCATTTGGGAACGGCTTACGTGATTGAATTTGATGAAGCTGTGATTCGACGAGAAAATACCGCAGACTCTAGTAGATAAACTGTTCTTTTCCAGATGTAAATAATAAATCTATTCTACTCTTTCTGTTTGCTTTTTGTTAGTTGTTTGTCTCTTTTTGATATTTAGACATAACTTGAGAGCTTTTAAAGAGTAGCTTTTTTTTAATTTGTAGATAATGCGCAGTCCAACTTGTTATGCATTGAGACTTCGATACAAAGTGTTGCCGTTATGTCGTCGCTTTGCATCTGTACAAGCAAATCAGTCACAAGAAACTTCAAGTTTGGACATTGAACCAATCAAGCTTATTCCAAGACGTTTTCACGAACAGATTTTTGGCGGTAAAATTCCAGACAATTATTTGGAAGACGTGAAAGTTGCTGAACGCATTTCCAAGTTACAAATTCCTACATTACGATCAACAAATAGCATTTTTGAGCATTTTCAACGTATTGGCCATGAACAGTTTCGACCATATCAAGAGTTATTAGAAGCTGCTATTAAAGTCTCCGAAAATATGCCAATGAAGCCTCCAAAATGGCAATTGAAAGTTGGCTGGACAAAATACAACGCAGATGGAACATTTGAGGAAGTGGAAGCGCCGGATGAGAATGTTTTGTTTTTCGACGTTGAAGTTTGCACTAAAGACGGTCAGCTCCCGACATTTGCAGTGGCTCTATCGCCGACTAATTGGTACATGTGGTGTAGCGACCGATTTGTTAATTTGACTCCTGTTCCAACGTATCCACGTTTAAATCATTTGATTCCATTGGAGTGTGCCGGAAAAAGTCATTTACCGAAGATTGTTATTGGACATAACATTGGATATGATCGAGCAAAAGTGCGTGAGCAATACATTCTGCAGGTTTGTCCGCTTTTGCATTTAACCGTCCACTTGCTGAATTTAGGAATCAGCAACTCGTTTTTGGGATACTATGTCAATGAACACTGCTGTTTATGGAATGGCTGATCATCAGAATACACTTTATGAAATGAAAGATGCAGATCACAGAGTATCCTTTAAATTTATTTTAACGGAGTCATTCTTGTTTTAGGAACCCTGGGTTAATCAATGGCGACGCAAAGTGTGCAAGAATGCTCTCGTTGATGTTTACAACAAATTAGTCGCTTCCGAGACAGGAAACTATTTGGACAAAGCTTTACAATCTGTTTTTACAACAACTACAATAGATTTACTTCAAGTTGACTTTCAACGACTTGCCGACTATTGCGCAAATGATGTTGAAGCAACTTGTGAGGTTTTTTCAAGACTTTATCCGACATTCAAACAAAGGTAAAAAATAAACTTATGAGTGTTTGTTCACTTCGTGTTTTAGATTTCCAAGTCCAGTTACTTATGTTGGCATGCTCATTATGGCAAATGTCTACTTACCTATTACGGCAAATTGGCGTAACTTTTTTGAGAAATGCGAACGCGACGCGGCATCGGTTAACAATGTTGCTGCAAGAGCATTAGGAAATATAGCTCACACGATTTCAAAAGAAATGGCTGTTGATGAAAATTACGTTGAAGATCCGTGGATGTGGGCAAGGTTAGATTTGCGAATTTATTTAAATGCTAATTGCATGTTTTTAGTGATTGGAAATTTGCTCCAGGTCTTTACAACAAATATCCGAAATGGTTCTTGAACATTTTTAATGCCAAAAAGACTTGTTTGAAAAACCCAGAAGAGTTAACAAGAGAGGACATTAAGCCGAAAACTCGAGACATGTAAGTTTTTAAACTTAAATTACTTTAACACTCTTCCGTTTAGTCCGCGCTTATTTGGACTTTGTTATGGACCATATCCGCTTTTCTTCAAGTAAGTTTAAAAAAGAAAACATACGCTTGCTTAATTTGCGAATTTTTAGACGTGATCAAGGATGGGGCTTTATCGGCTTGCCAGGAGGTTTAAAAGATATTATTTGCAAAGATGATTGTCGAATTTTTAGACTGTTCAAACATTGATGATTATGAAACAGTTATGATGCGACAGCTTGGTGAAGTCAAAATGCCTGTTCGGTTAGTTGATTTGTCAACTTTTGAAATACTTATCTTAACCGTATTGTTTAGAAAGATCATCGACTTGATCAATGAAAACAAGAAAAATGAATTTCCAGATGTACCATTTTCAGTTTCTGCTGACGGAAATGTTGGTCCATTACCTTTTTACAAGTTGCCACATCCGGTAAATAAAATTTGTTAAGGCGTCTACTGTCATTGTTTAGAAAGGCACGGGAGCAAATGTTGGATCGCCATTTTCTAAGGACTTTGCATCGTTTTATGTGGACAAAATTTTGCGAGCTACACGATTTCAAGATCAACTTGATCACTTTTTGGATTCGGGAAGCAACACTCGTTTTTGGGGAAATTACAGGCAAGTTTCAAAATTTACAATGAAGTAATTTGCGTTTAATTTAGAGATCGCTATAATGAACAAGTCACAGTTTGGTTGGATGAAGAAGCACAAAATGGCGCGGTAATAAACGTTTTAAGTTATAACATTTGATTATTTATGTTTTTAGATTGCCCCAGCTATCGTTCCCGTAGGCTTTATTTAACTACAATTTGATTAAAAAACAACAAATTTATAGGCCGGCACAATCACTCGACGCGCTTCACACAAACTTTGGCTCACATCTACAAATGCAAAAGATGGAATGTTGGGATCAGAGTTGAAATCAATGATTGAGTGTCCCGGAGGGTTGGAAACTTGTTGGTGCTGATGTCGATTCGCAGGAGCAATGGTTGGCTTCAATCTTTGGTGACTCACTTACAGGAACTGGACACACTGGATCAACGCCATTTAGCCGCATGCAGTTGTCAGGAACGAAGAAAAACTCAACTGATTTGCATTCAGTTATTGCCAAAGAAATGATGATTTCTCGTGATCACGCCAAAATTTTAAATTATGCACGTTTGTACGGTTCTGGACAGCATCATGCACGTGAATTTCTCATTCAACAAAATGTGCCTGAAACTCAAGCTCATGAAATTAGCGCCAAACTTTTTGATCGTACAAAGGGAAAGAAATGGCGGTTCGTTTTTGAAAAATAGTGTAGTTTGTTAATCAAATTTTTAGTTGTTATGAACTGTCTCCTTCAGTCTATCATCATTTTGACCATTTCGTAAACAAGGTCTGCCCACCAGATTTCCGTCATCAATACCAAAAGATTGAGGGACGATATTTCTTGCGTAGAGGCGCAGAAGGCTCAATTAGCACTATTTTCGAGGACTGGCTCAGACATAATGCACCCGCAAATGGTATTGATATTTCTCGAATGAGTGGACAAGAGTTTTTGAAATTGGTTTACAAGGATTGGCCGCTTGATCATACACTTTATGAGGGCGGATTGTAAGTTTCAAAATACGTTGAGTCGTTTAAATGTACTCATTTAGCGAATCGGACACATTTAATTTCTTGGAGTTGCATGCAAGAGTTTCTCATCCAAAAACTCCAATTTTGGATTGCAGTCTTACACAAGCACTCGAGCCATTGGATGAAAAGGATTCCTGGTGCGCCTGATTTCTATGCACGTTTTAAACGCAGTGTCATTAATTGGGTTTGTCTTACTTTTATCGCCAATTCAATACGCATTTTTATTTAGTTGGTTCAGTCAAGTGCTGTTGACTTTTTGCACATGCTTTTAGTTTGTAAGTATACTTTATAGCAAACGAAAAATAATCTATTCTCGAATTTAGGCATGAATTGGCTGTGTACTGAATACAAAATCAAAGCACGATTCGTCATCTCCATTCACGATGAAGTAATTTTTAGTGCAAGTTTCAACTTATGTTTTCTTCGAATTTCAGGTACGCTTTCTCGTTCGCGAAGAAGACAAATATCGGCTTGCACTTGCATTGAACATAAGCAACATGTTGGTTAGAGCGGCCATTTCTGAGAAAGTAGGCATTCGAGAGCTTCCAATGGTTAGTTAGGTTTATCCTTAAGATAATCAAATAATTGTAATTTTTAGTCAATTGCATTCTTCAGTCAGATTGATGTTGACACGATTTTACGAAAAGAAGTTGATACGCCATGCAAAATGCCAGACGGACGTGATGTCCCTTCAGGTAAATCTATTTGTTCAGCGCATTAATGTTTCTTTGAATTACAGGCGAAGGCTTGACTATCGACAAAGTAATCGAATTTACGGGCGGAGAGCTTGCTCAAGAACGTTAATCTCATTCATTCAATTTACCTCAATTCACAGACCGGTTAGTTCAAATCTATGATTTTATTGTTAACGAATTTGTTGAGATCATGAAAATAAACAATTGTTATACGAAATTAGGCTGTTTTTTTGTCAGAAGAGTACATGTAGTGAAACCTTTTCATCAGTTCGAGTCGAACTTGTACGGTGAATTTGTTGAGTAAAAACAAGCCAGAAGCTCCCAAAAATAAAACGTTGTATGACAAAACCAGAGAAATGTTTGAGATCCAATTGATTCGCCAACCCGGAAGCAAATCGAAAGACGTAATTCCTGGAACAGTAAACTTGATTAGTTATTGTGCTCAAAATGATTTACCCAATGTTCGAGCCAATACAGGAAGTGCCGAACTCAAAAGCAAAATTGTTAAGCAGTTCATTATTACGCATGTCATTGAAGTTCCTCTTCGGACTGGTCTCATTAATCCCAAAATTGGGATTGAATAGACTCCAACGACGGCAGAAACCATAATGTACCTAAATGAGCTTTAAATCTCAAAACACTACATTTAAGCTTACATTATTATAATGTTCTCAACAATTGCTCCGCCGATTCCAAACGAATGTCTTGAGTGAACTTCGACAAATTGGACGTATTCGGGAAGGACACGAAACCCAAACAGCAATTGAAGTGTGTTTATTACAACCATTAGTCCAGTTATTCCCTACGAGTTTAAAAGTTAAAGTGTGTCTTGTTGTAAATAGCTTACCGTCAATATTAACAACGCAATTATTCGTAGCGGATCAACACTTGCTTTAAGAATACGTCGAATGCGAGACAATTTTGGCGGAGTTTGACATACTGGTTTCATCAAATTAGATATTTTCGGCGTTTTTGCTGTGCGCAGTCGTACAGTTTCTCCTAAGTGGCCATTGTTTAGACGAGGTCGTGTCAATGGAGAATCTGGACACGGCTTTGGCTGAATTTCGTCTTGAACTTCGGTGCCATTGGAATTTAAAGAGCCGGCTATTGAAACATTATCATTTTCGAACAAAGACTTGAACGAAAGATCAAACATCCTTGCAAATCCAAGCGGGGTCGATAGAAGCAACAAAAACGCTCCAACCAATGACACAAATGAATATACCAGCGGAATTGAAAGACCCGACAAATTGAATATTGAAAAGCTGACGGACAGCTTCTCTGATAAGAAGAGCGAATATAGTACATGAGCTAAAGCTACCAGCATAACGATTACTAATACGCACACGCATATTGTTTCGTAGACTCGTGAAAGAAATGGCTTAGGTCGTTGTTGAAAACTGAAATTCTTTTGTCTTTAAAAGCATATGCATTTAAAAGTCTACCTGAAACCTTGAGATTCGATGAAGAAGTACGCAAATGGCAATAGAAAGAATAAAGAAACGTTGGACAGCAAAAATACGTGGTTCCACAGCAGGTTTATGAACGACCAATTCAGCCATTTGAGATAGTAGTTGTCCGAATACGAGTGCAAGATTTCCGAACCTAACACCGAAAATGGCAACAAAATAACGGCTCCAATCGAGACGGCCAAAGAAGTCGTGCAAAACCAAACACTAAAAAGAGTTCAGATTAAATGCTTCAAAATTACCAAAACTAACGCAATTCTGTAGACAAAAAAGTCCTCTTCGCCAGCGTATAACTCATCAGAATCCGTTCGTGTTTTGAAATACTGAATAATTGAGAAGCTAATTGCGTAGAGTACGATGAACAAAAGAAGGCAAATCTAAAAAACAGCTGGAAATGCCGAATTATTGGAAATGCACTTACCACTTGAGATCTAATTAAGCTATGAAATTCAATTTCTTCAAAATCAAATACTTCGTCGTCATCCATAAGGTAACATGCTCTGTTATTAGTTGAGAAGCCGGCCGCACTGTTTTCAAACAAAACTCGACGTCAAAAAACAAACAATGCTGGAAACCCGACAAAAAGAAACATTACACGTACGCGTTTTCTTGCCAACTGTTTTGCTTTGGCGGGATTGGGGGATTTCGGAGAAAACGAAGATTTTCACACCTGTTTGATGAGGTGATTGGAGGTTTTATGACTGCATTCTCATTAGAGTCTAGAATTTCCCATACAATTTAGTGTGCTCTAAACTAAACGGAAATGTTAAATTCCAACGGCATCAATCTCAAAACAAATAAATCGAGAACGTTTTAAAACACTGTCGAATATTAAACAAAGGCTTGTAAATGCAATCAATATACAATAACTTATGCCATTCACGCAACTTCACGTTTAAAGGCCATCAAAATAACTCTCCACCGATAACACGCTTTTATCAGCAACAAGCTTTTCGAGTCAAAGAATTTCGGCCGCTTTGCAGTACAAGCACTTTTTGATCAATTAGAAATGTACACAACCGCTGTCCCGCCAGCAGCTTTACGTAAGCCCTCAATGTTTTCCCTTTTTAGCGTATCAATTTAAGAGTTTTCATCTATTGTCGGCCAGCAAAGTTCACCTCAACAGAAAACATGCACGTCAGCTTTGAATTTTCGAAAGGTCGGTTGATGAAGAACATTTAAAGGTGATTTAAACAAACATAACTGAAGTTTTGCTATTAAATGAAGTTCAATTTTGATTTGTATGCTTTTTTATTCAGCAAAATTAAGGCGAGTTTAAAGCGGCTCAATTAACAGTAAACAGTATTTAACAAAAGTTGCAGGTCCACTGTTTAATGAACGCGCTCAAAGGTGACGATTTGTTGTACACAGAGCGAATGGAAGTTGTTGAGTCGATTAAAGCATTGGACAGTGCGGGCCGAGCCGATTTAGTCGACTTCCTTTCTTCAAAGAACGCAGCAATTTCCGCAACTATGGAAAATAATGCCTGCAAACACTTTGTCTGCACACCTGAAGAACTCACAAATGTTCTTTCGGTACGTACAATTAACGACCTGTTAGACTTCTGGAGCTTTGTTTTGCTGCAAATTGTTCCGACTTTTTCGTCTTTGACTTATCCACTAGAAGATGACACGTTCCAAGTACGTCCATGCATTTTAACAGCTTTGCGAGACAAAGTGTTGTTGCCGATTCTAAGGAATCGCAACCTGAGTAGTGATGATGGAGCAAGAATACGACCAATCTTGGCACATGTTTGTTTTGCCACTGCCGATCACTCACAAAAACATCAAGAATTTGTGGAGTTATCTGATAGGATACTTTTTAATATCAATTCTCGACTCGACAACGAAGTTAAAATTCGAGAAGCAAGTTCAGTTTTCGAGATCTTTAATTTTTCAATTGTTTAGCCGACACAACATTCAAAGAAAGAACAAGTTGTGCACACTCTTTCCACACAAAACATCAATCGCACACCGTCTAACATCCACACCAGCGAATCTTCAACCAGCTTGTCACAGAAGCCTCGATCGAAAACACTTCCTAAATCAGTTAGTTGGGTTGTGAAAATAGATGACACCGAAGCAAGCAACTGTTAATTTTGCAAACTGTACAAGCAATTTTGTCGTATAAATCATATTACTTCAAATGTTGGATTTGCAGTGTGGTCATAAATAAACTTGCTGTTTTTGTTCCAAGCTTGTTTGGAAAACAATTTGTGCACTCTCCAAACCATTCCAATCAACAGTTTTGTTTATGCGCCCTGCCCAATATTGAGTTGCATAAACAAGAGGGTTGTTTAAAGCACACACTTGGTCAGTCTGCTGGTCATTTGGTCAACAAAATGCTGTTGATCGCGGCGCTAACCGTTCTCCTTTGCCAAACTGCATTGGCTACGGTTGAAGATTTGGACTGTGGAAGAGTTCCGCCAAGTTTGTGGTGCAAAAATGATGAAATTGCAAAGAAGTGTGGAGTCGCTGATCAATGTGGAACTTACAAGAAGGAAAGCTCTAACAAAAAGCTCCTCATCACCGTTCTTTTCGAGGGGTTATGTCCAGATTGTCAGCAATTCATCAGCGGAGCCTTGTACAACGACGTTTACGAGCATTTCCAGAAATACGTTGACATAGAACTCGTACCATATGGCAATGCACATAAACTTTCAAATGGAACGGTACAATGCCGTAAGTCTGTTGAATTCAAGATTGCATTAAAAGTATCATTTGAGAGCATGGCCCAAAAGAATGTGAAGTAAACTTGCACGAAGCATGCGCTATCCACTACCTGCCTAAACCTCTGCCGTTCATCTACTGCTTGGAACTGAAGGTATGCTTTTAACACTAAGTATGAGTCTGCAACTTTTCAGCTTAAAATGGGCATCTCATTGGACGACGCTGCCCAGTCTTGCTACTTGAAGAACCACGTGTCTCATATTGTTTATGATCAAATCTTGTAAGTAAGAAGATACTTTCAAAAGAGAAATACTTATGTTTCAGACACTGCATAAAGTCTCAAAAAGGCCAAGATTTAATTGATGAAGCTGCCAAAAGAACCGAAGCTGCCTATCCGGATCAACACAAGTACGTTCCTTGGCTCTACTTCAACAACGTCAGTTTGGCCAACTCCCAATTCTTGATCCACGACTTGCCAGTTTCTATCTGTGATTGGCTGGTCGGTGAAAAGCCGGACTTTTGCTCTGGGATTGGACGAAAACACACTCGTGTTGGCGGTTACACTCGCCATTAATTTGTTTAAATGAACTGTGTTGATTGCATTTTTGTTTAGAATAAAGAGCATTTTGCAACTTGATCGGCAGACTTTAATTGTTTGATTCACTTCTAAGTACTCAAAAAACATCCCACACTCATAACATCTGTGTGCATACTCATACAGAACAAGCAGTTTGCTTGACATTCGCGTGCCCATTTGACAAATATGTGCGTCTTCTCAAGCGATTTCCTGGAAAAGTGTGGCTCTGCACAAAATCTCCGATTATTGCGGTTATTTTTTCAAACGTATTCTGGAGTCTATTGTTGCTGAGCTCAATCAAACTAGATTGCAGAAATGACGGACTTTATGCGAGAAATGATCAACGAGCTTATGGGGTAAGAGTTTTTATGAGTGACTGAAATTCTATTGCTTTTTAGCGCTCAACGAGCCGAGGAAGATGGACGACGTTTGCCACCTTATGATGATCGCTCGGTCTGCCGTGCCTACCTCTTAGACTGCTGTCCAAGAGAAATCTTAGCTGATACACGCCTGGAGAATCTTGTCTTGTGCCGAAAACTCCATGAAAAAGCCTTGCAGTCGGACTATTTACGAGCCCAAGAAAAACGTCCTCACTTTTATGAACTGGAGGTGCGTTAAATTACATTTATCCATTTACAACAGCAATTTATTTTAGGGATTCGATGCTTTGGAGGAGTGCGTTCGAGCTGTTGATTACGAGATATCGAAAACTCGTGAAAAAGTCAAAAAAGATTCGGAGCACTTGTCTGACTCACAAGATTTCATTAAGAGTCAGAAGATCGGAGAGTTGAACGACAAAGTAAGTCGATTGCCTTAACTTTTTGTTTGATTTATATATTTTAAGATCAACATCACTTTGGCACAAATGGAAGCTCTGGGCAACGAAGGCAAAGTAAACGAGTCAATTGAATTGTCTCGCACCGTCAGCGAGTTGCAACGCAAAAAACAAGACTTGGAGGTTTGTTACATTCCCAATTTGTACATAAGTTAAAGTTGCTTCCTTGTTTAGAATGACTTACGCAGCGGACAGCCCACACAACAAAGATTGCGTGTTTGTGAAGCCTGTGGAGCACAATTAAACGTATTGGACCACGAATCTCGCTTGGCCGATCACTTCAACGGAAAAATGCACTTGGGAATGGTGACTATTCGTGAGAAGTACGATGAAATGAAGAAAACCATCGACGAACGCCGAATTGCAAAACGTGAATACGAGGACAAACACCATCGATCGGACCGTGACCGAAGGTACTTATTTAAATGCATTGATCTGTTATTTAAACTTGCCATTTAGAAGACGCTCCAGAAGCCGAGACAGCCGTGAACGTCGTGACAGAGATCGCCGTCGTTCAAGATCCCGCTCTCCACGATCTTCACGTTCAAGTCGAAGACACTCGAGTCGCGAAAGGTTTGTTTAAATCAACTCGCACCAATCTGATAAAAATCGTTTCAGGCGCCGTCACTAATCAAAGCATTTATGATTCATAATTTAATGTTTTTGCCTTATTGCGTTCATTTGTACATTTTTGGCTGCAGTGACCTGTTTCGTGTATGTTCCCAATATGTTCAAGTCATTCTTCTATTTGTAGTCTTTGTGAAACTTATTGTGCCCGAAAAAGAGTGTTTTGTGTAACTTAAGGTCAGCTACTGTTGTTGGATTTGACTGTTTTGTGTTAACATTTGGAATAAACAATCAAGTTATTTCGCGGAGTTCATTTTCAAATTTGTTTTTCACAGAATCAATTTAAATTGAAATATTTTGAGGCGATAGTTATTGAGTGTAGTTGTTAATTGAAGATGTCCGGCGAAACACGCCAGCGGCGGATCAACAAAATCATCAAGGAAGTTGAGACCGAATTCAAATATGTCCAGGTGGATGAGTTTAGAGGAAGTGTGAGTTTGTGTTGAACTCTTTGGTTAATAAACAAACTTGTTTAGAATGAACTTCGATTCCGTCATTGGCTGTTTATCATTGTAACAATTTAAAAACACTTTCATCGTTTAAACACACTTTTTAAGATTGGACTTGCTTTAATTTACGCATCTGTTGTTTATTTGGATCGTCGTATGCCAAATGTGTTGCCGGCAAACGAAACTTCAAAGTTCAGCGAAGAAAGAGCCCGCAAATTTCCTTGAACAACTTACAGCTTTGGGTCCTCGGTCTTCAGGATCTGTTGCTTTGGAAGTAGACGCTGTTCAAATGGTCACAAAACGAATCAATGACATTCAAGAGAAGTTTGCCAAAGGCGGAGTAAACCGCCTAGAACTAGACATCCAAAGACCTACTGGCTGCTACAATTTGGCCTTTTTAACGCCGTTTACTTTGTGCTATCACGAAGTTACAAACATCGTAGTGCGCATTGGTGCAAACAATCCTTCACGACATGCAATTCTTTTGAACTGCCATTTGGACACATTGCCCGACACCCCTGGTCAATTTTCATAGCTTATTCGGATCATTATTGTTTAAGTTTAGGCGCGACTGACGATGCTGTTTCATGTGCCATTTACTTGGAAACTCTGGAAATTCTAGCTCAACGAAAGACTCCACTTGAAAACGACATCATCTTTTTGTTCAACGGTGCCGAAGAAAACTTTTTGCAAGCTTCGCACGGCTTCATCACCCAGCATCGTTGGCGTCACGATATTCGAGCATTTATCAACTTGGAAGGAACTGGCTCTGGAGGCCGTGAGATTCTTTTCCAGTCTGGGCCAAATGATGCATGGACTCTTGAAGCTTACCTTGATCATGCTCCATATCCGCATTGCAGCGCTATTGCTCAAGAAATCTTTCAATTAGGGATCGTACCTTCAGACACAGATTTCCGAATCTTCAGAGACTATGGCGGACTTTCAGGCATAAAATAAACAAACTTTTAAAAATAAGTTCCAAACATTTAGGCCTGGACATTGCGTATCACAGAAACGGATGGGTAAGTTGTAATAGATTGTCAACCCATTAATCACTGTAAAGGTCTTTGTTTGATCACTGCGAATTTCAGGTGTATCATACTGAGTTCGATTCTGCCGATGTAATATCGAGCGGTTCCATTCAACGTGCAGGCGAAAATATTCTGGCCGTAGCCGAAGCAATGATTCGTTCACCCTACTTGACAAAACCTAGCAAGTTTGACGAAAGCAACAAATGGGTCTTTTACGATGTTGTCGGTCTTTTTACTGTTCGTTACAAGCTGGTTTACGGTGTGTTTATTCAAATTGGTTATTATGAATGAACACAATTTAGGCACAATTGTAAATTATGCGGTGATTCTCGGCGTTGCTGCACTTGTTTTTATTCATTTCTTTCGCAATCGGGCCTATCACGAAATGAGTTTACTCGACGCTTTCGGCCATCATTTGGCTGCTTTTGGAGTTATGGCATTGACTGGAATTTTTGTTGCTTGTATGGTACACCTGTTCAATTTAACGATGTGTTGGTATTCGTTGCCCGAACTCGTCTTCCCACTTTATATTATTCCAATGCTCATTAGTGGTTGCTGGACACATTCTCGATTTGCGTTGAAGATGCGCGGACGACGAGCAAAGCCGAACTTTTCATATAAGGTAGTGTTTAGAAGTTGTTACTTCAAAAGAGATCAACAACAACTGCATTTAGCCTTTGTATGCCGAGTTAGTGCATTATGATGCTGTACTCATTTACTGGTCTGTAATTTTGTTCATTATGACGGCGTCCGGACTAGCAAGTGCATTTTTCATCTTGTTCCACGTTTTCTTCCCTGCTCTGCGCGATCCAATTATCTCGGCATATTTAAGATTTACCAAGAAACGTAAGTTTTTGCAATACGTTAAACTGTGTTTAAAATGTGTTTAGCATTGACTCCGTGGATAGTTTTTGTTGTCCAATGGATTTGTTTGTTGCCTGTAATCACCTTCATTTGCTATGCCGTGATGCTCTTTTTTGATTTCTTTGTGCCAGTTATGGGACGATTTGGCAACGTCATATCTCCGGAAATTCCTTTTGATGGTTTTGTCGTTGATAACTGCTTCCACATTTGTTTTGTTTACGGTTTGTTGTTTAATTAACTACAAGTATCAAACAACTACGAGTTTCAGAGCAATTTGATTTACCTAAGTCGTCCAATGAGTTACTTTTTCAAAGCTGCCGTTGCATTCTTTATTTTCTGCTTCTTGATTATTGGTACTACGCGTGTTGGAAATCCGTACAAATGGTCAGATGATGGCCTGCCACGTTTGCGCAGAATAATCGCTCTGGTTAGTCTCAATTGCCGATCTTTTTTAAAGATCTCAGTTTTAGCATGCAAAACGTTCAATTTACGACTTCCAAGGAAATTTGAACAAGTCCTCAAACGGACTTTTTATCCAATCTTTTGACTATCGCGGAGTTGATGACTTGCCAGAACACACTTTTCTACAAGGAAGTGATAAACCGGATTGCTCTAACACAAATGATGCCTACTGCCAACTTCCTTATTACACTGGTTTGATTTGAATGTGCTTCAGATAACTAACGCATCTTTTTAGCCATTTATGATCTACTGCCACCTGAAAAGTCTAGATGGATCGACTTGCCTACTGCCCCAACCTTGCCTTATCCGCTTTCGGTTGAATTGCTCGATCGAAGCTTTACCGAAAACAACAACAAATTGAATATGAGTTTTGTTATTCGCGGCGGAGTCGATAAAATGAGTCTGCACATAAGTCCACTAAACGGCTACCAACTGAAAGAATTTTCGTTCACCAAATTCGAACAGAACATTCTCGGAACTCGACAAACTTACTTCGTCTTCATGACATATGGACACAGAGCTCCGGAAGACCGTCGCTTTTGGGTTGTTCTGGAAAGGGTAATTTTTAAGACAACACTAAAATTGAATTGAACATTTTTGCAGAACTCGGCCGCAACTAATCAAGATCCAACAAAGAGCCCAAATCTGGAACTAGCCATTGCAACACATCAAGCACATGGACGTTACCAAAACTCGCCAACTCTGCATCAGCTCAGATCTTTAATTAACACGCGTCGAAAAACTCCCCATTTGGCAGTTGGCTTCTGGAGATGGGGGATAACAATGATATCTGGAACCAGCGAGTTGATCAGCCACCTTTTTTAAAACTACTCTTTTTCAAACTGTTAGAGCATTGTTGTGCATATCACTTTTGTTTAAATCGCTTCCTAAGGTCTTGCAAAATTTCGCTTCATTCCAATCAGATGCCGTTCTACACAGATTTTCAGCAATCATCCGCGGGTAATTAAGTATTATCAGGTTGTTCACTAAAAGCGTAGTGCTCGAGTATGAATAAATTATTGTCCAAAAATTTTGAATAAAACTAATGCCGACTTTTCGCTTCATTGTTCTTTTTTAAATCAGAAACAATGTCGAAGGCTCTAGTTTTTTTGCTTGCGACAAAGGCCGGAGTGCTTGCAACAACAATTGCTGTTTTCTGCTTTTTTTCAAATCCGGTTGCACGAGCTTCAACTTATACAGCTATCTACATTCAGCTAAGTTTGATTTGCCTTGTTCAAGCGTTGCACATTTTCTTCCTGATAAAGCGTTCATTCAAGAGTTATGATCCACTTGATTTGGTGCCCGCGTTTTTCACCGTTTCTGGTAAGCTTTGTTGCGTTTATTGTCTTAATTTTTGCTTATGTTTAGCGCTTTCTTCCGTGTTGATCGTTCAATTCATGCTTTCAACAAACTTGAGAGAGCTGTTGGAGTCAAACAAGCAGAAGGTACCACCAGTACAGCTTAATCATACTGCGTTGACCTGCATTCTTTCGGCTGGAATTGCTATAGCTGTGAGCGAGTGGATTTTCTATCATTGGGCCTACAATAATGAGCAGGATAGAATTGAAGAGGCCGCTAAAAGCACTGGTTTCAAGTCAACTAATTCCGAACCGTCTAATGATCGCACCCGGGAGAGAATTGGTTTCAAGTCGGCTCATTCCGAACCGTCTAATGATCGCATGTCTGGTGTCACTAATCGTATGAACAAGATGTAAGCACCTAACATCTCTCTGTAATTTGTACGGCATATAAATGGTTCTAATTTATTTTGTTATTCTTGAGTAGTTTGTTTAGAGTAGTTATTGATTTTAGATTAGTGTTTAAGTGGAAAGACTCTATCTCCAAAAGCCATGGAGGCCGTAAACCTGGCAATTGCATCGCCAAGTAATGACAAAGTTCACGAAGATTGATTATTTAGTTGTTTATTAAGTCCGACAATAAGTGTTGTAAAGACAAGTGTGCAGTTTGATTTGTATTAAGTGATTGAGCAGTAGATTTTTTAATCTACAAGTAATCCCTGACAGTGCTTTTCATTTGGATAATGCATAGACGCTCGTAAAATATTGATAGACTAAGGATAACGACTGAAATTAGAGTCAGAATTAGTTGAAACGTTTCTTCATATTTGTAGAGCAAAATGATCAAAGACAGTGCTTGGAATATATAGAAGAATAGCTAAAATGGCTTTTCAAAATTATTTCAGCTTTAAAAGACTTACACAATAAATCAAGTTACATAGAATGAGTTTTGGCCGATTAGAGAAGAGACCAATTAAGAGAACCAAAACAAAGATAAACCACACCACAGTCACTAAAAAGAACCGTTATTTTTTGTACGTTTGTGTGGCCAGATCTTTTTGTTTTTCCGTTAGGTTTTGTGCCATCTGCTATTAAAAGTTACAACGTTCGACAAAAACGTGAGAAGATCTGCCCATACAAAAGTGCAAAAAGTTAATTACTGGAAAAGATTATTTGAACTGTAATTCTAAAAGAGGTGACTTTAAATCATTTAAAGGTCTTTAAGCCTTACTGCGTTTCTTTGTGATGATATTCTCGTATGATGTTCGCGATGCTTTTTGCAATTTGAATAACCGACAGACCAAGTTGTAAAAAGGCCAGAATAGAAACAGGTAGCTTTAACGGAATGGTGTGTTTGGTTTGTGGAAGTGTAGATAAAGAAGAAACACGATGAACATCCATATTGGTAAGTGAACTGCAATAAATTAGGCTTTAACGTCCGAACCGTCCTCCGACAAATCAGTTGTTGTCCACTCGGCCGAAGCGTAGATGTAAGCAAATGGGAGTAAGGCTCCAAAATATAAAACAATCAGGAACCCGACTAAAAATGGCCCTCCAGTCGCTATTCCTCCAACTACAATGCACAGAGCAAGTGGAAAGCTGATCGCCTGAAATAAACAATAAGAACGTGATTATGCTTTGCTCGCTAAACTAACCAAAGCAAATACATGGTGATAGATGATATTTGGATTGTTGAAGTGAAGACCCAAGAAAACGAAGAATAAGGAAATAATCAGTAAGAACAGTTGAACCATCAGCGTTGCACAAGTCCACAAAGGCATGTAGTATCCTGGAAATAGATTATGAATAAACTTTAAAGCGCTGATAAACTTACCTCTCATGGAATATCCAATTCCTTCTGTCCAGCCGTGGACCATCGCGATGCCTGTTTCACCGGCTATCAGCACAATCATTTCAAGTGACAAAACAACCTGAATTTGCGTTAGAGTTGATAACTTAAATTTCAAATTTACCTGATAGTCCATTGCGCACACGTTTCGATCTCAATGCCTCGGGCGTTTAGTGCTCATTTGTAAGTTGTGGGCGCAAGTATCCATGACAACTCTTCAGTAATACCCAATTTGGGCAATTGCAAATCTCAAAACTCGCGCACTACTTAGTTCATTTGCCGGTAGCATCGCGCCTCCAAAAACACAGCACTCACTAGAAATGTTTCGAATAAAACGGCCGCAACGGCCAAAATCATTAAGTCTCCGTCTACTGGCTGGTCACTTTTCCACCACGTATTAAGCCAGTTCGCGCATATCCCAAAGTGAAAGCATAGCACAACTGTCTGAACATAGAATAACTGAATTAATTAGTTTGAGCTATTCAAAACAAACCGATAAACCAATGTGTGGAATTAAATATTGAGCTTTGTTGTGTGAAAGTCCAAACATAGCATAAATAGTGGAAATGAGCAGGAAAAAACTTAACAAACAAGTTGTAACTGACGTGGCACTAAAAGCAGAATTTATAATTAAAACCGTAATAAATTAAGTTGCCTTGGCCTTCTAGAAATCCCATTTGAGTAGACTGAGTTGAATTCGGCTGCTGCAATTCCCAAGGCGCTCACAATAGCTACACACGAGCAAATCAGCTAAAAGTTTTAAGATCAACACAACTAAAAGCAGTGTTTGAACACTAATTTAAAAGTCACAAAAGTTATTCGAATCTTCAAATACCAAAAAGTGCACAACACTCACTTGAATCATCAAAATAGCTCCACTTATCGATCTGACCGAAACCATTGTTAACGTGATAAGTGTTCTTTAGCCGGAAAGTCTGGCCGCAAAATGATTTATCGAAAAAAGGTGCCAGTCGGCACACTTATGAACAACGCAAACGCCTGTCTGAACCAAAAAACAATGCTTAACAACAAAAGATTGTGGAAAACATGCTCAATGAACAGAAACAAAACGCGGCCAATCTGGACAACTGAATATCAGTCCCGGAGAAATTCTCATTGTTTTCTGGGTGGAGCGCTATCAAATATCCCGGAATGCGGTCGGCCGTGGGAACTCTTTTACAAAATGCAAGAGGTAAAGTCAACTTCGTAGTTTGCTGGTCAAGTGTCGGTCAAGCGACGTTTCTTAATTAACGAAACTCAAAATAAAGCTTAAAATAAACAAACTTACAACAACGCTTATAATTTCAATAAGCATCTTCAGAAAAACAACTCGATGCTTCAAAGACTCAAACCTCCAATTAAATTAGGTCGACAATTTCGTTCCGGCGTTGAAAACACGGTCAGCACACGCCTGGAAGTGAATTCAACTCGTCGTTTTGTGGGGCCGAAGATAGTCTAATCCTTCGGGGAACTGACCAATTTGCCGTCCATACATCCAATTATCAATGTTTCCGCTTTGCAATTTTAATTTCCACATTTTGTGTATTTTCGACAAAAACACTTTGTGTTTGGCCGCAAGTGCGGCGCCAAATTGGGATGTTATTTGTCTACAGAAGCATGCATTAGTTAATGAGTCGGAATGAATTCCGCAACGCGGAAACCAGCAGAAGACACGTGAAACAATAAGCATCCGAAATCGTTTTCTCCGCTTATGGTCTGAACGGCTGTATTTGTAAGTAGTGACCGCAACTCCACTCATTCAACGCCTATAATTAGATCCGATCCTGTTTTCTCCGATTATAGAAGGATACTATTGTCCGGTGGTTGGCGCTAACTTTCACCTAAATTCCACTCGCAAACGTTTTACACAAATCGGCGACTTGGTTTCAAACTACTAAATTGACTAACCTTTCCAATGATTAAATGAAATGTGGACAAAACCGATACTTTTATTTGCAATTAACATGGTTTTAGCAGTTGCACAAAGATGGCACTTTCCGCGTAAAGTTTTTAAAGATTGTGTTCGAATATTGACGGTTTAATGCTTACAGCGCCAAGAGTTCTTTTGTCAAAAACTGCAGAATGCGTGTCAGGTAAAAACTTGCAATTAGTGTGGTGAATTAATTCATTTTTAAGGAAACGATGTTGAAAATGACCCAAGAGTCTCATGCAACGGTGGAGAATTTAAACTGTCCATGGGCTATTACATTCCATGTCGCGCTCACAAACGTAAGTTTTATAAACAAGTTTCAATTTAATTAAATGCATTGCTCGATTATTGAATGTTGTTTAACAGATTGTTATGGCGCCAGGTAAATTGTCACATCGACCTTCAAACGCTTAGAGATAAATTTAGAGAACCTCCAAATTGGTGCACAAGCAATTATTCGTGGACTCAGTTTGGCTGTCATTGCGACAAGTAAGATTACTTTGCCGAAAGTACGTTTTAATAAGCAGTGTTTTAGTAAAATTGGATCTTGCGTAGTTGAACGCTACCAACAACTAGGAGAGAATCTAGAATGGTCTTACTGCATCAAAAACGAAGAGTTTTACTGCGCCTCGTCGTCGCCAAAATTTAACACCCAAAAAGCAATACCCACAACAGAACAACCTCCGGAAACAACAGTCGACAATTTAGTCGAAGACTTCAGAGCATAAACTTCTAATTAAAAGCAAACGTTCATGTCAAATCAGCCTCTTTGTTAACGTATCATGACACCAATAAACAACTCCATTAAAACTGTTTATTTGCAAATAGACCAATAAGAGAATTATGGCAAACGGTAAAGCTAGACGTATGGAGATGCAATTATAGACGAGGTATCTTTAGAGCAAACAAGTTGGTAGAATTAGAACTTTTATGACCAGTTTTGAGATGAATGCCGGAACTCAACTGTTAGCATGCCAGTTTTGGATGGCTTTGGCGACGTTTTCGGGGACTTTTTGATCGTTTTGGTAGAGCGGCTTGCGTGAGCAGACAAACTTTTCACCTGTTTGCGTCGATTCAACAACGTAGCAAACGTCGGAGTGCATTTGTCTGATGTATCCTTTAAATACGGCGTTTTCCCACCGAACAGTGACAATCCATCCAGAAACGTGAGCACCGTTACAACCGATTCTTTTGCACTCGCAATCAACAATATCGTCCGGGCTTACATCTGTACTAAATGTTGAATCAAAGAATTCAACGTGGCAGTATTCTGAGGTTTTTGTGTCGACAATGCGGACCATGTCAATTCTATCTTGTGTGTAGAAAACAACATTTTCGCCAGCTTTGAGCGTGTCGTCTTCTTGAATGCTCGAGTGCAACGGACAAACTGCAACAACTAGTGCAGGGAAATTGCGATACTCTAGGGTTAAGTGAGCAAAATAAGCACAAGTAGTGTGGAAATAAATAGGTTTTTCGTCCATATCATAGCAATGCTGACAACGAACAAACTGGTCTTCAATTCCAAGTTTGCACAACCCACATTTCGTCGATCCATGCTTTAATTTGTTCAAGAACAAATCATAGTCGCTGACCAAATAGTCCTTGTTCAACTCAAGCTCGTGCCTAAAACGATGATTTAAACGGCCTGTTTGTTGCTTTTGAAACTAACCAAGTAGGCGGAACAGCCTGATTCAGCTCATTGATCCAGTTTCTAGACAAACTTCGTGCATAGATGTAATTTTCGGCACGAATGATTTTCGTTCGTCGACTCATGACGGCACAAATAGCATGGACAAACTTTCCACTTGTGTTGTCGGGATCATGTGGAATAAGGACACCACCTCGTACATGACAAAAGATGCAGTTGATGGACGCACAAATCAATTCTTCTCTTGCAAATTCACACCGTTTACAGATCCAATTCATTCGACGCTTCTTTGTTGGGCTTTGTTGTTCAACTGCATCGGAGTCGTTTGAAGTATTCGAAGTGTCCAAGAATTCGGCAGAACCCAAGTTTAAGCAGTCAGCATGTACAACAACAGAACAACGGCGGCATTGAACTAGACGAGATTCTTTAAAGCTTAACTCAATCTTCTCAAATTCGAGCTTGTCGTAAAGGTGGTCGATGGAGTAACGAACAGACCTAAAAATAACTAACAGTAAAGCATCATTATTTAAAAACCAACTCGGATCGGGAGTCCAGCTTGGCTTCTTTGTCATTTTGAGGCACGAAAAACTGGCAGATATTGCAGTGTGGAAAATACTTCGCTTGGTTTTTATTAAAATTGCACTCTTCTTTGAAATCACTCTGGTGATGGAACAAAAAGTTGAAGTCATTGCGGGCTTCAACCAACTGTTCGTTGAAAGACTCTTTGACGGCTTTTTCAATTAAAGGCAAATCGACCACGGGCAACTCAGTCGGCGTGGCTAGAATTGAGTAATGAAAACGTTTAAAAGATCATGTTAGTTACTTACCGGAACGTTCAGATCTCAAAATGACAGTTCTTTCCCCGTACCAAAAGTTGTGCCAGTCTTGATACTCGTCAGGTCGGTATTTCTTCATAAATGGACGCATATCGAAAACCAAATATTATTTAAATGAACCTTTTAATCTGATTTTTGTATAACGAAATAGCTCCGGGAATTACTTATAGGTGCGTAAAAGTCTATTCTAACGAGGTTATTTTTGAAAGTTTTAGCTTAAAACAGTAACTAGACAGCCAGAACATAAGTGAGCAAACGCGGATTGTAGTTCCCTACTATTAACATTTTACACAATGAGCACTTAAATTTTACCAATTTCAACCGATCCATTAACGCATTTGCAGACTGACGAGTTTTTTCCTATATCGATCCACCTTTCCAGTGCAAAATTTGTTGACTCTGCGCAGTTGTATCCGACATTAAAGCCCATATGGAAGCCTCGAGGGAACGTGATAATAAACTCTCCGGGATACTGAAAATGTTCCGTTTAACAAAACCTTCTCATAAGTTTAAGTTACTTGAACCATAGTGCCATAGGGAATTTGTTTGTTTTTAATTTCTCCAATTGTGACCATAAAGGTTTTGTGTCGAAGATAGGCTTTGCATTTACGTGCCTCGTTGGGAAACTTGCTTTCAAACAAACGCTCCATTTGATCATGATAATCCGGTGGGACAGCGTACCAAAATTTGGGCTCGCCATAGTGTAGAAAGTTAATTGAATATAAATCACAGTCTTCAACGTGCCACGCAAAAGTCGTTTTGTACATTCCAAAATATAAATAAGTATCCTGAAAATTAGCACTATCAAGTGTGACGAGCTCAAATTGTGAGGAAATGTTATCAATAAAGTTCTTATTTAACTATGTGTTTACAGTTTGCGCATGCTTACCGTAACTCCAGGAATTTCGATCTAAATTCATTATTTATTGTGTTGCCAGAAGTAAGCAAACTAACCCCTTCTTTTTTGAGCAAATCGAGAACCGTGTTAAGCTTTGCAACATTGAATCGCTTAACGCTGGTTTCAAAAATCGATCCTGGCGTATCTGCTCCATAAATTGGTTCTCCGTATGTCAGGTTCCGCCAATAGTTACGTTCCAAATCTTGCAAAGAATCTTCCGGTTTGGGATTAGCATACTTGTGAGACAGTGCCATCTCCTTGAACTTCTGAAAGCGAAGATTCAGTAGCTTTAAATATTCAGAAGAATCTAACCTCAACAGTCATTTCACGCCGAAAGATTTTATTTTGTTTAGTGAACGATCCACGCGATGCCTTTGTGATGGACTCTTTAACTGGCCTAAACAAGAATATTAAACGTGCTCTTATAGATAAAACATACGAGTTGATTTTGTAGCTATAGACGTCGGAATAATCTTGACTAAGATTGGGTCTTGGCGACCATTCAGCTGGCGGAACAATCTAAAAGGATTTATTTGAATAGAATACCTTAAAATTGAGTACTTTGCAAATTCCAGATGCTTTTACGGCTCCTTGATCTTCGCACTTCTGAATATACGCCGAAAAATCGTCCATCTCCTCGAGCGTCGGATAGAAGACTTTTATTGCTTGCGTTCCCGTATTTACCCATTCTTCCTTTTTCGAATAATTTGGCTTGTAATTTCCAGCCATCGTGTTAAATAAACTAAAAAACTATAGGCACATGAAAATATTTAAGGCAAATAAAGAATAAACGGTTAACTCAAATATCCAACTTAAGTTCCCGCCACTACGCACACGCCCAAAAATTGGATGGCCATGTTTTTTCGCCGATTCAAGAGAGCAAGCGAGAGTGTTCTCATAGAACGGATAAGGATTGTAAATTGCGCTTAAAACCGCCAACAGTGCTTATAAAATCAAGAAGATCTGCTCGTAATTAAATCAAAAGCATTAATTTAAAAAGAGAATTTTGCTAAATAACGCACAAAAATCATATTTTGCAAAAATTGTCACTATAATTGTATGACATGTGTTTCCTGTGTAATTGTAGACCACAATTTTTCGAATAATATTGAAATAAACGTTGACTGAAATAAGTTTATTAACAACAACAAGGATCAACAACAAGTAACAATTATTTCTCTGCTTCTTCGGCCGAAATCAGTTCTGCAATCGAGTCGTTTTCAGATCGCAAACGGTCCACTTCAGCCTTGAATTTCTTGATTTCATTTATCAACTCCAACCTCTGAGCACTTTCTGCGTCACCCTCTTCAGTTGGTTGCCCTTCCTAAAAATCGATTAATTCAATTAAATGAGTAGAAAAAGAATCTTACCGCTGCTTGATTCTCAACATGCTTCTCTTTTTTATTCAGCACTTCATCAACGGGCTGATCGAATTCTTTGAATTTCAATTTCTGCTCAGCATGCACACAGTTACTCGTTTTGATAACAGGGTTCAAATGTTCGGCGATTTCGTGTTGAAACTTCTGAATTGCCAAGGAGTCGGGCTCGTAATCCGGATTTGACAAAGATTCCCAAAAGGGTGCAAACATCAGAGAATGAATTTCTTCTAAAACAAACAATAATGTAACTTCTACGAATACTATTAAATTCACCGTTCTTGCTTATTCGCACCAAAATTTGACCGCTGCGTGGATCCCAAACCATAACTTTTCCAGAAACATCACCCGTAGCCAGCCGAGTTCCATCCAAATTCATGACGATTTTGCAAATTGCTTTTCCTTCATGCTTGTCAAAAACAGTGTGAGTTTCTGCATCCGTAGCACTTTGAGTTTGAATAATATCTGTGGAATCGTAAGCTTGCTAAAATAAAAAGTTAGCTTAATTAAGTAGTTTAAAAGCCTTACAGCATGAAACAACGACAATTTGACTAAACGTCCTGTTTTAGTCCCGCAAAACAAAAATGTATCCGATAGACTGAATGCACATGAAGTCAATTCTGTGTCAAAATGGATCTTTTGGAGTACGGTCTTTGAATTCAAATCATATAAAACAAGTCGGTGATCAAGTCCAACAGACAACATAAACATTGAGTCAAAACAACTGAACGCAACGTCTGTAATTCCTTTAGAGTGTGAAAGAAAGGAGCAAAATGGCGCAACTTCTTCTTCTGATCTTGACGAACGTATTGTCAAACTAAAAACCGCAAATTATCGTTGAAAAGCCACTTCATTTGATTACCTGTCCATTGTGTAAACAAGCAAATTGCCGTCATTCATCGGAAAAGCCAAATACAAATCGTTAGGGCACAAACGCATTTTTGTCGCATTCAAACAAGAATTTGCAGAAAGTTTGAGTAGTTCACCAGTTTTGATCTAAAGCATCAAATAAGTTATTTTGATAACTCGTAAAAAACTCACATCATAACAGTAGACCTTTGAGTTAACAAGTACAAACGCAAATCTTCCTGTTTTGTTGATTTGAATTGATTCTGGCTTTCCAGCTAACGATGTTGTGATTGCTGCTTTCTTTGTTGTAACAAAATGAATAAACGGTCTTCCAACTGGCATCACAGCAAAATAGTCTCCTTTAACTCCAACTGGCTCTACAAGACCTGCTCCAACTCCATTCAGTTCATTCCCTTTGTAAGACCATAATGCATTTCCGTTTGATGGATCAATCACGGATGTTGAATATGGACTAGTGCTTTTGCTGCTTAAAAGCAGAACCTAAACGAAAGTTCCACATAGCCTTTGAGTCATATAAACGATTTACTCACCTCTCTTAACTGTTTAGCTTCCATTTTCACAACAAAAACTAAAATTTTTGTGAAGAACTAAAATTGTTCGCATGACGCAATTTCAACAATCGATTTCCTTCGGTAATTGTGCTACTTTTAAGTTTTGGTCACATTTCATGGACAATAAACTCTCGTCTAACTCGTCGAAAGAATATGCTAAACAAACTGAAATGCCAACTAATTCAAACAACGAATTGGACGATGAAGCGGAACGATTACGGCGAGTTTTGCTCGAACAGGTTTGATTTTAAGAACTTTCAAGCTTAAATTTTATATTTAGATGAAAAATAGGAGTACCGGCAGTCCAGCAAAACACCTAATTTCTTCTTCAATTTTAAATAACAAATTAGATTTAAATGAATCTCATTTGGAAGATGCAGAAGTTCTTGAGTCCGATTCATCTGATGAGAGCTTTGAAGATCAAGATATTACCTGCTTATTTGCACGCCAACAATCCGCTCAAGCAAAGTATCAACAACTTAAAGCAAATATTGCCGAAGCAAAGGTTTGGTTTTATCCTTTAACGGAAGTGTAGATTCCATTTTAGAAAAACCTGGCAAACTTGGAAAACGATCTAGAGGAAAAAATCAATTTAGGAGTGGAGATCAACGAGACCATTAAAAGTCATCTTGAGAGATATTTTGTTGCAGATTTTAAACGGCTAGGCAAAATGGACGAAGTACAAAACAAACTGAGAACAACTCTAAATCAACGGACAACTCGTGCAAAGCAGCGAATCAAAGAATTAAAGCAAAATTCTGCACTTATAGAGCCTCGGATAGAACCTAAAATTATCCCACTGAGTCCGGTTCGGTCACTTTCTCCAGCACCGATTCAGCAAGAGAAACAAGGTTTGTGTAGTTTATTGTGCTTTTAGTTTTTAGTTTTAGTTGAGCAATTTTCAAAAGCCGAGGCCAACAAAGAAGAGCAACACAGCCGACCTGCAAGTTCTTTGCGTGAGTCAAAATCCCATTCAATGGCGGAATCATCGTCAGACAAAAAGCATCGTCACTCAAAGTCAAATTCGAGCAAGCACTCTTCAAAAAAAGAGCGCAAAAAGTCAAAGAAAAGAAGCTCAAAAGAGAAGCGATTGGATAAGCTGGCCGAGAAACTCAATATTTCTCAACTTGTTGGCAACGGAAAATCAAGTAACGAGGCCGAAGCAGAGCTTTTAAAGCGAATGCTGGAACGAAGCAAACGAAAGCACCGATCACACTCAAAAGAACGATCGGAAAAGCGTCGCAGAAAGAGATCAAAAAGTCGAGAAGATCCCAAACCTTCGTCGAGCAAAGTGGACGACAGTGAATTTGTTGAAGATCCAGTACAACCATCACTGTATGCGACAACTCAAATTGCATCAAATTTTGCCACACCATCACAATTTGTGCCGCAAGTGCCAGTCCAGCATCCAATAATGAGTGTTTCGTCATTCAGGTAACTTTTAAACATGTGTGTTCTCTATAAAACTTCTAAAATTTAAGTGTTCCTCCGCCCGCATTTACATATGCCGTACCTCAAACAGTTCCACTTCAAAACGTTTACCCCTCGTACGCTTACAGCTCACCAATGATACATCCGCAATTCTCAACTCCATCAACTTCACAGTACACTATATCGACAACACAAGAGTAACTCCAAATCAAAAGATTAAACAAGTCATATGTTTTTAGAGTTCAAGACCGAGATATGCGCACTTCCGACCACGACATAATTAGAATGATTCTCAATTCTTATCCCAGACTTTGTCCACCTAATGTTTCGCCCGACGAATTGGCAAGCAAATTGCTGGAGACGAGCAGCGTTGATTACGTTGCAAAAATGCTGCTCAAAGGCATTCCGGAGTTCATCAAAGAACAATGCTTCTCTTTGGAGCTGAAGCAATTCATATCATCTTTGGAGTCAGGAAAATGAATACATATCACTAGTCTTGATTTAGTTGTTTACAAGTCTTCTGAATGTTACGGGTTTGAATAAATGTGATTGCTACAAAATACGTTTCGAGTTGTGCACGTTTCGTGCTAGTTTATGCGAATTTTCTTTAAACGCTTGTTTAAGTGAGATTTAAGCGCTCCGCTTAGTGATGAGAATACACTTTAACAGATAAAGTCGTCGGACTAATTAGAACTTGTTTCGGGACGGCGCGCAATCTTTTGTCATAAAGGATGATCACCGGAAAATTCGGCTTAAATGGGATTTCTTTCGGCGCTTCTTCCCGGAAAACACCAAAGGCGTTTTTGTCGACTCCATACCGATTGTGTTCAAAAACTCCAGTTTTGCTCACTCGCTGGAATGCAGCCTTATTGAAGTGCTAGTATGTCGGATATTAGCAAACCTGTAACGACCCAGAGCCGATTTGTACGTGCTTTGCATGAGTTTATGCCTGTTTGAGTGTCTTTCGTCAGCGCAAGGCGTTGAGGAACGAGGGTAGACTGACCTATTTCAACTGCGCGACTTTTTCCACCTCCGCCCAGTTTACACGGTCGATTCAATGGCATTTGATCTGTTGGCTTGCAGCGGGACCTTGATGTGCTGGCAAGGCTCGCAACAAATTCCGTTCTACATAAACTGTGCTTTAAACTCAGCTTCTTTCTTTCTCGCGCTTTTAATTGACCAATTTGTGCTTTCTTATTGACTTTTGCTTGCTTTCAGACCACTTTCAATGGTAAAAGTCGCAATAACAGGTGGGAGCGGCTTTTTGGCTGCTCATTTGATTAGGCAACTGCAAGACAAGGCGGATGATGTTGTAGAAGAAATCCACACAATTGACAGAAGAAGCAAACAGTCTCAGATTTTTGGTGAGGCTTTTAAAGTTTAAACAAAGTATGTATTGTGTTTAGATTTCCAAAATTCTCGAATCCCCATTATTCACCATTGTTGCGATTTGTTGAGTCGAGATGCCGTTGAAAAGGCTCTGCAAAACATCGACGTGGTCTTTCATTTGGCGCGCAAGCAGTTTCAGTACATAGTTCCTGATGACAAAACTCGACTTAACGAGCAATACAAGCGAGACAATCTTGAAGGCATTTTCAAACACCTTTTGCGTCTTTCACAAAGTTATTTTAGCAACCGAATCACTCCTTGATGCTATTTTTGCCGCAAATGTCCAAAATTTGATTTATGTCGGCGATGCATATGCTTGTTTACCATGTCAAGACAATTTCGGCAACAGTGAAGAAATCCACAACGATCTTCCCTCTTCTTACATGCTTGGATATTACGGAGAAACTAGAACGCGTGCTGAGCTGTTAGCACGTAAGAAGGTTAATTCAAAGTTGCCTGATGGTCAGTTTTAAATACAACCTGTGCATTTTGTTAAGCTTTCACTTTAAGGCCATCCGTTCCAAGCCACATTTCTACGCCCAACACTCATCTACGGCGAAGGAGAAACAAAGCTTCCGACAGTTTTAAAACAAGTTGCCAAAACACACAACAATTGCCTTCCATATATTGAAGGTCCTTCAAACGGCTTGCTTCAATATGTAAGCAAAACTTGTTGTTGCAATTTGACTGTAATTGTTTAGATGTATGCTGGCAATTTGGCCATTTTAATGGAAGAAAACATGCGTCTATTATTAACAAGTCCGGATCGTTGTTCTGGCGAGTTTCTGTACTGTATGGACCAAACAGAGTGCATTCTGTTCTCAGAGGTAACACTCATTCAACTCATTGCAATTTGACAGTTTTGTTTTTAGTTTGCTTCTCGCACGCTAAAATGTTTCAATATGAAGCTGGAAAAGCCGTCTGGCCTTTTATGGAATTACGGTCGCGCTTTTTGGCTGGAGTTTGTGTCTGGCTGCCAAAAACCTAACGTTGAATTCTCATTGGATGCCTTCCGTTTTCTTTTCGTCTACGCCGCCGGATTTTCGAACCGGAAACAACAACTAATCTTCAATTTTCGGACTACAAGTCAATCACACCTATTCAAACGCTACACCAATTGGATTAAGGCCAATTTAGCTGAGCCGATCACCAAACAACAAGCGCATGCACAGAGCAACATTCTCCGAATGGGATAATCGAGTCACGGAATCCAACCAGAAGTCTATTTCATTGTTTATTTCACATAGACGCAAATAACATAGAAGTCATGATAATAAAGAAAATGAAAGCCGAGTTGTGTTTTTGTTTCGTTGTTTAATTGAACAATTCGCGTGTTTTCGCACGCACTGACCGCCGCGGATCAAATAGGAATGAAAACAGACTACACAATAAGAATTTGGTGGAGACTCGTATATCGCTAGAAGAACAGGAGATTACAGAACACATTTACGAAAAAATGAGTTGAGAGCACTTGAACGGTTATCAAAGTTGCAGAAATGAAGAGTATTTACAATAATAGTCTCTAATTATTCAACTTCTCGACTTTGAAGACTGATTGTTTTTGGGCGGAGTTGGGATGATAAGTGTCGCGCCATTGTCAGACGATGGAGTCTTCTGAGGTCTTGGCGAGTCCGGTGTTGCATTGTTCACGGCCAAATGGTTTTGTCGAATCCCGAAGCCTTCCTGCAATTAAACAAACATTAATTTAATGATAAAGGATTAGTTTAACAGATGATTGGACTCAAGCCCTACAAGAACCAGCAACTAATTTACCTTAGCATTCAACAAAGCATGATGGAAAGCGGGCTTTTGTATCATTACTGAGTTCATAATTGTTCTGTCTGGAGTAGTGAGGGTTCAGAAATAGGGCAAAAACTATTTGAAGCTGTGGGTAACTGCCAAATTTATACGGACGCGTGGAAAGCAGGCGGACCGCCCAACATGTGACAACCACCGGTGTAGAAACCAGGTGTTTTTAACCAGTACAAACAAGTGAAAGTCGCTGAAGCGAAAATCACTCTGCCGTCCCTTTCAAGTCTTCACATGCGTTCCCTATGTACTGTTACTATTGGCCAACGGAACAGAGAATATTCACGAAGGCCAGACTCACAAGCTTTGCACGCCTCATTTGACATCAAAGGTTTGGCGCGGGTGCAGAAATCCGCTGACTCGTATGATTTCGCCGCCTTGCAACAAACTGCATGACGAGAAATAAACAGCTTGGAGTCAAGATCAAGTTAATTGACCCAAAAACAACCAGGTGTATCAAAGTCCAATGTGGGAGTAAGTGTGCAAATATTGAAAACTCACCGTCATGTCACCATCTGCACTGGTTGTCCGCAAAGACATCGATGGAACAGTTTGTACAGCGTTCATTCCATGAAAGGCTACCAATTGCAATAGTTGTCCCAAACTTTGACCACAATAAAGTGTAGTTTAAAATACGGAATGGAATAGAGATCTTAAACGGATTAGTCATTGTAAGTCGACGTCCACACGCAATCCTAATCTCGCATTTAGGTCGTAAATATCGGTTTCGAAGCAAACAAGTCAATATAGTTCGTGTAGTCCGTTTAGGGAAAAGCCGTATATCCGGTCCAAAAGTAGATTCGTCACTTTTCGACATAAAAATAAAGGACACTTTTAGACCGCTCGAATAATGCAAGAATTGAACAGAAAAAGCGGATTCAGACTATTATTGTGTGCTAGGTTTGAACAATTTTGGACGCGGAAGATACGCAAATTGAGACAACTGAGACAATTTGTTCTCGAAATAGAATATGCGTAATTTTCGGAGATATGTTTCTTTTTGCAGATCTTGGTTTTTGAACTTTTGTTTTTTGGTGAGTGAAACAAACTTGAGCTAAGTTGAGAGAAGTCACAAAACATGTTTGTTTGCATCATGCATGATTCTGTAGGAAATCAAAGTCCAGAACAAAGTAGTTTCTTTTTAAATTGCAATAAATTTCAAACATCGAAATAAGGGTCCCGTGTTTATCATCCAAATACAAACTCACAGGCACGAGTTATAATTGTATGGGAAAAACAAATTTGGACTGTTTGTAGTCCTCATTGGATGTATTTGAAACTGCTCAAACTAGCTACTTGCCGAGGGATCGATGATGAAGGATCGAAACACGTGAGGAAGACACAAACTATCAACTTCTTCTCATCACAAAGACCCTCTAAATGAAGCTACCACATGGACAATGGAATGGCGACGAGATTTTGGGCGTCGGATAATTAGAGTTCAAGGAATTTGGCTGTCCAACGACTGCGTTCTCAACCACCATCGACTAGTTGGGTCGTTATGGAGACGAGTTGCCAGCAGCTAATTGCCCCACACCATTTTCTAGTGTTGAGGAACGCGGCCGGATTATTGCGCTGGTTTGCCTCAAAAGCCATGCACGGCGTTTGCGAACAATTAAACGTTGTCGGCGCAAACTTTCAAAAACACCTTTCTGTGTTAGTACGTAACTTGATTTTCGACCCTTAATTGCATTTCCCTACAAACTCAATTAGCATACGAAAATAGGAAATGAAGGCGCCGAGGCAAAAAATTGAAGCGGTTAAAAACCATTCATTTAACGAAATGATTTGTGCCAAATTGAGCATGAGCTTGTGTCTGGGTATTGCGCATAATCAATGCAGACGTGGAATTGGTTGAACGTGCGGAAAGAGATGTTGGCAAAAAGTTGGGAAGAAGAGTTGATTAAACGTTTCAGGAAAAACGCCGATGTTCCAACTCGAACGTCAAAACAACTTGTACGTAGACACTTATCCCACGTCGAGGCTTTTTGCAAATTTAGTGAGTTCGAAACGAGTTTGCACTTTTATGGCGAATTTTGAAAGCATCAACTTCGAAAACAACTGTAAATTCCAGCCAATAAAATCTAATTGCGGATCTCAAAGTAATTGAGCGAAATTTCCAGAAAACAGGCCACCAAATTCCATAAAACAATAATGTGACAACAAGTCTCCGTGCCTTTGCACGTTTGCAGCAACAACTATGAAATTTGAGACCCAATTTGCATGTCGCATCAGCACTCTGACCTAATTAACCTCAAATTAAATGTGTCACACTGGAGTTGTTTGCACGATTTGCAAAAATTGTTTGAAGTGAAAAGACATAAAACTCAATAAGACAACCCCAAAAGAATTTGGATCAAATGCCCTTTCCAATATAAATGCTAATTAGACGGTGCGTAGAAATTTGGCTTTTTTCTCACAGGAAAGTGGAAAGTGTCATTTGGGAAGTTGACACATGCTTACGTGCCTGGCGTTCTTACATTTCTTATGGATTTGTTGATATGCGATTAAATTTATTAAATAGAATTTGAAGCGTTGTCGTTTCAATCAAAAATAACAAATGCTGCCGCGACATCGACACGACATGTCGATTTTATTTTTGGGTCGACACAACATGTCGATATTGTATTGTAGAATCTTAAAATCTTTAGTGCATAGTGTTTAGACTTTAATAATTTAGCTGCCAGAATTAACACAATAACTGTTTGAATTCTGATTAAAAGCGACAAAAGAGAATTCAGTAGTGCCGCCGCGACATTGATTTTTTCGATCGACACGACATGTCGATTTTATTTTTCGGTCGATACGACATCGACAATGTCGATATAGTTAATGTCGATGTCGTCGACATATGTCGACATTATAAAAGTTATTGTAGAATCTCAAAATCGTTAGTGTATAGTGTTTAGACTTTAATAACTCAGCTGCTAAAATTAACACAATAGGCTGATCTTACACAATAACTGTTTGGATTTTGATTAAAAGTGACAAAAGAGAATTCAGTCTCTTTAAAATGTAACAACTTCAAAAAGGTATTGTAAGTTATCTTGAAGATGTCGAAAAGTCGACATTCAGAAATAAAATCGACACGACATTTGACATTCAAAAATAAAATCGACACGACATCGATACGACAATTCGATGTCGCGGCAGTACTAGAAAGAACAAACGCGCTCGCCTTTTTTCGTTAACAAATCTCAAGTTTTTAAACAAGGCCCTAATTGCAAATTGTTCTTTAAATTGTTCGAAGTTACCCGTGTTAGTTAACCAATGCAGAAAGAATTAGCTAGCACAACACTTGTTTGTTTTAAGGTGTTTATGCAGACTAGCTTTATTAACAAAAGAATACTCAATTCTTTCAACAATCAAATTGACTTTCTATGTCCACATCTTTTATTCACTTGATTTCAAAGTAGTTATTTGTATAGATGTTAGCCGTTTTTGTTAGTTCACCATATTAGCAGCTTATGAACACGGGTTTACTACAATCGAAACCGGAAAGTGTCGCAACGCTGATCGTTATCTAGGTGTGGAAGGAGCAAAAAATGCCTGCGGCGCTGTTCAATCGCTTGATGAGTTGTGTTTGTTTGTTTTGTTTTGCGCAGCAACTTCCACCAAAACTTACCATAATCATATTCATGCGCTTTTGGACGCACATTCAATGCGACACTGTGCACTTTTCCAGCACTCGATGCCATCGTCCTTGAATCTATTCGCCCACACGGCTATATGTCCTCGATGGCTATTTACCTCTGTAATCGGATACTGTTGCCGTCCCGATTCCCGCGTTTTATTCGCTTCGAGCATTGTTGATTAGCCGAAGAGCTACAATACGTGCATGCTGGCCGAAATTCACAGCCTTTGAGGAAATAATTTGCAACAAGCTCTCATGTCATGACTTTTTTAGACGCCGAGTTCTTTGCTTTCTTTTCTTCGTTCCGCCAACAAACTCAACTTGCAAATTCACCTCAAACACATTCAGCTTTAATTTGATTTTGCGATAAGAGCGGTCATTTGCTTCGGTAGTTTGCGCCTATGACTCAATCACTTCCGTCCATCAGGCGGCCCGTTTATTTGTACTCAATTTGCCTATGACTAATTACGCGTGTTTACTAACCAATCCATTAATCCAGCTTTTTTTTAAACAAGTGCGTCGAAAGAGCTTATTAATTGTTTACTCGAAACCCGAGTTGTTTTTTGTTTATTCAATTTGTTTGGATCAATTGACTTGCCCGTGATCTTGTCTGGATAAACTGAACCGCTAACTCGAAAAGACAGTCTGTCAGTTTATATCCGCACTTAAGTCAATTGATTTTTGGGCGAAAAGTTTCAAACTGCGCCGTCAGCCTTGAAGTGTTTTGCCCACCGGTCCAGCTCACACAGCATGCAAATATTATTCAAAGCGTTTTACACTGTTTGATTGCGGCCGCTTTTAGAGCCATTTATCGAATTGATTGGCCGCCTTCTCGATTACGGACCATTTCATCCAAAAGCTTTTGATCAATCTGAAAGCGTTCTTTCAAATTTGAACACTTCTTTTGAACAAACATTTGATGCAAACTCGTTTCTAAGTTCGTTGCAATTTATTGCAGGTTTGATTGAAGAGTTGATTGTTTCCGGCTTGGTTTGCTGCGCGACTCACGCCCGCACTAATCTGGTGTAGTTGTTGATACATCGATTGGCCTAATCATTTGGACAAACCGTTACAAAAGAAAGCGCCCTCAACTTGCGCTTCTTGTTCGGATCTTTGACGTTGAAGAGAATGAAGTCAAGGGAATGAAAACGGCGGCTAACTAATCTACAAAATTGGAGGAGGTTTGATCGGTTTCAACTGCGACAAGCGTTTTCTTCTCACATTATACGATTTATGCGATCCTCGCTCCCTCCATCTAGACTCACTGGCATCGCCGTGTTCAGCACTCCAATTTGTTGTCGTCTAAACTTTCACATTTCTTAACACTTTTAAAAAACAGAAATTGTTTGTGTTTGGAACTTTTTGATCGACATTATTGAAAACTTCTAATGTTTCATGTTTGCGTTCGTGGTGGCTAAAATTAGGTTGTTTTGTGCTTGATTCGCCCAATTAATAAGCGTGAAAATTGCGCACTTGACGGCTTTGTTTGTCCACGCTCTTCAAGGGATTTGATTTGCGGGCTTTTCTTTAATTACTAGCACATTCCACATAGATCGAGCCAAGTTTCAACAGCTCACCACCTAAGGCGTTTGCGCTCTTTGTTTATTCCTGGGATTGGGTCGGTTTTGTTTGGCAATCGAGCATGTGCGGTTTTGTCCTATTTCGGTCGGCTTAAATTCGATACGCGTGACAACAATCATCTCCGACAGCCATGTGCTCTATCCTCAAGGTTTGGACAAACATCGAGCCCTTATGAACTATTGATATACAAAATCGATGTCGAGAATCTAATTGTGCATTTAGCACTTTGGATGCTACGGAAAGATGTTTGTTATTTAAAACAGCGCCTGTCGGCTTCCGTTTGATTTGCGAAATTACAACGCAAATTTGTCACACCATAATGCGTTTAGCTGGAAGCAGTGTGAATTTGTCTGTAGGCGAGGATTTCCGGCGATGGTGGATCTGCGAAGAGCATAAAATTTGATGTGTTTTAAGGAATCGCGAAGGTCATTTGTGGTAACGTAGGAGCTGGTCATTCCGCCACGGCTATTCCATACCTGTGCGCGGCAAATGGCCGAAAACATAACTATGCGTGCACTTCATTCCCTTCTTTTGTTGGAGGCAGTGCCGGCGACCATTTTGTTTAATTAAATTGTGATGAATTCTTGATGCAACCAAATTAGCCGTCGCAAAATCTCGCCTTTTTGAGAAGCTTAGACTTGCGTTCATCCTCCGCCCGATTACCAACAGCCACAGTTAACTGGCAAATCCATACACACACTGATTCCGAATCACACAAGACCGTCTTCTTCAACTAATCCTCCATACGGCGTTGGCGATCGAGAATTGTTTTATTACTTTCCCGTCGAGAATCAGTGAAATCCGTTCATTAGTGAAATTAAAGTCCAGGCACCAAGCCTCTCTGATCCTATTTCGTGCTCTTGCGTCAGAAAACTGTTTTTCTCACCCTACACTTTTCATCTAATCAATTGATTGCACTCTTTCATTCAACGAATTGCTTGTTAAAGAGTGTTTTAAATACGTTATCGATTTTTGCTACACACTTTTCATTTAATCAGTTACCGTAAAATCTCCAATAGAACAAAAGTTATGTTTAAAACGAATCTTAATTGACTTCTATTAGAAGACGGTAATTGCACTGTTTCATTCAACGAATTGTTAAAGAGTGTTTTAAATGTGCTTATTCAAATTTTGGTGAAGTTGAATTGGTGTTGGCCGGCACGCGAAGTCAATTATGGCTTTCTAACTTCTGGACTAAGCGATTGCTATGATTGCGCGCTAGACGTGGACGGAGTTGTGGACACGCTGCACAATGCAGTTGCCTGAGGGGTTTCCGGCCCTTTGTTTGCTGCGGTGACCGTCTTCGACAGTCCAAGCAATGCGCAGAACTCGCTGTTTGCATACTGAGCCAAACAGGCCACTAGTCCAGGTGAGGTGCGCGTATATTTCGTTGTGGACAGTGTCCATTCGATCAGCGGAGTAATCGATTGGTTGTTGGTCGCTGGTGTGTGCGCAAGACTGCAAAGTCGCGCACCATTACTAGGCCGCAGCCTCGAGCGGTCAAAATTCTTCACCGAACAAACCCCATGTGAAATGACAGATCGGTGGCTCCTGTTTTTGTGGTTTCTTTGCGCGCTATACGCAGTCCAATAAAAGAGTTAATCAGACGAGGAAATGAGTTCGGCCCTGCGATCCCACCGACCTAATCGTCCGTCAATCAGCGCAGCACTTGAGTCCAAAATTAATCAGCTCAATTAGTCAATTCCATCCGCTACTTTTAATACTTTCAGCGGTTATTTCCATCCTAGTGCGTTTTCAACTGATATTCCAAATAAGCTCAACTTAGAGGCATTGTTTAGAAGTTGTTTTGAAATCGTTTCGGCATTGTGTTTTTTCAAGTTGAACAAACGACAGCTAATTTCGTGTGCGCAATAAGCCCACTGTGCTTAGGCAATTAGATCCACCGCAAATCCCCATTCGAGCGCTTCATTACATGTTTACATTTCCTTAATTGGGCCCTTAAGCCGTTTGTCTTTGTTCCGATCGCTTTCGATTGTTCTAATTGTCGCTTTCATTTTGTTTTCCCATAAACTGCTTCGAAGTTAGTTCAAAGTTACTTTAGCTACTTCGAAGCTACTCAAAAACTTCCAAAGTTTGTGGTCGCAACAATTGCCAACTCAAAAGTCCATTCCGGCGCCTCAACTTGTCAATGGTCACTTCAATCACTGCCAGCGGTTTTTCGGCGAACAATTGAGGCGTTTGCAAAGGATTTTTACACTTGAATGGGATTTACATCCGCTCCGCATGGCCACAATGCAGGCTACAATTCCACTGTGGTTGCACGGCAACGACCTTTGACTGTAAATTGTTTGTAGGCATTTGGCTCGATTTCATTGACTTTCCTTTTTATCGTGCAATTCAATTCTCAGCATTCGTGTTCGTTGTTGATTACTCGTTTGATTTGAAGACAAACAAGTAAAAAGCAGTTGTTTTTGACCGGAACGGCGAAGAGTGAGGGATGTTGCGCGACGACAAATTTATGATCCAGTCTTATGCAAAGAAGAACACATTGCAGCGAAGATGCGCGGCACACAAACTTAACGATTGTTCCTCAAGGGCGCTGCCGCAAGCAAAACCTAAGCCCAAACTCTCTGCGCTGGCATCTATGCATAAGAAGACACTGAGATCCCGGCTCGTGAGCGTATGCAAATTTGGCGCAAGTTAGTGCTAAAGTCGGAGAGACTGAGCAGAGAGGATGGCCGCCAAATTTGAGTCCGCGCATCCCTGACTGCTCGCAAGTACCGTTCGTCACCAAACTGTTTACCTGGCGACTCGCTCGCCTTAATTTTCATTGTTTCCTTCTCCATTCAAATGCCAACTTGATACGTCTAATTCGTAGGTTTTCGTTCACTTGTCCTTTTGTGTTCACTCGTCGATTTGAGTGGGTTCTTGAGCCGGAACGGAACATTGTGTAAGCAATCCGTGTTTGGCAACCGTGAATTTATCATGCGCGCCTCGGCTTTGTTTGCGATCAGCCATGCGTTTAGCAAGGTGTCCAAAAGTCGTCTGGTCTTTTTGCATAACTTCTAGAAGCTGTTACAATTTAATCAAATGTCACTTTGTTTAATGTTTTTCTTGTCTAGCACGATTTGTGAAATACTATATTGTTTGTTCGAATTAAAGCGTGTGTGAGTAATTCGTCCTCCCATTCTTATTCTTCTCACCTTGACTTTGACGACCAAATAATGGCCTGTGCCAGTGAGCGAACGCTAAACGAACAACAATGCGAGTATTATTGCGCCTGCCCATCGGGCACTTTGCTTCAACCTTACTTGATTCAGCCTTTTTTGCCGAAGATTTTGAGTCGATAAGGTTAGTTGTTTGCGCTTTCTCAACTTCTGGCTCTTTTCACCGTCTTCGCTTGAATCGAAACAACTTCGTGAATGAGCAGGCGACGATGGGCTCGCAGCGGTTTGTCATTTGTCTGTCAAGTGGCTACCGAAAATCCTCAACAATCATCAACAACGCAAGCGAATAATTTGAATGCAGCCCCCATGTGTGTAAACGTTTTATGCAATTGTGTTGATTTAAGCTGAGGAGCGTCGGCGGATTGCGCCAACAAGTGTTTTACGTGCGCGACTCGTCCACAATTGAGCCCATTCGGTCGGTTTCTCAATGAAGACGACGGATACACGTACATCCATCAATTGCGCTCCATCCAAGCAAAAACAAAAGGAAACACGCAACAACAACAACGTATTGGTCATTCAGGGTTTATAGCCGAACACGACCCCTCGACACCGCTGATCTCACGGACAGGCCGCAAGCTCAGAATCCTAATTGAGCAATAGATGTCCAGCCGATGGTCCGTTAAAGATCGCACCTGCAGCGTAATCCTGAAGAAGAAACACCTGTATTCGCGCCGACTCGCAATAAGGTCACACCAAGTCGACCCTCTTTCAAAATTCAACCCATTTTTGTGTAAAAGCGCGCCGCCGACAAGCTTTGCCAAAACCTAGAATTCAATTACACGTTACCCAAAAGTGACCGCTCTTCTTTTTCTTTGCTTTTTGAGCTTTTACGAACCCACTTTCGACTATTGCAGCGAGATGGACCGTGCTTGTGAATATGTAATGTCCGCTAATTTTCGCCACGATTATACCGGTTTCCCCGTTGTCTTAAGCCGGGTCGATCAGTTTTGTAGCGTTAAATTAGCTTATTTTGTCGAGCTTCTTCGATCATTCATTGCAGTCATTCAATTGAAAGCTTTTTCGTGCGCTTTGCAAAATGCCGTTTAACTATTTTGACTGTTTTGCAGGTTTTCTGATGAGAATTCGTTATTTTTGATCTGGTCCTATTTGGTGAGTTGATTCCGCAGGCTGTAAGCCTTTTCGATTGAAAATGGCTCAGTATGCGTCATCTACTGTTGGGACGGCTTCTCCGTCGCATGTTTCGGATGAGTTGAACACTGCCGACATGTACTTGAATCTTCAAATCTTTGTGCCTGAGCTCCAACTTCAAAAATGTCTGACAGTTTCGTTAGATGAATTGGTTTGGGACATCAAACGCAAGTTATTTGCTGCACTACCTCAGGCACTCCCACAATCATTCAACTTTGGGTGAGTCTTTTAAACTGTTTGTTTGTATAAGTCAATTGAGGTCAGTCGATTCGTTTAATTCAATCTTTTAGATTATTTCTTCCTCCGTGTGACGGCCGTGCTGGCAAATTCTTGCTGGAAGACAGGCCGATTCGAGACTATCCATGTAAGCTTTTAAGCGTTGTTTAAATACTTAGAAACGTTTTTAGTTCATGACTGTGTTCCATATGTTGAGCTCAAATATAAGAAGCGCGTGTACAAAATGCTGAAATTGGACGAAAAGTCTTTGAAGCAGCTGCACTCAAAGAGCAACTTGAAAAAGTTTATGGACTATGTTGTCAACAGAAACTCTGACAAAGTTGACAAATGGTGTGCACAAGGCCTTGATCCGAACTTCCACGACTCGATGGGAGAGACGCCGTTAACCGTAATAGTTTTGATGTTATTTGCATTCTAATTGGTGAGATTTCAGTTGGCAGCCGGAATAGCAAAGAATCGAGATGTAATTATGTCCCTGATTGCTGGCGGAGCTCATATTGACTTCAGAAATTCTGAAGGGCAAACCGCCATGCACAAAGCTGCATTTTTGTCGATGACCGAGAATGTCAAAACACTGCTTGAGCTGGGCGCAAGTCCCAACTACAAAGATCCGATTGGACTTTCACCTTTATACTACTGCAATTTGACGACGGATTCGCAAGAAGGAGTTGCCCAGATGTTGCTTGCCGAAGCAGCCGAAATTGGAACTATGGACGTAAGCAATTTCATAAGTTAATCCACAAAAGCCTATTTGTTCCAGATGCACGGCAACCATGAAATTCACCAGGCTTGCAAAAACGGATTGCTTAAGCATGTTGAGAATCTTCTTTATTATGGAGCCGAAATCAACGCGCAAAACATAAATGGAAACACTCCTCTTCATGTGAGTGCATTTAACTGCAAGCTTTTCAATAATGTTTTTCAATTTAAGGTTTGTTCTGTGAACAACAGACCTGATTGTGCTAGAGTTCTGCTCTTTCGTGGCGCCGATCCGTTTATCATGAACAAACAAGGACAAACCGCCCTCCACGTTGCGCACATTGTTGGAAACAACCAAGTGGCCGAGATGATCCAAAGTCACAATCCCTCAAACTCAGGTTTGTTTTTGCAAGTTGGTCGATCTACCAATATGCTCGCTTAGCCTCATAATTACTCTTAATTGCTTGTAATTTTTTGTGTAAGATAGGAGCGGAATTTCACGCTTAATGCACGCGCTTATTATTTGCGAGTGTTGGGATTGATCGGACAAAGCAGCCGAAAATGGGCGACAGCGAAGCGGATTGCTTCTTGTCTTTCCTTTACGACGTCGACTGTCCAACTGAACAAGTTACATTTTCAGTTCCTTATCGAGGCACACCGAAATATTCAACACGTCGCCGGATGGGCAGCCAAATCATTAGAAGGCGTTCATTGAGCCAATCTTCGCTGTGCAGTGCTCAATTCGACAGATGCTATCAAACACCACAAGGAATTCACCAGTCAGCAATGCCAAGTCCTTCTCCAAGTAGAGCGTCCATCAACAACAGCTCCGAATATGGTACTCTGCGACGCATTCCTCCTGAAGCTGTTCAGAACCAACTGGCTGGATTTGAGCCCAACATCCCGAGGATATTGGTCATTCCCAGAGGACAAAAAGGATTTGGCTTCATCTTGAGAGGCACAAAACGTGAGTTGTTTCGCTTTCGTTCTTTTAATTAAACAACTTTTATAGATGTCGAAGGTACGAAGCGTTCAATGTTCTTTTTTATAAAAAAATCTTTTTTGTGTGTTTGACTCATTTAAATATTTTAAGACATAACATTTCAACCAACTGCTGAAACACCGGCACTACAGTTCTTTGAAGGTGTTGAGATGACAGGAATGGTGAGTTTATTGTTAAAAAGCTTTCATTAAATAAACAAATTTAGGCAATGAAAGCAGGTTTGAGACCAGGCGACTTTCTACTTGAAATCAACGGAGTTGATGTTCGATGCTCGAATCACGAGCAAGTTGTCCATCTAATCCATCAAAGCCAAGATACAATAACGCTGAAAGTCATCACAATCGACCAGCAAAACGGATATGCCTCGCAACCGCATTACGCAACAACAAGTGGCACTCTTCCAATTCGGCGCAACAATTCAGGTAATTTAATTGTTAGAGCGGTGTTTGAACATGTTTTTTAGTTCCACGAAATGGTTTGCCTCCTATGCCTCCTCAACGAAATCCAAACACGGCATTAACGTAAGTTAAAAGAAGATATACAAACATTTCTATATCGTTAACATTCAGATCACACACCTACGGCCATCATAGCGGACATCATACAATGGGATATTCGCGTAAGTTTTGTTTGCTTCTCCGCTCTCTGAATTAACATCTCTTCTACAATTAACACATTTACAGCCGACTCTTCCGATAACAATTCTCTAAACTATATCTATCAAGCCTCTGGTGACTTTCGCAATATGCCGGGCACAAAATCCTCCGATACTTTGAGTATCCAATCTATTGACTCTATAAATTATTCCGATCAAAATCGTTGTGCTTCAGTCAAAAGTCGACCCACAGCAAGGAGGATTTCAGCCGCTGAACTGGAGCACTTGATGATCCGACAAGGCACTTCACAATTCCAGCCAATTCACTACGAACAAGTAAGATTAGCCCAAGTTTGAGCTCTTTTTAAAACTCGCTTTGCAGGATCCTTACAACCAGAACGGTCCCAAAAAGTTCACTTCAATTGCAAACATGAAGAGACAAAAGCAAAGAAATGGAGTTCCCTCGCCGTCTATGAACCGACTGCCAAGAACTACGTCGGGTGATGAAAACGGACAGCAACCAATCTATGAAGCACAACACCAACCACTCAAAAGCTTCAGTTCATCTCCGGACTTGCAAAGTGCTTTCCAACCTCACTTACGCAAGCAGTCAACCGATTCAACTTCCGACTATTCAAAACCTTATCGTTCTATGTTACGGCCTAAAACTCCTCCGCCAGCTATTCCAAACTCGGAAGTTCATACGTCGAATTCCATGCAATCAACAACTTCCACGGTGACAGTTGTAAACAACAAAGCAGATAAAGTTTCCGGTAAATTGAACAATTTTTAAATTAAAGTTTAACACTTATTTATTTCAGTTGCCCAGCCAGCTAATGTTCCACCTCCACCCCCATTGCCTGGCAATTTTTTAAGCAGCAGCCCACAAAAGTCCAGTTTGCCAAGCACGTCATCGGTGCAGCCGGTTCAATCGACTCCAAGTGACCCATCAAAGTCGGACTGTAGAGGAATTTCAGCAGAAGCGTTGTGCAATGTGCGGTTAAAGCCAGTTAACAACACCGGCAACGGAAATGCCCCAAACGTGACAAAGCAAATTCCGACATCAACAACAAACGAAGTCCCAAACTCCACACCAAAAACGCCCAACACAAAACCTCCGCTGGATTTTGACTCCGATCTACGCAGTGCTTTGGCTAAAAGACGTTCTAAAGTGTGTTCGGAAGACGACACAAGTGAAGCAACAGCGGTCAAGCCTCAAATGTCTTTAAACAATGGAACGCCAGCTAGGTAACTTTTGTGTATTCAACTCAATCAACTAATTATCAAATTTAGTAGATACGGCGGATTAAGTTTGCGTGAGTCTGTGCGTGAAAACGTGTCAGCGCCTCCAAAATTGCCGACCAAACAACACTCACCTCCGGGTTTTGCGACAAAAAAGGATAGCGGGTGAGACTTTCAACAAATTTAAACACTTTCAACAATTTAATTTCAGTTACACATCGTCAAGAACGTCGCTCGAAGAGCAGTCAATTTTGACTCCACTGGCTGTTACACCAAACACATCCTCCGAACACTACAACCATTCGAATAACCGAGAATCCAAGTGTCACTTTGATCAGTCAGCACCTTGAAGACTCTTTCATTACACAGCAATCAGTTGGACAGCCTTGCAAGACATACACGGATACGGTAATTTTTCAATAACTTCTCAACTGTTGCCGTAAAAGCTAGTCGTGTAGCTTTTAGCTGCTGTCTTTTCGATTAGTACTTTCAAATGTTTTGTGCTACTTTGCTATCGCTTTCTTTCATACAGGTCTCAATCACTTCGTCTCTATCGAGCTCGGACAATCCTAATTTTCAATCAAATCAGATCGGAACCCGGCGTTACCTGACCACAAGTGACCCGTCGTCTCCGCCCATCGACTATGAAAACTCCGACTCAGGAACTGGAGACTCAGATCACGACTCCTGCGCAACCGTCGCTCCGTCAGCAATATCAAACGATTGTGAGCTTTTTGCTTTTTCGGTGCAGGGAATTTTGGTTTCACTTGTGCAAATTGCTTTACATTCAATGCGGCGTTTTAACTCGCTTTCTTTTAGCTGGCCTCCCAAACCCGAGCTTTGGTAACGACTTCTACAAACAGAAAAGCCTGATCGAGTGGGATTGCGTTGATGTTTACGATTGGCTACATGGTAATTTGTTGTCCACTTTGCTGGCTTTAAACAAGTGTTTTAGGACTTGAACTTTCCGAGTATGCAAACTCCTTCTTTTCTAACAACATCAGCGGCGTAGACTTGAAGTCTTTAAACAGAGCTTCGTTCATTCAGTTGAATGTCACAAGAGTTGCACACCGCAAAGCAATCGAAGAGTCGATTCGCAGTTACACGGCAGACAAGAACTAATTTATCTCATACAATGGAGCTACTTTGAACTTTTAGTTAGTTGTGTTAAAGCTATTAAATTCACGTCCGTTGACTACTACTACGCATTTACCAATTTGAGTTGTATGCTGAACTAGTTTTATTAACTAAATATTATAATTACGACTATACGGTTTCCAGTGTTTTATTCAGTTTATGATCTTTGCCAATGCCTTTCCATTGTTTGAACAGCCCGGCCACGGTTATTCATTGCTACAATTTGTCCTACTATTCCGAAGAGTTTTATTCCATGTTAGTACAAAGAATAAATGTTTATCACTGAACTTGTTAGATGGACTTGTTAGATGTGTGAAGTTTAAAGATGAAAGGCTAGTTGTTCAACGTCTCAATCACTTAAGAAACTCCAGCCAAATAGTATTGAGGCGGAGTTATTGTTGTTGTGTGAGAACACAATGAACTCTACGTAATGGATTCTACGGGTGGCCTTGAATCTTGAAAACCTACCTCCTGCCGCTCACTTCAGCCAAGAGCCAAAATTCTCACACAACAAAGTCAACAAGGGGTCGATCTTGCAACGATTGCGTTCCACTTTGTTCACAAGGTGTTTTTTCGCGTTCGCTCCGTTTGCCATTCTCGTCTCTCAACATTCGTCTTCTACAGGTTTCATTTTGCAATTGAGAGCCGATTAGCCTCATCAGGTTTTTTCTCACCGTATTGATGTTCTAGCCTTCGTTATTCATGCAGTTAGATGGTCTTTTATCGAGGACTTTTCGGTTTGGGCTTTCGGAATGGTGTGCGTTTAAAGATTCTGCTTCTTCTGATATTTGCGTTCGGCTTGGTCTACATTTTTCTGCTTAACAGCGCGGTGCCTTCCAAGTAAGTTGCAATTTAAACAGAAAACACCAACTTTCTGCTATCTAGACCGTCCATTAACGGCTATGATGTCAAAACAATTCCTACCGAATATGCAAATATTTCAATACGTCCCACTCTAAAAAGCGTTCAAGATCCCGTGCTGCAAAGGTAACAAATTGAAATTAAACAACAAGCATTATTGGAAACGTTCAGGTTGACAAGTTCCATTGACTTCGACATAAACATTCTAAACTTTCCAAATGTCTCCGAATACGAGCCTCCCAAATCGATCTCTTCTTCGCCAGACTTGCCGTTGTGTCCCCAACTATCCGAAATTAAAACATATTCTAAGCATTTAAACCAGGCATCACTTTTGATTGAAAACCTTCAGGTAAATCAAAGTTGTTGAGAGTGTTAAAGTTTGTTTTAGGAAGAAGAAGTCCAGGCAGTGCACAAAGAAATTCTACCAGGCGGAAACTGGAAGCCATCTCATTGTAAAGCAAGACACAAAGTTGCCATAATTTTCCCTTATCGTGATCGCCGGAGTCATTTAAATCGTTTGCTCGACTTTCTTATTCCTATTCTTCAAACTCAATTGTTGGACTTTCGCTTTATTGTTACAGAACAGGCAAAATTGCTTTTTTGTGTTTTTATTGTTTAACTCGCTTTTTAGTTTGGTGACGACTTATTTAACAAAGGTCGCATAATGAACGCTGCATTCCGACTCGCACAAAAGCTGGGCGTTGATTGCATTACACTTCATGATGTAGATATGTTTCCGCAGGATGACCGAACGCCATATGATTGTCCAGAAACGCCACGTCATTTGGGTGCTTATGTTTCAAGTCTGGGTTATCAGTAAGCTTTAGTTGTGTCTGCTTTTGACAAATCTTCCTTTTAGATTATGGTATCAAGAAATTGTTGGAGGTGCTTTGACCATGAACATGGGCGACTACTTGGCGGTAAATGGCTACTCGAATCTTTACTTCGGCTGGGGCGGAGTAAGTTGATTGTTTCAGAACTTTCTATAGAACTTTTGTTTAGGAAGACGACGACATGGGCACACGCATAATGTCCGCAAACATGACAATTGAACGTCCGCCGGATTATGCTCGATTCTCCATGTTGAAGCATCCAAAGAGAAAACGAACTGCTCCAAAACTAATTTACAAATTGTTGGACTCTGCAAAAACGAGATGGGTATGTGAACTTCAAATTAACTAGCTAATTCAATTATAACAGGTGCACGACGGCGTAAACGAGACTGGACTCTGGACTGTGATGAGTGTGAACAAAATGCCTTTGTATTATCATTTGCTGGTAAATGTCGGGCCCTCCCCCACTTACTGGCACCAAGTTTGAAATCAAAAACCTTTGAATAATCCACATGACCGAATCTTTCCTATTTCGCCTACTTAAGCATATTCTACGTTGCTCAGGTTTTCCAACTTGCATTATAGCCTTATTTCTCGAAACGGTTCTATTCAACGGACAAATTTCCTTTAGTCTTTGCCCAGTTACTTAAATCTCATTGCTGTCATGAAATTAAGATTAGTTTGTTCTCAACATATGTATTCGACTGTTTGCCATTTTGGGCCTTACGTGTATTTGATTGCGCGAATAGACTTTTATAAAGCATTTTAAATTGGTGTACTTGTTTCGAACACACGGGTTGAAAAACCTTTTAATATCTGAATGCTTTAAACTTGCTATTTAACTGGACATTTTAGGCATGAGAGGTTAGCCGAGATGCTTTTCGTCGATGCCACACCGTCAAAAACGGTGCGAGAGCCCACTAATCTTCTGCATTATGACGACAGAGAATTTATTCTCGTCGGCTTTTGGGTGAGTTCGTTGCTTTGAAAAGCTTAAGTTTTATCTTTTTACAGAAGTCGGGTACGGTTGTTGGAATGATAGGCTCGATGCTTATTATCATGTTGATCGGCATTTTGTACGAAGCAATCCGCGCATTTCGAATCTTCTTGGCCCGTAACAACAACGATTCTGGATCAGATAGTTTGTCAAGTGAGGGATTCTGCCCTCAGTCGAGCGACACTTCGGAATCTAAAATTGGCTTCATCAAGTGAGTGTTTGAAGTCTGCGCATCCAATAACTTTCAAATTTTACAGACTGGCTTTCAAGTCCATTACAAAGCAGAGAATCATTGCTGCATTGCTATACGGAGCAGAAATGACGGTGCTTTGTATTTTGTTTTTATTTGTTGCTTCTTTTAATTTGTGGGTCATTATCGCCGTCATTTTTGGCTGCACGACAGGATTTTTCTTGTTTGCCCAATCCCTCAATGTCAAGTAAGTTTTAAAACAAGTTGACTTGCACTGAATTGGCAATTCCAGTACTCCTGTTCACAATCCGGCGTCAAACTTGTCAGGTAAGCATTGAAATAAGTTCAAAACAGCATTAATTTCTAAACTTTAGTTGCCTACTCAACTGTTTCGCCGAGGAGCGGACGTTGAACACGGAGCGCCGCCATAGCCGAATATAACCAACTTGTATTTACTCATTCACTCAGTCGTCAAGTAGCTAGTTAGTTAGTTAGTTTAGTCAGAAAATCCAGTTGAACTGGCCAGTAACCCCTATTCCAATGTAAATAATAAAGATCGCCTTATCTCCCTTCTACAGCATCCTTCCAAAGCATTTTAGTGCCTTTAAAATCGAGACTCGGTTAGCTTTTCAGACTCCCTATATTAACGGTATTCATCATTCGATTTCTATTGACTATTTATTGTTATGAATAAACTACATTCAAACAATTCAAAGCATGTTGAAACGGAACTCACTCATTCACGTTCACGGGAACCAACCTAATTTTGTACGCATACCAATTTGGCGGAAAAACAGTTTCTTTGCAAAGACCTTTTGTGGCGGAAAGGCAGGTCTAAAGCTTTGCGTGCCACAGTGTAATAGCCAAGAGCGTTTCGTTCGGGCACAAGAAATTGGGCCACTGAATTTTATTGTTGTTTCTTTCTTGAGCGCCTGTTCGCCGGCCGAGTCTTAGACCATCAAAAGGAATTCGTCGACAAATCCGGTCTTATTGCTTTTAATCCCAGAATCGTGCATAATTCGAAGTTTCTGTCCTGTTGAAAACCAAATGTTCCGCGAAAGTGAACACTGGAGCGTGAGGTTCAAGGAATTTTGAGGTTTTAATTTGTGACAGAACAAAGCCGGCTGCCAATTTGTCCGGCTGTTTTTGACACAACACTCGAGGAACCTTTTTGAGCCGAAGTGCCGAAAGCGCATGAATTGTCAGTCAAATTGTTTGGATCCATCTTGCCTGTCGGCGAGCAGATTTTCCCATCCTTTTTGATTGTGTTCGGCGGTTGCATTGTTTGCTTTCGGCCTAAGCCGTGCACAGCCGTTTTAAATAAACCGATTGCGTAAATTGCAGGTTGTTGAACCCGATGATTTTTGAATGGAAGTTGAAAGCCAGCAGATCCAACAAACTGAATTGTCAACTGTGCCGACCAAGTTAGATCACTCAACGAACAACAAACCGCATGGCGGGCGACGTAACTTTCGATATCAGTATTCGGCCGCTTCATCTGGTAACTTTTGTAATGTTACTTGTTCAAATCCGGTTTTTAGACAGCATAACTTACCACAATGATCCTTTCAACCGAGTAGAATTGGTTAACACACTTAAAGGTAGTGCTGCTGTGACATTGACAAGTCTTTTAATGTCTTCAACATAACTTAATAAACTTTCTTTTTTCGATTTTACTCAAAAGCAAAAAAGAAAATGTATTAAGCTATTTTGAAGACGTTAAAAGACATTGTTAATGTCACAGCAACACTATTTGAACTACTTAAGGCAAGGAGCTTATATTGTTTGTGGTATTCTTTGTTGGATGCATGTTCTTTATCCTCGCCATATTCGAAGCCATAATGCCCGTGGCTTTCTCTTGAGGAATGTTGTTACACATTGTGGCCAGTGTTTATGATATTTCGTGGGCTTCTTTCGTGTACACGTTTTGTGCCAATGTGTGCGATAGGCTTGGATTTCGGCTTGTTGCGGCCAACAAACTCTTACAAAACAAACAAACTGGCTTCCACGTTTGTGAAATCCAAACAAGCCGAAAACGGCAACATGACTTTAAATAACATTGCACTTTTGAATCGTTGAAGAGATTCCAAACTTTAATGTTGCTATTAAACATGATGGCCTCCAAAGTTCTATACGGTTATTTTAATAGTGGTGTTCTCTACTCTAAAAAGCATATTATTAACTCGCTGTCCAGATATCTTAGTTAATGAAAGAATAAATTTATTTGAGTATTAATTTCGTCATGAATCAACAAATAATTGCAGACAGTTTGATAATGTGACATGAAATAAATAGTTTTGAAATCTAACAATCACTATTAAATCTACAGAGATCAGTTAGGAGGTATGTGGGCAGTAGCTAAACAACACTTTCAAGCGTCTGAAGCCGAATCTTCGTAGCCGGAGTCTGTAGCTCGTTGCTTTCTGTACATTTCCAAATAGGTGGATCCAATTACTTGGCAGTCTGTAATTTTGAGCTCGCGTTTTACAACTTCGGCTTGTGCCAACAATTCTTCTTCGTTTGATCCTTGAATCTCGATGTCCAAAAACGTGGCGTTCAATTGTTCAACATCATCCAAGTTGATTCTGATATTATCTTTGACGTAAACGCGTCTGCGTTTCTTGATGTGTCCAAGCTCTGGAAGACATAAGCGCAGTGTGTTGCGCATGTTTTTGAACTCTTGGATCTCTGTCGACTGAGTCTCAACCAAATTTAATGAGCCGGAGTTGCCGGACAATGTCTTTGATGTGATGAGTTGACCAATGTCACTGTCCTAAAATTGAGAAAGTAAACTTTTTAAATGCACAGAAAATGTTCACTTACTTTTGAAGTTTTGCGCAACTTCATTTGACCGGCACTGACTTGAAAGTAAAAGTCTTCTTGATGTGCAACATGCCCGATGGTATCAGTAAAATTAAAAACACGCTCCTCAACAGTCTCCGAGTCGTCGACAACGCGTGCTTTTAAGGCCAAATGTAAATTACTTGGAGACGAATGCTTAGTTCCGTTTGTCATTGTTGTTGAACTGAAAGTAAAATGCTTACAGAATGGAAAAGGTTACACGTATTTATAACAAAAGCGCGATCTTTGATTTCCCGATAAGCGCAAAAAGTCAACAGTTTATAGTATAACTACAAAAAGCATGCCAAAATAGCAACAACAACCACCTGGAGCTCCAAAAATCGCAGTACTTTAAACTCAAACTCGCAAGGCATCAACATAAGAGACCAAGGAACGAGCCGTATTTCTCAACCCTCTGCTTCCTTGACTTATCACATGTGGGGCGCGAATTTAATACTATTTTGCAAAGATTAACGGAGCAATTTTTATCATTGTTTTCACGTAAACAATAAACAATAAGACTCTTCCACCCTCTAAAAACATGAAAAGACATGATTAATGAAAAAGAAGGGTTTAAAAATTGATCAGCGAAGGCATTTTGAAAGCACTTTTTGTCATTTAATAATAAAGTTGCATCAATTGACTAGCTATTGATTTGAAAGGGTTTCAAGACAATGCGGACGGTGATTAACGGTTGTCGTCCGGACTTGAAGCAGGTTTTATATTAAAACAAACGAAACGTTACACAAAGAAAGTGGGCGGCTCTGGCGCACTCAAAACATGTTGCCAAAATCAACGCGTTTAGTCGATTATCTCGCTAGTTTTATCAATTTACGACTTGTTGGTTAATGAAATAAGCGTTTCTTAAATCACTAAACTCAAATGTAGTAAACACAGGTGACTTTAAAAAACATCTAGAACGTGCAAGTTTGAATTGTGTAGTTTCAGGAATCTCACTAACTTGGCGCCTAGCCGGAACTTAAATGTCCAGCTACACCGAAAACGGTAAACAGACGAAATGAGAGCATTCTGAATAGACGCCAAAGACGCCAAAGACGCCAAAGTACGTGCATCTGGGGGAAGCGTTCTCATTTATGAACAAACTCAACAGATTGCTCGATTACATTCAAAACAAGTAATCTAATTGACAACAAAAAACAACTTTTACCACTGTTGTTGACCTTTTTGTTTTCTCCGATTCATGCAAGTAAGATCAAAAGTCAGGGTGTTTTTGCTCCGATTCGCTGAAACAATGATGCCTCTCGCAAAGGTTTTCCCTATTTTTTTGCATGTCCTTGAATTGATAAGTTGTTTTGATCAACAAATTTGATTAAACGGAGTAAGTTTGGGCTAGACTAGATAGGTGCGTGCACTGGAGAACACTGAATGATTAATTGTGTAATGAACTGCTAATTGCTCGAACAAAGTGATTTTCAAAGTGATTTCACAAACATCAAATTGTTTGATGATGGAAGCGGATTATAGTGATTTGAATAATGCGTGTCTGCTTTTTTCGAACAAAGGTTTCGTAATTTCAATTGTCAGAAACGATTAAACTTTATCAATTTTGGCGAAAACAAAAGTGCAACAAATGAGCATGAATTGCCCGAAATCACGACGACCTTGGCTGTTCTCGTCACCGTTCGCTCTTGAAGCTGCCAAAGAAAGGATTCCAGCAAGTTCTATCACGTTTTCCTAATTTACGACGTTTCTAATCCAACTTGCACGTAGATAATTTTCGGACCAAAGATTTAAAAGAAAAGTTGCACAAAATTGTTTTGAGTTCAGTTCTACTGATAAACAAACACATTTTAAACGTTCGCAGCCGAACAGAATTCCTTGGTCGGTTCTCTGTTTATGCGCGTCCAGTAAACGAAGCGCTTATCACTTTCGGCCAAATTGGGTTTATTTCTGGTGTGCAGCATTGAGAGCATGTGAACCTTATATGTCCGCGATCAGAGTACCCGCTCACTTCCAAACTCCCTGCAATCTGCAACCAAGCCGGCTCCCCAATCACTTCCTATCCAAACCACGGCAAACGGGTTAGATCCATCCATGTGAATAGCATGAGAGGCAGCAACGGTTTGTTGTTAGTGCATGTATACCGATAAAGTATGCGCAAACTCGGCTCTCCACAAAAAGACCAAAGTGCACTTATACCCGACCGTGGAGATTAGATTGTGTAGGTGATCAATGCGCCTACACTCCGTTCCAGGCAACTTCAAAATACGGTCATCCACGATTACTTGCATCATCATTGCTCATGCCGTTGTTGGTCGTTCTCTGCACACCGTGATGTTACTGTTCCGCCAAGCCAGTACTGAACTTTGTCCCGCAGGAAGCGCTGATTAAATGTTGTGTCGTTTACGACTCTTTGCTGCCTCCAGCGGAACGAAATTTTCGTTGAAGCAGCGCTGATAACTTGAATGTTTTTGCTTTTAATTGCGCTTGTTCTTTACAATAATCAGTGCACAGGCGTTCCGTGTTCCAGCAATAACAGTCGTAGACGTCAAAGAATGGGTTTCGAAAGCGCCGAACACTTATCTTCTCGGCCACCGAACTCCACAATTGACACATTTAGAACACATGCATGATGATAAAAGTTTATTTCACCTTCATAAATGCAAGCGGCCAGTGGCCGTCGAACACGCAGGTCGGGTCAAGAATCAAACAATAAATACAACAAAGCATTGACTAGATGAAAACGAAGTTAGGCCAAAACGACCAACGTCGGCTAGACAATTAAAGCTTGAGTTCGTGATGGTCGGAGGTGACTGTATTGAGCGAGACAATTCCAGGTTTTCACATAGGAACGGTTAAACGATGTAAGGAGTTGGACCCGGTTTGTTAGAAATTTGCAATCTAATTAACAACTAAACAACTAGAACAGCTAAGAAGAGACTCGTTTTGTGGGAGTTAGGAATGACTAGAGTTGAGAGGTTCTGAGGAATGCACAAATAGGAAGCATTGCAGTGACTCATTCCATAGACTCGTCGGCCTCCGTGATGTCGAACAGCGTTGGCGAAGGCATCCTTGACAGGTGTCGCTGTTTCTTGTGATGCAAGGCCGGACGCAAAGGTCTGTGGATGGAAGTCTGGTGGGTGAGATGACGGAGAAGCTGAAACGGAAACGATGAGTTTTGACCGCCAACAATGTGCTTGAAGCGATATCAAACACAGCGAACTAATTGCTGTTGTTTATTTGAAGGCCTTTCGCCACGTGTGTGTTTTGCGTAAATAATCACAACCGGTGGGGTCGGCAATTTTGTCGATTCAGCAAATTCCTGCCCAAATGCACAACAGCAATTGATTCGAAACAAAGTTGAAAGTGGAAATTACCTGTAGCTCCAGATCTGTGAGTGTTTTGCAGCGACGATTCACGTCTTTGAGGGTTTTCTGCTTGCTGGAGTTGAGCTCGCCGTAACAGCCAATAACGCATATAATCGTCAGCCAGAAAAGCTGGCAGCACCATTTATGGAGTTTTGTAATTAATGCCAACGCAACTGTGTTCTGGACAAACGTCGTTTCATACTTGTTGTTGGACTTGGTCCGTCTTCCTGGCTGCTTACTTGACTCGTATAGTGCGGAATGCCTTTTGTTCACGGAGTCGTAGAATGTGGAAGAGCACGAGGGCAGAACGTCGATAGACATTTTAAGTGTATATTCGAATATCTGCAAAGAATTGATTAGTTTGAAGAAAGAAGAAACGCGCCAAATCGATCACGCGAAAGCAAGAAATGAAACAATTGTGATGGCGGAAAAGAAAGGCGTTTAATAAACGGTTTGCGCAAAGCCGAATGTCTTGGATAAATATTATTGGGGAATAGTTAGAGGAAGATTGCTCGTCGCCAGCACCACAAATCGATAATGCAGTTGCGGGCATTTAAGTGCTACGCAGCGAGCAATGACAACAAGATTGATTGTATGTTTTCTTCTTTAAAAACTCTACGCGGCCTTTATAGTTCATTTTATCAAACAAAAAGTACAGGGGAGGAGCCCCCGCCGATCTACAAAACTGCGAAAGGCAAGCTAGTTGGTCAAGAAATGCAGCGGGGCAGCATCGAAGGGACCGCCGCGTTCAGCATGTACTTGCTGGGCTCGCCCTCGGTCAACGCGCTAGATCAATTATAGATTGGCGGCACTGATGATCGCCAAGTGCCACAACAGTCGACCAGGCTTTGGCTAAAACAAATTTGGCAACTTGGCAATACAAACTAGAGAGCGAAATGAATGGGCGCTCCAGCAATTCGCTCTTTAAATACCACAGTGGGTGGGAATGAAAACACCGAAACAGGATGAGAGAACGGGAGCAAAGTGCTTTTTCACATATGATCGTTAATGAACTCAACGAAGCACGCAACGTAATCGACTGCTGGACTCGACGCGACGAACAAAGTCCATGCATGCTTCGTGAAGAATTCAAATCACTACAAGACAATGCCCGAAACAAGAACTGGTCTGGTCGCGTGCCAAAAAGACACTACTTTTGCCAAAATGTCACAGAGTTTAGCGGCAAACAATCAATCTGCTGCCTTTAAAGATCGCCGCGTACTCTGAACTCAACGCAATGATTGCAACTAATCTTTGTTTAGGCACCTCTGCGTTCACATGTTTTTCCAATGCACCCAGAAAGCGGTTATCAATGTGAGGGTGTGTCTGAGGCTTGAATGCGTTTCTTGCGCGGATGCAGCAACAAGTTCACATGCATTGCACCAAACTTGACTGATTATACGACCCAATCAAGCATCGTGGAGGACGTGCTAAACTTTGTACCTATTTCATAGTCGAGTTGTTTTAAACTGGCGCAACTCTCTCCTAATTGACTTATCAAAAGATGCGAAAAGACTTTTAAAGATAGCTGTGAAGGAGTAGGCTTTGTTCGAGACCTGAGTGTTTTGTTCGATAAGCGACGAGTTTTTAATAGAACTTTTGTTAATGATAAAACTCTAAGCGTCCATTCAAGCTTGATAAAAGTTTCTGTTCACTGTTGCTAAAAACGGAACTAACTAATTGTTTCATGTGAACAACAAAAAGCTTTTGAAATATTTTTGTTTGCATGAAACAATTTGAACGCCCAATTTAAACGCGCTTTTCTCAAAAACCGTTTGACTTCTCAGAAATTCCGATTAGCGTGATCAAACATCTAGCACACAACTGCGCACGTCAAGTAGCAACTGGACAATAACGCTCGACGAAAAACAAAAATCAATCAAAAAGCAAAATAGAAAGAAAACTTTTTGCTTCTTTTATAGCGTCACACGCATCAAAAAACACACTTCGACTTTACCGGAAATTTTTGTTTTTGGCAAAGTAGCAACCAATCGAAAATAACACATTCATCTACATTGATAAACATCGTTTTTGATCGCCCAACTTTACAGCGCCGAATCGGCCTGTTGCCAGCGAAAGTAATTGCTCACATGCAAAAAGTATTTTTGCAACCACCTACGCTGGACTTTCATCTGCATTTCCAAACTTGCAGAAAATCTCCAAAAAGTACATTCCAGATTGGGCTAATTTCATAACTGACGTTCTTTGCTTGTTTTTCAAAAGTGCAAGTGATAAGAGGCCACGTATCGCGTCTTGGAACGGTGAATAATGAGTTGTTTTCCCAATTCAATCTTTGTCCTGTGTGAACTTTTCGGGCTTTTGTGACAGTTGCGCTCGAAAACAATGTTTTCGATAAACGGTAGCGGTGTAAATTGCGGAACTGCAAATTGTTCTCGTTTAAAGGTCAATCTGGGGTACAAAGCAGTTTTTTGTAAACAACTAATATTAAACATTACTGATAGCGGAAAAGAATGCTTGAAACAGGCGCATTTACTGCACTAAAGCTGATTGCAGCGTGGAACACGGCATTGAAACATTCATTACATGCAGGCTTCTTCGGTCTTTTCCCGAATTGCACATCTGGGCGTTAATTGAGTGGAAGTAAACAGGGAAGCTCAAGAAGCTCAAAGAATGCACCGATCGTGGTCGACAAGAACACATAAACAAGTGCAGAAGTCAAAGTATTGGTCATAAACTGTCAATATTCGAGAAGATCTCAAACGAAAACAAATTAGCGAGCGCGTAAACGAACCTTCCCGACTCTAATTTGCTGGAGAGCTCACAAGCAGGAGGCAAAGTTCTGGTTTACGAAATTCCCGTTTTGTTTGCAAAGCATACACAATGAGTTTCACTTCCGACTTTAAACCTCAACCAAACATTGAATTCCTCGACTTGCTCCAGTTAATTTGATTCCGTCTACAAGAGTGTTTAAATACCGACTGCAAGCACATCGATGCGGAATTGAACAAAAAAGTTTTAATTACTAATCGGAAGTAAATTATTTTGAACGTTTGAGACACTTTGCTTTAAAACTTTTCAAGTCGTTCTCGAAATTGAACAAATTGACTTAATTTGAATTTGCTTGCAAAGCGATTAATTGCATCATTATTTTGCATTGAATGCACGGATTTATGGGCTTCTTTTCGTTGCTGTTCGGATCCACAGTATACGCGCGGTCGCAAACTGAACGCAAGAAGTCCACCCACAAAACCAAATACGATTTTTGTTTGAACGCTGATCAATACGTGCGCTGTAAATAATTTGGACGGCGTTCTTCACCTTCACCATGTTGATCTTATTTCAACGCTACAACGTGCACACGATTTCGTGGACATTTAAATGAAAGATGTGAGGACTCCGAAAAGGCAACTTTGTTCTTCGCACGACCGAGCGCGAAGATCACCACTGTAAACTGTGCTGTTTTTTGAACAGAAAACACCCGTTCAATCAGTGATAATGATTGCGAACGTCGTAATTATAAGGACCCTTTCATCATCTTCATTTTGCAAGCCGCGTACCTGAATCATTGTTAAGTTGGGGAAAACAAGTTTATGGAATTCACGTGTCGAATCTCCATCGACCAATTAATAATTGGCAATTTGAGTAAAGGACTCCGATCCCAGCGATGTGACGCCAGTGAATCAACGCCAACGAATCGAGAAACAGAATACGGTAACTAGCGCATGTGAATTGGGCATGTGAAGAACCTAGTGGTAAACAAGACGGGTGCATTCGACGGGTACAACCCAATTGCTTGGTTGCGGACTTTGCTCAAGCTGATAACCAGACTTTCAAAGGCTTCCTGGTCTTTAATGAGCACTACCTAGAATGTAGACGCTTCATTTGAAACACATGTGGAAGGACACGACCGGGAGTCGCTTGTCAGGGAATCGAGTTAGGTAGATAAACTAGAGTGTATAGTGAACGCTGGAGTTCAACTACGCAAAGTATGTGATCATTGAGATTCTTACACGATTGCATGGATCGTTCTTTAGCGTCGTCTAACAAAAGTGCACTTTACTTAAAACACATTGATAAACTTTAAAGCTGAAACGAAAAGTTGATTTGACTCGAATGTTATAATTGAAACAAAAAGAATGTTACTTATGTTGACTGAATATTTAAAAGTCAAAAATAGCACACTTTGACAATCTTTGCAAGCAGCTTGGGCGCAGATCAGCATTTCTTTCTTTTTAGACTCTACTTGGACACGCGCTCTTTATAAACATGCCCATTTTGTAATTTTTAATTTAACTGTCCAGGGCACATTTTAAACATGTTGTCGAATGCTTTAGACGAGGCAACCGTCGAATCGATGACAAATGAAGATAAAGCCGGAGTTTTGGCGCGATAGTAAGTTCCCCAAGGCGATGATTTTGTGTTTAAGTCTAACTTTCAGCAAATATGACGATATGAACACAGTTGATTGGCCAAAGGATCTTGCACGTGATCGTATGAGGCACAAATATGTAGACAGTCAAAAAGATACGCCAATGGGAATGCTATATGCTTTATGGGACGCTGGAAGTGGTTGGATTTGTGTTTTGTTTGTTGGGTTGTTGGCAGGAACCTTGGCTGGCGTAATCGACATCAGTGCAAGGTGGATGAGCGATTTAAAAGTAATGAGTTGTATATTCATTAATTTACAAACCGTTTTTTTAGGACGGAGTTTGTGCAGATCGTTTTTGGCTTGATCGCGAACACTGTTGTTGGTCGGCAAATGACAGTGCTTTCAAAGACAATGATTGCAGCTCGTGGACAACTTGGCCGGAGATGCTGCATTACTACCAAAAAGATTTCTTTTACCACACATTGGAGTTGTTCTTTTATGTTGGCTGGGCAGGTAGAGTTTAAAATAGTTAAAACGAAATGTTCACATATTTTAGTTGCTATGGCCGGAACGGCTGCCTGTTTAGTTCGTTCATTTGCTCCATATGCATCTGGTAGTTTATTTGTTTTTAAATAGTTTGTCGGATTTATTACTGCGCATGAGACGTGCCTAAATTTTGAGTAAAAACAACAAATCCGACAAACTGCTTTTAAAATCATAACTAATAAACTACCATATTTCAGGGTCCGGTATTCCCGAAATCAAGTCAATTTTGTCAGGTTTTATCATTCGAGGTTATTTGGGCAAATGGACTTTTGTGATGTAAATAACCATTTTATTAATTTATCACTTTCAACTTGTTTAGCAAATCTGTTGGTCTAGTTCTTTCATCTGCATCCGGTTTATCACTCGGAAAAGAAGGCCCGATGGTTCACTTGGCTTGTTGTATTGGAAACATTTTGTCATACTTGTTCCCAAAATATGGATTGAATGAAGCAAAGAAGCGCGAGATCCTGAGTGCATCGGCCGCTGCTGGAGTTTCGGTTGCTTTTGGAGGTTGGTTCTTTTAGGATAAACTTGATCAGTATTTAAAACACTTTTAGCTCCCATTGGTGGAGTGATGTTCTCTCTCGAAGAAGCAAGTTATTACTTCCCGCTGAAAACAATGTGGCGTTCATTCTTCTGTGCTTTGGTTGCCGGTGTTGTTTTGAGGTTTGTTAATTCTGTTGTTTCAGAATAACTATCATCTTGTTTAGGATGGTCAATCCGTTTGGAAGCGATCAAACTTCATTGTTTCACGTTGATTGTAAGTTCTTAAAGCCACTTTCGTCGAGTATTCTAAAGCCTGCATTTTAGACAACATGAAATGGACGTTCTTCGAATTGATTCCTTTTGCAACTCTTGGCATTTTTGGAGGCATGCTTGGAGCACTGTTCATCTGGGCCAACATCAAATGGTGCTTGTTCCGAAAAAGGAATACGTGTTTGGGCCAGAATCCAATTCGAGAAGTTCTCGTTGTCGCGGCAGGAACTGCTTTCATTTCTTATTTCAACCCTTACACAAGAAAAAGTGCAAACGCGTTGATCAAACAAGTAACAACTAATAAGCAGATCTATTTAAACTTTTAATGTGTTTAGCTTTTTGATCGTTGCGGACCTGAAGACTACATGCTTGACTTGTGCGACTATCAAAACAAAACGTTCACATCAAGCAAAATCGACGATAACTATCACACTGGAACGATGGGATTCGGAGTCCAGGTAAATTTAATGAATTTTATTTAATTAATCAACAACAATTCAGACAGCGTTTTGGCAACTGATTTTGGCATTAATTGCAAAACTCATGTTTACAATCTTCACCTTTGGCATCAAGGTAGCATAAATTGTTTGTAAAAGCTTATTTATTCAACAATTCCAGGTTCCGTCCGGTCTTTTTGTTCCAAGTTTGGCTATGGGCGCGATTGCTGGCCGATTGTTGGGCATCCAAGTCGAATCATTTGTTACAACTTTGAATGTAAACTCAACTTTAGTTGACTTTTAAACACTTAATTTGCTTTAGAAGTCTGAACCACACAACTCTTATTGGTCCTGTGAAATAGGCAAAGACTGTGTGATGCCTGGCTTATATGCAATGGTTGGCGCAGCTGCTGTACTTGGAGGCGTAACTCGAATGACCGTTTCATTGGTCGTGATCATGTTTGAACTTACGGGAAGTCTGGAGTTCATCGTGCCCACAATGTGCGTTCTTTTTCAACAAACAACATCACTTGCTAAGTCGTTGAGTATCTTTTAAATTTTGTGTTTAGTTAAAAACAAAGACTATCAACGACTTGGCGAGTGATGTTGTTCGTTGTGTTTCAAGCGAACTGTTTTTGTAGGATCGGAGTCATGTAAGTGTTTTAGTTTACTACCGAATACAATTCTGACTTAGGTTTGCAAAATGGGTTGGAGATGCAATTTGCAAAGAAGGCATTTACGATGCACATATCTTGATGAACGGCTATCCGTTCTTGGACAACAAGGGCGAATATCCATTTTCAACAACAGCATCACAGGTTATGCGTCCCGGAATTGACATGCCCGGCCTGAAAGTTATCTACAATGGATATAACACAGTCGGAGAATTGGAAACTCTTCTTCGAAGTTGCCCGTTCAGCGGTTTCCCTGTTGTTGCAGCGCCAGACAGTATGCTAATCGTTGGCTTCTGTGCTCGCCGTGATTTGGATATGGCACTTCGCGGTGCTCGAAAGACCCACTCTTATGTGACAACCGACTCAAAAGTCTACTTCACCACCAGCATTCCGGATTCGGCTCAAACAAGTGCATCGCCGCTGCGTTTGAGGAAGATCATGGACTTGGCGCCAATAACAGTTTTGGAACACACACCTATGGAGCAGATTGTGGATCTTTTCCGAAAACTTGGCTTGAGGCAATTGCTTGTGTGTCGTGACGGTCAACTGCTGGGAATTATTACGAAGAAAGACGTACTGACCTTTATGCAGTCCGGCGAATTTTGATTTCTCATTTAACTTACCGGGTTTTCTTTGATCATTTGGCATGTTCCAGTTATGTCCATAGCAATGAAATCTAACAAGTTATATCTATACTAACCATTGTGATAATCTACTTACTGACGATTACTGTGCAATCCCATTTCCGCTTAATAGATTTTTACACCTTTAATGAGTTTGAATGTACATTTTCGAGTCATTGTCATATTAAGTTGATCTAATTTCATTTTCCGAAAGTCTGTAAATGTTGTCTTTCAATCGGAGTTGTATTAGCGAACGCAACGAATGTAACGTATTGTCCAAATAAATTATTCGATTTGTATGTTTGATGATTTAAACGACTGCTCGGTTGAGTTTGTTTATTGAGATGCACAACTTTGTTAACAAAAATCAATTGTTGCAGGACGAGAGCGTCCAATTGAGATTCGACTTTGTGGCGGGTTCCTGTGACTTATACGTGAAATAGACGAACTGAAGGCTGTTGAGTTTTCTACACTTGTTGGCTTGTACTGGTAAGCTTGAAGATCGGATAAGTATTTGTAGGTGCCAAGTGACAGAAATAACAGAACAAGTTGGAATATCGCAAACGGGACGCCAATACAGATCCAATCTGAATTAAAGTAACATGCCAGCGTAATTCCACAAACATAGACAATCTAATTAACGTGATGTAAACTTAAAAGGTTGTTTGTAATTTACCTGGCGTATAATATAGGGAATAATAAGCGAAGAAGACTCGTAGCAGATTCCCATAAACAAAAAAGCAGTTGTGATAGCAAGTAGCAATAAACTGAATAGAGAAATGCCGACCAAGATTAAGACATGTTGACTCTGCCATTCAAGAGTTGTGTAGCTTGCTGATCGCAGAAACAGAAATGCTGCCGAGGAGATCAATATGACAAGCTCGTAAAAGAATATGGAAATCCCTAGCGTCTTTGCATGGCATGCTCCAAAACAGCAATAATATTGCGATTGAGTAGGATCAAATTGAACACTGATACTTGAATGTTGACGGCGTAAACGTCGTTCGGCCATTTTAAGTTGACTTGGTTGTTGATGTTAGCGGACTGCTTATCTTCAAGGAAAGCCAAGCATGCTTTTTCTTTGAATCCGTGGACGGAGATTAATTAGAAGATTGGCTGGTTTACATTTCCAGTTCTTTTCTCTTATTGTGAGTCTTTTGCGCGCACACAAGTAATCGAGCCTAATTTGTTTGGACGACACGCAGAATAATTCCATTTTGAAGACAAACTGAGCCAATTGAAAAACAAGTCAAAGTGCAATTGTTGAATTTTATTTTTGTAAAATGGTTTTGTCTACAGAGATTCCGTTTGTTTCAAGTGCCGATGCTTTACAGCTAATAATTAAACATCTTAACTCTGTCGTTCCCGACGGCTTAACTGTAGATCCAAATATGTCTTTTATCGAAATGGGACTGGACTCCTTGTTGATTGCATCGTTGGAGCTCTATTTGAAGAAGCATTTTGACATAAGAACCGGCTTTTTTATTCATCCACAAAACACCGAAGGAATGTGCCGAAAAGTTGAGTTCTATTTGTTTGAAGCGTCCAACCCAACAAAGACAACACGAAACACTTACCAGCACATTTCCATTAAGTCAAGCTCAAAAACGCTTGATTTTCTCGGCTTCCAAGCACACTCCGTTTGAGCAAATTCAAATCAAAGTTCCCAATCTAAATGTTCAGAGGTTTGAGGATGCGTGGCAACTTGTTTCAAAACGTCATTCAATTCTTCGAACATCGCTGTCTTTAAATGGGCAGAAGATATTAGATGAACCAGTCAAAATTAATGATCAACTTGAAGGCCAATTTAAAAACGATGTTTTGGGACATCCTCTGCGCATTCAACTGATTAATGAAGACACAATTAAACTGGAATATCACCATGCATTAATTGACGGAACGTCTATAAACTTGCTGATGAATGAGTTGCGTGTTGCTTATGAAGATTTAAACTTGATTGAAAATGCGTCTATTCCGCCACAGTATTTCGAATATTGTTTATTTGAAGAGAAACACCTAAAGGAAAACAAGTCAAATTGGCCAAGAAGCGTTGAGTACTGGACAGAAGAATTAAAGAATTTTGAAGAGGTTTTTGAGGATTGCCATTCAACTACAAAATCGGCATCATTTGAGTGGAGATTTGATGAACAGACTTCAAAACAGCTGTTTTGTTTGGCTGCTCAAAACGAAATGACGATATTCAATTTGGTGAGCGGGCTTGTTCGGGTGCTTTATTATAAACTCTTCGATTCTGATGATCTTATTGTTGGGTTTCCAATTGAACAACGTTTACATGCCGATTTCGAAAAAACCATAGGTCTTTTCATGAACTTCAATATTTGCCGTGTAAAGATGGATTCTGAGCAAACTCTACTGCAATTCATTTTAAATGCGACTCAAAAGACTACCGAAGCAATTAAGTATGGTTACTTGCCATTTAATCAATTGATAAATCATCTTCAATCGAGAGGCATTTTGGAGTCAGAGAAGCAACTTCTACAGTTAATACTTGTGAACGACAAGCAAACTTGTCCGCACACTCAAATTGAAGTCACGACAACCGCGATGTTGTATCCAAAAATTGTTTACATTCAACACGAGACATCTAAAGAAGCGATTCGCTTGAGAATCGAATTTGATGAAGAAAAGTTTACAAAAGAAGAAATTGAAAACGAAGTTAGTCTTTTTGAGCGTTTGTGTCAAAAATTCATCAACGATTCAAATCAACAAATTAGAGAACTCAGTTTGGCAGAAGATAAGTTGTTTGATTTAGATGTTGCCCTTCCAGAAGATTTCTTGCACTGTATATTGAATAAGTTAGCCAATTTGCCGCCAGATAAAATAATCTTGAAAAGCCATGATCAGAGAGTTTAGTGTCAAAGAGTTTTTGAAGAATGCGTGGAACGCAGCAACTAATTTAAAGGAAATTGTTGCCGATGATGGAAATGATGACATCTTTATTGCTTTAATGCTTCCGAGAACGCCTGACTTGATTTTCAGTTTGTTTGCTGCATGGTTAAATGGCTACATTGTTATTCCTCTAAACTACCAACAAGGCGTTAAAGATATGCTTGATTTGCTTCCGCCAACGACATTCATTATAACTGACCAGCTTATTCACTCGCACTTGAAAGATGTCTTGATTGACCGTGTGATGAAAGAGAATCAAAAGGCTCCAACAAGAAGTGTGAAAAGGTTTGATCCGAATTCACTGTTTTACTGCACATTTACGTCAGGAAGTACAGGAGAGCCGAAATTAGTTATGTCAGAACGTGTTGGTCTTTCTAATTTACTCCGCAACTATACACAAGAGTTTGGATACAATGAAAAAAGTACTGTTTATCAAGTTGTGAATCCAGCATTTGACATATTTTTGGCCGACGTTGTTGTAAGTTTTGCAAATGGATCAACTCTCATATTGGCGAAACACCCAATTCCATGTATCAAGGAAATCGGTAAGTCTTAATCGCAGTCATTAATAATCCGTTTGTTTAGAACGCAACAGAGTTACTCATGCCTACGTAATGCCTGCGTTTTTGCCTAAAATGAACAGCAACGAAGAAATGAAAGTTTTGGCTAATCTTGAGGCAAATCGTTTGTTGTTAATAATTTAAACGTATTGTATTTAGGTGTTGATGTTTGGCGGCGAGTCAATTAATGAAGAATTTGTTCGAAAGGCTCTGGATTTTAAAGGTAATATGGTTCAACTGTTTGGCTTCACAGAACATGCTGTCTACACAAACTTCCAATGGATTCGACAACCAAGCGACTGCAATTTAATTGGCAACTCATTTAAAGGCACGCGTGCAGTTGTAGTCAATAAGGACAATCAACTAAAACCAACTGGATTCAAAGGTAATTTACTTTCGATTGGGCTCGGCGTTTGTCGAGGTTATTTTGGAGTTGAAAAGGCAAAAGATTTTCCAACATTCAACTCTCAACGTGCATTTTCCACCAACGATATCTTGTCAAGAACAACAAAACAACTGCATCCAATTTTTTGGCCGCAGAGACGACATTTTAAAGCTGAATGGCCAAAAAGTTTATATGAAGAACATAGACCAGCAAATTTGTCAACTTGAATCTGTTCAACAAGCAGCCTCGGTTCTTTTAAAAACAGAAGGAAAACAAAACCTGGTTGTTTTTGTAGTTACAAACAATTCAACTGAAGAAGTTTTAAATGAACTGAAAGAAAAGAATGTTCACTGGACACTACCGATCAAAATTCAAAAAATTGATGCGTTGCCGTTGAATTCAAATGGGAAACTTGATAAAAGACAACTAATGTCCATTGCTAATAAAAATGATGTAAGTGAAATTCAAGTGGATGAAGAAAAGACTATACTGGATATTTTTCAACAATTCCTCGGCAAAAGCTATCAATTAAATGATGACTTTCTAAGCGCCGGTATTGACTCAATTCAATTGTTACAAGTAGTGCAAGCTTTGGAAAAACAATTGAATGTTGAACTAGACGTCCGTCACGCATTCAAAAGCCGAAATGCTCGAGAATGGCTTAAAATGAAGAGTTTAAACTCACCGCATGTTAACGTCACTAAAAATAGCCCCCAAACAAGTGGCCCCGTTACATGGAATCAAGAACATGTGTGGCTGATAAGAGATTTTCAACCCGAGTTTGTTGACAGCTACAAAATCAAACTGGAATTGCTGTTCAGAGAAGAACTGGACAAAGATCAGTTTATTGAGGCTATTAACAGAATTGTGAAGGAAAACGAGTCGTTGAGAGTTTCTGTTCAATTGAGTGAGAAGGACAATCAATTAATGCAAATTGTCTTACCGCATCAAAACGATTGGTTTCTAACACCAAATAAATATCCCATTTCTCTGCAATTCCAATCTAACCGGTGTGTTCGTGCTGAGTTTGACCACAGCACAGTTGATGGATATTCTTTGCGGCTTATTGTTGATGCTTTGTTAAAGTACTATAAAAATCCGTATGCGAAAACAAACTTTTCAAGTTTCTCGCCAATCGAGTTTGCAGAAAATCAAAGAAGAAGGAGCTTTAGTGAAGAAGTCGCGTTCTTTACAGAAGAACTCTCCGGTGTCATGAATGATTGTTTGCCAACTGAACTTCCTCGACCTACTTACACGGAGCAAACGGCAAGCCACGAGCGGTTTGCAATTTCACTTACGAAGTTTAGTAATCTCACTGATTGCCGTTTTAATTTATTCTATTTAACACTAGCCGCGTATTTAAAACAGCTATCCGAAGAGACCAATCACAAAAATGTAGTAATTGGTATACCATTCGCTAATCGATCGTCAAAAAACGCAAATGCTGTCGGTTATTTTGCAAATGCCCTGCCAATTAAAATCAATTTTGAAGTTGAAAACTTAACAAGTTTGGTGGAGCAAGTTCAAGAAAAAGTACTGAAAACGTTACAGTTTTCTGAAGTTCCATTTTCACTACTTGTCAGACATTTGCAGCCAAAAAGAACTCGCCAAGTTAATCCGATTTTCCAGCGAATGCTGATGTTTGAGGATTATAATATTGACTCATTTAAAGAACTCGATAGGTGTTTTGAAGTGCGAGAAATTAACTCCAGTTACGCTAAGTTCGACCAAACGTGGCATGCTCACAGAAACAGCAAAAATCAATTGGAAATCCATGTCGAGTATGATGAAGGTCTTTTTACGGCCGAGGGAGTGAAGAAGTCGCTTAGACATTTTGAGGATATTTTCAATCAATTAATTACACCACTTTCAAACAACTCATCAATTTCAAAAAAGGATGAAGTTGCAAACGAGTTGCTCAAATTTATAAAAGAAGAACTCACTCAGCTCAATGCCGAATTAGACGAAAACTCTAACTTCTTCGAATTAGGTATGCATTCTTTGAGTGCTGCTTTGTTAGCTTCTCGAATACGTAACGAGTTGAGCTTGAGTTGTTCGACAAAACAGATTTTTGAACATCAAACGATTGCCGAGCTGTCAGCAATGTTGAATGAACAAATTGACAATTGTGATGATTTAAAAGAACAAGGACAACATCTTTATGAAGCCTCCCACCTTCAACAAACAATTTTACGATTTATGAAAGAAAACCCGTCAAAAGTGCTCAGAGATCAGTACTGTAACGAGTTTTCAGTCAAAGTCGACGAAACAATTAAAGAAAAGTTTGAAACGTTTCTTTTTCAATTAATTCGAGAACAAGAAGCACTTCGAACACGGTTTGTAATTAAAGACGGAATATTTATGATGGAAATCCTGCCGGAACACAAGTTGAAGCAACGTCTGCCGTATATAGTTAAAAGTGAGGATTTTCAAATGGAGACAGTTTTTATTGAAATGCGCGAAGAAAACAAACTCCACTTTCGTCTAAGTCATCTTATATCCGACGGTCGATCCATGAAACTTATGCAAATCATGCAGATTAGAAGTCAGTTAGCGACATCTAACAAATCAATCGCTGACTTTAATTTGATGTTTAATGAGAAGTGTCGAAAAAACACGGAAAAGGCGCTGGAGTTTTGGAAGTCTACACTCAAAACACCAAACGGTTTGTTATTTCGAGATCATCACATTCAAGTAGCAACAAAATCGAAAAAATGCGCAGTGACTGTGTCCAAACAATTAGTTGTCAACAAACTCAAAACTTTAAAAGTCAGCCCAAACGCATTTTTATTGAACAAATTAGCCGAAACACTCAAACATTGGCAGCCAATCGAGGACGAGTCAAAACAACTTTACATTGGTGTGGCAAAAGACATGCGCGACACTGATTTCTCCCAAACAATAGGCTTCTTCGCTCAAACTTTGCCAATTCCATGCAAAAACAAAAACTTGAGCGAATTGAATGCGCTGCTTTTTGACGTTTACGAAAACGCATTTGTTTGTTTTGAGCAGTTGATTGAGATTTCAAATCAATCAACATTGTTTGAAGTCATGCTAGTTTTTGACGTGGATGATGCAGAAGATTTATCATTAAACATCGAAGACGACCAACAGCCGAATGGAAAGTTTCCGTTGACTTTTCATGTAAAAATGACAAAAGGCGACATTGTTATTCAGTTAATTTATTGGAGCGAGTTGTGGAATGAAGAAACTGCAATGTCAATGCTAAAAACATTTGCATCAAACACTGAACACGAAAAGGTTTTTACATCAAATCAACTTCCTCCAGTCCAACACCAATTGACGCCATTTGTTGATCCAATTGAAAAAATCCATTCAATTGCCCAGCTATTTCCAGACAACATAGCCATTCAATCGACAACTGAATCGTTTACTTATCGCCAACTTTGCCAAAGAATGACATCAATTTCAACAAAAATCAAGCAAGTGTTTTTGCACTTTCATGGAGACCAGTCACTAGTTGACTCGATCATTTTGGTTGTTGGCCAGAGTTCAATAAAAACCCTAATTACTTGCCTAAGTATCATGAATTGCGGAGCAGCTTATTTGCCTGTCGATCAAACTCAAAATTCGTCCACAAGAATTCGGCAGATCTATCAAGAAACACGCGCAAAGATGATCATTTCAACTGAAAAGTTGTTTCAAACATCGAACTGGATCGCTTTTGATCAACTTTGGTCGATTGATTGCAATGTTTTGAACATTAAACTGAACTTAGATGCAACGAAAAACAGTCTTGCTTACGTTATCTACACATCCGGAACGACAAGTACTCAAAAAGCTGTTCAAATTGAACGCCAATCACTGTGCAACACAATTCAAGATGCAACTGACTTTTTTGACGTGACGCCAAACGACTGCGTTTATCAGTTTACAAAGTTTTGTTTTGACAATTCAATTCTTGAGGTTTTTGTTGCATTGTGTAACGGAGCCAAACTTTTTGTCGACGAAGCTGTTAATGAATTTAACGCAACAAGATTTTGCGAAAATATAGACTCTTTCAAAATCACTCACGCGTTTTTGTATCCCAGTCTTGTTGATACTTTTTCGGATGAAGAACTAAAATGTATGAGTAAACTGAAGTGTTGGATATCGGGAGCCGAAAAACTCAGCAAAGGTTTGATGAGTCGTGCGTTAGATGTGGGCATTTGCGTGTTACAGAACTACGGTCCAACTGAAACTACGTAAGCTTTCAAAACCCTTTGAATAATTTCTACGGTTTTAGTTGCTATGCTTTGAGACGTAGAATGCAAAAAGAAGACGATCCTCAAACAATCGGCGTTCCTATTTCTGGTTTAATCTGTAGACTTTCCAGTGAAGATATTCCGTTTTTGGCTGCTCCGCGGGAACTTCTAGTTTCTGGAACTGGTTTAATGAGAGGCTACATTGGAGACGAAACACAACAATGCTTTGTTCAAATTAACAATAAAAAGTATGGAACTTGATAGTTTTTGAGAATGTTAATTAAAGGTTTATAGGTTCTACAGAACTGGAGATCTTTGTCGTTTAAATCAAAACGGAGAATTTGTATTTGTTGGCCGAACGGACAGTGTTGTAAAGATAAGAGGATTTCGTGTCGATTTAAATGAAGTCGAAACAGCAGTGTTGTGCTTTGATCAAATTAAACAAGTTAAAATATTAGTTGATCAAGAAAGCGTCTCTGCTTATTTCGTGGCGACTCAACAAATTAAAACAGCCAACTTAAAAGCACATTGCGTTAACTGTCTACCACGCTATGCCGTTCCCAATTTATTTTGTCAAGTTGAGAAGATGCCTCTGACCAGCAACAACAAAATTGACTCTAAAGCGTTGTTAGCATCAAAAAGCAGCCAATTAGATTTGATGTTTGCTAACAAGCCTGTGCCGATGAATGAAAATCAACAGAAGATTTCCAAAATCTGGTCGGATGTATTTGGAAGACAAGTTGGAAGGGAAGAAAGTTTTTTCGAAATTGGTGGCAACTCGTTGTCAGCACAACGAATGTTGAATCAGCTGGAAAGTGTATTTGACGTGCGTCTATCGGTTGCAGAGTTGATATCAAATCCAACTATAACAGAAGTCGAAAAGCTGTTGAATTTAAACAAAAAAGCGCCATCGTCGGCAGTCGAAGTAAATCAGACACAATTTCCGCTAAGCTTCCAACAAGAACAAATGTTGTTTTTGGAAGAAATCAGTAGTCCAGGTGAATACAACCTCCAATTTTTGCAGTTTTTTACAAAAGAACTTGACTGCAAGCGCTTATTTGATGCTCTTAAAACGTTGGTGACCAACAATGACATTTTGCGGACAAAAATTGTTGAAGTTGACGGAGAATTTTACCAAGCAATCCAACAAACTTTAATTAAACACCCACTAATCGAACAAATTACAACTGACAAGTTGAAGCAGTTGATTAAAGAATCTTCTAAGAAACGATTTGACTTGTTTGAAGAAGTGCCCTTGAGGTTGCGCTTTTTTGATGTCGACAGCAATCGTTATTGTCTTTTTGTGGAACAACATCACCTGATAAGCGACGCAACAAGCACTATGCTAATTGAAGAGCAGATTTCAAACAGCTACAGTGGAATTGAAAACAAGTATCCGCCAATGTCATATTCTCAGTGGTCTGTGGAACAAAAGTCAAGACGAAATGAATTTGAAGACATGTCAAAAGAATTAAAGCGCGAATGGTTTGAATTGTTGTCAATAACCGATAAAATTGAAGTTAGAAAAGAACTCGCAGACTCCGATGTTGGAAGAATTAGAACTTTCGCAGTAAATGTAGAATTCGACACAAAGATTCAAACATCTCCATTTACGTGGTTTTGCACTCAGCTTGTTCGTGTTTTTGCAACTCATTTCGGCCAAAAAACACTGGCCATTGAAGCTCCGGTACAGAATCGTAACGAAAAGACCGAACGAATTTTGGGCAATTTTCTAAATAACATTATAATTCCACTAAATTACGACACATCATTAAATTTTGACGACAACTTGAAAGTGAACGAAAAAGGAATTGCAAACAGTTTACGCTTTTCCGAACTTCCATTCAGTTTTGTTCCACAAATAAACACTTTTGATGTTTACGGTAAGTCTGAACACAGTAATGAGCGTTATTAACAATTTCACGTTTAGTCAATTGTCGATATGCATTAGAAAACGAAAGTTCGCTGAACATTACTGAAAAGTGTGAAGACATGTTGCTAGAAGATTACTTGCCTCTAAAGTGTCATCACTTTTTGGAAATTGATTTGGATGAACACGAATCGGGTAAATTCTGTATTGTTTGGCGCACAAAATCTACAAACAACTTGCTGGATAAGCTTTTTAATGACTTCAAAAACGTCGTCAAAACAAATGATGTTGAAAGAAAAATAAAATCGACAATTCGACAATGCTTTCAAAAAACACTTTCAAGTGATGTGAAGTTTTCTGATTCAGACGACTATTTTTTGATAGGCGGCAACTCACTTTCATTTTTGCGTCTATATCGTCTTTTGAGGAGTCGTTTAGATCTTCATGACTTAGATGCAACCACACTTTTGCCTAGTTGTTCTGTTAACTCAATTTATACAAGAGTTGCAGGCATCGCTGAAGACTCAAATCAGCAAATAAGTATAAAGTTGATGTCTGACGGCTCCGAAGACGTATTTATTTTCTTCCCAACTTTATTTGGCGGACTTCTAGGCTACCGACATGTTTTCAAAGAGATGCAACTGAAAAGTCCAAACATTTCTATAATTGGTGTTGATGTTATGGATCCAACGCAGTTTGACTCGCTGAATGAAATGGCGCAAAAGTGCGCTTTAAATTTGTGGAACTTTATTCAAGAGCATAACATAACTGTGAATTCTGTTCATTTTATTGGCGCTTCTTTCGGTGCTTTATTTGCTTACGAAACACTTCGATATATGAAAAGGTTTGTTTTGAGATTCTTTGAAATCATTTAAATAACACTTTGTTGTTTAGACACTTTTGTGGATTTTGTTCATTGGTTAGCATCGATGGAATTGCTAACTCAAATCAAGTAAACAGCAATGTCACTTTTGAACAGCACAAAACACAAACCGAACAAGCATTGCTGGACTTCAACTTGGATCGTCAAACCAAAAACACAGTCGTGCAATATTCTTGGCAACTTCTTCAACTAGCCAACCGACACTCGATTCAAAAAGCAACAGATCCGCCGGATTTCTTTTTGCTAATGATTGCTCGGCACTCTTCCACAAAGCCCGACTATGGATGGCCAATCGTCGGCATACAACAGCGCTTGGTCCGAATCGATGGTACTCACTCAAGCATGATGGATGATCAGAGAAGTGGCAAGCTAGTTGGGCAACTGTTCCAGGAGATCTTCTGTCGGGCAAAAACTTTGAAAAAGCCGTAAAAAGTTTGTCGGAAATCTTTTTGTTTAATGCGCCGGAAGTTGAACGCCATCCTCAAACTCAAATAACGCGCACAACCGGCTTCCATCGTCTCTAATTAGCCAATTTCAACACCTCTACTTGCATCATAGATTTATTCGCTTTGTAGATACAGTTTTCACGAAATCACAATAAATAACACTAATAAATACAATGTGTACATCGAAACAAGACCAGACTGAGTATCAAGTATGCAAATCGCTGAGATTATCGATAACCATGCTTTGCGCAATCACTTAAACTAAAGCCACGAACGGATTCGTGCTGTTCTGATAAGCGGACCGTCGTTGGCAATGCTTTTCTGTTGTCAGTTGAAAGAACCTAAAACTGCGTTAAATTACTTCCAGACTCGAGCAACGAAAGACTTACTCAAGATCGGATTCCGTGAGCTTTGGGTTGAGTTTGTAGACGTAGTGTTTGAGAGTGTGGAAGTCGACATCCAGACAGAGCTTGACCAGCTTTCTGTACTCGAGCCATTTTGTAGTGTCCAACGTTAGAAAACAAACGCCCAGCGCACATTGAACCGAAGGCAGGATGTGAGAAAGTTCGTCGTCTGAAACGAAAGTGATAAACGTGTTTTCGAATTGTGTGCTTTTCCAAATTCATCATTTTGAGTTGAATATTCATGAGATGTTTATTTTCGCTGACAACTAGTTGTGGTCGCTTGGACAAAGTCAATGGAAATTAATTGAGCAGCTAATGAATGGCAGAAGCGAGCCGAATACCAGCAGACGCCGATCAAGTCAAAGGCTAGCGCGTCCCAGCTGCCGCCATATTCGTCGTGCGCGACCGCAAGCCGTCCACTCTTAAATTCAATCGACCAAAAATACTGTCACATGGACTTAATTATGCGCTCGTTAGATTCGGAACGGATTAGCAAGTTGAAATGAGAGAAAACTGTTCGTGCAAAAAACAACCGAAGACAAACATCTCCGCACATGAACGCAAACAACGGATAAGCTCGACAACAAGTTGGCAAACTTTGTTCGCTAATTTGAATTTTGTTGAGGTGTTTTGAACATCTGCTTCCGAGCGAGTGCTTCAATGTTTATATTGCTTTTGAATAATTTCCCCATTCCCTTGAATGCTTTTCTCAATTGTGTAGTTATGAACGGCAACTGCCTGGGAACAATGCATGTTTCGCGGCAAATATGATTTGCTCATATTAGCATTTGGATAGAAGCTGAGATTGGTGGCTAGGAATTGTCCAAATAGGGCGCTTCCAATTATCGTCCGAATTATGGGCACAAATAAATACCAGTGCGACAATTCAAAAATAACGGCGTCCGATTTTTAGGATCGAGCGGCAGCCCAGTAGGCAAAGAAATTGCGCATTGCGTGCACAGCAAAACACTCATTCGTTGTCTTGTCATTTGATTTCATTGGTTATGCAAGCGTTAATTTTGAAATCAGTTCACCCAGTGCAATTCCATCCAAACATAGTCAATAAAAGCGTGCCATTAGATAGATGCGCACTACAAATCAGGCCTCTAATGGCTCAAATTAATTCCGCAGACTTTTGGCAGCCAATTGATCGGGTTGCAGAGCACAGTCGCCAACGAGGTAAACACCAACTTAATGCCGAAAAATTGCACTGTCACGAATCACTCAATCGTCTTCGACCAATTGGTAAACCGATACGGCATTTTAGATGCGATCCATCCATTTGCCTTAAATGCCGACGAGGCCAACACTGTTCAAATATTTCGTCGAGTCAATCAAAAGTTCTTCAAACATTAAAGTTATACTGTTTGCATCTGTTTGTAATAAGATTTTGCAATAAGAGTTTGGTTGCAATTTCGAGAACAATAAAGGTGTTGCTGAGCTTTCTTGAGCAGTTGTGCCTGCTAAGCTCGACCCGAATAGATTGGATGTCGCAGGACAACGCACAAAGCCGCTGTTGCGCAACCAAGTTTTGGCAAACAACGGTAGTCCCAACAGTTGTCCTTAATGTCGAGGGCTTAGGTTGAGAGCGTCGCAGAGGACGCTGTTGGATTCCATTGTGTGGACCAAACGCACCCCACCTTGAACGTAATCAACTGCAATTTCGGCAAAGTTTGGTCCCGACTTTTGCATAACAAAAGGCGAACAGCCCGGCAGAACCCGCACTGTTGGTGCTGAGAACGAGAAGCATGATTACGTGGCGCCGAATCGCCTTTGATTCATTGTTGAGTGATCGAAAATGGCCAACACGTAACAGTGTTGACGCAACAAATGAGAGCGGGAAATTCAAACCAAACACCATTATTCAAGTGGATGCAACCTTGCCCAAGCAGCTTGCCCAAAAGCAATCTCATATTAATGGAGAAGGTAGAACGGCTCTTTGTCGCGCATTCTTTTGCATTGGAGGTTGCCGCCCCAACTATAAGCTAATCTTGCAACAGCGGGTTCTCACTCAAATAAGACCATGCAACAGGTGCGCGCTAATTTACGTTCAAAGTCAACTCCTCTTGAGCCAGCTCTCTTGAGCCAACTTCCGACACATAATTAGACAGGACTGGTAAACCGCTCCTGATTGCCAATAATTCGACTTCCTTCGTCGCTAATCTCCTTTGTGCACAACAGCCATAAAATTCGAAAGTTACCACTTGAACGCCAATGATGAAAGATGCCGATGCGCTAAAACAAACTCTGCAATCGTCTATAAACGAACGACTGTTGATACGCAGTTCGAGCCGATATAATCTGTGTCTTGTCACAAAGCTGTCATATTTGCGCATCGATTGGAACAGAAAGTTGTTGGCACGCGGTTAATCAAATAAACGCAAACAACTATGCGCCAAAGTTGAGAAAACAACTGATAACTTTGCCTGCAAACATTATTCTACATGTTGAGCAAACGTGAGCGCTAAAAGGCTCTGCACTCAATCCATCAACGCAATAAATTCAAGTTGGCTGATAGACATAAATTCTGCCGGCATGATTGTAAAAAACATGACATTTCTGTGTTGTCAGTAAGTACTCTTCATATAGTTGGCGCACATCTGCAAGGCGGCGTACTTTCAGTGCGCATTGCCGGGAGTACGGTAGATGATCGGACAATTTGCTTCGGGAGTTTCCCAGATAGGCTGAAGATCCGGCGACGAAGTTTACCGCCACCATTCATATGCTAATCGAAAAACCGTTAAAATCCTTCTGTTTGCGTGCGCAACTCCGCTTGATTCCCAAACTGGATAAAACAAAAGTTAGCAGTTCCCAGGTTTGCGCCAATGTCGTGTTGGTCGAGAATTTCGTACAATGGAAATTAAGACGGGCATCATTGGGAGAGGAAGAGGTCAACCAAGACGTCGTTACTTAGTCGCGAACCCACAACTTGAGGTGTTTTAATCGATTGCTAAATGCCGTACCAAGCAGGAGCGCGCGAAACAAAACCAATCTCATAAAACTGATCACCGTGCTCCGACGTGGACGGGAGCCAACACATTAGACCACCTGACTGCACTGGAACTTGCAGATTGCAACAAATGCGCGAAATCTTGGGTCAAGAATCTTGCATTCTTTGACTTCTCCAAACATACTGTACGAAGTCCGGAACAAAGGAACCGAATCAATCGTCAGCTTAATGTGTGCGCAAAAACATCTGCTAAAACCTAATTGCAATTCCAGCCGGCGAGAGAGAAGAAAAGCGCGCCAGACCACCTATGAGCAAGCGTTCATAAAAAATTTAAAACCCTAAGGATTAGATCGAAAAAACTCGTCGCAAACAATAAAATCAAGGCAAAAACTATGGCGCGGAAAGTTGAAAAAACTCCAAGTTATAAAAACGTCGTTTTCGCGGAAAACATACTTACCTATTTGAATGGAATAGGCGACGTTGCAAAAGGATTCACGTAGAAATTCAAGATCCGGTGCCCTGACCATCAACTGATCAAAGAATTCGAAAACTGTGCATAATGAAAGATTCCATTTGAGGATGTTTGTAATAAAAATTTCCCACTTCTAAAGTTGAATGTGAACTTGTTTGAAAGCTTCAAAACTCACCAAAATTTCGTCCGCCGAAACATAGCCGTCGCTATACTGACTCAGATGCTTTGCCGTAATCGGATGAGGCGCCTTCATTTTCGAAGCAATAAAAAGACATGCACTTGCAAGCGCTTGTAAGCTTGTTGGAGGAATTCTGTGCAAGAATAGCGCTCTGTTGAGATAGGAGACGGCCAGCGGAAATATCCCAAAATCACAGTTCTCTTCAATGCACACCTGAACAGTTTCGTAAGTTTTGGACTCTTGTCAAGAACTCACCTCATAAAGCCATCTTGCAGCTTCCGATCTGTACATTACATAGTTAAAGTCATTTTGTACATTGATGAGCTTCCTCGGATCCTCAAATCGCTTATAGTGCTTTTCGGAATTCAGCAAAGAAATGAGAGTTCGATTATCCCAGTGAATAGTTTTATCCAAGTCAACAGGAACAAACTGTCTTTGTGCCGAATTCAAACTTTGATCCAGTTGGCGGCTCTTGCACGGAAACACATTCTAAAGTGCTTAGAGTTACTTCTGCAAGCTTGTTGCCTCAAACAAACCTCTGACTGGTAGTCCAATTGCTGTTGCTCAACGAAAGGGCTGATTGACAGCACAGCAAATGGCTGTTTCCGTGTCGAGTGTCGAGTTTGTGCTCGATGCTGGGGTGCCGTACGTTCTTCCGAAACACTGGAGCAGGACCAACTAAATTTAAAGCAATAGCATAAATTAGCATTAGAAACGAACCTTGAAGTCGTGGACGGGGAGTCGGTTAAGAATTCTGAACACCACAATGTTTGTGGAGCCATCGCAGCACCCTGCGAGAGCATTGACAGTTTGCTAACGAACCAGCGTCTTTGTCACGTCTCCTTGTCTCGACTGTAACCTTAAATGAAAAATGTGCACACTGTTAAGCCCGCAGTTATGAGTCAATAAAGCGCAATTAACACGCAACAACCGGAGCAAAGCGACTGTCCAAAATTAGGATCTTTGGGTAAACCAAAAGTCTTCGACCTCAGTGACAATCGCGCGACCGTCACTCAAGCCACGCCCATAAATGAGGAGTTCGATCCAAATGCGCGCACAGGGGAAGTAGGCTCGTGTTCTGGCGCAATTGCCCAAAAATGACGATTGGCTCGATTGGTTTAAAAATCCGAGCTAATCCCAACAGAGAGCAGCGGAATTCTTACTTGGGGCCATCCCTTCCACCAACAATGTCAAGCTCACGAATAACTCGATAAAGTGACCGCAAGCCAACTCATTTACCGAACCATGTGGGTTTGCGCGTAAGTGCAGCAAACTTGAGTGTATGTAGAAATTGAAGATCATAAAACTACTCGGGTGTCTAGACTATCGCAACTTATGAATTTGCAAAAAAGGTTCGAAAAAAGTTGGTAGATTTTATCGAGCCAGTTTGATAGAAACGGCAGTCTCGGCCTATTCGATCGCTATCTGCGAGTAGAGTCGTTTTTTTAATAAATTGGTTTTTACGCACTTTTTGACAACAATGACTCAATTCTCAAGGTTGTTAATGAGGCGCGATTAGAAGTTTGAAGGTTTGTTATTTAAACAGTACAGTATCCGCAATCCAGCTCTGAAATGCCGTGCTGAGCCGACACAGAAAAGCCAAGCAGTTCGAAACAAAGCAGGCGCGCAAAGACATTTTGTGTTGGCATATATTAGCGGATAACGAGTGTTAGAAGCCGACACAACACAACAAAAAACATGAGAACGCGCTCAAAAAGTAAGGTTACTTTTTTAAATTCCCACTCACTTCTAATGCAAGACAACACACTCATTCGGCAATTAATTAGAGCTTCAAATCTTGGAACCTAAACAAACAGCGAGGACAAGAAAAGGCAGACGCTGTTCGATCAGCCCCTCACGAACACTCATTATCAGATGGCCTTGTTTGCGCGAATTTAGTCTTTTTGCATTCGTCGCTGCAACTCATACTCATCATTGGATAGCTGGAGACAAATGGCCGTGCGTACAGCAGCCGTTTTGGCTTGTACCGGGCTGTTCGATCGCATATCATTGCAAAAGATTTGCCTCTTTAGGCAGCAGTTGACGCCTCTTCGTTCCGCCAAAGACAAAGTCAGAGAATTCGAAAGCGCCACTCAAATGAACACCTGTTCTCCGTTTATGGTCATTGCAATTTAGGAGGTTGGACGTTCAATCAAGTTGCTTATCGGGCCTCTGTTTGTGCAATGTGTGAGAACGCGTCTGTTTCGCGCCGTTCCTGTTCGTACCGAGGAGTCCTGCTGCGAATTGATCAACCTTATCATTGTTTGTTTTCCTGAATTCACGTGCCGTCTTTGCAGAAAAGAAAGCGGCTACCCACAAAGGGAAAGTGCCTGGAAATATTATTAATCGCTAGTTTCGACAAGTCTTTAAGCTAAAAGTTGTAGAATGAAACGATGCAATTTGTAAAAGCTATTCAAATCAAATTAAAGAAAGAACCGCAATTTACACAGTTGAATAAAACTCGTTTAACTCACTAAGTGCGAATTATTCAAAAACGCAATCCATTAGTTGCTTGAAAAGGAATGCTCGCCACATTTTATAGTGGACAATCAATTTGTTCATAAATGGAAAAGACGCCGAAGGCGGGAAAATGACTCTATCGCCAGGAGCCGTGCGTTCAGTTAATGGTGCCAAGCACCGCCTTATCAAAAATCTTTGTTTTTTCTGCTTACCAATACAAACACTTAAGATTGGCCGGCGCCCGATCGAGACTAATCAACAGCTGAAAAAACACTCTTAGATACTTGTCGATACATGATTAAGAAGGTTGTTTTTTCTCCGTCATAAATTCTTTCTTATCTCAGACACTTGTTGGCAACATTTTGCATGAACGATCGTAATGATTGCGCGCAAATTTGCCGTTTGAATATAGTGACATAAGCATGCAGACTGAGTTATTAATTGCATAATTGCTTTTTGCATAGTTGATCTTTATTGAAATTTTCTTAGCACTTGTCTCGCAAGTTTGTGACAAACTAAACAATACATTTTAAAGTTGCGTAATTGCGTCCATCAAAAACAATACAGCTGTTTGTTCTTTTACCGATGACCGCTTAAAACACTCATCTTGGTCAGAGAAAATGTGTTTATTAAAACAACAATAAACAAATGCCGACACATAGCCGATTTTGCAAAACAAATCGATTGTGTGAAATGAATTTTCACACAAACAACTTACAAATTGGGGATTGTCCAGTTTATAAAAGTTACATTTTTTATTACTCTAGTTCTTTTCAAAGCTGCCAATCAATTCAATAAATTTTATTTCGAATAACAAACAGTGAGTTGAAACACAGTTTTTGGAATAAATAACTAAAGAAAATAACAATAGCGTCAATTAAATAGGATTCATCATTTTCGAAACGTCAACAACTTAGTGTGCTTTAAGGACGTTCGTGCATTGTTGCAAATTGAGTTGCACTCAACTGCGTTTTGGTCAACATAGACAAGTAGGAAATCATCATAAAGTCACGAATAGAGCCTTTGACAAGACCGTCCAATTTTTCCGGTTGAATTTGAGTTGCAGCCGTCGTAACGATGTTCATCAACTTGCGACCGAATGAAGAATCTTCGGGAGTAGGCTCCGGTTTAGCCAAAACCTCCTCAACGTAGTTCAACACACGTTCCAACCATTGAACAATGTCGCCCGATGTTTGTTCCAATTGTTTTAGCCCGTTCTCCAAATGAACCTCTTGACGCTCCGATGCAATTCCATTCTGCAAAATTTTGATCAATCATATTAATTAATTGCATTTAAAACAAACCTCGGCCAAATTCAAAACCACTTCTTCGCCCGGAAAACAGTCCATTTCAACTTTCAACGGGAAGAAAATGGAAGCTTGTGCTGGCTTTCCTGGAATGCCCGCATCCGTACTAAAAAGTCAAGTAAATTAATAAACACTATGGCTTTATTACCGCGTAAAAGGCTTGAATAGGCAAGCGTCCACCACTTGCAGTATCGAACGACATGTCCATTGTTAGCAAAACAATTGGAGGCAACTCCTTCTTAACCGAAATTTCGTTGACAAGTCCGGTGTAGTAGCTAAATATGTTTTTATCGGATATTAAGAGTGTTGAAATCTTGCTTGTGATAAAGCTGGCAGCCTTCAGTCAATTCACGAACAGTAATGAACCTAAACGGGCAATTTTTTACAAAATTGTTAACCGTTGCTGCTTACCAGCCAACAATTTGCTCGGAAGGAGTGGCACGACGATAGTAGTTTAGCATTTGCTTGTTGAATACATCGTCAATGTCTTGGGCCTCGTTTGTCTCGCGGAACGGAATTGAATAGCAGTTTGTGATCTAGAAAGTAATGCTTTCAAATATAAAGCTCCTCAAAAGCTAACTTGAACAACGTTCTTCTCGTAGAAACCAAGCAAAGTGCCAAGGGCGCGGTCGCTTTGACGATTGATGCGACGCTCAAAGGCATCGACAATTGTCATGCAGACCAAGGGGTGAACTTTCACAGTCAAATTGCAAGCCATGACTGAAAGGAATGAGTTGAAATAAAAAGCTGGAAATAAAGTTTAAAGATATCAAATCGGTTTAAAAGAACCGTGTACATCGCATTCAAAAGCCAATTCAAAATATCAGCATTTATTCAATTAAACGCAATACTAAAAGACCCTATAAATGAGCACCAAATAATAATTGCTGGCGGACGGATACAAAACAATTGAGACGATGTTGCGTTGTGATTTGAAGCTACCGATGTTTAATTGTACAAAATTCAAAAACCTAGTTTAAACTAACTCCTATACATGTATTCACCGAACACAGTTATGGCAACGCAGAAAATGTCGAAGAATGTACAACCTAATGATGACCAGACAATAAGTTACGGCTTTTGTTGGTGTAACTGAACCATGAATTCTTCCAACTTCTCTTGAATGTATCTTACGCGTTCTGAAACGGATAAAGTTTGCTCGATACATTTGCGTTTTAACTTACTTAATTCCTCTGCGAGCTCAACTCTCCGCCCAATCAAATACTTCTTTTTAATGTCTTGATCTTGTGCCCACTGAAATGGAGATTATTTTGGAAGGCATTTTAAACAAGGTTGCTTACGTCGTCCAAAATCTCTTTGACTTCACGTTCAAGGCGCCGTTGCTCTGTATTACTGATTTGCTGTCGCAAAGCATTTGTACTCAAGTCAAGCATTTTCTTTAGTCGGTGGAACAAAACAACATTTTGGCAGTCAAGATCAGAATCCGGAGTGAATCCTTGTTTGTAACTTTGATAATAGTTTTGGCACTCATGGCTCGCTTGGAGGAGCCGTTCCAGATAGAATTCTCTGAATACGGCTTTCCACTCTTTGTAGATAGTGTCGTTAGTTACATCGGCTAATTGTTTCACTTCAAGAGCACGTTTGACTACGGTAATGTCTTCGTCAGTCAGCATTGCCGAATGATCCTGAAACAACAAATAATTACACATTGAATGTGTTGCCACAAACCTCGTTTTGGTTCAAAATTTTGCGTAGTTCGTTTTGTAAGTTCTCCGAAACTAGATTCTCATATGCCGGACTTTTCCATTTTACCCATTTGTCGAAGAATCCAGGTCCGCGTGCTTCTTGCAAAGCGTTTCGGGTTTTTTCCAAATAAGTTTGAGTCGCAGTGCGCATAAAGGTGCAAGCAGATTCCCACGTCTTTTTGTCTGGAATGTTCGGATCGCTAATTGCATTTAGTTGGATGACTTTCTAAAAGTATTAAAAGATAACACAAGCTGTTATATTTAATCCGCACTTACCAAATAATCAGAAGCCTTCATGTCCCATTGATGTTCGTTTAAAACGGTCTCGACTACTGCTTTTTTCATCGGATCGAACAGCTCATTTTCTGAATCGTTGTTTTTGTTTGAACCAGCTCCGTTTTCAACTTGTTGACTGAAGACTTCTTTCAAGCTTTCCCAGCCGACATTCACAGCCAACTTGGCCAATTCCTTTTCTGCCCAGTGTTTCAAGCGAATGTCAACAGCGGTCTTGAATGCTCCGTGATTGGTGAGAGATGAAGTGGGCAAGAGGATTTGATTGAAAACATGTTCAGAGATGGAGCCCAGCAGTTTTCCTTTCAACAACTCTTCCCATTCGTCGGCATTTACTTGACTCAAATTCACAACTTGATCGAGAATCTCGCCGCGAGCTTTGTCTTAAATGATGTGCAATTTAAATTATCAAAGTGTGCAGTAGAACTTACCAAACAACTCGTCACGGTCTAACTCTCGAACACGAGGAAAAGTATTCCGCCATTCTGTCTCCAAGTTGAAACGCGCTGCTTTAAATGCATCGGCTTGACTTTCAATTGATTCACGAACCCTACAGTTTAACTTATCAATATAAACTCTTGCTGTTTTGATTAACTTACATGCGCCAAAAACAATCGGCAACGGCCAAGCTCATGTTTCGAGTCGTCATTTGAGAAGGTTTTAAAATTCCATCTCTAAAGTAAACATTTGGAATTACTACTGAACGGCTGATCTTACTTGAAAAGTTTTGAGCTTTCGAAAAATTCCTCTTCGTAACGGCGAATGTCTTCGATTGAGCAAGCTTTTGAGTCTTTTCCTGTCACAACTAAAAGTGTTTTTTGTCATTTTCTTGTTTTAATTTTGAATGTGACTTCCGCAAAAGTCTATTAAGCAACAACGCCCACAATTTTTTAAACCCATTTAGTTTAAAGCCACAAAGCATGCATTTGCGGATGCAATAAAACGCCGGTGATCAGCGAAGTCAGATAAAATGCTTATTCTTGTTTCTTCCGAGCGTGTTAAAACAACAGTTATTTAATTGTTTTTTGGAATAAAGCTCATTCAACAAAGCAAGATGCAAAAATTGAGTTTTGTGTGCTGTGTGTTTTTGTTGAGTTTGAGTTGCGTTTCATCTGAAGGCAAGCGTTTAAACAAGTTATAACAATTAATGTGAACAATTTAGAAACGGTTACAAGTGGTGGAGTTACCAAAGAACAACAATCTGATGTTTCGTCAACCACCGCTTCTTCGAAGCCAACTATTGATTGTCAAGGTACACATAAGCTTGTTTTTGTTTTAATTTTTGATTTTAAGATCACGCCGACGGTTTGTATGTTCGAGATCCAAGTGCTTGCAACGGTAATTTCCGTGAATGAATCAAGTTTGATGATTACTCTAACTTAGATGGCTTCTACAAGGTTTAAATTACTTGTACAAAGTTTTTACTTGTTAATTTTCTAGTGCTCAAACGGACGCTCCTTTTATTACCGTTGCCCAACTGGATTGTTCTTTGGAATTGAAGACGCGCAATGTCAATACAAGTAAGTAGTTAAACGCTAGTTGATTACTAAAAACTATCCGATTGCAACTATTTAAAAGCACATTTTAGGCAACTTATTCCGGGTGAGTATTAAAGTCATTTTAACCTAGTTTAAAACTTTCAAGCTTGCGGCGGACAACGGCCAGTTTATAAAACCACTATTAAGGCAGTGCCACCTTCTTCAGAACAGGAAGTGTAAGTAATTAAATGGACAGGCTAGATTAAAAAAGTGTTTTAGTAACCCGGAAGATTTGTTGGTTTCTGAAGTTGCAGAGTTTGTCAAGTCCAACAAACGTTTGCAAACGTTCCTCCGCAAAGTTCTCAAGAAGAATCAGCAATAAAGAATGGTCATTGACATTACACATTTTGGCCACAGATTGTATTTTTGATTTAAAGTAATAAATTTTGAAACAACATTCAAAGCTTTAGTTAAATTACTAACCTCCAAAATAACCTATTGCCTTCATCGGAAACAATTTGCCCTCCAGGATCTTTTTTATTCTATTTGCATCGTTCATGTAACGCTCGGCAAGGTCAACCTTTGTGAGGACCAAAATTGTGCGGTCGCCGGTTGGACTAAAAATGTTGTTTAAACAATGCAATTTCGAGAACTACTTACTTCATTCGACTGACCAAATCTGTGACATTACTTCGCTCTGCATCAACGGATCCGTCTAAATTTAAAAACTATCTTTTTGTTTGGCACGTTTACAAACCTTGAATGCACAAAATGATGCTATTTGGGTTCTCCATATGTTGTCGGCACATTTTTATAATGTCATCTTTTGTTTCTTTGGCCATTTCGGCTGTCTGCAACAAATTTGATTAGAACGAAACATTTGAAGGCATAAAGTATGAGTTCTTCTATTAAATCTTAAAAACGTACCACTGTTGAAATGACTCCAGGAAGGTCGACCAAAACAATCCTCGGCAGATTTGGTCCTTTCACGGTAAGGGATATTACTTCATTGGAAACTGTTTTGCCGTCAGCAACCGAATTCCGCATCCTCAACTCAATTTCATTGCGCAGTTGTTCCAAGTCGGATTCTTTTGTCAAATCAAACTCCCGATTGCTGTCTCGAAACTGCGCAATGTGATAAGGCCCTTCGCTCAAAGTGACCTGAACAGAAAGCATAATTGTTGTTGATTAGAATTGATAGATACTTTGACTGGCGCTCTTGTCATCATTTCGCCCGAACCGCGAGGGAAGATTCTTGCTTGAGCAATCATTTCCAACACCGAGGTCTTGCCGGCACTTTGGTCTCCAACCACAACAACTCTGGGCAAATTATCGGAAGCCATGTAATTAGAATCATAGTCACTCAGAATGTCAAGCATCTCACTGTACAAATCGATCAGCGATCGCTAAACTCGTTTCATTAAATCTACTCAATCAAAAATCACAAACCTTTAACTTTTTCAATCGTCTTTGTTCACCTTTGTCGGACAACAACAACCTCTGCTTAAGTATTTTATTTTCCTTCTCCAAACGTTCCAGTTCTCTTTGATATTGAGTCTGAACAGAAGTAATTAAATAGATTGGCAACGTTTAATTTCTACCTGGGTTTTGAATATTTCGTCTTGAAGCTTTTGGATTCGATCTGCGTCTGACATCTAAATGAATAAAAGCGTTTATGCAAACATTTTAGAAAGACTAACTTTATCATCCTCCGATTTTTGTGGAGTCTTGGATCCGAAGAGGGAAAACAAGCGATCTAGAAATACATGGAACTTATTTAACTGGTCGATTCTGTTTTACCTGAACCGGTCGGTTCTTTTTGTTCACCTGCTTCATCACCTGTATAATTGAGTTTGTTGAGCATTGGAAAAAGCTGGATAGGTGAATCCAGCCAAAGCTGACCTTTATTGGATAAGAACTTTTGCCAGCCCAAGTCGAGAGAACCGAAACGGCGTCGCAGTTCCGCCAAGTCCATGCGATCGCGTTCGGCCCATTTTGTTTTAATTTGGTTGTAATGATCTGCGACTTGCTTTAATGGGCTGTCTTCTGCAAACAAAATCTGAATAAACCCAATTTATAAAGTATCCTACCGAAATCAGCCCATTCGGGGAGTTCAAATGATGGTAAAGACTTCTTCCACTCCTCGTACCACTAAAAACGGACTTTATTCAAATACTTTAATAATAACAAACGTTTCCAGCCGTTATGCCGCCGCCGACCAATCCAGCTGTCACCCAGTATCGAAGCTTCAGTGCATGCCGTAGAATGACGGTTACAAACTCTCGTTGGCCAAATTTTTGATTGTTTCGCAGTGGGCGAAGAAGCAATCTGAATTTTAGGCAACAGTTTAATTAATCGAACTTGAAGTAGCAAACCTGGTCGAACGCTGCATTCTGATAAGAACAAAGACACTATTTAATCATACTAAAATGGATCCCGATGTTGGTTCTCATGAAAGGCTGAATTATTGCCAAAAGTTGGGCTTTGCCTGCATGAGAACTGAATTGCGTAAGAAACGTGTGCGGCCTGTTGAGTGCTGTCTTGCAACCCGAGTAGGCAATATTTTGAGACTGTTTAGTTTGTGCTTTTTCCTGGTTACTGTTGAATTGGACAGCACATTTAAGATTTAAAAGAGTTTATTTAAACAAAGTTAGTATGTACAAGTTCTTTGAAATAAATACACGTATATTTGACTGTAAAGGTCTTGTTCATTCTATTTTCCCATGCAGTGAGTCATTTCGTATTCACATCTTGCACATGCCTGTCGATTGTGATTCGGGCCTCTGTACCACAAACAAATAAGTCGGTGCAAAAGGTTCTGGAACTGCTGAACAGACGACAAACTGTATCCGTTGACGACTACCCACGGAGCAGAATGCGCTGGCTCTGGGAACATTGAAGCTTGGGCCTTTGCGTGTTGCTGGACTTCTTGTCGCCAAGCAGGTGACTTTGCACATTGCATGACGATGTCTTTGTATTGAGGTTTAAAGGTATGGCAACGTGTTGCCCAGCCATCTAGCATGTCTCCGCCAGCTTCTAGCAAACACAAAAGCATCTAAAGTTTTTGATTCATTATCAGTTGTTGCTTTTTAATTATTTACTTGATTCCGAGTGTGAACATCTTTTACATGCGTTTGAACGCAATGCTGAACGGCTTGATAATCACAGCTGGTTTCTCCACACGGATTCTGTGCAGACGCCGCCGGCTCGAGTTCAACGACAACCTTGTCCTGATTTGCCTTGTTTGACGCCGAATTCAACAGGAAGTTGCGCTTTATATAGCCAAGTACGTAGTTCCTCGACGCCGCGCTGTCTGAGTAGACGACTTTCAAATGAATCGGTTGACCGTAAATTGCGTTTGCGTATTGTTTACAACCAGCGCTGTGAAAACACTGATTTGTTATGGCAGGGGACGAGCACCAAAATTCAGGCATCATTCCGCAACCACCTATGGAGTTGTCAGTACTTGGAACAATCTGAAACGGTGGAATGCGGTCAAGTGTAAAAGTGTAAAGTGGCAGCTGATTGGGAGCAAAAATGTACTCTTACCCGGCGCTGTAGTGTTGAGCTCCAAGCATGTAGTTTCTCGGGCATGATCATCTGATACGCCTTAAAAATAGAAACGTCAACTATAAAAAGCTTATTTCAAATGCACCTGCATGTCAATATGAGAATGCTCATTAATTTGAATAAAAGGAACAAATCGAGGTTGACTTAAAATCTTTCGGGTTTCGACCTCGTCAAATCGTTGCAGTGAAGTTGCTTTTTGACTCTTTGCGCAAGCTCTAAAATTTGTTTACTACTTGATAGAACTCATTTTTAATTGTTACATGATTGTTTGCATAACTTGCAATGAAATGCCAACTCTTCGCATGCACGCTTGAATAACAACTTCTGGATCTTGTGGCTTGTTGAAAAGATGCATGAAACAATAGAAGATTTCGCTGCGTGTTTGCTTGTCATTTTCAAATGTTGACATCATGCATGAAAGCAATTTATTCCCTTGGCATTCCCGCTCACCGTGATGACAAGCAATTTTCTCGGCTAAACAAAACCAGTTTTTGTGTTGCATTTTTAAATCTTACCTGTTTCGCGTTTGGCCAAGCCAAAAGGATACGCTTTAAAGTCCACAAGCTGGGAAATGTACGAGTTGTTTAGGACTTTGGGGTACATTCGATCAACAACGAAACGTTTGCTATCTGGACAAGCAGACTCAAATGCCAGATGAATTTGTGTAGGTTTGCCAAGGCGTGTTCGACGATAACTGTCGCAAAACTTCAACGAACCTGTGCATTTTATGGCAACGGACGGATGATCGCACCTAATAAAACAAATTAGTTGTTGTAAACCTTTAAAACACTTGCCAGAAATCAGGCGGTAACGTACAGGGAGATTGATGAAAGTTTGCAGCTCTTACTGTAGCAACACTGAAAAGTAAAGCTGAGAACAGCGGCAAAATTAACCACCGCATTTTGTTGATTGCAAAAACTCGAAAGTTGCGCAGCCAACGGTCAACGCTTAAATATTCTGTAGTCTTGCTAAATCCGCCACGCCCCGTTCATTGATCGTTGTCTTGCGAATGTCATCAGAAGGTCATGTGTTTTTGATTACTAATGGAATTCGGGACTAAGGTGTTCCAGTCGGGTAGTGTCCATTGTTTTGATTAGATTGATGGGATGGTCGGTGAACGCGTTGGAATGCTCCCATTTTTAGCCAACTCGTCTATCAAAAAAAGACCAAACGTTTACATCGCCTGCCACTTAAATTTATTTATGTTGTTTTGACCAACGGCTGATCACGAACTTCATGTTTAAGCATCGATCACCAACTGAGTGTTTGTTTGTGACGAAAAACAATAATATTTATAGTGTTTGTGAATTCCTCGAAGTGATTGTTGCAAAATGTTTGTTTTCGTTGAACTGGTTTAGCTTTGAAGTATAAAAATAGATTTATCTTAACGTACAGTGTTTACGTCCTGCGCAATTAATTTCAATCGAACGGGAGTTCACTTTAAAGTCAAACCCGTAAGTTGTAGTTTGGAGAGAAGTTTGAAGAGATCGGAATGACTAAGCAATTACGCAACAGTGTCTATGTTGGTTTGTTTTCGGCGACAAATTTGTTTATTGCCACTTGGTTGTTTTTGTAAGCTGCTCCAATTTAGTGCCAACCAGGTAAACATTCGAAAAATTTCCGCAATTTGAACAGTAATGTTTGAAGTATAAAATTTTAGCCAATAATGCAATTGTAGTAAAATCCGGTTTTCTGTAAAATTAAATTATCTTACATCTACGTAAAAGTGTTTCCTGTTTGATAACTTTTAAATTTCATCGACAAGATTGCTCAAAATTTGCAGACTTTATTTATGATCGTTTGACGGAAACGATGAAAGTCAAGGCCAACTGTTATAAGTTCTTTGATCTGTTTAAAACAAGCATTAAATAAAGGACACATTTGCAGTATAAGTTCAATTAAGCACACTTGTAATATAAACTCAATTAATTACACTAATGATAATAAACTACGTCACTACTAAAAACAAAGAAAACCTGACCAAAAACGTTGTAAATTTGAAACAATTTATTGCTTATCCTTATCACTTGCACTGACTATAGGTTTTTTGTGCAGAAAGATATCGTCATTGCTCATCGGATGCCCATATGTAGTTTGATACTGCGGATCACTGAAAGATACGTCTAAAATAAAAACAATTAGCCCAACTGATAAACTAAACTCTTACCCTCGTAAGCATTGTCAGGCATTTTAAAGTCGTCCTTCTTCGTTGCATCTAAAAATATTGATAGAAGAGCAACAAATCAACAAGAACTTACTCTTTTTGCTAGTTTCAAAACCTGCTCGTTCTTCTTTCATCACTTGCATCATGTCAACGTTGTCTCCAATCTTTTTAGCGACTTCTGCCAAGATAGCTTCAGGAAATACTTGCATAGATAATCTTTTTTCGGCTATCATGATCTAAAAATAAAAAAGTTTCGAGTAAAACGCTCAAAACTTACCAAACTGTTCAAGTATTTTATTTCGTTGATGGCGCGAGCTTTTAAATAGCGTGCAGTAAAAAACATGATTATGCAGACTAGTATTGACGAAATTAGCGAAACGGCCAAAATCGTGAATGAAAATGCTTCGACAATGAGCTCATCCGTATAAGACATCGCAAAATTACGAGTTTAATGAGCTTAACAATCAAATAAGTGAATTTAAAAAATGACAAAACAATCAACGAGCCTTTATGTTAATTTTTACAGTTGCAAATAAAGTTCTTAATTTCCAGAAGTGCTTATTGAGAACTTCGCATAATGTTATTAGACTCACACAATCTCTTTCAGTTCAAAAAACTCAACAAGAGTAAACAACCGAACTTCCTCATCGTGCAGCCTGCGTCCTTATTACATGAACATTTTTGTTTTGCAACGATCACGCTTTATTGAATATTTAGTGCCAATAAATCGTACCAAATCTAGTCTTATGGGCAATGTTCAAGGTTCTTTCGGAAGTCAAATTCATCCAACTGTCTCTTATGTACAAGATGTAGAATCGCTACGCTACAACAGAAGGTTCATTTAAATCGAGAAATTTTAATAAACTTTAAATTTAAGTTTGGGCGAGACCCGCTTTATGAAAACAGCTTGTGTGGAGAGCAAGGACGGAATATCGGTTGTCAAATTGTTTGTACTGAATGAAAACTTCGAACTCCTCGAGCCATATATCAATCAAGTCAATCATATCCGCAAAAAGCTCAAAGATGCACAAAATTGCTTGGCATTTACGAGAACTTTTGTAAGTTGTAATTGAACTGTTAACATTAAAGTTTTCTGTTTCAGTCAACTGAAAGATGCATTATCTTGCACAGGCCTTACAAAAAGCATACATTATACGATCGTCTAAGTACTCGGCCGTTTTTGCTGGACATTGAGAAAAAATGGATTGCATTCCAGTTATTAAAAGCCTTATCGCAATGTCGAATGCACTCCACGTGCCACGGTGACATAAAAACGCAGAATGTTCTAATTTCCAGTTCTAATTGGGTTCAGTTGAGTGATTTTGCCCCTTATAAACCAGCATTTGTGCCTTATGTAAGTGTAGTTGCTTATAAAAGGAGCATTCCTCAATTTTCAGGACAATCCGTCCACGTTCACCTTTTTCTTCGACACAAGCCGTCGACGCACATCTTATCTGGCGCCGGAGCGCTTCAAAAAAGCCGAAGATCTAAATTATTTGCCGGGCAGATCGGACGAATTTATCAACATATCCGAAGGACTGACCGAAGCGATGGATATTTTTTCGGTAACTTCTTAGTTTAAAGTTTTAAAACAAACTGCCATCTTTCAGATGGGATGTGTTCTTGTTGAATTGCTCACGGACGGCAGGCACGTTGCATTCAATTTGTCTCAAGGCATTGACTACACACGAATGGACGAACGTGTTGCTAACAATTACTTACAAAAATTGCTCAGTGTGTGTCCTGAAGAATTTCGAAAGTTGCTTTCAATCATGCTTGACCGAAATGAAATCAAACGAAAGGAAAATTTCGAGAAAGTAAGATTCATTTTGCATTCAAATGCTATAAATTTTGTTGATGTTTTTAGTATTTGCCGTGCAGCTCGGACTTGTTTCCGGAAATCTTTGAAACGTTCTTCTATCGCTACTTCAAAGATTTGTTGGCAGTTAGAAAGCCAGATGAAATCATTTTAAAGTAAGTTGCTATCAATCAGGTCGTATTTAATTAGATCGTGTTTAGATTGTTTGTTGAGTTCGACAACTACAAGCAAATTTTCGAAAAGGGTGAAAAGGATGCAATTGTTTTAATTATCGGAATAGTCACTGCAAATCTTCGGTCGTGTCAATCAATGAACACAAAGATGGTCTGTTTTGAACAAGCATGATTCAACTTTAATAACTTGTTCAGGATGCAATCGCACTCCTTCAAAAGCTTTCCGCAATGTGTGATCCTGTGTTAACAGCTGACAGAGTTATTCCTTATTTGGTTGCTTTGTTGAATGACTACTACTCACAAGTGCGCGCCGAAGCCGTTTTTGCAATAACCGAAATATTGGATAACTTCTCTTATGTCCCCGACGACGAAACTCGACTGCTGGTAGATTATGTGTTTCCACGCTTAAAGCCGTTGTCAGAAAGAGACACATCCGAGTCTGTCAAAATAGCGCTGGCTTCATGTTTGGGACGTTTAGCTGTAATTTCCTTGAGATTCTTCAACGAAGCATCAGTCAAATTGAACAGCGATGTTGGTGCCTTGAGTGAACTGCATGGAACAAATCAGCCTGACGAAGAAACCATCAACCGCATTATTGATTCGGAACGAACAGCCTTACAAGCAGCAATCAATGATATCTTTATGGACTTGTGCTCAAAATCCGATCTTGCCAAACAAAGCTTATTTTCGGTTGATAACTTCAGACTGCTTTGCGAGTTCTTTGGATCGAAAAAAAGTAATTTCTTGACAACTTAACATCTCAATTTTTGTGAATTTAGCCGATGAAAACATGCTACTGCACACAATGACTCTCCCAAACAGCAAGTCCGATTGGGAGTTGCGCGCTACATTCTTCGAATGCTATCCCATCGTTGCACGCAATTTAAATCCAGTTGTGATCTCAAAACTTATTCCATTTACACAGCAGGTACGTTTATTAATTTCATCACATGTTATCAAATTACTGTTTAGGCGTTGCAAGACTCGGAAGAATTTGTCACATTTCACACGCTTTCATGTTTGCGGCAACTTTTTGACAGCAACCTACTGGAAAAATCAATTATCTTTACACTTCTACCCGACGTTGTCCTTTTCTTAATACATCCGGTATGTTTTAAAAGTCACTATTCAAATATTCTCTCAATTTAGAACAAGTGGCTTCGAATGCAAGCAGTTAGCATTCTTTCTTTGTTGGACTCCATTTTGTCGGTAGCCGATGTGTATTGCAAACTCGTTCCTCTTGTCAGCAAGTTTTTGACCGAACCACTGATTCGACTGAACGACAAAGAAGTTGTGCTTTCTTGTCTGGTTGACCCGGTACCTCGACAGATTTGGGATCTGTTTGTTGGTGAGGCTTGTTGGTTGTTAAGCAAATAAGCAATATTTATTTAGGCTGCGAACATATTGACAGTCTTCTGCACACCATTGAAAAACAGCAAACGATCGACAAACTTGGCGGCGGAAGACATTCTTTGTTTTCGGCTGGAACGTCGCCCGACTCCGTACCTCACATTTTGGGAAGAATTGATCCAACACATTCGTTGGTTGCAGATGTTGTTATCGAGCCGATCATTAGAAAGTTGAAGAACTTGGGCATGAACGAGCAGATTGAATCTCAGTTATTATCGGCACGGTCGCTTTTGAAGAAGTTGAATATGACCAAAAGAGGGTAGTTATTACTTTTGTGTGCACATTTAAACGTTCTTATGTTCAGAGAAACTGTTTCAACAACAAAACTGAATGCTCAACCAGTTCTTTCCGCAAAACCTAATTTAAAGAAGATGCTCTTTGACTTGGAAAACGGAGTTCACAGACCAGTGCGGGTTTGTTTTTATTGCAACAATTATGCACACAACTTACACTTGTTTAGCCAGCAAATGAGTCAAGCAAAGACTTGAGCTACGGAAGTGTACCCGAAACAAGCAAATTCCGTATAGAGATCCCGTTTGAAGAAGCTGTCAAGTTGAAAATGCCGTTGGCTGAAGCATTTGCACACAAACAGTTGCGCTTCCAAGAACAAAAACATGTTACAAATCCGGCGTCTTTGGCTGCACCGAGAGATCAAAATGATGCAGGAAGCATTCCAGTCCAACAACCAAACGTCATGATTGCATCGATGGCAACACGATCGGCATTGAACACGTTTTTTACGCAAAGCCGGCCTACTCCGTCTGCAGTCGTTCGACGTCCGGAGCTTCGACTTGTTTCTCACTTGCACGAGCACAATGAAGCGATCATACAGTGAGTTTAAACGCATCCAGGCAACTTTATATTTGTTGCGTTTTTAGATTGGCTGTTCAGCCACACAAAGAACGCTTTGCAAGTTGCTCAGCTGACAACACTGTTAAACTCTGGTCTGCATCTCAATCTCATTTACGTGACAATCCTGCAATTATTTCGTTGTCCACTTTAGAATTCCGTAAGCTCTGCAAGTTGATTATCGAATTCAAAAAGAAATTGTTTAGAAGAACGAACAAACTCTCTGGCGTTTATGCAAGGAAACGATGCTCATTTGGCAATGGGACGCGGCAGCGAGTTAGTTGTTCACGACATCGACGGCAATCGCTTGTTGCGTTCATTTTCTGTTGACAAAGAGACCGACGGCTTTGTATCAAAAGTTTCAACATCCGACCACCTTATATACGCATTGACGCATCACAGCGGAGTTTATTGTTTTGATTTGAGGTAAAGCTTGCACAACTTCAGAGCTGATTTTTAAGAACATTTGTTGTAGAGCTTCTAGCAATCAGAAGAACCAATTTATGTTGGAACCGGTCTTTTTACAACGTACTCGTAACAGTTATGGCTTGGCAACTGGATTTTCTGTTGACTTCATTAATCAATATTGGATGCTTTTAACAACTAGCTCGTCAACAACGAAAAACATTGTTTTGTGGGACCTTCGATTTGCTGGCCTCGAAGTGGCAAGTTGGTCGCACCCATCAAAATATGTTACTCCATTCCGCAGCTGGTCTTATACAGCCGACAATTTGAACTGCAATCATGTTTTTACAAATTCGGCACGTGAAGGAGAGCTATCACTTTGGAATTTGGGAACTCAAGACCGAACAGACGTTTTGTGGCCGGGATCGGAGCAACCTTTAACTTATACAGTAAGCAATTTTAAATGCAAATTTAAGCAACATAAGTGTTGTTTAGAATGAACTGGTCACAACGGCATTGGTTTCTTGCCCTCAAATGGATGGAATTTTCACTGGCGACTCGGAAGGAAGCCTACGCTATTGGAATATGAGCGGGCATGCAGAACGTTCGAATTACTTATGCGGACCCTATCGAAAGTTTGCCAATTGCTGGACTTCTGCCGACGTAGTTGGAAAGAGTGCCAAGTTGGATGATCGAAAATCACTATCTCGAGTTGAATATTACATCTCAAAGCGCTCGGACTATCCCATGCAAATACATGTTGAAAAGAGGTCGGCATCAAACTTGTCCGACTTTGAAATTCAAATGGTTCCGCATGTCAGTGATGCACATCGCAACAGCATATCGGACATGGTTTCTGTCGGAAATGATCAACTAGTGTCAGCTGATCGAGCAGGAATAATCAAGATTTGGAAGACTTATGTTGCGTGATCAGTTTTCATCTTTACGGGTGTACAAATTTGTAAATATTTATTTCACTCAAATAAACTTTAAACTTGTTTATTCAAAGAATTAATTGCATATGTGTTAAAGTTACAAACGCAAGTTTATGCATTAAACAGTGTTTTGATTAGAGAAACTGGTCGCAAACAGACTGGCAGTATCGTTGAAGTTAACGAATCAGTGGATGCAGTCTAAATGATCATTTTAGTTGAAAGCAGTGTTATAAATCTAGTTACCATGTCCTTCTTTGGGCATCTTTGCTTCCAACTGAAAGTGATTTAAGTATATTGATTTGGCTAAAAAGCAAGTTGCAACTTACATTCCAGGTTCCGATATCGAGTGTCTTTTGAGGAAGCTTTCCAGATGTGATATACTTGTTTGGTAACTCGAACTTCCATCTGCGCTGACATGGGATCAATGCATCGTTACAATCGTGGTAGATCTTAATTGCGACTGTTTAATGTCTTGCAAATTCATCGCTTACCTTCAAGTGAACATCAATAGTTGTGAGTTCTGTTGTGTCGCCGGCCAGCTCGAAGTTTCCACTAAATAGTATTTGAGATCGTGAAAGCAATTCATTTGTAATATCCAACCTCATGTCAGTGTATCCACTGTCCAAGTCGTCATCGGGGTCTGGCCTGAAATTGGATATGTAGAAATACATTCGAATGCATTGTGAGCGAATGTGTTGTGATTCGAACGCGAAAGCGAAAATTGTTCCCTACCCAAAGTCATCGTCGACGAGTTTGACTCGAACATTTGCAGCCGGTTCACTGCCACACAACAGCTTTCCGCGGACTTTGTAGCTTTGAATTCCAGTGTGCTGCTCAGGGATAATTGAACCCGAGACGGCAAGAGCCAACGCCAACAAAATTCCAATGGTCTTCATGATTCACACGCTAAAGCAAAGTTAGAGCACACCGTTTTAAGTGATTATTAACAGATATTGACAGGCTTGCTAACCCGTGAATACGCAAACATTTAACGCAAATAATGTAAGCTTTATTAAATCAATTGTTGTAAGTTTGACCAATTGAAGAGAACTTAAAAAGATGGCATAAACTCATTAATTAAATTGGCCTCAATTGACTGCTTAATGGATACAATCCCGCGACTCTCCCTCCAACTCAACTTCCAAATTTAGTTCACCCAAATCGATCACTTTGTTTGGAGTTTGACCGCTCGTGATGTATTTGTCCGGAATCTCAATCACCCATTCTCGTTTACACAATGGAAGATGTTGATTGCATGAATGGTAGATGCGGACTTCAGGATCTGCAATATTTTTGGTCACTCAATTTGATACACTTTTAAAAGCTTACCAATATTTGTGAGCTCCATGGTGTCACCAGCCAAATAGAAACTGCCATCGGCGTCAGTATATTTTGAATCCAGCAAGTCATCGGGATCTGGATCGTGGCATGTCTAATTGTTCATCCCAAAAATTTTTCATCCCACAAACTTTTCGTCCCACTTTGTCGAGTGACAAAATGTTTGCCTTTGTCTTTCTTGTTAAAATTACAAGTACAGAAAGTCAGTTTAACAACGTAGGGCGGAAACCGATTGCAGTAAGGCTGAGGGTCGAGCTCCGGTTTCAGTGATTGAGGGTTGTTTAATGGAAGCTTCGAGATTGATGCCGCGTCTTTTCATCAAACTAATTTTTGGAAGGTAAGTACCCTCCGAACGAACGCCTTATTTATCTCTCAGTCTCCGGACTGTTTATTGATTTTGGTTGCGTGTAGTCTTTTGATGAAAGCTTATTTGTAATTGCTTGTCTTTGATTAAAGCAATTTTGTCACTCAACAAAGTGGGATGAAAAGTTTGTGGGATGAACAATTTTTGGGATGAACAGTTTGTTTACCTGGTCCGTCATCTTGATCGAAGAGCTTCACGAGCACATTTGAAGCCGGCTCACTGCCACATCGAAGCTTACCTCTGACGGCTGCACTTTGACGACGAAATCCGTGCACCGCCGCAAAGCAAAGAAACAAAAAGAAAAGAGTTTTGTACGATGAGAACATTTTAATAACTAAACTCAGAACTTTAAACTTAGATTGCAACGCGCACGAATCGCCAGATAGAAAAGTGACCTTTGGACCAGAATGGTTCGGAGATTGAGGAAATAAAATTGGCGGTCAAAACAATCTAGCGCATATGGTTCCTTATCAATTAAAGAGATTGACTGATGGGTGCCATATGTTTTGTTTGTTTTTAACCGATTCGACTTGCAAATCTGCGAAACTTGCAAAGAATGTCAATAAACAAACTTTATATTAGAGTTTTGTAAGTTTAGCGAGCAAAAATTGTATTTTAAAAGAAAGATCAAAGATCCAAACACATTTGTTTATCACGTCAGGGCAAACTTCTCGAAATGAACCCAAAATAAAATTAAATGGCCGAAGCAATAAATTCTGCTAACGAGAAAAGACATATGGTTTTAATTTGGCGGACTGGCCGATTGATTAGACACGGCCAGCTTCGGATCTAATCACAACAACCTTGTTTGTTTTGAGCGCAGCAGTCGATAAACAACAAATATTTTGGAGTGGATCGCAAATTATAAAATGAGTTGTGAGATTTGCCGGCAACTAGCAATTAAATACCGCAACATAAGTTTTACTCTACAAAGCTGGAGAACCCGCCCAAAAACACCGAGCACTCAAAACGCCAAAAATTGAGGCGGAAGATAAAGGAACTTTGACTTGTTTATTTCACTCAAAACGAGACAATTGAATGCCAAAACAAAAATGAGTCACTTATAAAGTTAGATGAGTCAACTGCTGGATAAAGTTAGGTATTTTTGGCTAATTGCTGATGCATATGTTTGGACTGAAGAACTCAAGGAAGTCTAAAATTCAGCAATAAGGACTTCTTTGATGTTGAGTTTTGAAATGACCAAAGTTCATTAGAGATAATGACTCACCTGATCACTTAATGGATGCAGTCTGTGGTTTCTCCTTCTAGTTCTACCTCTAGATTGACATCGCCCAAATCAAACACCTTCTTTGGGTTTTGTCCCTCACTAAGTACATCGCTGACATTGAGGTAGCAATTTATTAAATTTACCTGACGTAAAGATCCGGAATGTTGATCACCCATTTACGGTCACAAGGTTTTGGAGCATGATTGCATTTGTGGTAAATTTTAAGCTGGGGATCAATGGTGGTTAATTCGGTCTCGTCTCCTTGCAACTGAAAATGATCAAGTTAAGCGTTGAAAGGGTAAAAGCTTATTGTTACATGGAATCTTCCGTCAGAATCTAAAACCTTTCAATTACAATTTTTTAAAGCAAACAAGATTTGACTAATTATTCGACAAGTTGTCGATCAATTCAACTTTACGCAACATTTAATAAACAAAGCTCATATAAAGCGTGTATCGTTGCGTGTAACAATTAAAAACAGTGAATTACCGGTGTAGCCCGCTGACATTTCATCGTCCGGATCTAAGCCTGTATCTTTGTCAACCAACTTCACTTTGACATTTGCCGCAGGAACTCCGCCACAATGAAGTCGACCTACAAATTACTTTAAATTAAAACCAACAACCCAATACTTCAAACCTTTTACAGCCGTAGATTGCTTGCGCATTGCACAGACGGAAGAAATGCAAGCGAGCAAAAGAATTGCAAAAGTTAACTGACGCATCCTTAAAAACTTTAATTCATTAACAAAAAAGATTTGCTTGTCAACCAAATAAACTCGTTTAATTCCAAGCAATCAAATATGTCGCTTGAATGCTCAAAAATCAACCCTACTTTGTTTATTAGTGTCCATTAATTCATGGAACTTGCCTTTGGCGCCATATTGTTTATTTTTAATTGTCCCAGCGGCAAACAGCAACAGTTGTGTCCCGATGCACATAAACAGCGGAATGATTTGTTTATTTTTGAAAAAAGCAATCTTTAGACGCAGAGCAATTGGAAATTGCAGTAATTGTCAGTAAAACGACTCAATAGTTGTTCATGAATCCTTACTGTAATTGCCACTCGATCGTAGTCGTGAACCAATGATTTCCAGATCTTTAACATTGGAAGTTCTCCAACAATGTTAATTGAATGTTTCTCAACCAAACCGATACATCTGATCCTTTTACAATTTTCTCGAAGTAAACGCCAGCAACTTTTATTTTACAAGGTTTAGTCGACCACTCTTATCGACTTTATTTGCAACACAACATTTCGGATTTAAAACCCCGACGTATCAACAAATTTTTGAAACAACTGCCACTGTCATTAAAATCTCTTCTCAGTTCAACAAAACGTCAAAGTCTTTGTGATGAATTGTTTTAATATGCGAATAAACAAACAAACTACATTGTGTTCAAAGAAAAATGTTTCAACAATTTGCAACTTCAACAAAACGCATGTTCACGGAGCGATGATTAAGCGTCACTTTTGGAACTTTTGACTCCTTGTTTATTGAATTTTCTAGCCGTCTTAAAACAACTGTACCTGCTCAAAGTTCAAATCAACACGGGGTGCTTAATTAATGTGTTATTAATCTGTTTGTTTTTATTACATGTTGCAACAAAGTTCCTTGAATTGAAATGAAAGTGTAATGCTTTCCGAAACAACAGATTGATACAAACTTTAAAGAGTTAAAGAGCTCTTTTTGTCATGCGCATTCTGATAAAGTGCTCACTAATTTATGCTGATCCGCGTCGAGCAACTTCGGCCTGTTCTATGAACTGCATGCGCGATCAATGTACAACGCCTGTTTGCGGTGATTGAACAGAGCAGAAATTGTCGACTAACTCGCAACCGCCATAATTGACCATTATTATTGCCTAATTGAAAGTGACAACGACCTTTGTGCGACTTCCTGCGTGCTTACACAAAGCTGATTCCCATGCAATCGCATCACGAAGACTTTATCACTCCGTTCAACTCAAAACAATAATCGCCTCCTTGCTGCAGAGCAATCCCGAACACGTTGTACGGCTCACCTTTGAATCAAAATATGAGAAGTTGCAAGAGACCGACATTTGACTTTTCTGTGCACATTATGAGCTTTTAATTACCGCAAGTGACGTAAACTTGATAGCTGAGAATTATTTGAAGTGTTGTTTGTTTTTCGCGCCTTTCGCTTATTTACCGAGGGTATTTTGAAAATTAGACGACGTTGTAATGGGATGACCTTGTATTTCGCGGACAATCATTCTCTTCCGCGAACGCAACGACTGTTAAAAACTGATGGCTTTTTGATTGTTGAGTTCTGGCGTGTTTTTAAGGAATTCAATCTTTGACAATTACATCTGAAGTTTTCAGACAATGACCGTCACTTATTCTTTGGATGTGTCTAGTGCTTCATTTTGTGGACTGCACCGACTCTTGTTCAGGTGGAAAGGGAGGTAGTAAAGATCAGCTTATTTATTAGTTGATAAGTTGTTGTTTTAGTATATGGAAGTCTATTCTTCCAGAGTTGAGTCTTTGGCTCTTATTTTACTTTCTTATCAGGTCTGTTTTGTCTTTATTGTTAAAATCTACACAAATTTAGTTGTTGTTACCGGTATGGAATGAATGAAGCACAACAGAAGTATAAACATTTTAAACTTCACTATTCAATAGCAAATTTAGAGTTTTTGAAGAGCTGTCAGTATTCTTTTACACATACTCGGATTACATTCCAATTACGTTCCTCTTGGGCTTTTATGTTTCGGCTGTGTTTACGAGATGGTCGCAGTATTTAGATAATGTTGGGTGGATTGATTCTTCTGCTCTATTAATTGCAACGTATGTTAGAGGCACGGATGAAATGGCCAGGCGATTGCGCCGCAACATGCTTCGTTACCTAGTTTTAACACAAGCAATGGTGTTTCGGGACATCTCCTCAAGTGTTAAGAAGAGATTTCCGACCATGAATCACTTGGTGACTGCGGGAATTATGACCGAGAATGAGCTGAAAGAGTTTGATGCCATTAAGTCTCCACACATTAAATACTGGGTACCAATTGAATGGATCTTTACGCTAATGAGAAAGGCACGAGATTCAAAAATGATTGAGAGTGATTATATTTATGTCGACTTGCTTGAGAAAATAAGACAGTATCGAGTGAATGTGTTAACGTTAACCATCTACGACTGGGGTGCGTTTTCATCTTTAATCAAACAACTAATTTTCGAATTTAAGTGCCGATTCCGTTGGTTTATACACAAGTCGTGAACATTGCTGTCAGGGCTTACTTTTTGGTTGCACTACTTGGACGTCAATACTTAATCCATCCAAATGATACGCCAAACGGGAGATCTATTGATTTGTTTATTCCCATCATGTCTATAATGCAGTTTCTGTTCTACATTGGCTGGACAAAAGTGGCAGAAGTGCTTTTGAATCCTTTCGGAGAAGACGATGATGACTTCGAAGCCAACTGGATTTTGGACAGAAACCTCCAAGTTGGGCTATCTGTGGTTGATGATTGCTATGGAAGAGCGCCAGAACTTGAAAGAGATGTATTCTGGTCTGAAGGTAACGGCGAATTTTGTTTAGCATAAATCAAATCAATCTTTCAGTGCTGCCACAGCCTTTATATACAACTGAATCGGCACAGCGACAGAACAATCCGATGATTGGCTCAACAAACAACCTACAAAGCGTAGTTGACGATGCCTTGATATTGAAGCCAAGACAGCGCTTGATGTCAACGGGAATAGTATATGGCCCGCCAAAGCCCGAAGAATTGGACCTCGATGACGACGGGAAGCCTATTATTCCCGTGAAGAATCACAATCCTATGCGGCGATGCAACAGGTAGCAATTATCTGTTCCATTCACATTGAAGCAAAAGCATTTAGTGTTGACCATTACTCGGACAGTGGAAACTCGTCTGATCATCAGCGGCATCACGTGCTTGAATCAATTCGAAGGAGGTTTAGCAAGAAACGCAAATCAGAAGGTAGGAGAGCTTCAGCATCATCCGTTGGCTATAGTGATTGGTACGAGCGAAGTCCAAACAGAGACAAGTGCAATGGCATAGCAACAATGAACAATTTGAATTCAAACGCTTCAAGGTGCAATTTAACGTTCAGACAAGTTGTTGCAATTCAATTTTAGAAATCCTTCTGTTTGCTCTTCTGTCCTCTACGATGGAATACAATCTCCATTCGGCCAGTCATATGTTTCAAACTTTGGCCAATCACGTAACAATCCGATAAACGAAAGTGGACGTGGCCCGTTAGATGCATCAATGTTGAGTAATAATGTAGAGCAAAGAAGGCCAGACGACGAAGATCCGCCGCTGAGCCCAACTGAAAAACTTGCACAATCGTGGGCCGTCAATGAGTTGCCTGTAATTTACGAGGAAAGAACACATTCATCAACTGGGAGCGGTTCTGTGATCTCTGAAAATGAGGCACTAGCAAAAAAAGATGGTCTGTTATATCCAACTATTAGTTTAAAAAGCAATCAATTCAGATCATCCGGCAGACATCAAGTCCATCTTAAGCAAAAGTTTGTCGAGGATTGAAGAAGAAGAACAACAACTACCTTTCTCGAAGACCGTAAGCTTCTCGCCATCCCTCACTCAACAAACATCAACTACATCAAGTGCGTCCATTGGAGGCGGCGAGCCAGACTCACGATCTGCAACATTTTGTTTGGCAGACGATAAAAGTGACACTGAAGACGAAGAGAGGGATGCGGAATCGCCAAAGAGGAAATAGTCTCCGTTCGGGTTTAATCAATTTCTGTACAATAATAGTTGTTGACTGATTTGAATGCTTCAATTTTCGGAAGTAATAAACTAATTTCAATACGCATGTGTATGTTGTTCAACATGAGATTGACAGAACTTTCCAGACAATCAACACAAATAAGTATTCCAATTATCTCAATCAATTATCAGCGCACTACAAAGCACATAGTTTTAGAGCAAAAATCAATAAGTTGGAACGAGATTTTTGGCAGTTTTAAAGAAAATTTTGTTTGTTATTTTCGTAAGATGTTTACAGATTTCTATTACAGATGAGCGCAGCTTTGGAACATGCGAAGAACCGGATCCGTAGAGAATTAGATACCATATTGAAGCTGTCTGCTACACATTCTGCTAACGGTTCGTTGCCCAGGTATTTCTTAATTCGTCTATTGTTTTATCAACGTTTTTGATTCAGCGATGTAGAACAACAAATTTGCAACGTTATCGAAGCAATTTTCATTCACGGCTTGTTAGATGCTTTCTTTCTAAAAGGATCCCGCTATTCAAAGGCTCGTTTTTTTGTGTCGCTAACGTTTTGTTAAGTAAAGCATTATTTTAGTATCCCGATCCGAACATCTGGCCTTTAATCTCCAAATTCATTCACGTCTCCAACAAAAAGCAAATCTCCGCTTTGAAACAGATCAAGACAGAAATCGGCAAAGCTCGAGGCGTGGATCCGTATTGTGTGAGTTTTACTAAATAATCAAGAAAAGACCAACAATATATATTCCAGTTTAAACGAAGGCTCGCTGGAGAATTACGTTCAATTGATTTCAAAAGATGAAGCGCAACTGAAGTAATTTTTGCTTATTTGTTTGCGCGTTTATTCTCTTTTTTAGCCAATTCTATTCAAAGTCCGCGTTTTTGAGAGACGGTGAAAAAGTAGAAGCACTAAACGGCTATTTGAAGGCACTTGCAAAGCTCCCCATCAACTCACCATCAAACTCCACCGTTCTAAATAATTGGAGCCCAAAACCTTTGGCGTTGGCAGGGTTGATTACAGAAAAAAGTGAGTGGCGTTAAGTTTTTATTCAAATGACTAATTTATGCATTTTAGCGCCGCCAGCAAAGCAGACTATTTTTTCGAAACAAGACAAGGTTCTCGAATCTTCAAGCACAAATCCACATCTACCTCGTTTATCGTCGCACGGTTAGTTTTTAAAAACGTTTGTTGCATACTTGTTACATTCATTTTTAGACGATGACGAAAGATCTTCCGTCTATTCACATCCTTCAATGCTCGACCAGACAGAGCCGCTGATTCGACAAAGCTTTCACAATTTGTTGCCTGGAACGCCGGAAGATTCACAAGTCCTCAACTTTCAAGAAAGCCAGAGAAGCACGGACGTGATTGTTCGACATAAACGTGGTAGAATTCGTTCTCTGTCAAAAAGCAGTAACAGTTCATCAACAAACAACATTTCCCGAAACCTTTCACTCACCGCAATTGCTCAAGAAGCCGAAGAGGTAGAAATTGCTCAAGCATCAAAAGAAGAAACTTCCGAACATATCACTTTCAAAGTTGGCGAGAGCGTAAAGCAGAAAAGTGACGAGCTAAATAAAGAAAACGGAGTCAAAGAAGAAGTTATCAAGACAGCTGTCGATCAAGAGTTTGTTTTAAATTAAATGCTAACTAATTTGTATTGCGCTTTAGAAACGAATACGCAGAAGAGGCAGAGCAAGACGATCGAAAAGATACGGATTCCGACTCAATTCCACTTGTGCCAACAGATTTTGAACCAACTGCAAGCTCTTCATTCAACGACAGCAGTTTTAGTCAAGCACAATCGATGTCCTTACACGACGAACTAACAATCAGCGGCTTCCAGGACGACTCGGGCGTCTCTGGAAACAGCATTCAAGGTAAAAATTTAAACAACTAGTCAACAAGTAATCACTTAAATTTCAGGATTTATCTGGTCATCTCCGGCACGCAAGATCTCAGCTGCCGAACATCGATCCAGCTTTTCGTCAAATTCGTCATCCATACCTGCAATGTCTTTTGATGCAGAGATGCGATCTGTATTGACTCAACAAACCGACGAAAACGAGATGGAACAAGACAAAAATGTCAGCTTGCCAGAATCATCAAACGCAACCGAACATTTGAATGACACTTGTGAAACATTGGCACCAGACGTGGAATTGGTTGAAACGGATTTTATTGCCGACACAGTAATTATCAATTTTTAACTAATACTCAATGTGATTTTTAGAAATCAGAAGATGTTGTTGTTATTGACGAAAAGGAAACAGATGAATTTGGAAATGAGCGCAATGTTATTCAAAGACTTACGAAAATTCAATGCGAGACTGGACTTGCGTCCCAAAACTTCAGATGCTTTTCCTGCCTCAAGTCAATAGGAGGCTCCTCTTTTCTCCCATTTAAAATGTGTGCTTTGGATGCAAAGTATTATTGTGAAGAATGCATGCGACGTGGAATCGAGAGCCCAATACCTCCGAGAATGTAAGTCTTTACAGAGAAGATCCGTATTGTTGACCTGTTTTCAGAATTCTAAATTGGGATCACAAGCCACGTCCAATTTGCAGAGCATGCAAAGACTTCTTGAAGAACGTCTACGACAAACCAATCATCAGGTTGGACCGAGTGAATCCACTTTTGTACGACAATGCTCCACAACTTGCTCACTTAAACAAAATGCGTGTAAAGTTGAGTTTGGTTGCAATGTATTTGCTCTCTTGTAAGAAGACAATTGCGGATGATTTGAAATGTCGTCTCCACCCACACGAGTACCTTTACACAGATGTCAATTTGTATTCACTGAAGGATCTGGAAGGCTCGACAACTGGAGCTCTGGAAAGACGACTCAAAACAGTGATTGAATTCGCCGTTAGTCACGTTGTGTCTTGTGGATTGTGCGTCCAGAAAGGATTTGTATGCGAGTTATGCACTTCACGACAAGTCATCTATCCTTTTCAAGTCGAAACTACTCATCGGGTTTGTTTTAAAAGAAAGCAATGAGTTTAACGCCAAACTTTCAGTGCAAAAAGTGTTTTTCCGTGTTTCATCAGCAATGCATCAAAGACAAACAATGTCCAAAATGTGAGCGGAAAGCTAAGAAAGAAAGCATCACAAAAGAAGCGGAGTTCATGTTCAAGTGATCGGTCAAATTCGTGCATATCAAAGCAAATTTTTATTCTCTCCAACACGTGTGTATATTGTTATGCGTAATCATTGCTTGTCTTCAGTCGCAATTACGGGCTTTTTGAAACAAAAATGCAACTAATAAATTTATTCACAATTGAGTCACTCTGTCGAACCGTTTAAGCAATTTGACTAAAAGAAAGTTGGCCGAACTAATTGAAACGCGCAATAATCCACCGAAGACATTGATAGGTAAGGTATTGGCGCTCAAAGCTAAGCTGATCGAAGCGAGCCAGCCAAAGCACCAGACAGTCAAGAGTGCGCGAATTCTCGAGGTGACGCATTCGTTGCGCAGCCTGAAAAAGCCGTGTAGTGTAAATTGGCGGGGGTCACTCAAAGAACCGACGCACCGCGCTCACTACGCTACCTGCCCGCGAACTGTTTGTTTGCCGGTCACAGCCAACGGTCAAGTTAATGTTTAAGAGCTGCCTGGAGGATCAACAGCAGCGTATTCGTCGCGCCAAAGCAGATGTTCCACAACTGTTTCTCAACACTTCAAGGACACGAGCAGAAGCCAACTCAACTCGTCTTCTTCAATCACTCACTCTATTGGCATTTCCATTCGAGGAAGTGTGCTTGAAGGTGTTCGCCTGCGCATGCTGTTTTACGTTTGTACTCGTGGTCGCTGATAATTCGGGAGCGCGAATTACGTTCCCAAGTTTCTGCAAACTCATTAATTGTTGATAAAGTGGCGTTTTCGTAGAGTGCGCGCTTTGTTGTTTTTCGCATAAATTTGCTTAATTGAGGTGGTTCGATGCGGGTGCGCAATGCAATTCCACCTCCAAGCAAACACATTAGCGCTTGGTCTCGTGGGCTCAAGTTTTGGTTTATTCGTTTGCCTCAAGGTTTGATTTCTCTGGCGGCGTTGCTCATTCTTATCAGTGGCCTCTGAGGTGCGAGTTGCACAAGTTGATTGCTTTAAACGGCAGGTCGGACTTTGGTGGTTTTTTCTGAAAACAAGTCTCATGAATCACACTAGCCAGGCGTTTGATGTGCGCGTTTAAAAGAAAGCCTTTTGTGTGAACGAGTTGTGCGTGAGGAGCGGCCGACTTTCAATTTGCTTAAATTTACCCGTTTAGATGCTTTCCGGCCAGCTGAAATGACACCGACAATGCCAGATTCAGTTTTGATCCGCGCTCTCCAAACTCGGAAGCTTAATGCAACTGAACAGCTGTTTTTTGTTGATAACTTCGAAGTAAGCAGTTTAAGTTCTTTAAATTAGTTAAAACACTGTTTAGATCTTGACCGAACTGGTAACTTCTAACTCTTTTCAATACTTTAAACATTACTTTAACATTCTATACATATTGTTTAGCATCCTGCTCTTTTGCGCATAAAACAATTATTGAACGATCCTGAATATGTAACCAACGTGAATGACCAGCAAATTGTCGAGTTGGTGTTGTCACGCATTACAGCAGCGATCAGGTAAGGCTGTTGCTTTTTAATCATGCATCAGTACTGTATGTGCAATTGCAAAATTTCACTAACCTGTCGCGCAAACATGCACATTCACCTCTTTGACTCACAATGCAAACATAAGCTCGATTGTTTAGAGAGACAAACTGCATCGAAGCCTACTGTCCGGCTTTGATTGATCTACTCGAACTATGTCTAAATCATTATATGACAACCGTTTACGGGTCTCTTGTTCAAGACAGTCCACACTGTAAAATTGTTTTGGAGATTTTAAATGCCTTGTTCCTCCACCACAACAAAAGACAAGTAATGACCCTTGCCGTTCCTGCAACTTTTTCGCTTTTTGATCGCACGGATTCCGATTCTTTAATCAATTCAGCCACATCGTATTTATCGCTAAGTGCGGTAAGTGTTTTTACATCAGCAAGTACTAGTTGTCTATTTAGATTCACAATGCAAAAATCCTAGCACAGTGTTCACTTCAACTAGTCAAAAACATTCTAAAAGGACATCATTCGCTTGTAACTTTATTGCCACACGTGTACGTCGAAAACCAATCAGCTTTTAATGCACATATTGTTCCTCTACTCCGCTTGCTTTACAACCCGGCCACTAAAATCAACGAAAAGCTTTCATTGTTGCAGGCAAGTTTTGAGAGCAGTTTTCAATCACAACAACTTTCATTTAGTTTGCATACCTTGTAGCACAACAGTCACCAGACTTGATCATACCGCTTTTATGTGAATTTGACGAGTTTTTACTGGATCCAGCTACGTGTACCGCAATATTGCAGATATTTCTTTCACTCATTAACAATGGAAGAGTCGCGTGTTTAACTGGTCAACTTATTCAAATTCGCCGTGCAGGGCAGAAGTCTAACTGTTCCCCGCACAACCTTCTCAAAATGGTTCAAATAGTTGCAAGTATTGCCAAGCACAGTGAACAACTTCGTGCAGTGTCGATTAACGATATCATGTGTATTTTTTGCCCAAAGTTGTCTGGCCAACTCTTGCTTAATGCTTTGAGAGAAGTTGAAAGTAAAATAACTTGAGGTTATGCCAAACTTTAAAAACAAACGATTTCAGACATCGCAGAGCAATTTCCTCATTCTATTTTGCCTTATGTGAATAATATTCAAAAAATAGCCGAACAGCATCCGATTACGTTTGCAGTCTTTGTTAGAATTAAAAGCATTACTTCGTGAGTTTTAGAGATTGAGTTTTCAAACGATTTTTTTGTTTTTAGAGAAGTTGCAGCTAATGAGCTGCCAACTCCGCAAAATGCAATCAACTATTTGGACTCAGTTGAATCTCTTTCATCAAAACGTTCTTCGCATGCTTTTCCAAGTGATCCAGCGCCTTTCAATCAACTGAATGAACAAGCAGCAGTTGAACGATCAATTGGAGAATTGGACAGAAATATGAAAAATTTAGGCAGACAGAATGAGGTCAACCGGATCACTCCTCGGACAGCCAAGAAGTAGATCGTTTTGGAGTTTGAATGCTCAATCAACGTAAGTTCTTTTCGGATGGTTTCAACAAAAAAGTGCAAAATTGTCCCAACGCAGCAAAGGAAACAAGCTTTATAGACCTGAAATCGCGAACTTGCCACAGTGGGTTGATCTAGCACTAAGAAACGCCACTCAGAACATCAAAAGACTCTGCGAGGAGCTGGTCGTGCACCGAAAATAACCACTGCTCCACTTGAGCATGCGAGCGCACCTTTTTGTTTACAATGAAAGCAGTACGCACAAACGTTTATCAAATAGAACAAAAACTCTTTAAACATGTTATTGAACTGGCAAAGACGTTTTTACTCTAATAGTGCCCCACTTCAAATAAAACGTTTAGAAACCGAATGGTTGGCAACGAGGAATGCCATAATTGCGCGAAAGACACAAATACAACGCCAAGAACCTCATCCGAAGTCAAATCAACAAATCGCCATTCTTTGGTCTCTTCGAGCAATCCGTTTGCTCGTCCACAGCATCCAAGCGTGCCTTATCCAACGGAAAAAACTCCATTGCCACCTCAAATCCCGTCACTTAAACTGGGACAAGACGGAAGAGTTAGACCAGTGCGTGCATTGCCAACTAAAATGTTTGCTTTAATTAAAATTAGGAGTTCATAAACACACTGATTTAGCTGGTCCGAAGCTCTGGAGCCGACAAACACAACTACAACGTTTCCGGTCTTTGCAGTAACCAAGCGCAATACTTTAAGCGGCTCTCAGATCCGAATGGTCGATGAACACAGCGCTGCTGTAAACAAATCTAGGCAACAATCCTCCGATACACTGGTTGGACGGACAAGTCGAACAAACTCCGAATATGTACAAAATGCGAATGAGTCGGTCAAAAACGACGTGGTTAGGCAGTTTATTGAACACAGGTCCAACAAAATCTGCCGTTACATCTACGACTTCAATGCGCAATACCCAATTCCTGTCAAGTGCACTATCGAAGGTAAAACAAGCTTAACATAAAATAGCTAATTACATTCAAGTGTTTTTAAATCACTAGAGTTTAAAAACACTCGAATGTATCTTATTTCCGTGAACTTAAGGTCCGAAAGGCGGCAAAAGTCGGATGATTATTCGTAAGTTATTAAATCAACTTCTTTAAAACAGTATTGTTTAGATTTTGCTTGTCAAGCTGGCGGCCCGCATTGCATCTTCAACAAAATCGAAGACTTGTTCGCTTACAAAACAAAGATGCCGGAGGCGTGGTTACATCTAATGTTTTTACACGTCGTAATGGCTCACATGAGCTTAACGAATGGCCAGATCTTAGATCAAAGCTCGGTTGAATTCCAAACTTTGGAGACTTGCTGGAACTTTCTACCCAAAAATGTAACAAAGCAAAAGAAGTTCTCAACCGTTGTTACTGCCCAATTCCCTTCCGAGCGTGAAAAGCTGAGCATTTTGAAGGAACTGCAAAACACTCGATTTTTCGACAACTTCACCTTTGATGCTCGCATAAATAAATGGGTGTGCTTTACTTGCTCCAATCCTGATCGAATCAGAAACTTGACTCAACCAAGCGCTCATTCGGCAGTCCTATTTGAAGGCCAGTTGAAACAAAAGAAGCATAAACTCTGGTTTAATCGATGGCATAGAGGCTTTTTCCGACTTTCGAGCGCCGCATTGACATGCACCAACGGCCATGCTTACAACGTAATCAGCTTTTAACTATCATCTAATTACAAAACAAGTTTAGTCCAACACCTACAATGGCCGATCAAGACAACAAGCTCCAATCGATTTGAGCTCAATCCGATCTCTAAGTCGTGGCCGCAAAAACCGAAAATCTCTAGCTTCCACGTTTGAAATCGAGACTGATCGTGATAAATATGTTTTAAAAGTGAGTTTTTTTCTTGGAATGCAACTTTTTAAATGCTACTTTTAGGCGTCTGATAAAAGCAAGGCCGATGAATGGTTTAACTTTTTGCAACTTGCAGTGTCTCAGGCCAAACAGCAAAAACAACAGCCTCGACTGATGGCCAACTAACCGACCAAATCTCAACAAACATATCGGCAACAGCTTTACGGTTCATCTCCAAACACATCATCAAAGAAAGATGTATCAAATGTGCTTTAAAAGTGTCGTGAGAATAAAGTTCTTTTCCTTTCAACTCGGCTTTGTCACACATTGCGCAAGCATTCTAACTAGTAGTAATTGGCTGTAAACAAGACAAGTGCACAGTTGCGATTTCCAGTGAAAGCAGTTGCAACTAAATGGGAGCGATCGGCTGTAAATTATCCGAGTGCCAATTTGTGGTGCCTTTAAGTCAGCTGTTTTTTATTGAAAGCGCAGAGGGGCGTTACAGCTTTCTCATATCGCATAAAGTAGCTTTGACTTTCCAATCAACTTCATTTTCGTTTTTCTCCAATTGCAAGTTGGTGAGGAATGAAGTTGCTAGTCATTCTACTGGTCGTCAGTCCTCTCTTGGTTCGTGCACAAGAACAAGTCGATGGATCTGGACAAGACGTGGAGGTGAAAGAGACTACCACAACCGAGCCAGAACCTCATACCGCAAGTATTGGATCGTTTGTAGTCGCGGAAGTTCCAGGCCAACGTCGAATTTGCACTTGCTTTGAGTTCCAACGATGCAGCTTCAACAACAAGAACACGCAAGTCCGCGACCAATGTGCTCAGCAATGCTCCAATTACCTTTCTCCAATCGACAACGACACCCTCGCTTTGACCGAATGCTTCAACGAACACTATTTACAAGAATTGGAAGTTAGCGACAAGTGTATTCGCAGCTACCATCAGGACCTGTAAGTTCAAACAGTCTAAACAAACAACGGCTTTTAAAAATTGTAATTTAGCTGCTCAAATTCCGCTTCCACAAAAAAGGTTGCTGACGACAATTGGGGACTAAAACAATTTGACACGTCAATGCTCAATCCGCTGTACAAATCAAATGTGTTTATGACAAAGGCCGAAATGGTTTACACTGCAATCCGCAATCACCAAAGATGCACAACCAACTGCATGCGAAAAGAAGAGTACGAATGCCGTCGCACAAAACTCAAGTAACATAAGCTTTAAACTTCCGTAAAGTTCGGTAACTTTTAGCTGCTCCGCCAAATTGCCTGCAACCGACCAGTTGGAAGAAACTCTGTCTGAATGCACTGAATACAGTCAAAATGGACTGTCTAACGCCCGGGTTTCTTGTAAGTGCATGGCCAACCGCAAAGGAGTCACAAAGTTGGTTGGATTATGCAGTTTATTCATCGACGCCGTCTTCCAGCGCGTTTAAAACAATCTCATTTCGAATATTGATAGTAAACTTTCATTTAAATGTTGAGTGCTGACAAATAAACTCGTTAAATTCGATTCGTCTACAGTAATCAAGGCCCAAAATAGAAGCGCCAATTTGCAAGCTTCGTTTAATGCACATTTGAATCGCTTAAACAAATGGAAGCTGAGCACCACAAATCCGAAAATTCTTAAAGATGTGTGGATAAGCCTACGGTATTCAGGATGATAAGTGTGCAGCAAATAAAACTCATGTAATTCCATGTTTGGTCGACGTTAATGTGGTTGTGTTTTTGGGCCGTTGCTTCTTAATCTGCTCTCTCGAATAGAGGTTTCTTTGTTAGTCCAACAACCTGGCAGCCCATTAACTGAGCACCTATTAAAGCCCCAATAAAACATGGATTTAGTGCGCATGCACATCAGTGTATTTAATTCCTGTCCAAAATGACTTCCTCACGCATTCAATCAGTCACTTTTAAAATCGAAAACTCTCTTGTTTTGAAGATTACTCGGAATTGGCGTCTTGCAATGCACGCAGTTCGCTGTTTTATGGGTAAGCATTTAAAGTGTGCCACTGTATCTGAATGCGGATTAACGGCCTTGTCAAAAGTTTGGATTTGTATGTGACGCTGATGATGGCAGTCAACGACGACCTACACAAATTAACAAAGTGGAGGTTGATGTTTTAATTGTTCGGCTTTTGAAGTTCCTTTTGAGTTTTCGCTCCATTTATCGTTTGCTTTAGAACAACTCACAATTGGGGTTTGCATTTGCGTGAACACACCTTAATCGGTATTTGCGTTGCTTACTCTTTCGGCGCATTACTGTAGTGCTTGCGGCTGAAGTCCAAAAATAGCAAAAACATGCGGATCTTTTTCCTCATGACAACCAATAACTTTCATAATTGAACGGCAGATTTGCGTATGATAGCTAATCTAAGGCTTGTTAAGAAATGGCTGCCCACTTGGCATTTGGCGACTTTAGACAACGATTAGATACGCACCTTTTAATTTTGATTACAGGCGACTCAATGTGTTTTCCATGTGCTGCGGTTGAACCAAGAAATCTCTGCCTTTGACGTCAGCCACTGGCAAGCCATACTGTGGCGAATTAGCCACCGACACTTTCCGCATTCGCCTGCACATCCAAACGGTCCCACTCGGCATCATCACCGAAGTAATCTATAAAGAAGGGAAATGCTGCTTGAGCCTGGCAATTAGAGTCCGCGTGCCCCACACACTTCCATGACGTAGTAGCCGAAAAGAATACGGTATCCTTGCTTTAATTAGTCTTAATCGGCTTTTGAGTCTCGTCGCTGAAAGCGGGGTTTTTGAAACAACCTGCAAATAAATCGATGTTAATTGCATTAATTATAGCATTAAACTCATGTTCTCTTGCTGGAATGTATGTACTTTAGATTTTTGAATGAATAGACGATTTTTGGCTTTTGATAATTTTAAAGTGTTCTTGGCACGAGTCAAAAGCACTATCGTAAGGATCTCGAGAACATTCGATTACAATAACAAAGATACAAATCAAATATTTTAAACTTCCGGAAACATTGCTGACGCTGTTGGGTCGCTACAATTTAAAATGTTTTTTGACATTTTGGAATAGTGCCAGTTGCAAGAATCTAAATTGTAATGTGGCATTTGTTCTGCTTCTCCGCATTGTATTCCCGTGAATCTTTTCCCTGGAAACATAGATGCTGAACTTTGGTGGCTATTTTTGTCCTCGACAACAGGCGTCACAAGTCAATTGGCTACCGGTTCCACAAACGAGTAACTACAGTTATGACGAAACTTGCTCTTTTTGCACCGCCGCATAGTTTCGGAGATCTTCGTCGAGACAAAAGTCCTCATTTGTGAAGCCTTGTTTCCACGTATGTTTTTGCTCGGAATTGAGTGCCATTTTTGAACCTTCCGCCAATATATGTACTGTCGCCGATTACGTAGTTCTCGGTAAATATTTATCGTCTTAGGTGGCTTTTGGAATTTAAGCGCTGCTCAAAAAGAAACTACCTCTACTACCTTAGATTGCTATCGGCTTATAGTTTTAGGATGTGCGAAATGACTTTGGATCAAAGTGTTTGTTTTTACTACAAGTTGCGCGAGCGAGCCGTAATTGTGCCAACAGAATTGTTAGATGTGTGCAATTGCGGTACTGTAAATTGGGAAGTTAATTGTTACCATAACCATTTTAAAAGTTATTAAATGACATGATTGCAGTCTTTTATTAGGTTGTTCCGAAAGTTTTGACAGATCTGAACAAAATTGTTGTTTTTCCACGCCAATTTATTTTTATTTTCTCTATTTTTGCGTGGTTGATATCTCATTTAAACGTCTGGAATGCGGTAAAAACAATGCAAAAAGCCCGACATTAAAGGATGGCAATCTAATCAAGTTAGGTCAATAAACTTGACTTGGCAAAGTTTTCAATTCGAAAGAAAAAGCGTTCGAGTCGATCAACTTTAGTCGTCGCAACGCTTTGTCAAACGCTTAACTTTAAAAATTCTTTTTGCATTATGAGTTTTGTGCTTTAATCTATCAGATAGATTATTAAATATGCAAACAACTAGCCCGAAGGTTTAATTGAAGTTGTGGGCATTTAGCTGAACATTTTGTTCAGACCTGTCAAAACTTTCGGAACAGCCTAATAATTTGGAGCCGAACTTGTTTCCACTAATAATTAAAGGCGTTTGTCTATTCAAAGGCTCAAAAATTGCTTGTTCGGTCCAAAGACCCAATAATTCGTGTATTTTTATAGTTGTGAGTGAATTTTAAAAATCTCCGAACAACCAGAAGCTCCAATTTATAAAAAGAACCACAAATCCCAACAAAAAACGAAAGCAATTATCGAAAACAACACACTCGATTCTTCTCAACTTTATTGCATTCTTTGCCAAATACTCATAATTCTACATCTTGACTCACTCAACGAGCGTTCAATTACTCATTTGCTTCTCCAAAAAGAACAAACAATTGAAATCGCTTATTAGTTTTGAACAATCTAAGTCGCTTATTAATTTCTCATCTCAGTTATTCATTTTATCAAACAAACAAAATAACTTAAACATCACTTCCGTCTCTTCACTTTTTATTGTACAGTATAGATGCCCGAAATAAAACCCGCTTACAGACCCATCATTAGTTTGCATTCCCATAAAAGGCACAGCGGGTAAGTGATTGTAGGCGTGCTGATAAGTTCGGCGCCATGTTTTTTACTTGCAATCGTTGGGTAAGGCAGTCAATTATTTTCCAAGATCGCTGCACTTGGTGCGAATTTCAAAAGTCCGGATGACGCACTTTTGCAACAAATCGAACGCCGCCGACCCAAACAAATGAGTCATTGCTCCTCCCTCTCCCAGCAGCGATCTGACTGCGGGGGAGACCTGTTTGTTGTGAACAGCCGGCGCTCACCCAAAAATCCGGAAATGGCTGACTGAGTGGCCGATCGGAAGCGAAACCGCCCATTCCCTATTGTTTTATCAGCAGCCGCCAAGCCTGTGAACTTTCCACAAAAATCCACATCACTGTTCCTAGTTTCACAACAAGTTGCTGATCGACGCTTTCGCAACGTCCCCGAATGGTCATCGATTTGATTTGAGTCTCTTGAGTTTTTTGTTTTCTGAGCTTTGTGCAACTTAACTTAAAGGCTGTTCTTTTGCATACGATAGCTTTATTTTATGTGTTTATTGTGCTTTTCGATTCCTTGATCGTTGGGGTCGCCGCGCACAAATGTTTGCCCGATTAATGTCCAAATGCAAATAGCCGCGCCATTTATGATACCAGAACTTTTGAGAAACTCACGTACACCTCTGCTTGTCCAAAACTGTCAAATGGCACGTTTGCGCATTTTGAGCGCATCGGTTTCAATCATTTGCAAAATTAGTAATTTTGAGGATTTCACAACAGTTTCACAACAGGTTTTGAAATCAGAAACGATTCTCCGGCGCAACTGTTTATTTGAACGTCGCTTTTCGTTTGTCATTTTTGTGCAATTTCATTTTTGCGTCATTTTAGAGAGTCGTTTGCATAGTTTGCATAGCGATTTGTTTAAATAATTGCTGGGTTTGGTCAGTCGGGTGCATTTTGTTTTCGGTCAACTGAAAATGACTAAACATTGCTGTTGGTTTATGAAATATGACGTCCTGAACGTCGTTGTTTACAGGCTATTCCGGACAGCAGTTGCGCGCATCTTGGCGCTGACTATTGGATCCTTGGATGAGTCACTGGAATACGGTGTTTTTATTTGCGTGCGTCGTCAGATGAGTCAAATCGAAAGCGCGTTTTCCCATTAGCTGTGAATTAGTCATTTTCTGGTCACTTCGTGGGACTTAAATAGGAAGCTGCCGGACACTGATCGCTGTCATTTCTGTTCTGTTAGAGTCTTTCAGTCGACGACTATTTATCTTATTCCACTACTATTGCTATTCAATTACTGTTTATATCTACTACAAGTTTCGTCTTGGCTTACTTGTACTCATTTTAGGTTTCTGACTATAATGTAAACGAATCAGAGCCTCGATGAGTGCAAAGCATGCCAGCGGAACGTAACGTTCTATATTTTTGAAAGAATTTTTGCGATAAGGCATGTTGTTTGTTTACCGTAAAAGAACTTTGCTGTTTGACTTTAAAAGAATTTGCAGTCAATAGCGAATTTGTTTATTTAAAACATTGAAATGCTTGTTTAAAGATACAATTCACTTTCAATAACATGAATTGAGATTTGGCTGTACGCGATTTGTTAAAGACACGGAGCAGGTAAGTTTTATCTTCTTGTCCCAGAGATTTCTCGGCAATTTGGACACACATATGATGATCCTTCAATGCTTTCAATTTCTTTTTGTGTTGTGCCGACACAGTTTGGATGAAACCATCCTTCACAAATATCACAGCCAACGTAGAACTAAGAAGTCATTGATTAGTTAAGAATTGAATGAATAAATTTACCTGTTTGCTGTCGTACGGCTTTTTACAAACACAAAACAAGTCTTCTCTTGGTTCCAAAGGTGTATTTTCACAATCCGCGCATTTCCAGGGAGTGTCTCTTTTGGTTAATCTTTTTACAGTCATTTTTACGCATTTGCCATGGAACCTTCGGCCACACTGATCACAACAAAGACAAAACAAGTTTTTGCGGCAATCTCGACTGCAGACTGGGCAACGATCTCCGCTTTTGGTCCAAGCAGCTGATTGTTCACTCTACAAATTTTTGGTTGATTGTTGTTCTAATCTCAAAAATAGCTGCTGAATAAACTAACTTCATTTAATTGTTCGGTTACGCTGCCAAAATGTTGCATTCCAGACATGTTTTGTGGTTGCATTTGAGCGTTTGGAGAGTAAAAGTTTTGTTGTGCATTATACTGTTCAAATGTTGTCTGTTGATGTCCAATTTGTTGAGAACCTGTTTGGTCGTCATCAAAATTTAAACTAATCGATTTCGGATTGATGAGAGCAGTGTGTCTTTCGTCTTCGAACTTTGCTAAAAGTTAGCAAGAGTTATTGCACTTGAAACAATCAACATACGTGTTTTTCGATGATATCTTGTTCGGCGCCAAGGCGACGTAAGTCCTAGATCATTAGCTACCTGCGTCTCAATTGAATGTCGACGCTTGTGGATTTCGGCACGCAATCTTTCAACATGTGATTGAATCTTGTCTTCAATCGGCCTGAATGTGCAAAATTTCTTTGGAGCCGTACTTAAAAGCATCATTAGCAATGTCAACTTGTAAAGCTTTAAAACATACCTGGTTTGCTGATTTGACTTGTCGGCCTCAGCTGTTTTGTGGACTAATTCGTTGAGAACCTAAATTCAACTTTGATCATTAATGAAAATAAATCTAAATGCATACCGATTTGATTTCTCGCTCGTCTGCAGTGTCGGTGCTTTTTAAAATCAAATTTGACGGTAGGTTCATAAGCCGATCGATTTCCGAATTTATAGTGCTATTAAAGGAGTCAAATCGTTTGCGTTTCGGATCCAACGGAACTGATTCGTAAAAGTCGTGTTTTGAATGGAATGGATCTTGAATAAACCGGGATCGAACATTGTTTGGCTTTACAACAAAAATCCGCTGTTTTGCGTGCGGAACCATTCGGAAACTGGGAGTTTGGTGCATGATCTAAATTGTGATATTAGTTTTAAACAGCAACAAGGTTATAGAGCTGATCTAAAAAATTAACGTAAAGTTGTAAAATCACATTGAAATTAATTGCATAATGCCAATTCGCTTTGAGTTCTCTCGCAAGCGGCAAAAAAGTTCTTTTCAAATTTTTATATCTCTTACTATTATTTTTGTCTTCAAGCTCTTTACATTTTGCCAAAATGAGTAGTGGAGTGACTGAAGCTACAGAATGCGCGGACTCGTTGCTCAACGACTTTCGAGATTTCACGAAAAAGGTTCGACTTGTTGCGCTTGATTTAACTTTACATTGCTTTTTTAGAGACACGCCAAAGACGCCGAGCACAACAAGCGACAGGAACAAATTGGCAAGCACATGAGTACTTTGAAGCGACGTAAGTTATTTTGTACATTGTTTAATTTGTGGATTTCGTTTAGTTATTTCCAATGCGCAGAATGATGCAGCAGCTTTGCAGAGCGGCATTAATGCAATGAAGAGTTCGGCGCCGTCGAACGAAATGTTCAAACAGCTTTGTGATGAGAACGGTAATTTTTGGAATTTGTGATTTTCATCAACTTATTATTCAGCAAAAACCGGTGTCGATGCGGTTTCACTTGACCAGACGCTTGATGGCATTGTCTTGACAAATCGAGATCTTCGAAAGCAGGATTACGCAAGGTAAGAGCTGGAAGGCTCTAACGAAATTTATTAATACTTTTAGGGCTAAAGACCTTCTTGCAACTTTGACTAATCTCAAGAACAATGCATTTTTACAGAATAACTGAAGAGTGGGAGTAATCTATTGTTTGCAACTTTATTCTTGTACAAACGTCAGTATGCCAATAAATGGTTTAAATTTATGTTTGTCTTGCATTTTCAATTTGTGTTAGAATAGAGTGAGGTTGTGTGAGTTTATTGAATCGATTGTTTGTTTTTCAAGTAGATTTGTTTGATTTTCAAACTAGTTTTTGTGATCAAGGCATTTTTGACATGCTTTCAATTTTATCAGTAGTTCGTGGTTCGTCGCAGATCAGCTCGTATCAAGGCTGTGGCCAAAGCCAATGGAACTAATGTTTCCGACGATAGTGACAATGAAGCTATGGAGACGGATTCACAGAATGTGGAAAAGGGTGCTGAACTTATTCCTCTAAAAGTTCGAGCGTCAGAACGTGCGTTGTTGGTTTTGCCTGAATCAAATCATGACGCTGTTTTGACAGGTCATAGTGTCATTTTGGCTGCTGAGGTAAGTTCTAGTAAAGGTTCTTGTATAAACAATTTTTAGGTGTATGAAATTTGCTTAAACTTCTATCGCTTACTCAAGTTGGCGCCGTTTTTGTTCGAAGACTTCTGTGTTGCACTTGCTACTTTGAAACAAACAAAATTGTTGGCTGAAATTCATATGGCGTTTGTTCGCTTTTTCTTCCGAGAAGAACGTAAAGAAAGAGTAACTTTTGGCATTATGGAAACAACTCATTCGGTTCAATTGATGTTGCATTTGATGAGTGAAATGACTTATGCGGAGGCATGCTTTCTAACACTATAGGCTTTTAAATGTATATTGCTTTTAGGTTTTGCGTCAGTATTTGCAAAGTGATTCTCGTTTTGATTGTGCTGAAGTTTTGAGCATTTTGAATGAAAACTATCCATTTGTGAATCCGGAAAAGCGTCTTATTGTGTTGAAGTATTTGTACAAACAATTCTTGCAGTCAGATTCGTTTAGAGAGTGGATTGAACAAGAATCTATTCAAGTTAGTTATTCTTGCTTAATTAAGCATCAAATTAGTTTTTAGCATGACAAAGAATGCCGAGTTTGCGGACACGAAACAAAAGTTACAGTTAAATGTGAAGGATGCGAGGCAGTTTACCATTCGAAATGCATTCAGTTAGAAGACCCGTTAAAAGCCGAAAACTGCTTTTGTGAAGTTTGTCATGCGATTTTTGAATCCGACGTTATTGATCAACGTTTTATGAAACAGACAATGCGAAAAGTCGTAAACAGCATTCCGCCATTGGGTCATGATCGAGATCAGCGAGTTTATTGGCTTGTAGGTGGTCGACTTTGTGTGTAAGTTTTAAGCGTTTGAATTAAAAAATGTACGACCTATTTAGTCAAGAAGCAAACGCAGAGACTGTTTTTTATTATTCAACATTGCCGCGACTTTATGCACTCTTTAAACAACTGGACACAGAAGAATTGGAATGTGAACTGTGTGAAGCCTTGTTGGGGGAAATGGACAATATTGTGTGCTCAATGACAAAGAGTTTGAAGCGAAGGCGTCGGCAAATTGGTGTTTTGGGCCAGGACGAAGACTTATCAACTGCAAGTGTTCCTTACTTTACTCATTTGGATGCAGATAACAGTAAGCTTTTCGGATTTAAGCTTTTCTTAGTTTGGGTTGTTTAGTTTTTTACATGGCACGCATTTTGAATGATTTGAGCTTAGAAGCAGCAGATGGTGATGCTCGTGTTGAGCCAAACAAACTTGTGAAAGAATTGCTTCAACAATTGGGTGTTAAACAACGCCGCTTGGAAGATACTTTCTGGTCTGGAGGCTTGAATGGTAGAACTTAAACATTTTGAATATGTTTAAATCACTTTTTAGAACAGCAATTGAAAGATCTTTATGCTGCAGCTCAATCAAATGAGAATGAAAACGCTGAAATTTCGTTACGTAAACAAGTCAATCTTTTGTATGAGAAGGCACGCACTTCAATGGCCAAAAAAACTCCTACAGAAAAGCTTGCATATGCCAATCCTTTTGTTGAAAAAGAAGACGCTAAGACTTTCAAACAACGCAATAACAAGCGCCAAAACTTGAAAAACTTGTCAGAAAGATTCTCGATTACAGATGAATATTCGTTTTCAGTAAGTTTTAAAGCTTTATACAACGTTGCTCATTAGCTAATTTTAGTGGTCTTTGTACAACGATCGAAGTTTTGAGAAGAAACAAGCTGCTATTTTCAGAATTTTACGACACAACATGGCTAAATTCTTCCGCCAAGTGCCTGAAGAGTTGATGCGCTACAATTGGACTACTCAAAAGAGAACTTTTTTTGCGGTAATGACGCTTCGGGTTTTAGTTGGTTTAAAGTAAGTTTTTAGATGTTTAATAGATCAACTACAGTTGAAGACTTGCGTTATATGCTTTTGCAGTTTGAGCTTATGATCCGTCGTTCAGCATTTAACCCGTGTTGGAGCAATTCATCAGCCATTCCACACTTGATTCGGATGATTACAGAGGACAAGCAAAATCGACGTACAATGGAGAAGAGAAAGGATACGGTTAGTCAATTTGTTGTTTATTTTTAATTGCATTTCATTTAGAAATTGTTGAATTGGGTTTCGGCTAGTTTGAAGCGCAAGATTTTCTTGGAACCAAAGTCTAAAGTATCGACAAAATTGGATGATTTGCGATTGTACGAGAAGGTAAATAAGAAAGATTTGTAATAGTTTTAAGTTTAAATTTATTCTAGGCAGTCAAACGTTCTGAACAACAAAGCGATGCTGAAAATGCAAGCATTTTGCCTATTCCAAAGCCGAATTTATTCCGAACTCGCTCGTCTCAAAAGCCAAACATCTTTATCCCTCATGAAAATGTTTTGAAACGCTTGGCACGTCAAGGAGGTCTCGAACCGGCTGAACGATTACTTGGACTCACAACTAAATCAAAAGCAAACTATTTGTGGCCTTATCTTTGCAATCTTCCGATCTTTGAGACTGTCTGGCGTTTTTCTGTTGCAGAAGCTCAGTCGATTCATGCATTAGCTCTCCAGTTTCTTGTTTTGTATTCTTGCATACGATGGGGAGATATTGATGAAGCTGCCTCTGAAGTGAGTGATTCTTAACTTGGCATTGTTTAATTATAACTGCTTAGAAGCCGAACAAGGAACGCACAATTATTGGTTATCGAGAATTGCCACCGAATGGTCAATGTGAACAGTATTTGGTGCGTCAGAAGAAATTGGTTGAATTTGGCGATGATAGTCAATCAATGAGTGACAGTCAATTCATGGATGTGGATTCACAAGTAAGAGTTTAATTATTGATGAACTCTAAGTAGTTTTTAGGATTCGGCAATTACTGATGAGACTGTGCCAGAATCTCGTTCGCGCACTACCAGCAAATACAAGCTTCGTAGTCGAAATCCATCTAAGCGTTTTCTTTTGACTCCCAAGGCTTATGGATCTGCTCCAAGCTCATCAAAGCACACTCCTCATCAACGCTATCGTGAAGTTGAAGAATGGATGGATGCGGATCAACTGGAACTTTATGAAATCTTTTTGTATTGGTGTGATCAGAAACGAGCAGTCAAGGCTGAACCGGTAAGCTTTTTAGTTGAGTGTATTTATTCAATCACTGATTTTAGCGCAAATAGTTATGGGAGCTTATGGGAATGTTTCTAACTCGTGTCAGTTGCTTCAATAAAATTGGTTAGATTAAACGTTTTGGAATTTTATTTGTTGATTGAGATAGTTGGCTAATTGCTTCTTGATTGTTGCAGAAAAGATTGTGCATTTTTAACTTCACAAGACATTTAAATAATAACATTTATTCAACTGACTTAAATTAAATAATTCGGCATAACACGAACAAAAATTCCATCACATTGCTCTGTAATGGTTTCCGTTGGATTGTGGCGGATAATAGATGACGGGCATGCGAGTTTGTGGTGTCTGAGCGACAACATGTCTCTGAATATTTTGAGCAGGTGGGACTTGAGTGTAACGTAGTTGAGGGTGTCGACATTGAATTTATTGTTCGAATTACTGGCGGTCCATTGTTTGTAGGCCTCGGCACCATCTGAAATTATTTTTATAGAAAGAATATGTTGTTTTGTTAAACTTACTTGGTTTTGATTCACAGTAGCTCTTTTGAATCGTGCCCAGTATGATGCAATTTCGTAAGGAGCCAAATCCACACCGTCCATCCACCGTTCTTCAGTCTTTGTTGCGCGTCGATTTGGATTGGAAGAAAGTGTAGTACGATTTTTTGTTGACTTGCGCTTTCGAGGTCGTGAGCCTCCGCCCGTTCTATAGGTAACCGAATCGTCTTCATTCTCATCGTCATCAATAGACAAAAAGTGAACACGCATCTTGTATTGCTCATAATATCCATCAGGTGGATTTTCTCTGTGTGATGTAATTGTTCGCATTCTGAAACATTTTAACTGTTATTTGTTTGCTACTTGAAAACTCTTACTCGTCGTGATCCGGAAAGTGTGTAATGACACGTCCGTCCTGCAAATTTTAAATAAAGACAAATATGTCGTGAAAATCTTACTCCTTCTTCCGGTTCCATTTCGGACCATCGAATGCAAGAAAACATGATTCGAAGGTTTAAAGCTAAGGCGTGAAAGGTGTTTGCGTTCAAAGTCGAAAATCGCCTAAAATTTAAGCATTTAGCAGTCGATTAGAAAAATAATCGATTTTTAAGACTTTTAAAGTTAGCAAGTAAAAACTCACCAGCAATTATCGAAGAAAGGACGAGGACACGGGTATGGCCAGACTGTTGTGTTTGATTTGGCTTGTTTGTTGAAGCCAGGAAGGTATTGCCCTGCATTCAAACCGCCTTGTCGAGCCATACGTTTAACCACAACTTGAGGAATAACGAGAAGACTTCTCTTCTTTGTGTTCTTCACTTCAAAAGCATATGGCATTGGAAACGGGAAAGGCGTGCCTGAACATTGAATATTACTAAAAGTTACTTAAGTATTGACAAACCTTCACCCAAAACGTTTCTTCGTAATTGACCCGGTTTTGCAGTCGGTCTTTGTTCCACTCGAATTCCATTTTTGTAGGCTTTGACCTTCTTTGACGGATCCAGATCTAAATTTTTGAAATTGTTTGGGCAAACAGAACCGAAACTAACCACAAACAACTCGCGGACAATTTGGATTGTAACACTTCAACTTCGCTGTAAATCCAAGCGGGCTGTACATGCAAGCTGGTGAGTAGCAAACTAAATGACCATTCAAAGCTCCAGTTCTGCATTCGTCATTGTCACGCCAACGAGCAAGCTTTCGAGCAAATTTCTCTACTCTTAGCGCTTTTTTGACTGCAGGCGAATTATTCTAAAATAAACAATTAACGGTCATCTTTGATGGCGAAAGCTTACGTTGTTCTTTGGATTCAAATAATCAATAAAACTTGGAGGTCGTTCTGGAGTTTGAAACCTGCGGACCCATGTTGCTGAGGTCCAAAGCCAGCCGCCCATGTGCTTTCGATTGTTCAACCGAAAAGCTTCGTCGCGCAACCGCCAGATCGTGTGGAAAGACGGTCGAGGTTTGATGTAGTTAACAAAGAGTATATCTGGATCTGCGCCTGGGACAGCGGTTTGCAAAGCCTAAAAGTCCAACAAATTAATTTCACGCAAAATGCAACATGCCTTTTCTTTCTTTTTTCGTATTTCTTCTAACTTCGAGCGCTCTTCACGATCTTCCGCCGTGACTCGATTGAGTTTCGTTAAGCCCAACGAATTCCACCAGATGCTCGTAAAGACTGGCTTGCGAATTGCACGTTCGAGTTGTAGAAGAAAGTAACGAATGTCTTCGATTTTTGTTGTTTGCATCAGCATCTAAACAACATTTTTGATTAAGGAAGAATGTTTTAAAATGATACCTCCAAAAACCGCGCCTTCTTTTCGCTCCACAAACGATGAAGCAATTCATCTGGCAATCGGTCGATGATCTTTCGGATGCTAACTTGAATGACCTTGCAGACACTCGCTTCTGACACATGACAATCACGTCCTTTCGGAACCGACCACTAAAAACAAGAACGATCAGTAATTAAAGCAGTATAAATGACTTACATGAAACTCGCCATCGTCCGTCAATGCAAATCTTGCACTCAAATACTTCTTCTTGTCGCGCTCTTTGGATCGTTGTTTGAAAGGCTTTGCAAGCTCGTTAATTGAATACTCGTTTTGATATTCACGATATCGACCGTCCGAAAAGCCCAGTCGATAGCCACGTCTTAAGTTGTCCATTTTTTCTTTCATTGCCGACGAATCACCATTTTCGAATTTGACGCCTTTGATGATTGAGTTTTGTAACTTGGACAGTTGTTGCTCTAAACAGCGCAGATATTAAACGTAGATTTAAGTGTAAGTTACCGTTTGCACCGCCACTCCAAAATGTACTATTTAAACGACCATCCTCGATTTGCAGAAGTTCACAAAGTCGAGCCAATGCTGTTCCACTTGAAACGTCCTCAATTTCCATTTTGACATTCTCCGAAAACGTCTCGCCCAAAATGCTGGCCATTCGAAAAGCTGAACACGTTTGATTAAATTACTCGGGGATATTAAAGTCTCACAATTATCAACGTCCAAATAGCAAGCTGGAGTGTCGCGAGAACTTCCAATTTTTTGAACCAAAGCTTCACGATACTTTCGTGTCAGCTCAATCGTTCTTTTCATTTGACGTGCAATGTCGTCCAGTCTTTCAAATAAATTAGCGCATAGGTCTTTTTCATAGTAAACCGGATCAAGTTGCTTTACGACTTCGTACAATTGAGGCAATGTGGAATAATAATGCACCGAACCCGTTTCGCTCTCTTGGCTGAAATTCAACATTTAAACGTTTATAAAACGGCTTCGACTTACATGAACACTCTTTTAACAAAGAACCAATAAATTCGACCATGCCGATCATGTCCAAGCGGAGAAATTCTGTATTTGTGTTGTAACATAGCTTCGGCCAACTCTTTAGAGTCCACAACATCACGCGCAATGTGCAATTGACACACTTGGCAAAACCATTGGCCTTCGGGTATGTTATCCAACATTGCACATTCAACGTGATAACAAGCATCGCAACCTTCGCACAACAAGATCTCACCCAATTTGCCACAAGATCGGCAAACACTCTCGTACTAAATGAGTTTAGTGGTATTGAAACACGATTTTAAGCTTACTTCCATGATTCCTTCGTTAGAGAGCAGTTTCCGATACGAATAGGACTCGATAAAGAAATCGCAGAGCCATTTCAAAACAGTGATTCGCTTCTCAACGTCAACGAATGGATAGTTTGCATTCAAGATCTCAATGATTTCACCACATTCAAACCTTGCATCGCTTTCCAGGTAGTAGCGCAAAATCTAAAGCAATTTTAAATCATCCAGACGCTTTTAAATATAAACCTCTGCATAAGTCATGCCGTCCAACAACTGCATTGCAACATTCAACCAATTGTTTGTATCTTGGGCGCAAAACTGTACTTGATTTTCCTCGTCGTCTCGAATAAATAATCGAATAAAGGCAATGTGGATTTCGGCCAACAGACGAGTCTGCTCTGGTGAACGCAGTGCACAACAGAAGTCTTCAAAAAGGAAAGGCGAAATTTGAATAACGCGATAATAAGCCATGCATGTTTCGTAAATCTAAACAGGTTGTTGGGAATATGCAATAGAGATTAATGCTTACTTCGGCAACCGGGAAAAGGTACTCGCTTTCAAAAACGAGATCACTACTTGACTCTGGAAGCTGCAAGGCCGGAATTTTTTCCTCTTTGTGCTGAATCCATGGACAACTTATTTCGTCTTCTGAAATTTCAACACGAATTACTTAAAAGCTGACACATAACCAAACCTGGCTCTTCACTCGGAGCAACCGACGGTGAACTCGTAACAGGCAATGTGCCATTTAGTCGTGATGAACGTCGAGTCATCTGAACTATATTCTTTATTGAAACATTTAAACAACCGCGCACGCACGACGATTAATCTTTTAAATCTCAACTAACAAAAACTAACTTATTCTTACTTTATATCTGCTCTTTGTACTGAAAACTAATGCACAATGGAAATATTCTAAGAATTTAAGGTATTTTATGAATGCGGATGCAAGACTCGAAGATACTTATAAATGTAGGCGCGAAACTCACGTATTTTATGAATGGAGATGCGAAACTCACAGAATTTGTGCTGTGGGTGTTAAAAATTCCAAAATCATACACGAAATTTTCCCGCCAAGAGTTCCCCAGCTAAATGTCTCGAAAAGATTGATGAAATTGGTCGAAAAAGTGTGTTTGTCAATTTAGGTAGCCTTTTGGCATCAAGTCTACAGAAGGACAATTAATCGGAAGTAAGAAGTTGCTTTTTTGGCGCTAAATCGGTGATTTTTGCCAGTTTTCGCAGCCAATTTCGAAAGACGGGCACAAAACAACGTCAGAAAAAGAAGGACTGCCTTGTCTGTGTTCCGAGCAGGCAGCGAAAATAAACGGCTGTGAGCAGACAGCCAAACAAACGCTCTCTGAACTCAAATGCACTACGCACATAGAAAAAGCCGGAGATGAGGACACTCTCTTCCTTTTTGCATGCGTTTTGAACATGCTGAAAACTTGTCCTATGGCCATTTTTGGATCAGTAAAATATTAAACATAGCACTTAACTACATAATGAGCACTCAAACATCACTCCGTGTGGACCTTAAAGACCCAAAAGTTTGTTAACCATCCAAAAAAGGATTGAAAAACAATGTTGCCTGAAACAATGTCTTCAAAAATGCCCTAAAATGGACTTTACGCATTTTAAACAAAGAAGATCTTAAAATTCGCATTCAAGCTTAACTTCTTTGAGAAATACTCATGCTCTTTCGAAATCCGTGCTGTTTGTGAATGTTAAGTTCTTGCAAGAGGAGAAGATGCTTAAAAATATCACATTTGCAGTGTTGAAACAATCAAACTTAAAACAAATTTTGACTTCAACGATAGATTTGACTTAAACTTTGTTTTGACATTAACTAGTCTTGATTACTCGACTAGCTTCGACTACTTGAATAGTTTTTGAATGTTTAAGTGTGTTTTGCCTCAAGTACTCTTTTCCTGCAAAAACATCATTAAACATTTAATTACAGTGCATTCAAAACATATTTGACAGCCAGAAAACAAGTAATATGTTAACTTCACATTAAATTGAGTTCAACTTGCTGTTTTTGAGGAAGTTCCGGGAACTTTTTGAACAAAGTGCAGATTTTTATTACCAAGAGTTTACAAATTTGGCCTTGGTTATCATCTGTTAGACTAAGATGCCAATCATTTGCTCACTTCTCACGTGCTATTGATCATCAGTTCGATTGCGCGTACAATGTATTTCCTGTCTCTTCAAAGACCTTTTGTTCCGACGACCGGCTGCGACTGCTGTTTAAAAGTGTCTTGCTTGGCGGGTTTTCCAGTCGCACACAGCGGAAAAAAGATGCTCAAAGCACTTGCTGTTTTTGTTTATTTTTTCCAATGGCCGAAAGCACAGGATTCTTGAGATTTAGCCACTGGTCACAAGCTTGTGGTTCCGGCTTTACGCGTTTTACACGTGAAAATCTACTAACTTTTCGGATTTCAGGATGCTCGCCTTTGTGTTGATTGCTTGTTGTGTTTTGATAGCTTTATTGTTTGTACGTCATTTGAGAAATGCGGGTTATTTCGACAAGGTCGAGGTAAATAAAACATTTCAGACACTTTCAACGACTTTATTTTGTTTAGATAGAGGTTGTTGAGAAGCCACGATTTATTGGACAGAACTTGGAGATACTTTATAAATATTACATCGGCCCCTATCAAAAAACTGGCGACTACATTAAAGAACTTCGCTCGTTGGTGGGAAAAGATGCTAAAATAATTTCTGTATACTATGATAATCCAAAACTGGTCCGCGAAGAGCTGTGTCAATCAATTGTTGGTGTGATATATTCTATTGACGACAATGCACAATTGGAGCCTCACTTTGCTACAAATCTTTCGAGATGGGGCTTTGAAAGATTCCGAATGCCAGCTGTAAATACTGCCGTGTCTTGTCAACAACGTTTCAGTGGTTTCTTTTCGTACCTGCATTTAATTTGGCATGTTTACCCGCAAATTACTAAATTCTTCGAGGAGCAACGCTTTGAATGCCGTCTAACAGTTGAAATTCTTACTGGTGACCGCCTCAAAATTTTATGTCCATTGGATCACGTTGAAGAATTTGTTGTTTCCGAGGTTTGAATCATGCGGTTTTGAATTTATGGCAAAAATCTTTCAGGTTCTATCGACTGAAAAATTGGAAGAAAAGTTGGCGTCTGGAGAGTTCCAATTGAGCAGCGATGACAATACTGACGTTTCCGACGAGGAAAGCAGTGATTTTGACGAGCAAACCGAAGACGAAAACACTCAACTTTTGGATGCCTAACAACCTGTGTAAAAACTCTAAACCTGGTGCTCAAACCAATTCAATGATGCCTTTTTAAATCTCAAAAATTGCTTTCGCAACATAAATGCCTTTCAAGAATTTGTATTCATTTATTGATCGAATAAACCGAATCTCATTACAATTAGCTAATGGCGCATCCCGAACGCATACGACGACTTCATCTCAGCAAAAGTGTGCAAGTCACTTTCATCATTACGCATAGCACCTCCCTCCTTCATGAAAACAACTCGGTTCACATTCTTTGTCGGAGTTCTCTCGGCCAAACGCTGAAAAGTCAAAGCCCATCCGTTTTTAACTCGATCCTCAATAGTTTGTCTAAGCTCAAGACTCAATGAAGCAGCATAGTCGGGCAAATGAAGCATTGCTTTGGCATAGTCCCGGTAACTAAAAATTAGAAACATAAACCGACTCAATCAACTTCCAAAATTACCTTCCCTCTGAGCGAAGCAACGATATGCGTATCAAATTGTCCAAATCCCATTTTTCACCCCACACAAAATGATCCAACAAATGGCGAGAAAGCACTGGCGGTTCACTGATGAGCGCCTAAATTGAAAAGGTAAATTGTGAAACAAGTGTTAGAGCTTACATTCTGCATGCAATTCAATAGATAATCCATACGATGGACATGAGCAAAAATGACCAATGATCGGACATACTTCTTCTGAACTGGTTGATGCGGTGGATGAAGAAAACAAAGCATCGCCTGTAACATGCCATCAAACTTCAAATCATTCTTTGCAAGTTCATTGCGCAACTCAACTGTAATGCATGGAAAATACTCGCCTTAAAAATTGATGATTGAAACGTTGAATAATGCTTAAAATTACCCTTACTGCCTCGTCCAAATTCTCCAAGATTGTGCAAATCCATAACGTCGTGCTTGGGGTAGAAAACCTTTCCAGCATTCACCAGTTTGATAGAACCTCCGGATTCAGTGTCAAAGTTGGAAAGGCCGTCTGCATTTGAGTACATCGGCACGATTTCAAAGCCGAACATTCGCGACTAAATTTATAATGTAAATCTCAGCATGCAATAAAAGTTACCTTGAAAATGTAGCGCATTTCGATAGCCAAACGAAAGATTTTCTGATCGCCGATCTTAATGCTAACTGGTGATGCGTAAGGACTAAAACGGAACACATCCTATAAGACAATAACTAAATCGTGCCTATTTAAACACAGCCTAAAACTTACTGCATCAACTACGTCCATCGGGTTATTATCGGCGCCTCCGACTAAAATGCGAACTTGTGCCAAAAGTGACCATTCAACAACATCTTTTGATTCGGCGTACAAAGAAACCTTTGGATCCTGTTCGGCAATATTCACAATCAAATTGACGTTCTTTAGCGGGAAACAAAGCATGTATCCAGATGAATCAACTTCGGGCTTGACGTATCCATCTTCCTCTGTGCTTAGACCAATTAAAAACTGTGCACTTGCCAAATCAAGTTCGGGCACACTGAAGTTCTCAATAGACTTGGCAGTCATCAACTCTTCCATGTCCAAAAAATCGACTGGAACATCATCGCCTGCGGTGGATATCGACTAAATTAAAAGTAAGTGGCCGACAATAGATTAGGCATACCAATTCAGTCAACTTGTCTAAGATTTCAGCCATCTTAATCACACTTCTTCACAAACAATAAATTAAGAAATTGCGCAATAAATGCACTTATTCATGCAAATTTTTGATGCACCACTTTTGAAATCTTTTGACACCATTATTTAGAAATAGCGGAAAGCGATGATTGTTCGGTGATTTTAGTCAATTCCCACCATTTAACTGCGCTGAGAAGTACAAATAAACAAGAGACTTCGAATTGGCTTTGTTGTTTTTTTACAACGTCTCAATTTTGTTCACCGGAGCTTGAAAATTTCAATGACCACGTTGTTTGGCTATGTTTTAGGGAACGTAAACTGCTTTTTCACTTTCTAATTATCATATTTTCAATGCTTAGCAATCTTTTGCGCTGACTCGATTAAAATTAGAACGTGACCCGTTGAACTGCTGCGCGCTCTTTCACAAACACGTAGGCTTTTGGTGTGCATTGAAAGGGATTTTGCTTCCCTGTTGTCCGCCGTGTTTGATTTGTTGTGATTTTAAGTGTGTTGTTGAAACGGGAGTTTTATTTTAAAACATTTTTGCCAAAACATTTCTGCGAGGTCTGTTAAAACACTATGTTCGGAAGTTTTACGTTTATTCGCGAGATGAGTCAGAGAAATTTGTAACTTTTTCGCCATAAACATTTCGCCGTTTCGCATCTAAATTTTGCTATAACAATACATGCCATAAAGCGCCCTTTTATTCATAACAACTAATTAACAAAACAACAATGGAAGGTTGCGTTGTTTATCTTTTTTGTTTATCGCATTAAAAGCTTTGTATTTCAGGAATAATTAGAAGAAGAATGCGTGTACGAACTCATTGTTTAGCATGTTCAAAGCAAGTTGAAACGAAGCTAACTTGGTTCGGAATTATCTTCCCATGTGCGATCTGTTGCAGCTCAAGAAGGACGAAAAGGTTGTTTTGTCCGGAATGTAAAATTGAGGTATGTTTATCTAATTTGATTTCAATTTTATTTTAACTTTATTTCCGTTTAGATAATCTGCAGCAATGGCCAAATACCGAAAATAGTCAAGGGCTATAAGCACTACAAAGAGTTTGATAAAGCCGAAAATTTGTCTGATCCGTTGAGAAAGCAAAAAGCCGCCGTGACACACTCAAGTAGCTCAAGTCAATGATTTCTTGCCATATCAGGTAGAATTTGGTTTTTGATTATGATTGCTGTATTCGCATATTCACATTTGTAACTTCAGTTATCAAGTGTATTTAAAGCCAGCATAGTCATAATCAAAAATTAACAAATTGAGTTTTTAGTTTTATGCCTACTCTTGTTGCTTCAATGCGGGTACTAGTCTATGATTTTGTCGATTTGTTTTACCATTCATGTAATAAATTTTTTCTATATGACTCATGGTCTCAAAATAGTGTCGTCGAATTCAATGTTTATTTTGTCTGTTGTTTGTTCAGTCAACAAAATCAATAGTATAATTGCGATATCCTTGATTATTTTAAATTTAGTTCATCGTTGTGATTAATTTATTTTTAGTAGAATGACTGAAGTGCTTCCAGAACCCGGTTCTTTCGCCAAATATCCAGATGGCGTCAATATTTCTTATGTAGACACGACAGGAAAAAAGTTGAACGATCAGAGGTAGCTTTGTTATTTACAATATTTGCAAGGATTTGATGTTTAGTGAAGTGTTGGCTGCCCGATTCCGTGCTTTGTTTGTTCTGCGAAATTTGAAATGTGATCGTTCGGTTTACTGGATTGGAAAAGCGTTAAGTGATTCGTCGGCATTGCTTAAGCACGAACTTGCTTACTGTTTGGGTCAAATGCAAAATCCGGCTGCAATTCCAATTTTGATCAAAACGTTGGAGGACAAATCTCAAGGTTTGTAGATAATAAGTATTTTTGCTAATTATTCAACTTTAGAGCCAATGGTTCGCCATGAAGCAGGTAATTGAATATTGAATGTATTCGGAGAGAATTTATAATGAAATTCTAGGCGAGGCACTTGGAGCTATTGGCGATCCCAAAGTTATTGATTTGCTCAAGGTTTATGCGAAAGATGAATGTCCTGAAGTTGCTGAAACGTGCGAGTTGGCTTTGAATCGATTGGAATGGTTGCAAAATAACAAAAATGAGAGCGATTCAGTTTACGATTCTGTTGGTATGTTGTTTGGAAAATCTCTATTTGGTTCAAGTTAACTTATTATATTTTAGATCCGACTCCAGCAGCAGCTAATCAAAATGTCGGAGATCTCGGCAAAGCTTTAGTTGATGCTGAAAAGTCACTTTGGGAACGCTATCGAGCCATGTTTGCACTCCGAAATATCAACACTCCCGAATCAATCAAAGCGCTTGCACAGGGTACTACTAAAAAGCAAATCTTCTATCTAAATTTTTGTTTAGGTTTGTTTTGTGAAGATAGTGCTTTGTTTCGACACGAAGTTGCTTATGTTCTTGGTCAAGTTCAGTCAGAGGTTGCAATTCCTGAGTTGCGTAGTCGTTTGTGCAAAGCTGATGAGAACTGCATGGTGCGTCATGAATGCGCTGAAGCTTTGGGAGCAATTGGTACAGATGAATGTGAGGCGCTTTTGAAAGAGTACGCAAAAGACGGTGAAGTAAGCGTTTCTGTGTTTAGCAGTTTTATATTTACCATTTTAGCGTGTTGTGCGTGAATCTTGTGAAGTCGGATTGGACATGGCAGAACACGAGAAAAGCGGCTCATTTCAATATGCAAAAGCCTAAATGAATTGTTATTGCGGCGTGCAACTGTTATTTGTTGAATTGTTATTATTAATAAACCATAAAATAATTTGTTTGTTTTTGTTTCTGATTTGTTTTAGCGCAATTCATACTTTATTCATCAAGAAAATTGCTTCTCAATCCGACTATTTCTAGACTCTTACAATGGCAGCACTACAACGCTGCACACGCTCTCTGTTCAGACGCAATGGATTGTTAAATGGTTTGCGTGCTTACACAATGACTTCTTCCAATCATCCAGTACGTTTTTGAAGTTTTCTAAAATCAACGTTGCTTTTTAATTTAGGCAAACTTGACGGTAGATGATCTCGGCAAGCTGTACAAAGTGGACAAAAATACAGTTGAAGTTTTGAACTACAAACAACTCATGCCTATCCAATTTACCGATCTGTTGAAAACGTTGGACGAATGTGTATGGATGTGCCGTTCTCCTCTACTTGAAGCCATCAATTGCATTAAACAACAAGTGAATCCGACATCGCCAATGCTTAGAATTATGTTATGGGGAAGATTTGGAACTGGAAAAACTGTGACTCTCAATCAGCTGCTTCATTATGGCTTTGACGAAGGATTTGTTATTGTTCATTTGCCGACAAGTAAGCACTTTGTTTTAAACATTTTGACAAATTATTGCTATTTAGCTCTGCGCTGGAATCGATTAATTAAAGAAGTTCAAATGTCATCATACAAGCCGGGACGCGTTGATTTGCCTGATTATGCAGTTGAAATTCTCCAGAATTTTAAGCATCAGAACCAGCCGTTGTGGAAGACATTATCGGTTTGTTTTAGGCATTATGCCGATTTTAATTTTCTAGTTTAGGAGTTGAAAACTGAACGTGATTACAATTGGAGCAAAGTTGAAAAAACAGTGGCCGGTCGTCCCTTGACTGATATTGTCGAAATGGTTTGTGTTTAGAAGTTACAGCTTTTCTAAAGTAAATTTACTCTAGGGGCTGACTGCTCGTTTTTTGGCTTCAGATTGTGTTGGCGCATTGTTCAAAGAGTTGCGACGTCATGCGAATGAAGGGTCTATCAAGCTTATGGTTGCTATTGATCGAGCAAATTCATTGTATGCTGGAAAAACAATTCACCAGAAGCCGGACTTTAGTCGCGTAAAAGCCGGGGAGCTTTCACTTGTTGTGCACACTAAAAATCTGTTCAGAACTAATTGGAAGAATGGAGTATGCGTTTTGGTTGGCGACGAAGCTGAGTTCTCAAAGAATCGAAGAGACACAACAACTATTAAATTGTTTACGCCATTAGAGATGTTTGGCGAAGAGGTAGTGTTTGAAGACATTTACAGCTTCTTTTAAAGAGCTATATTTTTAGGGTTTTGATGATATTGAACCGTTCATTCCAATTGAGACAGGCATTTACACAAAAGAGGAAGCTGATGTCATCTACGACTATTTCTTCGAGATGAACTGGCTCACAAAAGGTAATGAATTTTACGAACATGTACAGTTTTAATGTTTGATTTTTAGCAAAATCGCCTGAAGCTCGAAAGCAGTTGTATCATTTGAGTGCCTACAATCCGTTCAATTATGAGCGCCTCTGCGCATTCAATTAGTTGTTATCTCCGATGTTATTGTTGTCCTTTATTTACTTATTAGGATAAAGAATTACAAATATTACCAGCAAATCTAGTATAGACTTATTGCAGTTGATAGGAAAAAGCAAGTATGAGTGAGTTCATAAAATAAAACTTGGACGCATATGAGTGATTTAAACGATCAAGGTGCAAAAAGCGGGCGATTTCGGCGCTTCAACGGGAGTTGCGCCAGTAGTCGGAGGCAGCAGCCTTTTCAGTTGGCTTGCTGGCTTGAGTGCGGCCTGAAAAGGCTCCAGAGAACAAGTCGTTGAGTTGTTGTTCCAAGTTAGAGCTGATGCTCTTTTGGTAGACGGTCATTTCCTTCTGAAATTATTCATTCTTTTGTTAATTTAATTTGTGTTCACTTACGTCGAATTGCTTCAACTCTTCAATTTCTTGGTCATTCAATTTACGAGCAAAAGTGCTGCCAACATACAAGTTGTTGTTTTGAACTTTGCATCCGTCAAAGATGTATTGAGTTGTGGCTTGTTCGCTGCAGAAACTTGGCTTCTTGGGAGCCTCCGGAGTCTTTCGGGCAGTTTGATTTTCCAAAGCAGAAGAGCGATCGCCACTGCGTCGACGTTCTTCCAATTCAGCTCGTCGCTCTTCAAGGATTTGCTTAAGTTCTTGGCGGAAGGTCTTCAATTTTCCTTCGTACTCTTTCAACTCCTCTTGCTCGTCGGAAGTCAAATCACGGCCTTCCAATCCATTAACAAACAACTTGTTACCAGTAACAACGCAGCCAAGGTTTCCTCCGACTGTAGACAAACTTGAGAGGCCAAATCCAGCAAATCGCTTGACTGGTTGTCCGAAAACAACTGCAACAGTAACGCACAGTAGGATCAAGGTTTTCATTGTCTGAAAAGTGCGGAAATGTAAATGAAATGAACTCGAATTAAAAACAAATAACTGGCGCGAATCTAGTTAGTATATCGGATAAAGAATGCGGAGTTCTCAGGCGCTTAAATACTAGCAATAAGAAACTTGAGTTGTTTGAGTTAGGGTTGTTTGTCAGTTCGAGCCGCGAACAAAAAGAAACAATGAGTCATCGGGGCCGGATATGAACACTAACAAGCACACAAATGGGCGCTGTTTTTTGATCCAAAAGGAGGCAGCGAAACTTAACAGAGTCTGAATAAAGTGATTGATAGACGCAGAAACTGCTGTCACCAGAACATTCGACCATCCCAAATGCGACGAACAAATGAGATCGCCGGCTTTAAATTTCGAAGTGAAAGCAGTTGAATCCGAAAATTGTTCTATACGAACATGGGTGTGTTTATCCGACTGGAGGCGAGTAAATAGAGAGAAAACAGCCAACTTTATGGTATTAACCGAGTCATTGGGAGTGCCTGCGCTGGATTTCCGATGGGTGTTTTGATCGGCTGAGTCGATGCGGGAAATTCAGGGAAGTGTGCGCAACCGGACGACTATGTCCGGCTTAGTTCTGCATGCAGTGATGGATTACTTTGTGTACTCCAACTATTCACACCTGCTGCATTGTTATTGCCCCACGCGACGATTCGGTTTCAACCTCACGATGGTCGAAAGCTGGACGTGAAGGCCAGGAAGTGTTCCTCCGACTAATCGTTGACAATCGATCCCCTCCAATTGAAAGCTGATAGCCAAGCAGTGGATTGCAGTCAGTAGTCTTTGTATGCGCAAGTTTGATTGCTGTTCACGGACCAAACCCCAGAAAATCAGCATACAATGCAAAAAGAAGCACTTGTGCACTCAATCCCCAATTTCTAGAAACTTCGGCGCAAAAGAGTTGTTGTTGCTGAGGAAAATGGATTAGAATGGTGAGTTTGTTGCGCAACAGATGTTTACGACGAAGCAACTAGACTTCAAAATACAAACTGATAGACTAAGTCGGAGCTGACCCACTTATCTACACGGAAATCAACCACCTATTTGTTCGAATGCTCGGATCGATGCGGATAACATGAATCGCTTTATGCTTTCACCGAACGCCCAAACCTCGAATTCGCTTGAAACTTGATCGTTTATGATTCCGTTCAGCCTGCCCCAAATTCTCAAATGATCAACACATGTAAACACACTGGGTTTTTAATTGTTTATTTCAACACAAAACCCATGATTCATTCGAACACAAATCTCCGTCGAATGTTTTTTGAACAACAAGCAAACGCGGAAACGAATTTCAACTTAGAAATCAATAAAACAAACAAGTTGATCAAAACTGTACATGAAAGACTTTGAATAGACGAACGAAAAGTTCGCTGGCAGTGTGGTAAATGATTAAAGAAGTAAACAAACACAATTATCAAGAAAACAATTAAAATAACTGTACATGGAATCACCGGAAGCGTTCGCTACACTTGTCCGGCGGTGGCAGTGTTGTTTTAAGAACGGGCTAATTACTGAAATTAAACAAACATTCGTTGTTAAATCGTTTAAAAGACTACTTGCCTGCAAATTAAAGAATGGCAGTGTGGTAGAAGTACAAAACTCGTCGTTGCTTGCTTGTCTCACGTTCATATCAACAATCAACTTCAACGTGGATCCCGAATGAAGTCGCTGGGCGGAAAGACCTACGGATAGTGATATAATGAGAGGTTCGAAGGCATTTGTATATTACAAGTAATGTCTCCAGAACCGGACCATCAACCGTGATTTACTGGGGACCCAAGTTGAGACATGATGTCTAAAATCAAAACAATTAATTATTGCAGTTATTTATCACACGAAGTGCACGGAAAGTGTTGGCCAAAAAAGGTGAGGGACTAATAATGGTGCACGAGTCGGCAAAAGTCGACTGGTCAAGGAAAGCTTTTGCAGCCGGAGAGTGCAGAAATTTTGTTAGCGGTCAACGCCTACGGGCAGTGCTGCACACATACTTGGAGTGGTCATTCAATTGCATGCAGAGGATAGCCGTTTGTGCTTGGTGGCTAGTAGGCACGTACGAATAATCGGGTTTGTACGCCACGTATTTATTCGCACAAAAATGACTGCCAGACGAAAGATTTTGGCCTTTAGCTGGCGCGTGAAGGCACGAATTAGTGCAAATTATGTACTTTTGAATTAAGTAAGCAGAGTTTAAATGTCATTCAGAAATTGTACACTTTCTAACAAGTTTAATGGCTGCACGTTTTGTTTTAAAAAGTTGAATTGACTTGCAAGTGCGGAAAATAATTAATTTAAACGTGATGCTTGGAGATCTTGAATATTCACAAATTAAGCCGTTAACGCTTTCAAGCGCGTTTAAACAAACACTCAACTTTCTCATATGCCGACGGAAAGCTCTTTGCCGATTTGTGGTTGCTAATCTCTAGAACAAACTCACTTGCAATTTACGGAGATTTTAGTAGGCGGTTAGTGTTGGCAATAAATTGAACTATTATTTAAACTTGTTGTTTCGAGTATTTTTGTAGCTTGCAATTTTTTTGGTTGTAAATTGTTATGTTGCATATGCTAGGATAAAATTAGCGTAGAACTACTGGAGCCAGAACCGAAGAAAATTACTTTACGGAAGAGATGCTAAATAACTTAGACGAACAACAAAAAAGGTCGTTTAAGCGGAGCATGTCGAGTAAAAGCTTTTTTCGTTAGTCAAAATCTGAATAAATTGTTGCTTGTTTGTTATTGTTTGTTTCAACAAAGCATTACTAAACAAGTGCATTATTTGCTTTTAAACTCGTTGTTTTGATTGCAAGTAATTGCCAAATCATCCCGTTCAATTAGGCGCTTGATTCAGAAGCGCCGGCCAACTTGAAAGCCATCCGACTTTCAATCAATCATTCGGTTGAACATGGGTTCATAAAAGCTTGTTGTTGGCTAATGATGCGCGCTATTTACACGGCGAAATCTTTTTTATGATTGCGCGGCCACCGTTTGTTTGCTCAAGCAACTTTCTCACGCTGATACGGTAAAGAGAGACTGAGAAAGTGTGCAAACCCTACTCATGATAGCCAAATGTTGTGGAGAACTTTATTTCAATCATTTGTACTTCCGAAACAACTGTAACAATTGGTCAATGGCAAAATGAGTCACTTATTGTGTGCGGTCAAGATGTGTTGTTGAAAGCTTAGAGATGTGGGATGTGACAATTAAAACTATTGAGGCTAAGTAAAGTCTAGATTACGAGCTTAGTCAATGGAATAGATTAAAGGCATATACATTAAAATGCATTAAGTTGTACGTATCAAAACTGGACAAAACAATTAGAACATGTAAAGAAAGAGAATTGAAAACCCTTCTTCTACACTTTTAAAACTAAAGGACTCTGCAATATACATCAAGTTGTGATTGTTTTGTCAAAAGCTGTAAAACTAAAGAAATGCAATTGAAACACCGAAATTAAATACTTTTAAAATTAACCCGTCCGCTTGTCACGGTCCACAAAGTCAAACCCTTGAATGAAGTTAAAGCTACAAAAAGCTGGACCAACGACGGAGACACAGTCATTGAGCTATGAGAAAGGACGCCAGACTTTGCTAGTCGGTGACTTGTTTGAGTCCGGCGACTCCAGTCCGCTGTCTTTTGTTGTGTTTGTTGCATTCTTGTCTTCATCTACACGCTCCACATCAATTTCAGCCTCTTCTTCTGGCATTGGATTCGTGTTCTGGATTTCGCTGAGCTGATCAATTTGACGCGGAATAGGTCGAGGCAAATGTGCAGGTGGAAAAGGGAACAACGACGATGTAGAAGTGGTTGGTTGAATAGGCAGTTTGTTGAAGCAGTTGAGGGCAAATGGTGGGGGAATCACAAACGGCAAATTGGCTGGATGAACAGGGCGTCCCATCGGATTCATGCGATTAGGTGCAAATTGCATAACTTGGAAATTGGCGGCGGCACTGAAGGCTGGATTCGGAATTTGTGGCTGCATGTCCGACGGAGTCTTGGTTTTCAGATGCTTCTCCACAGTTTGACGCAGCTTTTGCTTCAATTCATTGGCATTGCTGTTTTGGAAAGAGCTGGACTGTTGGGCAATCAATTCAACAAGTTCGTGGCACGCTTGTAAGTAGCCTTGTTGGAAGTTGAGTGACTTTTCGCGCCTCGACATTTCGACCTGCGATTCCAGTTCATTGACGTAAAGAACAGTCTTCTCCAGAATGTCGGCCTTTTCCAACTTTGTGCTTTCATGGGGATGCGCATGGACAATACGTTCTTTGAGCTAAAATATCGGCTTTTAATAATGAAACTTTAGCATGTTGCTTTTATTAAAAAGATTGATTTGCTCAAAGCTTTACCTCATTCATTGCACTAAAACAAAGATAATTAGTATTGTTTTGCTAGAAAATCAACTTACTTGTTCATCCTCGTCCTTCTATGCTTTTCCATCATTGGCTTTTTCAATTTGCGTTCGGATGGATACACTGGAGGTGACACACAACTTTGAAAAGCATAGCTTTTTGTGCCGCCTTGGCTTGGCCATCGTGTCATCGTGTAACCTAAAAGCAATTTGAATCAAAAGACATCAAAGAAATCGCGAAAACGAACGCGACCGAAATTAACTGACTCGACCGTGTTTGATGATTATGAGAGGGTTTTTGCAAATCCGACAAGCCAAATCACGACCGGTCATTAGCCGAAGCGAGTGTAGCAGACAAAGAAGACCAATAATCGCTTCAGCAAACGCTTCGCCAATGTTCAACGAAAGGGGAGGCAGCAAGGCTAGTGACCGTGTACATTGAGTATTATTCAAACTGTCGCCAATCGGCGAAACAACAAAGAGTGATAAGCCTAAGCACGCGGCAACCAATCAAAACCTCGATGATGGCGGGTGCCGCGCGTTGCAGGAAGTCAAGCTTCCTTCGTGAAGTTCAACTTTCTCAGTTGAAGGAATCAGTTGCAGTTGTGCAGATAATCCCATTCGAGCAAAACTTGTCCGACCTGCAGCTTTATTGGCCGAGCAATCTTTGGTGGGGCGTGGTTTGGCCACAAACTGGCGGAAGAATCGAGACAAAAGAAGCGCGTCTATTGGTCGGATTTCTTCGTGGAATGCGTAGATTCGGCTTAATGTTAGAGTCACGATGGGTTTCTAAGTAATGACCAGGTCATTTAAGTTAACAAGCGGCCATATCAAATTATTGAGTGAATGGATTTGTGTAAAACGTTTTAAACAATTGAAAGAAAAAGACAATTCAAACATGTTTTTTGAAAACAATAAAAAGTGACTTGAAAGTGTTTTTGAAGTTATCGAAAAGCACAATGCTTGTTTAATAGTTGAAAATGCTTTTCACAAACAGAACTTGGAGATCAACTCAAGTCATTTAATAATCAAGTAAGCTTTTCATGATGTCGATCAAATTAATCTAATTTCAACTTGTAGGGCTTTGTTACGTAAAGATAGCTTTGAAGTAATCGAAAAGCTCACAGTACTTGTTAACAAAAATGCTTTTGAAGTGATTGAAAAGCTCACAATACTTGTTAGTAAAAACGTTGTTGAACAGAAACTATTCAAATAAGATGGCCATTGAATCTGAACGAAGTTGATCAGTAATTGCGGCAAGCTCAAAGCCTGACAGTCTTCATTAGTAGACAAGGTGGCGCAACCAATTGCTCGGGAGCGACCGCGTCGATGATGAGCAGTGAAAGAGGTCCGAAAGCGCGCAAAGATATTGAACTTTGACAACAATCCATTGTGACAGTTTGTTTTTTGCCCTTAATTATTGCGCGACAAACCCTTTTCTATGTTGCCCCAGTAGATGCGCCACAGTGATGGAGGAAGTTTGTGATTCGGCTGACAGACAAGCACGCTTCCTGCACACTGTTTGCGCTCTGGCCACGACGCTCTTCTCAAAGTGTGGGGATTAAGGAGTCAGATACGGTAGATTCCACTCAAGACTCTCTAATCGGCCACGTCTCGCAGCGCTGAGGTGTGGCAGACGACGCCAAAGAAGCTCAAAACTTATCGCGTGCAATCACACTTCGAAATTACGAATGAAGAGCCACGACGATTCTACTAAAACCTCAAAGTCATTCATCCGCATTTCGAATACGGTCGACAAGCAAAATCACCTTTACAGCAAAAACCAGAAAAACAACCAAGTAAGGCAATTTAAATGGTCGAATACTGCCAGCTCTGAAAGCAATTTCGATTTGCATACATGAACGCCGCCGACACACTCTAAGTGCTGTCCATGGGCATTCCCAGCTAATCAGCGCAACAACTAAATGGCGGCCGGAACAGAAAACGATCCAAGTCATTGATGTGCCGCTCTGCTACAAAATTCAATTTGCGCCCTCAAAACATGGACTACAATGGACTGAAAAGGTTATGCCGCCTCTCAACGAACACCTTTCGCCAAATCCCAAAAGCAACAATGAAGCACTTCTTGCGCAACCTTCGCAAAAAAGGTTTGAATTTTGAATTCATTCCGAACTTTGGCCACACAGACAAGGACGCCGAGTTGCCGAAAGAAAACCTAAAAGGTGGTCCAATAAAAAGCACGCAACTTAAACAAAGTCGAGAACCTGTTCAATCTATTGTTTGTGGGCCAGCACAACGGATTGCGTGTCTCAATTCCACAAATATCAGTGAGGCATCATTTCCTCTGCCTGGCAAACAATTACATAATTGCAATTAAAGCCAAATGTGCAATTTGGGGACAGCTAAATGGCAAGTGAGCGAGCAGAACAAATGTGAATGCCATAGAAGACGATCGTAATGGGCTCGACAATTGGCTCGTTGGCCTTATTAATTTAGTAGACTGAGTAGAAATTAGCTCCAGCAAACTACTGCTTTCAAACATCCAGCTTGCTCACTCAATCAACCGACCAAATAATTGGCAAGTGGGCGCAAGTTTTGAATCCCACATAACCGCAAGCACTCAATTAATTACGGATTATGAGAACGGAGTCGATCAGCGCTTTCCCACATTTTAGCTTCCAAACAATGCAAATTGAATTAGTGTGGACGGTGTGGAGACTGGAGGTAAGTGAGAAAACGCAAAGAAGCGTGTGTGTTTTGCCGGTATTTAAAAGGATTGCAAAGGATTGGAAATAGCCCCGAGGTGCACTCGAATACGGTGGCTGTTTGATCGCAGCCGGCTTTGACGGCGGAACGGAATAAGCTGCGGATTCATGATGGAATATGGATGATGGAGAGTGGTTGCGGTTTGAAGGCGTACGGTAGGTTGATGCGGAGTCAACAGGCGCCTGAATAAGACTCCTGTTGAAATTTCGCTCAAACATCAGCAGCAAGGACCGCTTTCCCACAACATTTGGCGCAAATGCCGCTACTCAACAAAGAATGAAGAGGCTTGCACGCTCCCCACGACTGTTATTCAACTGATCGCAATCCCGACAAATTGTTTTCTCGTCCTTTTCACACATTCAACAAAAATGCTATGGGACAATGCCACGAACAAAGTGCAATGATTTAATTAAAAGTTGATTTAAACTGGTTATCAACATTTCTGTAAGTACTGTAAGTGCATATCAACAAAAGTATTCAATCACTTAATCAAGTCCCAATTAAAGGGGCAAAGAAAACAAATAAACAGAAGCAATCAGCATACGGTATCTATAGAGGTGCGCAAAGTGGCATCAAGTGGGCCAAACTTGGGCAAACAGTTCTATAGTTTTAAAGCGTTCATCGTGAATCATCGCCAACTCAATTTGCATGAAATAAAGTTTGTTTTGACTGTCGGAGAAGACGCCAGGCGCTTGATTGGCGCAAAAACTTGCAAATTCCCATCGCAGATTATGTGGGACCTACCTTTGACGGGCCACAAGCATGCGCATACTCCGAATGGACTTAAAGAACACCGCCCGATTAAGTAGCCCTTGCGGATTAATGTGTGGACGATCAGCGGAACGCTAACCCAAAGCCTCTAAAATTACCTTTTAGGCATTGTTTGCTCTGCAGTGAGCGCTCAATCGGATACATTTGGCTAATTCGGTTAGGTTGCTAAAGTGATTGTTTTAATTCAAAGGCTTCGAAGCTTTCGAAACAATCTGATAGCAAAAGGCAGCCAAACTAATTCAGCAATGTGTCCAAGCTGCAAATTCCAGCACAGTCCTATGCGCAATAAATCAAGTCCAAATCACTCCCGGCGCAAACTATCTGCACTTAATTGTTGACTCCCGGTTGAGACCAAATGACAGACGAAGTCGAGAAAAAATGATCGAAAAAACAAGTGCAGTCCATTAGTGGAGAAGTTGTGTGCCGAGAATGATTTGAAACAAAAATGGAGAGGATGTCCAATAATGGCGCGCTAATGTGCCAATAAATAAGATTGGGAGCAGCACGTGTTTTTTGGCGAAGAAACTGTAACTTCTCGACATTGTTGAGTCAGTTTCTCAGAGAAGCGCGTTCACCGGTTCTTCACTACTGTTCGCGAAGGCGCCAATGGAGTTCTCACGCTCATTCACCTCTCTAAATATGGGCATTGGATGGGAGGCAGTAAGTGGCAATTTGCCGCCAAATTTAATTGAAAGTGTGCAAGATCGATCTTTAAACTCAAACCACATCATTTTAAACAACTTTAAAAAGAACAATTGAAGTGTTTTTGTGATGTTAAAAGGAGAACCGAGGGTAATAGACTGGATATTGCTGTAAAAACCACCATCATTTAAATTTTATTCACCAGCGCCGCAATGTTTCCGGCTAGCAGATGTTTTTGAGCGAGCGAATGTGGCCGGAAATGTGTTAAATGTGGGAACAGCTTCTCACTTACCGTATGCTTATTGACAGGTGGTTTTTGCCAAAAGTGTAGCCGATCGAAAAGATCTAATTGTAACGAACGGATAGAGTTTGTTGCTTAAACTGACAGAATCCATAAATTTCCTGGAACTTCCTTACTCGAAAAAATCACTTCGACAGCAATACTGAATCAAGGAGTTGTTCCTCGACCGTCATGGCTGAGAAGCGCGTTTTATGTTCTGCTGTAAATCATTGGTGTTCGTGGCTTGCGCAGAGCGCTCTTCAAATTTAATGATTTCCAATAAAAAACACGACGCTTGCTGAATTGTTGCGATTTAGACGTTGAAGTCTGCGCATAACGTTGGCGCCCTACCGTATTGCATTATCGGAGTTTATGTAGCGCGGCGACTCAAAGGCAGCCTCTCAATCACCATAAAAGTCAACGACTAATTCGACTCACGGAGTTGCATTTTAGAGGTCGTTTATTGTATTTGTGTTAAGCGGACGCTCCGTTCCAATATGCCGACAATAGCCGATCATCTTTGCCTGGTGTGCTTTCGGCGTCCGATCAAATTGCGCTGGTATGCAAATTTTATTGAGCGGTGTTTTCGATTAGGCAATTAGTCCTTTTATGGAGCCGTGATAGGTGCGCGGCTTGCTTTTTGCTTGAATATGTTTAATGTTTGAAGCAGACATGCTTTTTGAAGTTTCAAGAACGAGCTTTAAAACTACACCATTTTCATTTATTCAATTCAACGCATTCAAGTTCACATCACAGAAGCAGTCAATTCAGGCGTGAATTGCTTTGTGAAGTGCGTTGAGAACATGCGCCAATAAGTGACCGTAGTCAAGTCGGCAAACAAACAAAAAACCGCTTACATAACCTGAGCATCGGCCCGCGAAATCAGATTGGCATGAGAACCAACCAAGGCGCTGTTTGAACTGGTGCGACGATTATGTAGAAGCAGTCGGCAAAGGTCATTCGACTCTCCATGAATCGCAACAAAAAACGACAAAACAAACAACTGGTTGATTTTAACGATCTAATAAATTAGGGCCGAATCGCTACATTTCCTGTGCAAATTACAGCGGCTAAACTGACTCCGAATTTCGGAAACGGTCGTAAAATGGAGCGCAAAAACTGCCTGCCACTTACTTACGCACAAACTTGTCTTGTTAACTTGTATATTCAAATGAGTTAAGGCTTTATTGTTAAAGATACCGGCATTTCACGAATTGATTGAGCAGTTTGATAGGGTTTTAGCATGCAAAATGGAATAGAAATCTATCTAGAACCGTAATTGGAGGAGAGAATGTACAAAACGTTAGCGTGGCCTTTTGAATAGGGAGTCGTCGTTGCTTTTTGGCCTTGGAAGCTTGGCTGCTGATTTGATTGTGTTGAAAACAACTTGTCTGTAGTGACGAGAAAGACCAGCTTGTAGGAACAGCAAAACTGGAGAGTCCTGAAGTGTTAAAAGTTGGTGGATCGTTTCAATGCAATGACATACCTGTGGTTCGCATCGAATAATTTTAACTACTCGGTCCAAATCAACTTTATTGCGTTGGCGACTCAGTTGAAACACTATTTTTGCGCGATTTAACCATTCAATGCGAGTCTGTTTCATTGAAGCGTTAATAACACTTGCAGAGAACCTCCGTTCTAAACTTTTAAAAATAAAGAAGTTGACTGGAAGCAGTTGAATTGATTACCTTTTAACAAGAACAAGTAACGAGTTAAAAGAAGCGGTCGTGGACCAATGTGCCTCACAAAACGCTCCACATTGAACACATATGAATCTAAGTCATTTTTTGTGTCCGACGAACTTTTGGGATGCAAAGAAACTATAAAGCTGTTCTCATGGCCTTCTTCTGGAATTTCCGCATTTAATGGACAACCAACGAAATTGTTTCTAAACAATTGATTATGAACGTGTGGATGCCTTTTAACTCACTTGTATTGATTTGTGTAAGTTGCTCGCATCCGATACAATTCTTACGCATCCAACAGGCAACAAGTGTGCAACAGCCAATAAAAAGAATTTGCGAGCAGATGCATCGTCGGACTTCACAATCAACTTAAACAATTAATGTGGTTATTGCGTTTAAAAGAAGGGTGTACCTGGTCTCCTATAAGTATTGTCCAAATTAGTTGGACCAGATGTCTTGAATCGGTTCCCAAAAAGCGCCAAGCAATCAGTTGCAAGTTGTGAACATGGAAGTTGGCGCCCGTCGTTGTCAACGAAGTGATCAAGTCAGTTTCTTCTAGGGATTCCGGATCACGTTCAAGCGCAACAAGCATGTCTTGAGTTGGCACACCTTCCAGAACGACATCTTTGACCAAAGTTGTTTGAATGCGAAGCAAGCATAGAATTTGCCTAAAAGTTAATTAATTAGTTAACTCGTTGGAACTACAAAAACTCCACACCTGTGAAGTGTATGGAAAACTTCGTCGTCGTTTACAATTGCTGTCAGAGATCGAGAAGTATCGCCAGCAAACTTGCGTGGAAAGAAATTTTGAGGCAAATAAACCATTCTGTTGATTGCTCTGTCCAACGGGACATCACCGTTGGTTTGTGATTGCTCAATTGTAAAGTTCTTGTCGGCCATCGCTTGCAATTTGTTGATTATTGACGAAAAGCCGCGGAGAAAGAAGTCGTAGCGGTTGAGCAGGAACATTTTATCGGAGGTGATGGCCAAAAATGCATAAAGACGTTTGAAACCTCTGGCTTTTGAGTCACTCAGTCTAAATGTACAATTGTCTCAATTACATACATTTAATGTTACTTGAAAGTGTAAGAAAGAGTGTATCCATTCTCTTGGTCACCGTACAAAACAACGCCTGAATGTTCGGAGTCGTTGATTTCTTTGATCACCCGATATTTAGGCTTTCGTATTGCGCGTGTTGGAATTGGAGGTTCTGAACAAATAAATGAACGTTGTAAACTAATAAATTCACGTACTCATGCTAGCTTTTGATGTTGACGGTTCTGTTTCGACAAAAAGTGGCGTAGATATTTCAACACTCAATGATCTCAAACACATCTCTTTTGCAATTTGATGAACTCTTTCGTTTACTGGCAGCTAAACAGCATTTAACGTAAGCAATTAAAAGTTCAATCACTAACTTGAGGTGCTTAAATAGCTTGTTTTTGCGTCGTGATCATTTGAAACCATTCCTAGACCCGAACCAAACGATGAACAAGCAGCACATCTTTGATCTCGATCTATGACTTCTTTTAAGAGCGAATCTCCATAAAACTGTGGACGTTTTTGTGGGTTGATCGGCGGCGCTTCTGGAATGCAAATCATCATAACGTAGAAATCAAATAAATGTTACCTCCATTCTTGACTCCTTTTCGGTGTGTTGGAAGACCGCACATCGGTTGACTAGTCATGACTATTTTAGGACCATGCCCTTAAATAAAGATTTTGCTCAACAAACAAAAAAGTCTTTTGAGCTTAAAACCTTCAACAAAACGAATTCAAACGAAGTTTTTGTTGTTCAGTAAAAACTTACCCTCACAGAAGTGGCAAAGCAGTACGACTATATTTTGCATTGCTACATTAAGCACGCGATCAGAATCATCTCCAGTTATTTAATTGCGAAAATTTAAACCAATCGTAGTCATGTGTTGTGTGTGAGAGAGTTGACCATCTGAGATTTCAACTAAATCAAACAGTTTCCGCTTTTCAACTAAGAGCAAACAAATTTCACGTTTCAGTCACGCGATAACAGTTAAGTGGCAACGTGAATATTAAATAGATTTATTAAATGTACGGAGTAGCACAATGTGAGGATAATTGACGGAGATTTAAATTCGGGGACTAAAGCATACGCGCCAAAACGGATGTTTCACCAAACTCAGGGCAAGTGTTGGATTGTTTTGGGAAACTGCTGGAATATTTGGCATATAGTTCGTCAATAAAACTGCTTCCTGCATTAGCCCAGGCCTTCTCTCTTGCACCCGGACCACTGTTTACGTCTTGTGACTGCTCTTCTATTTGATTGTATCTGGGGTCGCTAATTAGTTTGAGCGAGAGCGCCATTGCCTCTGAAAGCATTCAATTGAATTGGTTAGTGCCAACCGCATGCGAAATTGCAATAAAAATGTACCTTCGACAACGGCGCGGACATGTGAGCTAATTTTATTTGATTCGTAGCCACAACGTGAAGCAGCTTTATTCAAAATCATGACCCAAAGTCTGTCCTTCTCTTCAACTGATTCAAAGTCAAACTTCTCCATAAGTTGCAATTCTGGTTTTTGCCGAACACCATGAACGGCTGCGAACTGACCAATCGGAGACGAGACCGGAGAGGAAATATGAGACGGCAATTGAATGATGCTGAATTGAAAAGTTTTGAACAAATGAGCAATAAGAACTACCTGTCTGTCGGACCGTGAAGATGTGGAATCTGAGGAACCTGCACAATATGGGCACTGTTGTAGGCAGATACAATTTGCTCAATCATCCCTAGACAGGTTTTAAATAACTAACAATAAAATTGCTTGCCTTCAAGTCCCATTGCATAGTTTCCGCTTCGAAAATGGACAAGGTTTCTGTGGAATGCATTTTGCAAAACCTCCCTGGTTAGTTTTGCATCTCTTCCAGCAACTGTAAAAACTTGTCGGTCCGAACGAGAGTTAACAATTAGCACCATTGTGTCGCAAAGCCCAACGTCCTAAAAGCTCACTGTTTTAACGAGTTTCTTACTTAAGAACTAACTGGGTAATTTTGATACTTAGAACGCAAAAGGTTAGTAAACTTCTGAACATCCGGAGACTCAAATGACACCGTTCCAAGTCTTTCCTAAACATTAATTTGTTTTGAGATGCTATTACTTAGAACAACATACCATTAAAGCGACCATTATGAATAAGTTTGACTGTTGACTGCCAACGCAAGGCGGAGAAGTGTTTCGAATGGTAGCAGTAATCTGTTGAAGTCTTTGAATCTTTTCATTAAGTTGAGTTCTTTGCTCTGGACTCAAGATCTCTGAGGGGTCGCATACTTGTGACGGGAAAATCATGCTACGGCATGCAGCCGGGTCGATTCGAGGATCCGGATAGGTCTGTGGATTGTATTGGCCATTTGTGGAGTAGAAGACTGTGTAAAAAAGCAAAAATAGCCGAAACGTCCTGCTTGTCGGTGAGAGCATTTTTGTGAGCTTTGTTGTTTGTTGTTGTGATGATAAAATGTCGCCCGAGTGGTCAGTGGGCTCTTCACCTAACAAATAAGTCAAACCTGTTAGTGGTTTATTGGTTTGACAAGGCTGATAATGGGCTGCGTAATCGAAAAGTGGATTGGGCGAGATTCGTGTCTTCCTTTCGAAAGGCTAGCAAGTTTTTGGCGACTGGGAAGAAAAGGTTTACCGAAAAAATCGGTCAGCTTCACTGCTTGGCGTCAATCTCTTTCACTCAAAACCTCCGAAGTTTAATGAGGATTTGAGGAGAAAGGCGTTTGTTGATCGGCGACGGAGGCACTGTCGACAGAAATGCCTTTTGCTAATTTCCAAAGCCGATTTGCACTCGTCGCATGAATAATTGCTACCGATCAATTAAAATTTTGTTTAAACTTGTTTTTCTTTGAAGTTTTGTTTAAATTTAAAAGGTTTGCATATGCACTTAACATTTGTTTCTATGCGGAATATTCTTTCAACGCACCCATTAACAATCAGCGCTCCGCGTGAGCAAGCAGACAGGTTAGAGAGAGTAGAAAAAACGCATATTGCTTGCTTGCCGTTTGTCCCAAGCGCAACATCAGCTGGAAATGCACGTGGAAAACAAATTGAAGCACGGTTGTGGGAAATTGCTTTCAAATTTTGATACACAGTTTTACTCGAAAAGTTGAATGCACTCAATTCACTAATTGCAACCTTTTAAATGGCGAGACAAAAACACTTTATTCGACTGCAAGCTTGAAAAAATCAATACTCGCGAAGAGTCGACGAAAAATCTGTTTCGGCTTTATGTTAGCAAAAGTGATAGTTTTGTGGGTTTTCTTTATTTTTAACACATTGACTGCCTTGCTTGTCAGTTTTTTATTAACTACAACAACTTGACTATAAAATTCCGACGTTTCTACTTCTCCCATAATGGAATAACGAAAATGCAGTCAAACGGACATTCGGGTGTGTCAAGAGGAACGGTTATCATCGGAGAAACTAAATTGTTGGACTTGAGTGCATTGTTTGGCAGCTCCAATGGAACATCTAACGGTTCAGGAGTTGTGTCTTCGAGCAGCAAGGTTAGGAAGATAAACAAAACTGCTAACTCTTGTTTATTTAGAGTAATGCCGTCACCGTTTCTACTCACATTTCCAAACAAGTTCCATTAAATACCGAAGAGTTGTTTAAGTTGACTGAAAAGTCATCAAACAATCATTCAAATTCAATAAAGGCGTCGACGAGCAATGTAAGTGACTGGAGAAGTTTTGCGGAAGTGTAGTTTGATTTTAGGAAATCATCTACAACAGGTTAAACAACCATCAACTTGATTTTAAAGGATCTTCGTGGAGTTCACGCTTGTGCTTCAGTGGAAACTATATCTTTTATAAAGATCCAAATTATTCCACAAAAGAATATGGAGAATCGGGAGTTCATTTCAAGGTTTGTCTGATCGATGTTGATTTCACATGAACTAAGTGTTTAGTGTTCATATCCGGGATGCTTTAAACGACTCTCGACAAATGTCAATTTCATCAACCACGTCTGGGCTCATGCCAAAACACGCTGTTTAAAAGAAGTTACAAACGGCTCCCTGTACAGCGTTGTCTTTGGCATCTCCGATGTCGGTTTGCCGTCAATTGAAAAAGTTCCACTCCAGTGTGTCGAATGCTTGGCCGACTTCACATCACTTCGGAAGCTTTACGAGCATCAGTTTTATGTACATCGTTTTGGATCTACGCCCGTAAGGACCAACCTGTTTGCCATATTTGCGAAAAAGGTATTCATCCGCAACATGCAGAAAAACACGCGGAAGCTCACGGCGAATATGACATGCCATTCTCGTGTCCAATTTGTATATGGCGATCCAGTTCCAGAATCTCGTTGCTATTCCATTTTGAACGACATCACAATGCCAGTACAACGCTAATGTGTCCGTTTTGTTTGGAGACATTCATAGCCAAACCGCCGTCAGCAGTCAAAAGTCAACGAACAACTCTAACTTCTTCCAGCTTTGTTGAGCACGTGCTAGAACACTTTCAAGGTTTGAAAATTAAACAGTTGTGCTTATTGTAGTTGTTGTTTAGACAGCACGAAGAAAGCGAATTGTATACGATGCAGTTTAAAGTTCTTTGCTGATGACTACAAAACCTTGACTGAAAAGATCAGAGTTCACACTGAAATGCACAGAAGCAACGCTAAGTTGCAACGTGGAAGCTCAAAGCAATGTATGTTAACAATTTGTAAAAGATCTTTATAACTTTGATTGCAGCTCTTTCCGACCTCATTGTTCAAAATCCAAACCAACGTAAAGCTACTATAAAGTCTTTATTGCCAGTCTGCACGGACTGCGGATATCTAATAAAATCAGTGGAAAGCCATTACAGGAAGAAGGAGTGAGTTTTATTTGTCTGTAATTCATGACTCACCTACAGCTTCAGAGTTTGTGACCACGAAAACTGCTTCTTTTGGACAGGATGCCAGCGTGCTTACAAACAACATACTCAATGTTGTCCGGAGAAAGAAGGTGCCAAGTCACGGATGTCATTTGGAAAAAGCGCGTTCGTCGGCGACAATATTATGAACAGTTTAAATAAAGCGAGGGTTCGTCTCCGGTGCAGCATGTGTTCGTTTACAAGCAAAGACTTCTGGAACCTTCAGCGACCATTTGATCAAAACTTGCATTGGCGCTCAACCTCTTCTAGACTCGTCAATCAGGCCGGAGGTCTCAAGACAGAAGCGTAAATCAGAGAACAGCACCGAAGCCGATCTCTTTGCTTTGCATTCGGACACAAAGCGACTGAAGACTGTTCCCGGATTTTTCGAAAAAGCTGCCGAAGAAAAGCCTAATTGGCTGGCAAAAATCGTTCCGTTTATTGACGACAAAAACTTGGCCGCGTTCAAAAAGCCTGCTATTGTGACAACACTTCAGATCACCGACAAAAACAGCAGTTCTACAAGAACAAACAGCTTTTTCAGCAGCACAAAACTGTAAGTTGTCGTGTGCTGCTTTTAATCTAAATCCCAATACTTCAGATTTGATCACGACTACGACGATAATGGTTTTAAAGTGGCCGCTAAACTCTTTCCATACTCTAGATATTCTCAGAGAAGATGATCAAAGGAGATGATGAAGCCAAATGGGTCTTGCACAATACCGGTTGCTTTTGTGTCATTAGTCTACATATTTCTCAAACAAGCCTTCCGCATTGAATCTTTTTATTTCACAACAACTTTAAGACAACACGTATCTTAAACATTAATAATATCTGCATACCTCAAGTAATTGCTTTATTTGTCACTTCTTATTTCAGGGACTTCTTCATACTTGTCACAGTTATTAAACTTTTTCGATTCGAATTCGTTCAGCAGACTCTCTCTCTCTCGCAGAGCTAGTTTTGTCGTTGTTGTTAGTCGACTGGTCCTTTTCTGTGTTTTTTGCAACTTTGCGTAATTGTGTCTAAACAGGTGTCAGTGCCATAAGTTATTTTCTAATAAACTTACCAAAACAGGATTGTATATCTCCGTAACGAAATAGCAGAATATTGCTATCAACAGCAGAACGAATGAAAAGGCCAAATATGATTTCACAGTGATGAACCGAGTAATAAAGAAGCCAATTGCCATTCCGCTAGACATCCAAAATCTGTAGTTCGCAAAAGCTACCTCCAAACTCGAACGTCCAGTTAGTCCGACCCAGAAACCTAAAAACAAGTTGTCGTACGAATAAAGTAGCATTTACCTTGAATTTGAGTATTCCAAACAGAATCCGCCATTCCCAAAACACTTGCGACAATGTTGAAGAATGCTCGATCCGCAGGATTCGGAGGCCATATCATTAGAGTCAAAATCATAAGCAAGTTCACAACGGCTCCGAAGACAAAAAGCGGCATTCTTCCAAACAACTTGATCAACGGTCCAAAAACCAACGAAAACATTGCGTTTGAAACGCCAAACGACGTCATAACAAAACCGATCGACGAGATGCCTAAACCACATCCAACAAATGCTTTTGTGTAGATGCCAATTGCAAATGCCTGTTCTACGCCGTTAAAAACTGTTAATGGAATCAGCAACAACACTTTGGGCTTTTTGAGATTTTTAAGCGTCAACATTAAGACGTCAGTCGTGAACTTCGGCGGCTTTTTGCTAAACACATTTAATTGAAAGTGATTATTTTGATTTCAAATCTACCTTCTAATCTCATCACGTTTTAGAGCGTTCAGGAAGAAGGCAATGATCATTAGTGCAACTAGAACGCAAACCAAATCAATTGCGACGACACTCGAATAAGCTAGCTGGAAAGGTCGCTCCAGGTTCAACTGTGCTCTTGGACTCAGTAAAGATAGATTTTTTGGAAATCCGGCACCGCAAGTCTTGTCCATTTGATCGTCGTATTTTGGGATTTCAATCAACAAACTCAATATTAGCGAAGACACAAGAGATCCAACAACCTGTCCGCAGTGGACCACGAGAAAGAAGAGTCCAAAAAATCGAACTATTACCGTCCCTTGTGCTTCGATGTTCAGCTTTGAGTAATTTATAGCTGATTGGTTGATATAGACGTTGTTCGCTACAATTGTAAGTGTTTGAACATGCTAATAAACAACAATTACCCTGCCACATACAGCTTGCAGCCACGCCTGCCAGCACCGATGCTGGAATGAGAGAATAGTATTGAGGCAAAAAATTGGCCAGCATGTAAACAAGATGAACGCCGAAGCCAGCTATTAGTGTCAATTTTGATCCTAATCTGGAAACCACAAACGGCGGAACAATTAACGATGAAAGCGCCAGACTAAAGTAGTAAGTAGCCAGCGCATCAGAACCAACTTGTCCGTTCACAGATGTTTGTAAGTATTGAAGACCATGAAAGCCGATGAATAAGAAAAGAAATCCGCACGAAATAATTATTCTAAACAAAAAATATGACTTACAAAGAAAAACATCAAAACTAACAAGTTTTGTTGAATCTTTCGTTTTGACTTTTCAATATGAGTGCCCGCGTGAGCTCTTTGTTGTTTGCGTAGAGCCTTTGCAAAGTAAGAATCGCTGTTTAAAATTGTTTGGTCGTTTTCATCCAAACTGTGCACAAAACTTTGCATGTCCAATAACCGACGACGTTTCCGGTATAACTTTCTTCTAGATCCGTGAACAGGGCAATAGGGATCGTATGTTTGAAGTCTAGGAGTGTATTGTGTTCCCCATACGGCTTCGGCGTAGTGATCTTCGGCACTGTCTTGGGATTTAAACAGATAAGAACACTTTTCCTTGTTGCTTTTGATGTCGTGACTTTTGCGTTTTTGACGAAGCGTTTCCTGAAACAATGATATTCAGTTTCCAGTCTAAGCTTTGAAGACTTACTGAACTCAAGAATTTTCTGTGTCTTTTTGTCATAACCGTATGAAAACTCTTTCGGATAATCACAAAACAAGTCAAATGGAAATTGTGGCAGATCGTTTGTACGCGCCAACGTTGCATAATTCGGTTGCTTCTTCTTTTTGATTCCCACTTTCTCGAGAAACATGCGACTAACTTTGCGGATCGAGTCGACCGCCGGAGATCTAAAAATTCAATTGTAAACTTGAAAGCATTCAAATAAATGCTTACTTGCTTCTCCTTTTAACTTTCAAGTCATGTTTCGACTCCACTTCTGCTTTCACCGTGGCTTCATCTTCCGACTAAAGCTTCAATGTTTGAATTTAGAGCCTAATTTGAAACAAACCGCCGAGTAACTTCCAGACGAAGAGCGCGAGCCTTGTGAATCGTTTTTTGCATCATGATCAAGAAGATCCCAAGCGTTCGTCCCGTCCATTTTAGTCAAACAATCAATGCATTCCCTGATTGAATTTCGCAGATCGGCTTTGCAGTCGATTTGGCCGAAAGCAGCTGCCCCACTCGTTTGTTTTACTCACCGGCTGCAAACACATGTCAATGGTCATTGAAAGGGAAGAGCAGCGGACAGCAATTAAGAATAAGTTCTGAATTAAAATGGCAATAATAAATCCAGTCGCTTATATTTATGAGGTTTTGTGTAAATTGAACAAGTAGATTTAACAAAAATTGACAAATGTAATCGATTCAGTAAAATGAGTTTATTTGGCATTGCACTCGCATGTTTGAGACACAATTGATTTATTTGGTTGTTGGAGGTAAATTGCACGCAAAGTTGGTGTTGTTGTTGATTGCAGAGGTTATCTAAGCCAAGAACTTTCCAAAACACGCACATGTCGGCTGACCGCGCGGATTATTGTAAGTTGATTGTGGATAGCAATATCCGCCTCCGTCACTATTCTACAAAAGAGGATCGGATTTGTGAATTTAAAAGAGATTTCAAATGTTACCTTTTGTTGACAAGTCTTTTTGCAGTAGTCTTGCATATTTCTACAAACAGATCCGTCTAACGGTGCACGATATGGATAGCACTGGCACTGAACTTAAACCTTTTTAAATGGCACTTGAGAATATCTAACCTGGAAATCTTTCCCGTCGTATAGCTTGCAATTTCCGTAAAAGAAAGAGTCCATTTTGCAGATTTCATCGCACTGTAAGTGATCTGAAACGTGGTGTTCAACTTAAATAGCTACAAAAATCAATACCCGCTCTGCCGCATCTGTTTGCTTGATAGCTAAAATGTCAATTTATTTCGTTGTTGTTGAATGTTTTTATTTTGCTCGTCCAACTCTGATCAAAAGCTCTCGCAATTGGCGCTGCACGCGGTTCTCATTGGAAATAAATCAAAACACTTTGTTTGTTTTTATGGTTTCAATGCGCAATCTGCTTTTCACTAAAAGACGACAACCCCTTCGAACAACTTTATGAACCCTCTGTTTTGCACTGATAATTCGATAACAAGCAACCACTTACTAGGCGTTATCTTAGCAAAACATTGTTGTCATTGTTGTTTATGCGGAAACCTTTGTGATTTTGGGGAGCAAGCACGTTGTTACCACGTTGTTTTTAACTCTTTAATTGCGCGATATTACTAGTCCGTTGTCTCTCGATCTAATTAGCTAAACACTTACTTCTGCAAATGCGCATCCACAATAAGCAAAAACAGCGGCAATACGATCAAACCTTTCGACATAGCGCAACAACTCAAATAACGGAAATGAACGGTCGCGCCGGACTATTCACCTCGGTTTTATAGCGGCTTTGAATTGTCATATAAGTTCACGTAAGAAGAAAAATTAGAGTTTCCGTCGCTTTTGTGCAGACTTTTAATCAACCGGTTTGTTTGACCTTCCTTACTCATGTCTAATTGATTTTTGCTGAAAATTCGCTTTTTCACACCTGAACGCTTTTTTGTCTATGCAAGAAGCCGTTCGAACAATGAAAAGGCATTACGGTCAGCGCTTTGTCAATTCAAAACTTTCAAGCCTCATTTAAGATTATCGGAGTTTAATGATAACGTTTGTTTAGAGTATCGATGTCGTGGTGTTCTGAAAATTTGAGAGATTGCAAAGTAAGATGTCTTGTGGAAGCTAGAATACAGTATTGTTTTAGGCATGGAAAGATGAAGGACTTCAATGGAGTGGGGCGAGTAATGAAGCAGCAAAATTGTATGATGCAACCTTAAGGCAATTAGTATCGTGGATCGATTGTGAACAGTTGGGTGGGATTGTTGAAACAACTGAAAAGATGCTAGTGGCTGATCCCGAATCAAGTAATTAATATCTGCAATAAACAAAGCATATTTTTAATTTAGTAATGGGAAGATCGCTAGCTTTGGGAATGGACGCCTTAGGAACAAATAGAAAGTTGGATTCTATATTTTCTTCTGAATTGGATTCACTGGTTAAAGATGCAGAAGAAAACGGGAACGAACGTGAGAAGAAACACGCTCGGGCTGTTAGATTCTTTGCTAACGGGTTTGTCGTTTTATATAATAACTGTTTAATTCTAAGTTTAAGTGTTTAGCGAAATGAGTAAAGCGTGCAATGAATGGGAAGCAATTCTTGAAGAATATCCCACCGACCTCCAAGTAATCTGTTTAAACATACGTTATTGCAAATAACGCAAAATTTACAGGCAGTTAAATTCTCACACGATGCTTACTTCTTCTCCGGCAAAACTCAACAAAAACTTGTTACATTGGGCAGTGTAATTGAAAAATGGCCTTCAACTTTGCCTTGTGCCAGTTATTTGAACGGAATGTATGCGTTTGCGTTAGAAGAAAACGAGATTTACGACAAAGCTGAACAAGCTGCCAAAAGAGCACTGGAGCTTCAACCCCACGATGCTTGGGCGACTCACGCAGTTGCACATTGCAAGGAAATGAACGGACAATATGACGAAGGAATTAAATTTATGGAATCAACACAAAATGACTGGTCAATATGCTGGATGATAGCTTGCCATAATTATTGGCACACTTCTCTCTTTTATTTGGAGAAGAGTGACTTTGATACAGTCTTGGATATTTATGACAAGTAAGTTTATTTGAATATCACAGAAGTTACTTCAACAACTACTTTTCAATTGCAGAGAAATTGCTAAGAGAAGCCACTCCAAAATGATGCTTGATTTGGTAGACGCCGGTTCTTTGCTCACTCGTCTCGAAATCGAAGGCGTCAACGTGGGCAAAGAACGCTGGAGAGATTTAGTGCCGGTAATATATTAAATTGATAAATGCAACCTAGCGTTTCGCAAAAAACTCTCAAAAGCGAGTTATTGTTAAAAAAATGTTTCGAGAACAGCTATTTTTTCCGTGACAAAACTCTTTTTGCTATGTTTTTCAAATAAAGAACTCTTTTTTCAACTCTCTTTTTTGCGGAACGCTAATGCAACCAACCCAAATTGTTTAGTTTATTGACGAACAAATCGATTCTCATGTTCTCGCATTCAATGACGCTCATTTAAGCATGATTTTGGCCAATGCCGAGGACAAACAATTGCAAAAGAAACATTTTGAGTCAATAGAGAATTTTATCGGGTAAGCTCTACATGTCAAAACTCACAATGCAGCTGTTTTCAGATCCGCAAAGAAAGACAACGAAAATCGGCAAAGAACTGAATTGTACGGCCAGAAGATCTGTGAAGCGATTGCGGATTACAAGAATGAAAACTTCTCCAATTGTTTCAATCAACTATATCCAATTAGACATCAACTTCGGCAGATTGGCGGCAGCAACGCACAGGTAAGTACTAAAACAACGTTTGATTCTCTTCTAAACACATTTTAAATTAAGAGAGACGTGTTCATCCAATTGTTAATTAACTCGGGTCTTCAGTCCGGCAACCAAGAACAGAAAGATTTGGCACTGTAAGTTAAAAGCCGTTGATTGTTCAAATACTTTTTGTTTTCAGTGAAATTCTTGCTGAACGGAACAAGTCGAAAAGGAACTCATTAGTTGCGGATAGAATTTTACAAAGACACAAAGTTGTCAATCATTGAATGTTGTTTGAACTCTATTTTGTTTTGAGAGCAAATACTTTTGTAGTTTACACGAATCAGTTCTATAAAACGTTGCATAGCGAATAAACATTATCTGCGAATTTCGGCGTGTCTTCGGCAGAGCTTTCGCTCTAAATAATGTGCATTTCATGCGGCAATCAGATCAAAGAACACACAAGGCCCCGATCGAATAGCAGTTCTCAATTTGCTGCCGCTTTTCTTGATGGAGAGCACTTATTAGGTTTTTTCGGTGCAGTCAAGTATGCCCAAACAAAAAGCTCTTTCCGTAAACGGTTTGACCCACTTTGTTGTTCAGCAGTTATTCTTTAGATTTAGACTACTCATTACTAAAATGTAAAATCTGTGGAGATCCGAGTTCTGGCAAGCATTATGGAATTTATAGTTGCTTTCGATGCAAGACGTTCTTCCGGAGGTGAAGGATAATTTGAAAGAGGCAATTTTAATTGTTTGTTTTAGAGCCGTTCTTCAAAACCAAGACACAAAATGCATAATGAGAGAGACGTGCACAAATTCAAAAAAGCTTTGCAGGTGAATGTTGTTTTAAGTTATTTTTACAAAACTATGCTTTAGGGGATGTCGCTATCGGAAATGCATAAAGATGGGCATGTCTAAACAATCCTTGCAGCCAAAACGAGATACAATTGGAGTCAGAATGGCGCCATTGCCCGAGGATGACGTGAAATCAAAATTGTCAGATGCGGATAAGCAACTATTAACGATGATTACGGATTTAACGAAGCTCGACAATGGCATTAGAATCAAGAAGTTTGAAGCAATCAACTCAAAGAAGGCGGCAAAGCGACTAAGTGAAGAACTCAAAGCGCCTAGCTTCTCGTGCTCAGAAATATATGGAGACGACTTACAACTAATGGCATCCAACGACATTTCGATTGGCACTCAAATTGACCTCCTTTGCATGATAGAATGGGCCAAGACTATTCCGATATTTAATGAAATCCTGCTAACCGATCAATTAAAACTCATAAAACGGTTCTCTTCAAAGTACCTCACTCTTGAAAACGCATTCTTTACGGCGTTGCACAGCAAAAAGAAAGACGATATCTACCTAATTTGCACGGGAGGTTACATGCCGCGTCAAATTACTAATCTAATGAAAGACAAGGTCGGGCTTTAAACATTCTTATGCCAAATAACTCGTTTATTCAGGATTCGTTGACTTCGGCGAGAGCTTGGCGTCAAGAGAAGTTGTGGAAACAAATGGTCACAAGCATTTTGGATGAGGTTGTCACACCATTGAAGCTCTACCGCTTGCTGCCCCAAGAAATGCTCGTATTAAAAGTACTTATTCTGTTCCACTGTGGAAATCACAATCATCAAGACAGACGGTAATGCTAATTTACATTTTTCATCATCGTTGTTGTTTTTGTTTACAGAAAACGCTACACTTCCTATTGACGCTACTACACGAAAGAAGATTATTGCTTTTAAAGAAAGAATAATCGCAGCTCTGTTTGCCTACTATAAATTCAACAACCATCCCAACTACATCGAACGCTTTGGAAATCTTCTACTTATGACATCCGGAGTCTTGTCGTCTGCCAACGTTCTTCTTGAAGCATATCAGATAATGCGTCTATTCGAGTTTGCCAAATTTGATGCAATTTCCGAAAAGATCTTGTTTAACACCGAAGAATAAACTCTGTTTTAAAGCTTTATTGCGTTTAAACATCTAACGACAACTTTGAACAACTAAATCCATGAGTATTTGTTTTGGCGGTCATGCCTTAATGTTTTCTTTGTTTTCGGATCGGACGATCAACTGCTCGCGACTCTTGCCAACACCGACAAAGACGACTTTCACGTTGGTAAAGTCCTCGATGAAGTAAACGTAGTTCTTGCAAGCCTCTGGCAACTGGTCAAAGGAGCGAATGTCGCTGGTTTTTGTCTTCCATCCCGGGAATGTTTTGTATTCGACCTCGACACGTTCCCAGTCAGCAGCACGAGCTAAACAAAATGTAAACAAATAAATAAGTTTTAACTTCAGAATACTCACCTGGCGGACTTTTCAAGACTTCGCCGTCAAGTTTGTAAGCAAGAGCAACATCAATAGTCTCGAAGTCATCCAAAATGTCCAATTTTGTTAAGGCAAAACTGAAAACATAAGATTAATTTGGATAAGCAAGTGTTATAAGTGACTCACGCAGTAAACCCGTTTACAATTGTGGCATTTTTCAGCAAGAACAAGTCAAGCCAGCCGCATCGACGCTTTCGGCCTAACAAGCAATATGATTAAATCGTTAAGATGACTAGAACTTACCGGTTGTAACTCCAAATTCGCCACCTATATTCTGCAATCTGTCTCCAATGTCATTGAGTTGTTCGGTTGGAAATGGCCCAGCGCCAACGCGAGTCTGGTATGCTTTTACAACGCCGATCACGGAAGTGATTGATGTTGGAGGTATACCAAGTCCGGTACATGCTCCACCAACTAAAAACTTTGATTCTTCGTTGTTTTTCGGTTGTTAAAGTTTACCTGTAGCGTTCGATGATGTGACAAACGGATATGTGCCGAAGTCAAGATCCAACAATGCGCCGTTAGCTCCCTCAACCAAGATGTGCTTTCCTTCGCTGCGCAGTTGATGCAAAAACAAAGGCGTGTCGATAACATTGTTCAACTCTTTCAGTTTGATGGCGTGATTCTAAATATCAAACAAGTTTAAATCAAGCAATTTTGAAGCTACCTTGAATTTCTCCAACTCGCCAGCTTCGTCAATGTTCAAATTTGGGAACTGCTTTTTGTAGTGTGCTACAAGAGCACTGTACTTTGCGGAAAACTGCTCAAAATCGCCCATCAAATCAGCCATGCGAATGCTGTTTCGGAAGCATTTAGACGAATATGTGGGTCCTATTCCTTTGTTCGTAGTTCCGATTTTCCTGAATTACCAAAGTTGTATTGGCTTTTAAACGAATTATTACACTTTTGCGTCCAACGCATCTTCCTGACGTCCATCGACTTGAATATGTACGGAAAACACAATGTGAGCACGATTTGAGATAAAAATGCGCTTCTCCCATCCAGGCAAATCTTTTGTAATTCCGTTTTTCTCGAGTTCGCTGAAGAATGCATCCAAATTGACAACTACTCCATTTCCAATGACATTCAAGCAGTTCGGGTCAATGACTCCCGACGGCAAAATGTGGAAATCGTAGCTCTTTCCGTTGGCAATCACAGTGTGCCCGGCATTATTGCCTCCTTGACAGCGTGCAGTCACGTCAACCTGAAAAGCGTTTGTAAGATCTTACTTTTAGAGCGATCTTACCTTTCCATTATTGATCATGAAATCAATGATCTTTCCCTTTCCTTCGTCGCCCCACTGGCTTCTTTAAAACAAAACATTAGTCATTTGATTTCGATGTTTAAATAAAAACACTCGGTAACGATCCGATGAATTTGTTAATCATACTTACCCGAGCAAGACCGTTACGCTCATGTAGACGGCTGAATTGTATCTAAATTCAGAACTATACTGATACACTCGTAAAAATCAAAAGTAGCAAACGCCGCTACCGAAACAAAACATTCAATGAGAACCGATAGGAAAATGAATAAGGACTCTAATCCGATTAATGCTTTATATCGAGATTGCTTGGGTAAATAAAAGCAGTGTATTTTCCGGTAAACGCGGACACTTTCGATTTCAGTTCTCAATTCAATAGTGCAATATCAAACAAAAGAGCGGCTTGCACTTGGAATTAAACGTCGATGTTAAATAAATATTGAGCGTTCAAGGACGTTGGTTTTGAAACATAAAAAAGCGCGCCATTAAAATTCATGCGACGGAGAGACGATGTAATAAGGCGCGTGTTGGGCAGACCAAAAAACACTGATAAATCGTCAAATGTACAGTAACGACGGCGCAAAGACCCATTGTACAGATCAGGTTGTCAAACCGCCAACTATTTTGGGAAAGGCGGCTAAAAATTAGGATATGCTTAAATTGGTGTGTACGCAGACTAACAAACATTGATTACAACAATGCTGTTTTGGGAAATGACGCAACAGCGAAAGCAAGCTCATAAGTCGTTTTTAGGCCTGATTTTGAAAGACATAATTGAGTTACCATTGGAGATAATTTGTTAGAACATTCGAGAATCATACAAAAACAGCGAACCTTCTTTTTATTCAGCAGAATTGTACGCTGTCGTCAAAAAAGTGTATCTTTCAAAACAACAGTACAATTTTGGCGTTAATAACTGGAGTCAAAAATAGAAATTGTTTCTTAAAAGATTGAACAAATTGGAAGAGTTGCTGCTGCGCCGTGTCAATGAAATTAAGCCCGATGACTTGGCCGTAGAAATTTGGCGGAAAGGCGTCTGGCTATTTGATCATAGTGTGTAAATCATCAAGTCTAAAGAGGATTGATAAGTAGTTACCGCAAGATTGAAGTAAATGCAACTGTGAGGTTGAATTGAGAACTTTTTCCGAGTTAGATTATAACAAAGACCAGTCGACACGACACTTAACAACATGAACATAAGAGCAATTCAGCAAGCTGATCAAAAACCTAAGCCTATTCGAATGAACTCCAAGTTCGCTGACGAAAATAGCGCCAAAAAACAAAACAGAGAGTGAATTTGAGTCGCAACATAAAAGCATCTGTCTCTCAAATCGTTTGTAGCGGGATGGACGGCTTTTTAGTGGGGAATGCAAAATTGATTTGCTTTTATTCAAAATGTCGTTGAAATTTATAATGTCGAGCCAAAAATACGATTGATTTGCGTGGGAAATGTGCACAATTTAAAACGTCTGTGTTTTGAAATGTTTGCACAAAATATGAATCGAAAGTTTGAAGTTTAAAATTGAGTCATCGGAGCAGTTCAAAGGCTTAATAAGTTATGAGTAGCAACTAAATTTGACAGTTATTGATCTCAACAAATTACATGCTTTACATGTTCGTGTGGTTAACAGACATTTAATCAAACACTCGCCTCTCGTCATCGTTTAAAGTGCACATTGATGCACGAATTACGTATTTTCGGTGCATTTGATTCAAAAATCGACATTAAACTCTTTTTATTTCGAATAATAGGAAATCGGAATGCTCTTTGGGGCAAGGTTCTGTTTACGTTCAAAATTTAAATACGCTTGAGACATCAAAACTTCAATTAAAACTGGACAAACAATGGAAATTGTTGCATGAAATCTTATACAAAAAGCGGAAAGAAAACGGTATCAGATTTATGTTTGCAAAATAGTCTATATACTCAAAACAGGAAATTGCCCATAACGTCTCTTCACGAAGACTCGCTGGCGGGCGATGAATTTCGATCCACGTTAAAGCTACCATTTAAAGTGGCAAAAGGCCATGCATTCGCCGAAAAGATCGGTCTCGTATCTTGCAACAGGTTTTTCATGCTAAAGTTGGCGGACGCAAGAAATTGTTGAATTTGCGAGGACTCTTGTGACTTGCTTTCCTGGCTATCTTTGTTGAAGATGCCTTGTTTGGCCATTTGCCTTGATTGACGCAGACACAGCTAAAATAAAAAAGTTATGGAACTCACAGCAATAAAAATCACCAGATTCTCAATGGCACACAGTATATCTCCATTTGAGCCTTCCAGAATAAGTTCCAGGATTCTTGTTTCTTCTTCGACAAATAAGTTTGTGAGTAGTTGAATTGGCGTAAACTTAGTTAGACCGTGTGATCTTTCTTTGGATGTTCGCTTTCTGGTGGCATTTTCATTTGAAGATCCGCTGGCAGATTGGTCTGTTTCAATGCTTTCATTTGGATCATTATCGTCCGTTTTATCAGGTATATCCCAAACAGGCCCTTGAGGCAAATGATCTAGAGTTTGACCGGCAACCAGACGCTAAAAAGGTGCTTGAGTTAATTATTTAACTTGTGTAAAAACCAACAACGCCCAGAGCCAATGCATCTTCACTAGCTTGCTTGCGCTTTAAAGCAACTTGTGCTGCCATAACCTAAAAAAACTTCACTATTAAGTATTGCTTTTAAACAAAACTTACTCGTTGACGCTCTGCAATCAACATACATTTTTCACACATGCAATTTCTAAAAAACAATCAATCAGTTTACTAATTTCTGCAGTTTATTAAGTTTTGCAGCACTAGTGTAAAAATCATTATAGACAATTGAGTAAATACTACTGTGGCTAATCGCTAACGTTTCGTAATCGTGACCAAATAAAAGTGCTACGGACAAAGGAGATTAACTGTATAGTCATTGTTAGCAAACCAGATTTAAGCACAAAAATTGTCAAAACAAGCGAGTCATAAAAATCAATTAAATCTTACTTGTATTTGCACTGTCGTTTGTGACCTTTGAGTAGAGCAACTATTCCGTGATTTCGGCAACGTGCACATTTAGGTCTCCGTTCTTTTTGCAATGAGTAAGAGGTGTCGTCGAGTAGAAAATTGTTTGAGAAGTGTCCCAGCATTTAGCAACCAATCGAATCGACCGTCCCAACTATTTGTTGCAAGGGAAACTGTATCAGCGACTGAGAAATGCAATACTGATATTGGTTGGGCGGGCCTATCCTTTTTCTCGGATGGCCATACTGCGCATCCCGCCCCGATGCTATCGACTCAAAAGGCAACACTAACGGTCGAGCTTGCACAAACAAAACCAGCAAGGTCTTTCGCGCCCTTCATGATCTTCTGTAAATCAAATCCGCGCTCGATCAGCTTATAATCGTTTTGAAGCAATCCTATTTACCGTATTGTTTGCGCGCTCACATGTGTCGGCAATTGGCCATGGCTACGCAAAGAAGTGCATGGCTCAAGTGTTTATGAAATATTACCCTCCTCAAAACTTAATCGCTCGCATCTATAAACCACAAACAAAAATGTCAAAGTTCCTCCGATGTTTGCTTGGTTACAGATTAAAGTTGATGTTTCACTCAATTCGCTTTTACACCATTCAGATCGAATCAAACGAATTTTATTCCATTAAACAAAGTGAAAATCAACAATCAGTTATCAAAAACGTTTTGAGAAATTTACACAAATTAAGAAGAGTATTTATTCCATTAGAATCATAAATAACACGATTGAGACACCGATTTAGTCCATGCGGCAGGCGATTGTCTTGACAGTTGTCTTGTCCTAAACAAAGCATTAAACAAATCAACTATCTTAAAATGTACCTTAGTAACTGTGTAGATCACAACACCATAACCTGAACTAGCATCGCGATCCAACGCTGACAACATTGCTTGTGCAGTTGCTTCGAACAACTCATCAGGCCCCATATTCTCGCGCCAAAAGCCTAAATTTAAAAGATTAGTAAAGCAGTCTAACATTTCCAAAGTATACCTTCGCAGAGATTCAAAGCGTATTCCTGAGCACAGCCAATTGCAGCGAAGTCTCTCGGATTGTCAATGCAACCAATTCCATCAGTGGCTCCAACAAATGGCTTGTTGGTGACCGGGTCAATACCAGCAACAAGAGGACCGACAATGTAGCCGCCGAAACGATGTTTGTACAACAAATTGGAGACCATGGTTATAGCAACTGACGGTGAGAGCTTTCGGTTTTCGCGCAACTCGTAAAGACCAACTTGAAGGCGAAGTTTCTCCAAAACGGTTTGAGCATCTGACTGAAATCCTGCCATGCCAACAAAAACGCGGTCAGTCAACTTGTAGACCTAAAAGCTTCAAATTGAACTATTCCAATCTCGAATGCGTTACCTTCTTCACATCGGTTGCAACCAGTGTCATTTGTTCGCCAAGACGCAAATCAGACGCAATGCACACACATCCGTCTCCAGCCATTGCAATAACAGTGCCTCCATTGTAAGTGTAGATCGACATTTTTACGAATTACTTGCACAAACTCTGCTAAAATTCAAAGATTACTTTCCGCTTCCCATGTTCAAAAACGTTAAATGAAACGCGTTAATTGAAAAAGCAAAAAATTTGAAATGCCAAAACATAAAACTGACAATTTATCAAACAATCAAGTAAAGAAGGTCAATCAACCTCGGAGACAAAAGCAGTTTCATATTTAAAACAAGTACTTTATTCAATAATAGATTAAGAAGAAGAACGGTTGGGCATGTCTGCAATTAGTTGGCGAATGTATTCACGTTTTCCATTGAGATCCACAGTTCCAAACAATTGCTCATACGAAACAACATTAGGAACATCATCAAACTAAAACATAAATGGATATCGGAGTTTTAATAGAATTCCAAACCTTTGGCAACCTAGTCAAAAACGATTCCGCAAATTGCAACATAAAGACTCCACAGTCGAAGTGATTTTGTTGCTGAGGTGTTTGTTCTGGCGTCACAATACGGCAGGCATTTTTCCGGTAAGCTACACCTTGTCTGCAAATATAATTTAAGAATTGATACACTTGTTTTTTTGGGGCAAAAATAGGCTCATTTAATGCGATATCGTGTAATCATTTTTGCTGAATTAATTAACTTTTTTGATCGAAGTTGATTAGTTAGAAAGTCTGAACAACAGCAAAGCGATGGAGCAATGAAAAACGACAATTCTTTGTCACCTGTCAGTTGTTGCGCATATTATTTATAACTATGTGTTTGGATATTTAACTAGTCTTTCAGTGCGCCAGCAAGTCGCAGATGCCACATTGAATGAGCCTATTTTCTCCCCAAAAAACAGGTGTATCAATTCTTAAATTACAGTTGGTGTTCATTCTTTTTGTCTCTAAACTCCAGCTGCAAGTATTCGAGCAGAGTTTCCGCAACGGTTCGATGCTTTTTGGCGCTCTCCGCATCAATCAACGAATCAAAAATAAAAACGGGAACTTGTTGAGATGCATTTGAGTTGGCTGCATTTGCCGCATCCTGTGCTCCATTCGACGTTCCTTCTTTAGACGTAACAAATCCTATGCTTGGGTTAACAATAACAGCCAAATACCAATGAGTATCTTCATTGATAGGCACAACAATGTAGTTTTTCGCAAAGATGTTCACATTCTTTGTCCAGTTCTTGAGCATCGCGTAATTTTCTGCAATCTAAAAACTCGTTACTCTTTTAAAGTCAAGTTCCTCTGAAAACATACTCGCTTCGATCGAGTCTTGAGCACTCGCTGAATTGTAAGACCTTTCGAGAGTTTCGTGTAGAAGAATGAATTGAAAATATAGATCTCATCGCGTCTAAACATTTGATTACATTTCTAAACGTTGTGGAAAGCATTACATTTCTGGCGGTACCAAATCGTGCAAAATATAATTCATGTAGAAGTCAATGATTGTATCGTTGAGCATTTCGTTCTGACCCAATGTTGCCAAATCATTGAAATTGATCTGAAACTCGCAAGATGTAAAACACTTAAATTACTCGATTTGATCGCAGCGACCGCTTTCGTTATTTAAATTGCATACCTTGCAAAGCACTCGATCAATTGGCTGATACGTGCAAACGACAGCGTCTTCAGCATTGTGTGGTTGATCTGCGGCTTGGTCATCTTCTATTGTGTGAACTTCGTCGATTTTGGGTCTTAAAATTGGCTGCGTGGTAGTCACAAATCTCGTTATCTAAACAAACACACATATAAATTTAGGCAATGATTAAGTTTACCTTTGCATTTGGTCCGTCTTGCTGATGTATTCTGCCTAAGTTGAAAGTTCTTGGTTGCTGATGATCTAACGGCCGTCTGCGAACTGCTAATATTGAGTCAGGCTGATCAGACACTGGCATAATCCGACCATCCGCTTGAACGGCGCATTTGTTTGTCGAAACCAGGTTAATAATGTAGCCAGACGCATAGGTGATGTCTTTTCCGTCGTTGCTCCCAACTGTCAACTCTTCAACAAAGAAGTCTTTGTGCATTGTGGCCAAAAGACCTTTCCAATATTTCGACGACATTGGAACTAAACATGGAAATCAGTTTGGCGAGAAATGAGTCCGAACTTACAGATATAATTTTTTGGCAGTCTGTTTTCCGGTTCGGGGTCGTTTTCTGCTTTGAATCGATTTAGAAGATATTCTTTGTGGTAGTCGGTAGCATCATTCAACACTTGCTTTAGCGTGGAAATAGTCGTTCGATCCGAATTAACAATATCAAAAACAATAAACCTAAAGCGGGCAGATTTAAAGTCGTAGCAATAATCTATACTTACGCGTGATTCAAATAAGGGTTGCGAAAATTTAAGAAACTATTCTGCTCAAAGTGAAACAACTTTTCAATGCGTTTGGCCATAAAATTATTCCTAAACAGATACGATTGTAGATAGTTGTAATCAACAAAGCGCTTACATGTAAACAACCATACCAGCACCTTCATTCTCCGAGTTATCCAGCAAATCAACGCGTACAATGTGCTTGAACGACAAACAAAGACTGACTTCCTGGGTTTTTGCACCTTTAACGGTTAGAATAAGAGTTATAAAATCTCGAGTTAGTTCTCCAGGCTGTGTGGCTTTCATTTCGTAGTTTCCAAATAAGTAAACTGTAGACCGAATCTGAAACACACAGGTTTAAACATTGTTTGATGTCTGACTTACACGAACCGACACTCCAGCCGCCGCCGTCGATGGCTCGGATGGCTCGGCTCCATTAGCAGTCATCCTGTTTTCCGGCTAAAAGATATTTGTGAGATTCTACTCGAAACAGTATTCATAAGCGCGATATAAACCCGGATTTGATTTTTAAAAGATGTTTGCAAAAAAACTATTTTCAACCGAAAGAGTCCAATAAAAGCTTGTCTTCATAGAGCTCAATTTAAATTAGCGTTTTCATCTATTGAAAATAACTGTTGTTCTATCTTAAAAGCTTTGCCATTTGTCAAATAATAAAATTTGTAAGCAAAAACAACGTAAAATTGTCGAAGAATCAGAACTTTAAAAGTCATCATTAACACAGAACTCAGGCCGTGTGTCTTAAAGCGATTGTTTTAAGTTTGTCGCAAAACGTTTCAAATGCGTATCTTGACGTGGAATTGAGATTTTTTGAATTTTTAGATCAGTTCTTTGAAAGCGCGCAGCTATGACGTCGGCTGAGCAGACTTGCTACACGTTAATTCATGTGCCAAACGACGAGTCTCCAAAAGAGGAGTCACTCAAGGAAGCGTTTGAGAAAGGTAGCTTTCAACTTACGAATTTAATAAGATCTCAATTTGCAGGCAATCCGAAAGCAAAGGCCGATGCTCTCAAAAAGCTTATCTATATGATGTTGAATGGCGAGAAGTTAAATCAAAGCATGCTGATGTATGTCATTCGATTCTGTTTACCCACAGCCGATCATTTTCTCAAGAAATTGCTTTTGGTGTTCTGGGAGATTGTACCAAAGACGAATGCGGAAGGGAAACTATTGCATGAAATGATTCTTGTTTGTGATGCGTACCGCAAAGACTTGCAACATCCAAATGAATTTATTCGCGGTTCAACACTTCGTTTCTTGTGCAAGTTGAAAGAGCCCGAACTTTTGGAGCCTTTGATGCCTTCAATTCGCAAATGTTTGGAACATCGCCACTCTTATGTACGCCGTAATGCAGTTTTGGCAATCTTCACTATTTATCGTAAGCATTCAATTTTACTCTCACCTGTTAATTTTGTTGTTTTAGGAAATTTCGAGTTCTTGATCTCAGGTAAAGAATTCGTTAAACTTGTTAATTAACGTGGAAGCGTCTGCGTTGAGAATCGTATAAAATTACTCCTATTTAGATGCACCTGAGGTCATTGCACACTTCTTGGAGACTGAACAAGATGCTTCTTGTAAACGTAACGCATTTATGATGTTGTTGCACGCTGATCAAGCACGAGCACTCGATTACCTTTCAAGTTGTATCGATCAAGTTAACTCGTTTGGCGATATTCTTCAGCTTGTTATTGTCGAGTTGATTTACAAGGTTTGCCACACAAATGCATCTGAACGTCCACGTTTCATTCGTTGTGTCTACAACTTGTTGCAATCTCAATCTGCTGCTGTGCGTTATGAAGCCGCTACAACTTTTGTGACATTGAGCGATGCTCCAACGGCTATCAAAGCAGTTGCAGCAACTTACATTGATTTGATTTTGAAAGAGGCGGACAATAATGTCAAGGTTTGTTTATCTGTTCTGAAAGTTACTCATTTATAGTTTAGCTCATTGTTTTGGATCGCTTGGTCGAATTGCGTGAAAATACCTCAAATGAAAAGGTCTTGCAAGAGTTGTTAATGGATATTCTCCGGGTTTTGTCAGCACCCGACTTGGAAGTTCGAAAGAAAATTCCTTCAATTAGCACTGGATTTGGTTTCTTCACGCAATGTTCATGAAATGGTTATGTTTTTGAAAAAGGAAATTGACAAAACAAACAATGAGACTCAAGAAGACACTGGTTCTTACAAGCAATTGTTGGTTCGTACTCTTCATTCGGCTACAATCAAGTTCCCCGATGTTGCACCGCAAATATTCCCAGTTCTTATGGAATTTTTGTCAGATGAAAACGAGTTGGCTGCAAGCGATGTTCTGGTGTTTGTTCGTGAAGCTATTCAGCGTTTGCCGCATTTGCGCCCAGTAATTGTTCAGCAATTAGTTGTACGTTTTTGAGACGTTGTTTGCCTAATCAATATTGTTGTTTAGGAAGTGTTTCCTGAAATCCGCAATCCAAATGTTTTCCGTTCTGCTTTATGGATTTTGGGCGAATATACGGATAGTTCTGAGTCAGTCATTAGAGTCTTTGATTTGATCAAAAATGCGATTGGTAATTTGCCGATTTTGGATGAAGATGAAAACAAAGAGAATGCTGAGAAAGGCGAAGAAGCAAAAAGCCCAACTACACCCAAGCCGAAAGCCAATTTGATCACTGCCGACGGAACTTATGCAACTCAATCAGGCTTGGTTAGTACTACTGCAGCTTCAAAAGATGACAAGCCAATTCTTCGCAAACTCTTCTATGAAGGCAACTTCTTTATTGCATCATCATTGGCTACGACTTTGAACAAGTTGTTTGTGCGTTTCTCAACTGTTAACAAAGGTAATTTTTTAAACTGAATTATGACAATTGAATCACTAATCTAGCTGTTCCACAAACTGTCAACAAATTGGCTGGAGAAGCTATGCTTATTTTGGCGTCAATCATTCGTTTGGGCAAGTCATCTGCAAGCGCTGTGAAAATCACCGAAGACGATTTGGACCGCCTATCGACTGCTATTCGTTTGATCGCTGAACCATGGCCAGAAGCCAACGATATTTTCTTGAAAGATTGCCGCGCTTCTCTCGAACTCATGCTTAGTGTTAAAGGGGATGCTGATCGTCACGAAACTACTAACAAGCGAAAGAGCAAAATTGTTCAGGTCTGTTTGAAAAATAATTCTTCAAAAATATTTTGATGCTTTTAGGCTGACAAGACTGTGACTTTCACTCAACTTAGTGCGCGTGCTGGTGAAACTGCAACTTCAGCTAACTTGTTCGATTTGAGTTTGTCTCAAGCGCTGGGAACTGCTCCGAAGACTTCTAAATTTGACTTTGCCAGCTCCAAATTGGGCAAGGTTATTCAATTGGCTGGATTTTCCGATCCTGTTTATGCCGAAGCTTATGTGAATGTTAATCAATACGACATTGTGCTGGATGTTTTGGTCGTAAACCAAACTGATGATACTCTGCAAAACTTGTCACTTGAGTTCTCGACTGTTGGTGATTTGAAGTTGGTCGACAAGCCGACTCCGATTACAATTGCACCGCAGGATTTTGCCAACATTAAAGCTACTGTCAAAGTTACTTCAACTGAGAATGGCGTCATTTTCTCAACTATTTCGTACGATGTTCGCGGATCAACTTCAGATCGAAATTGTGTTTACTTGCAAGATATTCACATCGACATTATGGTAAGTTCTTTGCTTATTTTGATTTATTTAACAAGTGTTATAGGACTACATTGTGCCCGGTTCGTGCACGGATACAGAATTCCGAAAAATGTGGGCCGATTTTGAATGGGAAAACAAAGTGGCGGTTAATACGACAATTACGGATTTGCGTGAATACTTGGAACATGTTGCTGAGTCCACTAATATGAAATTGTTGACAACGGGTGCTGCATTGGGTAATTTTCACCTTGTTGTAATCCGAAGTGAATCTTTTGTTTAGATGGCGAATGTGGCTTTTTGGTTGGAAACTTCTGTGCACACTCAATTTTCGGTAGGCCTTTGTATTTATTCAACTTTAAAATACTTTAATTTCAGGCGAGGATGCGTTAACTAACATTTCAATCGAGAAGGTTGATCCATTGGACCCCGCTTCTGCAATTAATGGACATATTCGAGTCAGAGCAAAGAGTCAGGGAATGGCATTGAGTTTGGGCGACAAGATCAGTACAGCACAAAGAAAGAAAGCTGGTGAATCAACCGCTTAAGTTATTAATGGACAGAATAAATTTATGTATTGCAAACAAAGTTAGTCCTGTTCTCTAAGTAAAGTTTTATTGCAATCTGTTGTTGGCTTATTTATTGTTCGGAATAAAGGTGTAAGGAATTTGTGCGCATTGAATGAGTTGTTTAAAACAGTTGTATTTGACAAAACAAAAAGCTCGCTTATCAAACAAAGTTAGAAGTTGAATAAGCGATGAAGAGTTTATCGACACAAAAAGCTCGTTGTTTATCAAACAAAGAAGTTAGAAGTCGAATAAGCAATGAATTGAGTTGAATCAACAAAACAACAAGAAAGCATTCGAGAAAAACGCTTTAGTGCTTAACTGATCGGATGTCCTTGCACATGCAATACGATAAGCCATGGGTCGCTTAACACCTTGAATTTGCATATTTCCTTTTCTTTGGAGGTTTTTCCAATCAAATTACTTTTTGACTATTGCTATCCGATTGTGATCAGATCACTCAAAATGGCGAATTCGAATCCCCCTGATTTGCCTGCTGCTAAGCTCACAAAAGAGCTCCAAAAAGCTATCCTCGAGTCTCGTTTGGAGGCAGAACTCGCAGCTCCTGAAAAGGCCAAAGCACGCAAGCGAGAAGATGATGGCAAGAATCATTCAATTTCGGAAGAGGATCGAAAAGCACTTTTAACGACGTATGTTCAACTTATTTAAATATCAATTACTATTCATTTGTTTAGAAAGGAAAGAACAAGCAGTCTGTGGTTTGTCGCTGCTGTGATTCTGTAATTTTCCCAGCAAACGTAGTCGTTATGACCAAGCGTTAGTGTTAAAGATTAAGTTGAACTAGTTTATTTGTGTTTAGTTACTCGTCAATTGGAAATTATGAGTGACTACAGCGCTGGAAACTTGCCCACCGAAAAGACTGAATGGTGGTGGACTACCACGGATGACTTGGTTTTCGGTAAACCTGCTCGTGTCCGTGACTAATCCTTGTTTTTTTAGATACAGTGGGCTGGAAGACTATCAATGCCATAAAGTCACTCGTTTGCGGAGTAAGTTGAATTTTGGCACATCTTTTTGCTTTGGAACACCTTTTACTAATTTTTTGTTTTAGGACTGCGAAGTTGGTCCGTTTGGCTTGCGCGAAATCGATCCAGAGAAGACTACGTATTTGGTCGCCGTTGAACGTGTTAAGTACATCTAAGACATCTAGTTGTTTGAGTATTGCCGTATAAATTATAAGTACCGTTATTTGGGCAGTTATTTGGACAGATCGACATATTTATTTTACAAAACAGTGTGTGAGTTCTAAACAGATAGAAAATGTGTAAAGGGTGGATAGAGTAGATTAGGACTTGACTCGAATCGTATTCATTTGCTTTGCGTGATTCGTGGAGCCATTGCGTAATCGCGCTAACAACATTAATTATGTCTATGATGATCAGCGAGTATTTGGGTACATATAAAAGTTTAATGAGACCATTTAATGTTACCGAATGCTTTTGTGAGTTAGTGGCCGCGTGGACGAACCGAGTTCGACAAAAAGCTAAAACCGGTTGTTGATGGTGCGGTCAATGTACATGAAAGAGAGAACAAATAGTATAGCTATTGATTCGAATAAATGACTACTTGAAGGGGAGGAAAACCAGTATCAAGTCCGAAACAACAATATTAAACGAAGAGGGTTCGTGCTTTAAGACTACGGTTTTTACTTTAAAAACATGAGATGCTTCGTGCAATCGGCACGGCTTAGAAGCCGTCCGTAAGTCCAGGTGACGGAAAAGAAGGAGAAGTGAGGAAATAAGAACTACGGATACAGTTGAAAAGAATCATTTAGATTATACACGATAGGTTCGTGAAACGTTGGTGGACATTTGATCGTCTTCATCCCATTCAAGTGCTTGACGTCCGCCAGTTGGGCTGTGAGGCAAAGCCGGCATTCTTTCCTCGTTTTCTTCCTCATCACTGTATTCATCATCGTGATAGCTAAACGATTTTGATTGTTTGAATGTTTGTTGTAAGTTTGTTTTACCTCTCGCCATCAGAACTGTCCTCATCATCTTCAGCTTCAGAGTAGACAGCTTGTTCAGGACCATGTCTAAATTTTTGAAAATCATTATAGAACTCGCTTTTTCTAGATTAAATCTCTAGTCTAATTTCAAAACTCACCCTTTCTCAACATCATCCAATGGATTGACAGTGATGGTCATTGCGCTGTCATCCCATTCCATGCCGCCTTCGTGTTGCATCTGAAATTGTAAGTGTTAAACTGATTTTAAGTTGTCTTAATTACCGAAGTATTTTTGCGTGAGCGGCGACGTGAACGTGGAACAGGAGTGTCTCTCATCTGAAATAGCTTGTTCAAACAAGTTTATAATGCAAAAACTCACCTTCAAAACTCCAACAACCAAGAGAACAAGCAAGAATCCGACGCAGATAACAACAACGATAGCCACAGCTCCGCCGGCAACAGCGCCTTGTCCCATTTCGTAGCCGCGGTGTGAAAGAAGAGCTTTTGGACGAGGCAAGTCCATCTCGAGGATGTTTTGCAATCGGTTGGCACCAAGCTAAATTCAAGTTTATAAAATTGTTTCTTAGAAAATAATAACTTTAAACTATCGAAAGCTTATCTCACCTGATCAAAAGCAGATGGCTCAAAGTGTTTCACGAAGTCTCCTTTTTCCGAGTCTTCTTCCTCGATTTTCTTCGAAACACGCTCCAACTTTTCGATGCTTTCACTCAATTCGCCGTCAATGTTCATCTAAATCGACAGTGTTTAATTAAAGATTCAATAGCATTAATTGCTTACCGTAACGAAGAATTCGTTGGACAGGATCTTTCCTTTCTCCATCGAGCATTGAACAGTGTACAAGCGCTTGTTGTAGGAGTCAGGATGAGTGTTGAAGTAGTGAATCTTGGAGAGGATTTCACGGTAAGCGTTGGCGCGTTCGTTGCCTTTCAACAAGATTCCTTCGGTGTCGTGTTCGAAGTCGACGTTCATTGAGGCAATCAAAGCGGCGGGCGAGCTGAAGTATTCAATGTCCATGTTCCTGGTTGGCTTCATGTGCAATTTGCACCAGTCGAGTGAGTACTTTTCGGTTTTGTCTTCGCTTTTGCCGTTCACAGTTTGAGTGATAGTGATTTGCAAGTCAGGCAACATTGCGGTTCCTAGCTTGAGGCTTTGGCGGTCAGCATTGATCAAGTTTTGGCCGGAGATAGACAGAACCGGGTCTTGCGGTTTCTTGACTTGAATTACAGTTTCATAAGTGGCCAAGTTGCGCTTCTCGTCTCCACACATCACACTTGGTGAGACTGTAAGACGGCGTTTTCCTGGGTGGCTGCTGGCAGCGGTGTTAACGTACTGGACCTTTTGCAAGAGCAGAGACAAATCTTCCAAGTTGTTAGCAGTCAAGTTCAACTGAGTTTGCTGCTTGCTAAAGACGGCATGTTCTCCTTTGTCCAAAGACTCGCTGAAAGCAAGACGTTCGGCTGGTTGGTGCAAGCACTCAATGGTGGCTTCTTGTTCAACGTCATTGACCAACAAGTACATGTTTTGGAGACGTCCTTTGAAGAATTGAACCATTTGCTTGGAGCGTCCATGCCAGCAAGCGCCAACAACCAATTTTGTCTTCTAAATTCGAGAAGTTAGTCAATACTTTGTGTGTTCTTATTACCGTTTCTTTCGTTTCGTGCAATGGCCAGTCGTCCAGAATCTCCGGGTTGCGTTCGTTTGTTTCGAACTTGCGTCCATCAATGAACAAAACAACGTTGTCCAAGTCACTGAATTGGATGGCATACGAATGCCATTGATCGTCGCAGACTTCGGGTGCTTCCCAGCGCCATTCAGCAGCTCGGAACTCAGCAGATGATTGTTTGGCTTCACGGCGCAACAACAACTCGAGTTTGCAGTGACGAATGTAGACAGAAAAGTGGTGGCGGTTCATGCTAAAGTCATCGGTTTCGCAGAGGATGTTTTCTTTTTGCTTTTGCTCCTCTTTGCTTCCAGCAGCTTTCTTCATCGAGAAAGACAGACTGAAACGCTCCGGAATTGTGCTCTCAACAGTAGTTGATGGAATGACAATAGATGTTTTGCCGTCAAATACGTAGCGTTCAGTTGGAGTGTCTTTCTTGATGTCCGTAATATCTTCGTCCTGATCATCCTCATCTTCACTGGCTTCTTAAAATTAAATTTATTATATTGATTGCAATTTATAAGTGGTACCGTCATTTTCGTCGTCTTCATCGTCAAGGATTTTCTTTTCATCTTTTGTAAGTTTCTCAGCTGAGTCCAAAAGCAATTCCTTCTCCTTTCCATCTTTTCCAATGATCACATCTTTGACAACTTTTGGTTCAGGCAACAACTCCAATGTTTTCAAGTTGCTTCCGCATTTCTTGGTCATGTCGATTCCTTTGGCTACTGAGTCTTCATCAGTGTCCAACTCCAATTCCAATTGCACACTCGCGCTTTTCACGTCACATTTTTCTGTTGGGCAAATTGCAACTTCAGCGTCGGGGAGCAAAGAACGTGGTCCAGTTCCAGGCATGTATTGAATGGTGGATTCTTCACCTTTCGGAACGTTGCGCAATCCATCAACACAGCTTCGTTGAACATTGATCGTAACCAAAGTGCTCTTCGAGCGTTGCATTCCGCAGTCGTAGGCCACAACTAAATACACAAATTCATTAAATTTGCTTTGATTTGAGTATACAAACCTGTTAAGATGTGTGATTCGGCCTCGCTTCTATTCAATGGCTTGGTGTTGGAAAGAACTCCTTGGTCGTCAATTGAAAAGGGGAATCCTTCCAGGGCGTTAGTGATCTCATAACGACAGATTTTGCCATATGGATGACCGCAATCCTTCTGTAAATGCACAATTTAATTTACTTATAGCACAAACAAATAGCTTACGTCGCTGGCGTACAGACGAGCTAATGTCCGGAACAACCTTTGTTCTCCGGAACTTCAAAGGAATACCAAGGAGATTCAAACTCCGGGGCGTGGTTGTTGACATCCTTGATCGTCACCTTCAGGATGGCGCTAAAATTGAATGAAATTACTCCATTTTGTATTTGAAAGTCTTACGGAGTGGATCGTGCCAAATCGTCGGCGCATCGGACTGCAACAACTTCGATTTTGTATTCGCTGTGAGAACAGTCGATTGGTGCAGAGCCGCTCTTGACTCGAATGACTGCAGTTCCTTCATGCTTGTCCAAGATTTCGGCCTCGAAAGGCAGGTCGGCTTGCTCGCTGTTTGCAGAAGTGAGTTCGTATTTGCAGATTGGACCTGAAGAATCGAACTGTGAACACTTGAAAATTCATTTAGGTGTTTTTTATGTTTCCTAACTTTGCAGTTCTTAAATGAGTTGTTTGCGTGCCTGTTCAATGCCCGGATTAGCATTCGAACTAATTGCCGAGAGAGACCGGAAATCAGCCAAGCATACCGTAACCCGTGTAGCTGGCATTTAAATTGTAGGCCGCAGATCTCTAGTGATGCTATCTCACACAAACAACCTGTCAACTGCACACTTTAGCCACCAAAAATAGTCTTTGTACCGTCGAGGGCACCGACTTGCTCATTAACTAATTCAAGCAGCTGATCTTTGCTTCGTAAACAAGGGCAGATGCCATTTTCTCACCTGTGTCCGGGTAGATGGAGAGGCGCGGTGACAGGTTCACAATTCGTTCATCTTCTCGCAATGTTCCAATCAACTCCTCGGCTCCGTTGAGTTGGATGATCGGCAAGCGGTGATGATGCTTATGGTGGCTGTTCGATTGGGCCACAACACAAAGCAGTGAGACTAGAGCAATTGATGACCACATCATCAACTTGCTGAAACAGATTAGTTGTTGAGTTGGGAAACTTTCAACGAAATCACGTTTGATTGCAACACGCACACTAAAACGAAGTCCAATCGGGGAAGTGGAATTTGCCGAAACGGCCTTTTAAATTTGAGTGCTAAGTGTCGGCAAAAAACAGAAGAGGAGGTCTACAAATGGTGTTTTCCAATTAAATCGAAGCGACTGTGCGACGAGTGCCGTCGAGGCGCAGAATGTTCGGGAAACGAATTGGAGTGTGTATATGGCAGAGCAGAAGTGTTGGGACTTGACCAGGCCTTTTTTAATTTCATGCGGTCTGTCGTCGCCACTGGCGGAAGAGGCGTGTGACACTGTGCCGATGGTGGAACTGCATGTCCAACGAATAACAACCACTTATCAGCGGGCCGATTTCACACAGCGTGCGCGACTCACTTAATTCGAGAGCCAATTTGTGATGCACGCACACTCGGCATCGCTGGCCAATTAATTTGCTCATTCGGTTGAAGGAACGCTGCTACATTTAATGCAAAACAAGACTTGACTGATTTTTGGTGTAGTTGAATGAGAGTGGGCGAGCAATTTAATTAAATGGAAGCAGCTATTAGAGCGGAGAAGACAAACCACGAGTTATTAGGACAGTGCCGTTCGTCCCTAATTATTGGGGCAAGAGAACGTTTTAAAGCCGATTGCCGGCGGCCATCTGATAATCCTCCGACTTCTCGAACAAGCGGATTAGCTGGCCAAGCCTTGAGGACCAACGCACAACCGATAATCACACTAACGCCCAGGTATTGGCATTTCACTTACAGTATGCGAGCTTCCGTTTATAGGCTGCAAAATCGAGGGAAATTAGCGCTATGCCCAAATGAGTTTTCGGTAAAGAAATCCTCTCCACTCGTTCAAATCCAATTTCGAAGCGTCCAAGAACGCAAAGAACAAACAAATAAAAGAGAAATTGAGTTTCAAACGACCAAAACAGAAACAATAGCGCATACGATTTTTTATAACCGACTCAAATAATTGAGTTGCAAGAAGCAATTGGAAATAATGCTGGCCAAAACTCCAATTTGACTAACTGGTTGCAGCAATCCGTCAACAGAGGCAAATGCAAATGCGGTGGGAATTCGGGTGGTACGGCAAGATTCCTGTACAAAGAGTCTGGGAACCAGGCCGGTCAAGAAGTGTTTTGACTTTTGAGGTAATTCGAGATGCCGAGGCGGTTGGCTGGTGCGGAATGTGCCCGACGGTACACAGCCGTTAGTTGAATGCCGGCAAATTCCGATTATGGTGTAACTGATTCGTGCGCAGCCGACCTAATCAACAAATTGGAGTGCTCAGGAATCGACGAACCAGCAACAAGAATGCCTGATGAGTGAATGAAAGCTTAGAGAAGGGTGAAGAAGGAATAGCGTAAACAGGCAGCCAAACTGGCCGCGACGAACAAAGACCCAAGAGGGATACTGTGCGTCCACGGCCTCACAAAGGTGTTTGTTATTTGCCGGAGTAACACCTTCCTTGCTGGAGTGTGGAGGCTTCTCAGCCGTTGCCACGGGAGATATCAGCGTGTAAACATGACAAAATGGACGTGTCAAACAGACACTCCATCACCACGGCTTCTTCCCAGAACTCGAGAGACCTAGCCACCGGACAGACAATGGTCGATTAAGAAGTGCCAGTGAATGAACGGGTGAGACCGTGAATGCCACATTTAATGAATAGAAAATGCCGAGGAGAACGGTTAATGGCACTCAAAAATGTCAAACTTCACAACAAAGGATTACTTGGTCGCCGAAACGAGCTAATGAAACGACCCGAATGGAGTGTCCCAGTGAACAACAAGTAAAAAACAACTCAATACTTTTGAAACATCTAGATGTACGGTAGACGATTCTAGAAATCAGACGACCTGCTGAAATCAGACGACCTACTGAAATTAGACAACCGAAAACAAGCAAGTGAAGACATTTGAATGGCGAACGCCGGCACGGAAGATTAAATAAATTTTGGTTACTATGGAGATCCACACCATCTTAACAGCATGCCTCACCACCGTTCCGCCCGTCCAAATACCGATACAGCGGCGAACACTTGGACGATGCTATATGTGGACTGGTCTCAAAGGAAAGGTCGAGAACGGAAAGCGCAACTTCGCGCACAAAAACAAATTTCGATCGCCAAACGCGTAGGATCGAGAAAAGCACGAGAAGGCTAAGAGTAAATAATAAACGGAAAATAAGTGCTCGGTGTGCTTTGTGAATCAGCCTGGCTCGAGTGCGCCAAGTTGATAAAACTAAATTAACAACTCCTTTCGGCGTATTCAATGAACAAGAGGCAAATGGAAGCCGTTGGTGGAGAGGTGTGCGCCGCTTGCTCGGCCGCTAGCTACACGACTCCTTAACTTGTTCCGTGTGCAGCAACAAAAGCATTAAATGCAAACGCGCAATTACTCCTCTTTAAATGCCACCTTTGTCAGTTCAGTACTAAATCGGATTCTCGCAAAAAGCCATTTTAAACTTTGCTTCCTCTACGTCCCACTACAGTTGACCTACAATTAGTGTCTGGCACCGAAGCTATCATTAATGTCTAGATTTAAAAGAACGTTTTGGAAATAGAAACGGAACTAACAAAGTACATCGCTTTGTTTAAAAAACAACTGAATCCAAATTTGAATCTAGAAGTTGACGAAAAATCTCATCCGTCAACTAAAACATTTCCAATAGACTCGAATTTGGCCAAATCCGAACTGCTCTTCGGGGAAACATAAACCGTGATGCTTTTGGGGAGTGTAGCGCAAAAATCCACTACTGACTTATTTGCTGTTAGGCTTTGATTTGCACAACGCTTACGCCAACAAAAACAAACTCGATTGCGCGCTTTTGGCCAAAGTCGAACAGAATAAATTGAACGGAATAGATTGAAAGGAGTCAAATGCAGTTAGACGAAGTCGAGCAGTTTTGATTCCAGCCCACAAACATCTAATCGTCATCCAGCAGGATTATCCGTCGGAGACTCTGCTTGCGTCAAGGAACACCTTTGTTGGAGATAAGGCCAAATTGAGTGTTGGCTGTAGAACGTAAGCAGTGGCACGCTTCAAAAGTTGTTGTCACGCAAATTCCGCTCAACCACTATCAAAACATTGCTGATCACTTCCGAAACAAAAACAAAGAGCGAATCCGTTCAGCGCACGGCTCGTTGTTGATTTGATTAGCGCTTGTCGGGGTTAACTATCAGAAATTAAATTGCTACCTGTTCTCTAGCGTTGTATTCTCAAATGCATGACATTTAAAGTGAATTCTAATGAATAACGCAACAAGAAGTCTAATTTGGCAGTGGCTTTTGCTGCTACGAAGTGCTCAAGTACGAAAATAAATGCAAAGAAAGGTTGGAGTAGAAGACGAAAGGACGCCGAGACACGAAAGCATTTCCAGAAATTGTGAATTCATTGGGTCAAAGCCGACGTCATCGAAGAGGCTAATTGTTGGCACGGCCGACTTCACGAGGTTGGTGTCAAATTAATTCACGGAGCGCGAGAAGAAGCAAAAGCCAATTGTGCGGAGGAAAATTATTGATAAACTGAACTGGGCAGTGGCACCAATAACAGGAAGCTAACTGCTCGCTCCCACAACATCAAAGTCAACAAACTTCAATGGCCCGCACGAGTGGAATTCAATCAACGCAAAAAGCCAGGGCGGAAGCCAACGAACAGACCAGTCCGCAGCTATTGAAGCGTAAAACGGCGCGGCCAGACCAGCGCCACTTGAAGTCTCTATTCGACCAACTATCGATTTGTCTTGCGGCACTGCCGTCGAGTTTGCCAAATAAGCATGTACGCACTTTCCCTGAGGCCACCGAAATGTGTGTCCATGCCGCTTCGGTAAGGCCAATTATACACGCAACACTGTGCACAGGCCTTTCACATCAAAGGGCGTAAGTTCTAAGGAACGAGACTTATGTTAGTCGCCGATGATAAATACCCAGCTTCCGGTTCCTTTCACACACCGCGATGAACATTTGTGGAATACGAATAAGTAAAACAAGTAACAAAAACACTTAATCTCAATTGAAGATTGCAAGAGTTAAACGAGGATAATTGCAACCAATTTAATCTCAAAGTGCCGGAGATAAAACTTACCCTACTTTCTGTTCCTCTTTACCGTATTCTCTTAATTAAACGCAGAGCAAAGGTCTAAAAGACAATTCAATGCATGCAATCTAATGCAATCTAATGCAATTTCATCAATTAAATCTAGCAATTAAAGCACTATTAATAACAGCAAAACAAACAACACTAATTGAATATTAAAATTCAAACAAAGAGGCCAATCAAAGACTGTTTTTCTTCTGTCTGCACAAACAAATTTAATTGGCACCTTCCGAATCGTCTTTAGCGAAACGGACGAAAGGCTTCGAGTTTCTGTATTTGGTTACTGGAAAGGAAACCAACAAGTGCTGCTAATTAATTTCTGAAAACACAAAAAAGCGGTGACGCAAACGGGGAAGTTTGGACATGGCTGTTCGTGAAATATATTATGCATGGAGAAATAAAACCGTCGAATTTCCGTGTGCCTGGGAAGTTATCGAAATCCACAGCACACTTTTCGACAAATTTGACGAACTCCGTGGCCAATTAAAGTTTTACGATTGTGGGTAATTATCAAATGTGGTGCGCAATCAATTGAGTCAGGAACAGTTAAATCCGTTTGTGCAGAACATGCGTGCGGATTCTCGGTCAGTGACCGTAGCAATAAAATGCTCGACTAGGTAATTGGAAGCGAGAACTCAAAAGGTCAAAAATGACAGCCGGCGTTCAAAAGTTTGTATTTTGGTGAATTAAAATTATTCGAAAGTCTGCGCCTATACCCGGAAATTTGCTGGGTACAATAAGTGTCCGACAATTAAGCAAAACAGCCAAGGGCGCCTAGAATCAAGATTCCCACCAAAACATCCCGTTCTAAGAAGTCGACAACTAGTCAAATGCCGTTTTAGAGTTGAAATCAAATTTGCCACATCATTTGCTGCCCATGTTTGGACTTGCGGCATTTAACTCGAGTTGTTTGGGTTTGTTGTGCAAAAGTCACAGCAAGCGTGTGGGCGCAAAACATACAAATTGTTGTTCTTTCAACACAGTGCATTTGTTTGGATACAAACTGCACTTGCTGACTCACTAATTAAAAACACCTAATTCCTTAATCCAGGTTGCATAAACAGAATAACAAATACCGGCGGTTTTCAAAGATCTCATTTGTTGACCCAATTTGATTCGTTTTGAGATTAGATTGTCAGCGGTCGATTAAGTTTCAATTTGCATCTGCATAGAAGTCTCTTTATTCGCACATTTAGATGAAATGCTTTGACGAGATAAATACAATAAGTTAAAAAGAAATGCTTATAAATTGCGCCCGTATTTCGTCCTTCGTATGAACAATGTGACAGCCAACGAAATTGCCGTTCCAATTCCAACCAGCAAAAACAGGGTGTCGAAACCAACAATTGGCAGAATGAACTGCGCATTAACAGCAGTTATGAATCCGGAGAAAGCCAAACAAATCTGAACACAACCATAAGCAACCGAGAAATTCGGCGGCCCAAACGCTTGATGAACTGCATATGGAATTAAGGTGTATACGGATCCGATAATGCTAAACATGGCAGAAATCCACAGAAAGTATAGTCCGGGGCTAGCAACCCATTTGATGAACGGCAAGGACCACATTAAAACACTCCCGATAGAACATGCGAAGACCATTGAAAACGTGTAAGACGTCTGAATTGTTCAAACTTTTAAAATAAGTTATAGGCACAGTTATTACCTTGTCAGCGAAGACGCCCCACAATATTCTTGAAATGCAATTTGTTGCGGCGGCGAAAGAGTTGACGGTTGCTAAAAAGAAGTCATCGTGGATAAAGCCTTGTCCATAGGCTTTGAACAGTCCCGACGTTGTTTGAACCCAGATTGCGTTTAATAAGAGTGTTAATGACAACATTAGCAGGGTGGAAGATGAAAGTAATTGCTTTTTGGGAATGACAACGTTCACTGACGCCGCTCTTCTCAAATTCAAATCTTCTGGCTCGTCGTCTGTTGATTCTTCATTATTTTCATTAGCATTTTCTTCCTCTTGCTCCAACGCCAATAACGAAGCTATAATTCGTGATTATGCAAATAAATAAAGTCAAATTTACTAAAAACAGCTTAAACTGTGCACTATTGATTTCAATTACTAATCTGTTTGTTTTATCTAGTTACTGGGTGGGCCAAAAAAACGCTAACACAAAAAAGTCTTTTGTCAAAAAGCTAATCAAAAGTTTCAAACACAAACAATTTTTTGTGTTAACGTTTTTTTGGTCCACTCCGTAGGTGCTTATTTGAACTTTGATCTTAAATAAGGGTTTAAACTCACATTCTTCATAACCTGCTTCGTCCACTGAAGGTTCCGCAATAAACAGTAGAGCAATCATTTGGATTATGGCGAATATAATACTCAACAAAATGAACATTCTAGGAACTCGATCCAAAAGTTCTTTGTCGTCAAAAAATCCAGTGTTTGGATTGACTCGTTTGTTTTCCGGATTTACAAATTTGCTCTCAATTGGCGCCTAAACAACTTTGGTAGAACAACTTTAATAAAGTAATTACCAAAACAAAAGCTCCAGATGCGAAACCACTTGTGATTATTCCAGAAACAAAACCGACGTTTTCTTTTGACACCCATCGTTGACACTGTGTAAGCACGTTAACATAAGCGATTCCTGAAACAAACATATTTAATCAACTTTAAAGACTTCTATGCTTTTCATACCTTGACCAGAGTGTGCAAAGAATCCGAGTGTAAATAACAGTAGAGGCATAGGACCTTTGAATAGCAAAATATGAAAGAAAAACTCCAGTTGTATACATTGAACATCCAATTGCAGCGCCAATTCGTGGTCCAAATCTTTTTTCAATAAGTCCTGCAACTATCATTTTCAAAACGAGCAAACTTTTCGCTTTCTACTTTTTAATAAAAGATCTTTAATAACATTTTATTTGCCCGTTTTTAAAATCGAGATCATTTGTTGCTAGTTTTGTAGAAACATACCTCCAACAAGCATTGCAAAGGGAATTCCACTCATTAAACTGAAAGTTAAAATTGCACCATTTCCAAACGAACGCGCTCACCTTTGTAGCCAAATTAACGATCCATTTGTTTGTCCCGGATTCACATTTGCTCTCAAATAAGACACCAAATATGGCAAGATGTTTCCAAAACTATATACAAGTCCACCATAACTAAATTGCAAGCAAACTCCAGCAGCTACAAGTTAATCAACAGTCATTTGCTCGAAATACTCATTTAGATTACCTATAACCACATAAGCTCTGTACTGCCGCGGTATTCTTTTTACAATTGGATCTCGCGTGTCCATTTTAAACAGGAGATCTTTGACTTTTCGGCGATTCCTGGCAATAAGTCCCATTAGCAATTAATAATTGAAGGAAATGCAAACATTTTCAGCAAAAATTGGACGCGCAGCGCATTTCGGGGCGCAACTGTTTGAGCGAAACGCAGCAACTCGAGAAGGCTGCTATTCGCCCAAATTCCGAACAAAAAGAAAAAACAAAAAGGAAACACGTCACATCTCCGCCTGTGATTTTTTGCACACCGAATGCGTCAATTAAAATTGAAAACAAGCAAAATGAACGCCAAATTCACACCGAAATGCACACTAAAACAACGAAAGGCCAGAATGCGGTCAGCAAATGCCAAACACGCCGGTCTGTGCGTGCTCACAAAGACCACATGTTTGAATGCAAATAACGGCAGATATTTGTTGGCGCGTGTTCAGTAATTATGTGCCAACAAAAAGGTGCTTGACTCACCGACAAAACTTATTTCGCCACCTAATACATAATCGTTTGAAGCACTTTCGCTATTTATAAATAAAAGCGCCGATTGGATTAAAACAACTGATTCATAAACGGAGTGGTGCATCCGAACTCTGGAACTTTTCCGCGGTTGCTCAAATCATGTTTCGGTGACTTCGTTTTGCTGATAATTGTCTGTGTGAAACTAGCGGTCTGGACATTTTTGTTATCACGAATTGATCAGCGACTTTGAGTGTACAACAAAGAATCGAATACATTAAGAGTTTATTGAACAAGTGAACGAATAAATTAACTGGCGTTTCTAGTCAGCAATCTGTGGTGTTTTTCGTAGTTTGGAATGGATCTGCTGTTTTGTTCGCTAGTAAGTCGGCAGAGCTCTGTACTTGACGCATCGAATAAATGTTCTTTGCAACTGTCTGGCGTTCTAAATTGTATGTTTAAACTAAAAATCAACATGAATCGTTTGATTACCGCGGAGCACAACATGGCCGGAATTTTGCTAAATTCTTTGAAACAACTTCTAAGAAGGCCTCTCGGAGTCTTGAATTCATTGTTAGAAATAGGCCGAAAATGATGCAACTCGTCAGCAGTGTACACAGTTCAAAGAAGTCCCAAATAACATCAAGATAGGGCAGTTCAAATTGGCTTTGCAAAATGTTGAGGATTCCTTAAGTTGTTATTACCACAAGATCACTTTACTGAATCAAAACAAATGAGTGATTTATCTCATCTAACATTCTTGATTCAATAAAGTGATCTTGCAATATCTCCCTACCTTGTGGCAATTCTACACATATGAAAACTATCATGACAATCTGAAATTGACTGTGTTTAAAACAATGGTCGTTAGATCTTTTTGACATGACGCCACTTTTTGTTTGACCTTTTTGCCGGCTTTGTTAACTCAGAAACCAAACGCCACACATTACGCAACTAATTAATTTCACAAAATGTCGTCTACAAAGCTTACCAGTATTATTTTTGTTGTTCGATTGTGTTGATTAGTTTTTTCTTGATCTAAAGAAGTTTAATTAGGACGTCTAGCATTAAATCACTTACTTGTGAACCGTGACGACATAGCTTGTATCGCTTTGAGCTGCTTCAAGATTAAGATAGACATGATGAAAAGAACGACACAAGGTGCTAACTTGCAAATAATGCTAAACCACCAGAAGTTTATCTTGTGAAGGTTCTCATTCTTTGAAAACGAGAGTTGATATATAGTTTTATTTGCTTGATGTGGATACTTCTCAACACAGTGCGGATCGGGCGAATCAGTTTTGCTCACATTAGAGTGGAAATAAATTGGGCCGCACAATAGCAATACCGAAACATAGATTAATGCAATCGTTCTTATGCATTTTTGGTAGGTGAACCAAACGGCATTGGACGTCATATTTGAGAGCTGACGGAGACTTAAATAACGAATGATAGAAAGAGCCGTGACATGAAAAACTCCAATGATATGTACAATTACTGACAGGTTAACGGAGACCAAGAATATCCATGTCCAGAAATATGAAGATAGCCAAGACAGACAAAGCTCACTGGAGCCATACTTGTGCAAGGTGGAGAATAGAAAGTTGACGCAAAGGATCAGCTGGCTGACCGACATGCTAATCAGCAAAAGGTTTGTTGGGTTGCTCATTCGCGAGAGCAGAATGATTGAAAAGCAGTGGCCTCCGATGCCTGACAAGCACAGGGTCATGGCCAGAAGCTCGTAGACAACTCCATACAGTGCGGTCAGCATCTTCCATTAAAATCCAGTGCAACCTAAACGGTATGTCAAAAGGAGGCAATCGAACACAGCGCGACAACAAATACTCGGAAAACCATATCAGCACAAAGACACTGAACGTTTGTGACGAAATAAAATATGTATTTGGCCAATTTGGCAAACCTATCGTTTCCTTACGCAAGGTGCCGAATTTCACACAAATTCAATGCATGGCGGCAATGTTTGCGACATTATTCATGAGCAGGACAAGAAATCGCATGACAATGATAATCTCAACGGGCCTGGAGATCGCTTCCAGACACTGCTAATCGTTTCGCTCATTATGCATTCTAATGAGCGTTGTTGTGACTGTTGGGCGGAAGTTCGGCGCAAACAAGTTGGTTTATGATCAAAATGGCGGATATTGCTTAAGTGCCCCGTTGGAACACGCTAAGTTTACCTATTTCCGCTGAATGTGCCACGACGCGAAATTCAATTTGGCGGCCTTGCCCGAACACGTTTATCATTCAGATTTGATTAGCGGCGGAAAGCAGAAGAGCAAAACCTATTCATTTGACTGTGTGGTGGGATTGTGCCGTGCTTTTGCTTCTCGCTTGTCAAATAACAAATAGCCGAACTCATTAACTTAAAATTGCGCCAATGTTCGAGAGTATGAAGAGGATGAATTGTTCTCCTTTCGTTGACCTTTGTTGCGAAGTCAACTTCAAAGGGCAGATTAAACGGGGTTAGTCGGTACTGTTAAGTAACGTTAGACTGTACTTTAAAGTAAAGTAAGCGGTAGTGTTTGTAAAGTGAAGTAGTTGGACATCTGACCGCACGAAAATAAACATATGATGGAACAAAACTTTCCAAACTCTATGAATAATAAACCGGGTCCGCTTCGGCATCCCCCGCTTGAAATTAAGCGACTGAATGCCCGAAGATGCCTACGGCTACAAGCTCCGGCCAGCACATCATCCCGCGCAATTAACCACTTGAGAACAAGCGCCGGATTCGGTCAGTTTATTTGTTCTTGCGCGTTTAATGAATTCCGTAGCGTTCTGTCCGCATACAGCTCTTTGCCATGACGTGCCATTAACGTAAAGTTAAAGCACAGGTCCACACTTCAGAAAGTGACTGGCGTCTCAGCTCAATCAGGGTAAACTACTCGGCACACTTTTAATTGTTCGGCAACACGAAAGAATGTAAACTCAAACTCACGAAACCTCATGGGATCTATCAAACGGCAATGTCATGAACGACACGAAGAGTCGGCCGCAAAATAACTCATTTATATTTTGTTATTTGGGTTGTGCGTTTACCATAAACATCGGCATAATGATTCCCGTTCGAGGACCATCTCTTCTTCCGGGCCGCCATTGTTCAAAACACATGCAGCCGTCGAACTATGCTTATTTTAAGTGAAGGTGTCTGCCTCGCCCGTGCCAACTCATGTGAAATGTGAAATTACCTCTTGGAACGCTGCATAACAAAAAACCAATTCACACACCGCTGGCCCGACATAAAAACTCCGACTTCAAACACTTTAATTACCTACTGGTTTATGAGAACGATCCGAATGATTTCAAGTTTAACGATCAGCGATTAAGACTTTATTTGCGGATTATTTAAGAAATTGGAGGCCATCACAAGAAATAAGCAAACACTAATAGGCATTAATTAGAGCATTTAATCTGTAAGCAGACTACGCGTTGATTTAAGATGGCACTTCCATGGAGCCGTTGAGGCGAATGTCACAGGAGAGCTTGCAGTTACGAACTAGTTCGTGCATGAACAAGCAACCAAATTGGATTGGTATTGGAACTAAAGAATGTTTGAGGTTAAAAGTTGCTTGAAACAATTTTCACTTTTCAATTTTGTTTACTTGTTCTTTCAAGTAACATTTGATTGCTGACTGTGATTTGACCTTTCACAAACTGAAAGTGCCTTTCTAGCACACTCTAAATGAAAAGCGAAAATATGTTTCAAGTGTTTTGTGAAGATGCTTGAGGTTAAACTTACTTGAACCAATGTTCTTGTGGACATTCTCCGGACGACTCCGATTGTGTAAGTTTCGGAAACATCAGTGATGGAAATCACGTCGAAATGACGGCCGATGACTGAGGCCGATTTAGCTTCAAAGTCTTCAAGAGACAAAGCCGGTTCGATAAAAATGATGTCAGATCCCGGAGCCAAAATGCCCTGAACAGTAGAAATTAGTTAGCATTTTTTAATATGCAAAAGTTACATTCAAGTTTTGCAGAGCATCTTCGTCGGTTGAAATCAGCATTTCAGTTCCAACAAAGCCTTGGAACTGTGCCTGTTTTGGACGCCAATAGTCGAGCGTTTCGTTCAAGTTGGAGTTCCACGAATAGCGAACACGCTTGTTAGCAACCGAATTGGCAATAGACAAACGCTCGCAATAAGCATATGGATTCAGCTCGACTGACCAGACATTAGCTGCCGATTTGTCCAGAATCAAGTTGGAATTAACGTACAAAAATGGAGAAATCATCCGTGGCGAATAAGTAAGAATGGTGTCGTTGGCAGAAAACAATTGAAGCTTTTCGATTGCTTCGCCCAGAACCTAAAAGAGTGTTAATTGATTGTGTTGTTTCGAATTGTTTTACTTTGTCAGTCCAGCTTTGCTTTTCAAACAACGTGTGCTCGATGTGATTTTGCAAGATTGTCCAACGAGTCATCGAAAGAGCAAGTGCAGTTGGATTGTCTATACCGCTGTTTTCTTGCATCGGAACTTTTTCGGCTAGCCAGTGAACTTGACGCCAGTTCGATGCAGCCTCGATGTAGGTTGGAACCGAGTTGGAAAAGTATATTTTGAAGCCCCAAAGTTGACCGCGCTCATCGCGCCAACGTAGCTTTTGCAAGAGCTGAATGTACACCGAAGCATGACGATAATGCGTTGGGTTTTCTCCGAGATGCATTGTTCCATTGGACTTCTTCGCATGTGTTGATGACTAAAATTGCTTTTGTGTTCAAAAATACTTACAAAATTGCCAAACCTCAGTGCAAGACTCGCGGAGATGCAAAAAAGCATTTGGCTTGAGAGCTTTCATTGTTTTAAACAAAAATTGAATGACGTCAGAGTCTTCCAAGTACATCATCAGCCAGTTTGAAAACATCAGATCAACCGATTCCGACTCAACTTCAAAACCCAAAGCATCGTTGGTCTGGAAAGTGATGTTGTCGAAGTGTGAATTTCGGACTTTGTTTTGCTCAATAAAAGACTCGATGAAGTCGACAGACAGAACGTGCTTCGCCTTCGGAGCAAAGTTGGTAGTGAAGCGGCCAATGCCTGCAAGTATTGTTCAAATGTTTAAAGCTCGACTTTAATTGTTACCTGCACCAATGTCCACAACAAACATGTCAGTCAAGTCTGGCAGTGCTTCTAAAATTGCCATTCGATCGGATTCTTCCAATTGATCAGCATTCTGCAACGAGCGAATTCATTTAAACGTTAGCCGTGTTTCAAAACTTACTTGATTTAGCATCATAGAATTGATGCTGGGATCAACGGAGAACTTAGACCAAAATCCGTAAACTTTATCATTGTCGGTGCGCTGCACAGTAGTAGCCATTTTAATCTGAAACGACCGGAAAGATTCAGTTATATGGAGAAGATTGTTTTGGTTGCACGAAATTTGTAGTCGTTCTCTATTTTTGTAAAATCCCGCAAAAAGTTTTCCACTCGCTGGACTTTCAATGAAAAAACACTCGATTGTCGTTGAAGCAAAGGGCAAGAGCTACAGTACCGACATTTGATTGGTGATTAGACTTTTGGGCATTTCGGACTAAAGATTGAAGGAGAAGAGCAGCAGAAAAATGTCATGCTCTGCCGACACGTGGTCGTTAGCACCCTGAACAAATGAACACCCAGGCAGCAAATATTTCCGCCAACGCCACCAATTTTCAAAACAATAATACATTTGATTGGTAATCGGGTTGTCACGTAAGCGCAAATTAAACTTCTACGCTAGACAAACGAAGCAACTCCATAATATACAAGAAGAAAACGCCTTGGATATTCTGGAAAACGCGGCAACTGCAAGTCATGCTTGTTTTTGTTGATCCGGCGCAACAGTAAACAGCTTGAGGATGTCTGTTGAAAGCATCGGTGCATAAACATATTTACAGTAAGCTTCTTTAATTCTGTGAAATCAAATCATTAAAGCGCACGTCGAGTAAATTCAATGAACGCAGAGCAATAACGAACAAAAACGAACACATTCATGTGAGTTTTAAGCTAATCACATCACTCGTGAATGGACGGCGATTTTATTGCAAATAAAAGTGTTGCTTGCAATTTTTCGAGTAATAAAACCCCATTAGTTGACGCAAACACTTGGGAGTAGATGTTTATCAATTCGACTTCTGCGGACTACGTTTTTTCAGCTGGTTTAAAACAGTGGGATGCATATTGGTCACATAGGACTGTGAGCGTAGAACATGAAAAGCTCGTTCGACAACAAGTTTAAACAATGTTTGTGCAGATGTTCTAAGTTGCGGAAGTGCGTCAAAGTTAACTAATATGGAAATTTAATAATTAAACGTATGTAGTTTGTTTGAATAAGAGATTTAATTTTATCAGCGACAGATAAGCATCGAGTGCTTGAGCATTCGATAACTCTGTAATTTAATTATACTTCATAATAAAAGTTCTCTATAAACAAAAACATTTAAAACACAAAACGAAAGACGTAGTTGAAACTCGACAACGTTATCGACAAACACGTGTGTTTTCAATTGCTTCACAAACTTTTCTTTATATGCGCATATGTTTTGTTCGACGCTTTCCGCTGATGATCCAGCATTGGAAGATTACATCAACCTGTGCTCTCTAGTCTCTAGCTCATGATGATCAAAAGAACCCGTTCTCCATGCACAAGTTCACTGACCAACCAATTGTTCTAAATTATCATCACGCCGGCGGTTCCAGTGCGTAGCGCTCGAGTTGTAGTTTATGCCCTCCGCTCTACAGACTAGAGACACCCAAAAAGCACACGTCCTACTCTGTTTTGTGCATTGTGCTCACAGGAAGTCCGAACAGTATTTATAGGCCGGTGGTTGGTGTCTGGGAATTCGGTTTTTCTCAAGATATTACTTTTTTGTTTAGTCTAACTTCCTTTCAATTGCTTATCGTCCACAACTGACTTATTGCACCCCAATGTGCAGCCGGTTCCGACGTTGTTTGCGAACATTGGACATTCATTTAGACGCAATCATTCCCAGCAATTAGTCACTCGGGCCAGACACAGCGGTGATGATGCAACTGCGCACACTTTTGCACAAATCCTTTCGAATTGAACGAGCGCTTCCACGAACGAACAAGGCCCGATGATTTGGTGTGCGAATTTCTTGCGACCAACAGCATCCGGTGTTTTGCATTCTCATAATTCGTTACAATAGCCTGAAGGCGCTGGTCGGAGGCGATGATGGAAAACGTGCTCAAAGCGTGGTGCACAACAACCACCTTTCGTGATAGGGACACTCGTTCAAATTGCATCATCGGCGGCGCGGATTTTCAATATAAAAGCTCTGTTGCTGTTAAACGAAAGACGCAATTTGGCGCCTTTTCATCTGCGTGGAGCGCCGCGTTCGACAAGACTTTCAGCTATTGCTATCCCTGCGCCAATTTAATCCAACTGTTAAAAGTTTTCGCAAAAACCAGCTTTAAACGGGTTTCATCTCTCTCCAGATATCCCAATCCCATAAACGTTTCCTTGCTCCTACGTGTTGCATGGGGAAAAGCACGTGGCCTGGAAGCATGTGCACTTTTTAGTCATCCATTGTCTTTTTTGCGACCAACTTTCAAAAAGTCAATCTTTGCTTTACACAGCTCCACCTTTTGTCGCGTTCTTGAGTGTAGATTGCACAAGTCATAACACTAAAGTCCCACCTTTCCGTCCGCTATAAAATCAACGGACTTTTTGCAATGCTTCTGTTCTTACGTGCCGCGTCGAGCCACCTTGCTCTTCGGCGTCTGTCCAGTTTACACAAACTCGGAAGTTTTAGACAACTCGCAACAAGAATGTCTTCAACGCACAAAACTTACGGATTCGGTACAAAAGCCGTGCATGCTGGAAACAGTCCAGACAAGTGGGAACTGGGTCAAGTGAGTTTCGTTAACTAAAAAGCAAAGTTAACCATTATTGTTTAGGTCGTTCCACCTATCAGTTTGGCCACAACCTACAAGCAGCCTTTGCCTGGAGAACCTATTGGTCCTGATTATGTTCGTGCCGGAAACCCTACCCGTGACGCTTTACAAGAGAATTTGGCTGCTTTGGAGAATGCGCGTTTCTGCAAAGTATTCAGTAGTGGTTTGGCTGCAACATCGGCAATCACAAATATGTTTAAAACCGGCGACCACATCGTTTTGAACAACGACGGCTACGGAGTAGGTTTTTTCGGTCATTAAATTGATAGAGTAAGAAACACTCAATTTGCGCACTTTACAGTTTTGCAAAATTCGAAACTAGTTATTTGAAACTAATGAACACAATTCCAGGGCACTCAACGCTTTTTCCGCCGCGTTGCAGCTAAACAACACGGCCTCGAAATCTCACTAGTCGATCTCACAAGCAATGACGCTCTTTTGGCAGCTCTCAAGCCAGAAACAAAAGTAATTTTTGTCGAATCTCTTAAAGATGTTTATTGATTGCTTTAGATGGTTTGGTTTGAAACTCCGACAAATCCTTTGCTTCAAATCACCGACATTGCTGAAGTTGTTCGCGTCGTAAAGGACTACAATCCTGACATAATTGTAGCAGTAGACAACACATTCTCTTCACCCTACTTCTTAAATCCGCTGAATCTTGGTGCCGACGTTGTTATGCACTCGTTGACTAAATACATCAACGGGCACTCGGATGTCTTGATGGGCGCTGCAATGACAAACCGCGAGGACATTAATGAGCATTTGTTCTTCATGCAACTTGGCGTCGGAGCAGTTGCCTCGCCATTTGATTGCTATTTGGCCAACAGAGGCGCCAAAACTCTCCATTTGAGGATGAAGGCTCACTCAAAGAACGGACTGGCCGTCGCCAAATGGCTTGAAGCAAATCCACGAGTCGAGAAGGTTCTCTACCCTGAATTGGAAAGCCACCCTCAACACCACATCCACAAAAAGCAAAGCAAAGGAGCCTCTGGAATGGTCAGCTTCTACTTGAAAGGCGGACTCAAGCAATCCCAAGACTTCTTGTCGTCCTTGAAGATCTTCACATTGGCCGAGTCTCTTGGAGGATTCGAGTCGTTGGCCGAGTTGCCCAGCAAAATGACACATGCTTCAGTGCCAGCCGAGGAGAGAGCGGCAATTGGCATAACTGACAACTTAATACGTCTTTCTGTCGGCATTGAAGACAAAGAAGACTTGATCAAGGACTTGGACCAAGCACTCAAGAAAGCTGTGGTGGTCGAAGAAGAGCTGGACGCCAAATACGTCGTCAAAGAGAGCCGTCAAAAGGAGATCGCCGTCTTTGCATAAATAACTATATTGTTTTAACCACTTTCATTTGTTTGACATTTATTTGCTGATTGCAATTTACTGTTGTTACGAGTCGATGGAACGTCGCAGAATAATAAACTTTTACTGTGTATTTTGCGGAAATTGACGTTTTTGTAATCACCAAAACAAGCACTGATCTTTGCTCCAATGTCCGGAGTTCTGCTGCTCAGTTGGTGATAAATGTCGTAAAACTTGCAGTAACTTAATTGATAACGCTCAAAACAAGCAACGATTACAGTGGTCATGATTTTATTAAATAAGTACGCATTCAACGATTCAAATAAGCACAAAACTATAATTACAGTCAATTGCTTGTTCAAACAAAAAATATAAAAAGACTCGTAGCAAAAAGAAAACAATAGATATTTACAGAAATCAAACATAGCTGTCGTTTCCCGTGAAGATGATTCCGTGATTTTGAAGGCTGAACTTTTCCGGATCCGCTTTGCTGTCACTGGCATCATTCGAGTCGTAACCGTTTAAGTTTGTACTGTCGAATCGGCGCCTGTCTAAGGACTCGGACTTGAAGCCATTTGGCGGTTTTTGATGTGGTCGTTCATTGTTTGATTGATGATTGTAGTTGGGCAAGAAATATTGATCCTGAAGCAAAACAGAATAGTCGAGACCTTTGAAATTGTTACCTTTGTTTTATCTACTGTTACTTCTCCGGACTGTAGAACTTTGTGTTTGTAGGGATCGGGCGGCTTTTGGTCATCCATGGAGTGTTGTTTGTGTGGGAGAGCAGTTTTCCGGTCTAAACACCATTTGACGATTAATGAATGCGAATATTTAAGTTAAGGACTCACCTGCTTGTGGAGATACCAGAATCGAAGTCGTAAATGACCGTTGCTTTCCCAAACGTTGGCGTTCAAGGTGGCTGGCATTTTTTAGAAATCTAGGTGAAGTGCCTGTGCCACTCAAATCGTCGCTTGCTTAAATTATACATTTATTGATTGTGGAGTGTGTTAATTGTGAAGTGTGTGCAGTAAAGTAGCGAAAGCTTGTTAATACAGCCATAAGAAGTAACGGACAAGAAACATGAAAGACTTTATCTCGTATTAGTCAATAAGCAAAGTATGTACAAACCGTTAATCATAATAAATACTCACAGCTTTCGGCCTTATTTCTTGCCAACAGATCCGGCGTCGGGGGCAACTGAGAGCTAGACTGCTCGATTTCGTCGAAATAATCTTCTTCGTCCAAATCATCTTCGTCGGCAAGGATTTTAGCAGAGTAGTTGAGCTTAGCTTCCGCTGCGGGATCCAGACATTCATTTGGCTCTGTGACGTCGGGATACTTTTCAAAAAACTCAGTCCAATCATCTTGTTTGTCCAACTCAAAAATCTCCTAAAGCGCACGATTGAAGTCAAAAAGCACACTAGTCAAAACTCACAAATGCGTATTGAATGAGCAACTCGACGACTTTTGTTTGTTGATGAGCATCGGTAATCAAACTGGAATGAGAACTGATAGCAACGGTTGATGCACTCGAGAATGAAGCCGGTGTTGAAGGACCAGTAGATGCGTGGTGCCAAATCAAAGACGGAGAAATTACAGCAGCCAAGTTCGCAGCAGTCATGAGGTTTTCCATTTCAAACCACGTGACACGTTTCAAATGAAGTAACAAAAATCGTAGGGTGTCCAAGTTTTGTTGTGGAAGTCTTTCACAAAGGTCACGCAATTTTGCCACCAAAGCCTGTTTTTCGAGCTGCTAAAGATATTGGAGTTATTTTCACTACTTTCGGAGTGTTAACGAACCAGGTCAAAATCTATCCATTCTCTGTACAGTTCATAACTCATCAAGGGTTCCGGCAGTTTGCGCAAATAGAGCTTCACAACAGACGCCAAGTTCATTGGATGAACGTCGCTAAGGTCAACTTCGACTTCATGTCCGGCCTGCTCGAACGAAACACAAATCTGCTCTATTTTGCTCTTGACACCGCAAGTCCGGTAGATGCCCTAAATCGTTGCAATCAATTGTTTTAAACTGTCCAAATTTGCAATTAATTTTGTGGAATTTCTCTACGCGCAAGGATTAGCGGCATTAAACTTTCTCACTGGGCGAGAATGCTTTTTCAACTAGAGTACTTTACCGTATTTTCGAAAGCAAATTGCGCGTTCCTAATCTCCATGATGTTTACCGATGAGTGTCAAATGGCCGGAGACGGAAAATAACGTACTCAACAAAAATGATTTATCAAGTGGGCAGCAGCTGAATTGGACACCGAATTCAAGCGCCGGGATTAACTTGCCGACTCAACCCATCCCGAAACTTATCGCTGGTGCAAGGAACCAACTTTCAAGAAAAACCAAAAACACCAACCTTGCAGTTCATGCCGCGTTTCTGCAATTCATCAACGCATTTCTCGACAATGAGAGGAATAACTCTGTGCTGGGCCTCCAAGTGACCTTTTAGTGGAACTCCAAAGATTGACATTCGACGAGAGTTGCTGTCGGTTGCCAGTCTGTGTGCATTTGGACCGCAAGTTATTGCCAGTTTTGGCAGGCACTTTTTATGAACAACAATCGGGCACTTGGAGCACTTTACGGCGTCGAAAATGACCTAAACAGACTTTAACTTAAAACTTTGGCTCCAAAACTTACAAGATGATCGCAGCTGGAGCATTTTGTGACCTGTTTCGTACGGACAAGATTATGTGTTCTAAATTAGAGTTGAGCATTAAACACCACAAATAAAGACTTACTTGGCAGCATCCGACTGTTCCAAAGTGCTTAAAGACTGATCGAACAAGCGAGTTACTGATTTCTTCTGTCTTCGTTGTGTAGTTTCGGCAATCCATGCATTGTGCTCTTCTGCGTTGAGTGCATTCCTTCTTCTGCACGGCACAGATTCGCTGGTAGAGCTAGCCGCATTCGACAATCCCTGTAATTCATCTTCCTTTTCATTTGTCGAAGATGAACCTCTCAGTAGTGAACTGGACGAGATTGAACGATTTTGTATTGACTGTAAGAAACTCATAAACTCGCTACCAGCGGCACAGCCTCGAATAGCATTGCCTAAAACAATTGTAAAGCAGGTGTGGTTGCTTAAAAGCATACCTAAATGCTCGTACTCCACCGGCTGATTTGCCCAAAGTTCTGTGAATGCTTTGACGAAATGATGAGACGAGGCACAAAGTGTTAGATCTGACGAGCGAATGAGGTCGAAAAGTTCGCCAATAATAAAAACCTGGAAGCAGAAGAATTAGAAACTCGGAGGCTTTCAATTACTGGACAGCTGGACAAACGCGAGCCCGAACTATTTTAAAGGTACACCTACGCCGGCTCGTCTCATTATGTTTGCATTCAAGTTTATTTGTGGTGCTATCACATTGAAGCACGAAAACGCGTGTTAAATTTAGCGACTTCGAGGCCACAAATAGACGTGCAGCACTTGTTTGTTTCAAGAATGAGCAGTCGCCACAATGTTTGGGCGTTTTCGGCAAGCGCAGTGAGTGTGAAATTCCATGAAATGCAGAATTCACGCAAAACTCAACAAATTCAGCAAATTTACAAGAGCGCGGTTTAAGTTGAAGGCCGACGAGTCAAAAGTGAACTGGCAAGCAATTTGGTTTGAACGAAGTACAAAACAGGAGCGAGCCGAAAACAAAGTCGGCCGAGACCAAATGCCTAACTAACATCCGGTGAAACTGACCGTCCGCGTCCCAAATAATTAAATCGTATTGAATGTTAATGAGACGCCACTCCCGACGCCATTATCTTTAAAAGTTCTCACCAAGGCCCAGCGAGGAAGAATTCGCGGAAATCTATACGGGGGCCGTCCGATGAGGTTTAAAGGTGTTTATACAGTGTGGATGCGGAAATGCAGTCTCGCCGTGGACGGAGCGCTGTGCCGAAGTTAAAATGTTGTCATTATTGGTAGTTCAAACATACATACGTGCGGAGACATTTTGCCGTTTTCATTTGTTTGCAATCCTACTTATTTCTCTCCGGACCTTCGACTACAGGGCTTTTCTTATAGTATGGAGGTTTAGCCGAAATGGAACCCAAACGCACATAATTATGTTCAGAAATAATAGGTTCCACGAAATGAAGTAATTAGACGTTGGCTGGGGACATAACTCGCAAAGGTTCGAAGTCCGTTTGTTTAAAAATAGCCTTCGGTGACTTCTGAGTGCGAACTGATTTAATAGAGTTTGTGCAGAGACGCAAGTTCGGAGGCTCGACAAGTGGGAGATTGCACATGTTCCGCCACCAAACCCAAATTGCTGTTTCATTTGCAAGATGACGAACCGAACATCCAGAGGAAACAAACTTTGGCTGGTTATAAGAAATGCGACAAAATGGCAAAACAAAAAGCGAAGTCGGGACAATTCAATTTAGAGACGAAGTGACATAGGGGCCAAAAAGAGTTCGCCGCTGAACAGGGACCGAAAACAGTCGCAAGGTTGTCAAATTAGAAGTTGTTGGTGGAGAGCGATGCACTTGCCACTCCAGCCAAGCAATAATAATGCCGGCCATTAAGAAGCGCAACTTCCACAACTTACTAACTAGACTCACTAACTGACTTCAAACATAAGCTTTTTAGATGTGAGCTTTAAAGTGAGTCTCGAGAAAAAGAAACTCACAATTTTTACTTCAACTATTTTGCTTGCAAGCAAAAGCTGTTGTTGTTTAAAAGTAGTTAAGTAATAGCGAAATGCAGAATTCAAAAACTCCAGCAGTCCCTCAACGGCATGTTATGGCCGAACGCAAAACACTAACTGGAAGCAGTTAAAAATTCCAAACATTTAATGTCACATTGTTGGGGACACTTTTCTCTAACGCCTTGAAATTATGCGGAGTCGTGCGCCGGAATAGAAGGAAGAAAACTAAACGGAAAAAACAAGCAAAAAGTTTGCGCTGCGAAGATCTTGCAGCCCCTTCGACCGCTGTCGTCCATCTTCGCCAAGCATATTGAAAGGACATTTAAAGGAGCGGGGGTCTTGAGTGGTAGCAATTGGCTTTTTTATTGGCATGCATGCCACTTACGATGATGGTGACTCTCGATTGTCTTTTAAGCCCGACGGGTGGATAAGAATTTACGCACAAAACCCCAAAACAAGCGATTACGTTAACGTCGTGTCACGAAGATTACTTCAGATGATAAAGGCGGCTGCTGTCAAACTCCGGAAAATGCAATGTTTCGGAACGTGTCGCCGGCAACGAGCCTTCCGAGGCACTTCCCACTCCAATAATTACCAGATTATTACAGAAGTTCATAGGCAAAGCTACGCAAATGAGACCGGAGGATCGGCGACAGCTTAAAGTCTTGCGTGCACATCCGATTAATTTCAATTCGGCTGCTCTAAATTCGGAACGGCTCAAACTAGTGTCGTTAAACCCGCAATCCCCAAGATTAGCAACCAAAAGGTCAACACATCGCAGGTCCGGGCGTCCAATGTAATTTTATAAATGGAATTAGTGCCACGGTAAGTGTGGCAAGCTCGGTTGCTGGAATTCGACCGGAGGGGATAGAGTCAAAAATCAATTATAAAATAATTGCCACGCCGATCAATCCAGAAACCAGGAACAAAAAGGCAATAAAATTGAACGAAAGCCGTTGAATTTCATTTTCCGTCAAATTATTTATTGCCCTTTTGCCAAAAGATGAAGCAGCGGAAATGAAATTTGGCAACTTGAATAAACCAAAACAGTAGAACTCCGCGTCGTGTTCCTTCACAGTACAAACGGAGACGGTCAAAAAGTCATTTGATGACAAAATTTAATTAAAAACTTTATCTATGCGGATCAAAAACCAATTTACTGCACTTTCGTGGCCAGAACCAAACCGCAAACTGCTACACGTAACTTGGCACCAAATTGCCATTCATTCGCCCATATCAACAAATTAAAGTTTGCGCAATAAAACTTGTGCCACTCAAACGACAATAAACATACCCTCAACTGGTCCAATTCGCTTTGCCTTATTTCCAACTCGCGTTCAAGCTTCCACACTTCATTCTCCGCATCAATCTTCTATAAATTCAATAAAGTAGAAACATTACATGAAAGTTAAAAGTGTTACCCGATTAAATGCTCCTTCTTCGGTGCGCTTCAACTTCTCCAACTCTTTGAGTTTTCGATTTGTGTCAACAGAGCCATTGAACGGTGCCGAATTGGCATGTCTTAAGCAATTGTAAATAAGTTAAACAACTAGTCTGTTAGTTACCGAAGTGTTGAATCGCGAGCTTTCAAATAGCCGCCTTCTTTGCTGTTCAAAGTTTGTCTGGCACGTTTCAATTCTTCGACACAAAGATCCTAGTAATAGTTTATTGAATACGCTTTAGTTATGTTTGTTACCCGTTGCTTGCGGCTTTTGGTCCAGTCATTCTTCAACTTTCTTCTTTTTGCATCGTGCTCTTTTTGTCGATTCTCAAGACTCTAAACAAATTAATTTGAAGACTATGTAAGTTGAAGTGGTTGAGATCTCACGTTTATGAAACGTTGATTCAAGATAGTAATTGTCTGTTCAGTTCGATTTGCAAATTCAGTTGATTTGTCCATAAGTTGCTCGAAGATCTGCACGAGAGGTAAATTGTTGTTTGGATCGGCATTCAGCGTAGATTTGGTCTGTTCGCTGAGTTTTAGCAGATTTCTTGCATGTTCACGTTCCATTGCGAGTCTTGAGCGACCGTAATTCAACAGAACTTTCACATAATTGGACCACGATTTCGTCCTGTCCATTGCTGAAATTAAAGAAATGGATTACGGTTTTCGAAACTAAGCAGCTTGCCAATTTCCAAACCGTCCTCGTGTCGCGCCAAAAGCTCTCGCATCACATTGGAATCCGAATCTAAACAGAAAGATTAGAACGTAGGCATTACATTTGTTTGATTTAAAGGAACTAAAATGTTTGCAGTTTGAACCGAGGACCACTTTAAAAGTGTTCCCTGAACAGGTCAGTGTAAATGCGTGCCAAACAGCAAAGACAGCATTCACACGCGATCCGCAGTATCAAAGTTTGCCCGAATTCGGCTAGAATTGAATTGCGTTCACCCAAATGGGCCGTAATCCAATCTCAGCACAAAACATACCCCCGCATTCTCTACACCGGTGAACAAATTTAATTAACCGAACTTTGAACTAGATTTTGAAACAAAAAGCAAAACTGTTTTTAATGATTGAACTAACAAGGAATCAAGCCATAAATGTCTAAAGCGTGAATATGGTTGTTGTTGGTGCTCCGTGTTGAACTTTGTGCAGAACGACTAGTTTTGTGGATTGGCGTGTAAGTAGCATTGCCGTTTGGCGAGTAGCAAATAGGTCCAACCAGATCATTGCTTCGAATCCGAAACTTCCTTCTCGAAGGCGCAGAGTGAGAACTTCCCCATCGGCGATCGGCAACGTACATTTTAGAAGTCAGTTGAGCATGAATGGACAGTATGCAAAAGTAGTTGGCATGCTCAATATGCCGTCATTTGTGGTTAGCTCGCTTCAGTGGAGTATTTCGGTTCAACACCACAATGCTTATCGTCGAAGAATGAAGAGCGAATTCCCGATCAATTGATTTGATGATTTGACAAGTATTTCCGCCGTTTCTCTAATGCTCCGGGTGTTAGGTTAGGCGAATGTGCGCGCTTGCTTATTCCACAAACTGTTGCAAACGCCGTCAAACATCATAATAGGACGGTCGCACGCATCAATTACCACGCTCTCGCCTTTGTTGCTTCTCGACCACGAAAACCTAATTTGTTTAGACGATTAGACGATTATAGCTGCTAATTCCTTTGGGCTTCGCGAATGATAAGCGATGCGTTAAAGAATAAGCGCCTCCACTTGCGCAACTTCGTTGTGTGCTTTTTGTTCGACTCCACAATTAATTGGATGGTCGCGCTTATCAATGTCATGTGCTGCTTTACACGGATCACCGCTTGTAAATCGCAAAACTCATAAACTCCAAAACACGACTTCTTTGTTGCAAACGGGGAGCTTGTTTCTCATAATTGCAATTTTCTTTCAATGCAGTTGACTGAATTCATCCCAAACACATTCATTCAAACAAATTACCTGTATCCAATGAAGATGCATTTACTTTGGGCTGAAATGTGGAATGACGACGCTGAATTCTGTTGCGACGAAGTGTGCCGTTTTGCAACGCTGGAGTGGAGCCAGTGCTTCCATTTGACTGTATATTTGAGATGACAGACGTTTGCTGAAAAGTATGTAAATTAGTCAACTAGTTCTGCAAAGTGTTTGATTTCTTCTGAAAAAACAATTGGAAGTACTTTGCTCATTTGATTTGAACTTACTTTGTTCAGTTTACGGCCCAAAGTCGATGCGACTTTGGCTGAATTGATTGATGGAGTTTGGGAGTTTGAGCGCCCACTGCTAAAATTACACCGATTAAGCAATTGTTTTTTGTTTCGCTGAAAGCTGTAATTTATTTGCTTGCGGTTGAGATGAACCTCACACACTTAATACAAAGCTTTGAAGTCAAAACAAAGTGTTTTCCAAACTTTGATGTTTTTAATATTTGATGTTTTCAAAAGTAGCACAGCGTTGCTGTGAACAGTCAAGGCAGCTGTGCAAATACAACAAATGCCTACTCATCACTTTCGTTGTCCATCCGCGTGGAGTCGCAGTCAGTTTCACTCACTATCTGACCCGTTGTGCAGAACAATTTTTGGTATTTCGGGCGTTTTTTCTTTGTCCGTCAACTCTTCCAAAGAACTCGACGAACTGGACAAACGAGTTTGTTGTATCGGCTTGATCGTTGATGGAGCACATAAAGGCCGGAACGCATCCAACAACATTAAATCAAAACGTGAAGATGGCGACTGCTTTCGATTTAAGATAAAGTGTTTGTAGTCTGGATAGTGCCGGTAATATTCTTGATGGGAGCGTGAATGCGAAAAAGAGGCGTTTCGTTGAACGAACTCCGGAGGACGTGGTTGTCGACGAGTGTGAGGTATTTGAGTTGGATGAAGTGCGATCGAAACTTATTGAGGCAGTGTGCTTTTGAGTCCCACCGAAGCGAATAACCGTAGCCGTTGTGTTGGCTCGTTCGCGGTCCATTTTACCTTTCTCGACTACAATTTCGTTGAGTAATCAAATAACAGTCAAACAAAGGAGTGAAAACACGCAACGTCACAATTTAATAATGCAGTCAAGCATCTTTTGAGTTCTTGTCGAAAAGTTTAATTAACAAAAAGAATAAGCGGAAATCTAGGGTAGTTGCTAAAATCCGGCCTTTTGTTTGGAGAAAAGTTTGGAAAATAATTGTTGACGACAATTCTGCGTGTTTGGGGCCCAGAAAGCGGAAAACTGATAAGAAGCACAATTGATTGCCGGCCGCCGAACGACAAGGAACGCATGGAGGGAGAAGTCGATTGGCCCTGTTAATAATTCTGCCCCAGGCTTAGTCAGTTCTGCTTTCACGAGCAACACAACTCTCCCTTCTCGACATTTCAATTCACAAAAGTTCAGGCCAACTCTACAAATCAGTCAGCTCGGTGTCTCGACTCTCCCATTCATCTCAATTAACACCTTGTTGTTTTTGCTGTTTTAGCGGGCTCATTTCATATTTTAAAAACTCACACATGAAGACGAAGAGTGTTGCCAACAGCAGCTTCCAGTCTTTCAATGCACTGCAGTGTTCGAACGCATTCTTGGCCCAGTTTGTCATAATTGAGCTCTGAAATTACAGTTTAGAAGTAAACCTTTTGTGTGAGTGAGTCAGAAGCAAAAATTATCAGTGACGAACGGCGATTGGAGATTAAAACGGTTATTAATCAGTCAGTAATCACATTTTTTGCATTCTACTGCGCACATGACTAACTTATCGTCTACAAACAACTCCTGATTTCTCAGCTGTTTCCAGCTGCTACTGTTTTGATATGTTCGAATCTTAGGAATTTAAAGCATCCACAAGCAACACAAAGTTCTCACTGTTTCAGCGCAAAAAACAATCGAAAGCGATAAGAGCATAAATTAACAGAAAACATGCTTGTCGGCAGCTCGTTTTTATGATGCAATTAAACGCGTGTTTGTCATAAATTATATCGACTCACCTTTAATGGAGTGCACAAGTTGACTTGCAGGAATAAGAACCTGTGACGTCTTGAAGACGGGATAACGAACAAGGAGGTCTCGAACAGATGAGCTGACTAAAGATAAAGCCGCATGAACTTGAACGCACTTGCTTTCTCCGTCTGCAATTTAAAGATAACTTTGGTCAGAACTTATTTAAAGTCACCTGGAATGTAAGAAGTTGGATCCAAAGCAACGCGTAAGTTGTTTATGTGGTCGGAGAACTGTTCAATGTCGAAAATTAAAGCATCTGACAACTAAAACAACAATTGTATAGGTAATAAAAAGTCCGTAAAGCTTACCGGATCGCCAAAGTCCGGATCTATGCTAGAACAACTGGACGACATGGCTAATAAAGTGGCATTCGAATCGTGAAAGGCCAAATCGAAGTCGAACGGTCGCTAAACAACAGAGATAAGGCGTGGACGCGATTTGAAATTCAAAAACTGGGCGCAGAGCACGTCAATGTTGGGAGAAAGGGAAATTATTAAGCAGCAGCCGATGTGAAAGCTGACTCAAACACGCGCCTTTATAAGTCTATTCGGAGCAATTCGAAAATACCCAATCGAAGTGACTAATAACAAATCAAAGAATTCGAACGGTCTTTTGATTCGACAGCACGCGTTGGTCACAAGCACTAAGCTGCAAACCTAATTGGCGCGGCGCTAACACAAACAAACAAGTTGTTAAACCTGTCAAGATACGGATCAGGCGAATCGATGGGCATGCAAAGCCACAGCACATTGTCTTCGACTCTATCATAACCCGAAACGCTTGCCCGAGTGGCTAATAAAAGAGCACATAAACTCACATAAACTCCGGCTCTTCTTATGCGAACAACATTTCATATACAAATCAAAACTCCGGCGGAGATCATCGAAATATGACACAAAGCTTAGTCATTTCGTCTTCGCATCAACAAAACAAAAAACGGTTTAATTTCAGAGGAAGCGGAAGCACGATCACTGTAAAAACAGTTTGCAGGCAGGAAACAAACAAGTCTTTGCGTGTAATCACATTAACGATTATCGTTACCCATCAAATGCCCATCACCATTATTCAAAACAACACACGTTGTCGCACAATTGGCTCTATCCTCCGCTATGATGCAAATTAATCATCACTTCTTGTTGATGCTCTTCCGACTCGCCCCAAACAACGAAACACATTGCGCAAGAAGCAAAGCGGAACTCGACCACAAAGTGAGTGCCTGGAAGCAGAAATCAAAGCCGGACCGACTGAATAAACATCTGTCCACTAGTTCCGCCTCGGCACAGAAGTTTGCTGGAATAATTAGTTGAAATCTCAAGCGTTCCGCTCGAAGCGAACAAAAAACACTGATTACGAACTTAGACTGCAAGGCTCGAGGGTTTCGAACTCAAACAACTCAAACGACGCCATAAAAACGCTTCCGATTAAAATGAGCTTCGCTAGCCGGCGGCTAAGATCCCCGATTTCGTCGATGCGCGTACATTCATTTTATTGTTCCATTAAAAAACAATGGTTCCAAATTAACTCGGCGCATCCATCACACAGCTTGATGCACAGCGAAAGTGAATTCACACTGAGGCAAAGAACTCGAAAGTCTCAAAGCAACGAAAAGTTTAATTAAAAATTAAACAAACGGAAGATTCGAAGTTATGACTGAGGAAGCAAAAAGCAATGTGCCGTCGAATGCTTTTCACCTGCACTGCGTAGGTGTTTTTGGTGAGTGGAAACTTGCGTGCATTCCTAATTGCGGCAAGGTATTTGTGTGGAAGACTCACGCAAAGTATAAGCTCAAAAGGCAAAGTAATTGAGGGATGAGTTTGGGGTCGTTGGCGCTAAAGTGCCTGTCGCTCTTCTTCTTTCTGCTAATCGTCGGCTTTCCAGCAATCTCCGCCGGAACACTAGCAATAAAACTACGCGTGTGGAAGAGGCAGTGACCACCGGTCATTCACGTTGTTGCAAGTTGCAAAGTCAGGTGTTCGGCTGAGGCGCGCCTCCCGCTCTAGAAACAGCAGCTTCTCATATCTGCACGAGTCGAATTTGTTTATTCCAAGCGACCAAGGAGCCCACTGGATTGTCACCGCAAAAGATCTCAACGGTCAACGATAAACAATCGCGGATAGAGACGAATGGCAAGACTCATCATGTTGACCACGAAAACAAATGCGACCCTCCAAGTCGCATATGTGCTCTAATTCGTTTAATTGCAAATGAATAACTCGGCAGACAAAGTCCAACGAACCGCAAATCAAGACCACATTTTCGGAACGCCTTGCCGGAAGCTACTCATAACTGAAATAGGTCACTGCGTGCAAACAGCTTGACTTTCGATCACCGTCCAGCAGAGTTGGCTTTGAAACAAGGGATTCCAGCTCCTGTGGCGATACTTCAACGCCGCAAATCAAACAGCATTCGAGTAATGGGCTGATTCTCTACACAAACATTTCGCTTGTTTGAATGCGAGGCTGAAACTTCGTCGAGCTGTACAGTTCCGAGCCGCTAGAAGTGACTCATGGTGTCCAGCAGTTGGACCAGCGACCATTTCACGAAGCGGAATAAAATTTGCCTTCCGTGTTGTTATTACCGGCGTGATTCAATGCTGAAGCGCCCCATAGAATACAAACAAAGGCTTTTGAGTGATCACAACCAGCCTTCTAGTAATTCAAATTCTGTAAATATTGCCAATGCATTCGATTAATAGTTTAAATTATGTGGTGATTTGAGGCAACTTATTATTTTTGTAGTCAACTTTGTTCAAAAACGTCAAACATTTTTTTGTAGTGTTTGCGAACTTTATAAATGCTACTAGTTGATTCTTGATATCCACATGGCTTTTAAAGTTAGACTAGTGACGCAAAACAGATCAAAGTTACGCAGTTTCGGACAACACGTCATATAAACGAAATCACGGAAACAACAAATAAATTACATTTTTATTTGCATCGTTATCAAACAAACAGAATGCACTCAAACAACTGGATGAGCGCATAAATTTTTGAGTGGTTTGAATACTGTGTTTCCTCTTGGACAAAGTATGGGTCATTGTTTGCGTTGACTGCGATTTTAACCGGGATGAACAGGATCAATAAAGAACATAGAAATCACTGCAACAGCGTTTTTTGCAGTTGATTTTGCAGGTGACGACGAAGATAAGCATCGGCTAGCTCTGAAGTTGAAATATTAGCATGACTTCAATTCAAATGCAACTAACCTGTACGTCTCCGCCGTTCTGACACCGAAGACGAGACACGTTTGTCGAATAGATTTCTGAAGATGGAGGCCACTCTTCGGAACGTATAGTCCGGTCGTAACAACATCAAGTGTCCACTAGCTCCCAACTCTCCTTTTTCAGTTTCTCTGGGCATCAGCGTTTCGTCGTCTTCGAAAACTTCAACTTCAGCTGTTGGAATCAGTTCTGAAGATGAGGTGTCCACAACTTGAACTACTCGTTGAGGCTTACGAGCCACTGGAATGTTTCGATAAAAGCGGCATTTGACTGGCTGTACGATCAGCAGAAAGTAAACGACGAAAAGCCACAACAAACTCAAAGTCCTCGGCATGAATTCCATTTTCAAACCAAATGCCAAGCTGCACGAATCGGTAACCTTAAATATGCTGGGGATTATTAGACAGCGGATGTGCAATTTTAAAACCACGCAACACACGTCAAGTCGGCCCAAAAATAGAAGTGTAAGTTGCATGCGCGCCAACTTTTTACTCATTAAATTAAAAATAGTCAGAACTGAATGCTCAGAATTGAACGTCTTTTGTTTCGAACGATTTCAACGAATGGTGTGAAATAATCATTGACATCTGAGGAGCGCTGTCCATAAAAACAACGTGTATTTGTACTTCCGGCTATTTCCCCTGGCATTTCTCAATGATATTTCTTTATGACTGGTCACGGAAGGCTGCAATGACACGCGTGCAGCGGAATGAAGCAATTAGAAATTATAAATTAGAACAATTGTTTTTCGGCCATCAAAAATGCCCGACGATGATTCAACTCACTTGTTTGAGGCAAAACAACACGCGTATGCGCGACAGCCACGATTAATTAAGCAGGAGTGCGTATTCAAATGGCACACGATTGTTATATAGTCGAGTGTGGGAGTTATCAAACATCTTGATGCGGTTAGCAGTCGAAACTACAATCAGAAAGGACAGAACGGAAATAGTAACAGATTTAGACAATGATGCTGAATACAAACTTGAATGCCATTGATGCCACCGCGTTGTGGTTTGTTCGCATATGAAGTATTCCTCGTACAAAGGCCGCCAAAGCAAACCCAAACCGATAATACCTGTTCTTAAGCTAATCGCCCAAAGATCCAACCGAATTAACACTGTTTTGTTTTGGCATTATCCACCCAGTTATTCCATCCAGTTATCCCAACTAGTTATCTCCAATTGGGTTGTTTGAAAGAAACCGCTGACGCCTTAAATAATCCCCGGTGAGGTGTTTATCACTGGGCCTTTGTCGTCAATGGACTGCGACATATTTTGTCAGATGGACAACAGATTAGCCGAATGCTTTGTGCCGAGCCGACAATCGGAAAAGTTCGAGGACACAAAGAATGGAACTCATAATCCAATTAATTGTTGCTACTAATTCGTGAAGCCCTTCCTTTGACATCAGCAACATTCGTCCCTCCTCCATCTACGATAATAATTGTGTTTCCAGTGAGTGGTCTAAGGTCGAAACAATGCTACGTGCTTTGTGCGCGCTGCAAAAAATGTGCAAATTCCGGCACATTGTACTTGCAAGAGGGCTGGAGATCATTATTTTGTAGGATTAGAGTTTACACGTGCAGCGCAGATGAGCGACCTTTGGTTACAATTTATTTCGCTTCACGAACTATATCAATTAAAAGTGTGGCCCGAAACAAATTGGCCTAATTAATCAATTTGCATGACAAGAGAGTTGCACTTTTTAAATAATTTATTATACAGCATTCTATACAGAAAGAATTCAAATGAAGTGCATAATTTGAGTTGTCAACAGAAAATAGAAGTCTTCCAATTCGTTTAATGTCCACCCGCAAAGCCATTTGATTGCACTTGATTGCCTCCAGGTTGACTGTTTGGCGGGTGTATTGTCCGGTGAAAGCTTTCGGTTGTTGTTGTGACTTCGTAAGTACGGTCTCTGTTTCGTCGTTGCGTACTAGTTGGACTTTGTCTGGCCGGGACTTCTTCTTCATAGACGCTGAAGTTAGAGTTCTTAGTTTAAGTTTTTAAAGCTGATCAAAAACTTACACATATTCTTCTTTGACGGACGGCGCACGTACTCTTGGCAAACGGAACCACGAGAAGAAGGGAGAAACTCTCTCCTCGTGTGCTTCAGCCAACGCCAAAGATGGTTTCTCAATAAAGTGATACACTTCTTGAAAGCACAGAACGCAGTAGCACTAAAGGACAATCCGATTATTGAGAAAGCCGGAGGTGAAACAAACCAAAAACAAAGCAACTGCAAATCCCATTAGCCAGCCGACCCAGATGTCTCGCCAGTGGTTTTTGTAACCGTTGATACGTGAGAATGAGTCAACAAGTGTCAGGCCAAGGAAACCAAAAATCAACAAAGGTCTCAACAACGGTGCTCCGCGCAAATTAATCATGTAGTAGATGTAGAGCTGTCAACGCGGAATAATTAATTTAAGCGTGCAAAACTGAAACTTACAGATGCAAAAATGCAAGAGTAACTGGAGAACGCAGCGTGCAGCGATGGAACTAAAATATATTTAAATCAGGACACACAACATTTGCATGGATTTAAATGTTTTGGAATCTGTTTTTTTTATTATTTGACCGGTATTTAAATCATTTAAAAATATAACAAACTTACAAGTTAGCCAGGCGTATCTCAATTCATCGGCGTTCTAAAGTTCAACTTTATGCTTGTTGATAAACAACTGATTAATCTTGCCTTGTAGTTGCAAGCTAAATGTGGACTTGGAGACGGCGAGTGTTCAAGCGGTGCGGTACAGGCTCTAAAGTTAGACTAAAAACAGAGTTTGGTGATTTAAAAACTAACGACAAAGAAACGTTGCATAATGAAAGAAAATAAGGTCTTTGATAGCCAGTCATTAACTTGATCGTGTCGACAAAGATCTGAACAATCAATGCGCCAAACATGAAAACGCCTGAAAACAAAGCTTTAAACTAACAAACATCTCAATTCTTACTTATAAATCTGAACAAGCGTCTAGTAAACAAATGAACTGCACATTCTCCGCAAGTTGCATACACCTAAAAGAAATAAACAGTTAAAGTGTTGTGCTAACTGTAAGTTGAACTTACTGTTTTGCGCGGCTTTGTAGAGAATAGCCAAAACATCACTTCACCGATAAACATCTAAATTCAGCGACTGTACTCAATTCATATTGAACAAAACTTACCACAAGGGGAGGCAAACAAAAGCCCAAAATGTATAGCAGTGTGTAAGAGACATAAACTAAACAAACTGGTTTTAAAAGTGACACACTTATTCAAATACCTTCAAAGTCTTCTGGTTTGAAGTTCGGCTGAAATTGTTTGAGTTTAATAGTCAACTTACTGTGGACACTTACTTTGTACAGATTTATATCACGGCAATAAAACACTCTGAAATTGTTATTGGCAACTGACAGCTACGTTTAAAGTTACCGGTGATGATATGGAAAGACAGTTGTGAAACGCAAGTAGTACCATAACGCCCATAAACAAGCCAAGCCGACTATGTGTATAATGAAGGTGGGGAGTACAAAATAGTTGATAGCATATCTTGGGGGAGGTGGCGGAGCCTAAATAGCAACTTATTGATTAAAAAGGCTACAATGTTGATTTTAAAGTTCGTGCCAAAGTTACTTACAGGAACGACGACAGGAGCGCCATATTGGCTAGCAGAGAATACCTCTGAATGTGCGCGAGACGCAGGAAATGACATCCTCAATGATCAACCATTCATGGACGCTACAAGATCAACTAAATCAATTTAATTAGATGGGGTCGCAAGTGATCCGCGATCAATGGCCACAGAAGTGTAATTGATATCCAAGGGATAAGGGGCGCGACTATTATTCGAGGGAGGATGTTCCACGTGAGGACACTTTAATTCACGGAGGCTACAACTTGCCATTCATTCTGTTCAAACAAATAGTACCGGATCGCGCACATAAAAACAAAGAAGCCGGTCTCGAGTTGCACTTCAGCGACAAAAGGCCAACATGTTCGAAGACCCGTTTATCCAGATCACCAACGTGGACTTGTTTAATGAGTGGCGACCAAAGTGGATAGACAGTGGAGATCGGGAGGGAAGGAACACGTTGTCCGAAGTGTACAGCGCAAGGTTGAGCTTGGTTTGGCGTGCAAACGGATTGCAATTGTACTTGGCCAGTGGGTCTGTGTTTGCGCACTCGACTGGTCAATCGGGTGACTGTTTCCGACTGCGATGGCTCATCCTCTTAGCCCGAGGCGGCCGGAGGCGTGATGCGCGGACTTGACAGCCTGCGAACGAGTGCTGTTTGTTGTTGGAGGAGAGGCAGAGCCATCATGTTTGGTATAATGACTCTGATTCGATTGTGTTCCAGCTCCAATCAATAAGACGCATTGTTGCAGCTCTATTTTCGGCCAACGCGCAAACAAACTCTTCCGCTCGCTCCACAAACACTAAGCCGTAATCGGTTTCAATTTGATAAGGTCGATTCGATGAATACAAACTGACATTGATTTACTTGTTAACTTTGATGCTCAACTTGAATATGTTAACTTGAATATGTTAACTTGAATATGTTAACTTTGATGCTCAATTATGCAAACAACAATTACGTAACAAACTGGTGTAATTACAAATTGCGTGGCCAATTAAAAGTAGCCACACGATTGATAATTGTTAGCTTTGGTCAACCGTTGTGCAGTAATCTCCTCTACCTGCTGACCAAAAATGGACTTGCACGCAAACAACAAAGAATGACAATTCCGGGCACTTTTTGCGGACACCTATTATTTGAAAGAGGAAATCTGGTTAACGACCGGTTTTGAAGTCACTGCCGACTTGTTGCGCTGGAGATGCCCTAAAATCAAACCGAAGTCTCAACTAAAAAGCTGCAGCCAAGCAACGCTGACTTGCCAAAAACTGCCCTCAACTCGCATTGTTCAAATTTCAACAACTGCTCAACCTTTTTACTTAATCCCTAATTGACAAACAGATTCGACCTACTTCTACTTATTTTAACTCAAAATGTCCACTCGTTCTGTAAGTGTTCTTTAATAGTTCCCCTAACAATATAATTAAGGTTCAGCGAGAAGTTATTTCGATTCATGTTGGGCAAGCAGGAGTCCAGATTGGAAATGCTTGTTGGTGAGTGTTTTAATTTCAATTGTTTTAATTTCAATTGCTTTTAGGGAACTTTACTGTCTCGAGCACGGTAAGTTTTGGAAGCGAATAATGCGAGCATATAATTTTAGGGATACAACCTGACGGAATAATGCCGAGCGATACGAGCGCAGGATATGAAGGTCATTTTAGATTGAATGCAAATTTAGAGTATTTAAGTTTTAGACGACAGCTTTAATACGTTCTTCAGCGAAACAGCAAGTGGAAAACATGTACCTCGTGCAATATTAATTGACTTAGAGCCAACTTGTGTCGGTGACTGGACTTTAGTTAAATATGTTGATTTTATTTCAAAACTTTAGACGAAATCCGAACAGGAACATATCGGCATCTCTTTCATCCCGAACAGCTATTGACCGGTAAAGAAGACTCGGCTAACAACTATGCAGGGGTCACTACACAATCGGAAAAGAAATCATCGATGTCTGCATGGATAGAATTCGCAAATTAGCAGACAACTGTAAAGGCCTCCAGGTATTCAATTAGCGTGTAAACAAGTCAGTCGACATTAAGATTTAGGGATTTCTAATTTTTCACTCATTTGGCGGAGGTACAGGCAGCGGCTTTACAGCTCTGTTAATGGAGCGTTTGTCCGTAGATTACGGCAAGAAAAGTAAACTTGAATTCTGCGTCTATCCAGCACCTCAAATCAGTACTGCTGTTGTCGAGCCCTACAACTCTGTCCTCACCACTCACACCACTTTGGAACACTCTGATTGTTCCTTTATGGTTGATAACGAGGCTATTTATGATATCTGCCGAAGAAACTTAGATTTAGCACGGCCTACTTACACTAATCTCAACAGGTAGTTTTATGACTTTACTTTTTAAAATACACTTTTAGATTGATTGCGCAAGTTATTTCATCCATCACTGCCTCTTTGCGTTTCGACGGTGCATTGAACGTGGATTTAACAGAATTTCAAGTATTTGTTTGAGTTGTGGTCGCCTTGATTAATTAAATTTAGACTAACTTGGTGCCATATCCGAGAATCCATTTCCCATTAACAACTTATGCTCCAATCATAAGCGCTGAAAAGGCATATCACGAACAAATGAACGTAGCAGAAATCACTCAACAAGTGAGTTGAAACAAAATTATTTTTCATTCTTATTGTGTTGATTTAGTGCTTCGAACCGGGAGCTCAAATGGTATTCTTTCGATTTCTTAAAGCTATAGAATCTAACATTTAATGTTTGAAGGTTAAATGCGATCCAAGACATGGAAAATATATGGTAATTTGTAAAGCTCAAAGCTTCAACATTTAAGTTTAGGCGTGCTGCTTATTGTTTCGCGGAGATGTTGTTCCAAAAGATGTCAATGCATCTATCGCTCAAATTAAGACAAGGCGGACGATTCAATTTGTGGATTGGTGTCCAACCGGGTTCAAAGTAGGGAATCAACTATCAGCCGCCAACTGTAAGTTTTTAAACGACTTGTAACAATTTATAAAAAGTTTAGGTAGTGCCCGGTGGAGATCTAGGTAAAAACAGATAAGTTTAGATATTTATAACTCTTAAATTTAGCAAAATTACAACGTGCTGTTTGCATGCTTTCCAATACAACAGCAATTGCGGGTTAGAACTTTAATCTAAAACAAACTTTTAAAACAATTTTCAGAGGCTTGGGCTCGTCTCGATCACAAATTTGACTTAATGTACGCAAAACGTGCTTTTGTCCACTGGTATGTTGGAGAAGGCATGGAAGAAGGCGAATTCTCCGAAGCGCGCGAAGATTTGGCAGCTCTGGAGAAAGACTACGAAGAAGTTGGCCTAGACAGTAAGCATATTTACTAACATAACTCTATAAGTTCTACTAAACTATTTAGGCAATCCGCCATCAGACGCAGAAGACAGTGACTATTGAACGGAAAACATTTTATCCTTTACTCGTACAATAAACAGTCTTTCAATCAGAATCATTGCATATCTCGAACATCAGTCGCTTAGGCGCAGCAAGATGCATTCGCTCGGGATTTATCTTCACGGTCGGAATGATCTTCTTACACAAGGACGCTTCCTCCTCGGTGATATGACTCTTCAATTTTCCCAGCAACGGTATAGTGCTGAAAAGATAAAATTAAACAGCCAACTCCAAAAAACTTACTAAGTGGTCGTGTCAACTCGATTCACTGACGGATAAACAGCGTTGAAATCAATTCGCAATGCAGCTTGCCTTTTTCGCAGTTTCAGTGGCTAACGACTTAGTAAGTTTGTACATGACTTTTGCAGCTAAACATGAACTTAATAATCATAAAACATAAAACGGCTTACTTTTCTCATTGGCTCGATAGTTGTTGAAAGTCACTGATCGAATTATGGTCTAAAGAATATTGAGTGAATGCCAAATAAACAACAACAAGTACAAACCTGTCTATTCACTTTGTTTATTTCCGGGTGAATTTGAAATTCAAATGAACTGCCCATAGCTGTGATTCGGCAAACATCTTCGTAAACTTTGGTCAACTGTTTTGGCTTTTTGTTGAAATTCGGCTCATGTTCCATAATGAAATCAATCAACTAAAATAACTAGTATAGTGCAACTAAAATCAAGCATAAATCTTACAGCAGAATTGGAAAGCGAGCTCGCCTGCATTAACATAGAAACGTCATTTTTTGGCGGAAATTCACGTCTGTAAATGGGCTTCACTTTGTCACTGAGTTTGCTTTCAAGTCTTGCCCATTCCTCATCGGCGTCCTCCGACCGTTTTGCATACAAGATTTTTCCCAAAAAGTGAAACAAATCAACAGACGGATCGCTTGGAATTAAGAAATCAGCGTTGAACTTTTTCTTGTCCACACAAGAGATTTGCAACACAGACATTGCGGATCTAAGATCGCCTAAACATCAACATAGTTTTTAAAATAGCCTGTTACAAGCTTACCATTTGCTTTACTGATCACGGTTTCCACAAATTTCTTGTTTACCGGAATTTTCATCTCTCCAATCCACTTTTGAACCTTTTTTGACATAACCGTTTTCGGTATAGCGTTGAATTTGATGTGATGAATATTGAACTCGATCAAGACTGAATCGGGAAAGATTCGAAACGGACTGAAATCCCATGAAGTGCCAATTATAGCAAATGAGAATACCAAAAATGTAGTCATGTGCGGCAAAATCTCTCGTAAAAATACATAGAAACGACTCGGATCACTAAAATAAATTTGCTGATTATTCAGTGTAAAAACTGATACTCACTTGATCATCATAACCGGTAACTCCTTGACGATAATTAGCTTGCGTGTTCGTGATCGACCTTCAACTGTTTTGTTCTGCGACCTAATGATAAAATTGCGAAATGCGTCCAACTGACTTTCTTGAACAATTCCATCCTCCAAGTCAAGGTTATCATTGGCATTAAGCTGAGATCCAAATTCAAATTCCGTAAATTCAATGTCCAACTCGTCACAAATCAATCGAACGGTGCTAGATTTTCCACATCCAGACGGTCCCGTAATGAGTAAGAGCTTATTGCCAAATTCGTTCTGAATCTTGTTCTGCATCCATGTTCGAACCTTAAATTAATGGCATAAATACTCAATCATTAAATTTCTTACCTCTTCGATTTTCTTTTTGTTAACAATCAGCTCACTGATATCTTCTGGTTCATGTAGATACATTGTAGAACTTGGTTGCTGTGAATTTACAGTTGTTATAAGCTTTAAAACAAATTGAAGCAGATAAATTAAAAATGTGAGAAAAACAAGCAAGATTTTGATTATAATTTCTAACAAACTAACATTTAGGTTACCAGTATTTGAAGCATTTTGTGGAATTTTCCGCTTAACAGTCGATTGTTTTTGAGGAGTCAACAAAACCGAAGGTGAATCGATGCTTTTACTGTCGGCTATTAAATCATCAAAATCCTGAAGTTTTTGTGGAACTATTATACTTCTCTTCTTTTCGACGTTGCGCAAGACTTTCATTTAAGAACTCTCGAATTAGAACTTTAAATATAGACAAATAAATTCAACCCGATACTTCAAAAAATCTAAAAACGCACTAACTTTGGCATAAAGCTTTAAGCGGCAATCTATTCATTTGAAACACTTAAAAATGTGAACACGTGTAACCCAATAATTTATTCAACAATTTATTCAACAACTTTCAACGGATAACAAATCACCAGCGCGGAGCGTTACCATAATCAAACCGTCCACGTTTCGCAATGAATCCACCACCTTGTTTACGTTTTCTGCCATTGCCCTTCGGGACGCGTGCAAACGAACTTAACTCTTGTGGCACCTTCTGACTTGCTTCCTCCAAGACCTTGATCAAATCACGAGCCTTTGGTGCATTTGTTGAGCTGAAGAAAGTGTAGGCAGTTCCCTAAAATCACAATGATTAGCCAACATTGAAACATCTCAAAGAGTTTACTTTTTTGTCTCGTCGACCAGTGCGACCGATTCGATGAACGTAGTCCTCAGAGTTGTTCGGATAGTCATAGTTGATGACAGTCTTGATGTTTTCGACATCTAAAATAGAAAGTCAAATGTTGATATTGTTAAAAAAGATTTTACCCAATCCACGAGCAGCCACATCAGTTGCCAACAAAATAGGACTCTTTCCAGATTTGAATTCTAAAGTTGAAATATTACTATGCTACATGAGTCGCTAATCACTTACCTCCCAAAACCCAATTACGTTCACGTTGCTGCTTGTCACCATGAATGCAAAGTGCAGGCCACTTGTCTCGACGCATCTCTCGAGTCAAGTCATCAGCCTTTCGCTTCGTATCGACAAAAATGATAATCTTGGCTTCTTTCTAAATCAAACAAGTAAACGCTTTGCAACAAAACTTCGAAAACTTACGTCTGCAAGCAATTCTTTCAAGATCTCAAACAAGCGCTTCTGCTTCCCGTGTTCTTCAATAATTTCAACAATCTGCTGGATGTTGTGATTAGCAGCCAACTCCAACGAGCCAACATTCAAGAACACAGGATCAGTCTGGAAGTCTTTAGCCAAGTTTCGAACGTCTTTTGGCCAAGTAGCAGAGAACATCAAAGTTTGTCGATCAGGCTAAAATCTAGAAAGTAATCAGTCACTGACAAACTATACATACTCGGATCTGTGACACGATCTTTCGAATCTGTGGCTCAAAACCCATATCAAGCATTCGATCCGCTTCATCCAAAACCAAGTAAGAGCAACGAGACATAGTAGTGTTTCCAGCTTCCATAAAATCAAGCAAACGTCCAGGAGTAGCGATGCAAATGTCAATTCCACGGCGCAATGTACTCGCCTGGCCTCCTTTTGATTCACCACCATACAAACAGCCATAAGAGTAACCCATTGCTGTAACATATTCCTTTGCGACTTCGGCAACTTGTTGGGCCAATTCACGAGTAGGAAGCATAATCAAAATAGAAGGACCTTCACCAACACGACGCTGCGGCTGAGCCATAATGTGCATGATTCCAGGAAGCAAGAACTAAACAATACAGTAGTCAATAAATCTTTTAAATGTTTTCTGCTTACCCCCAAAGTTTTTCCCGAGCCAGTCTTTGCAATAGAGATCATGTCTCGACCACTGAGCGCAACAGGCCAAGAAATAGCTTGAATAGTAGTTGGCTGCTGATAGTTTTTGTAGAGTAAATCAACAATTTCCTGCGGAAGACCGGCCTCATTGAACTCGAACACTGGCCGAGGAACCTGCTTTCCTTCCAAAGTGACTTGATTGTTGTTGATCCACTGGTTGACCTGCCTCAGAACGACTAGAAACAATTGGCGACTCAGTGTAGATGTTCTTCTTCAACTCTTTCAACTGAGCAGACTTCCAGTCAACATCACGCAATCCGGCACCAGCAAAATTGTTTCGATCTCGGCGGTCTAAAGCAAATGTGTGGTTTGAACAGATTTTAATTTAAACTAACCTCCTCCTCCGTAAGAATTTCCACCATACGAGTTTCCACCATACGAGTTTCCACCATACGAGTTTCCACCATACGAGTTTCCACCATACGAGTTCCCACGCTGCGAGTTTCTACCATACGAATTTCCGCCGTATGAACTGCCTCGATCCCGATAATCTAAAGACAAAGAAGTTAAGCAATTTCAATATGTTAGCGCTTACTTCCACCACCAAACGTATTACGAGACATAGTGCTTCTCTTATTTGAAGTAGATATGTAAAAAAACCCTAAAACACCCAAAATTAAAAGAAACGGACAGAAATCTCAAGCACTTGTTTTTGTTTTAAAGTCTGCGATAATGTTTGCCTTGATCATGATTGTTTTTAAGTAATCGATTGTCTGAGTTTGTAAACACTTTCAATGCTAGAGAGTTTTTGACTTTTAAAAATCAGCACTTCTACGTCATTTTGAACAAAAGCGCCTGCAGCTTTTACTATTGTTTGCGTTGTGGGCAAAAACCGTGTAAGTTTGAGTATTGCATGGATTAAGTGTGCTTTAATGTGCTGCCGACAACTCAATGCGCACTGTTTGCTTTTAACACTTGGTCCGCCGTTCAGTAAAGTTATTGAATTTATTTGAGTTTCTACGATTTTTAAAATAAAAGAAGTCTTTTGCACTATTTGTTCCTTGTTTTTATCTCACGGCCAATGCAATGTTTTTCCAATCAAATTAATTGTTCAAATCGGCATTGCGGATCCGATGGCAGCCATTTATCAAACATGCGTTTGGTTGCGTGTCTTAGGAACTTGTGTTTGTGGAGAGGCTGGTTGATGAAGGCGTAAGGTCCAAAAAGTCACACAACCTATTTGCCAAATTATGCTGGCTGAAGTTGCAAGTAAATCCCCGAAAGTGCCATCCGGAAGAAAGGCCAAACTCGAGCCTTAATGCTGTTTTAGGTACAACTCAAGCCGTTCTCTTTATTTGGCCTTTGCTTCGAACCACCACCACTCGAAACAATGCATTGAGAATTTCGTGCACCTCTCCTTGTGTTGGAAAGAAATTACGCGGCCAGCAAGTGATAGTGAAATGGTCCCGACATTGAACTAATTTCCACATTCGCCAACAAACTCGTCTTAAATCAACACTTTCAAGTTTGTCTCGCTTTAACAAGCGCTTTTCGAGTCTCGAATCTTCGCTTATTTTTGAGTTTGAAACCTTTTTGTAATTGTTAGCAATCTACAGTCTTTAAACACCAGATGTTAAAAACGTGAATGAAAAATGCAACCATTGTTGTTGCTATGGTTTGCCTCGTTTGAACTTTGGAAGTCCTTTCGTGCACTAGTTTCACATTTGCGGTGGACTTATGAGCAAATGGAGACATTGAGCGACATCGAAACGTCATTTGAAGGATCAAGTTGGAGCTTTTAAACTAGATAGTTGTTTTTGCCCGGCCGCATCAAACTTGTTCAGATTGTGGGCCCGTCAGCTGTTGTGTGTTTGCAATAAATTCAAGGGTCTGTGCGTTGAGTGCTTAGCAAGTTTAGTTCGTAATCAAGTTCCTCTCAATAAATAATATCTTTACGGCCTGGATTAAAGTCTTATTTCGGCAAAAGCGTGCTACTTCAAATCACTCTTCGAAAGTCGTCGCCGAACATGCAATGATGTTTGAGCGCGATCGGGAAGACGAATCGTTGCATTTAATTGCCTTTTAGGCTTCTGCTTGGGTTACCTTTCGACCCGCAGTCTGTGTGCGCTACTTCGAAATTCACCGGCAATCAGTCTTATTCCATTATTACGTGCCCCTTTTCTGTCGCCAACTTTTTTTGCACTGCGCTCATCTTACATTTGTTATTCTTTGTGACTTCGATCACTGCGAACTCACCGATTTAGCCGATGCTTCCGAGTGCTGATCGAATGCGCGAGAAAGTGCACAATAGGCATTTCGGTTGCTGCCTATTTTCTTCTATTGTACTTTTGACCAGCGGCGTTTCGTGTTTCTCAATTAAAATCGCTTTTGGACTGTTGTGCTTTTCAGGTTGGGCAAAGCGTCTATGTGGTTTCATGGATGCGTTTGATTTTAAGGCTTTCTTTGCTGGGCAGCTTGGCAGTTGTTTTTCTAATTCTTTACGCCATTCGCTCTTCTCGTCATTCTGCTTTAACGCTGGAACAACAAGAAACAGGTATTTGTCGCATTCAATCAGATCTCAATTTCTGTGTTTTTAAGATGAGGCCATCAGATTGCTACTGGCTACCGGCGAGGACGCTCAGGCCAACGCAGGCCTCCAACAAGCTGTTTCATCCAACACTAATGCAAACGGTGTCCGGCCAACAACGGAATTAACCTTTAACGTCGCTGTAGTTCTTGGTATCCTTGCTATAATTAACTTCTCAACTCTTTTATTTCAGTTGTCTCCTTGCTATCGGTGGCCCTTCTCATTACAGGTATTTGCTGTAAGTGTTGCTTATTGTCAAGTGCTTTAGTTTTGCTTTATTGGTTGCGTAAATTATGTTTCCATATACAAATTGACCAATTTAACTGCACTGTTTAGGTATAATTATTGTGGCAGTCACTCTAAATCCGGGTGGCGAAAGCTCTAATTACCACAGTTACGTGAGCAATCAAAACTCCTACGACAGTGACCAGGAACCAACTTATCGCCATCGACGAAAGCTTTCAGTCGACTATGATTGCGATGATTCCGGTGGCGAGTTTGGACCTAATGATCTGTGTGCGGACGCAAAACTCGACAGTTTCCAATGGGATGCTGAGGCGCAGATTTGGTCATCTACAGCATGATTGGCTCACTCACTCTAGTATTTCAACGCTCAAATGCAATCAAAAGCTGGTGCTATAAAATGCTCATATAGTGTAAATAGTTACTGTTGATGAATAAAGTTCTAAAGTAAAGACATCTTAAAAGCAGGTTACAAAAGATCGTCAAAATACGCTTGAGTCAAGTTAATGGCTCCGGTTTCCGTGAGTGCCAAGTGGAGTGGCGGATAAAGATCAATTAAGTGTGGCGGGTGAGAATTTGCGATCCGGATGGTTTGCAACAAGCGAAATTAAAGTCAGGTGTTTCGGGCCGGACACAGTTTAGGTTGTTCTTTTAGATTAGGCCGGCTTCACACTCAGGACTGTGTTCCACAACGCTCAATCTTGCTAAGGGGTTTCGGACTCTGTGTGAAATTTGAAGCCACGCGTGCAAGCTTCGGTTCCGCATTGTTCGGCAATTATTCGAATTAAAAACGGCTGTCAAGCCTGGGGCATCTACCGCCCTCGTCGTAGTTCCCACGCAATCTCACAGTTTTGGCGACTTTGCACATCATCGAAATTTGCAAGTGGCCGACAACCAGAAGCACTGGGTCAACGAAGTTTGTTGTTTTTGGGGAAAACTCGCAAAGCATGCGACTGATTAATGTCCACACAGCTGTCTCGAAATCGACATTCCATTCGTTTTTGTCATTAATTTGCGTCTCGTGTTCAGTTTGTTCAAAGGTGCTATCTTCTATGTTTTTGTGATTTCTATGATGTTCACACCTCTTTTGACGCCTATAAACTCCACGTAGCATCCGAGTTCTCCAAAACTTACACAGCGCATTCGAGGGGATATGCAGCAAGTTTCGGAGTGTTCTCAAAGCGTTGAAATTTTACTTGTTGCGGAAGTAGGTGGTTTTGCGTCAATAAGTTAGTGCGCTTCTTCTTATTGTTTGTTTTCTGTTGTTTGTAGCGCATTATTGGCTCTACATATTTCCGTTGGCGCGTCGTTTTAGACTCGCAAGTGCCACATCTTCACGGCCCCGGAGGCTTCTTGTGTGCACGTACAGCATATTGTTTTTCGGGCCAACGAAGGCAGCCAAACGGAAGAAAGTCAGTTATTTGGAAGCATCAAAGTTTATTTCAAACTGACAGTCTCCTTCTGCTCCGCTCATTGTTTGCCAAGAGCAAAAAACAGCTTTTAATTCCGGCGATAATTGATCGACTTTTTGTGTGAGTTTCGTCTGCGCCAGCATCTTGGCGTCCTGCGTTCTTTTGCAATTACTTTCATTTCGATAACTGTTTAAACATTGCTGTGTTCGAGAAGCACTATCAAACTTTTCGTTCGTTGCGTAAGCAAATATGTTTCGCAAAAACTCATTAAATTTGAAAGCGGAAGTATGTTTTGCCAACTTGAAGAGCTTGTAAACTTGCGTTAATCTTGGAAATAAAAACCAATTTTTCGGAATGGGCCTCCGCGTGTGTTTATTCGGGCCCTGAATCGAATGTCATAATTGTGTGTTGTTTTTTCAAGCTGTCAGTTGTCTCGTCTTTCAACTCAAAATGGACATTAAGTTTGGGGCAGACTTTTTTAAAACTGGCTGACCACTCGCTGGCACATAGCGCCAATCCACTGCTAACGCATACCAATGATGTGCACACGTTCCAAATTCGATTTGCCTATTCCGCCCTCCGTTTCGACAAATACCGGAAACCTTCATAAACGAACTTTCCTCACCGGTTTCCTTGTTGATTTGTGCGAACGAGTCCAGCAACTGCCATAATTGCTAAAACCTTATTTGCGCGTCACCAGCTAGCGAAAATTAAAAAAGCGCCAGTTGATCAAGTGCCGACGTCCCGAACACCGGCCAAGTTTGCTCAATGGAGATTGAGTTTAATTTATTGCCGGGTCAATGATGGATAGGTTTTAGCCAGCGTGCATGGGCGCTAATCAGATATTTTTTGCCTCTGTTCATCTCCGCGAGACTTTATATTAAAATTGTTGCAATTGCCGAGTGCTTTTTTGAGGCCTTTCGACATAGAATGACATAAAAATTGCAGATCAAGACGTCATGCTGTTGCTTGGTTAATGTGCTTTTGCTTTTTTGAAGCGCATCAATCGCCGACCAACAAACTCACATTCCAATTGAGAAATGACACCCGGCTGTTCCAACCCAATTGCATGAAAATCAACTGGCGTTGAAGGCGTGAACGGTTTTGTTGTTTGTCTTCATCCATGGGCATCAAGTTTAATAATTCGCCGATGGGTCAAAAGTAAGTCAATCTCTATTTAGCATGTTTATACTCTTCCTATTTAGATTTGCTCGGCATCAGATGGTTAGTTTCTGAGTGCATCTGCTCTCTCATTTGCTTGATTTAGAGTTCTGGCGTCAGTCTCTACCATCAAAAGCATTATCAACAAGCAATTTCCCGTTGGCGCAGCGCTTTGCATAGGCTAAGGTAGTTTTGAAATAGCCAGAAAACACTTGTGGACTTTAAACACTTGTTGATTTAGAAGTCCCGATGACAAATTCGTCACATTAGGATATTTAGCTCAAGCGTTTTGTGATCTCGCAGACTTTGATTCGATGCTATACTACTCTTTACAACAAATGGAACTTGCAAACAGGAAAAGCGACAACTATATGAAGTCAGAGGCGTTTTTAAATTTGTCCAAAGCGTACGAACGCCTTGTTTGTTTAATTTTGTTCAAAACAATTAACACCTCTAATGTTTAGGCGGACTTCTCCAAAGCAATTGGTTATGGAAGAGCAAGTCTCGAACACCCAAGCATTGATCCTAGAACGCCGGGCTATGCACATTTGGGTAGATCTTTTAAAAGCACTTACTTGATAAACACTTATACTTCTAGCCGTTGCGTTGGCACAGATGGGATTTAGTCAAGTAGCTTAAAGATTTGTTTGTTTCAGTAATGCTTCATATTTTAGTACCAGGCAAGTCTGGAGGCATTTGAAAAGGCTATGGGTATTGCAAGTCAAACTGGAGATAAATTGTTAGAACTTCAAGTTTGTGTGGGTCTGGGTGCATTGTTTACTTTGCTCAAGTAAGTTCTTTTGTAGAGAGGTTCTGTTAATTTTGTTGCTTAGGGACTTATCAAAAGCGTTGGTTTTCTTGCGAAACGCTCTTTCACTCCTTCAATTAGTTACCGTCGACAATGTTCATGCCAAATATAAAAGCATAATCTTATATCACTTGTCCGTCGTTCTTCGTATCAAAGGGGCCTTAATTGATGCAAAGGAAGCGTGAGTTAATTTTTGAAAGCAACAATCTATTAATCAGTTTATTTAGCTGCGAAGAAGCATTGCGTCTAGATAAGTTATTTAAAACATTTGATTATAGTAAACGTTTGTTTGAAACAAAAAACGCACAAATTCTGAATTTTGAGTCTTAGCTCAACTAATTTTGGGATTTCTAAGTGAACAAACAAACGGCAGAGCAGTATATGCAAGAAGTTTGTGCAATTTGGCCGATATTAATCGAGAACTGGGTGAAAGCGAAGCAAAAGAAACAATCACAAAAAGTTGGGCACGCTACGAACAAGGCTGGTTTTCTTTGTGACTTTTTTTTAACTTTATTTAACTTCGTGTTTTTAGCATTCCGAATAAGCAGGCAGATTAACGACAGATTAGCCGAAGTTATGATATTGAGTAAATTTGATTGATTTGTTGCATGTTTTTTAACTGATATGTTTAGGCTCCATGGCCAAGTCAGCTTCTGAATCACGCAGTCACTACACGGGCCAATGTGAATGCCAAGCAATACAATTGAATACGAAATGTCTGGAATTGGCCAAGCTACTTGGATGCAAAGTATGTTTTATCTATAAGCCTCATTTACAGATGCCATGTATAAATTCTAAAATTGCAGTACTCTATGATGAAATGCCACTTGAGGCTTCAAGATCTGTACAACCAATTGGTAAAAATTAAGATACACTTTTCTAAGTTGACCGAAACTGTTTCAGGACGACGAAGAAAGCGAAGAAATTGCAAGAAAAAGCTCGACTGTTTTGATTCAAGAGATGGAGTTGTTTTGTAACTTCTGTGGTCAGAGATTCGGAATTGTGGATGAAAGTTTGCAAGCTCCTCCGCTGTTCACATATTTTCCACGAAAGGTAATCAAATTAAGTAAACAGTATTTTAAATACACACATTTTAGGTGCCTCTGTCTAAATTTTTATCAACTGTGGAGAATCAACATTGTCCGAAATGCCAATGTCGTGCTGTGTTAATGGACAACGTTGAAAGTTTGCGTACATCCTCTGCCTCGTCAGTCATTGAAAATGAACCTACATTGGCCGCTTTAACTTCACAAGCAATTTCATCAAGACCAAATCCGGTCGATCAAGTTGTTACAGTCAATCAATTCAGTCCAACAATAGTGCCTAGAGACATTTCAACGACAATGCTTGACGCTATTAAGCCGAACGGACCGGCACTCAGCGCTGTTTCGACTTTTGTTAGTCCACCACCGTCAACATCAGGTGTCGTGTCAAATAAGCCCAAAATATTGGTACAACGTCCATCAGATGAAATGGCATTCCTCTCAAACTGCACTCCGCCGCCATCTCGTCCATTCAACAAAGAAGTCAGTGATCAGAAACGCCGTTCAGCTCCGGTCATTTTACCTTCAAATTCAAGACAATATCCGCAAGTAGCCAACCACAAACCGAACTGCAATCTGCATGCATTCCCCGTACTTTCTGAAGATTTGTTCAACGAACCAGTAGGGCCTCCACGAAATTTCGAGATCCACTTCGAAACGCTGGATGAACTCGTTGCGTATCAAGGCCCCAGTGTAACCGATGTTTGATTGTTTGTTCAAGTTATCAGATATTGATTGCCGTCTGCTTTCATTGTTTTAAAACAGCAACTCGCAAACCTCTTTGTCATTTTGGAACCAAACTTACCGGTTAATTAAAAACACCAATACTGCCACATTGTTTAGCCTGTTTGAGGCGTTGTTCAAATGATAGATTTAAAACGTTTGTGCTTGTTGCTAATCATCCAGAAATGATCTCATTTATTATGACAAAGAATAAATTTCTACTATAAGTTAGTTAACATTGTTTAGCTTCTGATTATGCCGTATGCTGAAATGGTCGAAGGACTCATTTCTTCGGTGCGTTCAAAACTCCGCGCATTTCCTGCCGATCGTTGAGAACAATAATATTCTCTGCAACTTCCGCAGCAACTCTTTCTTGTGCCTCCAAAGTGCTTGCGCCCAAGTGTGGTGTGCTAAAACGGAGTTTTGAAAAACACACAATTTAAAGCTTTTACCAGATCACTTTTGGATGATCAACGAGTGGCTTGAAAGTTGGCGGCTCCTCAACAAAGACATCAATTGCGGCACCACCGCATTTTCCTTCGTTCAAAGCGTCAACCAACTCTTTTTCGTTCACAATTCCTCCTCGAGCTACATTGACTATGCGGACAGTAGGCTTGCACTTTGAAAGAGTTTCACGTCCAATCAAGCCAGTGGTTTGCGGAATAAGCGGAACATGAACAGTAATGTAGTCTGCTTTTGGCCAGATTTCTTCTAGCGGCAACCAATTGATTCCAAGTTTTCCAGCGTCCTAAACAAACAAGATAGATTCTGTGGAATACTGCTTTAAATTACTTCAGCGCTGACAAGAGGGTCATATCCAATTGTTTTCATTCCGAACGCTTGCATGTGCTTCGCGACAATTTGTCCGATTCGACCCAATCCAATGATGGCAAGTGTTTTTCCGCTTACTTCACTTCCCATATAGTCTTTGCGGCTCCATTTGCCGGCTTTCATCGACCCAGCTGCTTGTGGAACATGTCGAGACAATGCAAGGATCAAAGTGGAAGTCAACTCCGCAGCACTAAACATTTAGCAAGAAGATAAAGTTGTAAACAACTTGATTTTAACTGTTATTACCTGTTTGAATTGCCACCTACAAACGCATTTAAATTAAACTGTTTGTTGAAACTGTCTTACTTGGAGTGTTCATCACCAGAACTCCGTGCTTTGTTGCCGCCTCAACATCGATGTTGTCGACTCCGGTGCCTGCACGTCCAATCAACTTCAAATTTCCTGCCGACTTTTCAATGATCTCTGCAGTGATCTAAAAAAAGGCTCGAGTTGTGATTAGAATTCAAATCAGAAATACCTTGGTGGCCGAACGTACAATAACTGCGTCGTGTTTTTTCAACTCCTCAATCAGCTCATCTTTGGGCAATTTTGTCTTCTTAACAACGGGGATGTTGGCTGCCTTCAAGACATCTAAACATTGCTGTTCAATTTCGTCAGCCACAAGAACAGATTTGATTTGAACCATTTTGTCGTCTAAACAACAAGCGTTAAAACTGTCTAAAAGTTGCGTGCGCAAAACCGAACAACGCAATCAGTTTGAATTTGCAGTCTTCTAATCAAAACACTGAACAAGAAAAACAACGATAGCGCGCATAATAAATCAAAACTGCCGAACGGCCGCTCTTTTGGCTTTTATCTGATTGTGTTGCATAACTGTGGTCAGCATAAAAGCTGTCCATTGACTGATTGCAATTATGATTACAACCAAAACAGACGACTATTTATATGTGAATTGCTTTGAACTCTTCTAATTAAACTTTACATCCACAAGTTTGAGTTGTACGTGATAATTCTATTTGTTGATTCTTCACGTCTCCACAAATGGATTTTAAAAAATCTTATCAAGGCAGTTTGCGTTCTTTGAAGTGGTTGATTGTTTCAGTTCTGCACGTATCAAACTAGTCGAAAACATTTTTCGTTTTTTATCTTTTGAAACACTTTATCAGAGCAATCAATGTTCTCGTATCTTTATTGTCAAATAATTTATTAAGTTAACTTGATATGTACAGCGGAGTGTTTAAAATCTCATGTTGATTGAACCCGCAATCATTTTGATTGGACAACTTCGTCAATAGCAGTGCATGATGTGCTCGTGAAACGCATTCGAGTCACGAAAGTCCGTTCTTGAACAGCTCCAACAAAACATGCTGATCAGAGTGTCCGCATCGCCGTCAGGTAACTCAACACCCGCGGAAGGAAAATGGTGGAAGTTTTTGACCTGAAGGCAATTGATTAAACTGGTTTTGGCCGCAAAACAAACCAGGAATTTAAGCTCATTTGCATTTTTGCAGTCATCCTCGTGCTTTTTGAAGTCGGACGGTAGACTGAATGAGCGTCGACAATTGAGACAAAAACTGGCTAAGTGTGAGCCTTCCAAGCAATCAACAAGTTGTACGGCTTCATTCTCTTTTTGTATCATTTCAACGGTGCTGCTTGATTCTTTAAATTCATCAGGAACTTTTTGGTTTCTTCTGATTGGCAACGTGTTTTCAAGCTTTTCGGGAATTCGACTTTTGACAGGAGGCGGCAACCGGACTTTATTTGGCTGTTCGGTCATTTCCTAAACATAAACACTATTCAAATACCGAGTTTAATTACTTACAATAGCCGACATTGCATTCCGCACTCCACTTCTAGCGCCCAAAGAAGCTGCTTTTTCTACTAAATCAATTGAAGTTAGAATGCTCTGACTTAAAAACTCACGTTCATCAAAACTGTACGCTTTGTACTTTCGCCTTCGACACTCATGCTTTAGTATGACACTCAAGCTGAACGAGGATAAACTGCAGCGTTGGCACATAAAAGGACGAAATGACGGCAAGATTCGAGACCTTCTTGAACGTCTGACTGATTTTTGAGCAAACGACATGTTTAACTTTAAGCGTCTTCTTCGAATGTACCTAATTTGTTGTGTAGCTTTAAAAGCAAGTTGTGCATACTTACATTTTTCCTAAGTGGCGCATAACTGGATGCAAAAGTGCTGCTGTTTCCGGTCGTGTCAATCCATCTGTCTTTGAATTGCCAACTAAAAGGTGAAGCATTCTTTTGTTATCAAGGTGTGTGTTAAAAGCAACTACGTACCTAACAGTCTTGTTACTCGCTGCCATTTCAAACGGCTTTTCTTGAGGCGTTTACGGAGGGGTTGAGCATAGACGGAATGATGCAAGAAGTTTTCGCTGTATTTGAGAGGCCCTGCTTCCAGAAGGGTGAAAGAATCCAAGTTTACGGAAATGTCCATTGTCTGCAAAGGAAGTCCGTTTATTACAGAAACTTGAGGTGTTCGCGCACAGCGTAATACTCCACGGTTACAAACCAAAACTGGAATTTTGCCGGACAAGTCGAGTCGGCATTAAGTGCACTTACACAATCAAATTCATTGTTTTGTGGAGTCGCTCGAATACGAGATTGCAAGCGAAGAACAAGAGCCCGTGAAACGCCGAATGAAGCAATCAGCTATTTGTGACGTTGTTGCGCGTATATCTTACATAAGGCAAACAGTTTATTTGTAAAGTTTAACTACTTTGCTTGATCCAGAAAATTTGACCATGGTTTCCGTGCAATTATTACAAGGCTTTTTGGGAGGTCGGCGAATATCGCGCTTATACGCGCAATTAATTATTTGCCACAAATAGAAGCTCAAGGTTGAGTGTCCGACCCTCTCATGAAAGGTACAAGCACTCTCGGCAGCCTCGCGCACGTATAAATGAGGACCACAAAGCATGTGGCGACGCGTAGGTCACTAGCGGTCAGCAAGCAAGTGGGAGAGACCAGGTAGAGCCAAGCAGACCCACACCCAGCGCATTCTACCTTTTGCTCGCCACAAGAAATCAAACTCTTCATCAGCGGCCTCTTCCATATTTGCATTGCGTTTCGCGAACAAGAGACCGGAGGGAAAAAACAGAAAGCCTCAAATTGGCGTAAATTTCTTCGCCTTCCAGCATCTCCACATTGTTTGTGATTGTCCCAGCGCAGTGACTCACGCGACTTTCAAGATTGTGCACATGCTTGCGCGGATATCCTTCAGCTTTGAGCTGGAATTTTGATGAATTTCGCGAGATGACTAATTATGACTAACACTAACTGTCTTCTAAAATATAACCGAGCTTGTTTCAGACTAAAATGTACAAACAAGGGTCGATGGAAAGGTTGGGCGGCGTGCATCCTGCCCACATGTATCCAATAGACGATGGCTGTCTGAGTAGAATACCTTATTCTTCGGTCATCGCCTTTGTGATGTGTTTTGTTGGCGTTGTTATGTTTGCTATAATGATGGTCTTCTCGTTCAACACATCTGTGGAGCAATTCAGACGCACACTGGACATTTCGAATATTCCGTGGCTCGACAAAGTAAGAAGAATTAGCATTCACTTATATGTCCCGAGTTCTAGGTCCACCTTTTGTTCTTAATTGTCGCAGTTGTAATGGTTGGAATGGCGCTTTATTTGCTGTGTGTTGGGATTCTTTCAACCGGATCAACTCGAGAGCAAATCTACAAACGTGCCAGTGCACGGCGTGGTGGCCGAGCTTGTTGTGTGATTGCAGTCATTTTGGCCTACATGCTTGAATATTCTGTGGATGCTAGTTTTAGCCATTACTGCAGTTATGTCAGCGACTTATTACGTGTTCTCAAAGTTATGTGCGGCTCAAACCACTGTTGCCGAAAACAGTTGCCTCGATTTCAGCGTTTTTCGTCCACTTATTAAAGACGTTAGTCATGCTGTAAGTTGATTGTCAAGCAATTTTAGTTATTGAATTACTTTAGTCGTTGGTCTTGTGTGGCGGAACAGTCCAGCAATTCTGCGCAATGGCAAATACGGCTGTGACTTGGTACATTGTTGGATTTGTCGGGTCTTTAATCATTTGTTTGGGATTAGTTCAATTTCTGGCCTGCAATGCTGCAAACTACTCGCATGTAAATAACGAGGAACGTTACAGCGAGCTTCGAGACATTGTTTTTAGCGAAGGCTATCCAGATTACTCGCCAAGCCCTAATATCTACGCGCCACCGGCCAAATATCCACTGGGAACGCCTCAACTAAACGGTACAATGTCAACCTACAACTACGGAACACAGCCAAGAAATTCTGGACCGATGCAAATGGCTCAACAAAACTCAATGCTTCGGCAATCAGCCAACGGAACTCTCCAATATCCCCACTCGCGGCGAAACTCCTACCACAACTCATTTCATGACAATCTAGGATGGCCGAACAACCAGTATTAGTTTTCCCAACCTGCCATTGAATTTAAAAAACTGCCCAACCAATTGAAGGTGTTCATAAATAGCAAAATCTACGATGAGATTACTTAATTGTACAATACTTATTTATTTGTAAATAAACGGCAACTTGTTGTGAATAAACGTTTTTAAAAACTCGCTAGTCTTAATGAACTAATCGATGAAGTAAGCAATATCCACAGACCACGATTAAGTGATAAAAGTAAGTGGAAATGCTTATAAGTTAAAAATCTTATATTCGACGGAGTTTGTTCTCACTAATAAGAAATCGATAACAAAAATTTTGTTTGTTCACACATTTTCTTGAGTCTTTACAGCATTTTATAGAAACTTTGGTTAATTCAGCGACGGAAAGATGCCAAAAGTTGATATTAAAAGTAAGTTAATTTTACGCATGATTGTCCTAATTTATTAATTTTAGAGGGACGAACCAAAAGTTATGCCGAAAAGCTCCGTGAACGTCAAGAGCGCATGAACTTTGTTGATCAACAAGAAACGGTGTTCATGCCCGGTGAAGATTTGTCGGCAATGATGAAGATGAAGATGCCCCGCTTGAAGTGCAGACCAAAAAAGAGATTTTGCCACTCGTGGACGAAGATTTGCCCGAAATTAAGGTTTGTTTTTGAGAGTCTGTAGCTTTGAGATGAGTTGCAAAGCTTTTAATGTACTTTTATGTTTAGTTGCCAAAGAAGTCAGCAAAAAAGAAGAAGGAAAAGGTCAAGCAAGTTGCAAACGGTGAATTTGTGGTCAAGAGCGGGTTAGCACAAAGAATATATGTTCATTTCTAATTAACATTTTTAGTAGCGCTGTCAAGCTCACCATCAAAACGCCTAAGACGAGTAAGTGGGCAAGCAGAAATAAGATGTCGTTCCGTGAGAAGCTTTTGAAAGTCAGCACCAGCAAGATTCGTCCGAAACGTCACGGTATGCTTTTAACTTGAAGTTACTGTATTTATTTTCAAATTCAGGAAACGCCTCCAACAACAAACACATTGACAAATGGTCTAAATAGAAACTTGCATAAGTGAATCGTTATTGTTGTGAGTACAGTTTTGTTGAGTTTAGTATTGGAATAAATTTAAAGTTAAGTTGCGTGTAGGCATTTTGTGTTTATTTGGAATCGCTTTGCAAAGCGCACAGGCATTCAATTGTTTATTTCCTAACGCTTGGTCAGATAGCAATGTTTATTGGCCGCAATGATCAGATTTCAATCGCCACGTTTTGTAATCAAATTTCATTAGTGTTGACATCGGCTGAAAGTCGGCAGAACCGTATGTGATTTTGGAGCGTTGATCCAATGTTTACGTCGGAGCCTCGTATTCCATTAGAAGTTCGACTATCTGGAAATAGACTCAAATTACGTATTGCTGCTGAATAAGCAAGAACTTACGTCGGCAAAGCCTTTAGCATTGGCTTTCTTTATGCAGCGACGTATAATTTCTGCATGGTTGCTCAATTTGCGTTTTTTGTCACCACTTTCTGTGGACTTTTGCCGTTTATAGCAGGTTAAAAGTTCACGAACTATTAAAGTTCTACCCAGCTGACACGCAATCAAGAGTGCATTTGTTTGATCCTAAACAAAGAAACACTGGGTTAAAATCAATTCAAGAACGCACAGGGCACAATAAAACTCACATTTCTAAGCATCCCCAAATTTGCACCTGATGCCGCTAACAATTTAAGCAAATCAAGATTTCCGGCTTGACATGCCAAGAAAACGGCACTTGCTCCATCATTCAATTTTACATCCAAATCAGCACCATAATTTAAAAGTTCACGGCACAAGTCAGTAAGTCCCAGTTGTATCGCAAATAACAGCGGAATGCTTCCATTCTAAATAGCACCATTATTTTTGTTACCGTTTTCACTTTCAACTAATGTGCTAACTTTAATTGATGTTGTTTAAATTTATGGCTAAACTCGCGACTGAAGCCATAAAATTAAGCATTAGACGATTCAATTAAAAATTGCGTAACTTCCTTAGCTCGTTTGATACGCATAAACAGGTTTTACACGCGTGCTCTAGCACTTCTTCCATATGATTTTTAATGGTCTATGAAATTTCCAAGGTTAAAGCACTCAGCGCAACCTTCTATCTTTAACAATGGGTTGGTGATTCAAGGCAGCAACTTACTCGGAGGAATTTTTGCGCAACTCAATCGAACAAATTTTTCGGATTTTGCCCTCGGAATGCGCAATTAATTATTAACAAACTTGGGCTGCGAGCCCAGACGTCGATTTGCAAACGTCATGTGATTTTCATTTTCCGTATGACCACTGAGCGTGATTCAGTTTGTTAAACGTCTAAATGGGATAAATTTATTGCATTGTTTTGATTGATGAGAGCGCCGTTAGAAATTAATTGTAAAAACTTGTACCAGGTGACTTTTCCAATTTGCTTTCTGCGTTGACCACGTAAATGTCTGCTCATCAAAAAATTACCTTAGCACAGTTGTTCGGGTTTGCACCCCGCCTTAGCAGTAGAAGCACAGTGTTCTGGTGCCCATTACTCAGCGCATAGTTTAACGCAGTTGCTCCATTCTGTAAACAGACTTCTTATTTGCAATTCAAATTTGTTGGAGTAGAGAGCCCGATAAACATACGCAATGATTGCTCTGGGAACGCCACTTAAGCCAAATGACCAAAAGCATTTTTGTTGCGTGGTTTGAGAGTGTTTTTTGGCGTTGGCACTTTTTGTCGAATGAACTTTTACTGTTAAGTGGGCGAGCAGCGCATTAGAGGTTTCGATCGGTGCAATCATTTTGTTTGATTTCCGGCCCTCCACACTCGAAAAGACCTACTCGATTCCGACGATTAACTCCAGCTCCGAGTTCCAAGAGCAGACAGCATGCAGTGGTTTTTCCGTATAATGCTCCAACCATCAAAGCCGTGTTTTCGAACTGAAACAGCCTAATTCAATCTAATTTAAATGTTTGCGCACTCCGTTCTCCTAATCGACTTATGCGACTGGAGGAGTCTCGAGTTTGCACACTTAATTGGTAACGATTTGTGTGCACGAAAAGCGAGTGTTGTTTGAGTGTATTTCAATTGAGTCATAACATGAATTGCATTGTTTGCTATCAAGTTGAAAAGTCCGCATCGACTGAATAATTGTGTCGAGGTCACATTTTTTGGCATCCGCTTGCGGCAGGTTTCCATTTTTTGCTCACACGCGATTAGTTACGTGATTAGTCGACGCCCATCTCCAGCAGTCGATCTTCGATTTGCGGATGAAATCCAACCCCCATAAACACCGAGCAAAGGTGTTTATGAACAATTGGCCTCAGCACTTCTGATTTGGGCAGCAGATGCCGGAGGTAAATTGTGGTTTCAATGATTGCCTGGTCGCGCATCTCCTTCTGTTTCTTTTGTTGAGCACGCTTCCCCGACTGGTTTTCAGCGCATTGTTTTCCACAGCGAGTCGTCTTATCCATCGGCGGTAGAGCAGCTAATTCCAGTCCGTCCAGCAGCACACAAATCGTTTGCGAGGGAAGCTGTTGCGCGCGTCTTCTTCGATCAGGAGGCTTCTTCGCAGCGCTGTTTGTATGCGGACTTATCGATTGATTCGGCTAAAGGATTCATCGCTGAACAGGTGTTTTTGTGCACTTCGGCAATTGTTCAGTGGACGCCGGAGGTCATTGTCTTTTGTTCGAATTCCATCCTTTTTGTTCTTTCTTTTCAAGTTTGTTTCTTTTAAAGTCTAATTTGATTATCTGATTCGATTTGATTCATTTGATTTAATTCGATATCAACTTACTTGATCTATACAGTCAACATCAACACCATCTGTTTCGACCATGTGTGCAATTTGTTCGTAGTCCAGACCTTCTTGCACAAGCGCATGAAAGCGACGCGCAATCGGGTCCATCGAAGTCGGACCAAAAATCGGATCTCTCTGGCCTACAAGTGTTTTTAGTTCCGTTGAATTGAGATTTTTGTGTGAAATGCAAGCGTAATGCACAGTTTCCACAACGAGCGGCATTGAAAAAAGGACTACTTCCGTGCTATTTACGACGCAAATGAATAATCACCAAGGTTGTTGCAAAAGAGGAGATAAATCGGTTGTGAAGCCTGCGGTCGACTGTGAATTTCGCTAATTTCATGAGCAGGGTCATCCGCAACGACTGGCACGAACACATTTGGTTGCCGTGGTTAGAGCTCATTTTCATTTCGCTACGAGCATTGTTGTCACCCGTGGGTGCTTTCATTTTGCCAAAATCCAGCGTTTTAAACAAATGCGGTGACTTAAAAGCTGATTCAACGCAGTTCAAGTTTTGTTTATTTGCAGTCCATTCGAATGCCTACATAAACAAAACTTGAATGCATCGAGTCGAGCATTGAGTTTGAGCGTCCAACCGTTGGCTGTACATTCGTGAACGAGCGTATAATTCAATTACTCCGCATTTAATCATTGTCTATTGCTGGCGAATTGTTGAGTTGGGAGCTTGAGATCCGCGCCAGCTCAGCAAGTGGACAAATAAAGTCGTAGTTGTGCGTGATGTCAGTGCGTGAGGCCTTCGGCCGGCAAAAGCAGCAAGGCAACAATGAAGAGTGCGCGCCTGCAAGTGTTTGCCCCATGAAAATACAGCAGTGACGGCATACGCGTGGATCCACAATTGCGCGAGCCAACCCCACCCAAAAGGCCTTTGGAACGAAATGAAAGATCTCAAGTGAGAGCTTCTGAGATTGACTTGCAACTTTGTGATTTCAACGTGTCTTCCGGTTCGAGATTGCCCAAAATGGCATTTCATTTACGCGTGATTTGTGTTCTTTTTGGGGATTGAAGCGAGCCGGATGTAACCGGGCTGCCTCCGAAACTCTCTCAATCCAATGCGTTCGTTCATCCATGCGCTGGGCATCAGCGCCGGCAGTGATTGACAGATGAAAAAACAACACGAGAATTCAAGCGTGAATTGTTTCATTCGCCGTGCAAATCCCGACACAATAGTTCATTGAAATCCATGCCATAATTGGAGAGCAGTGTTCGTCTACGAAACACTGCGAACCTCTCAAATTAGTCGTTTCGGTTCAATCGCCAGCACAAATGTTTTCCATTCAGCGGATGATGAGTCAGTGCTGAGACGGCTTTTCTGCTTGTTTACGCGTTGCTCATGCGCCTGCAAACGATTCCAGCCGATTCCAGCACTGCTTTCCATTTCTGTTTGATCACTTTTCATTCCTGATCATTGGCTCTCAATCGAGTGTCCAGTGTGAACTTGGCTCCCAATCGAGCAACGTCGTTCGTGCGCAGACGTTTTGCTCAAAATTATTACAAAAGCGCAGCGGCAGTCTGATCGATCGAGCACTTCGTGGGTGCGGAACTTTTTAAAGTCATTATGATGGGTTAGCTCTTTGCCCAACTCACTTGTCATGTGTTCTTGGGTGGAGCGGTAAAATTGAGAAAATGAGTGCTGTTAACTTTTCAGCAGACATCCTGTTCTGCGTTTCGATTTCTTTCCGTGTCGCAACTTGCGGATTATATCTGTTCGCCGAGTGATTTTACTATAAACCGGATTTACAGGTAGCATGGCCCAAAAAATCAAGGACTCGTCTGAATTGAACCCCAATTCCTCCAAATTCCGCCTTCCCATGTCCAAACGCTCGAGTGCAAAGCCGAAAAGTAAGTGGTTTGGCGTTTAGTTGATTAATTCCGGCGACTAACTTGATATCTCATTTCAGCTCCAAGCAATGATCCTTTCCGGTTTCAAGGCAACGGAGTGGACTGCAAAGGTAAATTTATTGGAGAACGTGATGTGAGTGGAGCACGAGGCGATGAAATGTGCGCTGAGGCCATAAAGTTGGCAAAAATCGCCGTCAAGTCTTCTGGCTCCCACAAGCAACGTATCATCTTGAACATATCAACCGAAGGTCTCAAGATAAAAGAAGAGAAAAGCGGAGTGAGTCAAAGCTTTGTGTTCCATTTCTAACTATTCTGCTGCTTCAGGCAATTTTGTTCAACTTTCCAGTCTCCAAAATCTCTTTTATTGCCAGAGATACAACGGACGCACGAGCCTTTGGATTTGTTTTCGGTACGCAAGGTGGCAAGTACAAGTTCTACGGGATCAAAACTGCTCAAACAGCAGACACTGCTGTGCTCATGATTAGAGACATGTTCCAAGTAAGCGAACTCATTAGTTTTGAATTGCAATTGTTGTTCGTTTAGGTCGTTTTTGAAATGAAGAAAAATCAAGTCAAAGAGGCCAAGCAAAAGAAAGAGGAGCAAGAAAACGCAGAGAACTCCAAACGAGAAGAAAAGAACTTCAGAGTCGAAGACGGCGTTGCTGTGGCAGACCTCCTTGATTTGGAGACGGAACTCGAGAATATTCAGCAAGTTGACAATCAACTTCAGCACATTCAACTAATGCCACAAGACGTTAATTGGCCAACCAATGGAACTGCTCACTCCGAACCCGATCCATTCAGCGACGCTTTCTTTGCACCAACAACTCAAGCGCCACCACAGCAACCATCGCTGCAAAATGGCTTCTGGTCTCAGCCGTCGACGATCATTCACTCGGTAAGTTGAACGGTTTTGTTGGATATTTGCAAATTTTTATTTCCACTAGATTAGCGTCTTCTTCGCCTTTTTGTGCATGTTTGCTTTTACTTTCTGTTTGCGTGCCTCTCCTGTTTGACAATTGATGACTGTTTTATTGTTTTAGTGCGGGAATCCGTTTGGTTCCAATACGCTGACTTCAGATCCCTTTGACACACTTGTTGCCCAACGGCTAATTCAGAACTATAAGCCATCTTTGTCCTAATTCCATGTACATGCCCGTCCACTTGCCGCATAATCAACTTTAAATTCGTTAAAACGTTTAACTTGTTAAAACGGCATTTAGAACATGATCATTTTGCTTGAACGACTTAACAGAGCTTTTCCGACTTTTATCTCCGCTTATCCCAAATCTTTCAACGGTCTGATTGTTTATATCCCGATTTCTACTTACAACATTATTACGATATTTATTCTTAGTGGAATAAATTTGCAAATGATTCCAATTTGATGTTGGCGCAAACAGTTAACTTCATTTCTTCGTTGTTTTAGAGCACAAATCCGTTTGTTCAGTCCATGTTGGAGAACGGAACAGCGCCGACTCAGTTGTACAATAGCCAGAATGCGTTCTTGCCAGCACCACCTCAACGAAATCATTTGCCTCCAGTCATCGAAACCAATGGTAACTGAAGTACTGCAAAATTATGTTTAATGTCTTTCATTCAGGCCATTCAGCAACCAGCTCAGTAAACGGCCAGTCATCGCCTGAGATCCAAGAAATCCAATGGTCTTCGTCGTCTGCTTCTTCGCTTAAAGAGAATGCACCAATGCCGACAGCAAACGGTTTTGGAGCGTTCGGTGCGGATTTTACAACGTAAGTGTTGAAACTACATTGTCAGCTAAAACGTTTAATTCCAGAAACTTGACAAACGGAACTGCAATGGAAAACCAGCCGAAAGTCAGCACATTGGAGGAGGCGTTCAACAAACTCGTTGACGTAGACAAGCTATTTGCAAGCAGCGGACCAATAATCGAGTCGTCAAAGAAGAATCCGTTTGAAAGCCTGATCAATCCGCCACAAGTTCCACTCAATGCCATTCCAACACAGCAGAGAGTCCAACATCCGACCGCCGTGAACGAGCCCTTCAGCGATCCTTTCTTCAACTGAACAAAACCGTGCATTTGCCGTCTTTCCACACTGCGTGTCTTCTCTCCTATGTGATTGTTTTGTAAATTTGAAACTTATGTGTACAAAGTTTGTTCACATCTTAGCGGTGTATATTTGAATCCGACCGTTTATTTTGCCAGTCTTTGCATTCTTATCTGTTAACATATTTATAATCGTTGGGCACTTTTGTTTTGTTTTCTAAACAAGGTGTCGCTTAGGATCGGCGTTGGCATACTTGACTTACTGGAAGCATTTGCACTTGTTGTACATTATTCTAAATGTACAGCATATTGTATAGCATACTCCACCAGTTCCTATATAATTAATGTTATTTGTGTCAGGACGAGTCAATAAAGTTTTAAACATTCAAATTGGAGAAACTGTACGTACTATGTAGCGGTGGTTATTGTTCTCGGCGGACTACCTGTTTTCGCATCTGTTGGATTCATCATCCCGACATCCCAGGGTTTATCGAGCGAAATCCACCGGAGCGACGACCTGATTCAACGAAAAGGGATGGATGTGCGCGCGAGCACTTTGATCTCACCACACCTCTGCCGGTTTTTGCTATTCTTTTTGTGTTTCTGCGCCGAGTTTCGCCTACAACTCGTCATCACATGTAAGCTATAATTGTGTTCCTCTGCTGACTAATTTGCTGCGCCGTTGTTATGCGACAACTCTAAGTGGATTACTCAATAATTTCGCTAATCCAACGCCGTTCCCATTTGACGAGACAGCAAAATGACGCTAATTTGGGTTGAGTTCAAGAGCAAGCATCTTCTTCTACTTTGTACGTTGATTGGATTGTGCGGTTTGGGTAAGATTTGACGTATTGTTGATTTTAAGTGCTTGATTCCAGCTCTCGCTTCGTGGGATTCACCGGTAGTCGTAAGTTATTTAAAAGCTAAACACGTCAATAATCATCGCTTTTCAGTCTATCGATCGCGAAGAAACTATTCAAGAAGCAAACGAAGAAGCTGGTAAATAAATATCATTTAAACTTTATTCAAATCAAATTTGTTTAGCTTCTGCGAAAAACGATGTTTCGCAAATAGATCAAAACAGAGTTGATGAAGAAAGTGAGTTGTTTGAATAAAGTTCATTCACGTTTATTCTTTAGAAGCCACGATTGAAAAACGAGATCCGCACGAAGGACACAATTTTTCGTCTTCAGTCTTGACATTCAATCTTTTGTGTTTGATACCATTTAGCATTATGCTTCTGAGAAGAATCTGATTTATTTTCGACAAATTACGTACATGTAATAAATTATTGTCGACTGAATAGATAACAAATGAGCAAGCTTGCAGTTGATATGGCGAGAGAGATCGATGATGGCAATAAGTAAGAGGTTGAGCCGGAGTTTTTATTCAAATACCTAGAAGAAAGTGGTTATTTGAGCAATTGTTGCTATATAAACTTACAGAATATTGGGGAAGCGACGCTGATTTTCTAAAAAGCTGTGTTAATAAGCTTCAAAGAAAACATTTTCCCCACTTCCTTCTGAATTGTCATCTACACGTCCTTTAACGCTGACCCATTCTGTTTCCATTGCAAAGTTCGTAACCAAATAAGCACGAACTTTTACGAAGTAATCAACGCGTGCTTTAAGAACGCCATTGCAGAACTAAAAGTTATTGTTTTTATAAAGCAGAAAGTTTTGCTTACTGGTTCGGTCAACTTTCTTCGATCACATTCTTCGTCGCCTGAAAGTATTGTTTGAATTAAAGGTTTAAAACAGTTTTGTACCAATTAAGAAAACTGCCGCCCGTGAAGAGCCTCGATGTTTAAACGGATTGTATGTGGAATTGGATGCTCGGTAGGCTGGCCACTTCGGCTCGTCTTTGATTTCGTAGTAATTTTTCAGTTCGTAGTCATCGCCGCCCAATGTAATGTCTTCCGCAACAATGATAGCAAAATTGTCAACAACTCCGTTTGTGTCGGAGAAAATGTTTGGATCATTCTCGAACTAAACAGAGTTCTATTTAAAAGTTTATAACTTTAATTAGCGTTACTGTCAATTGAAGTTCTCGAATTCCACGTCTTTGCAAAATTGGCAGACTGTTTGCTGAAATGTAAGAATAGATTTTAAAGTGTCTTTCAAACTTACGTTTTCCTTTGAATCCAACGGTGATCATCTCCTACAAAGAACTGAAATAATGCAATAACTAATTTAAACACTTACACTTTCGCTCTCCGCCTCTGCTTTTCCAACTCCCATCAAGACAATGATTGTAAATGTATAGTAAGTGTCGTAATCAAGTCCAGAAAATCGATGCTTGTTTGTGTCTTTCAATATGACTTTTTGTGACTTTTGAATGCCGCTGTTTGATGTTGAAGAATATCTTGAAATCAATTGAATTCGCTGTTGTTTAAACAACACAAAAACTTACTCTAATCGGAATCTACAGTTACTGTCTGCAACATTCTCGATTGTCCAGTGCAAGGAAACGTAGCCCGGACCGACAACAGGATAAAAGCTCTTTACTTTTAGCGGGTCTAAACACAAAGGTCAATTGTTTGAAAATAAACACACTCCACTTACACGTTGTGACTTCTGATATCACCGGCCGACTTTTTACATTTTTGTAGATTGTGTACAAAATAAAAGTGTAAGTCTTTCCAGGCACCAACTTGTTGAAAGTAAATGATTTTCTAAATAACTTGAAATGGACAACCTGTACACTGCATTTCACTTACGGATCGGTTTTGGACAGCTTTTTAGTTATGTTACGTGCATTTCCAACAAAAGTAAGTTCGTAACTTTCAAATGGATGCTCTCGTTCACTGTCCTCAAAATTGATGTTGATAGCATAGGAAGAAATTTGACCAGGAGACAATGTTGATGTGATGACAGGTGCTGAAGTTTTACCACTCGTTAAATGAATTCAATTAACAACACTTACGCATTATTTGTCGAATACCAATTGGAGCACTTGCAATTCCAAGATCTTTGGAGACATTCCGGACAGCAAATGTATACAATTTGGCAGCTTCAAGTTTTCCAATCACCATTTCGCCACGCTCATTAAACGTTGCCTTGTTTGTGCCGATAGCCTTCTTGCCCAAAGCATAAACTACCACAATTTCATATTGATCGCTGTCGTAATCCAAAGGCCAGTCGATGTCTAAAGTAATTGTGGCAACATAGAATTCATCCGTGTATATTGATTTGACTTGAAGATTCTCCACGGGTTTTGGCTCTAAACAGCAATAATGTGTCTTTAAAAGTCTGCATTGGAAGCACTTACTGTTTAAGTCCAAGAACTTTTCCGCTGACCAAACACTTGAAACAGCGCCTTCAGACATGCAAGAAATGTTAATCTAAAAAGAATGAATGAAACGAATGAAACGAAAACAAAAACTCACTATTAGTTGTTCGTTTTGATAGAATTTAACGTAAGCGTAAGTGTTTGCCGATGCAGTTGACAGACTTTTGTGAGCGTTTAACAATGTCGTGTTTACAAGATAATTGTCACATAACGCTTTTTCAGGCTGATCCCATTCCAATCTAATTTGATTTCCTTCTTTACTCGTGCGGATTTCTGGTTTGCCGTTGTCATTAAAAGATTCGGACTCATTTGTTGCAGTTATTTTGGTTTCAAAGGTGTCCAGCTCTTCGTTTGCATTCGGTATGTTGAAAGTTTCTGAAATCGGCGGTGTGCTCTCATCTTCTTCGGTTGTTTTTGTAGATTCAGCTGCCGGCTGTTCGGACGTTGTTGGCATTTCGTCAACTTCAATTTCTTCAATAAACTTTTGAGCTTTGTGAATGATTTCTTTTGTTATTGAAAACTCAACAGGCTTTTGCGTAGTTGTTGATTTGGCACTTTTTGACAGATTTACAATTCTTGTAGGTTTTATTATCGTTTGTTCCTCCGGCATGACACTTATTGTATGGAGAACTTGAATTGGACTGGCAGTAGATGTTTGCATAGCCTGAGTTATTGGAACATGCTCCGTGCTTGTGAACAAAGATGCGGCAACTTCGCCTAAAAGTTCAAGAGGTGGAAGTTCTGACAGATGACTGTGACTTTTGTTGAACTTTTCTGGTTGCTTCCAATGAGGCAACGGTTTATGGTCATTGTCACTGTTGTAAAATGGTCGATCAGGCGTTACACTTGCTGGCAAAGGCATCATTGTTACCTTAATTGACGATACTTATATTAAATGTCTACGAACCTTACAGTTGCGGTTACAAAATTTCCATAGTTTCCAGATGTCTGCATAGCAAATGGCCTCACGGGTTTTCGATGTATTGTCGACTGTGCCAATTGCGTTGTGTCTGTGAATGCGGTTTGGTTTTTGCTCAATTTGATTGCATTTTGCAGAGCTTCGGGAACAAAAAGGCTTGTAGACGACTCTGCTGACGCTAAAAGTTTAATTTCAACGAGGTATGCGTAAGAGATTAGGAGGAATTTGTGCGCAGCTGACCACTAAACGAGTGTTGCGGATTTGCGTGCATGAGTAATGAAAACCTCGTTGAAACAAACCTCTCGTCTTGAATTCGCTTTCAAGCGCTTCTGTAGATGGAATGCCTCGATAGAGTGAGTAGACACGCAGTTTATAAAGTGTATTTGGTTCAAGCTGGCGAATCCGCAACGCAGTCTTGTTTGTTTCGATGAAGTTGACACCCGATTCATGATCGACGTCAAAATACTCAATATAATAAGTCAAGTCTGGAATTTTCGGAACTAAGAATGCAAATGTAACTTCGTCGGACTGTGCTTTCAAAAACTCCAAAATTGGTCTAGGAGGACCTAAAATTTAATGTTTTATTTAAAACTTTGCCGGAAGTTTTTCTTGGCGGAACTCCAAACTTACTTGACGTAATTACAGTGCTCAACACAGGAACACGCCTGTTGTCTGTCAGAAGGGCGCTCACATTGACATGATAGTCTACGGCGGGCACTGTCCGATTTATAGCTAATGACTGAATGGAAGAAGGAAATACGCTGTGCGTTGGTGGATGGCCTTAAATAGGCAGTGTTGCTAATTTTGCGAAACTTTGCAGAAAACTCACCGACTGCTGGATTATAATGGATTGTAAACTGCCGGACTTGATGAGGATATTGAATACTACGCGACCAATCAACAAAAATTGAAGAATCGTTCTAAATTAATAAAGATTCAATTAGTTGCAATGAAAACGTTAGTGTTTGAAACTTTTGACAAAAGACTTTAATTTTTTGGTCCACTCGGTAATAAAAACTCACAGCTTGAACAAACGCAAAAAGGAAGAAACTGCACCAAATAATTATCATTTGACCCCAACTTGTCGGCTTATACGCATTCCGAAATAGAATTATGATTTAACGTAGTTTGACCGTGCTTCCACAAACAAACACTATTGTTCCGCGACGACAATTGAAGCGGTAGAAACTGTCGTAGTTAATGTTAGACACTGTGAAACAAACGCGCACCAGCTGATTATAGTGCGCATCAAACTGTTTGCTGCTTGTAATCCTCGCCGGGCTTCTCGAAGTGACCGCCACTGGCCATTCTTCCTGCTCGGCTGCGTTCCGCGCACCTTCTCCTCCTCCAAACAAACAATGCTCGCAATTCGATCCCACTCTCTTACAAATGTTCCGGCAAATCTGCAACTTTCAAAGAGTCCTCTCACATGCGACAATTACAACGACTGTGACGTAGCAAGCTCATCAATAATCGTTTGATCGAATTTCACCTCAATTATGCAGCCCAATCAAACAATACAATTGCTATGTGCACAGATGAGAAATGACGCAGACAATTATTACAATTGGTGTTTTGAGTTTTTCGAAATCTGCGTGGTGGACGAGTTCAAACAACTGACAATGTTGAAAGCCCCCGCTCTAGAGAGCTTCCGAAACAAATTTTGTTTTGTTTTTTGGGAACACGTATCTGCATTAAGTATTCGACACCATGTGGACAACTTTCAGCTTTTAGCGGCAATTTTTCTGACTCACTGACCGCCCTGCGAAGTTTCATTAGAGCAATTTTTTGACTCGCCATGCGAAAAATCGGCCAAAGACGGCATTAATTTTCAATTGGATTTTATAATGCACTCAGGCGTTGCAAATATCGCTACGTGTTCGCTGGAAGTCGAGAAGCTCAAGCTATTTAAGTCATCGTTATTTTTAGAATTTTATTTTGTCCCGATTCAAGCAATTTGTACACATGAAGAAGTCAGTTTGTTCAGGTTTTACATTCGTGGAGTTGAAGCCAATGGAGCAAATTGTTGGAACGGCCCAGAAGCATGTCCTTCCATATTTTGTTCTCCTTGCACTGGGGACCGTCGGGCTGGCAAAACACGACCTGCCCAATTGGATACTGATTACCGTTTGAAAGACATCCCATCACAACAACTTCAAGTCGGCATCTAAATTAAACAAATATTAAGTTGTGCTTAAAACAAAAAGTGTACCTAGCCAATGTTTTTGAATCAACATCACAAAAAGTCAGCGACTCGTTGAAGATAAACGTGTTTGTTGAGTTTGCTTTTTTGACATTTGATTTTCGCTTTTTGAGAACCTTGTCGCCCAAACACAATGCTGCTTTTACATAGACGGCGGCATCTTCTAAAGTTGAAAATATAGTTAAAGTACTTCTGTATGCAGTTTTTACTTTGATTTGGCTCGAGTCTTTCCAGTTTTACGGCTTCTTGGACGGTTAATGTTAGACGCTCTGCTGAAGGCAAAAAGCTCAAAAACAGTTGCAAGTCTCCGAAGCAGTCTCTGTCGTTGACAGTCTCGAGCTCCAACCAAACCAACAACTCGTCGGCGGGAGACAACGACGACAAAGGCAACACAGAAATTCCATGTCTTGTTGTTCCGTAACCAGAAGGCTTTGTGCTTAGCAGCTCGACGGTGAGTGTTCGGTGCAACAATTCATCAAATTGGATGGGGAACTTGAAGGTTTGGAGGTTGACAGCACAGCCGGACAGGATTTTCCTTGACTGCTTAACTTGATCTTCACCGAGTTTAAAGACGAACTGGCATTCCTCAAACTTGATGTCAAGTGTTGCTGAAATCGCAAGATTCAGATGAATTCATTAAATTGATTGTTTTGCGTTAAAGATCGACGTCTTTTCGACAAAGCGGTTTAGGATTTCAAAAGGACACTTTTAGAATCCGTTTGTCGTGACTGCAGGCACAAATCCCTCCACATCTTTTCCTGTTTAAATGCATTTAAAAAGAGGGATTTAACAAACCGGATTAATTATCAAAACGGCTACTATTTTTAGGCAATTGTCGTCTGTGGAGGTTCAAATACTTACTTTCCATCAAAATAACACAGAAGTCGCTGCGTGCAAAATCGTAACTGAGCTTGATTTGAACTCGTCCAGCACAAAGACTGTCTTTTGATCCGCGCACATTGATGATCGAGTTTCTTTTTCGATATAAGCTCTCGTCGAGCTGGCCGAATGCTAAAATCAAGTTGTTAAAGCCAAAAAGAACAATCCTCAACCGACCTCCATTTGAGTCAGTACTTTTGCGCCTTTCTAACCAGTGGACGGCGGAATCGATTTCTTGTTGTGAAGCTCGTCGTTCTGTTTCCGAAAAGGTCATGTCACGACGCAGTTCGGCTCTTTGAGGTATCTAAACAATTGAATTGAATGTAGCAGACAGTCAATTAATAGCCTACCAGACTTAACGCCTCCGGAATGCAACTCAAGCGACGCATGTTCAAGTTAAACCTAAACAAATCGGTTGCCATTGTTCAGCACGAGGACAATTGGGTTCACTGAGCACGCAACGTGGATTCCAGTTACATTTATATATGAAAAAATGGGCGGACTCGACTCGACGTACCGTAAAACTGCCCTTTTGGGCAAGTGCACTCCGTTGCTGGCCAAAAACATGAGAGTGGCATTAATTTCGAGCAAGGTTAAATTTTGCCGCCAAGTCTTTGAGATGAGTCTTTGGAGAGAGGATTAAAAGCGCAAATTTCCAGATATGGTCTAATTAATAGATTTTGCGAACGTCTAAGAAGTAGAATGCTCAAATTTGGCCGGTCTATTTTCGGACATATTCGTTTATAGTTTGCTTTACCTATACTGTAGCGGAGACTCCTTTTAAACAGTCAAAGTTTATCAAAACACGCTGAAGGGCGCCAACTTAATAAGCACTGCCAATAAACATCAATAAACATCAATAAACATCAATAAGCAACGATTAAACATTGATGAAGAAGACTCATCAAAAACATGCAATTTGGCCGACGCGGAAGAAATTTGCAGAGCAAAAATAGGCCCGCTTAATGAATTTATTGGCATTGAAATTTGGTTTTGCGAGTACAAACGTATTAGCGGAAGGCGTCTAATCATCTCCTCCACGGATAAGACTTGTTTTTAAAAGCTCCAATTTCGGCCACAAATTCACAATTAATCCGACGATTTGCAAAAACCGGAAACTACTTTCAAGCAATCTCGAAGCACGCTTTTAGAGCATTTAGCTTCAAAGCGCCTGACTTTCCTCCTGACTCAAATGAAGAAGAATAAAGATCTTTGTGTTAATTGTGTTGAGAACAAAATACGGTAATGTTGAGCAGCGAATTAAGTCAAAACACTTGAGAAATAAATTGTTGCAGTTTAGCAAAAGGCCCAGGTTATTTTTAGTCGTTGAAGTGCCCACGAGTCTTGGAGTCTTGGCACAGGCTGCAAGGTCGCGGACAACACTTCACTGCCGAAAAATCTGGGAAAATCCATCCAGAACGGGCAATGCACTCACTCGTCCAGCGAAGTTCTGTTCGACTCTTCCGAAAGTCAGGAGCGCTCATCCGGTTTACAACGACGGCGGCTATATCAATGGACGGCCCAATCCAAGACCAATATCACACTTTGCAGATTGAATTAAATCGGTTTTGGTGGCCGCCGACTCTGAACATCACATTTTGTTGTTGTTTTGGCTGGGAACGAAGATGCCCAAAACGGCAATATCGGTCTAGTTCCGCACTCAAATCCATTTAATGGCCCGGCCAAATCCGTTTTTCTTGCTTTGATTGCTCACACTTGGATCATAAGCCAAATTGGGACACGAGTTTATGATTTATTTGTCAACAAGCAATTATAAAAAGTTCAAGCCGCCGACACCGTTTCCTTCCGCCTGCGCTCTCATTTGACGACATAGCTGTCAACAGGCTACAAGGTCGCGGACAACACGAGTAAGTGCACAAATTAAAAATAGAGAAGACCAAAAACAGAACCAAAGATGAATTGTGGTTGATTCCAAGAACTGTGGATGAGTTGAAAACAAGCGGAAGCACATTGAACTTTTCACGCAATGACTGCATAATAAAACAAGGGGATTGGAACGGTTGAGTCGTTTTGCAAATCAGCTTCGGCTCTTTAATGCTGCTCGTTTCCATGAATGGCCTAAACGTAAGAGATTGAAAGGCACTTGAAGAGGAAAATTGGTCCACTAACGAGCTTTATGCAATGACACGACCCCGAAAGACAATAAAAATGTTTTGGTTTGGCTTGGCAATTCGCCGTCGTCAAGTGTCTATTTTTGGTTGAAATTGCGTGTTTGTCAAATTTAATTGCATGAACTGAACGCGTGAGTAAACAGTAGTAAGTAAAATTCTTGCATGTTCCTCATTTTTTGCTCTCACGATTTCATTACCCAATATTGCAATTTAGGAAACAGCAAATGACTTTTGTGGCGTGCTGAGCTTTTGGTCTCAACAGTTTGAACAAACGGCTCAACGAGACTTTTAAGATTGCACAAATAATGCAACTAATGCCAAATGACATCAAAGTAGAAAACGTACATGATGAGCGAACGCTGGCAATACAAAAGCTGCCCTGTGCAGTGCAGGTGTGTAGAACTTTAGCTGCTTTTGGAGTTGCAAACTAGGTTCACGAACCGGAACGCTCAAGTCTTGTTCGGATTTTGAAGCCAACAAGTATCCTATACTTCCAGAAGGGTAAGTTGAGACAATCGAAGAAGCATAAGTAACACTCTTGAAGATCTTTTTGTTGAACTTGACCATGTGAGCAATCAGATCGAGATGAAGCCAGATACTTTCGCATTGACTTGACAAAATGCCTCCATCGCGCAATGATGCATTAATTAGTTCGTAGAAAGTTGCACCAAACAACGACTCAGCAGGTCCTATTGGATCTGAACTGTCTGTGATTACGACGTCATACTCGTTTTTGTGGTTCTTCAAAAACTCAAAGCCATCTCCAATAAACAAGTTGAGCTTTGGATGCGAAAAGCTGCTAGCCATATTTGGAAGAAACTTCTTCGAGACTTCAATAACTTTTTCGTCAATTTCACACATAACAACTGACTCAACACATTCATGCTTCAAAACTTCTCGAGCAATTCCTCCATCGCCTGAACAAAAGCAATCAATTAAGTTAAGTAAAACAAACCTCCTCCAATGATCAATACTTTTTTGGGATTCGGATGTGCAAATAATGGCAGATGTGCTAGCATTTCTTGATACGAGAACTCATCTCTTTCTGTGCATTGAATGACGCCGTCCAAGACCAAAACATTTCCATAAGTTCGACTGCAACAGAATACTTAAAAAGACGCCTAAACACAAAACAAACCTTTTAAAGACTAAAACATCTTGGAACTTTGATCGTTCATGGAACAGTGTTCTCTCCGCTTGCAAAGAGAATGCTTGACCAGGCCACGGCTCGCCCATCTCTTGACCATCTGACTTCAACTGTGTATTTTCTTTGATGCCTGCCTCATTTGGAAACTCGGCAATGTTAACTTCGGTGAACCAGCCCTTCTAAAAATATCGAATTAAAAGAATTACTTTCCAGTAAACAAATACCTTGAAAACGTCCATTTTCGAGAATAAAGTCTGGCGAGAAAAGTGATTTTTGCGGAATGAATGGCACTATGAAAGGTTGCGTTTATTGATAAGATAATAATAATCAAGCACTGGCTACTTTATGCGTTCGTTATTGCGCTTACGTTGCACTTTTGAGTTCTTTGAGTTTTGTTGTTTGTACGGCAAAGTAGTGGGACGTAAAAGGTCAATTAAGGAAGCTATGAGTTGAAACTATCTGCATAAATTATTCAAATTGGATTTGCATAATTTGTGTTTAAAAGCAATTAGAAGCACCCACGAAACAGTAGATTAATTGATGCAAATTTTGACAATCTCCATTCGGGATCTCGAAGCGATCTCTTTCAGCGGGCAACTTCGCCTGTCGAAATGTATATTCGTTTTAAAGCACAGCGATTAGTGTTGCGGCTAATGCCAATGAAGAAGCGTCCTAACAAACTTTCAATGCTAATTAATTGACATTATTCCTTGTCTACTTAAAATGCACGTCGACATGGTTCCACACTCAGACTATGACGACGATTATCAAGAGTTCAACGAAGAGGACATTGACGTAAAGATTCTAGTAGTTGGGGATGGTATGTCAAAATATTAACGATCATCGAGTAATTTCCATATTTCAGAAGGATCAGGCAAAACCTCGTAAGTAAAAATAATCAAAAAGTAGAAAGCGAAAAAGTTGCGTGAATTCAAACGCTAGTCAGACAACTTCAATATGGCTTTAATTTCAGCATCATATTCACGTTGTTGGAAGATTGCTTTGTTGAAAAGGTTCCGCCAAATATCGAAACTGTTGTTATTCCGCCGGAAACGTCTCCAGATCAAGTAGTTACGGCAATACTTGACTATTCGTGTTAGTTTTTGAATACAGAAGCAATAATATCTTGGAGTTTCAGCCAGAGTCCATGACAACAAAACTTTAAACAACATGATCAAGAACGCATCTGTTATCGTGGTGGTTTTTAGCGTAGACAAGGAGCAGAATTTAGACAGAATCAGTTCTCATTGGATGCCGCTGATCTTCGACGCTTGTGGACCAGATGAAATAAAGCCTGTTTTATTGGTTGCAAACAAGTCAGACAATTTGAGCAAGAGCGACTATATAAGCAAAATGGTTCCTTTGATGAATAACTTCGGCAATATAGAAACAGTTGTTGAATGCTCTGCGCTGGCGAAGAAAAACGTTTCTGAAATTTTCTACTATGCTCAGCGGGCTGTGATCTATCCAATGGCGCCTCTTTATGATATCACTCGCAGAGAATTGACAGCCAAGTTCAAAAAAGCTCTTGTCAGAATCTTCAAGGCATGTTTTTCGTATTCGATTGTTTAAGTCCTTTTTTAGTTGTCTGACATTGACAACGATGGACTTCTTTCTGATTGCGAATTGAGGCTTTTTCAAATGAGAGCGTTTGGAATGCCATTGACAGGCTAGTTTTAGAAATATACCGACAAGTTAATTTAACGACAAAACACTTGTAGATGATGCTCTTGAAGAGGTCAAGAACGTGGTGCTGAGTTATGAAACTTCTGGCGTTATTGATTCGGGTATAACATTGCGGGGATTCTTCTATCTTCACGAAGCTTTCATGCAACGCGGCCGACAAGAAACAGCGTGGACCGGCCTCAAAGCGTTTGGTTATGATTCTTCTCTCCAGCTTGCTCAGAACTATCTTTACCCAAATATAAATATTCCGTTTGGTTCGTCGACAGAGCTGTCTTCATTGGGTTTCGAGTTCTTGCGCAAGTTGTTTAGAAAGTTCGACGAGGTAAAAAAGCTAAATTGAGTTGCTTGAAGATCAATAGTTTTCAGGACAGAGATGGAAGGTTATCGCCAACTGAATTGAAGAACTTGATGAGTGTTTGTCCCGGAAATTCATGGCCTAGTGACTTCCTGCATTCGACATGCTTAGACGAAAACGGATGGCTGAGTGAACGAGCATTTTTGAACTTATGGGTATTGAATGTGGCATTAAATTTGCCGCAAGCGTTCGAACAACTTGCATATCTTGGCTTCAATGTAACAATTTAAAAACGATTTAGCCAAATGTACAACTTTTTGACTTCAGGTTGAACACCAAACACAATTAAAAGCTGTGATTGTGACGCAAGACAGAAGAATAGACATTGCTGAAAAGTCGACAAATCGCAACGTTTTCCAATGCCATGTAATCGGTCCAAAAGGATCTGGCAAGACTGTATTCTGCCGGTCGTTTCTGGGCGAATCTCTTAACGTAAGCAGAAAACACGTCATCAAAACTCATTATAAAGTTTAGCATATTCTTCAACTGCGTTCAAATCAACAACCGTCCTATATTATCAACACAACAGAAGTCAAAGGACAAACAAAGTTTTTAATTGTGAGTTTCTTTTATTGTTTGCTGTAAAACTTGTTTTGAAGATGCACGAAGTAGACGTTTATTCGCCAGATGATCAACTTACAAACTACGAAAAGAATGCGGATGTTATTTGCCTGCTTTACGATGGAATGGATCCGAGTTCTTTTGCTTATTGCGCTAAAATATATTTGGTACGCAATTCGTTTTGATCGCATTAACTTTAATCACTTTCAGAGGTATTTCTACCGCACAAAAGTTCCATGTCTGTTTGTTGCCTCGAAAGCAGGCCGATATGACGATTTTGAACAGTCCTACGAGTTTCAACCATCTGACTTTTGCCTTACACACCAATTGCCAAAGTTTTAAAAAATAAAAAAAAAAAAAAAAAAAAAAAAAAAAAAAAAAAAAAAAAATTTTTAAAAATTAAAAAAAAAAAAAAAAAAAAAAAAAAAAAAAAAAATTAAAAAATTTTGGGGGGGGGGGGGGGGGGGGAATTTTTTGGGGGGGGGGGGAAAAAAAAAAGGTTTTTTCCGCAAAAAAAAAAGATTAAAAATTTTGGAGGAAACCGGGTTCAGATTTAATGTAAGTAATTGATTACAGGCCGTTGAGGTTCTGCGAAATTGGAAACTCCAATTCAGTTATTTACTCAAAGTAAGTTAAACTGTTAACTAAAAGTATATCCATTTAAATTCAGCCTTGCAACAATGGCCGCCTTTCCACATCTAAAGCGAGTGTTCTTCCTACAAGATTCAGCAATTTTGGCAAAGCTTAGCTTTGGTGCCGGAGTTGCTGCGTTGGTGGGATTCTTGATCTACAAAAACATGTAAAGAGCAACAACTAGATGTCTAAGTACAAAGGCGAATATTTATGAATGCTTATTGTCTACTTGTCATTTGTTTCGAATTAAACGGGTAAATTGTTTGCACTGAGTGCTTTGTTGTTTGACTACTCATCTGCTTACACCATCAACTATCAGACATAAATGCTCAATAAATACTGTTCAAGACGCGAAGTGTTTAAATGTTTCATTGAAAAACTTTTACATTTTTCATTTTTCGAAACATCGCTAATCTGTTTAATTAATTAGCGCAAAGTTTGAAGAAACAAACAAAATTTTCCGAAATCACGGAGCGAGGTTTTTGCGACGAAAACCCAGCAATAAATGCCATCCACGCCAGAAGGGATCGGGAACGTCGTCTGATCGATAAGCGCGAGCTCCATTCACGCAGTAAAACACTAGCAGAACTTGTGGTTTCAATGTGAAATGCGCGCCATTTTAGTACTTCTGTTTTTTTGCTCCCTACATATTGATTCGGTCTGTTCTGTAGCGTCTCTGAAAATCGACAATGAGTTGCTTGAAGCGCCAAAGCTTGAATGTAAGTTTTAAATCAAGTTGTTTTAAGAACTCACAAACTTTGATGTTTAAGGTCTAGCCGACTCTATAATTGTTAGTGTTAAGACTAAGCAACCTTTCTTCGGACGTCTTTTTGTCAAAGGCCAATCACATCTGCCAGAATGTTCAATTCGAGGAGGTGGCCCAACAGATACAACGCCAAATCAAAAGTCTCTTCATGTTCTTTTTGAAAACTGCTTTTTTGCGTCGACAACGTGTGTTTAGCCCTCAACGTGGTGTCGTTGTTACGGCAATTGTAGTTGTTTCTTTCCATCCATTCTTTTTGACTGAATCTGACGGAGCATATCGTTTACAATGTATTTACTTGGATTCACGGCAATCTTTATCAGCTGTTTTAAACGTCCAAGGAACACAACCAACTACTACGGCGTTGTCTCCTCTGCCAACTTGCAAGTATGAAATTTTGGAAGGAGGTCCTGAAGGCAGACCGATTCCGTTAGCATCAGTTGGAGCTAAAGTCTACCATTTGTGGAGTTGTCAAGCAGCCGAACCAAGCAAATATTGTTCCTTGATTCACAGCTGTATCGCCGAAGACGGCAATGGCGTAAATGTGCAGATCTTAGACGAACGAGGTTGCACCAAAGACAGTGTTTTACTCCAAAACTTGGAATACTTGGACGATTTGAGAGGTTTGTACTTGTAACTGGCGTTCTTTTAATTGCTTGCAAGTTTTAGCTGGACAATATGCTACCGTTTATAAATTTGCGGACCGCGAGTCAATCTTTTTCAAATGCGAAGTGATGGTAACTCAAAAACAAGAAGGCCAACAATGTCCCAGGCCTGTATGTGCAAACACAGCCGGATCAAATATGGCACATTTCGAGCAAGCTCCACCAAACATCAGCTCAACTTCCGTTGCATTTGATCGGCGTGTACTGGCTTTGCGGAAAGCTTTACGACGCCGTATACGCGATGCTTTAAGTTTGGATGTTTTAACGGAACTGGACGTTTCGGAAATAGTTCCAGCCGAAAACGACTCGGTGGACAGTTTGTCATGTAGATATTCTTTGAGCGCACTAGCCTTTACAATTCCATTATGGTTTATTCCAGTTATTAGATTTAGATAAACAGTTAGTTATAAACACTTGGCTTATTATGTGAATAAAGTCTACTCAACAAATTAAACGTTGCTCCAAGGAAGTCTAAGCATTAAATAATCCCGCTGTGATTGAGCCAAAAAAGCGATAAAGAAAGATGGCAATGGTTGGAGTGGTGATGCGTCCGATTATTAAACAAAACGGCTTGTTGAAATTAAAGTCGAACATTGTTGAGTCGTTTTCTGCGCTTTTGCTTCAGCTGTGTTATTGGATCTTCTGGCGGACCCAGGCACAAACAAGTTAAACGGCAGAACAGAAAGCGAGTAGGTCGGTGATCTTCGCACAGTCCTCCACGAGCCCACTCTCTAAAGTTTATTTATTAATATTGATGTAATAGAGCACTACTTACTGGCACAATGTTTCTCCACGGTCATCTTGTTCAGTCTCACAGTCGAATTTGTATTTCTGCCACTTTCTCTTCGGCGTTGAGTTAGAGTCGATTTGCTTTTGCAATTTAGTCAAAGAAACTGAAACGAAAGTTGTTTTAAAAGTTGAAACGTTTCTACCTTCTGCTCTTTCAATAATCGGATCTCTTTGTGTCATTGCTGACGGCGTTTCGGCAATTCCATCATACCCAACGGCTTCTTGTGGAGACACAACATGGGCCGGCTTTTCCGATTGAGTTTTCATCTCTAAATAAGTTGCGTAAATTTTGAAAAGTTTAATTTCACCGTTCTCTCCGTATCCAGACGATTGGATATGCTTGTTTGTTTGTTCTAAGCAAACAATAATTAAACATCACATTTTAAATGATACCTGAAGGCTTTACAGCGTTGATAGTGTTATCTGAATTTCCAGTACTTCCGTCCACGGGCATCGAGTTCCCGTTTCCTTGGCTGATCTAAATGAAAACAGTTTGCAACGTCAATCAGAGTTTTAAATTGAGTCCATACCTTCCACGCACGAGGCTTCTTTGGCGGCTGATATGCAGGTGATTGTGGCTGGCTTTCGGGTCCTTGATTAGCAGAATTGGTTGGTGGCTTGAGAACAGAAACCGGAGGGACCGTCTGGATTATATCCTCCAGAATTTCGTGATGCATCTGCCGACGCTGTTTGTTCTGCAGAATTCAAACTTGAAGCCGTAGAAGACTCGTATGGTTGAGTTGTTTGAGAGTAATCGCCAGCTGTCGATTGAGAAGTTTGCTCTACGCTTGTGGCTTCCGTAGTTTGTGCTGAATAATCTGGAGCCGGTGTATTCGGCTGTTCACTCGAACTAGAAGCAGCTACTTGTGCTTCACTGCTTGTGGTTTCGGGTTCACTTGTAGCAGGACTAGGCTGTGCAGTGCTTTCTGCTTGGCTTTGTTCGACCGATGCACTTGGAGTTGTTGAGTCATAAGAGTGTTCAGGGGTTGTTCCGGGAGATGAATAAAGTTACAACAATTTAAACAATATTTTAGATATTAGAAAATTACCGGTTCAATTGCTGGTGGAAGCGTGCTTGTTTCTTCAAGTGTATTTTGAGTTGTTGGAGGAATCGGTAAAGACGAATCGGATCCACTTTCACTACTTTCATATGAGCTCTGACTTGTTGTTGGTGAACTCTGTTCAGTTGTTTGTCCAGTTGTTTGTTCAGTTGTTGTTTCGGAACTTGCTGTATTTGTGACCGCTGAAGAATCGACATTTTTGGCCGAAGCATTTCCAGAATTTACACTACTTTCAGCATTCACGTCGCTTGTAGGCGTTGAACTTTCATATAATTCCGATGAAAATGGTTGCTTATTATCATCATGCTTCTCTTCTTTGCTTTCTTCGTAGCTTGCCGACGTCGTGGTTGATTCAACCGTTGTCGATGAGGGTGTTGTCTGTTCGGTGGATGAAGGGCTTTCTGATGGTTGTTCACTTGAAGAAATTGAAACAGTTGAAGCGCTTGTTGTTTCTGGCATGTCAGTTGTTGATTGGTAGCTGTCGGAAGATGTTGTTGGCGTCTCAGCACTGCTGCTAATTTCAGGAGTTGTTGATTGATAGCTATCGGAAGATGCTGTAGTTGATTCTCCTCCAAGTACAAAACCTTCAGGACTTTTTGCAGCTAAAGACAATTAGAAAGTTGTGACCTCTAAAATCAAATCAAACCTTTTTGTTGAGTTTTTGGAGCAGCGTCGCTTTCATAAGCATTTGTTGGCGGACGTTTTGTTGGAACAATTGTTAGATTTGCAGCACTTGCATTGTTCTTGGGCTTTGTTGCATCTGCGGTAATTGAATGATCTGCTGGCGAAGATTGAGGCTTCTTGTTTGAACCGGACGGTTTTTGGCCATTCTTGTTGAGTGAACTTGCAGGAGATGCTCTTGATGCTTGTCCGTCTGAGTCGTAATCTAAGAGGTTTTAAAAACTTTACTAACTTTTCTTCTATGTTAAAACTTACTCGATGGATGCAGGCCGCTCGGTAGATTATTTTCTTCAGCTTTCTCCGAATGGACATCTCCGTCGACTCGAACAATAGGACCTGACTTACTCGAAGGCTTTTGCCGCAGTCGCACTACTGCCGCTGTTTACAACATCATACTGAGGTTTGGCCAGAAGTGTTGTCCAACTGGTAATTAATAGAAAACAAAGGAAATTCATGGCAGCAATTCCAGCTTGAAAGGTCTAAAAAGTTGACAACATTTAAGCAAACTTAAAAAGTTCACGAAAACAAAAGAATTCACGTCAAAAGACAATTGAATGAGTGGCATTCTACAAGATAGGATGTTATGGCGCTTCATTGATCGAATGAGTTTATTAATTAGATGTTTTATGGCATGAATGAATGAATGACCAGTGCTTTTGCGCCAACACCTGGTTGTGGACTCTACCGTATGCACGAATCTTAAATCTAGTTCGGACGCGCACTTGCCAATTTTTTGAAAAGCGCAATAATTACAGCCGCCTGTAAATTTAAACCGTTGTGGTCAGGAAGTGGAAATCCTTTAAATTGCGTGAAATCTCAGAGTAATTTGCCCCAGTATTTGTCGCCGATTCACAAATTGCGTGCCGTCCATTCAATGATGAGCTATTAGAGCGGAGGACACGAGAATTAGCCTTGAACTAAAAGTAAGTAGACAGACGGCTACTTGATCCAAGAAAAACAACAGAAAAGTTCACGGATGGAGGTTGGTGTTCGGAAAACAGAGGGCGATTGTTATTTTTTGGTTACATGGTCATTAGCCTGTTTTGTTTTTATTACGCACCTGTGTTTTCTTTAGGTATAATTGAGTCCGATGCGGAGTTCTTCAGGTTGCGCGGAGTCGCGTAATACCCGCTTGAATTGTCTCATCCGCACGGATTAAAAATTGCGTTTTTAAATTTGCATAATCTTATGGCTAATTGAATTACATCTCCTTTGTGCACTGTTGAAAGCGAAAAGAGAAAGCAGGCTTGAATGAATACTTGATTTGAAACAAAAGACACGATAAGTAATGTTGAAACAAAAGCAATAATGAATAATCACAATTCTTATAAAGTACTTAAACGAATTCATCATTCATCACAATCGTTAATCGGATAAGAATGAGTCATCAAGGTCGAAGAATTGCGCAACAAAATCTTCACCGGATGTTTGCCAATTAGACAGACGTGAGACGAGGCGTCTGATTCTAATTACGGAAAGCGAAGATTAAAGTCTGTGACTCCGTTCGATACACCGTCACAAACCCGTTCCCGAACAACTTTAAAATAAATTAGGCCACGCTATGTGCATTGGACGCAACTGATTGCAGTTCCAGATGAACAATGAAAGAGTAGAAAAGAAGTTGGTGTGAACTCTTCAAAATTGAGTTTTGACTGAAGTCGGCCACGTTCTTACATATTTGCTCATCATTATTTGCATAAACAACTCGCACGTGAAATTTACCGAATTAACAAGTTGCGCGGCTCAATGATACTTCAAATATGAGATGCATTGTGCTCGACTCTCATTGCAAAACCAAACAAGTAATTTCGACAAATATGGGCTAATAAATCGGCGTCGAAAGTGAACCGTCTTCTTGTCGGTTTCTGAGTAATTAAGACAATTAGCGTGGAATGACTTTTAAAATTCTACGCAACTTGCTTGTCTAATTACCAATTTAACTAATTGCGCTGTTAAAATTATGTCTTCGCTGCTTAATTGCAAAAACCTTTTGAAACTTTGAAAGCATCTTTAAATGCAAAGTTTTGCTGGACATATTGCATTAAATTCGTTTAAAGAATGCCTGTTCAAAAGTTTTGGTTATTTATGTCAAAGATATGCCTTCCGGGTTAAAGTTAGACGAAAAGCGCATCAACAGTTGGGCTAGTGCCTCGGGGCAGTTTTTGGCCTCTCCAGCAAGATATGACTCTTTTGGTAAAGGCGTGAATCGCCTCAGGCCTTCACTCATAATTGAATAACACACGAATTTCTAAGCTCTCCGCATCTGAACATACATTTTGCAATTTGTTGTGCAAAAGTTCTATTTTTATCAATGAAGCTTGATCACCTTTTAGAGCAAGTTCAAGCCGGCGATATTCAAATAAAACAAGAAGTTGAAGATGAAAGCGTATGTTATAAATTTCGGTGTTTATTAAGTGTTGCTTTTAGACTCAAGATCGTAATGTCGAACAACAAGAAATTGCTCAAATAAGTCCAGAAACGACAAACAACGGTTTGATGGCAATTGGTGGATGTAGATCGTGCGCCAAAACTTTTGTGGATCGCGTCCAATTTATTCATCACATTACAGACCACTTTCCTTCTATATTCTATAGTTTTGATTCTCCATCTCACGAGCCGACTATTCTTGAACAGCTGGCCAGTTTTTTGACAACTGTAAAACAAAGAGATCCAAATCGTCAAAAAGTAAATGCTTCAAGTTCGACACCAACTCAATCGAAAACACAACCAGAATCGAGCGAACAAAAAACTGATGGCCTTTCATATTACATGTAAAAGCTATTTATATATTGATTTTACGTTGATGTTTTCAGGTGTCCACATTGCTGTTTAACGTTTTCAGAAAGCAACTTATTTCACAACCACTTAAAAACTCATACATCGAATGTAACGAGCTTTTTAAAGAACAAATTCATCTTTAAAGTTTATGTTTAGACGCTTTCTTTTCAATGCGAACAATGTCAAATTAGATGCAACAATTTATATTTGTTGAAAGAACACAGACGTTTCCACGCTAAAATATGCAACATATGTGGAGAAGTACTAAAATTCATCACTTATAATGCTATTCATTGCACATCATTTTTAGCAATTTGACACAGTCTTTGATTTAAATGTTCACGTTGGAATTCATTGTGGCAATCCATATGCATGTAAAGACTGTGGTCAATCATTTATTTCCCGAAAAGCACTGGCAGAGCACAATCGAATTCACCGACTTATTCTCGAAAATGAAATTTCGCCCGAACCTAATTTGATTGAACATCAAGGCAACAAAAGACAATCAGCACAGAAACAACCGGTAAGCACTTAAAGATTTTAAAATAAAAATGATAATGTTTAAGGATGCGACAAGTAGTAGCAAAAGTAATGAAGACAAGCCTATATCGCTACTTTCTTCAAATCTATATTTCAACGGTCTTGCTAAAAACATCACACGTCGCCGACGCGCCCGAATTCCACGTTTAAAAACACCTGCTACAATCAACAACGTCGACATCTCAAAAGAATCGAAACAATAAACTATTCAATAAACTATTCAATTCATTTATACTTCTGATTCAACTTTCGCATAATGTCCTTAGCTTCACTCGAAACCTTGTTCAGAAAATAAGTGGGTGCTGCCATCTGACGCTTCTCTTCTGCAATTTCTGCCAACGTTTTGGTGTCGAACTGTGTGTGGTAGAACTTCTCCATGTTCCATTTCTCAATGTTGTTTGGGTCCTAAAACAACAAGCAATTAATTTATCAAAACTTAAAGAAAGCTTACTTGCAAACTAATGATGTCTTTGCGCAAGAACGGAGTATCATCCAAGAGATCCTTCAAATGACTTCGCTTCAAGTTCAACTCATTCACAGCTTCCATTGAGTAGACATTTCCCGTGGTTCTTATTGCCACAATCACGCTGAAGTGAGTAAAAGTTCTGAACGTGACCGGACACTGGAAATTGCCATCAGAGTCGTAAGAGAAATGAAGATCAACGAGTTCATTAGCAGAAAGTTCCTCGCCAGTAACTGGATTAACACCATACTTTTTGATGTACGCAAGGATCGGTCTAAAAGGCAAAGTTTACAAGCGATATTCAAGGCAAACTTACTGTTTGTCGAAAATCTCTCCAGCTGGGGTGCAAACTGGCACTTTAAATGGCAAGAATATAAGGGCGCAATGAGAAAAAGGCAGACGCTTGAATTCAGCTCGTTGCTTCTTTGTGTCCTCATCGTCTAAACGGTTGAATTTTAAAAATAAAAATGTATAACTACTACCTTTGTATCCACCAATAGACTGCCATTCTTTTGTTGTCAAATACAACTTATCCTTTTGATGCTAAAATTCAAAGCATTAAAACGCATCATTGCAGCGCAACTTACTTGTTTCTTTCCCATTTTAAAATCACCAAAAATAAATAAAAACAAAAAGTTTTAAAAAAGTCGATTCTTGTATTCTCTTCAAACAATGTTGAGAATTGTCTACGCCAAAAGAACAACAAAAGAAGATTAACAATTTATTCTGAAGAACAAAATCAACTAACAATAACATCTGATTTGACCTATTTACTGCTCTTGGACTTGGCCTGAGCTTTCGTCGGCTCTAATTGCTGCCACTAAAGAGATTATTATCAGACAATAAAATAATTCAAAATTTACCTTGAGCATTAATTCACGTTGCTCTGGCGTCAATACCCTGAAATTGAAATTAATTAATCGCCAAAATTCAATGTTAACTCACTTGGGGATGCCAATTTTAACATTGACAATTTGATCGCCAAAACCGGTGTTGTTTAGTCGTTTCATGCCCTTGTTCTTCAAGCAAAGTTGTGCGTGCGAGCTAGTACCTGCTGGAATTTCAATGTTCGTATCGCCATCAATTCCTGGAACGCTAATTTTTGTGCCTAAAGCTGCGTCAGCAATTCCAATTTCAACGTCTGTATAGATGTTCTCGCGCACTCGTTTGTGAATTAATGATGGAGAAACTTGAACACGCACATAGATTGTTGACTGAAAATAGATACTAATTGAAAGCTATAAAGTTTGGAAATTTACATAACCAAGCTGCATTCTCAAAGTTTGATCGTTGTCGATACCAGGAGGAATGTAGATGCTTGTTTCACGGTTCTTGACCACATTGCCAGTCCCCTCACAGTCCAAACAGGGATTTTTGTTGAATAAACCTTGACCTCTACAATGGCTGCACGTGGATTGCATAAAGAAGCCGCTCAACTTTCTTAGTCACCATGCCTAAACACAAATATCAAGTCTTGTTCATCAAAAGCGTTTGAAGACTATAAATTCAACAAATACTTACCAGTTCCCATTACAATAAGAGCAAGTAACCTAAATCTAAAGTAAGTTAAATGTACGCAGATAAAAACAAACCTTTTTGAAGCCTTTCGAAACACCCGAACCTCGACACGGCTCGCAAGCATCAATAACATTCACATTAACAGTCTTTTGAACACCTCGCGCTGATTCCTCAAATGTAATGCGAACAGAAATCTCCTGACTTGCATCAAAACCATGTGACGATTCTGCAAACTTGAAACCTTTGCCAAAAATCTCTTCAAATATGTCATTGGCTGAACGCGTCGAATGGAAATTGAAGCCACTATCAGCACCGCCCATTCCACGATTGTCGAAGCCTTGTCCGAAATCCACCTGCTTGAAATGCATCGTATTCTTGTCGTTTAGACTTGTCGCTCAAAATTTCATAAGCCTCTGACACTTCTTGGAACTTTTTTGATGCATCGGTTTCTTTGCATACGTCTGGATGATACTTCTTTGCAAGCTAAAAGCACAAATATGCAAATCTACCTAACTCAACTAGACAAACCTTTAAATAAGCCTTTTTGATTTCGGATTCGTTTGCTGAAGACGTGACACCCAATGTTTCATAGAAATTCTTTTTTGCCGATTCATTGGCCAAAAATCTCCGCTGATTGGCTAAACGCGTAAATGTAGAATTGCTTCAAAATATGACTTACCCAAAAACGACTGCCTTAAAAATGATCCAACCAACTTGGTGCTAAATCGATTCATCTCTGCAACAATAAAATAACTAAAAATTTCTAGACAATTTATTTCAAAAACGTGTCAAAAGGTATGGGAGCAAGTCATCTGTTTTCCAGTTCACTTTATTTAAAATCTAGGGCACTATGTTTTACTGGTGCTTTATATTCACATTTCAGTTTACTATTTATGCAACTAAAAACAAGATTAGCAAACAATTCAAAAAACCACAAAGTCAGTAATTTATTCGCACAAAGCTGAGCAAACACAATGCAATTCAGAAAGATTTTTGTTGAAACGCTTGACTATCAAAATCCTAGTTCGTTTCTTGAAAAGTCTTCGACATTGAATGGAAATGCGTTGTCGTTGAGTTGTTCAGAACCGAGATCCTTGTTTTGATTCTTATCATCTTCAACTGCTGTGACGTTATCTTCTGATACTAAAACAAACAATAAAATCTGGCTCGATTACAAAACTTACCCGCAAGAACACATGGCAAATTTTGAATCGTTGAGACATCAGCAACTTCCCAGTCAAACGGATCACTATACTTCACATTGAGCTCTTCCATCAATTTGAACAGAATGTCAAAAATCAGCTGGTAATCGGGTCGCTTGAAGTAATCCAACGTTCGAAGATGTTTAGCAATGAGCAGCATTTGAGGTGGACACTTAACTAACAATTCCTCATCGGTTGTAGCATTTTTGAGTTTGCCAATTTTGTACGCATCTCTTAAAAACATTTACAAACTATTAAACAGACATAAAGACTTACATAAAATGACTCCACGGAAGTTCTTTACGCATCTCGGCCAACATATAAAGCATACTCCATAAGTCGTCAGGACGCCCTTGTTCATTTTGAGTGTGGGTGTTCGCACTGCAGTATTTCATAGTACCTCTAAAAAGAGCGTTCTCTCGCGGTTTGCGTATCTCAGCAGCTTTTCTCTTATTGTGTGTGACGTATCGACGAGCCATGCCAAAATCCAAAAGATGTAACATCCGAGCTTCTGAACCTAAACGCACATTTATTAAAGTTCGAAAAATACACTTTACCTTTTCTGCCAACTACAAAATTAGCCGGCTTTACGTCACGATGAACATAGCCTACTTCATGTAATTGCTTCAAGCTGTAAAGAATTTGTATTCCGAGACGAATTTGCGTGCTGACTGTAAACTCTTCTTTACATTGCATAAACAGCTGAGACAAACTTGCTCCGAATAAAGTCATAACCATGTAAGAATAGCGCTCTTTCTTTTTTCCAGAACTGAGTAATTGTGCAACGAACTTTCGGCCTTGCATCCGCTTTAAAATTTGAGCTTCCATCTTCAGAACACTGCCTCCAATTAAATTGCTTGGTTCTACTTTCATAGCTGCTTCTGCTCTTAAATAAAAACTGTAAAAGTGTTGAAATATTGAAAAGATTACTTTGTTTTGGTATCTTGTACTAAATAGATGACGCCACAATTTCCTTCATCGATCTTATTCATAACTTTCCATTTCTTGCCTACGGTCTTGCCTAGCTCAAGTTCGACGAATTCGTTTTCTTCGATCATTTGTGTAGTGCAGACAAGAAGAAAGGAACAACTCTGGCGAAAAGTGAGTGCAAACTAAAATGAATAAATATTGTTTTTTGATAGCAACGAGTTGCATTTTTATTTGCCTTTTGTTGATTTAACATAATTATGACGTGACTTTTACTGCCAAGTTGCAACTAATCGAATTCTTTCAATATTATTCAGATTTAAGAAGTGCACAAACAAACAACATTATCTTTAATGTTTAGGTTATTATGCTCTGTTGTTTGCTTGTGCGTTTTCTTCGGAAAGAGTTTATGTTGGAATTTCGCATGTCGCCAATTAAGTCCGCGATCTGCAAATATTGTACAGCGCTCGGAGAAACAAACCACACACGAAAGAAATCAATAAGCATACAAAGAACCAAAACTCTTGGTGAATTTCCTCTTGATCATGACTATTTGTGGTTTTTGAGGGCGAGTCTCCGTTTGCTTTTCTTGTTAGGCGAGCATGTTCGAACATTTCGAACATTTATTTTAAAAAAGCCTATAACGTTTAAACAATGTTTAAAAACCTCTATTTGCGTGGTTTTGTTTTGAGTAAATTTATTCGTTTTTAGTTTCTACAAATGGCCGAATTTGCTGAATTGGATGGTTTTGCCGATGATGACATCTCTCCTAGCGAGTTGAATGGATTGAAAATAGGCGATGAATCATCGATGTCTCGTTCATATTTGGAGAGCGATAATTTCGAGCATGAGTTGGGAGCAAACGATGACCCGTTTTCTGAAGATTTTGTGGAAATTCAAAACTTGGAGATTGTAAGTGGCTATCTGAAATAGACCATTTAAACCTTGTTTATTCAGATCAATATAATCGGAGAAGGAGACTTCGTGGCCCGTCCAATCCTGGTTTTCTACGCATATCGCTTGCCGTCCAACAAAACTTTTGATCATCAGAAGTTTTTGCGATATCTTCAAAAGACGCTGGACAAATTAGGTGGAATTGGACTACAGCATTGTTTATCTTCATTACGGGCTCCGTTCACATAACAAGCCTCCGATTAAGTGGCTTATCCAAGCCTATCAACTTCTTGACCGCAATTACAAGAAAAATCTGAAAAGTCTTTACATAGTTCATCCGACACGCTTCATCAAACTTGTTTGGACTCTGTTTCAGCCTTTCATCTCAGGCAAATTTGCCCAGAAGATTAATTACATCAAGTATCTGGAGGAACTCAACGGTACGATCCGGGTTAGCTCTTTGAACTTACCACAGCCAATTCTCGACCACGATGAAACATTGCGTTTATCGTCATCCACATCACGGTTTCAATTCAACACTCCAACACAGCCACCGGCTCAACAATTTCGTCCAACTCAACAGTTTGATGTGCCTTTATCGTTTATTCTCGACCACAATCCCAACTGTGACTTGCCTCCAATTGTTACTGATTTGTTGGAATTCTTAAGGGCGTACGGCCTTGGTGTTGAGGGCATATTTAGGCGCTCATCAGAACTCAAAACTATTCGGGCGTTGCAAGAGCGCATAAACAAAGGTACACTAGTGATTTGAGACTTTTATTAACGCAATGTTTAGGCGACAAAATTGATTTCTTGAACGAACCGCAATATAAGAACAACATTCCAAAAGCAGTCATTGATGCGTCAGTTCTACTAAAGACATTCTTCAGATCAATGGGCGAGCCGGTCATAACGAACAGACTTTATCCCGAGTTGATTAAACTTTCAGGTAAACAGTATTTGCAAGCTTTAATCAAAGAGAGTTCTGTTTAGATGTGAGCAAAAGTGAAAAGCCCGCAGCTATTCGTGAATTTCTTCGTAAACTGCCTCACGAGAACTACGTGCTCATGAAAACACTGAACAAATTTCTAACGGAGGTGGCCGCCAACAGCTCAACAAACCTAATGGACGCCAACAATCTCTCCGTTGTCTTCGGACCTAACTTGACCTGGCCCACAAATCAACAAGTGCCTATTAACCACCTTCATAATTTAAACCAGTTTTGTTTCGAGCTCATCTCAAATTACAATCAAATCTTTGAGAACTGAATTCTATTTACTTATGGCAAAGACACACTTATTTCTAAATGTAAATAAAACAATTAACATTGAAGTTTGTTTTTAGCAATCTTTAACGTGCAAGCGCTAGGCAGCGATGCCTGCAGAAATGCAGTGAATGCAAATCGACGACTCACGCGCTTGTTTCCATAATTAAAGCATTGAGGCGGATTCTCGTTTAAATGTCCTTTAGAGTAAATTCTATTAGCAAGAAGTGTTGACAAGATGAACATCGAGGAGTGCCAAACAAGAGGTCCATGTTTCGTTGCTGTTTTCGTCGAAAGGCAAATTGCACTTAACAGTTCATTATTTTTTCGCTTACATGCAATCCCGAGCAACATCCAGTCGAGTATTTTGCTTTCTTTCCGTTCGGTTGCTGTCCACAAATCCGCATTTCGAGCAAAAAGTTGCCAATTTAATCGAATGTTTCAAGCCAACAAGCATGTGGCCGTTTAAGTGTTCGAGATTCAACCGACCAAAACCAATTTTATTACTGGGCCGAACACGTGCGGCAGTGTATCATTTGTAGGACTTCGTCGACTCGGTCGTGTTTCAACTCTCGACCTCGGCGCACTTCCCGATTAAACTTGATTTTGGAGATGATTTTTGTTTTGGCAACCAGCCAAGCTTCGTTTGTTCGAGCAGCCGGAAGTGGACTTTTTGCGGAAAACAACCTGGCCCTGCGATTGACAGTTGTGATGGGTTTCTAATGAGTGAAACTTTTCGTCAGATTTTTCGAGGACTTTGCACGTGTGAGTGTGTCAAGGAGCATTCACCGGTTATTTCAGGTGACATTTTCTGTTTTTTGCTTCCTCGAACGTAGTTTGTTTTCGTAGATTTCGTGCGTGACGAAACGAGCTCAAAAGTTTGATGCATTTGAAATGATCGCTCGTACCGCATCTTGCGTGCCTCCCATCTGAATGAAGGGCAATAACCGTTTTTTGTTTGTAGACGTTTTTGGCTCTGCAAAACTTCCGGCTGCACTGTTTATTCGAGGAACTTCATTTGCAGTGTAAACAGATTAGTGTAATAGCATTGTTGTGCCCTAATCGCCTAGGGCCATTGTCGAAACGTGCCAAAGAACAAAGTGCCCAGTTGGCTCATCATTGGGTAACACAGCGCAAGTAGTGGGCGGGACCATCTAACGATACAATGTGGATTTTGACCAGATGGAGGACATTTAGAGGCTCTATTCGACGTGACTTTTTCGCCAATGACCAGCTACTCACCAATCGCCAGAAAATGAAGCACAAGACGGCTTCAGAGCGACAGAGGAACTTGGAGCGGTAAGTTTCTTGTTTTCAAAAGCCCGAACTTGCAAAGTAGCTCCTTGTGGCATTTACCCACTTCGCGTTTACATTGAACTCATCCGCCGTTTATTCTCTAAAAGAGTGCTTGCTTGTAAATGCAATTTTCATTGTTTCGACGGCCAACAAGCCACGCACTTGTCCGCTATCGGATGTAATCCGAACCATGTTTATGCTGCGTAATTTGGCCAATTACATTTGTGTGCTCACGCTGTGCGTCCGGTTGAGCAGCGTTTCGGTGAAATTAATTAAGTTCATACCATTTGCCTATTAGCGGCCACTCAAGACATTAGTGCAACTGACACATCTATTTTAAACCGAACCGTCTGTTTTTCCGGGAACGTCGCTGGGGACTGTCTGTTCAGTGATCGGTTTCGTGAAATTCTAATTAAGTGCCAAAACAAAGAAAAATGACACGCATCCGCCGACTTTACGCACTTGGCATGCAATCCGCTTGCAAACAATTGTCTATTTAATTAGGACCGAAAGTTCGGTTTCTCCTCAACCAATTAAAATGTGTGCTCCGTGATGCCAATGAAAATGCCTTTTTACAGAACCTACGGATCGAGGAATTGCCGAAACAGCAACAAGCTGTCCAATTACTTATATTGGACCTTCAGAAGATTACACTTCTTCTTGTGCTATTATGACGCAGGTAAGGATGCGGACTTTGTTTGATTAATTTACGCAACCATAGTAACCGCTTTTAATCCGCTCAAACCCTCGAGCGACGACAATTAACAAATTGGAAACTCGAAAACATCTGAGTCGAGCAGTGCCAAAAATACTAGATAGCGGTCATGAGTTAGTGCGTCAATCGCATTTGTAGCTTTTAATGTCTGTTTATGTATCAAAAATTGCAGTCGGTTAAAGATTGAATCGAATAGGCAAAGCTTTCCAACACATTCAAAGATTTTTCGCAAAACACGTGCCAAACAAACTATTTTCGTTCACATAATTGCATTCGGACTTGGGAACTTTGTTTGGACCGAAAAGGAAACGGTGAAAGTTTACACGAACTTTTTGCACAATAGTCCAAACGCATAATGTGAAAGTTTAACAAGCATCCTGCATCAAACAATAAAAGCAACTGTTTCAGAAGCAGAGCTGGACTTAGATGATCTGCTAACAAATCCTTTTAATTCGCAGCCGCCTTCGTTAGACCAGCTGCAAAAATTGACAGGCTTCCAGAAGAACTGGCTCGCCTTCTTCTACCGAAACTTCAAGCAGCTTTGCAGTAATGGTCGTATGCACAAGTACCAGCTCCGAGCAATCTTCCGCATTATCTTCAAAGGCGCTGCCGATTACGAATTCTGTGACAGTAAGTCATCTTAGTTGCTTTTTGAATATTAAAAGTGCTGTTTTAGGGATCTTCAATGCAATTACTGGAAATCGTTCCACAAAGCAAAGTGACAAAAAAACACTTACAACAACGATTAAACTCAACAATTTTAGTTACATTCGAAGACTTGATTATGTGCTTGTATGACTTGACACAGTCGTTCCGAACTGATCTCGACAAATCACAAGTTTGTCCTTCAACCACAACTGCCCAGTTTACATTTTCGTTGATGCAACCGGACAGTCAAGTAAACTTTGAACAAGCTTTAAATTGTTGATGTTTATCTTTAAAGGGCCGAGTAGACGAAGAAGCCTTTTTGAGTTACGTGAAATGCATCTTTGATTTGAACGCTTCACTCAGTGGCTGCAGCTTGTCTAACGATTTTGGAATGGCTAACAGCGGCTCAAGTTCTACGGACAAGAATGCTCGGAGAGCGACCATATATCCGTGGCTTGCCAATTTAGGTATGCTGATCGTTCAGAAAGAGCAATTGAATACATATCGTTTTCAGCAAGACAACAATTTGCAATGCTGGATGCAGACAAAGACGGCTATATTCGATTGGAGGACATACAGGCGCTTTTCGATCAGAGCACCTGCATTTACGAATCACTTGTTTTGAAAACGGAGTCGGAGTTCGAAACACCAAAGTCCAGCGAATCAACTTCGTCTTCTTGACTCGAAAATTCTGGGCTGGCTCACGAATGCGCACATTTGTAGAGCCACTCCACTATTGATTGTTTTTTACCTGATAACAGACCGCATTAAATTAACTAACTGTATTCGAGTTCAACGATCTTAATTATTGTTGTCTTTAAACATATCGGAGAATGTGAAGAATAAATTGTGTTTGAACTGAATGTAGTTTTATGACGGGCGCCTATTTGCTTTTAAACCGGTGATGTTTACTAAAACGTGACTGCCTCTAAATTTAATTCATGGTCTGCTCTGCACGTGGTGCTTATAAACTAATGGAGTTCTGATCGCACAAATATTATCGACTATTATTAGATATGTAGCTGTCAAAACAATTGAGTCGTACCTGTGAAGTTATTTTGCTTGATGACCTCTAACAAGGTTATTTCGTTGGCGTCTCTGTATTGTTGCTATTAGTGTAAATACTTGTTTTGCTGTTTTGGTTGTTTACAAACCGATTATATGAGATCAGTTGATTCGACCAACAAATCAATAATCGAATTACACTCAAACAAGTGCATAGCAATGAAGTTTGAAAACTCCGCAGATTCGAGTGTAGACTTGAAATCAAAGCAAATGCGAGGCATGTAATTATTGACTCAACAGGCAATGAGATTAAGAAATTGAATTTATGCACCTATAAATTAGACTGTTTGCGAGACAGGTAGTCAGTCATATGCCTATTTTTCGGCACATTTTACCAGCCCCCTGGTTTCTCGGCGCTGCTCAACAGCAAGGTCGTCGGCCGCCACACAAATAACACGAGCATTCGAACGCTCACTGTTCTTGTCATGCGGACACAATTATTCTCCGTTCCCTTCCAGCTCGCCAACGACCACCATGGGACAACGACGAAACTCGTGCGAGGAACTCCGGTCAGCTCTTGACCACTAGATTGTCTGTTGTCTGTTCGCTGAAATGACGAACACCTCTATGCATGTTGTGTTTGTTTTCCGGAAGCCGCGGAACTATTTTGGTTTCCAGACGGTTTGCAGCAATGCACCGGCTGGGAGTCCTGTTGATCGTTTGGAAGTTTTGAGCTTTTTGTTTGTCGTTCGCCATAATCAAGGTGTTTTTGTGGTTGCCTGTTTCGCATTTAATCAGTCGATGTGCATGTGACTGCACTATTGCACTATCTATGGTTATCGCTATTTCGGTCTCTAATTACTACTGAACTTTATTGAATTTTGTGGAGGAGTTGCTGCTTGCGTGTTTTGTCTCGTGAATTCAACAAGCCTGTAATTTGGGTCCTTTTTAGGAAAACGCGAATAACGCGTCCGGCAATTACCCGGTGATCTTGCCCATTATTGCCATCCCCAGTCTTAAAGTCCAGTTTCGAATGTCCAATAACCGTTTCCGCTCTCAAAACCATCATCTGAGTAACGGTTAGTTCAGCCATTTAAATGAGTTCAAACATTTAACTTCAACAATTGACATAAGATTTGCTCAAACAATTGATGTTCAAAGAAATTTTTCAGCTCAACCCGTCCAACAACAAATGCCCTATAATGATTATTACAACAAACATCTTTATGCACAAGCGAATCCAAACGGTAAGTACATTTTAATCACACATTGTCCAAAGCGAGGCCGTTTAAAGTCTGCGAGAACTTATTTACCACACAAATAAGTGGGAACCCTCATGTTCCGCATGCCGTGAGTGCTGCTGCTGTGCAGGGACTCTCAACATGACTCGCGGTCTTTTTGTTGCTCTCTTTTCGACTGGCTGGCCATTATTTCTCTGTCACGTGCGCTTTCAAATTTTGGCAACAAGGCTCGCTCTTGTTTTTTTGGCTGTGTTCGTCTCCTTCTCGCCCTTTCCTTTTGCGGATCCCAAACTTTTACTAACTCTTTACTAATTTCTTCTGATTCCAGCTATTTATTCGAGACCGATGGCAACTTACGGCGGATTGAACAATGACAATGGTGCGAACAATGGTGCCTACCCACCTAGACGGTTCTTTAATCCACACGCACCTGTTTTCGAGCCTCGTGAGCCTCGGGTTTGTTTTATCGATTGGTTATGGCATAACTTGTTGGTTTAGTACGTTCAGCAACAACAGCCGACTGCACCGCAATATGCTTCTGCTTACTCAACTTACATTCAGCAGGTTTGTTTTTCGGGCGCTTGTTTACCAAGAGCGACGGGGATGTACAAAAACACGGGTCAATCGGTCGCCCTGAATCTCCACAAATCGTTAAATTCGGTCCGGCCAACTACATGGGAAAAATCAAACGTCGGCTTTGCTTTACGACTTTCCCATACTAAACAGACTTCTAAATTGCTAGCGTTTTTTGCATTCCGATTAAACAAATTTTGCGGATCTCGTTCCGAACACTTTCCCATGTTGACGATTAGCCGGACTGCTCCACTTCATAGTTTCATCGATTTGCGCACTCCCTCTTCTCTCGTCGCCAAATTATCGCTCTTTTATGCAGAGAAGCATGCAAATCTCTCGCTGCAGCTGTGCTAACTTGAGAATCCTCCACTTTTAATTTCGAATATTTAGCCGATCGGGGCGCAACTACAACAGCAGTTTCGCAATTTGAATCAAGTCTACGCACCGGCTCAGCCCATCAATCTTCAATTACAGCAAACCCCCATCCAACACCAGCAGCAAATCCACAACGTGAACAAATATCACAACGTTCCCATGTCACAAACTTCTCAGCCAGCCTACGGAATCAACGATCACTCACAAATGATGTACGGCCAGAATGACGACTACCAGCAACAGCAACAACTAGGGCAGCAAAACGAATTCCAGCAGTTTCCAATCAGTAACGAGTTGACAAGCAGCATTCAAAACAGCACAAATCGAATGGCAATTGTCGAAGTAGGCTTTAAGGCACGATCCAATTAGTTAGCTTCTTGTTTCTAGGTGCAAATCGGTCTTGAACAAATGTCCGAATCTCCACAAGAATACGAATTGTGGTCTACAGCCATCAAGTCTCGTGTTGCAGCCGGTGTGAGCAAAGAAGATGCTCAGTTGATTGCTTGGCTCATTGTTGAAATGTCCTATCAAAACGGCGGAGACAACGCTCAGTACAGCTTTGCTCGTCTGTGCCGGCTTTTGGACCACGAGATCAAGAGTTTCACTACTCAACTTGTTATACCTAGAATTGCCTACTTCATGGCCAGTGGAGGCGTTGAAACTTTGTCTGTCGAGCACTTGAGCAACTTTATAGTGTTTCTTGCGGAGCTTTACGACAAAACTGAGGTTTTAGCTTCTTGCAACTTCTAATTACAACTTACTTGTTTTAAGGTCAACGGTGTTCGAATTTCTCGTCTTGGTCAATACATCATAGATCAAATCAGTGTACAACTGAATGGCGACACTCTCAACGACCAAATTGTGAAAAGCGCCGTTCAAGTTTTGAAGTTGACTGGCCGGTATATTGAAGGCAAGTTTTAAACAACTATTTCAAAGCTTCAAACTTACATTTCGTGTTTTTAGAAGACCAAGACCCGGCACGCTTGAACAGCTTGTTCGAACAATTGGATAAACTCCAGAACTGTCCAACTTTGTCGTCAGCCGTTAAAAACAACATTCGACAGCTTAAATTGTTGCGAGAACGTGAGTGGGGCGTTACAAAGAGTGACGACTTCATGGTTTGTTTCTAAGTGCTATAATTCTTATTGTTTCCTCTTGTTTAGAACGGCTCTTCCATGAACGGCTCATACAATCAGGCTGCTCAAAACGAAGTTCTTTATGGACCCGGTGAGTAACTTTGCAAAAAACGCATTTTAATTCCAGTTGTTTAGACGGCGTTCCAATTAGCGAAGAAGAGTTGATGTTTTTGCAGGAGAGCTGCCGAGAAGTTTCGGTGAGTCTTTGAAATGATCTTGTGCAATTTAAGTAAGTTTGTTTCGGAAGCTCTCTCTAGAGCGGGGGCTTTCAACGTTGTCAGTTGTTTGAACTGCCTCGATCCCGTGGCTGAAGTTGCAAGTAATGCGACCAAAAATTTTAATAGACAAGATTTATTCACTCCTCAACAAAACAATAATTTCTCACAACAAATGACTAATCTTCACGCTCTTCCAGTTCACGTCGCAACTCGTCCTTGTATTGTTGACAGTTCATTTGCAATTGACCTTTTGGTAACGCAGAAGCTTTCTCCTCAAATTGGTGGCGCAATGCCCGAATTAATGTGCGGAATCCAGCTTCAACCTCCTCTTTCGATGCATTAAGGATGGGCAACAGTTCAAGACATGAATTCTTCACTTCGCATTTAGTATTGACTAAACAAAGAATTAAGAACTTCCAAAAACCAATAACACTTACAAGCAACTTGGGCCAATGCCTCAACCAAATGAATTTGCTCTTTGTCCCCTGCCAATACTTCTTCCATGTCCTCGCTTTTAAAATCAATCGTTTCACACCTACGAGCTTCTCGTAAACGCGTTGCAAACCTAATAGTCGATCCATGATAGGAAACCTTCAACTTGACAAAAAGATCTGGATAAGTCAAAGGAATGAGTTTGCGTAGATGATTGTAATAGATGGCCAAATTTTTGCTGTTCTCCCACTTGCCAAACGGACTACATTCTTCAACATTCGGAAGCAAACTAAGTAACAAAATAAAAGTGTATTGAACTTCCAAAAACTTACCCTCCTTCAACAACCTCCAAGCGCAATGAAATCTGTCGCCAATTCTCGAAAAACGGACAATATGAAGAAATATGGGCCTTGGTTGCAGCCGAAAAACGAGCGTAGCTTGTTTTGACAAAACTCTTTCCACAAAAGCAAACAAATTCAGAAGGCAAAGTATTGACAAAAAGATCCTCAATAACATCCAACTTTTCTTGAGTTTCAAGCTTGGCCAAGTCATCGTCGCTCAACTTTTTTTGTGTCCGAAGCTTCTCCAATTCATCGTCGCTCAATTTTGGTTTCTTACTTGCTGGCAAATAGGCTGAATTGTCTCGATTACCACGATCCAAAACGGCGACTTCAATGAGTTTCAATAATCCGGCTTCATTGCAAGTCGAGAACAAGTGTCTAAAAACAGAATTAAACGAGGATAGAACAACATAGAATTACTTGACGACATTCTGTGTATCAAAACTAAACGTTTTCTTCGCTCTTTTGTCTCCTTTTGCCAATGCCTCTTCATACTGCTTTTTCACGACTTTTTTGACCGTTCCACCAAAAGTCGCGACCCAAGCGGTGCTGAATGCTGCATACTCGTAGTTCTTGCTAAAAATCAAATAATTAACAGATAAAGCGATAGTAAACTTACGAGCTAGTTGAGCAAATCAAGCATTTTGCCTTATTTGTGCCCTCAATGTGTTCAACGCAACGGCGAAGTTCGATTGATCGCTCTGACTGTTGATTTGCACAGCTCAAACACACACTTTAAGAAACAGTAGATATTTAAAACGTTACCTTCTTCTCATCATTGTCCAACTCAGCCAACTTTGCGTTGCGCTTTTTACGGCTTTCACTCATCTTCAAAACCTAACTAAAAAATGAATTGAAAATTCAATAAACAAAAACAAGTAAAACGGTTGTGCAGTTCACTGCGTAAAAACTGTCTGCTTTGCCGACACAGTTAAAGTTGACAAGTAACTTTTAAAATTGATTTGATGTTTCAGATATCCGCATTTCCGGAGGAGTCCTATGACGAGGAATACGAAAACTTCCTTCACGACCAGACCGAAGAAACTGCTGTAGGCGTCGCTGCTCGAGCGTTAGAACGGTTGAGCATGGACGAAGATCTCGTAACAAGCCCGAAGTGCAAAGACGTTCCGGCTTGAAACCATCGTATGGCTGTAGTTCCTACGTGTATTCCGTTGTGTATCTAGCTCTGTAAAATTCCAACCTGTTATCATTCCTTAGCCGAACGCTGTAACGTCTGGGAATTCTCGTACATATGTTAGTGGTCTCATTAGCTTTCGTTCTGAGCTACAGCTTACTTGTTCTCTGTATGCATTTTTAAATAAATTTCCGTACCTTCGTTGTAACGTGCTTGTGGTTGGGTATCTGTCCTCTCTATAGGGTTAGTTGAGTTTCGTAGTCTTCTTCTGGGGTCTCACCAAGGGTCACCGAGTAACGCTAATTAACGACTTTACTTTGTCTTCGAACGGTGTCTCGACTTTCACAAATAAATCACCACTTTCTCCGTAGTCTAAATAGTTGCTGACACGTATTGATCTTGCTTTCCTTAATTCGCAAACCGCCTCCACGCCAAAGTTGATTTGTTGTTTTTCGAAACGGATTGAGTTTCTCCATCGTACGTGTAACACTGTTTGAACTTCTCCTCAAATGACCTCATGCTTTGTTTGGGCCGTTCAAACCCTCAAATATCATCATAATGCAGCCGAGTTCTGAGAATAGGATTTGTACAAATTTTTTGCAGCCGATCAGGCCCTTAGCAGTTTATTTGTTTCTCGCAATCCAGTTAGCTTTAGAACACACAACTACTCTATAAACTTCTCGGTGGAAGTCTTCCGTTAAGCCAACAATTGGCAAAGCTATCCTCTACGAGTCCGCGCTATTTATTCAATGCTGTCCGTAATAAACTTCAATTAATCTTTATTTACAACACTATTTGAATATGTACTACAACCGTGGCACAAGCCCTACGCGACAATAAGTTAATCAACAGGCCTTTGCCAGCAATCCCTGCCAATTAAGTACGAGGTCGGGCGTGTTTATAAGTGAGTTATCTGCATTGTAAGTGAGCGGAATGTCGTAAGAGCATCTAGGAGGCAAGAATGGCTTTCAAGTTGAGCAGCAGACTTTGTAGACCCAAAATGCAGCCAGCATCGGGTGTTGATTCGTCTGTAAACGTGGCATGTGCAAAGTCGATAAGACGTGCCACTGGTGCCTAAGAATGTGGAATTAAGTCTCCGCTCAAAACAACTCAATACTTACCGCAGGTTCTTCAACAGATCCACCTTCCACTATTATCAAGAGAGAAACGCCGAAAAGTCGAAGACCAGACGTCGATTCTACTTCCTTAAAAACGTTTTTATTGATTGTTAAAGTTTGAATAAAGTTTACCTGCTTGATTTTCTCAATCTGTTCAATTAACAGCTGGCAGTCAGCGGTCCTAGATTCAAAGAAGTGCAGAAGTAGTTTGTAGAGACCGACTTCGTTCAGATCACGTCCATAATATTTATCAAGACACTGGAAAGAATTGTTTTCGTCAATCATTTGCATTCCACACCTAAAACACGTGAGTGCTTGTTGAAGTGAAATAAGCAAATTACATTCGAAGTCCCAGCTTTTTCGACGTGCTCTTAGCGCACTTTAATCGTTGACTTTGCTTTTTCGAGTCACTTGCGTTGTCTGAATATTGCCGAATGCCTAATTTCAAGTCCAAAATATTCGGCGCTTGGAAGTCCCTGGCTAAGTTCTCGAAAACCATGAACCTAAACAACAAAGTAAGTAACTTCACAACTGCATCAAGATAGGTCAAAAACAAAAATACCTGTTCAGTGGTGGGTGATCCGATTTTAGCATCCTGAGTTGACATTCGAGCGCCCAAGGATTCGCTTCGTATGCAATGCCCGAAAAGACGTCCAGAAACGGATAGGTGTTCAAATCCTCGGAACAGGCGGACAACTGTTGACCTTCGCCGTGGTTACTGGAACAAGGGTTTGGAGTGGAGACGGCCAAGTCGAGGCTGTTTGTAAACGTGTTCGCTTTCAACTAAACCCAAACATAAACAAGGAATACGGTAGGTCAAAAATTGCTCCAAAGATCTCTTAAAACAACTTACCTCTATTTCAAAGCAATACTTCGGAGCCCAGTGTCTAAGTTCGAGAGGCATGTTGTCGTAGAATTCGGCCTCTGCCTGATTGAATGGCTTGCAAATATGACTGGCATCAAGTTGGAATAAAGCTGCATGGCCGCCAACTAAATGCAATTTGAGTTATCAAGTGCTAGCAACAAACAAACCTTGATGCGTGTAAGGCTTTAGCGGACAAACATAGTCTTTCGAAGAAGCTGGCAAGTCTAACTGGGGTCGGTTTTCCGGATAAACAAGCCTCTTCGTTACCATAATCGCTAAAGAGTAGTCAAATTAATGGGAAAAGTGGATTGCGTGTCGACACGTCAAACAACTTATGATCAAAGTGTGAATCAACTAATGTGCAGTTTGTGGAAACGCCTTTGTTTGTAAATAAAATGCAAGCGTTGCAGCTATGTGCAAGAAGTCAATCGCACGAAAACAAACCTTTTTTGACCAGATACTTCAGCTTGATCGCCATTGGAAAGCAAATAATAGAACAGTTAAGTCGTTTAAACAATACTGAGCGCTCAGCAAATGTAATCGAAGTGATCTGCTGACTATGAACACCCACTAGTCGCTCGCCTAATTTCTAATTGGGCACGTAGTTGGAGATTTCAAAAGTCGAGTTCACCAACAAATTGACACAGTTGGAGACGCGCAAAACAGGTGCCCGATTCGAGCCGAAACGGGCCGTTCTTTCTTAGTATGCTTCGTTCGGCGAGGCGAACTACTTACACCCGAACAAAAACAAAACTCGCTTGACTGCTCATTTTGCTCTTTCGCAAACCGCTACTCAAAAACAAAGAAACAATCATGAGAGAGGAGAAGCGAAACAAAAGTTCTAGAACGTCATTTGCATTCAAAATGTCTCCGACTTCCATATTCAGTCGTTCGATTCAAGCTCGGAATCATATGAGCAGAATGTTTCTCGAAAGCCAATTTAAAGCACTGCAGTCGGCAAACACCGATGAAGAAGCGGGCGCTCAAGAAACTCGTCGTAATGAATCAATTGCACTGATTTGAAAAAACGCACCAAAGTGAAGGAACTCGTGTGGCAATAAATTTTCGGAACGCCTGGACGGCCCGAAACCGCAATACGTTTTGAACTCTATTGCAGGTCACATCAACAGAGGCAGGTGGAGGGAGTAGGAAATGTGATATAAGGGGATGATCGGACACGAAAATATCGGAAAAACACGTTTCAACTGGCCGCAGAAAGGCACCCTCACTTTAGGTGGATGACGAAAGCTATTGCCTGCTGCAACAATCGGGTCGGATCAGGGAGAAAAATCTAGGGCAACCACGTGCGACTAATTGCGTAAGTAATTGATCACTGCGGCTAATTGCCAAACAAACAAGTTGTTTTGAGCGAGGGTGTGTCGAGAGCCAAAACTTTCACACAAGATTCCACAAAACGGACAGCACTTGATTCTAAGTAGCAGAAACGTGTGGCTATTATGTGTGGGATAAGCGCATGTTTTGGTTCAAAATGCGTTTGAGAACTGTTTGAAAGTGTGGGTGTTAAAAGATCAAGCGTTTCTGCAAGAATCGAATGCGCAAATGAAAGACTGCTTCCCGGTTTCGCTTATAAACAATTGAGTTCTAAGGAACCTCGTGCTCCCGTTCATTCTCCACTGGCTTTATCAACTGATTGGCTTATCAAATCGTTTTTTGCCCTAAAGCATTTGGCGTCTAAGTGTCTTGCGATTGGCAAGTCGTGTACGAATTTAGAAAAACGGAACGTACTTTATGCTGTAACAGAAGTCTTAATTCGACCGCATCACACACTGTTAAACACTTTCAACTTGTATTTGAATAAATAACATAAACAAACTGTTTCTAAGAAACAACAAAAAACGTCAATTGACTACAAAAGTGTTCTAAGAAACAAAAAGCAATTTGAGTTGACTTGATTATTTTTGTTGTTTGACAAATTTTGTTAGTGCAACGTTGTTGATTGTGTAACTTTTGCTTCGAACTCTCCAATGAAAAATGCAATGATTAGACTCGTTTACGAGGCTAAAAGTAATGAACTGATGTTTGACAAACTTATAGTCAAAATTGGAGTGGATGTTATTTTTGGCGCTAATGCCAAGGTTCCGTGTGCCTATTAGCAGGTTTTTTTCACCCCGATTCGTCAACTTAAATGGACCAAAGCATACAGGTAATGGAGAAGTATCCTGTTAAAGGTTGCTTTTTGCTCTGGACCCCGCCGGCTCTCTCACACTCGGTCAATTGTTGTGTAATTGTGAGGTGGATTGCGTCCTCAGCACAAATTATTATTTTGGTTGCAAAGTTTAATGCGAGTCTTATTTTCATTTCGAAATGCTATCCCGACTCTTCTGTTCCCTCCTGACTGGCAATTTGAAATCGGCGGCTGGAATACAAAATTGGTTTGTTGAGTTGCGAATGGAGTTGTGGAGGGCCGACGAGCGAGTGGATGTTTGTGCAAAGCTGAGAGTTGATTGAGGCGCTGCCGGTACAGTAGTTGATTTCCGTGAAAGGATCAGCACAGCAAAAACACTCACTCAAATGAACAACGCGCTGAATGGAGGCGCGGAAACTCCAAAGACGACCATCACAATGCCTCGCTCCTTGACCTTTCCAGCCTACAATGCGACTGTCTTTGTGGATCTTGCCATTCAGGGCCATGCGCCGGAAACTTGCCACAATGCGCGAACACACCGGCGATCCGGCCATTTAAATAAGTTGCGCAAATTCCTACACACAGCCCACCCATCATTTGTTTGTAAAGATGGTGGGTAAATCCAGGAGGGGCGGTTTGTCTGTTCTAAACAAAAAGTTTGGAGGTCACCAGTTCGGATGCGTGCTTCGATTGCAACTAGACGGCATTGATTTGCATGAATGTGCTAGATTTTGTTTCATCATATCTGTGTTTTCGAGCAAACATTTAACTCGAAATTTAAAAACCGCTTTTATTGACGATGGGAATCTTTCTCAATTTATGATTTTGTTTGGCCGGCAAGCGCAAACATACCCAAGTTTTCTGTACGCAGTCGCATTGTGTTTTCAGCTGGCTGGCCTGATCGCATTAGATGGATCACAATAATAAATTTTCGAGGAAGCACCCTTTGTTTATTTTACCGCAACGTTGGCGGTCGCTCACAGTTTGGCGCATTTTACTTTTTTGGATTTGTTTTCGTTTCAAACAGCAAACGATCCTTTCGGTTTAAATGGCCCAACTGGTAGTTGCGATCTAGCAGGGATAATCGCCAGGAGCCGGATATTGCAGAAGTTGTTATTTACCGACCACACCTTTGGCGGCGGATTTGCCAGCCTTTAATCAAGCTGGTGCGCGAGTTCGTGGAAGGTTGTTTTGGTGTTTTCGGCGCGACGGTTTTAATGAGGTGTGTGCGATTATGAGTGACAGGACGTGACAATAGACGGGTAGAAGAGAGACCGACCGAAAATTTGGGAATCGACTGGCGCAAAATCCATCACACTCACTCCAACGACTACTGTCCAGTGCCTCTCTCGTGCGGGAATCGTGCATTTATGAGTCCTTCGGTCTGAATTTGGACTGATCCGCGGCCTGTTTAAATACTGCTTTTGGTTGTGTGCAAGCCGACGCCTGTCAAGCTGCTCCCTTCGAGCATGTTTGATCTGGGCCGCCATTCTGAAGCGCAATTTGTTCCACACATGTAGGTTGTGTTGAGTTTCCAACTGTCAACAAAATAGTGCTTATTTCCTTTAATCAGCTGTTTGCTGGGAGACTTTTGGCAGGACACAAAAGGAAGGAATCGGAAAGGTGCGCATAGAGTCAGAACGCCCTCTAAATTCAGGGAATGTGGTGGAGGAACCTGCCTGTGATTTCAGGTTACGCCGGAAAACGTTCCACTTGTCTGCAACTCAAGTTGAAATCGTCATTTCGAATTTTCGGAGTGTTTGTTGCGCATCAAGCCGATCTTTTTCGATTTATTTACGCTTTTTGCTTTCCGGCTATTACCGACCTTCGTGCAACTTTCCGTGGTGGCATTCCTCGTTGACCTTACAATTGAGTGCCAGTCGGTGGGGATTAATTGAGTTGAGAGTTAAACACGCTAATTGACCTCAATCAGTCAACTACTTTCACAGTGCATATTTTGAACTACTGCTACACAAACGAAGTCTAAATCTCCTTGCGGGGATGGTTGACATATACGAGATGCTTTAATTTGCAGTAATGGCACCGTCCTTCGTAAAGACATTTCTACTTTTGAACTTTACTTATTTGCAGAAAATAAGTTAAACGCTTTATTTGCTTTGAAGTTGCTTGATTTAAACAAAACATGCCAAACAATTAATTAGTTTTAAGTTGCTTAATCGAGCAGAAAAAGAAGGGGATCTTTTAAGCTTCTTTAAAAACGTTTCCCCAGTAGCCAAATGTCGGAACTCCGTTGATTCCATTTGTTCGGACCATCAGGAATACGTGTTTCTGTCCTTTGGCTGGATTTTCATACAGGTTATACTCTAAACACAGAACGTTTAAATTCAAAGAACTTGTTGACTTGCTTTCTTTGTTTTCCAACGACCACCATCTGAAATGTAATTATAGTGTGCTTTTATAGTTAATTACCTGAAATAATCAGTAGGTTTTCCGTCCAAATTCGCCCAACGTTTATTGTCGAAAACCATGCCGAACATTACTGGCCAGTACTGTTCGAAATCGTCGCTTTCCCGGGCATTCCATTTGTTTTCAGTGATTAGTCTGCGTGCCAGATCTAAATAAGTACAATAGTTAGAGGTTTTGCGGTAAACACTTACTGGCCAAGAACGTGTTTGTTTCGTCGTCGTGAATCGATGGCATTGATCCAAAATCTACTCCGTTTGTAATATTATGACAGAAGTCGATTGCTTCGGAGGGTGTTTTGGGCCCGAGAAACATGCCTATACAGGTTCCGTCAGCCATTGCTGTCGTATTGTTTGGACATTCTGCATTATCTTTATATTCACATAGAAGTGGGAAGTTCTGGTTCTGGCCATCCACATCATTTAAACCAACTTGATTTGCTGCACCGCCAAATCTGTTTGCATGTTCAAGAGCTACAACACGTTCGGGTAAGTTTCGGTTTGGGCCGTTGTTGTCTGGTTGTTTTCGAAGCCACAGTTGAGGATTCACAACGCTCTTAAACTACGTGTTTGAACTTGTTCAATTAAATAAACACTATTACATGATACTTGGCTGTTGAGTCTACGTAGTAAAATTGTTCAGAATCCGGACAACCATCACAATTTTCCTTGCCACAATTAGCTGGTTGAATTTTTCGACTTCCAACAAAAAGACTAATGTTTGGTTTGACTACATTGCGTTCAATCAACTTTTCAATTTGCCTTGGCGTGTAGACAAAGGCCAAACGGTGCCGAAATGTAGGTAAGTGATTACAAAAAGAATGCAACTGAATCCATTCCGTGTCACTTGTTGTATTCGATTTGTCGGTGGCAATAAAACACGATTGATTAAAGAACAGCGCCGGTCTTTTAAAGCTACGGCATTTCTCGCTGAATTTACTTTGAACTTGTTGGCCTGAAATTATTGTAAACACCTTTTAGATATTTGAATTTACCTAAAACTCGTTGTTCATATAAAGCAATAAGTAATAAAAATAGAACAGATTTCATTGAAATTGAATAACTAACACTTGATAGCGTAAAGACATTTCATTGCATTGATTGATAATTTGGTAATTTGATATTTCGAAGCTTTTGCATGACAAAAAAAAGCTCGCATGAAATTATTTTCTTTTGTTGAAAACGCATTGAATTGCAAATGTCTAATTGATTTAAAGAACCCATAACATATTTATCGATAATAGTTAAGTGCCAGATTTCACTTTCCACTTAAGGACAGGAACGAATGAATAGGTTTCTCGCCTGCATTTTTTGTTATCCGCAACTAATCACAAAAAACGGTCTTTCTCAAGGGAGCCAGTAGTTTGCGCTGTTGACCTAATTAGAGCTGATGACACCGGAGCAAAAGCACCTGTCTTTTCGCGCCGCGTATTGTTTTCGCGGATTTTAGCAAATTTATTCAACCGATTAATATCGATATAAGTGGTGTGAGGTCCATGCTTTTCCTAGTCTTGGCCTTGTTGGTGAATGTGACTGTTTGTAGAGAGTTGCTTGATGTTGCATCAACTAGCGGTTTTTTGAACAAAGCGGTCGCGCAAGTCGGAACTCCAGTTGAATTCGAAGGAACGTTGCGCATTAGCAAAAAGGTTTAAGCAATAATCGTCACATCTGTTTGTAATAGTTATGTTTTAGCAGAATCTTCCAGTTAAGATCGTGTTTGAAAACGAGATAGATGACCAGATTTTCGGTATCTTCCCATCTTTAAATGTAACCTCGGGCCGCAAATTTGGTCTATTTGTTAAAGATCCAACGCTTTTACCTACAAGCAATCTAGTTAACGTTACAGTAAGTTCTAACAACTTTTGCATTTTGCGTTCTTTTCAAATTATCTTTTTTGTTTAGTTGATTGCGTCCGATTCAAACAAACTAAGTCAACAAGTTCAGCTAGTTATTCATTTGGATGATGGTCAGCTAGAAACACCGGAATTGGATTCTATTGAATACAATATACATGTAGCCGAATTCAAAACGTCCGGAATATTGAAAAAGTTTAAGGTAATGTTTGTAGTTTAAATAGCAACAAGACCAACTTTATTGTTTAGATCAGAAATGCTCAAAAAACGCGTTTGAACAAATTTGTTTACAAGTTAAGTGGCGAACACTCTGATTTGTTCTCTGTCGATGCAGTCGAGCCGGACCAGATTTTGTTCAGCAAGATTGGTTGTAAACGTTCTGATTGCAAACAACTGCCAAACGTGTTTCCGTTACTTCTAACTATTTATTCGAATAGTACAAATGCTTTGCCATCTAAAGCTCTTTTTGTCATCTACAAAGCAACTTCGGAGCAAAAGAAAGCTACTTTTAAAGAATCGGTTTTCAACTTCACACTAAAAGAAAACAGTCTGCTTTTTGACAAGCTGGCTAGAGTTGAAACGGCAGATGGAAACATTGAGAATTTGTTCTTCCAAATCGAGCCCACCTCAAATCATTTTGGAATAAACCAGCGCAACGGAGTCTTGTCCGTTCAAGTAAGTTCTAAACGTGTTGCATTCAAAGTAACGTTTGTTTTTAGAAGCCAATCACGCAAAAAGAATTTGGAAACGAAACAACGTTAAATGTTCAATTGCGCTCGATTGACAATCAAAATCTAATTCTTGATGTTGCAAAAATTACGATTCAAATCTTAAAGTCGGACAAGTTGCCGCCAGGAAAATCACTTCGGTTTGAACAGGTAGTTCTTAAAACCAACTCTACTTTACTTGTTCTTGTCATTTTTAGAAAATCTACGCTTTTGCTCTCACTCCCTGGCCAGACACAAATCGGCCGTGTAGAAGTGACACATCAAATGGAGATGGTCCGTTACAGAATAGTTGAAGGCGGTGCAACAGAAATTGAAATTGATGAGAAAACTGGACAATTAACATACAGTGGACATCAACATGCACAATCAAAGAATTACACTCTCAAAGTGATTGCCGTTGCTGGAGAACAAACTGACTTGGCGACTATTGAAATTTTAGCAGCTGGTATGGGCTCAAATCCTCCAAACTTCCCCATCGGCTTTAATTTTATCGAAATGACTATTGACAGTAAGTAGTTAAACTTCTCAATTGAATGTTAACTTCGGTTGTTTAGACGCAACAAAGCTTTCAAACGTTTTTGAATTTAAAGCAAAAGATGCCGACTCAGATTCAAAACTTCAATATCGTTTAATACATGCCGACTGTATTGATGTTTTTGGACAAGCGACAACCGAATGCACAGAACACGTTAAAATTCAATCTAACGGAGTTGTGTCGTTAATTTCGAGTAAACACTTACACGAGTTAAATGCAATTCAAATGCAAGTTGGTTGCAATGACACAAAGCATCCAATTGAATCGGAGGCAAAAGGTGAATAAAATATAACTTTTAAAATGACATCAGACCATTTAGCTCAATTGTTGGTCCGGTTTAAAAGAGACAGACCTGTTCTGGACAAACAATCAACTGTTCAATTTGATCCAACCATTTTGAAGAAACTACAATTGCCTCGCAATCTGATCACCGGTGCTTATGTCCAGACAATTGCTGTTCAACCAGTCGCCCGCCGTTTTAGAACGCAACAAAATGTTCACTTTAGCTTAGGCGTGGATTCAAGTCGTTATTTTGCTATTGATGAAGTTGCAGGTACTTTAAAGATTAGCAGTAATAAAAACAAAGTATAAAGTTTTAGGCATAATCACAACAAAAGAGCCATTAAACGACGCGCCGTCTCGTTTAAATATCAGTGTAACAGCAACTAATTCAATCAACTCACATCAGAACTCACTGAACATCAGCGTCCAGATTAGTGACACACATAAAGATGTTCCATCCTTTGCCGAAAACTTTATTGAATTCTCGCTAGCCGACGATTCTCAAATTGGAGAAGTTGTTGGCGTTGTACGCGCAAACAGCGGCCAAGTTGTGTACAAGATTGTTGAAGATTCAACAAAGATGAACACTTTCTTCAATATAAGCAAAAACGTAAGCTCTTCACACCTAAAAGCAAATAAACTGATTAAATTTTAGGGCAAAATTACTTTGATTCGTCCCATTTCTGCATCTAGCAATCAACAGATGAAGTTCTTTGTTTCTGCAACAAATCCGTTGTCCGAAGTGTCTTCGATATTACCGGTTCACGTTCATTTAACGGAATCAGACAACAAAGAACCAAAATTCACACAATCAAATTACAATTTGAAGATTGTAGAAAATGCTCCTGGTAAGTTTGGTTTTAAAATGTATTTAACTAGTTTCAATTTAGTCGGCACATTTGTTCACAAGTTCTTTGTTGACAGAAAGCAACAAATTCTAACATTTTCGTTGATTCCTGAAGACTCAAAAGCTTTCAAACTCATGTCCTTGTTGTCAATTGATCAAAATGGCGTGATGAAAACAAGTGGAATGCTACACCAGTTAAGCGATCAATACTCATTCACAGTCGTTGCCTCAAATGCTCATCAAAATGGCAGTGCTTCTTTAACATTGGAAGTTTTATCAACTCAAAGTTGTCAGCCTAAGTTTATTGAAAGCCAGTCGACTGTTCTTTATCTGAATTCAAATAGCACTTCAACGCTGGGACGATTTGTTGCTGAGACTCAAAAAGATTGTGAATTGCGCTATGAACTTGACAGTCCGTTCTTGACAATTGACCAAACAACTGGAGAAGTTAAAGTCAAGTCTTCAAGCCAGCTTGAAACTGCACAGCAACGATATCCGGTATCTTTGAAACAACATAGTAAAAGTGTCTAAACAGTTCAATTTAGTTGATCGTGAAAGCGAAGAGCGGAACGCAATTAGCTCGTTTATCTGCTGAATTGCGAGTTGACGCAAACAAACAGAAAAATGTTGCTTGAAAATCAATTTCATTATCAAATAAGCGAGAATCAAAAGGCTGACTCGAAAATAGGATCTTTGTTAACTGAACCAAAGACAAATGTTAAATTCCGTCTTATGAACTTGTCAAACGACTTTATTGTCGACGCAACAACTGGACGACTCAAAACAAAGCGCCCATTGGACAGAGAACTACAAGAACAGCATAATTTGGTTGTGGAGGCGATTGATTCATTGAACTCAAAACAAGTCGATTCGGCGCAAGTTTTGATTGACGTTTTGGATGTGTAAGTTTTTAAGTTGAAGGTTTTGAATAAAACAATTTTAGCAACGACAATCCTCCAAAGTTCAATTCCGATCAATTTGAAGTTGTTTTGGAAAAACGAGCCATGCCTGGTCAAATTGTTTTTAAAACAAAAGCCATCGATTTAGACGGTAAGAAAGCGATAAAAATTTACTGGTTCTTATGAAGTTTTTAGGCGGCGAAGCAGGCAAACTGATATACAAATTGGAAAGCCAAACTTATATTTTCGGGAAGAACAAAGTCAACTCAAACGCTTTTGAAATCGCAGATCCAGCAAGTGGCGAAGTTATTTTGTCAAAATCGATCCTTGACGTTGGTGGAATGTTTGAGTTGGTAATTTCGGTGTCCGATCTCAACGAAGACCTTGCCCACATTTCAAGAGCCACTATTAAAATTTGGATTTGTGACTCGTCGGATATCGGTAAATTCGTGTTCGAACAAAGTGCACGAGACCTGAATCATGCAAACGTTGAAAAGTACTTACAGTAAGTCAAAGTTTGTTTGATGTATTAATTCTTCGATTTTTAGTGACTTAGAAACTATCCTTGGAAGTTCGCCCGATCTTCAAAGATGCCAAATATCATTTGACTAAAAATGGGCCGGACTCAACTTCTGTCATTCTCGAGATCTTATTTGTTAACTCAAGAACACTGAAAATTATTCCTTTTGCACGTGTAGAAAAACAGTTATCGAATACGGAATTGAATGGCATCAAAATTTTAAATGTAAGGCGCAACATACAAAAGTTACTCAAAACAGTTTGTTTCAGGACGAATCAATTGCAGAATTGACACAACAACAAACTGTTGAAGAGAACCACGCAAACGTCACTTCTGCGTCTTTATTGATTGCAGCTCTTGTATTCTTGATTTTGCTGTGTGTAGTCATGGGTTTATTTGTTGCAATTGTTTACTCCCACAAAAGAAGGTTAGCAGATTTAGATAGTGTAAATCAAGTTGAATCAAACTTTTCAGATTTAATCGGCACAAACAAATTTGTGAGAGCATGAAAGCGGCAGCCGAAATGTCAGGAAAACAAATTCCATCTCAAACGAGCGAACCTCCAACGTATAAGACACTTGGAGAAACACGAACAAATCCTATGCTTTTGCAAGAAATTGAAAGCTCTGCCGCAACATCAATTTACAACATTGGCTTCTCGGACTCTTCGTTACCAACAAGGCAGCATTCAGTTGATACGAGATGAAACTAACATGATCTTTTTTAGTTTTTATTGAATAAATCTTTGTTTACAAGCAAAATAAATTGTGGTAAATACCGGAAAGTGTTAACAATCAGTAAAGCGTATTTGGCGCCATTTGTCAATCATTGTTAAAAGCACTCATCTCACAATTTCTTTTCGTGGCTTTTTGCTTCTTTGAGCGTTTTGCTCGATTTTGAGAACTTATCGCTGATTTTCTAATTTTCGCGCCTCTAATTTTGTGAAATGATTTTCTTTCTTTTAGACTATTCAACACCACTCACAAACTTTCAAAATGGATGACCACGAACTTGACAATTTGAATCCAGAGAATGAGCAAGTGCAAGATGACGAAGTACAGGTTCAGGAACATGCGCACAATTGGTAATTCTTTTTGCTTGATTTATATTTTTATCACTTGCTTGATTTTTAATTACTAATTCTTTCTTTGTTTCAGTTGTCAAGCTTGTAGACAAAAGCGCAAGAACGAAAAGGAAGAAGAGAAGAAGGAGCGCAAGAAAGAAAAGGAAGAAGAGAAGAAGGAGCGCAAGGCTGAGGTTAGTTTTTAAGATGTTTAATTTTGGATAGAATTTCAAAAATCTTGATACAACTGAAAATTAAGAGTGCTAATTAAAATGTTGTAGCGACGTTGGTGGATGTACATACCACGACTACAACTTCATCCATTTATTTATGGATGTCTAGTCGGATATGTTTTGCAAAAATGGATTTTAAACGTGGATTTTGGTCACTCTGTAGCGCAATAACGGTGACATCTTAATACTTTGACTACATTTTGTAGCTTCTGTTTCGCACTAATTTTTTAATTTTTAGACAAAGTTATAGGACTTCAAGCAAGCATTTTTGTTCTTTTCTGGTGTCATCGTAACTCGTCATTGTTACTCACATTTGGAACAATATGCCTAAAACTTAACTATATTGTATCGCTGTTATTTTGTAATAATAAAGATTTCTACTATTTGTGTTGTTTGTTATCTAGAAATTCGATCAGAAATGTTTTTGAGTTTTTGTTCCAGAGTTATTTAGATCGCAGTTTATAGTCGATAGACAAGGCACCTTCGGTGCTCTTGCCAGCAGGGCATAAATAGTTGAAATTTTTAAGTATTCTAATTGTTTAATTACTTCGCAAGCGAGGGGAAAGTATGAGAATCACACTCAAAACAAACTGGAAATTCGCACATAAAAACAAAATCGATAGACAATTTCCGACGACGCATGAGTAATTTTTAAAATTTAGTTTGGTGTCAATATGATATTGCCTCTTTGTAAATCTTGCGCACTTATTACGCAGTTGGAGCCGGATCAGCGTGAAGTCGTCAATGAAGAGTACAAATGCGTGTTGTGCTTTGGAATCTTATCTAACCTGGAGTTTCGGAAGCAAATTGTCAAAGAAGTAGGAGAGAAATTCAAAAGCAGTGGATATGACGGGTGGTCAGTAGTTTTGGCAATCAATTCTCCGATTACATTGTTGTTGCGTGAAGTTATCATGAGCTCGTTGTTTGGAGATGTATGGAATGCTCGAGAAATGTCAGCGAAAAATTTGTTTTCTAATTTGTTGCAAAAGGACATTGAAATTGTAAGGAACTTTTAAAAATATTTCTAATTCGTTTGGCTCTTTAGGGAACTGAGCTGAAAGGATCGTTGTCTTCCAATTTGACGTTGACAATTTCGATTGAAAATGAGGAATTCGACGAATCAGACATGGCTTATTTGACTACCAACTTTTTGAAGCACTTCATGCATCGTAAACGCAAAGGCAACAATGACAACAATACGTTAAAGTCGCTTTACACCCGTGTTAAAATCCAGGAAATTGTATCAAGCATGACCAAAGAATTGGCTGGGTAAGTGTGCTTAACGGTTCGTACAATGTTATCTTTTCTGTTTAGCAAGTACAAATTTCTATCGCCGTCAAAGTTGCCAGGATTCAGCATTTCTTTTGAAAGAGAGAGTATTTACATTGGCGGTCGTTACTGCAAATTCTCGAGAGCGTTACCACAGAGTGCGTAAGTATTATAAATATGTTGTAATTAATTTTATTGTTAATTTAGATGGACTTGTGATCCCGATATTCCTGTGGTGGAGGGCAATTCAGTTTCTGAAAAAATAACTGCGCCGATGGTGAAATACTTCAAAGCATCGGGAACACGTTTCATTAGTTCGGGTAGAGAGGATATAGACGTAAAAATGCTCGGCAATGGACGACCGTTTGCTGTTAATTTGATCAACGCTAAGCTTTATGAGTGTTTGCATGGTGCGGAAAAGCACGAGACGTTGAAAAGAATTCAAGATGAGATCAACAAGAATACAGATATTTATGTCAGCGATCTGTTTCAACTCAATCTTTATCAGGCAGAGAAATTGAACAACGAAGAAGAAGAAAAACGCAAATACTACTCGGCCTTATGTTATTCAACTGTTCCAGTAACAAAGGAAATGCTCAAAAGATTGGAAGAAAGTGCGCCAGTGACAATTCAGCAAGATACAGTCATCCGAGTTTTGAAACGCCGTCCATTGCATACTCGGCCAAGAGATATCTACAAAATTCGAGCCTTTCAAATGGACGATTATCATTTTATGTTGAAGTAGGCTCCTTATTTTTGGAATCTAATTAATATTCTATTTAGGTTAGAGACTCAAGCAGGAACATACATCAAAGAATTTGTTCATGGTGATCTTAATCGCACGACTCCGTCCGTTGGAGAGCTTTTGGGTGTTGGAGCCGACAAAGTTGATATTTTGGAGTTGGATGTTGAAGCCGTTGATTTAGAATGGCCACCGAAATAGAAGAGAAAATGATCAATTGTTGTTAGCTTTGTTAATAAATTGTTGGCATTCGGGCGTTGTTGCTTTGTTTACAAATTGACTCATTTTTTGAATACCTTTTAAAAGCAAATTGATTGATTGTGTAATCTAAAACATTTTTAGGATGACTCTAAAGATCTTAATGGTGGCCGAAAAGCCTATTTTGGCCGACTCTATTGCAAAAATTCTATCAAACGGACAATATTCATCACGAAAAGGCAGCAACGGAGTGTGTTCAGTAGCAGAGTATTCTGGCAAATTTCAAGGACAAGCCGCTCACTTTAAATTTACATCAACGTGTGGGCACGTAATGACAGTTGACTTTCCTCAAAAATACAACAGTTGGGATCGCGTTGATCCCATCTGAATTGTTTGTGTGTCCGATTGAGAAGAACGAAGCAAATCCAAAAATGCGAATGAACTCATATCTTGCTGGAGAGGCCAAAAACTGCGACGTGTTAGTTCTATGGCTCGACTGTGACAAAGAAGGTGAAAACATAGCGTTTGAAGTCGTAAATGCATGCAAAGGCGTAATGAACAAACGTTCTGGAAACATCATGGACTCAGTTTACAGGTAATCTCATATAAAAACATAAAATGTGTTAAAAACAAGTTTGTTTAGAGCACGATTTTCTGCAGTTTCAAACGAAGAGATCAAACACGCAATGAACAATTTGGTCAAGCCCAATTTGAATGAGTCTCTATCCGTTGATGCCAGACAAGAGATTGATCTCCGAATTGGATGTGCCTTTACGCGTTTCCAAACAAAATTCTTTCAAAACAAATACGGCGATCTGGACAGCACTTTAATTTCCTTTGGGCCGTGTCAGACGCCAACTCTATCATTCTGGCAAGTCTAGTTTTAACAAGACAATATTAACAAAATGAAATCTTTTTAGCGTTCAACGTCACGATTTGATTACGCAGTTTAAGCCCGAAACTTTTTGGGTGTTAAAAGTAGAAGTTGAAGGAGCTGGAAGATCATTAAAGCTCGACTGGGCACGCGAAAGAATATTCGATAGAGACATTGCACAAATTTTCTTGAATCGTGTTAAATCAAATAAAGATTTAGTCGTCGATGACCTGAGTAAGTGTTTGGATTATTTTCAACTTTTATTAAACAAATGTTTAGGCCAGAAAGAAGGAAGAAAAGAACAGCCAACTGCATTGAATACCGTTGAATTGCTGAAAGTGGGTTCATCATCTCTTGGAATGTCTCCGCAGCAAACAATGTCCACTGCAGAACATCTTTACACTCGCGGTTATATCTCGTATCCAAGAACAGAAACGACTGCATATCCAAGCGGATTCAACTTTCATCAAGTGTTGCAACAGCAAGCAAATGGAAAATACTCTCAAGTCATTCAAAAACTTCTCGGTCAACGTTCATTCAAGTCCAAAGCAGGCAAAGACATTGGCGACCATCCACCAATCACACCTCAAAAACCAAACGACGGCCAGCTGAGTGGAGATAATGCAAGAATTTACGATTACGTTGTCCAAAACTTTATTGCTTCGATTATGCCGCCTGCAAAATACGTGACTCAAACTCTAAAGTAAGCTTTCAAACTCCTTTGACTCATTTAAAGTGTTGTTTTAGACTGAGTGCTGGCGAAGAAAAGTTTACAATCTCTTCAAAACGCGTTGTCGATCCTGGGTTTACGGAAGTTATGCCCTGGCAAGCAGTCACCGAATCGGAAGCTCCGCTCGATCAATTTTCAAAAGGCACAAAGCTACCCCTGAAAACAGCCACTTTGGATGAACGACAAACAAGTCCTCCCGGATATTTAACCGAATCAGAATTAATTAGCTTGATGGAGAAATACGGAATAGGCACTGACGCTTCGATTCCGGTACACATTACAAACATCTCACAGCGCAATTACGTGACGGTTGGCACGAACAGAACGTTAATCCCAACCAAGATTGGCATTTCCTTGATTCGAGGCTATCAGCACGTAGATCCAGAGTTAATTCAACCAAACATGAGAGCCGAAGTTGAAACTCAATTAAATTTGATTGCAAAAGGTCAAGCAGATTTCAACGTCGTTAAAGAGCATGTTTTGAGTATGTTTCGTCTCAAATTTGTTTATTTCGTCGAAAACATCGGAACAGTCGACAGCTTATTTGAGGCAAGTTGTTTTAAAAACATATGTTTAAATCAAATTATATTTAGGCTTCTTTCACGTCGTTAGCCGACAGCGGAAAGCCTTTCAGTCGTTGTGGAAAGTGTATGCGCTACATGAAGTTGGTTGAAACACGCCCACAGCGATTGTTTTGCCCAAATTGCAATGATACGTATTCGCTGCCAAGTGGAAAAGACACTCAAGTTCGATTGCATGGAGAGCGGTAAGTTTTAAAATAACTTTCAAAAGCTATTAAACAATTTAGACAATGTCCGTTAGATGGATTTCAATTGCTGTATTTCCACACTGCTGGTGGAAAACTTGCTCAGTCATATGCATTTTGTCCGTTTTGCTTCAACTGTCCACCGTTTGATGGAATGCGCAAGGGATCCGGATGCAACAATTGTTTTCACCCTTCTTGTCCAAACTCTTCAATCACACAAGGCGTCGCCATGTGTTTGAATGCATGTTCAAATGAAACTGGCGTGTTGGTGCTTGATCCACAATCCGGACCAAAATGGAGACTTAGTTGCAATCGATGTCCAAGTGTTGTTTCGCTATTTGACGGCGCAACAAAGCTCAAAGTCTTGGACAAACGTTGTACCGAATGTGGAGCATTAAAAGTTTCATGCGAATACAAAGACGGAAAATCCAAATTGCCTAACAATGAACTGACATACTCTGGTTGTGTCTTTTGCGATCATGCTGACAAGAAACTTAGGCGACGACTTATTGAACTTGAATCATGCTAAATTGGACAAAGAAGTGAAACTTGGCGGAGGTCGACCAACACGTGGGCGAGGCAGGGGTAGAGGTCGTGGAACAAGAGGGCGTGGAGCGGTGTCGAGAGGCCGTGGTCGATAAAGTTGATGTTGTTATTAAAATGGTTATTGTAGTTTTTATGTTGAAATAAAGGTGCTTTACATTTTCAAACATTACTTTCAATGTTCAATTGGAAATAAAGCTTTTTTATTACACAAACAACACAAACTTGATTACAAACATAGGTTAATAAATTTACATAGAGAGGCAGGATCGAAAGTCTAGTTAAAAGTCTAATCAAAAAGACACACATATGAAAGCACTTTTGTACAGAAGAGTCAAAAGACTCGAAAGAACGTTGAATGCCTAACACCAACACAAAAACGATGATGTCCGGCTGAAAGAGTAGTCGGGGAAGTGAGATTTGTGCTTGCTGGGGACTGTTGAGGAAAGAAGATCCTGCTCAGGGATGGGGAAATCAAAGGGAATGGGCCGGGCAGATTCTGAAATGAATCACCCGAAAGCCCAATGCACTGAAAGACATGCCGGTAGTTGACGGTGTTTTGAACACAAATATTGCATATAACCGTTGCAGAATGATACGTACCAAAAAGGTAGAAAAACGGAAGGAGAAAGACTTATTGTGTAGTTGGGTGTGAGTTACGTTTATGGAATGCTCAAAAAATAACGAGGGAATGGGAACGCGGATCTACGCTTAAAATAGAATAATCGGGACACAGCTATCACAACCAACGTCACTGTTGATTGTGAGCTTAATGTAACAGGCAGTAATTGGAAGAAGAACCGTTCGGATACAAAATGGTTAAGATTGCACAAAGTTGGCAGTACTTTGGAGAAAAGAGCGGAATGGCAGGCTAGCACTTGTGTGTTTCGGAGAATACCCTGCGAGTGAAAGAAATGTTGATGATATGAGATCTTTTCCGAACTCATAAGAAATTATGGCTCGATCGGAGGTGTTTAAAGATTGGATGGCGTTGATGTTCCTGACGTTGCGTGTTGAGTGAGAAGATTGCTCAGTGCGCTTGCAGCCAACATGGGAAGTTGTCCAGTTTGTTGGAGACGGCGTTGCTGCTCGAGTATCAAACTCAAAAACAGACTGGTATTTGGAGCTGTAACGGCAGATGGACTTGTGGGCTCGGTTCTGGCCATCTTGAGCGGAACATCGTGTGTTGTGGAAGCATTAGAACTGACAGCACGTTTCATTTGAAGTCTTTTGTGCCATTTTCCTTTGCAATGAGCCTCACACTGAAGATCAAACTGATGGAGAAGTTCACGAGTCAACGGAGCTGCTTGATTGCTGTTATTTGTAGCACTTGGTCCGTCTTGTTTTTGTCCATTCTCACCGGTCTGGCTTTTGAGCAATCGGTGCACATTCTCGAGACAGTTGATTTGGTTGTAGGAGAGAAGAAGATCGGGCGATTGTGGCTGAGGCGAGTCTTCACTGTTTTTGGTGGTTAACGGTGGAGACACAGCGCCAGAAGCCATCAGATTATCGGCAGCAAGCTTTTCGTTCTTTTCGTTAAGTGTAAATTCGGGCGGCTGGAATTCAATGCAATAATACATTTGGAATTCGTGCTCAAAGACTTACACTTTCGAGAATTGATCTAATCAAATGATCGTGTTGCCTACATTGCTCTTCAGTCAAAAGTGCTTGCCCAGGCCGTACTTGTTCTACCATTTCAACTAAGCGGTGTTTGGCTACGACCATCTCGACACAATCTGACCAGGGATTTGTGAAGCAAGCAAATTCTAAAAAGTGAACAAACATTAACAATGTAAAGTGTTTAAAGGACTTACCGCTGTTTGCTCTCCAGACTCGGCCATCGTGTGCAACAAATCGTATTCCGTTGCTTCGAGCTAACTTGACTCCGGCTCTAAGTTCTCGATGCACTTCCTGGAGCTTTGCCGCATCCTCGGCGTGGATGACAGAGAACAACGAGTTTCCAGTGATTTCTGATGGGAAGATTCCAAGGTAGGTCACGGATCTGTAAATGGGAGAATTACACAACTGATATTCAAATATTTAAAAGACGCGGATGCGTGTTGGGAGAATTCTAGGATAGTGGGTCAGTAGGACTTTGAAGGCGGGTCATTCTGGTCACGAAAATTGCGTCGTACAATCTAGCGCCAGTGGGTCACTCCTCGTGCACTCGTACCACTTGCAGCGAATGACCAGCCCGTGCCTTCTTTCCCCCCGTGTAAAGCCACCGGCTTGTGCGTACGCACACGAAGAGCGCCGTTCGGCAGCCCATTAAACGTGCAAAATTAGGCCACAACAAGTTCCCCTTGAAGTTGCAAAACAACTTACGCGGCGTCGAAGTAAATAAGGTTGCAATTTGCATTGTGTCTTGTAATGAATTCGTCACCCGACTGTTCCGGCTTTGTTGCAAACTGGATTTCAAACACCCTGCAATTTCGAGAATAAACTTTGCACGATTCTCGAAGAAACTCACCTAATTGTTGCGATTCGATTTGCCATATTCATTGGATCCACAACGAACTCGCAGAGAAAAGAGCATGGTCGAGTAGATTGGCCACTAAACAAAGAAGTTAAAACAGTGACAGGAGAGAGTTGCTTTCAAACTTACAGCTTTAATCTCGCAAACATCCTTGCTTTTGTGGTGCCGCCAAAAGCTTGCAAAGTTAACAACTGCGAGCCTTTGCCATCAAGTAGGTTGAGAAGATTCTCGCCTGGATGGACAAAGTCGCCAAGTTTGATGGTCTCCGAAGATGATGCCGCTTGCACATCTAGAAGCCTTCCTGATGGTAAAGAAACAAGCAGTGTGCCAAGTAACGCATTAGCCGGCATGGATGAAGTTGCCGTCGGTACACTACTTTGTACCGGAACCTTTGTTGACCTCTGAAGACATAATTATTATTAAAGCAATAAAGAGTCTTGTTTAAATTAGAGCGCAAGAATTGCGAGAGTTGTTTAAAACAATAAAGAAGTTGCAAAGTTGCAAGAGTTGTGCAAAAAATGCGCGCTCAAAAAAAGGACTGCCCGTGGTCGTTGTCCATCAGATAAAGGGAGAGAAGAGCACCAGTGCAGGCGGCCATCACCGCTTAGCACGAAAAAAGAGAGCCTCTGGCGGGGCCCCGAACGCTAAAAGGTGGGACTAAAAATAGGCACTGCTGACCACTAGCTCCAATGTCCATTCCCGAAAAAGCGCGTGGAATCGGATTTTTGCCCCTGGCACGGTTGAAGGCTGGCACCGAAATCAACTGACTAATCGCGCAAATCCCCTCCAAGCAATGCCTACAAATTCTCATTAATTAAAAGTGTACAGCTGTGTGGACTTGTAAAAGTTGCAAAACTTATTCAGCCAAAATAACTTCTAATCAAACGAGTTGTTTGAATCAATTTTGTCGATTGAACACTTTTAATAAGTTGAACAAACGAACGCCCAAGAAATTCAAATAGGACAGCTATGATTTAAATGCGGAGTCCAGCCGGCGGATTTGAGAATGGATAAATTTGCGCACAGATGCCATCATGGAGTGTGGCGAAAAATCACCCAAAGAGATCTGGGATGTAGCACCGTTACGGCGCTGACCTGCTTTCTCGTGCCGGTCACTTGGAGCGCCGGCAAACAGGACAACAAGGGCTTTGTTCGTCCACGAATCCAAACGATGCCGACAGGAATGTGCGCAAATTTATGCAAGAGAACGCGATGCTACCAATCAATCGGCCAAATTCAAATCGAAACTCACTTTTTGTCTCTGTGTCGGATGTGCAGCGGTGAGCATTTCGGCTACCGTCTGCAAGGGTGCCATTTAAAAAACTCTGAAAATGCAAAGTGTTTTTCGGACTTCAAAAAACTTAAACGCGCAAAGCCAATAAGGTCAATTGTTTTAAAGGACTTAAAAGATTTAAATGTCAACATCAAATAAGACGAATACTGTAAACAGAACTGAGTGGAACAGTAACAAGAGTCGAACGCAACAACCAAAACAAAGACGCACGCAGTTTATGCAAATTCGGAGGCTGCCTGTTCAGAGGGCATTCGAGGCACAGGCTATATTTTTCGCGCTCGCCCCTCAAAGAGGAGTTCGGGCTGACACGGAGTGACCAGCACAAAAGTTGTCCACTCCGCGGCTTGGTCATTTTGCCTGGGAGGAGCCGGAGGCATATTTAATTTGTTTATGTTCGGTGCTGCTTGCTGGTGATAAATACAAGTGTGGCAATTTTAAACCTGGCCACTCAATTAAGAAGACATAATTGAAACAACTTGAAACAACTTGAAATGATTTGAAGTAGTTAAAAGTATAAAACTTACACAATGTGTTCAATTACTTAAACGTTTTAAAAGTATTGTTTTATTGGCACAACAAAAAGGGGCACCAAAATTAATATTCTGGTGGCAATTATCGATTGGATTGACTTGACAGGGCCCATAAACGACCGTGGAACAAGGGAAGCTTGCGCGCGCGCTCATTCCCCAAAATTTATTGTTTTCTCGCAAACAATGGAGCTGTTTGTTCGAATTCGGTCTCTTTCATTTGCTGATCCAATAGAGCAACTTGCCCGTTATGGGGCTAAGCAACAATTAGGTGCGCGCATTGTCGATTCGTCACACTTCTTGGGGTCAATTATACAGCAAGCTAATGCGGCTTCGTCAACAAAAAGAGCGTTTGAGAAGAAGTTGTTTGATTTAAAGTTGCAACACAAATTCAAACAAATTAAAGAAAACAACCAAGCTTAAAGCAGAAGTTGGCCGCAGGCCGGTCATTTGAAGTGTCCCCCAAACACGCAATGAAATTGAACAGGCGTTCTCGCTGCGACGTCGCCGGTGGTACCAGCCAAAACGAGAGGTGGCGGTCACTTCGCGAAATTTAGTGCTTTTGCGCTGACCTTAGATACACAAGCCGAATGCAACACTGACTTGCGTAAAAGTGCTCATTACCTTCACCGTTATGGATTTTATTGCACAGATTATTGCAAGTTGTAAACTGCAAAATGCTTATTAACTCAAAATGTTTTTGTCAAGTTGAACTTAAAAGAGAGATTTTTAATCTAATTTATCTAAACTTCAATTCCTTAGAACACCGACAACATGCTTATGCCTCGAGGAAGTTGTTTTTGTTTGGAGGCTTTAGGGTCACGCGTTTTTTCGCAAAAACTTCACGAGGCCACCAAAAACAAGACGCGTAGACTCAAATCCCAACTATTAAATTCGACCAACTTGTTTATGGAAATTCGAAGTCGAAATTGAAGAAACTCCGGCCGTTTATCAATCAACTTGCAGAGAAAGTCCGAGCAGCACGTTTGGGAATGAGCAGTCATTTTTTTGCTCTCGACCACCGGACACAACGCTTCGTGGTGTTTTGGGGTTGGCACGCTTTTCACCCGGTGCGCGTTTTTAGCGCACCACCAACATCTACGCCCTGCTGCAACGATTGCAAGTGACAATTCGTGAATTTTGGCGGATTTGTTTATTTATTCCAAACAAATTAGGCCATTTGCGCTCCTCTTTGTTTGCTGGAAATTCATACTTGCTCTCAGCTGGTTAACGGCGAGCAATTCGTTGGCTATGAGAATGTGTTTTCCTAATTGCTGAACTGTACGAATTGCAGAACAATAAAAGTTATCTTGTATGCTTTAATTTGTTCATTTTGAATAGTTCGAATAATTTAATGCAATCACATAAACTAAAGAAACGTTTGCTTATAAAAACTTTCAAAACAACAAATTTGTTTATGCGATGAGTAATTTCCTGTTTGTTTATTCAAAGCGCACAAATATGTCCAAAACGTCACTGATTAAAAATTCAACCTGCAGTTCAAACTGCAATTACGTACTTGATCTACATAAGCGATTTTCAAAATATCCATTTAAAGACTACAAAAACAACATCAAATAACAAAAACACTTATAAGCACAATAATAAAACAACTTGAACAGAGACGGAATCTGCACAAATGATAAGCTATCCAATTAAATGCTCATCAGATTGGCGATTGCGTATTATTTGTGTCAACTATAATTGATCTGTGACGTTTACAGGAATGATTGACATTTTTGGGTTTCATGCAAGTTTCAAAACCGTTTAAACACTTAGTAATCAAACCCACTAACTTTCCTGCCCGACAATAACCATTCAACACCGAATAAAAGCACGGCCGACAGGTTGGTTGTTTACCGCCAGCACGTTGATTTTCGAAAAAATCAGTGTCTCTTCAGGTGCTCTCACTTCTGCATTATCATCTAAACATGCGTGACGTTTTTGCGCTCCATTTTCTATACTTTGCCTCGCGTTCGATCTTTTGCCGCAGTGCTCCCGATTTATTGCACCGAAACAGTGAGCAAATAAAACCCTTTGAGTTTCTACACTTTTAGATGGCCTCCACGAGCATGATGGCAGCGAATACGTATCAAATTCCCTATGAAGCTGACATATTTCTCGACAAAATGATCTACAATCCCGGCGACTCCGTCAATGGTCAAGTTACATTGCGTTTAGCAAAAAAGATGTGCTGCGATACTGTCACTGTAAAGTTAGAAGGAATAGCTCGAGTCTTTTTTATTCAAAAAAGTGTAAGCTTTGAAAATGCTGTTTGATTACTTACAAAATGTTTTTAGACTAAACCTGCAAACTTTGGGCAATCTGTTGGTTATGAACAACAGATTACACTAGTCGATCAAACGCAAAATGTCTGGATAACTATGAATCAAAACATCCGAAAAGCTTTAACTGTACGTCTTTATTGTTCTCTAAAATCAATCAATTCAATCAATGACGTTTTAGCTAGATGAAGTTGTTAGAAGCTCTCGATCAACTGCAATTAAAATGCCAAACAAAACAGAGAACAGTCCAGGCCTGGCTCAAGGAAATCATACGTTTAATTTCTCTTTTCCACTTCCACAAGCTGGACTTTATACGTCATTTGATGCTAAAGATTCGGCTGGCTATGTTCGTTACAATATTCTACTTAAAGTATTCAATGGTTCCGCTCCAGTTCTACGCAAAAAGTTGCTATTTGCCGTCGTCGTTCCAAAAGTTCTATCAAACATTCCAATGCCGTTAAAAGAACGCGAAACCACACAACGCAAAGACTTCGACAAGTAAGTTAACTTTCAACCGAATCAATCGTTTATTTTCTTTTTAGAAACTCTTATTTGTCTGTTCAGCTGACAATTGACAAGAGAGTTTACGTTCCTGGTGAACCGATCGTTGGTACAATTTTTATTGACAACAAATCTGGAAAATCTGTTAAATATGCTCTGCTGTACATAAAGCAAGAAACTGTTTGCTATTCGGCTCAACCAGAGATTCAAATCCATGAAAGTGTTTCAAAAACAAACGGCATGGGATTAACGGTTCATAAAATTCCAACTGGCGAAAACCTCACATATCCCATCAAATTCAACGTTCCTGCATTGATTCCAAATCTTGATGTTCCAAATTGCATCCAAACCAACTACCACATTCAACTGGACGTCGGTTTCAATAGACAATCTCCAAAAGGTGCTCCGATTTCAATTAAATTGCCAATATCTATCGGTACACATCTACAAAATCCCAATGACCGCTCGTTTCCTGATGCGCCGCCAGCCTACGAAGAAATTGAGAACCACAAAGACCATAATGCCTCGCTGTATCCATCATTTCCGCCGGATTATTCGGAATCAACTATGGGCCTTTCAACAATCGACAGCGAAGATGGATACACGCCTCTATGTTATCATTACAACTTCGCCTTCAATCAAGAAGAAGAGGAAAAGAAAAACAACTAGTCTTCATTTAGCGATGTAAATAATTTATTTCTAGTCTCTATGTATTGTGATTATGCAAATAAATGAAATCGAATATGACTTTGAATGAATGAGATCTTTTGTTTTCATTTGGTTGCAACTAAGAATGAAGAGATCGCTTATTCACTGTGATGATGTTCGCCTCCAAACGCAACTAATCCGCCCATTGACTAAATGGTTTAATGTGTTTTAAACATTATATTGTAGTGACTTACCAAAAATCCAAGTAAACAAAATAGCCATTGAAGTAGTTTTGGATGATCCTTTTCTCTTTCGGGTGCCAAGATTTCGAAGAAGCAGATGTATAGAAAAGTGCCGTTCGAGAAGCAATTTAATATTAAAGTTGTTAGGGATTTCCCTAAACTGTCCGATCCAGATGACTGTACGATGATCCCGACAACACCGCCAATCGGGCTGAATAAAGAGAGCAGAACAATTAGGAGAACTATGATCTTTTTGTTGTGACTCAGCGCTCTGGCCAGACTGACTCCAACACTAAAAGCGACCAGAGCTTTGTGCACTATGATGCTAATAAATAAAGAACTTATAGAAACAATCTCTTTTTGAATGCCAAAAGCCTGAAAACTTATAGAAGTTATTAAACTAGATCTTGAAACTTACAAAGCCTTCTAATGATGTGTGCACCATAAGTGCTAATACAAACGTTATTGCATTGATAACTGCTTTCTTGTGGTGGCGAGCTAATTCATTTTCATTTGTATGATCCAAAATGGCAGTAGATGTTGTAGCCGGCGTCACTGGTCGATGTGAAGAGTCGTCACTTAAAGTTTCGGGCGTTGAATATGGCTTTTTATCCAACCCGTCTTCAATGTGTTCAAAAGCTTCTTTTGCGCCCTCATCACTGTGGTCGTGCTTCAAACCAAAGAACGTTCCAATCAACTCCTCAACAAAGTAAACAATAAATAGACCAACGCCTGTAAACAACTCGACAAAAGGGTAATGAATATCCCAGCCATTTTTCTCAAACAAGTGTTCTGCTGCTTCGCTAAAGTTTGCACAAAATAACAAATAAAATGGAAACAACTCACTTTGCCTCTGGGTAATAAGTGCATCAAACAAACTCCAAGCATAACACCGCCACAATAACAAGATATCAAAGAAATTACTGTAGCCGAAGTTCGACTCATTTGACCTTTGTGGCCGGAAGTTAAACGCGAATAGATCTAAACTTGTTGCTTGTTTTAAAACATAATTGGGAAAGTTACCTTTAAAGGCATCAAGCCAAAAACAACCGGAACAATTCCCATCACAACCAATAAAATAATCTTTAATACAACGGAATCCATGTTTAATCAAGGTAGTTAATTCAAACAGTTAAAGCAATGAATTGTGTGAAGTTCTAAAGCTAATTAATTACTTTCAAACAACAAGTTCGAAAACAATGCGCGAATCAATGTTCCGGATAAAGTTGCAAACAACACGGTTAGCAACTTTCGAAGGTCAAGGACAACAAATCATTTAACGGATAAAGAATAGTTTTTCCAACTGATAGACGCGGCTGAAAAGTCTCGATTCATATGGAAAACAACATAAACCGCATAAATTAATTCCAAAACCATTGAAGACGCAGAGGCCAGGACGAGGTAAACTTGCAAGACCAACATAATATACAAATAATTACCTTATCATCAGGAACCGCTTCTACCCATCTCCCGCAAACATGTCCGTCGTGGTTAGTCGCCAGAGCAAACAACAACTAAAAACAGCTGGACACTCACAGAAACAGATCCGCGCTTGCAAAACTGTTGAAGTGTTTGAAAAACAATTACGCAAACTCGCTCAATGGAACGGTTCCGGCGATTTCTACACAACTCGATACCACTAGCAAACTCTATTCCGATAACGAATAACCGCCAGCGGCCTTGAATCCAGTCCACTCAGTTGTGCGTCACCGAGTGCAGCAACATTTGAATTCTTCGTTCGAGCAATAATCTCCAGCCTTCTTGATGGCCCAACTTAAAACACAATCGTTTTTGTTGGGTGGACCTGGTTTTTTGATTTCGCCTGTGCATAATCTTTTAATTCGAGTTCTAACCGCATAATATTTGCTCGCGCGGCGGACGCCACGACAACAGCTATTAAGTTAAGGTACCACATAATCTGCCGCTCTTTTGAACTGGAAAACATGCGCAGATCGGGAGTAAACAATCAAAGTTTAGATTAAAAGTTTAGGTTGTGAACGCAATCAGCGCACAATGCCCACGTGAAATTGAAAAGGATCAAAAACTTCGGGAAGGCCAAAAAACTCAAAAATTCCTATGTACTTACGTGCAGACGCAAAAATAATAATCTCAACAGCAAAACGTGGATTTCGTGGGCCGATCCTCGTACTCTACTCATTTCAACGGAGGCCAACTACAAGTCAAACAAACATAAATAAGACAATCAAAGGCTTCAAGCGAACGCGACAAGTTCTTCATAAGAGTATAAGAGTAATGCTGTTTTAACTAGTAGTAATCAAGTGTTCGAAGAAATTGCGCAATTTTGCACGATTGCTGCAAATCGGAGAGCAGAACTGGCTAAAGCTGCTGAGTCTTGGTTCAATACCGAAAAGTATTTATAGTCGAAGACAATTTGAAGAATTGACAAACCGCTTCGTGATGAGTAAGCCTACAGAAAATAGCCGCGACTGCTTTCATGTGGTCGCCAGTAAAACAAAAACCGCCTACAACAAAAATCAGCTATTTATTTCTGTGTGTGGCCAAGTGACGTCCGAATTGTTGTTTTGTGCTAAATAACCGAATCAATAGAATCAGTTCAATTCAGGCCACCGCCGTGCTCTTTTGTGCATTTTGGACTACTCGTTTAAAGATCACTCTACTTTTTATTTAATCAAATGTTTCTGTGTTTGACATTTCCATTGTTTGGTTTGGCATTTATTGACCAAATGAATGAATTGTTACGTAAAGAGTTTGGACACCTGTACATCGAAATTAATGTTCAATTGTGCTTAATGGAGACTTTTTAAAAGTTGCATGTTCTTCGATTTTAAACAACGCTTGGACTTTTGTTTTAAAAAATTGATGCACTGAGACGGACTGATTAAAGTTAATTCCAAACAGGTTAAACATACAAGTTGCTTCAAAGTTATTTGCTTAAACGGCCACTTTGTTCGAACAACGTTGAAAAAATCAATACTGAAAAATGTGTTTCTTGTATTTTTTGCTCTCAAGCTCGAAACTCTATACGCATTTGGATTTAGTTTGAGGATAAAATCATGGCTTCAATGCGTTCAGTTTTACACTCTTCCGTTCGTTTCTACAACAGCACTCGTGGCAATTTGAGTGTTAATCGAAATACTAAGGTTGGCGGCAGCTTTTGAAGCTTTTAAACTTTCTGCTCTTTAGGTTATAGTCCAAGGTTTTACTGGCAAACAAGGTACTTTTCATGGTCAGCAAATGATCGAATATGGCACGAATGTGGTTGGAGGTGTATCGCCAAAGAAAGCTGGAACAACTCATTTGGGAAAGCCTGTTTTTTCAACTGTGAAGGTTGGCGAGATTTTCAAAGATTCAGTTTACTTTTGTTATTTTAAGGAAGCTCGTGAAAAAACCGGCGCTGATGCAACTGTTATTTACGTGCCTGCTTCGGGTGCAGCTGCAGCTATTGAAGAGGGTTTGGATGCTGAAATTCCGTTGATTGTTTGCATTACTGAAGGAATTCCGCAATTGGACATGGTCCGAGTCAAAAGCCGTTTGTTGAAGCAAAACAAGAGTCGTTTGCTTGGACCCAATTGCCCGGTATGTTTGAATGCTTTTGTGCATCATATAACTGATCTTCTAGGGAATTATCAAACCAGAGCAATGTAAAATTGGCATTATGCCGGGACACATTCACAAGGCAGGCATGGTTGGAATTGTTTCACGTTCAGGAACTTTGACTTATGAGGTAATCTTTCGACTAGTTTTGCACACTCTAAGACATTCTCATTTAGGCTGTTCATCAAACTACTTCTGTCGGTCTTGGCCAAACCCTTTGTGTTGGCATCGGTGGCGATCCATTCAACGGCACAAACTTTATTGATTGTTTGGAGGTCTGAATATGCTTTTCCTTCTTTACTTATTTACAGTTTTTAGGTGTTCCTCAAAGACTCTGAGACAAAGGGAATTATCATGATTGGTGAAATTGGTGGTCAAGCTGAAGAAGAAGCAGCTCAATTCCTCAAAGAAAACAATACTGGATCGTACGCTAAGCCTGTTGTTTCGGTAAGGGCTTCTTGAGATTTATTTTTAATTTTTAGTTGTTTTAGTTCATTGCTGGGCTTACAGCTCCCCCAGGACGTCGCATGGGTATTTTACTTCTGATTTTACATGCTTTAATTTGATGTTTAAGGTCATGCTGGTGCAATTATTGCTGGAGGAAAAGGCGGCGCACGCGAAAAGATCGAAGCACTTCGGGCTGCAAATGTTCACACTGTTGATTCGCCAGCTAACATGGGATCAGGTAACAACTTGACGTTGAATCTTTGACCTAACTTATGTTTGTTTTTAGCTTTGGCCGCCCAAATGATCGGATCAGCATGTAAGAAGTGTTTGCTATAGTGTTTTGTAATAAAGAAATATAATTAGACTAGGTTGAGCAGCTTTAGAGTAGAAATAGAATTTTTGTGAGGATTTGAGTTTTATTAGTTTTAACTAGACATCATAAGCTTGATAAAAATCGCTAATTTATTGATTTAATCGTTTACTTTTCAGTTGGTGGAAGAAAGGCGTCTTCTTAAGTTTTAAACAAGGCTGAACGACTCGGTTAATTCGTGCCGAAAGTGCACTCTGACTAGCGCAATTATTCTTCTCGATAGTTTATATCAACTTTAGATGTTCGATTTATGATCTAATAAATTTCGACGATGTTTTGCTCATCCAATTATGTTTTTGTTGTTCCGAGTGTAATCCAATTGAGCGTTAAAGGCCGAGTCAAAAAACAACTCCACGCATCTTTAATTGTTTCGCCGAAATTTACGTATTTTATGCACAATTATGTGCGACCTTTACGTACATACAGAATGCGTATAATTTTCAACGAAAACACAAAAGAATTCCGGAAGTTGCGGGAGGTGGCCAATTGTGAACACCGTCATCGCTTGCTGCGTCATCTTTAGCACCTTAGATTTGGTTTAAACAAACTTGGCCGGCTATTTCGGGCCTCCGGCTATACAAAAACAAATAATATGTAGACATTTACTGTACGTGCGGTCATTTTCAGTCAACAGACACATCTGTGAATAACAAAAGTCTATTATTAAATTTGCACTATGTACAACAATATGCAATGACCACTAGAAACAGACAGTAGTATTCATTAGAAGATGCAAAAATATCGGGGTTGACTAGAGTTGTGCATATTTAATAAATATTCGATCTTGGTGGTGCTCAGTTGCCAGCCAGAATTCTGTCAATCGACGGGCTCAACTCCTTCTTTATCTTTTGTGTGAACAGCGATTTATAGATTCGGGAGAGGTGTTGGCTCTCGGGATGGTGAGCAAATGGGACTCGAACTACCAATCTTCGTTTCTGTGGCACTGCTTGCATTTCTTGCGGCCATACAGGCTCTTGGAGATCGGCTGATTGGAATTGCTGATAGGGTTTCCACTGTTGGATTGTCTGTTCATCGTACATGCTTCTAAAACAACAAGTTATTAAATTCTTCTTGGCGGATTATCTTTTCGTGTGAACAAGTTTAGTCCGTCAGTTTTTGACATTTAAATCGAGCACTTTATTATCCCCTAACCGAAATGCCATATGCTTTTTTGATCGCCATAAGCGGCACGAGATGCACAAACAAAGCCTCGAATGAAGTCATTGTATTTTTAAAACCGTTAAATCCGTGCCGGAGATTAAAGTTAAGCTGAACAAAGGGTGTTTTGGAAAACAGTTTATCATTTAAACTACACCCTCAACCGCATTGCTTTAGGACTAATCCCTGTTTGTTCGTTTTATTTTGCCGCCATACTGTATTCAAATGACTTGACGCTAATTACGACAAAAATTTAGTTCATAAAAGCCAACTGCATTCAACGAGAACAATTGACTCGTTAGAAACTATTTGAATATTTTAAATTTTGTGCTCTTATTGACCGGCACTTTTAAAGCTCGTCGGCCTGTGACGAAACGTTTCGAAAATAATCACTGCAAACGTGTCAAATTGTAGGCGTTCAGGACGCCAAGTCTATTGTCAAGGCTACGCTGATTTGAATTCGAACTATTATCTCGATGTCTGTGTTTTTGAAAAACAACCAAAAACTCAATGTTCATGTGTTGTTTTGCCAAGTGAACGGACGAACTTTGAGAGTTTAAAATGTGCATTAAATTCAAAATTACCTTGCTGTGCACAGACTTGGGAGTAGGTGGAGAAAGAGTTGAAGAAGTATTAATTGCTGAATTCCCGTTGTCTTGATTAGTACGGCTGTCATGCTTCTTGTAGTCATTTTGCGCAAAAATAGCAATGTATGCAGGGAGACTGTCAACAAAGTGTGCAAAGTCAAAACGTCGCAACGTGCGCACTGCCGAGGCAATCCAGCCAAGTCCGGTTAAACCTAAACCATGGTTTTGTAAATAGTACGAGACGACACGTGATTCGCGCAATGATGTAAAGTCCCCTGTGATTTACTCTATATTGATTGAGAGCAAATGAAATTAATTCAAGACTAGAACTGTTGCGAAAAGAAGGCGTTTAATGACGTATTGTTTTGACTCAACTACAGTTTAAAAAACACAATTAACTTCAGCGAGAAGCTCATTTGAATGAGGAAGAAAAATGAGCACGCAATTGTCATAAAAGCCTAATTAATGAAATCACTGCGAACAATTGACGAAGCAATTGTTTAATGAATAAAGCAACTGTTTCTAACTACTAAGGAGGGCAAGTCCATAAAATTTCAAATTCTACTCGACATCAGCCACAAACGTGTCAATTGCTTTCGGACGACAGTAATGTATTTCGGCGTGTGGCCGCTTAAATATATACTAAAGGCGGAGTCTCCGGCTAAAAGTGACCGGGGCTCCTTAGCAGTAAAGTTCGACGGAATTTCGTTCCAATTGGTTAGACTCGAAGAATGGCTATAGATGCGGATAAACATTATCCACTGTTTTTGCAACCAGAAGGTGCAGGCGGAACTTAAATTTGCATAATGAATTAGGTGGTACGAATAGTTGCGCACTGTTCAAAAACTGGAAAAACTCGAAAACACTCCATCAACATCATAAGTGTTTCAATGAAACCTTCGGTGGGTGGATTGCGTGCTTGATGCGAAACCTCATACGTAAAAGATAAACTTTTAGCATAATGCTCTGTTTTTGTAGCTGGCAACGGTTTGTTAAGGACGCTAGGAGAGGAAGAGGAGAACAATTGTGTTCGAATCCGGAAGCTCGATGTGGGCCGGATGCACGAACAATCGGGTCGTGTTGCAATCGTAGCAAACAAATGTGCAATCAGCTGGAGACTGTATTTAACAACCCAGTGACACATGCTTTTCAGTCCTAACTCACAACATAAACGGGGTTTCAATCCAGAAACTCATGAAGTATTCTCGCTTTGTTGATGTCACTCACTTACAACTTCGTGTGAATTCCAAATTAGACGTTTATGCGGTTGGTTGAGTGTTCGCCGACTGAGCGACTTGGTGTAAAGTTAGCTTCCGTTTTGTTGAGGGTGGCAGTCAAACGGGGTAATTTTTGACAGCACTCGTATACGACAGCTACTCTGTTCACTGACGCATAAGCTACAAAAGCATTCGACTCTCTCGAAGCCACACCAGTGATGACATATAAAATTGGAAGTCAAGCTGAATGCCTTTCCAAAACTCTGTAGAGTTGACAACGTAAAAGTGCGTCACAATTGCCCTCCAATAATAAGATTCTGCAAATCGAATTCCGGCAACGATGTCAATTGTTCGGCAGTTCCCTCGAGGAGGCGAAGTCGTGCAAACTTTTGATTCGGTGTGGGCGCAAAATAGTCGTCTGAAGATCAAAAAAGCAAGAGCGGCTATTTTGGGCCTCAACGCTTGACATCACCTTAAGCGAAAAGAAACTTCGGTTTCTCTTTGAAAAACACGAACAAATTGGCTAATTAGTCAAAGCTTCGAGATTCTGCATTCATTTCTTTCAGCTTTTGGTTTCAAGCACAAAGAGTTCAAAAACGGCAAATCTTTGATTCTTTTCCTCAAAAGCATGAAAATGTGAGCAAAACGAGCGAGCACTTTGGAGTTTAAAGCGCCTACTCGCCTATTTATAATCTCCGCATTTTAGCGAATAGAACTAATTAATAAGTCTAGCATTTCTTGCAATTTCATCAACTTGTTTACATTTTGCTCTTTAACGAAGTCCATCAATTGTGTGGCAATTAAATTTCTGGAAACCGGATCGCAAAAACATGTTATGAGTTAGTTGAGTATTAATGATGCGAACTCAAAGCGGAATTGGTTGCCGATCCGCCCGCATTTTGTTTTCGATTTCGTGCAAACCGCAAATGTTTTCGCCAATAAACACAAAAACATTAAGTGTTTTCGAGGCCGAGTTGTCAAAACGGAACTTTGTTCAGCTAATTTAAGTGCTCAACTACTTTAAAAGTTCAACTCGTACGTTGAAGGCGTAAGGCGATTGTTGAAGTCGTGAAACCAAAACCAGCTATTTTCGGCATCCTCTTCGACACATTCTTCGGCATAAATAAATGACATCGTAATAGTGCCAAGCCCGAATTAGACCAAACCGTTCCGTCAGCCTCTCTAACACCGTCTTAAAATAGACGGCTCAACAGAATCCTAAACTACTTGTTTGTGTGGTAAGGCTTTCGTGAACTTTTAATCTAATTATCCAATAAGAATCCCAAAATTCACCCATGAAAACAAGTTTATGTCACAGAATTCCAAATTGTTATTGTATTAACTTGATTGCACTTTTCGGATACTGTAGATGCTAATTGTTGCATTTGTTACACTTGTTACATTCGTTAATTTATGCACGATTATGCAGTTGAGCTAATAGAATTTTAATATCTAGCACCCTCAACTCCAAAAATAAGCAAACTTTTTGCGAAAATTCCACACTTTTCGGCATCAAACATTCAAATTTTGGCGCACAGCAAAAGACCAAACATGTTGTTGCCTGGCATCAACTGGCTACAGTAACTTGGCTTCCGTTAAACTTGATGCCACCCGCACTCCGAACCAAATTCGTCACCCGTTGCAAATAAGTCCAATTGTTGGACAACTTTCAACTTGCTGTTTTGATTCAGGGCGGAAACCATACTACTTGGCAGGCGCCAAACGAACAACCCAAAATAGCGGCAGACGAATTGACTGACGCAGAAGGCTCGTGATGCGCATACAAATCTCACTTGAAATTACATTTTGTGCGTAATCATCTGGATTTATTGTGTGTTGCAAAAAGCATGCCTATTCACGGACCTCTTTGTCTGCTATATTTGTTGCGCACTCGATTTGAATGGCCGATTAGAAAAGTGCTCCTCGAAATATTTATTATGTAAAATTCAATTACGCACTTGTTCCTTGTGCTCCATTGAAACCGAAAACAACGCATTAAAGCAATTAAAAGTGTGCAGTTGAAATTGGAATCGAAAATCGAGGGATCAAGCGCAAATAGCCAATTAGCGGCTTGTTTGTGCATTGCCATCGGACCGTTTTTATTGAACTTCATTTAATCCGGTCCTTCCCAAACGAAGAGACTAAACGATGAACAAGCGTTTGCGTAAAAAAACAATCATCTGACTAACGACCATGGCGACCTTTATGAAATCGGCTCTTGCGCACAAACAGGTTCTCGGAACAACGGTGGCCTATGAGTGTAGTAGGAACGGCTGATTTTTTGGAACATCCGCTGCTCACCAAATCCACTCACCACTCTCGACAAATCATAAATTCGTTTCAAATAGCCTGCTCAAATCGCTTCAATTAAGCGCCGACTAAACATGGCTGCCAAATTGGTTTGCCTTCTACTGACCAGCCAATTGCACCTGCTATTGGCATCTGATCTTCACGTTGTGCCAACATGGAACTATTCAAGTAGCGAAGAGAATACTCATCTTGTAAACCACGACCGCGTTGTCCCTCAAATCAATATTTCTCCGCTTGGAGTTCATCATGATTCGGTTAATATCATCACAGACAACGAAGATGACTTAAGACGCGATGAGGCAAGCGACTTATCGTTTGTGTTAATTGTGCTAATTAAAAGACGATTTTAGAAGTTCCCGTTGGTCGTTGATTCAAATGAAGAAGATCAAAAATTCAAAAGCGAAAAAGAAGACTCGCCTTATCCAACACCGCGCCCTCGAATTCAAGAAATTGATGAGAAAATCGAAAAAGGCGATGAACCAAAAGCGCCAGCTCCAACGCCTCGTGCCCGTATTCAGGAATCGACTGAAGACTTAAACAAAGATGCTCCAGACTCATTGGAAGACAAATCAAAATCAGCAAACTCAAAAATCATCCGAGATGAACCAAGAAAACCTTTTGAAACCGTCTACCATTCCAAACCAGCAGAAATTGTGTCGCCAGACAGCGATGAAGATCTCGACGACAACGTGAAAGTGAAAGGCCAGCCAGAAGTTGTCCTTGTTATTGAAGACATTGACTCAGCCGAGGATGAGAATGAAACCAAAGAAGGTCAAACCGATAAGTTGAAAGCTGAGAGCGAAGACTCGGTTGAAAAAATGCAACGCTACATTGATGAAATCGACCAAGCTTACAAAGGCAAAATCCTCCCATCACGCGATGTTCAAGAAAAAATTGCTGATCCAGCTCTTGGTATCCGCAAATATGTTGTCAAGGATATCAGTGATTATGGACGTCTAAAACGTGAAGCCGTCAAACAAGCAGCACCAAAACCGATCGAAAAACCTGTTGATGCCAAAGTTCCTCAAGTTGATAGCAAACCTGTTGATGCTAAAGTCCCTCAAACTGATGCTAAAGTTCCTCAAGTTGATGGAGGCAAAGTTTCAAATGAACGTAAAACTTCCGGTGGGTTGGCTTATAATGTGGAGTTTGAAGCAGCAAAGAGTGCCAAACCAGAAGAACTTAGTCCTCGGCCAAAACGCGACACTGGAAAAATCACCAATGAACGTAAAACTTCCGGCGGATTGGCGTATAACGTCGAACTTGAGCCAGCAAAAGCTGCAAAGCCACAACTTAGTCCTCGTACCAAACGCGAAAACACCGCACATTCAAATATCATTTTTGATCAAGACAAGTCAGAAGCTTTTCCTAAAGTGACTAGTGCTAAAGACAACTCGTGGATTGAAGTGCCGAAAATCTCGTCCGAAGGAACATCTGAATCGTTGTCAAGTGAAGAGGAAATGACTCGGCCAGATCAACAACTTCCAAAACTCGACTTGCCAGCAGACGAAGACAAAACGTTCAGTGAAGTGCTCCACAAGACTGTAAAAGAAAGCCAAAAGAAAACAGCACAAGATGAACAAAACAACAAACGGAGTTCTTACACAAGACGTCAACCGATTGCCTCATCGTGGTCCAACCATTAAAAATCCAAGTCCATTTTTGGCAATTGACCCTCCAGTCAGGTACTTTAAATATGGTCTTCAAAAGTAATGCTTTCGAGTTTAGTGGAGAAGAAAAATCAGCCGAAAAAGAAGACAACGAAACCATTCCTGTTATTGTCATTGAAAAGACGATAGTTCTTGAGGACGATACCGATGACTCAAACAAAAGCCAAAATGTGTACATCGAGAACGCAGATCTTAACTTCAACATGATGAGGTACACCTGTTTTTGCAAGAATTAAACTAAAAGTCTATGCGTTTAGTTCGGAGATGGACGATGACAAAGAAGAACCGTCATTCTGGCAAAATGGTTTCACTATTGGATTGCACATTTCTCCACTTGGTAGGAATTTTAACGATGCTTTTTTAATTATAAACTTTTTAGCTCTTTGTTTGGGCACTGCGCTGATCCTGTTTGCATTACTGATGCGCTTGGCTCTCAAATTGTACAAACAACGTCTACAAAATTCAGTGGTATTGCCGACCAGTCACGAACAACACAAGAAATCCGCCCAATTCGACAGCATTTCACTGAGCACAGTGGCCTGAAATTAATCAAGTACAAATATTTTATTCTCTTATCTATTTATTCAACTTTATGCGAAAAGCGTGACTGCTCGAATGTTTATTAGTGCTTTAATAAATTTTGTGGTAAACGCTGAGTGTATTTGAGAGTAAGATGCTTAATTATTTCGATTTATGTACACGATAGGCAACGGTTGATAAAGATGCGGAAACAAATCCGAAAGGTTCGGTTCAATTTCGCATACTTTAAAAAGTGTTCATTGATTTTTGTGCACTACAATCGTTATTCTTGAGAAAGGCAGCCACAATCAACTACAGAGCCTAATCAACCGCTCAAAACAAGCAGTTGCGCTACCCGTTTATCAACTGCACTGGACATTACAACGCGCCATCGACTATAAATTGACATTTGGCGGCAACGAACTTTCGAACTCTTCTGTTTCGGCAATGTCAGAGCATATTTTTAAGTCTCAATTCCCTCCTGTTCCTGTTGTGAAGGAACCTTTGCATGAGATATTGTTTTCGGCGATCCGCAAGTTTGCAGATGAAGGACGAACTGCCTTTGTATTTGCAGAATTTACTAATTGTATTGAATAATTCTTGTTTAGATCTTGGCCGAAAACGGAGAGCAGTATTCGTATGTTCAATTGCGAGATGCAATTTACTCTATTTCAAACGTAAGCAAAAACGTAACTTCTGTTTAAACAAGCATGCTTTTAGTTTCTTGAGCAACACAACTTCGGACATGGAGACATCGCATGTGCTGTTTTAAAGAATTGTTGGCAGTTTGTGCCTATCTTTATTTCGTGTATTGGTCAAGAAGGATGCTTAAGCCCGGCCAGTGCTTTGTTTACGAACAGTAAGTTTTAACAATGCTGAATTAAATAACAAACTCTTTTGCAACAATTTTAGTCGAACTGAAAGAACAATTCAAAGACTCGCATTCGAAGTTGGTCTTTTGTTCTCACGAATCATTGGGAGTTGTGATCGAGGCGGCTAAAGATCTGCCTAAACTGAAGACTATAATTGTCACTGATGGTCCGGAAACAAATTTGCCCACTAACGTCGTTCACCTCAATTCAATTCTTCGCAACAAAGTTAATGGAGTTCGGTTTTGTTCAAATATTGATGTGGGGAAAACGCTAGTTTCTCTGCCATACTCATCCGGCACAACGGTAAACTAGACATTCATTAATTCTTAATTATTTGAATTGTAGGGCAAGCCAAAGGGAGTTATGCTAACACACAAATCTTTTGGAACGCTGTTGAGGATTGCAAGTCAGCACTTCATGACTGAGATTCTTCTAAAAATGGACAAGAACTGGAACTTCAAACGTGAATACGTCTTGCATTTATTGCCGTTCTATCACATCTACGGCTTCGGATTCTTAATGTTCTCAGTTTTGAATGGTGCGCGTTCTGTTATTATGCCAAAATTTGAGCCCGAACTGTTTTGTGCCATGATTGAAAAGTATCAGATTAAGTTTGCAGCTTTGGTTCCTCCAATCTTGGTTTGGTTGAGTCGAACACCGTTAATTAAAAAGTACAATCTGTCTTCCATTAAATTCTTAATGAGCGGAGCAGTAAGTTTTTAAACGAGTGATGTTTTAAACTTTTAATAGGCTCCGTTGGGCAAAGAAGTTGTTGATGCTGTTCACAAAGCGCTACCGAATGTTCTCCAAGTTTCACAAGCGTATGGATCAACTGAAGAGTCCATGTGCTCCCACCTTCCAGTTTTTGGCATGGAGAATTATGCTGCTGCTGGACGTTTGATTTCGAATTATGAGCAAAAAATTATTGACTTGGAAACTGGCTTGCCGCTCCCAATTGGACAAACCGGAGAAGTATGTATCCGATCTCCAACATTAATGTTAGGTTATTTCAACCGGCCTGAAGCTACCCGCGAGTGTATGGACAGTGAAGGCTTTTGGAAGACTGGCGACATTGGATATCAAGATGCCCAAGGCTGGACTTACATTGTCGACCGACTCAAAGAATTGATCAAAGTTAAAGGCTTACAAGTAGCTCCAGCAGAACTGGAAGACATCCTTTTATCACACCCGTCTGTTGTCGATTGCTGCGTTATTGGAATACCTGATTCTAAAGCCGGTGAAGTCCCGAAGGCATTTGTAGTTAAAACAGATCCATCACTCACGTCACAAATTGTTCAAAAGTTTGTTGCAGGTACGCTTTTAAAGCATATTTAAATATTAACATAATCGATTTAGACAAAGTTGCTCCATACAAACAACTTGCTGGTGGAGTTGAATTTGTCAAAGAAATGCCAAAATCTCCCAGTGGAAAGATTTTGCGGAGATTGTTACGTGACAAAGCCAAATTGTAATTGTTGAGACTATGTTTCTATTTCATACTTCTTTGTAAATAAACTAGTTGTGAAAGAAATGTTTCGAGTACGTATGAACTTTGTACCGAAGAGCACGCCTGATTTTTATCTTCGTTCGAGAATACCTGAGAAAATAACGTTTCTGACATGTGGAAATTGAAGCGATCACAAATTCCGTTCGTACTTTATGCAATTATGTAAACTCCAAGTTGAAAGAACGTTTATTTATGGACTTTATTTCCGCTCAATCATTTATTCAAAGAACACATACATAAACGTTGTGTGCACTTGAATTAGGCGGAAAACACTGCACTCGGATCAGGCTCCATTTGATCAGGAAATAAATTTGTTGAAAGCACGTTGCGTGCAATCCAAAACACGTGGCTATTATTTTCTATCTATTTCCTGTCAATTTTTTGATCAAGCAGTACCCGTCTCCTCACTTATCAAATGAATGCTTTTTGTTACTCCATTTTTACGTTCTCTCCAAACGTGTTTTTGACTTTTAAAGATTGCTTGCGGCTAATTTAACTTTCAATAAAGCTAACAAAAGTTTATTTTCGATGACTCAATTAATGTTAAAAAGTTTCTTTTAGTGACTCAAAATTATTTTTCCGTTTAACCGCTCATTTTATTGACCACTAAAAATAAGAGATAAGAACTAAAAGTTGCGCCGAGTACATTCAAGATGTTGATCGAAGAGTTTGTCAGAGACGGACCCCAAACGAGCGCTGCAATCAAAGAGATATTCCCATGCAAGCGACGAAAACGCACGCAAGTGCAGATAGACGCAAAGTACTCAGAGCAAAAGCAGGGAAGCCCAATGATAAGAAAATAGATGGACGGCTGATCGGCGCAGCTCTTTTGCCACCAAATTAAGTAGATACGTTGGGTATGATCGGCACCCGACGACAACAATATTTAACGGTCACTTTTCGCTGGTTGTTTTGCCTGTCTGTTTTGTAATTGTGTAATCTGTTGAGCGCGTTGTTTTTGTTTTGCAAGCTTAAAACTTTTTTAAAAGTTCAAAGTTGATAGTGTTTTTGATATCTAATTTTGACTAGATGTTTTAAAACTTGCAGAAAACAACAAACTAATAGCATTTTAAAGAAAACGTTAAAATTAAGCGGTTTGCTTGGCATTCATTGCAAAGTTTGTTTGCGCGCAAACGATGTGTAAAATTATCAGAGTTGAGAAACCCCGGGTTCGGCGACAATAAATTCCATTGGGTGCGCATGATGCGCAAGCGCTTTTCTTTTTTGATTAGACGCAGATCAACAACAGATCAACGGCATATCAGACACTTGTTTGACGTCAACACAACTACCAATATCTCCCTGTTTACTCAGTTTAATCTTTGGTTGAGTCGCCAAGTTTCAAAACCCTTTTCCAGATGAATCTTTCTTTATGTTTATCGTCGCCAATCAATGTTTACGCGCTAAACAACGCTTACTGTATTCGGGCAATTTGTTCGCGCATCAGCTTGACTCTTAACGAATGCTCCCGACTATGCTGGCCATTTTCAATCTCCTTCACATTAAACTGTCTTTCCAACGATTATGAATGTAAACCCGTCCCCTTCTCCGTGCTATAATAGTTTGGAGCAAAAGTACGCAAGACCGCCCATCCAATATGATTTTTAAAGGTTGCCGATTGAGTGGCGCAGCACCCATTTCGTCGCAGCTGAGTACTTGGTTATCAGCGCTCGCAATTTGCTGTCTCATTAGTTGTCGGCTTTTCGATCTTTAAAAGTCATGACTGGAGGAGAATGGGCCCATCTTGTATTTTCAGTTTGACTGATTAGCTCAAAACAATTGCCCGATTTAGACAATGGATTCAAATTGATCAATGCGGACGGAGAGTAGCTAGTTTCACAATAACACAAATAGGCATTTCATAACTGTTGAGTAAACACTCGAGCAACGACCCAAATAAACAAAAACCCGTCCGTTTACTTCCTTCAACTTTGTTGATGGGCATTGCAATCTTTGCAATCTTTAAAAATCAAAAACATGCACATCAATCACCGACTAGAACTAGAACTGTGCAAATTTAGCATTCAAACATTAGTGATCGGTTTTTCGCTAGACCACGCCTTCTATCTTCGTGTTAACTGTTTTGACGAGTTGTTGAATTTAAGCAGACATAATTTCGGATTTTCAGCTCATTTCCCAACTGTCAGACAAAACAACTACTTTGAGCAAAACTTACTTCCAACGTAAAAATGGTTCTACTCGGAGCTATCGATCAAGGAACTTCGTCTTCCCGTTTCCTAGTGTTTGATTCGGCTTCGGGCGATTTGGTTTCTTCGCATCAGGTTCATATTTTTAGTAGTGTGAGAGACAAGAATAACGTCAGTAAAAAGTAGCCGCAAAACTAATGATTTTCGTTTTAGATTGAAGTCAAACAAGAGTTTCCAGCACCTGGCTTTGTAGGCGAGTCTTTAAAGCCAATTTTATATTAACATAAGCATATCTAGAAATGGACCCAGTGGCAATCTATCAAACGTGCATTGAATGTGTCGAAAAGGCCTGCGCGAATCTGGAAGCAATGGGCATTTCAAAAGACGAAATCAAGTCTATCGGCATTGCTAATCAGCGCGAAACTACTGTTGTTTGGGACAAAGAAACTGGAAAGCCTCTGTACAATGCATTTGGTCTGGTTAGACACTCGCACGGGTGAAATGGCCGAAGAACTTATCAACCAAACTCCGAACAAGGATCGAGACTACTTCAAAGCAAAGACCGGCTTGCCTATCCATCCATACTTTTCTGCACTAAAACTTAAGTGGCTGCTAAAAAACGTTCCAGAAGTGCAAGAAGCAAAAGAAAACGGGACTTTAATGTTTGGAACCGTCGACACGTGGCTGTAAGTCTTTTTGTATTCAAAACTATGTTATAAGTGTGCTGTTTAGCATTTGGAACTTGACTGGTGGAGTTCGCGGCGGAAAGCACATTACAGACGTAACAAATGCAAGCCGAACTCTTCTTTTGGATCTTCATAAAAGAAAGTGGTCCAGCGAACTGTGCAATTTCTTTGGAATTCCATACGACATTTTGCCCGAGATCCTGAGCTCAGCTGAAGTTTATGGGTGCATGAAAGACGGAGCATTAAAAGGCGTTCCAATTTCTGGATGTCTTGGCGACCAACAAGCTGCAATGGCAAGTTCTTTGAACTCGTTTTCAATCAACTAATTTTTAAATATTTAAGGTCGGACACAATTGCCTAAAAATCGGAGACACAAAAAGCACTTACGGTACTGGCACATTCCTTCTTTGCAACAGCGGAGTAAAGCCAATTTTGTCCAAAAACGGTCTTTTAACAACGGTTGGATTTCAACTTGGCAGAGATGCTCCAGTTTGCTTCGCCCTTGAAGGAAGCGGTTCCATTGGCGGAAACGTCATTAGATTTTTGAGAGACAACTTGGGCTTTATTAAAGATTCCAGCGAAGTAGAAGCATTAGCTGCAAGTGTTGAAGACACTGAAGATGTCGTCTTTGTTCCATGCTTTACTGGTTTATTCGGTAATCAGTTTTGATTATAAAAGGTTAATAAAAACGTATTGTTTGCAGCTCCATACTGGGATTCTACTGCACGAGGAACAATCTGCGGATTAACCCAATGTGTTACTAAAGCTCACATTGCAAGAGCAGCTCTTAAAGCAGTGACACTACAAACCTCCGAAATAATTGAAGCAGTTGAACACGACCTAGACGGAGAAATCAAAATTCACACGATCAAGGTCGACGGAGGAATGACGGCCAACAAGCTGTTCAATCAAATGCAAGCAGACACGCTTGGCAGGCCGATCGTCTGTTCAAAAATGGCAGAAATAAGGTTAGTCTTTAAATGGTTAACCAAATTAACTATACGTTTGCAGTGGACTTGGCGCAGCAATTGCAGGTGGAATCGGTGCTGGTTTGCTGTCCATGCATGAGTTCAGCGAATCTGACAGTCCAAAAATTGTTCGCTACGAGCCAAAGCTAGATGACGAAACAAGAATTGCCGAATTAAAACGATGGAAATCTACTGTTAAAAGAGCCATGAACTGGACTTCACACTAGATTATTCAAAGCCTCTAAAAATTGTTATTCTTATGAGTTGCAAACTTTTTCAGCCTCTTCTCAATCCTTTATTTATTGAAAAATTGTTTGCAATTCAATCACACTCGGAGAAAACTGGTCGCTTTCAAACTCTCATTGCCACTTTTTCCCACAATGGGTATGTAAATAGTTTTATCTACGCAATATTGCTCTAAACACTCATATCAAATTGCAAGTTCTGTGAATTATTGCATTTATTAACCGTCAACAATTTGAATAAATCAATTCCAATCGCCACAGTCTTCATTATCACTGTAAAAGTAAGCTTCAGAACGTGTAGGAGAACCAATCGTTGAAATCGTCTCATCCACTACCTGTGATGCTCGATGAACGTCGTCTTTGATTGCAGTTCGGATGTCTTCAATAACCTTCGGAGGAAGCCAACCACTTGTCTGATCACAATCTAAAGAATCAGCGTTAAGTTTGATATAGAAAAGTAGGCTAACCTTTCAATGTTCCGAAAAAATCAGCACGCAAAATCTTCTGTGCAGCAGGCAACTCAATGTCACAAACAGAATACCAAATTTGCCGAACAGCGGGCAACATTCCTATATTGATTTAAATCAAATATGAAACAATAAACTTTTGAGGAACTCACCAGGTTTGTAGATGTAATCAAAAGCTCCAGTGCTAGTCGATTGTCGTTCACTTTGATTGTATTTCAAACGCTGTCGTTCCGGAATCTGTGTGTGCTTTCTGAATGAAACCATAATGGTCTGATATCGCTTTGCATCCTGATGCTTCCGTGGATCATAACCAAAACGGCACCAAAGTCGTCCCCACGGTCCACTCAAAATGTAAAAGGCATATTTTGCCATCATAATTCTAAACACAATAATTATTGAATTAAAACGACAACCAACTACTTCAAAGTTGTCTCTTCCAAGCCAGTTCGACTAGTGATAGCAATGCGACTCCACATCGGTCGTTCCTTAAACAATTCCGTGATAAGACGATGCGGCTCTTCTCGTTTGATTCGCGAATCCACATCTTTGACTGCAGCTTCTGTCGGAGCGGTCGGAAACTCATCAGCACCTTGCACTGTAACTGTTAAAGCTTTTCGCTCAGAGCGCATATCTAAACAAAATAATTTACTTTACTACTTTGGAGTCCAAAATATAGCTTACTTTTGCCAGGAGTAACAAGAGTTCCACTTGAAACAATTCTCTCACTTTCTTGACTCAATAACTTAGTTTGTGCACCAGTTGTGTAACGACTGAAGAGGAATGGGGGTAAAAATGTCGGAACTCGCGACGCATTTGGCTCTCGATGCGTCCACCAAGAAAATGAAGATTCCATGTTAGTCGGAACCAAACGAGGAACAAGATCTTCGTAAATAGGCTTATCAGGCGAAGTAGCGGTCGGATGTACTTGTAAAGGCAAATATTGGAAGTCACACAAAGTCTTGAATGAAAAAACAGTTTTGACCTAAAGGAATATGCTTAACTGGTTCCGCAAAAATCACTTACCATGCCCAAACATTCAGTCGTGCACTGTGACGGATCAGACTTCTTTCGACGAACTCTGAAAACCAGTTGCACCAAACCACCTTCAATTGCTTCAATAACCTTCTTTTCTGCCACAACTCCATTTTGATACAAATTGCCGGGATAGTAACGCAACTCTAATGACTTACTGCCAGAAAGTGCCTAAAATGCTCAAACTATTATAATTCGAACGTAAAACACGAACATCTGTAATAGAATCCCTTCCACCAAGAGTGTCTAACGCATTGTCCAAGTTCTTAATAATGCCCGGATACTCAATGAGAGTAAACTCCGAGTTTGCAGTTGGAACAGTTGCCATTGTTCTGAAAAATCAAATTTGTTTGTCTCAAACATTTTGAATTGAAAATAATCATTCGAATAAGAACGACTAACAAACAAAAACAAAATTGAAGTAGAAGTTTATTTTAAAAAACTCAACAAGAATGTACAACAAGCGATCAGACAATAAGTGCATCAAAACGTTTGAAGCATTTTTTCTTGACTCGATAGCATTTGTCTTGTTCATCCAATGCGTGAAATTGAGGCCACCAGCTTCTTCTACTTTCCCAGAATTCACTTATAATTGCCGAGTCGCTTTCAACACGCTTCAAATTTTCGTACAAAGTTTCCCATGCATCAAGATTGTCTTTGTTTCGTCCATAATCCAATACGGAAAATGCAAGCTTAAGATTTCTTCTGATGACTTCTAAAACAGGCCCATGTCTTTCTGGTTCTTTTGAATACTCTTTAAGTAAATCAGGAGTTACATCCAACTGAGACAACTCTGTGGTTAAAACAAGCTGAAAACAAGCGTTACATTCTGTAAAACTCTAATTCCAAACTTACGTCTTCGAACAGTGATAATGGCGCACTTCCAACCCCATTTGCAACCAAAATTCGACAAGCATGCGCAAACAAAATAGGCGTTTTAGAACATACTTCACTCAGAAATTCAAACAATTTTTCACCGCTGTTCAAGTAAACGCAAAGTTCAATAATGATTGTCATCAAAATAAGCCCATGCTCTTTGTGTTTAAAGCTTTGAAAATCACTCTCAAGCAAATCCAAAAAATGCTCTGCCTGTATTGCATTTTTATTTGAACAAAACATTTCGTACTCATTCACGTGCTTGTATGCAAAAAATGCGCGTTGCCACTAAAATAAAATTATTACTTTCAACGTTTAACGACCCTTACGTTTGGTTCAACTTGCAACAACGGCGTTTCAACAACTTGCGCAACAAGATCATTAAATCCATGACATAACTTGAAAATCAACCCATTCAAAACAAAGAAGCTAGACGGATTCACCCACAAACTCAATCGATGTGCAGATGTGGTTTGAAAACATCGGATTGAATGAAAATAAACAATTAAAGTCACGCGCAATACAACACAAACCTCGTCAATTAGTCCCAACATGACTTCTGGCGACTCCATTAGTTGTAAGTGGCGTTGAACAGTAGCAAGAAATAAACTTGTCAAGTAAAAATTGACTGGATCACATACTGATCTGAGTGAAAGCATAAGATATCCTGAAAGTAAATAAAAGTAAAAAGACATTTTTTAAATGATAAAATTATCACTTTTTTTCTCATCAGTCATTCGTTTCAGTGCTTCTACTCTGTATGGTCGAGTGAAGGAAAGTTGAATGCTGGCTAAGAATGTATATTATAAAAATTTCGTAAAAGAGAACTTACAAACTTGTTTAGAAATTGAATGCCAACTACGCTTGTTAATTGACTCTACACATCCCAAATAAACATCAAGTATTGACGATCGGAAAATAACTGTAGCAATCTGCGGATCAAGTTCAACTAACCTAAAAACAAGTTTTAAAAGTTGCTGAGTTTTCCGGATTTACATGTTATGCAAAGCCAAAAACTGAAGAATCCACAAATCACGACCATAGCCATCTTCCAATGAACGAATTTCTTTCAAACTAAACTTAAAGATTATTAAGCAAACTAAAAGGCTCAAGCCAAACCATTTAATAACGTTTCGCACACCTTTAAAATAAGTAAACATGCTAAAGAAAAAGTATTAAATATCAAAACAAAAGGTATTACCTCAAAGACCAGAGTCGTTGTGGAAGTCTATGAACAACAATTTTGTGTGATCGCGATATTGCAGAAATCTTGAAGATAATCTAAAATTGAGTTATGTATCACACAACCTGCACAAAATTTACCCGCATGGCCAACTTAAAATCATCAAAGCGGTCCTCGAATAAACGACGTTGACGACACATTTCTTTCAATATCAATTGTGTCTCTAAACTTGATAGAATTCATACTTAAGCTTTATTACGAGCAAACCTTCAGATAATCCACGCATACGAATTACATACGGTTCTTCAACTTTTCTTACATTGTTGGCAATATCTTCGAACTCGTCGTTACTATCTCCAAAATTAGTCGAAGAGGAGGAAGCTGAAGAAACCGATCCGGCTCTGGAGGATTCGCTCCCAGAAGATTCACCACTCATTTTGACTAAAAAAGCATAAAAACAAATTTTAAAAAACAAAAGGAAGAAAAAGACGTTTTGACAAGAAATCAAATAATTCCATGCAAAAAGCAACAACAACAAAAGCTTTTTGTTGTTTCTCGTGGACATGTTTTTATTTTGTAACCGATCAATGCGCTCTATATTATTCTTGTTTGTCTTTTGTTGGACATCAGTCTACCCATTCAACGACACAACTTCTAACACATGTCCAGCTATTCCGTTTTCAACAATAATTCATTCACAGTGCCCGACGTTTTCGGATTTGCGATGCGTCCGTTTCATGGCAAAAACAAAAGACATGAATACCATCAATTGCGCTTTAAGTAAGTTATTAAAGGCGAGATTTTAAAAACTAACTCTATTCAGCGGATCCGTCCAAAAATCCAGAAATGAAAATTGTTAATGCAACAGAGTTGATAAGCGCCTTACAAGAAACCGACGTTTTCGATAGATGTTCTGTCGTGATGTTTTTCGCTCCAAACTGTGTTTTCAGTAGGCAGGCCGCTGAGTACGTGTATCTGTTGGCAAAGCTATTTCCCCAGCTCCGCGTCTATGCTGTAAATATTCATAAAAGATCGTCCGTCTTGGATCACATGATAAATCAGCATGGAATAGGTAGTTTTTGTTCTAAGAATGTTAACAACCATAAATATTTGTTTTCAGCCGCAACTCCAATCATATTCTTGTTTGAAAACAAAGTTGCAAAGCTTCGTCTCGTTGAAAGTTCTTCGCTCCGCTCTCTGGCCGAAATCATTTTACGCCGCACTGATCTGAAGTTGCCAAAAGGCATAAAACTCGAAGAATTGTCCACATACGGCGTTGCAAACGAAGATTTACGGCATGAATACAACCATTTCATAAACGAGTTCTTTGACTTCGAAGAGTATACAAATGGAATCGACAGGTTAGAGTAACTTAAAGGATGATTAATGTTTGTCGTTTTCAGATACTTCATTGCTGCATTGATCATTTTGTTGATAAACATCATCTATTTTCTTCATTTTTCTTCCAAATTGCAGCAATGGTTAAATCGCTAGGCTTTATATCAGTTAATTTAAATACGGGTTTCGGCTTTAATTTGTTAAAGAACTGTTGTTGACGATGTACATATTGAATAAATTTTTATTGATTAATTAAATGAATCAAACGTTTAGTCGGCTCTTCTTTTGGCAATTAGACAATTTATGCAGAGAAAATGCTCACAAAAAAGTTTCTCAAAAACATCTATCACATGCAGCCTGCCGGTTTGTTAAATTTTTGCGGTTTTCATTTTTGGTAACGCTGTGTTCGATTTTAACCAGTAAAGTGTATTATCTTATTTAATGGACGATCAAGTGACACCTGAATTAACAGCTAATTTAAATGCTCCAACAATCAACGAGGCAATTAAAAATCGAATAATCATTAAGCGTAAGCACAAAGTCCAGATTTCTTGTCATTTTAAAGTTTTTAGCGTGTGCTCCTACTTCTTTCCGGCCAGATTTTACTGACTGTTCACCTCTCCCTTCATTTCGAACAATCAACAAGCAAGTTGCCAAAAACGACAAGCGAAATGCTAAAAATGCAAGAGTGACGAAAAGTTCCAAAGCCAATTCGCAATCTGCAAATTCAACACAGCAATCCAATGCTAATGAGGAAATTATTACACTCGATGATGATTCGGAAATTCCAACAACATCAAATGAAAGCGCTCATCCAAAAAACGCCGTTCTTCAAAATATTCCACCGACTCAACAAAACTCAAAAGCAAATGAGGAAGATTCGTGTGCTCGACTTTATTCATTTAATGCAGTCCAACAAATGATGGCAAACAGGAAAGCCAAAAAGAGACGCTTTGATCAAACCAATACGTCAGACCTGGGATTAAGTTTGTCGTTAACAATATCGATCCAAAAATGGCCATCACTTCGGAGCCTCTACTTTTGTACTATCAAGAATTAGTTGGAAACTACAAAAAGCAGGTATTTTAAACAATTCTTTTAAACTCCAATGTTAAATTCGTTTGTTTACAGGTTCGAGACTTGCAAACTGAGGTTAAAAACTACCGTCGACGCGAAGAAAAGCTCAAGACGCAAAGCAAAAATCCCACATTGGTTCCGATTTGTAAGAAGACCTACAGTGAATCCAGTGCCAAACTTAAACGCCAAGTTAGTCACTTTCAATAGAATTTACAGAACTTGCTGGTTTGTTTAGATCTCTCAGCGGTTAAAAGAGTCGTTTGACATACTTCTAGAAAATTGCACGCCAGAAGATAAAAAAGCAGTTTTGATTAAAGCTTTTCCGGATGCATTTGTTGAAAACAAGCTGACAACTGAGCAAACGTAAGTTAAAATATCGTGTCGCTGTTGTACAACTTCGTGTTTAGATGGTACTTTGAACAAAAATTCAAATTTAACAACGGCAACATGGACAAGCTTCGAAGTTTCCTGAACAAATTCAATCTCAACCCATTCGCTTCACGCCGCCAGATCAACGTCTATAAAGAAAAACTTGCCCGTGAAAATCCAGACATGCTGACTATTCAAATCGAAGACTCGGACAATGAAATACGAGATGGAGAAGAAATGGAAGAGTCATCTTATATGCCCAATGCTTCAGCAGTTACGCGCAACAATCAACGGTTAGCTTAAATCTACTAAAATTGCAGACATTCATTTTAGACGCGTGAATTCAAGCAATACTGGAGCCAATCTTCAAGACGAAATTTACACGTCGAATGCTTCTTACGGTCAACAACTCATTCAACAACAAGAACAGTATCTACGTCGTGCCAATTCACAAACCTATCGCCAAAATCCTCAGCAATCATTCGGTCCGTCGGCCTTTCTGCCAGCTACAACTTCATATACGAGTTTTTATTCTGGACATTATTAAATTACAGTATTTTAAAATACATGTTGATTGAATAAATGCAAATTTATAAAAGCCAAGAGTGAATTCGATTTTTAAAATTTCACTTTTTCTCAACACTTGTTTGAATTCTTTGACATGGGTGACAATTATGAGCTTATCAATTTCTCCAGGATCGTACCGCCGCCATCAGCTCCATCTGAAAAAGAGACTCCTCCTGTAAATCCGAATGCAAGCCCATTGCCAACTCCTGTTGTAAGTCAGCCCGACAAACCAGAAGAATCTACTCAGCTCTCGAAGCAGGTAATTTCAACTTTTAGTTTTGCTCATTTTATAACTGTTTTAGGAATGCACTTCTAAATTTATGCAGCAGCAACAAATAATCCGAGAATCTATCGAGTTGAATCCAAAACACCGTAAGTGTTTTCGACTTTAATTTGCTTACCGTTTTGCCTTTAGCAAATATCAAGAGAAGAAAGATACGCAAAGTGTGCTACACTGTTATGGCTTCGACGTTCACGCTCGGAATTTGCATGATTTTGGTCGGGATTCTTTTGAAGTACGCATTCTGATCTTTACTCGACAGTTGTCATAATTCCGAATGAATAAATTACTGTTTCAATATCTTGTCTTTTTTATTTAGTGGATGAGGTCGACAATTACATCACTTATGTTTTTTGAAAGAGGGCTTTTTCCGCATAAACGATTGCGTCCTGCAACGAAGGGGAAACGCACAAAATCATTCTGATTTTCGAAATTCTGTTATTTTAGTTTGCTTCTATTGCATTTTAGAAGAATGAGTGCTCAGGTGGGTTAAATTTTGAGTATAGTTGTGGTGAAGTGTAAAATATTAGCTACAAAATGTGATAGTCCTAAAATTCGTTACTTAAAAGCCGCCCGTAGTTTATTATTACACTTTTTCACAATTATAATCAAAAGTGGAATAACTTATTTCAGCAAGGCAAAGAGGCTATTAACAAGCTATTGAAGAATTCAAAAGGCGCCGGACTTGGAGTTGGCCTTTTGGCGGCCGCTGGCGCTGCCGGTTATGCAGTAATCAATTCGATTTTTACTGTTGATGCCGGTCATCGTGCCATTATGTTCAATCGCGTTGGTGGCTTAGGTAATTCATTACAGTTTAAACACGCTTGTCAAGTTGTAATGCTCAGGTAACGAGATCTACAAGGAAGGACTTCATTTCCGCATTCCATGGTTCCAATATCCAATCGTCTACGATATCCGTGCTCGTCCAAATCAGATTCGCTCACCAACCGGTTCAAAAGATCTTCAAATGGTAAACATCGGCTTACGTGTGCTGTCTCGTCCAGAGCCCAACTCTTTGCCTAAAATCTACCGAACTCTTGGATTGAACTGGGAAGAGCGTGTTTTGCCGTCAATTTGCAATGAAGTCTTGAAAGGTGTTGTCGCCAAGTTCAACGCGTCTCAGTTGATTACACAACGCCAGCAAGTCTCGCTCCTTGTTCGAAAGGGCTTGATTGAACGTGCTCTTGACTTCAACATCATTTTGGACGACGTCGCCATCACCGAACTTGCATTTTCACCTCAATACTCAGCTGCCGTCGAAGCTAAACAAGTCGCGGCACAAGAAGCCCAGCGTGCATCATTCATGGTTGAGAAAGCCATTCCAACAACGTCAGGAGAAAATTGTTCAAGCTGAGGGAGAAGCTCAGTCAGCAAAATTGGTACGGTTTCATAAAATCAGTCTGTTGTCGTGAATCTTGACATTATTTGCCATTTAAGCAATTGATGTTGTAAAGCACGACATAGATCGAAGAATGTCAACTAAACTGTTGTTAATTAAAAAGTGTCTTTCTTAACAATTAGGTTTTGACATACAATTAAGATTCAATAAACTGACTTGCAGTAACTAACTTTTAAAATATTCAGCTCGGAGAATCAATGCGTCAAGATCAAGGTTTTCTCAAACTTCGAAAGATCCGTGCTGCACAAAAGATTGCCAAGACTATCTCCAGCTCGGCGAATCGCGTCTACCTTCCGAGTGATGGCCTCATGTTGAATATTGCTGGTTAGTTTACTGCCCAGTTCTAAATGTATTTGCAAATTTCAGATGACGAGTATCTCAGCACAGTTTTGGACAAGGACAAGAAGCGCCGTTATTAGGCGGCAAAACTTCGTCGTGTCAGTTAACGAGTAGAGTTAGGTTCTATATTTAAACACATCGTTGAGTTGTTACTTGTTTTTGCTCTTGTTTCGAGAATAAAAAGTATAAAGTTTATTGTCCAAATTACTCATCTATATACAAAACAATCGTTACAATGGCCCGCCATTCAAAATACCCTCCTTAAAGCAGTTCTTGACGTCGTTGAGAACGCCCCAACAAGGCAAATATGATGCGTCTGCTTGGAAGTGGGACTCCGGTGTGAGGCTGAAAGGCATAAACTGTTTTGTGTTTTGAATTCAAAAATACTCACTTGCAGAATGCTAGACATTTTGACCCTGAAATTTGATTATGATTAACCGCAATTGTGACTCGGAAGTATTGTGAGTGATATCTTGTACGTATTATGCTTTCGAACATGAAGGTAAGGCACACTTACCAGCGCTAGTTCTCTGAACATTCTTTGTTTTACAGCAATTTGTGTGGTCTTCTTCTTGCGCTGCACAGGCAAACAAATCAAGGCCATAACTCTGAAAAACGGACTTTAAACATTTTGGTTACAAAGATTAACATACTTGTGGACAAGCGTCAGAACCCAAAAACATCGCAGTTAACTAAAATCATTTGATAAGTCAGTCAACAAACTTTGTTCACTGACCGTTTTCTTGTTGATGTTGTCGAAATTGCATTTTGATTCACACGTTTTCGGTACCTTCTTGTTCAAACAGCACTGTAGGAAGATTTTGTTTGGATTTATCTAAAAATAGACTAAATACACTGCGTTTCAAAAATATACGCGCTGAAATTTTCGTTGTTTTTCATTTTTGCTGTTTCAAAAATATACGCGCTGAAAAATTGACTATTTTTTCATCAACTTTTTATTTGTTTATAATGCTTTTTCAATTAATGTAAGTCTTGTGGAATACAGTTTACGGAACATGAAAATACTCTAATTTCAATTTTACACTTTTAACACTAATCCGGCATCAAAATTGCCGTTCTAGGCAAATGATGATCGAGGTTACGATCAAAAAGTACGGTTGGAAGGCTTAAAGAAATCGAGTAAACGTGAAGAAAGCAAAACGATCAAAAAGCCTCAATTACAAAATCTTTGTCAAGAAAGAACTCAAGTTGAATGTCTAAAGATCAAGATTTGGTACTCCGGTCTGATTGTTTCGCTTTTCGACTTTTGTGCTTGATGATGACCCAAACATTCAGATTATTGACAAACATCTTATTCCATTTATTGAATCTTTGTTTCTAGGAAAAGCGTTACGTTTCAGCATGACAATACTCTCATTCAAACCACTTTTACAACAAACTTTTTTGATCGCAGTTCAATTAATGTATCGAACTTGCCAGGTTGTTTTCTGGATTTAAATCATATTGAAACCATTTGAGGGAAACTTGTGCGCATAATTCACTCCGATAACAAAACATTTTGTTTGAAAAAAGCATTATAAACAAATAAAAAGTTGATGAAAAAATAGTCAATTTTTCAGCGCGTATATTTTTGAAACAGCAAAAATGAAAAACAACGAAAATTTCAGCGCGTATATTTTTGAAACGCAGTGTAGTTGGCAATAGTTTAAAGAGTTGGACACACCTTTTTGCTGTTTGGTGACAAGTGAGAAGCTGCTTTTGTTGTGGTTTCAGGCTCGAAGCGACGTTCTGTAATAGGCGCTGCCGTCGTAGTGCTTGAAGGCACTAAGAATCGTGTGGTCTGTGTAGTAATAATTGGCTGTGCTACAGGACTGGCGGTCGTGACCGAGGCGATCAAGTGAGTCATTTGTGAGGGTGTAGCGATAACGGCTTTTTGAAGAATTCGAGGAACTTGCACGTGATGAATCTGGACTTGAGGAGGTGCCGGATTTTGCCTTGTGTTGTTGGTAGCTCCAGTGATCAGTCTAATTCGTTGTTGTGGAGAAGCATTTCCAGCATGTTCTGGTCGGCCTTGTTTGTTCAAGCTCAAAACTTTAGTTTTCTCCTCATCAGGCAAGAATCTCGACGGCGGTGCGGGAGGTAAATCAAATTCGTATGTGTTAGCTGATATTATTCTGCCTTGTCCTTGAGGTGCACTTGGCTTCTTGTCCGGTACGAATGTTTGCACGCGAGGTTGCTGTTGAGGTATTTGCTGTTGCAAGGGCGGTGAAATTGCTTGCGGTGGCTGTCTTGGCACATACGCTTGGGGAGAAGGATATCTAACGGCTTGTGGTTGAGGCCAGTATTGTTGTGGCTGATATTGCTGATTGTAAAAGTAATTATAGTAATTGTCTGCTGCGTAATATTGAGATTGCACCAACACTAAACATTTTGGATGTTATTTGTTCGATTCTTTGAAATGTTATATGCATGTAATTAGATGAACATCGGAAATAAACTCACCAAAATGGGACACGAGTACAATAAGAGTTCCGCTCCTCATGATTCAATTAGAGCCGATAACCTTCACACCCAAGCAATGCAACTTTCGCTCGACGAGATGAGCAAACTTAAAGTGGATAATTAGGAGATTTCTTGACGGATGTTCGCGTCTGTTGCGCAATTTATGACGCGGAACAAAGCAAACATTTGCAAATGGAGTCAGCAGTTAAACTTGAGCGTAATTAGCAGAAATGTTGCACGCAAATCCAAAGCAAAACAAGGAAAAGCTGGAAGTTTGAAACAGAAGCATACGGTGCATCAATATTTTAACGTTAAGTTAATATAACTTCTACACTACTTTTGAATTGATCAAAACTATTGAAAAGATAGCATTAACTTTATCACTCAACTAAACAACTTGTTAATTAAAGAAGATTATTGAAAGGGATTAACTTATCACTCAACTAAACAACTTGTTAATTAAGTTAAACAACTTTTACAGTCCATAATGGAAATATAGGAAAACCGCCAAAAGCGTAGAAAGTCGTCAAAACGAAGAAGGGTGTCAGTTGCATAATTTTCAAAAACAGCAAAAAAGTCAAGGATCGACTTCTCCGTTGTTGCACAACAATTTAATTCCGAACGTTGCTACTCATTTGTCGCCGCGCCTGGAGGAGGACCTTTGTTTTTGTTCATTGCGCACGGATCAGGCTCTCTGTTAGAGGTGGCGCGCTCCATTGGGTAAGCTTGCACACGGGGATCGTGTCTGGATAAATCCTCATTACCTCGACGGCTAACGTTTCCAAAATTGGAGCCCGAGGCAGTCCATTGGCGCACACACTTGAACCTTTTCGCAACGAAGCCAAGTGAAATTGGTTCAAACATCGACGCGCACTAAACTGGTATCATGGCCGATCGACCTTATCAGATACGCGCGTGTCGGCTATTTAGGACATCAAGCAGATCAGAAAACTCCAGGATTAATGTAGTTTGTGGACGGTTCTACTAAAGAACGTTTTGAGTGAAACTTTCTCAACTGCATTTAACTTTTAAAGCAAATCATTAAATGATAATGAACTGTTTGATACATTTGACAAACGTAGACAAAGTTCGTCGACGTGCTTGTTTCTAAAAAGCATTTCTTTGTTTGTCAAAAAGCATTTTTTGTTTGCCAAAATGTTTAAAGGGCGTTAAAATTCATATTCCGTCATTCGACTAAATGACGTTTTAGGTTTGAACTGGATTTGAGTATTTTAATGTTTCGCAATCAAGAATTGATATAAAAATGTGCGAAACGACACGTTTATTCGTCACTTCTCTTTTAACACTCTTTGTTAATTCACAGTTAACATTCAATTTAAGAAACCGTCCACGATGATAGACGTGCATGCCCATTTGGACGATGAACAATTTGACGGAGATCTCGACGAAGTAATCGGCAGAGCCAAACAAGCAGGAGTTGAAAGCGTAATAGTTGTGGCACAATTTTTGGACCGACAACAAAAAGTGCTAGATCTTGTTGAAAAACATCCAAAATTTTTATTTGCCGCACTGGGAATGCACCCGGTCCAGGTTTGTTTTTAAATTTGATTGAATGTTTTAAAACGGCTATTTAGAGAAATTATGTTTCTGTAAAAGAATCGGAGTTCAATGAAGTCGAAGGTTTAATCAGATCATCAAAAGGAAACATTTGCGCAATAGGCGAAGTTGGCTTAGACTTCTCGCCAAGGTTTTTAACGAATGGAGATGAAGACAAAAAGCATCAACGTGAAGTTTTTAAAAGGGAAATAGAGATCGCCAACGAATTCGGCATTGCATTGCAAGTTTGATAAAATGGATTGATGCTATCTAATCATTAAATTTTAGAAATGTTCACTCACGGTCGGCTGGTAGACCGGTAAGTTTTAATAATAAGACATTGAACAAACTAATCGATCAAAAAATTAAGGTAATTGACTGGCTTCTTGAACATAAAGCAAATTCCGCTCTATTACATGCTTTTTCGGGAAATGTTAAAAGCGCTAAAAAGGCAATCGATGCTGGATATTACTTTAGTATTCCGCCATCTTTCTCGTTAAACACGGAGGTATTTTTGATTAATCTATTAAAACGTCTATACACATTTCTTTACTTTAGCGAGAAGAGCTTGTTCAAGGCAGTTCCAATTGAACAGTTATGCCTCGAAAGTGACTCTCCAGCACTTGGGCCAAATCGCGAAGAAAGAAACGAGCCTGCAAACATTCGAATCAGCGCCGAGTTTATTGCAAGAGTCAAGAAGATCCCCGTCGAAGAAGTCATTCGAATTACAACTCAAAACGCAAGAAGACTATTCAAACTAATCTAATTTATTGTTTCTTGATTTTCTTAACAAAATTTGACATCTTGGTAAACACGGGATTACTGTTGAGCTCAGGCGGCAAAGTTTTCTTTCCTGAAATAAATAATGTTAATGAATAGAGAGTCTTGTTAAAACCAACCTATTAAAAAGTAGTAAAGATCCCATTCCATATGATCTCCATTGATGATTTTGTCGTACTCGTGCAATTCTGTTTCGGTTAACTTGTTCAATTCGCTGTCCACAAATCCGCCCAACAATATGTCATTTTCAAGGATTCCACGCTTCTTGCTCTGATAATAAAGCCGAGATCTCAATGTTTCAATGGCACTCTTTTCAACAGTCTGCTTGGTACTTAAGCAACGAACTGATCCAAAAATGACTTGCCTAAGCATCTACAAAAATAAAAATTAAACAGTAATCTACAAAAACTAAAGTATGACAGTGAACTCAACAAATAAATCGAACACCACAAATATTAGAAATGTTTATTTATTAAAGGCACTTTCAACTACAAACGGATGGCAAGTAGACGCAGAAGAGTGAACTAATGATGAAAAATAGAATTATGATAGTGATAACCAGACAAACTGCGGCAGCAATTTTGAGCTAAAAAGTACAATGAATAATTTCAAAGATTCAAATAAAAGCACCTTGATGTTGCGATTTCTGGAACGTTTGGCTTGACTGACATTAGTGCGCGCACGTGTAGCATATTCAGCTGCATGCTCAACATTTGTCTCAATGCGGTCAGCGACTTCGCCCTAAAACGGATAATTTACAAAACTATAAGATGTGTTGAACTGGCCTGAACTTCCACCAACATGCTCATATCTTGAAAAATCTCATGCAATTCGCGAATCGAAGCCTCAAGTTTAATAATGTCTTCATGTCGTGATCGTACATCCTCAAACAACTGCTTCTTGTCTCGACCAGCCAACATAAACTAAAAATAGATTAAAGACTAGAACAATATACTTTCAAAAGTACTCACACTAGTTGTGTTGAACAAATCACCCGTTTCAATTGCTTTATCCACCTCGTCTTGATCCATTTGCAAACCGGCTAAAATTTAAAAATATTGCTGACAATGATTACCTCAAACTTACCAATCCCCAAATATGTTGTGATCTTCTTTTCACACTGCTCTTTGTAGTTGACCTGTTCAGCGTTGAAGTCGATCAAAACCTTTTGAAACGTACGAGTAATAGTACTTGCTTGATCTTTCTTGATCCGTGAAGCAACATCGTTTGAGTCTCCAATACTTTTGATCTCCTTGTTGATGTCTAAATAGAAAATACAACAACTCAACTTGTAAACTGTTTAAGCCAAACCTTGAATAGATTTTGCAACAACTTGAGAGTTTTCTTTGAACATCACGACAGCATTGTTGAGTTCAGCGACATACTCTAAAGTTGAACAGTTAGTAAATCAATCGAAATGCTATGAATAATACCCGGCGCAACATTCGGCAAGCTCTGAATAGCTCTATGAATTTCACGAATCTTTTGCACCAACGAATTTGCGTGCTTGATTTTCTCTCGAACAACTTCAACATTTTTCAAGAACTAGATAAAAAATAAGTCAGCTTGTAGGGCAATCAAAAACTTACAGAGTCCATTTCCGTCCAATCACTATCCGCATTGTCCGTATTCTTGGTCGATGCAGATTTTGGCGACTTGATTCCTGCTTTCTTCTAAAACTTAAATTATTTGAGCTAAATTAGAATGAAGCAAACCTGAAATTCAGCCAACCGATCTTTTATCATTCTTCTGACGATCTTATAAAATTAATCTAAAAATTAAAAACGTTTTTCTGAAGTTTAAAAAGTGACAGTTTGTTATGTTTGTGCAATTTTGTTTTTGTCATGCGCTGTCTACACGTCCAATATCTCGCTTTTGAAGATTCTGCTCTTTTTGTTTTGATAGAAAAGTCGAGACTTCAATGTTTCAAGCATCTACAAGATATTTAAGTGAAACAACAATCTACAAAAATTTCAAAGTATGATGGCGAATTCAACGAATAAATTAAGTATCAAGATCATTAGAAATGTTTATTCATTAAAGGCACTTTCAGCGACAAACGAATGGCAAGTAGAGGCAAAAGAGTGAACTGACTACAAAGAACAAAATTATGATCGTGACGACCAGACAAATGGCGATGGCAATTTTGAGCTGAAAAGTACAATGAATATTCCTGAATTTGTTGGATAAAGTACCTTAATGTTGCGGTTTTTGGCACGTTTGGCTTGATTGACATTGGTCAATGCGCGTTGAGCATAATCGGACGCGTAACTAACATTTGTTTCAATACGGTCAACAATCTCACCCTGAAGAATATTTATAAAAGTGTACACAAGGACATCCGATATCTAACCTGACTCTCGATTAGCATTGCCATATCTTGAAAAATCTCATGCAATTCGCGAATCGAAGCCTCAAGCTTCAGAATATCTTCGTGTCGTGACTTTGCACTTTCGTACAATTGCTTTTTGTCTCGATCGGCCAGCATAATCTAACAATAAACTTTGTTTGTGGGCATCTTTTAAAAATCTTACACTAGACGTGTCGAATAATTTGCCCGTATCAATCGCTTTATCCATCTCGTCTTGATCCATTTGCAAACCAGCTGAATTTACTAATTTATTAACGGTGATAATTAGCAAATCTCTACCAATTTCCATATATCTTGCGATCGTTTTCTCGCAATCCTCCTTGTATTTGACCTGCTCGGCGTTAAAGTCAGTCAAGACGGTTTGAAATGTGCGCGTTATGGTTCTTGCTTGGTCTTTCTTGATTCTCGAGACCGCATCGGTTGCATTTCCAATACGTTTGATTTCATTGTTGAGGCCTAAACAAAGTTCAATAGGTAGACATCTAGAACAATTTATCAAACGAACCTTGGATGAATTTTGAAATGAATTGAGAATGTTCTTTGAACGTTGAGACACAGTTGTTGAGTTCGGCAGTATAGTCTGAAATGCCCGGCGAAGTTCCGGATCGTTTTGTGAATTTCGGAAATCTTCTGCACCAAAGCATGTGCTTGTTTAATCCTCTCCCGAACAAGTTCGACATTTTTCAAGAACTAAAAGTGGGCAAGTTAATATGTAAAATGAATAAACTCTTACAGAGTCCATTTCTTCCCACATATTTTCTTCCAACAAGTGGTCGTTTGCTGCTGGTTGACCATTATCCAACCGAATAGTAATTGTGTCTTCTGTCGACGTTCTAGATCTCGACGAACTTGACGGCTTTACTGCCGCTTTTTTCTAAAATTTGGTTCGTTGTCAAGTTAAAGTAATGAAGCAAACCTGAAATTCAGAAAACCTGTCTTTTACCATGCTGCTGGTTGATAATCTTAAAAATTAAATTAATCCGAAAATTAAAAAGCGATCGGAAAGAAATCGATTAACGGACAGGAAACAAAGTATTTTGACAAAGGGCATTTTTATGACAAAATCCGTACAGCAGTGAGATGTTTAAAACTTCTTTTGCTAGTTTATAAAAACAGACTGGTACAGATGATGAACGAAAATTTGGAAATAGTCAACAAAAATAGCACTAATCGATTTAGCTTCCCACCGTCCTATTGGATTTCGTGACTAATCATTGCGTTGGATCGCATCGCAGGCAGCTCGCTGTCTTTTTTGCCAGACAAGACGCCACACGGCTGTCAAATAAACAAACGAAAACACAGTGTTTAAACATTCAAATCACCGAATTGTTTCATTCAAATAATCGAAAACATCAAGCATGTTTAAAATAGAACTTCATTCTGACTTCACACTTGAGAGCATTTTATACGTAGTAGTCGATAAAAAATTCACAGTGTCCAACCACATCTACGTCATAACGTTTGCATGCCATAAAACTTTTACAGCCTGAGTCTTTATTGCAATAAGTTACTAAATTGTTTTATGTCATGCCAAATGATGTTCTCCAAAACTTACTTCTGGCATCAACAACAAAATTAAATATTAGAGCAATGAGTAGAACAGCTAAACGCATTTTCCGCAACTAAAATAATCCATTGCCTCCTTGTTAAATGCAAAACTAATAGGCTATTAACAGGTCCAGAAGTCACATGTTTATTAACATTTATTGCACCGAAATAGAATTTTAAACAACAAACTGGAGACCAATATTTACAGTCACTAACTTTTTGAGTAACAATGATCGGATACCTCGTGTTTCTTGATTGCATAACTCTATAGCACGTAAATTACATAATTTGTAAGACTTGATCACTTTTACCCAATATTTGAAACAGTTGAAAGAAAGTTTACAATTAGCACTTCTCGAAATTGAAAAAACGGTTTTGTAGTGCACTTTAAGACATGCTGGTGACTTTAACAGATAAATGCCCGGGCCTTCTATTCACTGACGACGTGGACTGGACTTTCATTAAACTGTAGGGTCGTCTTATGCTAGACAAGCTTCTTGATGTCATTAGGCCGGATGAAGAGTCTGTTGAGCGAGACATTGAACTGCTAAGTGGACTAGACAAGCCAGTTAGTGCATTTGATGTGGTTGCCGATCGTCGAAGAGTGGGAGGCTTTCTTGTCGCATCTACAAACTTTTGTCAAAAGTTTTAGTGACTATTACTTACCCATCGTTCTTGGCCTGTACTTGATAAGATCGCGTGTACTTGACAACATGGAAGGCGATTGCTTGCTTGTTGGACTGCTTAGCGGCGAAGAGCTTGTCGACGAAGAGCGATAAGAGCTTGTTGATAGTGGCAACTTGGATTTCCTCAAGTCTTCGGTTGAGATTTTGTTGGCAATAGGCATTGGTGAGGGAGAACGGTGAGTGAGTGTAACCTGAGGTTGAGGCCTTATAACGGCAACTTTGGGTTTTTCCGGTCGATTTGTTTTCCACGAAGCCGCTTCTCTTTCCACTTTGACCAATTCTTCTTCTTCTTGCTCAATCTCGATTTCAGCTGGGGGGAGCGATGTTGCTTTTTTGGGAGGCACCGGCGGAGGAATAGGTTTTGGCTGAACAATTGGCAATCTGAATAGAGACTTTTAGATAACTCATTGAAATCAAAAGTACAAACCCGGTAGCTTTACCAGTTGATGATCGGCGTTCTTGAGCCATCTTTTTTGGGTTTTGGGGGCACAGGTGGCGGCACTACTTCAGCAATTTCTATATTCGTCCACAGTTTCTTCTCCTGTGCCAGTTTTTCCGCGTTCAATTTGTTATCATTTGAAGTTTCGGCTCGTGTGAGTTCAATTGATAACTAAAATGAAACAATTGATTAAGTTATGCTTTTAACCAAAGCAGACCTGTTGCAGAATTTGCTGATTATAAGCTGTTGTGTTTTCTTTGAGAAGTTCGCGAACTGCTTGTTCCATTTGTGCAATTTCCTTCTCGTTTGCCGGATACATCAAAAAGTGTTTGATTTCGGAGAATAGCTTGCAAAACTGGAGTCGAATGTTCCAGACCGGATCTTTAGTCATCTTCAATACAGTAGGGAAGAAATGCTCAATGAAGAATTCTCGACTAAAGTGATTTAAGACAATGCGATTTGCATCCGCCATTAAACGCCTTCTTTGACAACTTTCGTGGTTTGCAATTGCTAAATGGCACAATTGATGAAGAGTTATTTAAGTCTGATCTTACTGTCATTGAAGAAGTTCACAACTTCTTCGCGGTTTTTGTCCAGCGGAAGTTCACGCATAATCAATAAAAGTGTTCGAATTGCAGCCACTCGACACGGCAATGCACGCTAAAAGGTTTGCAATAAGCTGTAAAACTGTCTTTAAAAACTCACAGCTGTTAACACTTCTTGCTTAAACAGTGGAACAAAAGAAACATAAAGATCATTGGTTGGGATTAAATTGCGCATCACAGCCATGTTGGACAAGTAAGATTCATGAGCACGCCACGCTCCCGTTGAACGAATCAAACGGTTGCAGCCGAGGAGAATTCGATCTAGTTGTATTCTAGTGACGTTCTAAATTTATATCGTCAATTTAAACGAGCAAACAAAAAGTACTTGTGAATTTCCTTTCTTCAAGCATTCGTATAAAGAAGGCAAAGTTTTGTCCAAATTTCCAGTTAAATGCTGCACAACATCGGCAGCTCCACCTCGAATAAGCTCAATGAATGGCATGAGTAGATTTGGTTCGTCTGGTCTCAGACGAACAATTTCATGGAAGCCGGCGCCTATCGTGCTTCTAACTTCTTCGTCAGAGTCAGAACAGAATTTCTCGAGGATGGGCATAAGCTTTTCGTTGAACTGGTCTTTGTGGTAGGATTTGACAAAGCACGGGAAGTTGTAGGCACACCTGAATGGTTTCATTTTAGTAGTTTTGATGATGGAAAGAACTCACATTCTACGACAACTCAAAAACAACATGGATTCTTTGTCGGAACACGAATCAACTATCCTTGCATAAATATCCAAAAACCAGCGTTCTTCTTGTGGAGACAGAAGATCATGCAGCGCTTCAAGCCACGAACCGAGTTGTCTTGCCTATAAACGTTTTTGGTTGTTTTGAACCAATTGTAATTTAAAACTCACAACTACTTGAAGTGTGTTGTCACGCATAATTATAGACTGTTCCGCACATTTCTTTAGTAGAGGAACTACAACGGACTTTCTACTTTCTAAACATGCAAAATGACTTTAAATTTCGTCAATAAAAGTCACCTTTGGTCAAATACGGCAAACACAACGCAATAGTGTTAAGAATTGCTTCTCTTACATTCAAATCCTCGTCTTTGCACAATTCAATTAAGCATGGAAGCAACAAGGAAACACAATCGGATGCGTTGCTAAACAAAACAGTATAAATTAGGTACTGAATAACCAACTTACTTTAACGAACGTGCAATAACCGACAAGCGTTGAGCAACTTCCAGTCTCACTTAATTAAATTTGTTAGTTTATGTTTTCGTTGTTTTTTATTTATTTACCTTTTGGAGAGTCATCATGACAAAGCATTTGAGCGCATGGCGCGAGACTTTTCCGAACACTGAAGATTCGTTTAATTATGCAGGAATAAGAAAGAGATAAACAAACCTATCAGCCGGCACAATTTCACACAATTTCTCAACCAAGCGAGCCGAAATGCTTTTGAGTTGAGATTTGCGATTTGGTTCAGCACGACTTATTGTAATCGGAATGAACTAAACATATTGCCATTATTTGTTGTTAATAGTTGGGCTTTAAAAGTCAGTTTTACTCACTTCGTGCGATGGCCAAGAAGCGCTCAAATTCTGCACATCGCATAATTGGGACATGTTTTGGTGGGGTTTTAGAAAAAAGTTCAGCACGCTTTTCCAGTGAAGTTTTCAGCCAACTGGTGCCAATATAACAACATTTTAAAAGAGGTTTTGGGTTTGTTTGCCGCCGGAAATCCGCCGAATGCGCTATTCGGATTTGAGAGGATCTGGCCTATCGATTTACACCCACGTCCCCGACAAAATACTTAAAAGTACCTTAAATTTTCTCGCCAATTTGGTCATTCCGGTTATGTCGCGTGCACAGTCACTAGCAATTTCGATCAACTAGAATCACACGGCCCACATCCACCCTCAATTTTGCAAATCAAAAATCGTATCAGCGGTCCGAACAAACTGAATATTCATGAGCATAATCGACTTATCAATCGCCAGCACTTCTCAGTTAAAACAACAAACAGTCAATAAGTGCGCCAAAAGACTGCTGCAGTTCAAGTGAAGATTCTATCATACTTTTGATCCAAACCACTGATCTTTACATTTGAACCCGTTTGATTTTTAGAGTAAACACAAAAGTTTTACCTGTTCCGTTACGGTGCTCACGGGAAAATATGCACAAATCTCCAACAAACTCTCAAACCAGGCTGTGCCGCTCACTAAAACAATGGATTAGTGATCACGTCATGGAATTGATAATTGGGGAAGTTTTCTGTGCATCATGAACACAAAACACGCAAATTCAACCAACTCACGACATTCGACGTGGACGTCAATAAACTGTAAAATGATGCTGAGCAGTTTTGAATTGAGATTTCTAAAATTGGCCGCTATTTTACTCACTTGCATTAAAAGACTTACGTGTAAAGTCCGGAGAGTTGTCGATCTCGAATAATTAATTGAAAAGTTGCAACCTAAACGTCTCGATCAAATTGTTTGAATCAAATGATTGTTTTTTAATTTAACTAAAAACTAACGCATTCTGCATGTAAATCTAAGGACGCATCGTCTAGCAGGCACTCTTGAATTGCTGGCAAAAGGCGCTCAATCGCAGAGCTTCCATCAGTTCGGATTGATTCCGGCAATGAACGAATAACAGTTAGTTTCCTCAGCATATTTCCGACTTTTAAGTCTTTAACAGCAACGTCCAGAGCAGTTTCTTCAAGATCAAATTCCGCAGTAGCGCTTAAACATTGCTTATATTTAGTTTATATGAACAGTCAACGCCTTACCTAGCAATCAAATCTGCCCACCGTTTCTGAGACTTTGCAGCATCTTCTCGCACTTTTCTTGTTTCCTCGTCAAGTTCTTCTTCTAAACATTTGTGTATTTCTGGTTAACCGGTGTCAATGATTAAAAGCTTGTTTTAAAAATCAGCGCTTACCCTCTTCTTCAAGCTCTTCGTCGCTGTCGGCTTCCTCCGATTTGCTCTCGATTTCGGTCATTTCGCTTTCGGAAGCCAGCAAATCAATGGTAGCATGTGTAGTCTCTGTCATGCCTTCAAATCAATCAAGCAATGAAATTCGAAAACCGTTTAACGAGCTTTTCAAATTGCCGCCACATTTACGAGCCAAAGGCCCCAAAGCACACAAAAACAATTTATCCGAAAAATCAACACTCTTTTGAAAGGAATTGCGTAAGTGAAATCAACAAACTAAACGAAAAGCATTTATCTATTCGGATCAATTAATAATTTCAGGTACAAAAAAAAGGTTTTTTTTGTTTCTTCAATTGTTGTTGGCTTATGGGGGGCCTGGGTTCTGGGTGTTATTGTCTTTTGGCGAAAATAAAACGTTATAATGAGATGGTAATCACAAAAATTGGGGGGGGGGGGGGGTTGTTGGAAAAAAAAAAAAAAAAATTTAAAAAAAAAAAAAAAAAAAAAAAAAAAAAAAAAAAAAAAAAAAAAAAAAAAAAAAAAAGCCCTTGAAAATTTAGGAAATTGATCATCACGGTATTGATGAGGACATTTCAAAGATTAGCCTATACATGCAGTTTTAGAAAAAAAAAAAAAAAAAAAAAAAAAAAAAAAAAAAAAAAAAAAAGAAAAAAAAAAAAAAAAAAAAAAAAGGGGGGGGGGGGGGGGGGGGGGGGGGGGGGGTTGGTTTTTTTTTTTTTGGGGGTTTAAAAAAAAAAAAAAAAAAAAAAAAAAAAAAAAAAATTAAAAAAAAAAAAAAAAAAAAAATATTTTTTAAAAAAAAAAAAAAAAAAAAAAAAAAAAAAAAAAAAAAAGGGGGGGGGGGGGGGGGGGGGGGGGGGGGGGGGGGAAAAAAAAAAAAAAAAATTTTTTTTTTTAAAAAAAAAAAAAAAAAAAAAAAATAAAAAAAAAAAAAAAAAAAAAAAAAAAAAAAAAAAAAAGGGGGGGGGGAAAAAAAAATTTTTAAAAAAAAAATAGGGCCTTTTTTTGGGAAACCCTGTAAATGCTGCTTGAACAGCACTTTTTGTGGTCAAACAAAAAGTTGCAAGCGTAAAACCAGATTAGCATAAAAAGAGCGCCGCGCAAGCGATTTGTTTTAAAATCCATGAACCTGCACTAATTCGACCTTTGGGATTAGGAAGCACGCAAACAAATTCATAACCAGCAACTTTCTGTGCACCTCCAGAACGCCGAACATGTTTAAACACTGTAAAACGCTGTAAAAACACTTGAGTTCAAAACAAAACAGGAAGCCTAAAATAAACTCAAATGACCGACAATTCAGTACGTGAAAGGTTTTGAGTTTTCACAAGAAACACCCGCGCAAAATTCCTTCTGATTGCGCATAAAAAAGAAACAACGAAACAGAGTGTAAAGGTCCATGTCCCGTTGATCCGAGCGATCCGCCTGAAGAAAGCGGCTGGGACAACAGCTCCAGTTCGAATGTGTTTCGCGCCTGCTCATCTCCAGTTTTACGTGCTTCCTGTCTCAATCGTTTGGCTGATTGGAGAGTGTGTGTGGATCTCCTGTTCATGGTGTGTTAAATCAACGGCACTCAAAAGCCACACGTGCCTTCCCGAACAACCTTTGACTGGCTTTGCCAACCGCCTAACAACTGTCTCCATTCGTCAAAACTCGGCCGGAATGATCACAAAAATAGCGATCCAACCAGAACATTTATCTCGTCGCATTTTGAAACAGTTGTTTTTGATCCAAATTATAAACGACGACATGTTTTTAACGTCACGGTGCCGACAGCAATCTCAATACTTTATTTACAAAACAGCGTACACGATATGTTAGTTAAGTCTATTTAAATGAGTGACTAATTTTCCGGGTTGTTTTCAACAGTATTGGCTGAGCAAGTTCGGCGATATTTAAAACGAGAAACATTTAATACAACAAAATTACATTTGAAGACAATTTGACTAAGCGAAGACGGAAGTAGATTTAACAAAACTAATGGCGAGATTTAAAATGACATATGTGAAGAGGCAAAGAAATGAAGAAGTCTGATGCCGCTCGGAATGTTCCAATCAGTGCATTAATGATGAATTTGAGGTTGTTTCGGGCGATTGAAGTTTTGTGCTGTCGAAAAACAATGGCAATGGTGCGGAAATGCGTTCTTGAGCATCGGTTATGTCAACAATTTTCAGGCCAAGCTTGTTTGCCCACTCAACGCAGCGATCATATATCATCAGAATAGAAAAGGCATCAAGGGCTGCATAGCGGATCTAAATAATTGTTTGAATGAAACGATAAGTTGTTTAAACACTTACTTGGAACTTTCGAAGTGGCCGTCTGGTCCAAACAGAGCATTGTTCCGATTTGTCGAGATGTTTACCCAACATCACTTTACACAAAAACGATAGCCCTGTCGTCTTAAGCTTTTTGACTTCTCTTATCTCCTCCTTGGGTGCCTCTTTTGCTCCTTCTTTTGCCGGTTCTGCGCCTTCATTCTCTTCGACGGTTTTAGCAGTAAGATTTGCATCGCTTGTGGTGGAGTCGTCCATCTTCTCAGCAGTTTCATTCGATTTTGAATCATCCAAGGCGTCTTCGTTTTCGGGCTTTGGCATTTCGGATTCTTCATTTGTGGCAACTTCGTCTGGCGGAAAATCAAGAAACTCTTCAAACGTGAGCTCGGCCTTCTTCGACAAAATAACCAATTGTATGAGGAGTTTCGACAAGTCAATTAAGTTAACAGGCTTGTACAGTGAAAGACAGTTGGGGAGCTTTTTGCGGAGTTGTAGCAAGTCTTCGCCAAATCCAAACCCTAGTTTAATGATCTTTGGATCCGCAAACAGTCTGTTAACAAATCTGGTAACATCATTTTGATCAATTGAGTCCAAATCGAGAATGAAAATCACATTGTGCAGAGCAATTTGGAGGATAGTTGCTCTGCTCGACATTAGATATGGCGACCACTCTGAATCCAGGCCAATAATAGCATAATCACTCTCCGAACATTGACGCAAATGATGTTCGATGAATGCCAACTTCGTGCTTTTATCGATGACATAAATATCTGAAAGCTTTTAAATGCATTTGAGTCGTGCTTTTAAAACTCACCAACGCCAGCAGGAATCGACAAGTACTCATCGCGGACTTCATTCATGTCGACATTGGCCAACCGGTAGATCAGTTTGGGCGGAATGTTTTTCTTCGGTTGCATACTTGCTGCGTGGAATTGATTGAAGCGGGGATCAAAGTAGAAGTTGATCCAATACTCGGCACTGATAGGATCCTTGTTTTTGCGAAAATGCATAACAACGTCGTTTCGAAGTTGTGTACGTTGTTTCAGAATGGTGTAGACGAGATCATACAACTGCTCAATATCAATTTCTTTCTTGACGTAGAACTTTTCCATATAGATCTTTATAGCGGTCTTTGCCCAACTAATCGAAATCAAATTGCAGCGCGGAACTTCTAGACAAATTTAACCGTTATTTCGTGGATAAGATGCTTTTAACGCTTACCTCTTCGCAGTTCAATCATTAAGTCAGTCATGTTTTGCCGGAATCCTTCGAAGTTTGCAATGTTTGCATTGGGATTGCGTAGAATACTCGAAACGGCATATTTGTAGATTTCAAAGTTAGTTGCCCATTGTTGCTCAGCCATGAGAAGAATTTTGCGTGCTTGGTCTTTTTCTCCATCACTTCTATCGGCCAAAAACTCTTCAATCATCCGGGCACTAACTCGGTCGTTTAACAAGACTATATGAGCAATCACACTGACGTCGAACGAACCTTTGAATCTGGACATCGCATAATGAAGAGACCAGAACTTTATCTCTCCAGTGTCTACGGCTTCTTGTACTAGTTTGGGAAAGTCTGTGTCTTTGTGAACAACAGAGATGTTTGCACTTGAAATCAGCGACCAAATCTTGCATCCAACAGGGAAGTCGGTTCGAATGAGAAGGCGTAACAAGATCAACTTTTCCTCATCTTTGAAATTGAATCGAGTGTCGGTTGGCTCATCACACACGCGGATTCCTTTGTTGCCATTTGGTTTTGCTTGACTTATCTTTTCATCTTGACGTGCAATTTTAATGTAGAGCAAGAAGTTATTATAGAAAAACTGTTGGAAGTTCATATTCTGTCTGCTGAAGTTTCTGCTAAAAACAATCGAGTATTGATTAACATGTGATTTTAAGTTGCAACTTACCTAAGTCTTGATGTTTCGTGGATATGCAAATAAACTGGCAGGCGAAGGAACAGTCGAATAAACCAGTCAACCAAATTCTGAGCTCCGAAAGTTTGGACAAATGACCCGAAGAACTCCTTGCCGATTTCAATTTGATTCAAAGGCTTTGCTGAAAATGATATTTAAATTGTGAAAAGCTTATAGACTTAAACAAACCATTAGTGTACTTTCCATTCGTTACAGAATTCAGAAGGTTCTCCGGCTTGGAAGTGCATGGCTTTTGAAAGATACACAAATTATAAAACTTCTCTAGATTCCAGTCCAGCGCCGCTTCTTCGGTCAGATTCTTTTGATAAGGTAAGAGATAGGGAAAGCCCTGGTTGCTAAGCTCCGGTGCAGTCATTTGAAAATATTTAAATAAAAATGACCAGACTAAATAAACGCATAATAATTTCTTAATGTTGACGCATCTCAGGCATTGATTTATGCGAAGTTCGCAAAAAGCACGCGAATATGTGAATTTCTCAACTATTGAAATTACAAAACACTGAAGTCCGTTTAAGAAATAGCGTTTATTTAATTACCCAGTTTAACTTATAGGCAATTAACAGATAAAGAAAAACTTTGATGACTAAAAGAAGTTGAGCTTGAAATTTCTGTTGACTACTTGATAGATTTTTTATTTACTTGCTTCTTGCGTGTGATAAACTTTCAAACATTGCAATCCAGTTTATTTCAGGAAGATGTTCAAACGTCCGACTTATGATGATGAGGAAAGTCTCGTGTTTGAACAAAGAGCCGGACCATCAGACACAACCGACAACTCTTTAGTCTATCACAATCCGAATTTGGCACTTTCAATTCAACAACAAAGAGCTCGTCTGCCTATTTCTAAGTTCAAGAATCAGTTACTCTATTTGGTCGAAAGATTTCGTTGCACAGTCGTTGTTGGAGAGACCGGATCAGGAAAATCCACACAAGTTCCGCAATTCCTTTATGAAGCTGGGTGGGCAGACAATGGAAGATTGATTTGTTGTACTCAACCGAGAAGAGTTGCAGCAATTACGTTGGCGACAAGAGTGGCATCTGAAATGCAAACAGCACTTGGAGATCGTGTTGGATATGCTTTAAGATTCAACGAGGTGATGTCTGAACGAACAAAAATCAAGTACATGACAGATGGATTGTTGTTACGTGAACTCCAAGCTGATCCATTATTGACTAAATACAATGTTGTTCTTATTGATGAGGCACATGAGCGATCTGTGACTACTGATCTTTTACTTGGACTTTTGCGAAGAATCATTGCAGTGCGATTAGACTTGCGTGTTATTATCATGTCAGCGACAGTTGATGCTCAACAATTTCGAGATTTCTTTGAATTAAATGATGGGAGTGATGAACAAAAGAACACGTCTGTGATATTGAGCGTTGAAGGCCGAATGTTTCCAGTTCAGATATTCTACACGAAAGTGTAAGCTTTTACTTTGCATTCTTTAAAAATCTAACTCGACTATTTTAGACCAGTCCCTAATTACGTGAGTGCCGCAGTTGAAGCCTGCATTAACATACACAAAGGTGAAAAGCATGGAGATATCTTGGTTTTCTTAACAGGTCAAGAAGAAGTCGATGAAGGTATGTGCTTTAGGAGTTTCAAAATATTTACACTCGCTTTTTAGTTTGTTCTCAATTGATTCAAGCCTCGTGCAACTTGAAAGCATACGACAAGCTCAAAGTATTGCCATTTTACGCAGGATTACCGCAACAGCAACAGATTGGAGTTTTCGATTCAGCAGCTTATGGAACACGCAAGATTGTGGTTGCGACGAACATCGCAGAGACTTCGGTGACTATCCCCGGAATATGCTATGTTGTTGATTGTGGCTTCATGAAGATCAGAGTCAATAATCTTGACAACGGAATCGAAACACTGATGACTGTTAAAATCAGCAAATCTTCAGCTAAGCAAAGAAGTGGACGTGCCGGCCGAATTTTAGCTGGTAAATGTTATCGATTGTATCCGGAAAGCGAATACAAAAAGCTGTTGTTGACACAAGTTCCAGAAATACAAAGAATCAACTTGGCTTCTACTCTTTTGCAACTTAAATCACTTGGCATTCAGAACATATTGAAGTTCAACTATTTAAGTCGTCCGCCTTCACAGCAAGTTATCCAGGCTCTTCATCTTTTATACGCATTGGGTGCTATTGACAAAGATGGTTTGATGACAAATCCACTTGGAACAACAATGTCAGCGTTACCTTTACCTCCGATGCACGCTAAGTGTTTAATATCTTCAGTTGAATTTGGATGCTCAAAGGAAATTGTGGAGATTTTGGCGATGATGCAGGTACGATTTCTTATTTTGTTTAGAATGCTAAAGCCTTTATATTTTTAGATCCAGAACATTTTCAATCCTTACGACAATCGACATCAAGCTGAAGTCACAAAAAGAAAATTTGCGGCGCAAGAAGGAGATCATCTATCAATGCTTAATATTTACACATGTTTTGTTGAGGTATAGTTTTGAAGTACATTTTCGAAAACGCTAATTATTGAATTTAGAGCGGACGATCTGCTCAATGGTGTAGACAGAATTTTTTGAACTACAAAGGACTGATGTCAGCCGATAGCATATGTGAGCAGCTGAAGAAATATATGAAGAAGTTCGGCATCAAGATTGAATCGTGCAGAGGATTGATTGGAGACACAAGCAGAATTCGGCGTTGCTTACTCACTGGCTTCTTTTCACAATGTGCACAGTATGAAGGCACTCAAACGGGCGTTTATCTGACCTTACGCAATTCTTCTCCGTTCAAGATTTTCAAGCAATCGACTATAATGTACTGTAAAGAATTCCCTAAATACGTCATGTTCAGTGACATTTTGCAAAACTCCATCAGAGACGTCACAGTGATCGAATTGGACTGGTTGAAAGAGTTGGGCAGCAACTACTATGATTTTGGTGAATCGAGCGAACAAGAGTCTCGCCGGGATAACTACGACAGCAATATTAATATTGGAAACTTCAACTGATATTATTGCTCTTTGTTGAATAAATTATTGTTGAATGATCGTTTGGAGTTTTCTGTTTTGATGGTTTTTGACCCAATAGTTACTTTCATTAAAATCAAATTAACTATCTTAATTTCGTAAGTTGTAGAATGAGTGACGACAACAAAAATACACAACATATTGGAACCACCGGAGTTTATGGCCAGTTACTCGGAATGGCAACTTCGGCAAAGAATGGCGAAAAGATGGATCCAAGCATTGGACCAATGAAAGAAGATGATCGTAAATGGTTGGAGAATGCTTTGAATACTTTTGCAATCGAAGCCGACCCAGTGAAGAAATTGAAATCGCTAATTGCGCAGTTGATGAACTACGAGCATGAAACAGATGAGGATTTGGCAACTTTGAGCAATATTGTGGAAGTATTAATCGACTTGGTGTGTGACTTGGATTTTGCATTAAATTTTTGCCAGTTGAACGGCTTGAACATTATTGATGACCTTTTGGTAAGTTTTATTAACTTGTTTATTCAGTTTATCTAATCAACTTTATTAAGAAACGAGACGACGATGAGATCAATCAAAGAATTGTTCCGATTATTGCAGAAATTGCTCAAAACAACAAACCGGTTCAACAAATGATCTTAAAAACAAATATGTTACGCGTACTTTTGACGTTGGCTCAAAATCCGTTGACTTCAGAGGTAAATTTGTTAGATCAGATCAAGTTTTAACGGCCTACTTCTAGAAAACTCTACTGAAAATTGTCGGCGCAATCTCATCTATTGTCAAAGGCTATCCTCCAGCAGTTATGTAAGTTTAAACAGCGTTGATTGATTTTATGCATACTTTTAGCTTGTTTTGCCAATTAACTGGACCAGACACCATTATGGAAATTTTTCACAACGCCGCCAAAACTGGAAATGAACGCTTAGTGCATCGATGTGTTGTTGCCATCGCAAACATCGGCTCAAGTGCTGCTCCGGAGCTTATAGAACGGTTGAAAGTGGATGTCAAGAAATACCTAACTGAGATCCAAAGTATGCTCGAAAAGGATGCCACTAAATACGCAGAGAGCCTCGAATATCTCGCAAGTTGTTAAATCCTGTTTTCCCGCCGAAATAAATTTATTCGTTGTTGTTGGTCGTAAAATTTCACGGGTTCTGCGGAGTTTTGTTTTGGATATGTTGATTAGTGCGTGTAGAATGAAGTTATTTCTTCTTGCTTTTTTTACGCTACTTTCAATTTGGCCGTCAGCTTTATGTAGAAGAGATGCCAATTCTCGATTCAAACTGTGTTGTGCTAGACAATCAATGGCCGATCAAACGTGCAAACGAAGATTTTGTGACTTCAACTCGCTTAGTCAGGATAATGTATAAACAGTTATAAATGGCGTTATAAATCAGGTCCCGTTTAGATCTTATTGTTTATAAATCTCTGCTCAGCGAAGGGCAATACTGTAAAAGACATGTGGGAATGCGCATCTTCAAAAATGGATCACACTGCATGTTGCAAGAGAAAGTAGGTTTAACAATAAATTGACTAATTTAAAGCCGATATTTAGAAATGTTCCCAGTGAATGCCTAAAATATTGTGATTACGGCAAAGCCCCTCCACCTAACGACTATTTAAATCACCTCCTTTGTCTTCAAACATTTGATAAAGTCAAAGGGTGTTTCAAGGAACATCTAGATCAGCATGCCAACATTTACGGGGATTTTTAGTTGATTGAATAAATATTTTGAGTCTTGTGCTTTTTTGTTTTTCAAACATCAATTTTGTTACGTAAAAATAAACATAGCTGTCACCTTTCTTTTAAAACATCCACAGACTTTGACAAACTTGACAAAGCGACTGCGCCTGAAAATTGGCGTTATATCAGCGCGCGTTGTTTTCGTTTTCTTATTCAATTTCTGTCACATTTCAATTTACATTCGACATGTCCAAAAAGGCGTATTTGCCGACCAATTGGGATACTGATGGTGAAATGGCGGGTTTCATGTCTGCTTTAAAAATTCGAGGTAAGTTTTAATTTAGCCGTTCACGGCACAACAAAGTTCGTTATTTATTTAAATTATGCCTTTAAGATGTCAACCCTCAAAACTATGACCGAATCGTTGATTTTTGGCGCAGAATGATCGAAGAATATTGCCACTACGAGAAAAAGTGTTTGATTGATTATGACGAGCTCAAACTGAACTTCAAGCGCGGAAATCAGTTGCCTGCTCCTTTGCCCAAAGTTCTTGAAGAACTGTACAAGTAAGCGTATTGGAATATACTCTATTTTAACTGTTTTTATGTCTAGCAGTCAAATTATTGTCCCGGCAAACGAACTTCCCTCTCCACGACAAGGCTGGTTTAAATGGATTGCATCGAAAAGCTCGTGGCTATTGGGCGCTGCTTTGGATGTTCAGAAAACAGAATTTATTCACTTACCAACCTTGAAGGTAGGCACACACTGAATTGATGAGTAGTAATCAAGTTTCAGGCTCAAGCAAAAGAGTTGTTGAATTTCTACAAAATTCAATACGAGAATGTTGACTGCCCAGAAGTTGTTGAGTATAACGAGTTGAAAGCTCGTTGTGTGAACACTATTTGCGAGTCTCGATGTTTTGACTATGTTATTGATGAGTTGATGCGCCAAGGAGAGTGCAATGAATTTACGACAGAAACGGGTGAACGGCTACTGAAGTTCAAGGTTTGCTTTTCAAAAGCAATTTAGTTATTCGGTGTTTCAGGACCAAAATACGAAAGGTCCGGCAAAAATCAACCACGTTGATGTATCCGTCCACGAACTTCGCCGAATGGTTAGTTAACTCGTCTTTAAATTATAATTCAATAATCTTAGATTAACAAAGTTGACGGAGAGCTTCGTAGAATTGAGCAAAAGGTCAATACATTCGAGAAAGAAGCAAGAGCTGCTGTTCAGCGAAAAGACAAAACAGCCGCATTGCACGCTCTGCGCAAGAAGAAACGTGCCGAAAAAGAAATGCAAGACAAGGATGTTCAGTATCAACGATTGGTTATTTCAAATCAAACAACACACGAAAACACAAAGATTAATTAACAAGACACATTAGCACTCTCTCTACACCTTCAAACAAACGTTAGCTTACACTACAAACTTCAAACACAATTAATGGAAACAATTTATTCAACTTTACTGACAACAAACTCTAATTTTCAGTCAAATCATCACTTCGGTTCTCATTGACAGATCGCTAATCAATTTTGCGCTAAAAACAACATGTTAAAAGTGAAAACAAATTAGCAAAGACACTTTACGACTTGATTGAGCATCGCCAGACGAAATGTGCTCGACTTCTTGAAGTTCTAAACATCGAATTAAATAAAGCCAATTACTTGAAGTGCTTACCTGCTTCCGGCTTGACACTAGGCTCGACCACAAGCTTTCCATCAATAGTGAACGCCTTAAAGTTTCCGTGACCCAAGCTGATCATTTGTTGCCAAACTTCATCAGAAATCAACGCCTAAAAGCGGAAAGTCAAAAACACTCCTTAGATCAAAACTATTACTTCTTTTGCTGCTTTCTCCTCCGCTTGCTTCTTGATCCATTTCGGATCTAAAAATTGATAATTAGTTCTATTAAAGAGCATTAAAACTTACCATTCAAACGGCAATAAGTGATTCTTGGATGTGAATCCAATGGCAAGATTTTGAACTTCTTCGTAAGCCTTGAACAAAAACTGAACACCAATCAATGATTTTTCTTCTGAAGACCAATCGTCAAAAACTGAAGACAGAGCACTTCCGTGAGCCACGTTTATGAGATTCTGTACGCCTAAACACGAAATAGTTATATAATTGATCTAAAAGCTTACCCAATACATAAATCATTAAACTCTCTCGATCACCAGCTCCAGTAGTCGACAAATAATCAGTAGGCACAAAGAAGATCGGCTTAGATGTTGAATTGGCATATGAATCGAAGAAAGTGTACATAGGCTCAGACTGAAACAAAAGGTTATTTGATATTGAAAAAGATAATAAAACCTACGAGTTTATATCCACAATTGTAATTGGAGTAGCGTAATTGTGGAACGACATGTCCAATATTTGAAATTGAGCTTTTGCCTGGATACTCAATTAAGTGCAAAAAGTCGGCAAACGTTTGAGCTGGATCTTCAGTTGGTCGCATGATCAAGTACGGCGAGCATTTCTTTTCATCTTCTTCTAATGACTTGACCAAACTTCCGAATATTCGCGTATAGACATTTTGAGCTCTGTCCGCAGCTACCGGATTATCCAGTCATCAACTCTTCTCAACTGATTCAGCATATTCTAAGAAAAGAAGATTATTTATTTTTAAAGGCCATGAATGCTTACTTGATCCCCACTTTGGATGCAGAGATTTGTGTCCTTCAACGCCTCGTTTATTGAAAATTCTCTGTCCGCAAACAATACAATCGAAATGAACATGTTTGTCCATCGGATCTCTGCTCATGAAAATCATATCACACGGCTAAACACAAAAATCAACACCCATTTATAGGAACTAAACGTACCGGATCAAGAGAACATGGTTTACCATTTGGACAGAACCCCTCATGGTCGTCTCTGCTACCCTTGCGACTCCAACCCTTGTGATTGACCAATTTGCAGTCCACTTTTGTGCAGAAATAGCGCTGTTTACTCATTTTAACAAATCAAAAGATAAAAATGTAAATAAGATAAAACTTTGACACGTTCAAATGATTGAGAAAATATTCAAAAATCTGTTGTTCGTGGGTGGTTTCCCGGGTGGGAAAGTTTTCCGAAAGGCCAAAATTAAAAAAAGTCTTGTTTGAGTGCTTAAAACTTATAAGTATCGGGGGGGGGGGGGGGTATTTTGGCGTTGTTTGGGGGGGGGGCTCTTTGTAGGGGCGGGTGATCGGCGCGCAACTGTCCATCTTGAAAAACAAAAAGCCACGAACTTTTGCACCAACCTAATAATTGTGTTTGAAGTTTGTAGTGTAAGCTAACGTTTGTTTGAAAGTGTAGAGAGAGTGCTAATGTGTCTTGTTAATTAATCTTTGTGTTTTCGTGTGTTGTTTGATTTGAAATAACTAAACATACCCAGGTTGGAATGTTGGAGCAATTGGCTACCTCAAAACAGAGTCGCGAAATCTTGGATGCTTACAAAACGGTTTGTTCATGTACTTTTATTGAGTTAATATAATTTCCAGGCAACCGCTGCGTACAAGAGTGCCCTCGAGCGACAAGGATTGAGTTTAGATAAAGTTGACGAGGTAACTGTTACATGATTGCATTTGCTTTAAATTATGACTTTAGACAATGGATTCCATTCACGAGGCTATTCAGGACGCAAATGACGTCGATGAGGCTTTACGAGAAGGCTTCGGATCTATTCCAGTCCCTAGTAGTCACGTGTCTGACGCGGACCTCGAAGCGGAACTCAATTCTATTATAAACGAAGAGGACAAGACCAAGAAACACGAGCCTAAAATGCCAGAGCTTCCGTCCGTTCCGACTGACCGGGTTACTGATACTGATCTTGCAAATCGATTGCGACGCTTACGCCAGCCTGTGGCTGAGTGATCTTGTATAAAATGGTTCTTGTTTAAGTTATGTCGAGTAGACTCTTGTTCCCCTTATTTTGTTTTCTACTTATTCCTTTTGCGAGTGATACACGTTTGGGATTTGTCTCCTTAAGGGTTTTTCGGGATAGGCCGCGTATTGAAAACTCAATTACACTTGAAATTGTTGGAGAGGAGAGTTCACGCAAATAAACTTGTATTTCAATTGCTATGAACTTGGTTTTGCTTTTGATTTTATTATTTGAATTCGCCGAATGTCAATTGCAACGAAAAGTTGCAGTTTTAATTACTGTCGATAATGGAGGAGAACAACTAAAGTTGCAACACAAGATTCAGGTTAATTTTTATGAACGTCAAAACGAAATAGGCTTTCAATGTTAAGGCGACAATTAACGAATCGCTTGATGATGACTTAAATCAAAAAGTGAAATTGGTGCCTGAATTTATAGTATGGAATACAACCAAATACGAGTAAGCAATTATGAGTTATTTTTAAACAATTCACACGTTATCAGGCAAATCAACGCTCTTCAAGTTGCTCACGACTTGGTGTGTCCGTTTTTATTGAACGATTCAGTCGCTATTTTACTTGTCCAAGCAACTCGTCGTCAAAAAGTTGCAGAAGAGTTGTTTGCCTCCATTGCATACATAGTTAGCTTTTATTCTGTACCCGTTTTGGGCGTTGTTAGAAGCAGTCCTGAGTTTTTAAAACAGGTATCTTTACTTAAAAATCATTGCTTTAATAAATTGTTTACATTAGAAGTATTCAACTTTCCTGCAACTAACTCCATCTTTTTCCAACGAAGTAAATGTTTTCGTTCAACTTTTGACTCATCTGCAATACAGAAATGTGATTCTTATTACGATCAACAATTTCGCGAGCCACGAATTCGTCTTTTTATTTAAACAAAAAGCAAGACATCTCCAGATACAAAAACACATTGAACTTGACGAGTCTGGATTGAAATCCAACAATTTTAAACTCGACGAAACATCTTCGAACACAATTGTGTTTTATGGAAGGCAGATTTTGCATTTAATCATATTCAAATGATCGCAGTTGTTTTAGCCAAGAGTACGCCGAACAATTCTTTGATCAACAATATGATCATGACATGCAGATCGGCCGAGTTTGGATTGTAAACGAAGCCGCATCGCGCTCTAAAAACTTACCTGTTGGAATCTTGGCTGTTAGAATGCATTTGGATTTGTCTGGATCCGTACAAGGTGCGATGATGGTTTTAAAAAATGGCGCACAAATCTTAGCTCAATTCAACGAAAGTTCTCTGCCTCCACCACAATGCAAGAAAATGATGCGTACCGCTAACGAATGGACAAACACCAAAGGAATGAAGTTCTTTGAGCAAGTTTTACTAGGCTTAAGAACATACTTACAAACATATTTAGCAACATGGCCAAAATTGAAGTCGATAGAAAAGCGATGTATGAGATCGTAAACTCACAACCCAACGGCCAATTCAACATTGTTGGATTTATGGTTAGTTATTTAATTAGCGATTTTTGTAAAATTGAAACTTTTAGCACCAACATTCAACACTGGTACTGGACGAGAAAGAAATTGTATGGCCCGGAGGAAGTAAAACGAAGCCACTCGAAATTACACTGCCAAAGCACTTACGCTGCCTAACCGTGCCCGATGATCCGCCGTTTGTTTTCAGCTTTGCTGTTGCAAACGGAACACAATGCTATAACTACTCAAACATCAAAATGAATGGAGTAAATGTGGTACGCTTAACTGGCATTTTAATGTACTGTTAAAATACTTGCAGGTCGGCCCTTGGATTGAGTGCTTTAAGAAAGACGAGGCAACACAAGAAACTTTGACATATTGCTGCTCTGGATTTGCTGTTGAGTTTCTGATCAAACTCTCGCAAATGAAAGTTCATGGAAGACAACAAGCGTTCACTTTTGATTTGTTTATGAATCAAAGTTATGGAGCAGTCTTGCTGGACAAAGACGGTGGTTACTATTTAAGCGGAATGCTGGGCGAATTAGACAGTGGCCGAAGTGATCTAGCAATAGGAGCGTTGTCAGTGAATCCGGAGCGCAAACTTCACATAGGCTTAAGTGTTCCGTGGCTCTATCATGGAATTCAGATACTGGAAAAATGGGTTTGCTTTGCATTCATTAACCTACTCAACTAAGGTTTAGAAAGCTCAAGAAGCGCCGCTTAGTTCTTTTACACAAGTAAGTTTTGTTGTGTGCTTGAAATTAAAATAACGCAACTTCAGCCATTCAAAAGAAATCTTTGGTTTGCATTGGGGGTTTCAGTAGTTTTTGTCGGCATCGCGATTTATATTTTGGACAAGAACTCTCCGTTTGAACAATTTGAACAATACGATACGGATTCACTGTCAAATGCCAACAATCGAAATCTAACTAGCGAAACTCGGCTCACTTTTGGTGAATCCTTTTTGGTTTGTTTGCGGCATTCTTCTCAATTCCGGAATAAGTGAAAGTGAGCATTGGCTACTTTTAAGTTTAAATACAAATTGTTGTTTAGAAACACCGAAAAGCTTTGCTAGTCGGCAAGTTTTACTGATTTGTTGTTATGAGTTTCATTTTCAGATTACTTGGAGTTGCCTGGTGCGCGTTTTGTTTGATATTTGTTGCAAGTTTTACGGCCAATTTAGCTGCTTTTTTGGGTAAAACTTGCATGCGTTTAATGAACTGATAAAGATAATTTTAGTCTTATTTGATGAGAAAGAAACTAATCTGGGCATCAGTGATCAACGTTTTAGAAACCCGAGTGATGGGTTTTCATTCGCAACCGTTCAACACACGAACACATATCAGGTGTGATTACTAAACAGAGCAAGTAGAACTTGTGCTTTTAGTATTTTAAGCGACAAATCGAGTACTCCACGATGTTTAGAAAGATGGAAAGCTACAACTTTAAAAACTCACAAGACGGTGAGCAAACATTTAAATTGCATGTGATATCGACACTTTTCAGCAATTCAAGCGCTCCTAAATAATTCGTTAGATGTTTTTATATGGGACTCAAACAGGCAAGCATTCCAACTTACCTCAAAAATAAATACAATTTTAGATTAGAGTATGAAGCTGCACGACATTGCAATTTGCGTACACGAGGTCCAATCTTTGGCAAATCAGCCTATGCCGTTGGATTACAAAAGAATTCACCTTGGATTGAGCACATTTCTACTGCTATTTTAAAGTTATCCGAAGGTTTTGTGATTCAAAAATGAATTTAAAGTTGAGTGTGTTTAGATGGAACACTGGCGTCTTTAAATGACAAATGGATAATCAATGCTGGCCATACAAAATGCGAACGTTATGTTAGGAAGACACCCGCTCGACTTGGACTTCAAAACATGTACGAGATTTTCGTCATGCTCGGAAGTGCAATTTTAATCGGAGCTGTGATGAGTGCTGTTGAAGTTTGGTTTGGACGTAGGCGAGAACAGGAAGCGTATGTTTGCATAGATTTAACTGATTGATATTGAGAACTCCAGAAAAACCAAGCTACTGGCACAAAACTATGCACTCAAATGGCGATCTCATTTATCTCATTCGGAAACTCAAAAAAGATCAAATTCAATGGAGCCAAAAAAGTAAAGTGGTCAAAGTGTATTATTAGTATATAGGCACGTTCAGTGTCGGGCAGCGACCCCTTCTCCCCTTCCAGAATTTTAATTTGTGTGGATATTGATCAAAGTTTTAGGGAGTTTAAGTTAAAAATGTTTATCAATTCAATTACTATAACTTTTTGTAAACTTAAAACCAACAGCTTCCCAGAAATTTGAAGTTTTTTAAATCCGGGAAGCATATTGGAAAGAGAAGGCCTCTTCCGTACAAATTGTAAGTTTACTTTCGAACTTGTACAATTTTGGGACCAAGGATTCGAAGCTTTAACTTTAATGTATGCGTTAAACAAACGAATACCTTATGTTTTATTGGCGCTTAGATGTTTTAAACCTGTTTTCAAACAAACTCTAAAAATTGATTCTCTAGTGTGTAAAAAACCGACGAACTACGACATATCGAACAAACTTTCTTCATAAGATGCTGTTCCTCGTTGCACAATTTTCGACAATCTTGCCTAAATAGCGTTTATTCGTTTCATTGTTAGCATGAGCGTTTGCATCCAAAAACAGCTCGCCAATGGCAATGCTCACATTCCTTCAAACATGTGAGTTAGATCGATCTATTTTCAAAGAAGACGACGTATTTTTCTATTTGGACGGCTTGCTTTATTCATATGGAGGTAAGTGGCATAATTTACCGGGTGTTTAGTGCGTTTTTAGACGGCAAACAACTTGTTATCGTCAACACATTCGGCGGACAACATCGGTAGGTTTTGTGAACCTTTCCCTTAACTTAGTGTGATTATGTTTGCAGAATTATTCCGTTCGTAGGTATTCCCGACGGAGATTTGGATCTTATTAAATTTGCACTACTCGATTCACAATTTGGTTTTGTTCAGTTGTCGAACGACAAAACGCAACAGGACTTTATCTATCTGGTTGAGTTGAGTACAGACAAATGCCAAGTACTCCAGCAAATCCACACATTTAAATTTTCTGAAAATTCGGACGGTTATATGGATCTAAACACGCCATGCCGCTTGATTTATGTGAATTATATTTCTGAATTGGTTTCTCTTTACACTATTTACGAATTTTGTTGCGAACAAGGAACATACATAATGAAAGAACTGGCAAAGTTTGAAGCTCCAAAAGGTCTTGGATGCTGGGTGACTAACGGCAATTGGATGAACTGCAGTTGTATACCTTTCAAGGCCTATGTGCATTTACATTCGAAACTTAATTAGCGGAAAGGCTAATACGTTCAAAATTACCGGGCCGCGTGAGCCTAAATTTTATGCCTCGACATGTAAGTGTTAATTTCAGTGTGTGCAAACAAGACGCAATATTTTTAGTTAAAAAGTTGCGGAGACTCGATGGCACAACTTACTCTTCTGATTGAAGATCATTCTCTACGCCGACAAAATTTCAAATTTAATACATACAACGTGAACACGAACAAACTTGAATTGATAGCGAGTGCAAATACAACATTTAAGCAAGATTTACGTTTCTACCTTTTATCCATCGATAATAACTCTATTCTTGCCATGGATCGGACCAATTCTAAATTGGCAGTAGTGAATCGTGTGTCATTCTGGTAAACTTGTTTATTTCGTCGTTTTATAATTGGGGTTTTAGGAAGCCTGAACGTTTATGGATTCTAACGCTTGTGGCCTCCAAGAAATTTGTGTTAAGTGGGCAGTTAAAGAATTTTGAATGTATTGTGTCTCGAAATTTCTATTAGCAGGAAACCTTACCGCCAAATAAACATTTTATTGAACTCCAAATTCGTTGTTACAAATTTGACAAGCAAATCACTATCCGTTCCAACAGATGCGATTCTGCAGTTTTGTCAAGTGTTTTAAAGTTTGGAATAGGACCAATAAACTAAGAAGTTTGTTGTTTCGGTAAACCATACTTTAAACATTTTTAACTTAAATCCCTTAAAACTTTGATCAATATTCAAACAAATTAAAATTCTAGAAGTGGAGGAAGGGTCGCCGCCCGACACTGAACGTGCCTATATATTAATGTATTTAGCTGCTTTTCAATAAAACGCTCAATATCCGAAAGCTGTCGTCGACAATTCAGCAAAAACTCGCCTCGAAAAGGACTCGTGAGATCAAGAAGCCAGTTGTCAAACAGCGTATTTGTACCACAGTTAAACTTCAACAAGCTGCCTTCTCATCTTTATTGCAGTCAATGCAGAGTAAGTTTTGACAATTCTTTAAAATGCATCCGCTCATTTAAAACAATTTCCACAAAATGTGACAGACTTGCAAGTTGCTTTATTTTTACGCACCAAGATCCAAATGTTGAGTCAGAGAATAGGGTGTCGGGTTTTTGACGCTTGAAATAATAGCCCTTGCGCTTCCTTTCAACCCGTGTTTTCTTTGGGGTCAAACAGCCAAAACGGATAATTTTCAACTTAAGTGTTGATGTTTCAAAAATCTGTGCACATTTAAAAAATCTTTGCGTTGTTTAGAAGGCAATTCGAACTTCTCCAAGACCTGTTGTTGGGTCATTTGCCATTGTTTCATCTATTTTTTGCATTTTACTTGGTTTGTGGCCGTGTGCTCTTATGCCATGCTTTCTTCAATGCTTCGCCGACTATCAACATCAATGCCCGATTTGCAAACACGTAGTTGGTCAATACAGACGAGGCAGATCCGCCAAATTTTACGTTTAATTGATTGAAAAGATTTGTCAACGTTTGAAAGTAGCAATCAATCTATTTGTAGTCTATGCAAAAAGACTGTGTGATCAATGAAATTCGCTGAATAAAAGTTTCGTTTTGGTCCATTTTTGACAGATGTGTTTGCAAGCGCAAATTTAAACACAACAAAGCGGAAATGCGATACTCAAGCTTGTTGTTAATTGAGTGAGTGCTGGCTCACAGCAGTCTTTTGTACTGGTTGACCGTCTTGTATGGCGGTGTGTTTGCGTTTTTTATTATTGGCAATTGAGTGGTGATTTGCAGAAAAGGTTTTAAATTGAACAATAAACACTTTAATGAAAAGTTTGACAGAAAAGGCAACTTTTGAGCTGACAGAAATAGAATCTCCAAAACATGTAGAAGGAGAAAATCAAAGTTCGGGGCCATAATTTGCTCGATGGTTTAAAACCAAACTAACATGTACGTGGATTTCAAAATAGGCCCTGACTGACAGGGTGTGCAGCGTCCAATCACAAGACAGCACGAATTCACCGAATTCCACATCTGAACGAGCGGACTTCCAGCCACAATGCCGGAACGGATCAGGTTTCTGCGCAGTCTCTCCAATCGCTTGAGCTCGTTTGGCCACGCAAACGTGCCAAAAATCACGCCCATTATTTGCTGATCTGCGCAGCCGAAGAGCGTGTTTTCAACTCAACTGGATCCAACTTCCCAACATCTATCTTCCGTGCGGCCAAGGCAGCATTTTAGCATAAAGCCTGCGGTGTGTTAGAAGCCGCTCGGGTAAATACGGTTGTGTTTTGGCTTTAAGCAGCCAAAACTGCTCTTTTTGGCATTCGCTTGTGCTCCATTGCAATGGTTAGTTTTGATCAACTGCCACCACTGTTTACATAATCGTTTAATAATCATTTTGACTTCAGGTTGCCACCAATGGAAATACAGCAGCAATCGACGAGTTGATGAAGAAATACAAGGATGTTGATCCGTTTCTTATCACAAAGTGGGAACGGATATTTACAATGTTTTTCGATAAGTTTTATTTAATGATTAACAGCGTGCTCGCGCTTTGCTGTTGTTCAAACATTCTTTAATTGACATATTTTTAGACCGAAACTGTTCGGCAACACTAGGTACTTAAAGTTTTAAAATCTACATCATAAACTAATCTTTTAGAGAGTGGCGATTTTTATCTAGTAATTCGTGTAAGTTTACAAAATCTTGCTGCATTAAAAATCTTGTTGAATTTAAAGTTACAACTTTTTATGCTTTTAGAAAGTCCGCGAAGTTTATGGTGTTGAATCAATCCAAAATCGATATGCGCGGAAAACGTTGGAGTCTTTGTGGAGCGGGCTTTGCAAAACAGTGGGTATTGGCCGTGAAAGCATCATATCTCTCGACGAGTGGGTGCAATTGCTTCGAAAAGTGAATAAGAACGAAAAAGAGCCCAAGTGGTTGGACGACTACCAAGCCTTTATGTTCAAGTTGTTCGATGTTTCGGGTAAAAAACAACGAGGTCTTTGATTCAAAGTAACATTTTAGGTGACGGTGTTCTGGATCAGAGCGAATACGCAGACGGCATGAGCCTTTATGGATTTAAGTAAGTGTCCACACTAAACTTAAAACATCGTATACATTTAAATTTCCAGATACAAGGAGTGCATGAACAACTTTAAGCAAATTGCCTTTGATTCAAACGGAAAAGAAGTAAAGCACATTACACCAGCAATTTGGAAGACTCTATTTACGGATCTGTTCTTTTCGTGAGCTAAAACTTATTTTTGCAAAATTACACACTTTCATTCAGTGCTGACAAGAACAGACCTGGAAACTTGCTGTTCGGCAAGGGAATCTACAGCAAAGGCAACCCTGTTCCCGACAAGTCATTGGAAAAAACAAATTCAATGGACAAGTCGAATTCAACGGATAAGACTCAAATGGTCAAATCCAACTCACAGGAATAATAACAAAAGATCCCCAACCGAGTGTTTTTGTCAACTCTATTGTGCAAGGTTGAGATTGGTCGAGAGTGGCCAAATATATTTGCTTTCTGCAATTTGTCTCTATTTACAGCGTCTTCTCGGTTTTCTAGCTTTGCTTTTTAATCACATATTTTGTTGTGAGTTTTACGAACTGTAAATCTGTAATATTTTATTGTGATAAAGCTATGAATAACAACTGAACGTTGGATGAGTTAATGATGCATTGAAAAGTTAATCGATATGTATTGGCAGATTAAAGTGTGCAAATCAATCTAAACAAATAATTTAAACACTGTTTGTTTTATGCAATAGACTGTCTAATTCAACACAGAAACTTCGAGCACATAGGTTTAATTCAATTTAACAAATAATTCGTTTGTTTTAATCAACACAGCGGCACATGGTTTAATCAATTTCACATTTCGTTGAAATTTTGGCGCAATTTTAGTCTTCTTTGGAGAAATTTCTTTTGCAAGCAATAAACTAGTCGACAAACTTGAATTGACTTTGAATAAAAACACTCTCTTAGTGAACTAATTGCCTTCTTGAAAAACCGCACAACTTTTAACTTCAAATATTTTTATTTTCTAGTTTAAGAGGTCTTTAACAAATGGTTGTCGGTCCAGTTACTGCACATACTCGCTTGCCGTTTGTGGAAAAGTATCGCCCAAAGATGCTGGAGGAATTGGCCTCACACAAAGAGATTATCTCAACAAGTAAGAACTTTTAAAAACGCTGTTATCGATTTTGAAAATTGTTTAGTCACGAAGATGGTGGACGAACGACAGATTCCACACTTTTTGTTGTATGGACCTCCCGGCACAGGCAAAAACAACTACAATTTTGGCCATGGCTCATCGCTTGTTTGGTCCGCAAGACTACCGTTCTTATGTCGTTGAGGTAGTCTATTTCAACGATTTGCCTCGAGTTTAAGCATGCAATTTTAGTTCAATGCATCAGATGATCGTGGAATTGACGTGGTTCGAAACAACATTATCAAGTTCGCAGAAAGTACGGCCATTGACTTCAACACGCAGCGTCCTAACTCAAACGTTTTCAAGTTGATCATTTTGGATGAAGCAGATGCAATGACAAAAGATGCACAGAATGCACTAAAACGTGAGTATTTAAATGAGTTGATTGTGCGAACAACTGTTTTTAGGTGTTATTGAGAAATATGCCCGCAACGTTCGTTTCTGTCTTATTTGCAATCATCTGTCTAACATCATTCCGGCTATTCAATCTCGATGCACCAGGTATGCTTTGTTCAGCAAGAGAGCTATGCAATTTTACGTTTAGATTCCGCTTTCCTCCACTTGCCAAAGATCAAGTTATGCCGCGATTGGAACATGTAATTCGTGAAGAAAATTTGACTGTAACCCCAGATGGAAAAGAGGCACTGTACAATTTGTCTGGCGGTGATATGCGCAAAATTCTCAATGTTCTGCAGTCTACTTCGTTGGCGTTTGATGTGGTGAATGAAAAGAATGTTTATGCATGTGTTGGACAGCCAAACCCCGAGCTCATCAAGCAGATCTTGAAGTTGCTTCTCAACGAGACTATTGAGGATGCCATTCAGAGTAAGTTGTTCGTTTTGCGTTATTTACTTTTAATGGTTTTAGAGATCTCAAAAATTCAGTTGGATTACGCAGTTTCACTCACCGACATTCTTGAAAACATTACTGATCATGTGTTGACATTGAAGTTTCAGAATGAGAACATCTTGGCTGCTCTCGTCGAACGTTTGTCGGAGATTCAGAAACGGGTCAGAAACGGATGTTCTGAGAGTCTGCAGTTGAATGCGCTTGTTGCTGCCTTTATGCTGGCTCGTGATGAAATCTTCAATTAACTTGTCCTGTATAATTAACGCGATCTGTTGAATAAATTATTGATACTTATTAGAGTTGGAATTTGTTTATTTGTTCGGAACAAAATAGATTATTTGATCAGCTTTGAATACAACTTTAATCCTTCTTTTTCCAGAAACTTGATTTAAAATGTACATGCAAGGGTGAGTCTAATGAGCGTAAAAAGCAAACAAAATCACAAATTTTAGCAGTGGCCCCCCTCAACAGCCTCCGCAAATGATGCAACAACAGCCACGATATCAAAATTTCCCTTCGCATCAACCTCAAATGCCCCCTCAACAACAGCAATATCAACAGCCCTACATGAACATTCATCCCGAGTAAGTGAAACAAATATCACGTGCAACAGATTAACTTTACCTATTATTAGAAGATAATCTGCTTACTGCTGAAATTTCAACCAATATTTAAATGGCGCTTGGTGTGGCTTTGCGGAAAATAAAGTCCGAGCTTTTTTAAACAGTTGCATACTAAATAGTAGAAAGTAAATATTCGCATAGTAAGGCTTTTCCCATGCACACACATAGACTAAACTGCGAATATGCTTATTCAAAACTCGAATTTATAAACATTCTTTTAAAGTTGATTCCGTTTTAGACGAACAATGCAGGAACGCATTCAGTCAATTATTCCGCAACCGATCTCACCTGAGCAGCTTGGCCGGATTAGTGAAATGACAGTTCCTCCAACTCTGCCAGTTTGGTCGAGAAATAGTTCGTAAGTGAACATGTAAGATTCAGTTTAAACCTATTTAATCCTTTTTCAGATGACATTTCAATTCGTGCCATGAACGTACTCAGCTTTTTTAAAATGGACCCCAGTCGACGAAGCAATCCTGCTATGGACATTGAAGCAATTCTCACTTACAGCAAACAGTTGTTTCTCCACCTTCAAGAGATTCGGCTTTGCGTAGACAAAGCCCGAGCATCCTATAAAACTGATACACTCAACGAAATGTTCTACGACGAAATCACAAATCCCGAGCCATTGCAAGTGGACCAGTCAACAACCAAGCAAGCTTTAACTGAGCAATTTGAAAGCAACCGAGTGCGAATTATTGAGACGAGCAACAAAGTCAAAAAACTTGAATGGTGCTCTTCAGTCATTGATTCACGTATATAAATCACTTTTGCTACTGAGAATAAAGTTTCGTACACCACAATAAATCTTTCTACTTCAACACGAACTCAAAATAATCCAACATGCATAATAATAATCGCTTTACTTCAACAATATAACAATTAAACTTGGGCATCTTTATTCCTCAGCAACCGTTTCTTCGGTGTGCTTGCCCTTGATTTGTCCAGTGACTTGAGCGCGTCCAGCAGCCTTGCGGGCGAGCAAATCTTTTCTGTCGTTATCCATCTGAAGAACAATGATTAATGAAATAAGTCAAAAAATGCTCGACTCAAATCCCAATCGAAAATATTACTTACCTTCAACTTGGTGATCTGGACCTTTGACGGATGAATGCCAATGTGGACGGTGGTGCCGTTAGCCTTTTCGCGAGTGATCTTGTCGACATGGATCACAAACTTCTTGCGGTAAACACGCATCACACGACCAGAGTTGCCCTTGAAATGTCCACGCGAAACACTGACCTCATCATCAATTCTAAAAACGGATAAATTTTAAAAGCACATTGGATGAATCTAACCTGACTGGAACAGATCGAACGCCATGCTTGTTTCGCAAATCCTTGGACAACGGAGCAGACATGATCTGACGACGAACATGCGATGGAGCAGTGAAGTGAGCTTTGCGCGACTTACGCGAAGACGAAGAAACGAATGGGTTGCTCTTCATGATGGACCTGAAAGCTGTAACAATTAAATCGAAACTTTAAACATAAAAATGGAGTAATCGTTTAAAAAGGTTAGCAAAAGAATTAAAAGAGAGAGGATTGGGCGAAAAATAGGCCACTGCTTGTGAAAAGGAAAACTCTCAAACAATCCTTTCAAGACAAAACGTCAAATAGTTTGTTGAATTTAGAGCGCGTTTTGCTTTCGTTTGCGTTGAAATATTACTGTTATTATTTGTGATCTCATTTAGTGGAACAATGGCAACCGGTCCAGAGCGTCGCCTAGAACTTAATCCATACGATGTAGACGCTTGGAATCTGTTGATTCGAGAAAATCAGGTAGTTTTAAATAATGTAAACATTGCTTATCTGTGGTTTAGGCGCGTTCGATTGATGCTGCGCGACCGTTCTACGAAAAGTTGGTTACACAATTTCCAAATGCTGGCAAATATTGGAAAGTTTACATCGAGCACGAGTTGCGATCTAAAAACTTTGAAAATGTCGAAGCGGTACGTTTACATTAGTCATGAATGAATTTATCTATTTATGTTTAGTTATTTGGCAAATGCTTAGTAAATGTTTTGAATATTGATTTGTGGAAATGCTATTTGTTTTACTTGAAAGAGACGAAAGGTCATTTGGCAACTTTTCGGTAGGCAACTTGCTTCTAATAGCCAAATAATTGTTTATTTTAAGGGAGAAGATGGCACAAGCTTATGATTTTGCCCTTGAAAAAGTTGGTTTGGATATGAACGCTCACTCAATCTATGTTGACTATGTTGCATTTTTGAAGGGAGTGTGAGTAATTGTTTACAACTTTTGGTTGCTAATCATCTTTGTTTAGACCCGCAGTTGGACAGTATGCTGAAAATCAGAGAATTTCTGCTATTCGCAAAGTTTATCAACGTGGAGTGTCTGTTCCAATGGCAAATGTCGAGAGTTTATGGAATGACTATTGCGTTTTTGAACGAGTCGGTTTATAGTGTTTAAATGCATTTTAACTTATAAATATTTTAGGGCACTAATCAAAACTTGTCTGAAAAACTCATCAACGACCGCAACAAAGATCATCAAAATGCGCGCGTCGAGTTGCTCGTCTACTTGAACAACACACACGTGGTCTAAACCGAAATCTTGTATCAACACCTCCTCGTGGAACTCCTACCGAACTGAAGCAAGTCGAGTTGTGGCGAAAATACATTCATTGGGAGAAATCAAATCCGTTAAATTTGGATGATTACAGTCAGTTGGCGAAACGAGGTAGCTTGCCGCTTCGGATATTTTTGCTAATTCAAGTTGTTTAGTAATTTATGCATACGATCAAGCTTTGTTGTGTTTGGGTTATTTGCCGGATATTTGGTATGAAGCAGCTTTGTTTCAGCAACAGGCTGAAAAATCATTGGCCGAAAAAGGCGATGTGAAGCAATCTGCAACTGTTAGCGAGGAAATTATAGGTAAATTCAAAGTACAAGTGGTTTTTTCAACCCGTTGTTTAGCATTGTACGAGAAGGCGATTTCTGGTCTTATGAAGGACAGTCCAATTTTGTACTTTTCATATGCAGACTTTGAAGAAGAGCGTCGGAACTTTGACAAAGCTAAGGCTATTTACAATCGGTTATTGGAGCGTGAAGATGTCAATCCAACTTTGGTGAGGTTCTAGGATTGATTTTATTAACAAACACAAGATTTAGGGCTACATTCAATTCATGAAATTCATTCGACGAACTGAAGGCGTCAAAGCAGCTCGATTGATTTTCAAACGTGCGCGAGAAGATCAGCATTCTACTTATCACATCTACGTTTCGGCGGCACTCATCGAATATTATTGTACCAAGGTTAGATCAGTTTTATTTTCGAATGTTGTTCATTTATGTCGTAAGAATGAACTTATTAATACCGACAAATTGACTTTAAGATTACAATTTTGCAAATTACAAACAAGCACTTACGGGGCAAACTAATTTTAGTTTGATTGAATGCGCGCAATAGGTTGTTGAGACGAATAAAACTTTACACTATCGCTGTTCGCTATAAATTAAAAATGACAAATAAAAAGTATGAAAGTTGATTTTTGGCCCATTAAACTGTCTACAACAAATTCAGACGCCAAGCGGTTTTACGAGGACTATTGATCTTTTGATTTGTAACTTGTTGATTCTTTGTAATAAAATGTTCCTTCTCTTGGTCAATTAGATTCTTAGAAAATCTAGCGCGCGTCTATTAATTTCTCTTATTTCAGGACACCGAAGTTGCTATTAGAATTTTTGATTTGGGGTTGAAGACATTTGGCGGAGATCCCGACTACACGTTAATTTATACAAATTTTATTTCGCATCTTAATGGTTTGTTTGTTGACAATTTCAAATTCAAATTACACATTTACAGAGGATAACAACACGCGGGTTGTTTTTGAGCGAATTTTGAACTCTGATCAATTAAGTCCCGAAAAAGCGATGTAAGCAATTTTGAATTTGTAGAATTGAAAATAACAACAACTTTACAGTGACATTTGGGATCAATACTTGGAATTTGAAGTGCAGGTTGGCGATCTGACAAGCATTCTAAAAGTGGACAATCGTCGTCGTGAAGCACTCAAGGATCAGTTTGAGGACAAGCAAGCTTTGTTACTGGTTGACCGTTATCGCTTTTTTAACTTGGCTCCATGCACACCCGAGCAATTGAGATACATGGGATATTCAGTAAGTTTTTGCGATTCATTGGTTGTCCATGCTTTGCGTTTAGAAACAAGGCCGAAATGTTGGTTTATCTAATGGACTCCAATTGCTGCCGTCGTCAGCGAATCAGCCATCAACCAGCGGTGCAATGAATGGAAAAGGAATAGAAATCGGTGGATATCCTATGCCGGACACAGAGCAAATGCTGCCATTCAAGCCTGTTCCTTCGAATGTTGTGACCTCGCATCCAATTTCTGGAGGTATGTTTGTATTGAATGTTTTGTTGTATCAATTCAATTTAGGTGCTTTTCCGCCGCCTTCTTCAGCCGGTATTTTGATGCAACAGTTGCCTCCGCCGTGGTCATTTACTGGTCCTTTCGTTGATCTCAATTCACTTATGGATTCGTTGGCGAATTTCAATAAAGAACGTAAGTCTTTCGAGTAATTCTAAAAATAGCAAATCCCTAATAAGTTTTCTGCTTATTAAGGATGGAAATTCAATAAATTTAAAATCGCGCTTATTGAGAACAATGCGGTATTTTTAGTTCCGAAAATCGATCCTCGACAGTCGCTTGATGCTAATGCAAACTTTGGCGCGGTGAAAGCTTCAGATGTACGCAAAGAACTTTATCATTTATTAACCTCAACATCCGATCCTACAGTTGTAATGTCATCACTCGAAGCTGCCGCTGCCAAAAAGCGCAAGGCAAATCCATGATCTTTGTTTATACAACTTACAATCGTTCTTGTTTTTATGTCAATAAACTTATTCAATTGAAGTCGTTATGTAAAATCCAACGTTGTGGCAACTAGAATTTTCGGTTCAGAAAAAACTAACGACTCGTGGTCATCTGTTTGTTGGCGTCTTTGGAGTGGCTAAATTTTTTAGAAATTAAACGCTTATTTTTATTGTTCTTGCAATGGCAAACGGTGAAAGTTCAACAGAAGTCGACGTTATACAAGAACAAGACAGATTCCTCCCGATAGGTAAATAAATTCCACCACAAGTGATGCATGTTTTCTTTTTAGCAAATGTGGCTCGGATAATGAAGAGAGTGGTTCCTTCGTCCGGTAAGCTGTCCAAAGAATCCAAAGAGTGTGTGCAAGAATGTGTGACAGAATTTATCCAGTTTATCGTCGCCGAAGCAAGTGAACGATGCAGCACGGTTAGTAAACACTTTAAAGTTTGATTTAAACTATTCACATTACACGGTTTAGGAGAAACGAAAGACAATTACATGCGAAGACTTGTTGCAAGCTCTTTCCACTCTCGGCTTTGATCCATACGTAGAAGTGTTGAAAACATACATTGAAAAATATCGCTCGGCCGTTAAAAACATCCAGCCTTCGGAGAACAACAACGTAAATTTAGGCGTTTAATGTTGAAAACATGCAGAATTTAGCCGCCGACAAACAGTTCAAAACCAGAGCAACAGCCACCAAGTAATGAACCTGAAACTTCCGAGCAATCTGCTCTGCAACCTGTTCAAATGTTCGTCGACAGCAACAGCGGTCAACACTATATTCAGATCTTGAGTAAGAGCTGTTTAAAACGCCTTTAAGGAGTTAAAATTTATGTTTAGGCGCCGATGGATCAAATGCTCTCGTTCCTGTCAATCTGACCTCGAATTCAGAAAGCTAATTTCATGCATTCCTTTGTTTGACTGTAAATAAAGTTAATTTAATTTGTGTAAGGCTTTATTGATGCGAGTAAACAATATTAATTATTGCGATGAAATTCTAAACAACATCAACACGTTTAAGAAGATTCAAGACATTTGTTGAGTAATAAATTAGGATAAATGTAAGCAATGTTTGAGAGACCACTTTCAGGCACCATAATAGGCGTCGTTGTAATATTTGTCAATCGATCCGGACAAGTACTTGCAGAAGTCGGCAGCTCCGTCCGCCAAATACTTCAAAGAAGTTTCATTTTCAGTTGGAATTTTTTGAACGATGTCTGGCAAGCGCGTAAAGAAACGTAGCAAATGTGTAAAGCCGAGGAAACTTGAATAGCGCTTGACTCGCTCCTCTGCAAACAACAGTTTAAGTTGCTGGAAGTTACAAAAACTACAAACCGTTGTGCTTTTTGTTGTACTCGTCAAAAAATGACTTTTCATCCTCGTAGACTAAAACATGTCCGAACGCAATGTTAAAGATCTTCAAAAGACACGCAATGACTTCGGAGTACTAAATTGTTAAAGTTTAAATGTGATTTTGTGCACTTTAATACAAACCTGTGAGCTTTGTGGCAGAATGTTTTCAAAAGTGTCAAGCTCTGTGATAAGCGAAGCGCCGTCGGTGTAATCTTTTGTAAGAAGGAACTAAAAGTGCATGTTTTAAAACAGTTAGTTGAAGTTAATGATTACCTCAACTGCGATGCTCTCGATATTTTTGTCAGCCGGATGCTTGGGCGTTTTCTTGTGCTTAACGATCTTTTCATTCTCTTCGCAAAGAACGTAGGCGAGGTCTAAACAATAAGTTAACTCTAACAAACACATTCAGACTGCATCACCTTCGTCAATCAACGCATTCAACGAATCAAAAACTGCGGTGTTCTTTCTCTCCTTTTGTTCAGTTGCTGGTTTCTTGGGACGCGGAGTGGATAGAGCTGATTTTTCTGCCGGTTTTGGAGTGACTATCGACTTTTTGACTTGCTTGATCTTTTCCTAAACCGTAGAGTCATATAAACGGTAAATGTTTTCAATACGCACCTTGGCCTTCTTCTCTTCTTCTTCGTTGTAGCGCTTAAAGCGCTTTTTCGAATCCTCCTCGCTTATGATTTCGTCGTAACGTTTGTTCCAGCCTTGATAGTGAACTTCATAGCCGGCCGACGTAACACGAATGATTTTAGCGCGATATTCTAAACCCTCTTTGCCGTATTTGCACATAACCTCGTCATTGAGTTGATAAGCGCCATCTTCACCTGGTTTGCGCTTAACTTTGGGGGAATCGGCTGTTTCAGGCTCGATCTTATGCTTCTTGCTGGGAGCGTCTTGTTTTTGCATTGTAGAAGCTGAAAAATCAATGTTGTGATAATCACATGTAATTTATTAAAACGGATTGGTAAAAGGCACGACTCTCACGGCATACTTTTAAACTCGGCATTCTTTGGCGTTTATGCGAACATGTTTAATGAATGCATGTGAGTGGCTGAATAAAACAAAATGAAGTCAACGGCAAGGGTCTTAAAGAACATCAATTTAAAGAAACGTTTTGTTCAAAAAGCAGCAACTTGTACAGAAAAGTGAACTAGTTGATAACGCGAATTTTTAAAAAGCGCAACTAACTATAAGTGAGCGGAATTTCTTAAACACTCCGCTATCCCAAAATCATCAAAATCTTGAGATTTTTGCTTGTGATTTTGTTTTGAGTCATTTCTATTAAAAACTAAAAATGAGCAACGACGAGCCTATGGAATTGGGCGAATCTACCGCCAAACACAATGCAACGAAAGGAAACACCGACGAAAAAATGGATCAGTCAACGAATGGAGATGTGGTTAGTTTGGATTTGTTTGGGTTTTAACCGATATTCTTGGTCTTTAATTGTCTAGGCTATTTTGCATGCTCTTTAAAATTTAATAAGTTTAATGCAACTCGTTTTTAATCAGCTTACTTTCAAAGCTTGTCTACATTGCTTTGTAGTTTTAAATGTGGCGTGATTTGAAATTTAAAATACATGCAACGTTTTATTCAATGTTTTATTCAGCATTTTATCCGATGCTTTGATACGAATCTTTATTTCATATACTTCAAAGTTTTAAATAGCACTAAAGCGCTTAGATCAATTATACCTATCTTTATCTACACGAATAAAGAAAAGACTTCGTTGAATCGTAGTTTGTTACTTGGAATTGGGATCAATTTGTGTAACGCCCTTCTTTAAACCTTTTCCGTTACGGCGGCATAAATAGCAAATGATAGAAGTTGTTTATTTACTCGCTAGCACGTCAACGCACATGCTTATCACGTGTATTATGGTCCGATTAATGGCTACTTTTAGGAGTCTGCAACACCGAATGCTCAACAATGGCGTTCGACAATTTTGAATTTGTTGGGTCTTCAACCTGATGCCGAAAACAAAGCGGCAAAAGAGCTCACATCCAACACAGATGCATTGCGCAAATTGCACAGCTCTGTCAACGAGTTGACCAATGACGAGTTCTTTGATCAAGGTGAATTTTGGTTGCACGTATTTCCCGCTGATTGTTTTTGTTTACAGGCGTGCTGAAGATTAAATTCGACGAAATTATTAGCGAATGCTTTGCAAACGTGTTCTCTTCAACCGATCGTGCCGAAGTCCCACAGTCCGAAGTAACACTTGGTCGTTATTTCCACTATGAAGCTTTCGATACCGTTGCTACTGGTCATCCGGGTATTTTGCTCAAATATGTGTTCCGTGTCTTTAAATCTTGCCAGCAATATTTACGAAATGGAGTAAGTAAAAAGCGTTCGATTGATAAATTATTGCTTTGTTTAGGATATTGACGAGGGCAGCGAGGGCGTTTTTAAATTTTTCCAAAAACGTCTATTGGCAAACTACCTCATGGAATTACGTGGTTTCTCTGCAGCATCCGACTTTCAAGATGCGGTTGTGGCAGCATTTGTACGCGTATTGTATTTGAGCGAATTTCCAGCCAATTTCTTGCAATTGTTAATCGACACAGCCATAACGTTGCCAAATGGAAATCAAGTTGTCAAAGAAGTAAAGCACTTTTATTGAGCTTGAATGCATACTGAAATTTTAGGCGTTTGATCCTGTTCTAACTCGGATTCGCTATTGTGCCGAGATTGCCAGTGTTTTGAAAATCGATTTCTTGCTCCATCCTTATTATGCGTTGAACAGGTTGTTGGATCTTAAAGCCAATGGTTGTCGTCCAATTTGCAATCTGGTTTGATATGCTGAACATTTATACGCTTAACAGTTACTTTTAAGATTGTTTCACGAGATGACTTTTGCCCAAAATTGTTTTCCGATGCAGCAGGACTGGAGTTTGCTCGTCGAAGCTTTTTTGGCCCGTTTCTTGGCAAATCAGTTGCTGAAGTCAACGGCGGAGTTAATGTATGTGTATAAATTCAGATAATTTAAACCAGCCTGTTTTTAGCACACATCGTCGATAGAAAGATTTAGTGGAATTGCAAATTTGTCAACAAACGACTCGTCTCGTTTCATGTTCTACTCTCGTTTTCAGAATATTCTTGCCAGCTGCAGAGTAATACTTCCAATAACTATTATTTAAAACAATCAATCGTTTTAGATCGAAGTCCACAAGGCTTTCCACTCAATCTTGGTCAATGGTGCTGCAACTCGTAACTCGCTACTCGAATACGTTTCTCAACTGCTTAAACATAACAGCGGAAAATCAATGATCCAGGTTTTATATATAGGAAGTATGTGCTTAACGCAACTCTTAGGTTGACGCTATGAAAACAATTGACGATGGCTTTATGGTCAACTTTTTAAGTGTGATGCTCCACTTATCTGAGAAGATTACATTGGACAAGGTTCGAACAAACTACATTTTCCATCCGAAATGCCGATTGAATTTGGTCAACGAGACTAGAATGAATGCAGATTACAACAGAGTCGAGCAGCTTTCAAAGCAGATCGGTAAGCAAACACTACGAATACAAATGTCATGTGACTTGTTTTAGAGTTTGTTGAAGACGATTTGAAGTTCACAACCGAGTGCTTTTTCTTGACAATTCAGTCGTTGCGTCTCGGACTCAACGCCACAATCGAGTCTTTTCGACGAGTCAAGCGCGAAGCAAGCGAATTGAACGATGGCATACGTCAAATTGAACGTCAAATTAGCAACCTTTCTGCTCAAAATCCGTTGATGAGTACTCAGTTCCATAATCGTTTGAAGGGATTAAAAAACTATCAACAGGTTTTAAAATTCTCCAAAACCACAAAATGTTTTGATTGTTTTTAGAAAACACTCCTTCATTTGGTTGCTCTAGAGTGCCTGTTGACCGATGAAAGCATGCTTGGAGCCTCAATGAGATTCATAACTAAACAACTGAATTTTCTCTGTCTTGCCGTTGACCCGAACTAGTATGCATTTAAAGTTATTGACTATTTAACAGCACTTTTTCAGTAATTCTCTTTCCGAACATCCTGCCGAAGCACCTCAAACGTTTGCCATGTTGCCCGAATTTATGCTTGAAACTATTTTGGACGTTTTGACTTTCGCTTTAAAGTGGGTTTAGAACACAGATGTTTATTACGCAAAATTAGATCAGATGTGTCAAAAATGTTAAAAACGTAAATTGTTTTGCTGTTTTAGAAGCGACTCAAAGATTCTTCAAGGCATCAATCAGGACTTTACACACAATTTCCTCATCTTCCTCTGCAATTCTCAGTACTTTAAAAACCCGTTCTTGATGGCGAAAATAGTCGATATCATGTTTTTGTCGTGCAGTGTAAGAAGTCAAACGGGTTTCAGCATCTTCCAAAACCTGACGCAAAACAACTATGCATACACTCATCTATTTCCTCAACTTGTCAAATTCTACGGAGACGTCGAGACTACAGGAGCCAGCACCGAGTTCTACGACAAATTCAACATTCGCCGCTCCATTCAAGTCATCTTCCAGGTACTTTGGAGAGACACCATTTACAGAAGCCGAATGATTGAGACGGCCAAGTTAGAAAACTTTTCGAGCAACCTAGTAATCCTAAAAATTTAGAAACAACTCAACAGATTTCGTTCGCTTCATCAATATGATCATAAATGATGCAACATTCTTGCTCGACGAGTCTCTAAGTGGTTTGAAGAAGATTCACGACATCGAAGAGCTGATCGCAAACGAAGCGGAGTTTTCAAAGCTGTCAGAAGAGGACAAAAAAGCCAAAAATGATGCGTTGGAAGAAAGTTCGCGCCTAGTTCGCTCGTGGATTGTTTTAGGCAACGAGACGATGGAGCTCTTCATCCAATTCACTCGTGATGCGCCCGATGTCTTCTTGACCGACGTTTTGGGAGATCGTATTGCTGCAATGTTGAATTACAACATTTTGCAGGTAAGCAAAAAGGCTCGAACATGATAATAATGTTTAATTAAGCTTTGTGGCCCAAAGTGCACTGACCTTAAAAGTCAAAGATCCCGAACGATTCCACTACGATCCACGCAACACCCTGCAACAAGTCATTTCGGTCTACTTAAATTTGAACTCGGCCAAATTTGCGGAATTCGTGGCATTTGAAGAGGTGACATTCACTTTTATGCTTATTTAACAAACAAGTTCAGCGCTCTTATTCGCCGGAGAAGTTTGACGATGTTCTTACTCGCCTGAGAAACACATTGTCGGCTATTGACTACGAAAAGTTTGCAAATTTGTGCGATGCCTCCAAAATCAAAATATGAGCAAAAAATGCAAGAAGAGGAGGAGTTCGGAGATGCAAGTTTTTAACTCGTCTTTTAAATTAAAACTTTATTTTGTTTAGCTGCCCGAAGAGTTTCAAGATCCTATCCTCGGAACTTTGATGGTCGATCCGGTGAAGTTGCCAAGTGGTCATGTAATGGACAAGAAAGTTATTCATCGCCATTTGTTGTCAACGAAAACCAATCCTTTCAACCGACAAGAGATGACTGAAAGTGACCTCGTTGAAGGTAAATTCTTAACTAGTTATCCATGATGACAGTTATTTGAATTTCTAGATACTGAGCTGCGCGAACGCATCCAAAAGTGGAAGGCTGAGCAAAAGCAAAAATCAAAATAGAAACCGGTACGCCAAATGTATAATTTATAAAGCCTCCCCTGTGTATATTGGATTTGAACACAACGTTTATTGGGTATTCATGTACATATTTGTACTTCAATATCGTGTATTTATGCGGCAATGGGTTCTTTAATAAACGATTTATTTGAATTGGCTTACTTACTTTATTGGATTTCCATTGAAATGCTTTTTTGAGTTTAAAACTCAATTCTTATGTCATTTAGTTGCTTTTAGGGTCAATATGTTTTCAAAGTTGTCTGTTGTGCGATCGGCAAAGGTTTGTTTTTCTAAATTTGCTAAGGAGTTTTAATGAGCTGTTCTTTTTGTTTAGAGCATCAATGCAGTTGGTGCACGATTCTTGTCCACAAAGCGTGAAGAAAACTTTAAGACTCGCCATTACAAGCTGTTCAAACTGGACTATGGCCCACAAGATGAAGTTACTATCACTCGTGATGAAGCTCTTGCATATTATCGGCAAATGCAGGTGATTCGCCGTTTGGAGACAACTGCGGGCAATTTGTACAAGGAGAAGAAGGTTCGTGGATTTTGTCACTTGTACACTGGTCAAGAAGCTGTTGCCGTTGGTCTTACTGCTGCAAAACATCACGACGATGCTGTTATTACTTCTTATCGTTGTCACGGCTGGACTTACTTGATGGGCAGCACTGTTACTGAAGGTAGGACGACGTTATTTCCACGCGACTTTATTTTTGTGATTTTAGTTCTTGCCGAATTGACTGGACGTATTAGCGGAAATGTTTATGGAAAAGGTGGCTCGATGCACATGGTTTGTTCTGCTAATTTCATCACAAGCTTGATCAATTGGCGATTTTAGTATGAACGCAATTTTTACGGAGGAAACGGCATCGTTGGAGCTCAAATTGCATTGGGCGCAGGACTTGCTTTGGCTATGAAATACCGCAATGAACGCAACGTTTCTTATACTCTTTACGGCGACGGTGCTGCAAATCAAGGACAATTCTTTGAGTGCGTCAATATGGCTAAACTTTGGGACTTGCCGGTGATCTTTATTTGCGAGAATAACGGCTTTGGTAAGACTTCATTGCTACGAATATTTTCAAATGTAATTTTTAGGAATGGGAACTTCAGTTGAAAGAGCTTCAGCATCTACCGACTATTATACTCGCGGAGATTTTGTTCCTGGACTCTGGGTTGACGGAATGGATGTAGCAACAGTCAGAGAAGGCTTCCGATTTGCTCGCGAATATGCAATTGCAAAAGGCCCAATTGTTGTTGAAGTGGCAACTTATCGTTATAGCGGCCACTCAATGTCTGATCCGGGTTTGTTTTAAAAAGAGTAATTGGCATGCTTTAAATCATGTCAATTAATTCTGCAAAACAACAAAATGGCACTTTTTAGGAACATCGTAAGTCGAATAAATTTAATTCAATTTATTAATCACTCAATTTTAGCTACCGAACACGTGAAGAAGTCCAAGAAGTTCGCAAGCATCGTGATCCGATTACCGGTTTCAAAGACCGAATCATCACGGCTGGACTTACGGATGAAGAAGAGGTAAACTCAAAAACCTGCTTCAAAATAAACAGCAACCTTTAGCTTAAAAACATTGACAAGGATGTTCGCAAAGAAGTAGACGAAGCCACTACTACCGCAACAAGCGACGGAGTTTTACCACCTGAAGCTCTTTACAGCGACTTGTGAGTATCCTTAAAGTATCATGAATGCATTCAACTCTTTCAGGTTTGCAAACACCGAGCCTCAAACTGTTCGCGGATGCACTGTTGACGAGACTGTTGTTCAACCATTTACTACAACCGCAGAGATCATTAAGAAATTGGGCAGAACTCCCAAGCAATACTAGACTCTTCCAAAACATTCTGTTCGCAGAGTAGGCGTTGAAGTTAGGTAATATTAGACGTTTTTATAAAATTTCTATGACTAGCCCATGTGGTTTTAAGTAATAAATTGTGTTGTGTCAGCTCGGACTTCTGTTGTACTTTGACGCGTAACAATCTTTTAACTGAACTGTTTATTCAATGTCAAATATACAAATGAATGATACGAATGTAGAAATAAGGCTATTTGTGACTAGAAAAACAAATTTGTACAATTTGAAATAAATGAGGCTAGACAATCGAACAGCAACTTGACTTGTTCCTTCGCTTGGTGGGCCGTCGAGTGCCCGGTGAGACCGAATGGTTGGGTTGTGTATTTAAAGCTTGCATGGCTGCTATCCTTACTGCTGCCGCCAGTACTAACAGTTTAAGTGGAAATGTACTGCAACCTTGTCCGAAACGAAGCTGAGAGAGTTGTGATTTTCGAGGCTCGAGTCTACAAATCTCTTCACCGCTGCATTCCAGCAAACATTGATAAAGGATTGTCCGGCCATCTCCACTGTCAAAAGAGTTGAATCTTGCAACAACTTGACGATCGCGGTTCTGGATAATAAACGGGTCTGCTAAAAGGTTAGAATTATTCTTGAATGATTTGATACAAACTAACCAGTTACAAAATATCCGAGTAGTTCATCGTCCGAGCTTTCAACTTCCAAAACGGGCATTGTTTTTCGCATTGCCCAAGGCTTCCAAGGCCGGCCAATTGAGTGTACTAAACATAAGAAGCGTTATTTCAAGTTTAAACAACTTCGATCTCTTACGTAACAAAACAGTGCGTCCATATGACTCCAGAACCCAACTAGAAGATTGGAAACAACGATTTTTTTGCCAAACGTCAATTAAAGGAAAGCCAGTCGAATCAGTCACTTGCAGTTCTGTGCCGCTTCGACGAATAAAAATATTGTTTGTGTTGGCAATGTAGCTCAAAACTTGTTCTTTGTTGATGGTTTGAGGTAAAATTCGACGCCGAGGACCCAACGATCCATTCAAGTGCATGTGGTCAAAGTCATCAACTAGCCTGTCGTTGTTTCGGAGTTTTCCGGCCTCTTCGTCCAATAAATCATCATCGTCGGCCATTTCGCTTTCTGTTCGGGAGCGATTACGAAGCAAAGTGGCGCATATTTCTTTATCGGCTACCGAATTGCTTGACTCGCAGCGCTGTAAGCTTGTGGGCTGCACGATGTTGGCAGGAGCTGAGCTTGTGGGCCCGTGAGATTCAATTGCTTGCTGTAAGTGATTATGTGTGACGAGAATGGTCGGTTCTGTGTACTCCACGTGATTGCCTTAAAAGCGCAATTAAAATGATTCCAATTGATGTAAAGGCAAAGTTGTGTAAGCAAAAGGAGCGTAGAATATGAAAGAGAGATGAGTACCTAACGTAGTGGATCTACCTTTTCGGCTTAATTTTAAGAGCATCGATCGCTGGAGGACAGCACGAAATTCGCTGATGCTGTCGTTGAATAGAGGCTTGGGGGCTCGATGATGTCCGAAGCGACCCATTTTGCATTGTGTCGAACGCTGGAGCCGTTTTTTGCGACGACTTTTAACTTATGGCCGAAACCGAAAATAGCCGCCGGAAAGGGTTGTTGTGGTGGGACACTTTGGAAGTGCAACAGCCAAATGGGCAATGACAGGCCCAAAACATTGTTTTGTTTTATGCGCGGCGCAACAGGCAAGTTTCGTCGCCCTTCCAGCGGTGTTTTAACACTTGTAGGGAGCCGTTGCTCGGCATGAGCTCAAATTTTCGTTACACTCAATTTGGCTTAATAATAAAAACGGCCGTGCAACGGACTGTGCTTGACGAATGAACACCTCTATCAATTAGGCGCGTTGCGTTTAAAACTTGAACTTATGATATCTCTCGAATGTGAACGAGTTTTAAACTCGACTACATTAAAACGCTTCGACTCTCAAACTTTCAAGCAAGCACATAACTAAGAAAGCAGCACTAGAGACTATACAACAAATTCAAGAAAACTTGGATAAGCAATAAACTAAGGCAACATGGCGGAGCCATCGTAACAAGACTAATTTTCGACCAGCACGTTCTGACTATTGCTGTGAGCGTTGGACAAAATTAATTGGAAAATATTTTCGGGTGGCGCACTGTGACAGCTAACAAGCAAAACTAATTAAGGATTGTAAGTTTTGTGAAAATAAGGCGATTCTTACAAAAGAATGCGGTCGTTTAAGCCGAAAATAAACACATACAACTTGAAAACAAAAAAGAACAAAACGAAGTTATTAAAAATTAAACAACGCTAATGAAAGACAATACAAGTTGTTTTTGTAGTTAAAACTTCCGACTAACCTTTTTGTTGTTGCTGAGAGACCAGTTTTTGCTGGCGGAATTGAGTAGCCGATGAAATTGAGGTTGAAGCAGTCGACGGCGTTCTTGAGGGTGTTTGTTTGGCTGAAACGTTTTGAGCAGCGCACGTTGCACAATTGTTAATCGATTGGCGACGCCGATGTGTGCTAGAACAACAAGACGAAGTAGTTGTATTCGATGCTGTTGAAGAGACGCTTTCGGTCGCTGTAATAAGATTTTGCTTAACGTATTTTATTTGGCTTAGACGCTTCTATTTACATTTCTTTGCCGCGGACTCCCTCTTTTTCGCCTTTCAACGGAAAGCCCGAACTTTGCAAGCGGACAACCCGAGTAACTTGTGCCGAGGGTCACTACCGGTGAATAAAATGAGAGGCCGTAAAGGAGTCAAGGAACTCATCTCGAAAAGTTCTCAAAACACCCGAAGTTTCAAAACTCAACAAACTCCAAAGTCACTCAAAATCGACAGTAACTTAACTAAACGTTTCCGGCGCATTTTGAAGGCGCCTCCCAATTGTTTGTAAATAAATTAAGCAATAATTTATGAATAATTTATGAGATTTGGACTATACCGAAGCACTAAATTGCCACAGGCGCCAATCAACTATTTTTGGAATACTAATCATTTTGCAGATTTCGTTTTTCCAAAAGCGGCCAAACAACGACATGTTCGAATATTTGTCATTGTTTGTGGCCTCCGCAATTTGCTGCCCCAAAAGATCATTAATTTGACGTGAGTTTGCTTAAGTGTTCTGTAGCAGGCTCTCATACCCACACAGAAGAATAATCACCAGCAACATTGTTGTTATTTCGAGGCCAAACAGCGTTGAGAACAAAAAATTAACCCCCAGAGAGTGTAGCTACTGAAGCACAACAGGTTCAAATTCCCAAACAAAACAAAAACATTTTAGCAACCTAGTCGATGCCTACTCGATTGAGGCCAGCCAAGTTTAAAATGAGCACTAATTTAGTCAAATGAGAGATCTCTCTGGTGTTTCTTTGCTCGTGGTCAGCATTAAGCCCCAGACTTGAAGGTAATTTACTTCGGCAATTGACCAATCCTCACGGGAGCATTTTCATGCGCCAATTGAATTCTCAACAAGCCCGGAGAGTTCCTTGGTCAATCCTTTTTGCTCACCGATCATTCTGCCTATTTGGTTACGCAAAAGTGTTTGACTAGTGAAAATAGTTCCCGGAACTGCTTGACTGACTCACCGTATTCAAAATGCTTGGATGTTCCGTTGGGCAGCGATGGTGGTGGACCTTTGGTAGAATAGCTGTTATGCGTACTGTGCGTAAGAGGCGAACTTCTCATTAGACTTTTGATCTCCAATTCTTCACACAGACGACTGTCGGAAAGCTTCAGTCGTCCGGCGCTTAATGGTTCATCCGATGCAAGAAAAGATCGAAGTCCCATACTGCATTCGGCGCTTGAAGTCATAGCTGAAATTTGACGAATTTAGCTAGCTTGGCACATGCGTCTTTTTGTGGCTCATTAGTCGCGACGGAACCCTAAGGATGCAAGTGGTTTGCGCGAGCAAACTGCACTCGGAATTTTTAACAATTGAAAATTGCCGGATTTGAAACAGGAAATGGAGTTAAAATTTGGCTCATGTATAGTTGAAGACTTGTCTGGCCAGTCCAGTTAAAATTGATTGATAAACAACGCATTTTTGCATAGCAAATGTTGAATTTAATCAAGAACGTCATTAACTGTTTGACTTGGTCACGTAGTCTTTCTATTTAAATGCCATTGCACTTGTGTATTTTGCACGCCGAGTTATCGCTTCGAAATCTAGGGCGAACGTATGGACGAAACTAATCGAATTTCTTAATTTCCTACCGAGCTTTCGCCCCCAACACTCAAAGCGACGACACAAACAAGTGTGTCCCAAAAAGGAAACAGTTGTGTTTAATTTGGAAACATATTCATGATTATATGAATGATTTCATTTTGTGTACGCTTGAATGGAACAGAATGCATCCTCAGTTTAAACTATTTGAGCAAACTTCCGCATTTTCTTCTAATTACTGCTAAAGCGAATTCAAAAGTGCTTTCTTACTTACATCAAAATGCTCGTTTTTGCAAAAAGTACAATTTAATTAGCGCAAATTTAAAGTAAACGTTTTTTGGTCAATGAGTTCACAGAATTTAATTCCGCGTTTATTTGCAGCCGCTGGAGAGCAACTTCATTTGACACCAGTTGCATTAATCTCCGAAGAATTTTACTAATTTCTCCAAGAATGTAGCACTGTTTGTGACAGTATTCACGGAATTTTGATTCATTAGCCGCGTATAAGCATTCCACGTTGAACAACTTCAGACAGCTTAGCAGGATAAACGAAGCGGAATGAGACGTAAAATGGAGGAAGTTTCAGGCGTAAATCAGGGACAACAAGTTGGTGCTGTTGAGCCGCATTTTAATTTACTCACCTCGCAAAATAGCCAGTGACATCGCAGACACCAAGTAGTTTAGCCAAAATAGCAGAAAGCAAACTTATTGGGCAGTTTTATCCTGTCTTAACAATATCAAATGATTCGATATGGACTTGACGCTTAGGACGAATGGTCAGTCATTTTTTGTGGCCAACCGAATAAAGGGGCGTTCCCTGATGAAACTGGCCAAGTTTTGGGCACTAGTGGGATGATTTGAACGAGAACACTCATGCATTTAATCTCCGCCTCCTTTATTTTAATTGTTTGTTTTTGTGGATATTGCTCGACTAAGTGTTGTCATCTCGTTTGCATTCAAGTGATTTGCATTTGCGACATTGATGTTTTTCGATGAGCAATTCGCTGAATGCCAAAAGTGCATTCATTTTGGTCATTGTTTTGGCTATCACAGTTTGTTGTTTTCAATTATTTCAAAACTCTTTCAATCAATTTCAACTAGTTTCAAAACCGCAAAAAACAAGTACTTGCAAACGCTGCAAATGCGATCTTTGACACCGCCTGCCGCAAGTATAGTTTTGAGGGCAGATGACCGATCATTTGAACAGCCTCGTCCGAACATTATGAAAACAAGATTTCTGCGATCAGTGCGGGCTCAGCGAATCAAAAGACCGATTGCAGCCAGGGCGAGCTCTTTCGAATCCAAGGCTATTGCAGGTAATTAAACAATGGCCATTGAACAAAACATGATCGATAAAAGAACGACTGAACGAGCTCCAACACCAGATCTATACGAATTGGCTCATGCTTTGCAACAACAACAGTCCAACAAATAATTGGCGCTTGATTGATTGCAGTTTTATACTGTGTGCTGCATTCTATTGCGAGCAATTGCTCATGTGAGTCAAACAAATTGAAACACATGAAACTTCCACATCCAAAGACTAATTCTTTCCTGACATGCAAACTATCGGATTTCATTAGCAACTCTTTGACTAATTTACAAGCGAGATGTGTTCAACAAAAAGGAACACGAAGTTCCGTTCAATTCTGACGTTCGCCGAATACAAAAAAGGACTAGAGAATCCTATGTTAGGGTGGAAGAGCACGCAATGAAACAAATACTCTCGGCATTCACGAAAATACAAAATGGACATATCAAAAACATTAGTAAAGTCTGTCTAAACGACTCGAGATCTATCCTACTTAAATTACACGTCTTAAAGTTGCAAACTGTTAAAGACGCATCTCAACTGTCAACAAATCAAAAATAAGAAAGATAGCGTGAATAGGCGGCAAAACTCACAAATAAACAAAAATTCAAAACACGCTTCACCGTGATGACCAGTCAAGAAGTGGCCATTTGACGGATCAACAGCGTGCAAACGGAATTCAAAAAATGCCAACCACAACGTGTGACAATCAAACAGCTGCACTTGGGGATGCATGCGAAATTAGTTACGCAAAATCTTAAGTGTTTTTTGCCGCCGGCCAACCGACGTGTCCATTTAACAGCTTGAAACTCGAAGTCCACTCATGGCGCTTTTCAAAGAATGGACGTCGGAAAGCGAAAAAGTTTGTTTGAGAAATTGTTGCAAAAGCGCTTGTTTACCCAATTGCACAAATATGCCATCTACCTACTGAACCCAAATAACTCAAATGGGACGCTAATTAAAACGTTTTGGTCATTTGTTGAGAGCCTTTAAAAGTGTGCAGAACTATGTTTGGATTCATTCAATCAGTTGACTAATTACGGTCAATTGAATAGCATTGCTTAAGAGTCAAAGCCGGTTGGACACAAATGCTCAAGCACAAGACCTTGGCTGCAAATTGTGTTGGGCTGGCAGCGATGCATGTCCACATTAACAGTTTTTCCGCTTCAAAACTCGTCCAAAACAAAAAGAAACCGATTCGCGAGCTTGCTTTCCGCACTCGCCAATAAATGGTTTGGTCGCACCATGCTGGATTTCTTTGCCATGTCCAAGACCTAAATTCAAATTTAGTTTCCGTCTTGAGACTGCTTCCAACGACGACCTGTCTGTCCCTATGAACACCAGCGACGAAACGCGTTTATGTTCCACTGATGGACCAGCACAAACAAAGCTTTGTTTTCGACACAACGTGCCAAAAGGTTTCTTTAACCGTTTGCCACGCTCGCCGAAGATGTCTCCTGCATTATGGAAGAGATAAGAAAAATTGACTGTCAGGCCAAAGAAATAGCTTCGGTTTGACCGGAACAGCTCTGTCGTTTGAAGTGCCCGCAAAAACAATAATTTTCGGAAAATTGATTGTCTTCCCAAAAACACGCGCTACAAGCGAATACCAACTATACAAATAGCCGCAAATAAATCATTTCCGTCTATGCTAATTGACTTGCTGTCTGCTTATGCAAACGACTCTCCTCAGTCACTACTGTAAATAAGCGTGCAATAAAGCTTTAAGGTGCAGCGCATCTTCAAAAGACAAAACAAAAAAGAATAAACAGCAAAAAAGTCGTGCCAATTTAATCTGACTTCTTTCTGCTCATTGCAATTCGATACTTTCAGGGAGAATCTTCTCCATTATGCAAACAGAGTGCTTCTCCAGAGTTGTTTGTGAGCAGTTTTGAATGAAAGCATCAAATCGAAGTGAAAGCATTGAAATAATTGCGTCAAAAGGTAGCTTTAGTTGGCACGCAACACTCAATAAACAAATGCTTCGTGTTGAAGCAAAATTAACAATTTTATGAGGTCTTTGTAACAAAACGTGAAAATATTGTGTCCAGCACCTTGAAAAGGCTTTCTACTTTTGCAACCAGTAATTTTCTCCGTACACCTGGTCATCTTTTGCGAGTTGGCCGGCGTTGAGTTTTGTCGAGAATTGGCCACAACCAAAGAAACGTGCTTGTTTTTGAACTTATAGACTTGGTCCAAGCCCTCTCCAGTGGATTATGTAAATTGCTCAAGCTTAAACATAAAGGCAAACTTTCCGCAAATTCGATTTCGACTGTACAAAAGTTCAAACACAAAAACACCAAGCAACCGAATGTCTGGATTATAAAACTTTATCCAAATGAACTAGTAAAATAGAATTATCATGATGTGTTTTTTAGATTTTCAATGGAATCAACGGGTTTAGAAGTGTTTGAGCAGGGTAGAAGTGAAGAACCAATATTGGAGTGTTGATGCGGACAAAACATATGTTTTGAGATCGGTTAGGAAAAGAAGTGCTGCGAACAGAATGTATTAATACTCTTGGAATGGGATTAGATTTGGCAAGGTTGGTGGAAGTTCGGAGAGCCTGACAAAATTGTGTTAATACCGGAAATGAAACGCTGATATGCGTTGAGAAGGTTACGCGGGGACTTTGGATCTAGATCGACGACTCGGGTTGAGAACGTGAAACAAACGGGATCGGCATCGGGAGTGGCTCGAACACGAACCAAATACATCGAAGAAGGCTCATCAATGCATTTTCGCGAGTCAACCAAACGGAAACTGATCATCAAACTGCAATCCTTGATTGTGGCGGCCACAAAGTACTTTTCCAACAGCGAACGAGCGTCATTAGCATTTAAAAAGTTGGTGTTTGCGCGGTTGAGTAAATTCTTCTTGTCAAGAAGTTGATGCTGAAAAATGTTTATCAATAAAAAATTTGAATCAATAAACAAGTTGAATCAACAAACCTGAACGTCTGGCGGAAGAGTCTCATAGATTTTGCGAGCACGAACAATGCCAATAGTGTCAATTTTTTGCGCTTTCAACAAAGTTGCAAGAATACTGTCTTGATGCATATAAAATGACTCGCGGTCATCTTGAACACCAACCAAAACACAGCAGAGCTGAAAGTTGCTTTTAATATCAAATTAGCGCTAGCTTTTAAACAAACCGCTTTAATAAGCAAATTTAGCTGGACCGGCGTGTTTGGAAAAAGCATTGATTGGAGTTCGGCACGATTCAAAACAGACTCTTCGTCGTGGATTGGAGTGCCGTCGAGAAAAACACGAAGCTAAACATTGCCGTTTAATCCCCAATTTTGTCCAATCAAAACACTTACGTTGCGATGCGGATCAGCAATCAATGAGTTAATAGCCTTGTACATTCGATTGAGATCGCCGCTGAACAAGTCCAACGGGCAAAAGTCGTACATTGAATTAAAAGCGCCGGACTTGGACTTCTCAATCTAAGCAAGTGTGCAATAGTTTAGTTAATTAGTGCAATTTGATACCTGCAAGATACAGTTATTGCAATATGGCAAATCAATGCCCGGATGATCTTGAGCAAATCCTTGCTTTGGCTTGAGTTCAATAGTGATTGTAGGGCCGAAAGTGTTTGACAAACGCTTCGGAATCCTTGTTGCGTCGGCCATCTCCAAAATGTTTATGAACGGATATGTCTTAACCAAGCGTGCAGAGTCCAGCGGAAACATGCTCAAGTCACTTGGATACTTTGCAACGTCGGCCAACTCCTCGAAATGTTCAACACGGAAATTGTGCGGCAAAGAAGGCAACTAGAAAGGCATAGTTATGCAAGCAACGTTGCTTAAACAAACCTTGCCAATCAACATCAAATCCTGAACTTGCATTCGGACAATTCTCGGCTTGATCAAGAAGTCTTCTCCGATGAAGGGCATGATGAACTTCTCAAGATACTGACCCAGAAGCTCGCAGCGCTGCTTTGCTGAGATCAGGCCGCTTCGATGTTTTTGCAGACGCCAGACGATTCTAATCGTAAACATTACACAATACGCATACCAATTATTTACCTCAATCCATTCTTCTCACATTTGGAGCTGATGACAAAGTTTGCTCTTCCCTCACCTCTCATACAAAATCCGTGGTAATCGTTTAAGTTGAGCACCTCCATCGCTGCACACGCGAATAGGAAGGAGTGTGTGATTTAGAAATTAAAAAAACAAATAAGCGGATGGCTGGGCAAACGACGGATGCTTTCCTGCCACAGCCAATTCATCTCCGTTCTTCGGCGTCTACTATTACTCGGCAGCAAATGAAATCATTTGTGAAACTAAACGGCAAAATTTATGACTCATTGGAAGAATTCCTAACAAAACGCACGTTGATAACCACGGGAAAAGAAAGGATCGGAGGCATCACATGTACTGCGCCGCCTTTTTGTTTACAAAAATAGACCCACGCAATAAAATTTGTTTGGCTCTCCGAAAATGACAGAGGAAGCGTGCATTGTCGGTTCGCTGTTGTTTGAACCGGGCGCAGAATCAAAATCAGCAAATGTCATTGAACTTTATCGATTTTCATCGACAGAAACTGCTCATTTGCAAGGGAGCCGCGAGCAAAAACAATGCAATATGAACGGAAATGAAATCAAACGGCTTTCATCCGCATTAATTGTAAAAAACAAGCTGTTAGTGCATAGTTTATTTAACTACAGAAGCATAAATACTAGGCGTTCGAACTGGTAATAAGCACAAATAGAATAGGAGTATTGTTGCGAAGTTAAGAAATTGTGCAGCCACTTAGGTTGTTTGGATCTCGGTCGGTTTCGTAAAGCTTTTGCTCATGAACTGCTTCGAGCTTTTTCGTCTTTTTTGGTGCGTGAAAGTCGGGTGTATCAACTTGAGTTATGTCGAAGGCCAAGTATGTTGCAAGTGTCCAGCACTAAAACCGGTTTTTAAACAACTTTATTTTGAAAGCAAACCTCTGCTTTTGGCGGATAAGTGAACTCAATTGGAGTTGTAAGCCCGAATTCAGCTTGTTCATTCAGCGCAGGACATTCTTCCGGCACAGTGTCATGATATCTGGAATTATATGTTCAAAAGCGTTGAAGATATTCAAGCTTACATCATACTATTTTCACGTTCTGCCTTTTCGGCGTGACGTTTCAAGGTAGGTTCGATTCGGCGAAAGAAGAGATGCTTTTCTAAATAATGGATGTTAACGAAACAGTGTGTAATACTCACCGGGCTTTGCAATGAAGCCGGGCCCGTTTGCTTTTGAATATAATTTGCAAATCTCGCTGCACATCTGATAATTAGTTAAGCCTTCTTTGCAAGCTCTAATTGCCGGGCCGCATTTGTCTGAAAACAGTCAAAGTTATATCATACAACTTTTGTTTTGTTACCTTCGGCTAAAAGTTGTCCAACCAAATAACTATACGCGTACGTCAAGTAGAATTTATTTTTCAATTGGAAGTATTTCCGCCACTTGTCAAAATGCTCTGGATCAAAATTTTCGAGGTATTTGTCACAAGTATTATAAATTGTTGCTGAAATCGACAAATTTGCAATCAACTCAAATTGTAAAGACAAAGTAACCTGTTTCGTTAGCTAAAGACGAGATCAATTTGCCCGAATGCTTCAACTCAATTGCTCGAGCGATGGTGACTTCTTGTGCTTCGGCTTTGCATTGCATACTATAAACTTTGATAATTCGTTCTTCCAAATCATTTCCTGCAGCATTTGGAATCACTCCGACTTTGTCTCGGTTGTTTAGGACATAGTCGAAAATTCCGGCAGCTTTCCGCAAGGCGGTATGAATCCTTTTGGCATCGAGATCAGACACATCGTCTTTGGCCGACAGATAAGCAGCTCGTTTCATCTGCCAAATTCCGTAGTTGACGCAGATACTAAAGTTTTGATTCAATCAAAGCTTAGTAGTGATAAACTTACTTCAAGACCTCAAACCAAGAGTCACTTGATTCACTGAATAACAAAAATTGTACTGGTAAACTATTAAATTCTTACAATGCATCCGGTATGATGGAATTTGCCCAGACAAAATTGCCGTGGTAGCGCAATTTGCTTTGGCCTTCGGGTTCTTGAACATTAAATGGAAAGCCGTACAAAACTCGCAAGTAAGTTGTGAACTCCGATTCAACCAAATCGGTGTCAGAGGTTGCCGATTTCAACAAGTCCAAAAATTGTTCGCGTCTCAAGCGCAATTCACTGCAGATTTTTGCACATTCCGGATTTGTTATCGCCTTCTTTAGTTCAAATTTGGCGGTTTTAGAAGCCTTGATTGGATTTCGATGAAACCAATGGCTCATGTTGTTAAAGTAGATAACCTAAATTTAAAACGCTAAATTGAGCATGAGATTTCAACAAATTAAACGATCGATTGTGAAATATGATATCAAAACATTGTGAGATCATTTGAATGAAGTACTCATAGTCTTTTAGAAATTCGCAAGAAAAATTTTAAAGATACATTATAACCGCAAATAACCACAAAGAATCTAAAAACATTTCTCATTAGATGATTCATAAGTTCGTGTAACATAAATAAATAAAGAAATTTTTCGGCGGACAAGTCTTGCTCTAAGTGCCACGACTGACTTTTTTGCGCAATTTACTTGTCGACGTTTTAGATATGTTTTCGTCGGCTAAAAAAGCCCAGAAGCCTACGGCATTACAACGGCCGTCAACCAATAGATACAGCTCGTTTCAAGAACCTTCAACATCGAATGGACAAGATGGAAGCCGAAAGCGTGCACATGATGAAATGTCTAGCGAATCTTCTGGCCCAGAAGTGGTATTTTTGTAGTTTTCAATTTGTAATAACTGTTTTTAGACTGATGATCTCATTGTCGATTTTGTCCGACTCCAGAAGGATAAAAAGAAGAAGAAGAAACATAAAAAGCACAAAAAGGATGAAAAGAAAAAGGTTAGTTTAAATAGCGAGCGCCTTAATTATATTTGCATTCTAGAAGCGACGCCGAAACTCATCATCAAGCGACGTGGAAGTGATTCGAACCGACGATTTCTTCATAATAGATCGAAGCAAAACGGTAAGTTATTGGCAATTTTTCAGTTAATTATTTTTGAGTTTTAGTTGAACAACTACAATTACAAGTTTGAGAGAAAGATTAAGAAACACCCGGTGAAGCTGAATACGAAACTACCAATCACAATATCTAGAGATTCTCATGCTTTGATGGTTTTGACTTACGGCAGCAAAGAGCGTTTTGACTATAGATACTACAACTCTACTTCTAAAGACCAGATGTTAAAGCAACCGACTGAACGCATTTTCCGAAGACTTTCAAATGATTCATTGTTTATTGACAAGGAATTGATTGCATCTGGCAAGCCATATGATCCCGACGAAGGAGATATTGAGGTTGGTCTATTTATTGTTTATTGATTAATGTTGGATATTTAGACAATCAACTATGAAAATCGACAAGAGACTTTTGACACAGATGTTGGATTAAAAGAGCGAAAATTTGAAAACTTTAGTCAACTGGATAGCGAACAAAGAATAAAGCGCATCAAGCAGAGTATTGATTTTGAGAGTGAAAATGTTGACAATTGGTTGAAGTTTCTAACACACGAGGTTTGTCTATATTTCAATTTAGTTCGAACAACTTTGAACTTTTAGGACGCCGACTTCAAATGTGTTGCTAGACTCACAAAGAATGCTAATCGTAATGCTTTTTTGGAACGTCGATTGGAAATCATCAGACAAGGAAGAAAGAAAGTTCGCGCTAAAGATTCGTTGCCACTTGATTTGGAATTCATAAAAACGTTGATGGAATTGTATCAAGTCACAGATAATGAACGTGTGAACACAGAAATGAACACTGTAAGAAATTTAGATGTTCAAACTTATCTTAATGTGAATGTTTTAGCTATTGCGGAATCGAATCTACTTCTTTTGACGTTTGGACGATGTACATTAAGCAGTTTTGCCACAACACTAATTTTTCATTGGTTGACACGCTGCAATCTTTTGACTTGGCTATTGAGCGATTAAGTGGACTATTTAATAGAACGATCGTTTCACACAAACCTTTGCCAAACACAGACAACTTTTTAACTGGTAAGTATTGTTGGTCTATTTAAATAACTGTAGGAATTTTTAGACTTGGTTGTCAACAGAGCACTTCTTCTGATGGAGAGTGGAAGCGTTTATTCTGTGGTAGCAATTTTGCAGGCAGCTGTGGAGTTTTTCTTTTTTATGCCCGATAAACTTAAATCAAAATCGTGGGCTGAGCAACTGAATCAATTTGAAAATTTCTACACTAGTGGCATTCAACGTTTAGGAGACGAAAATGCTAACGGTGAGTTTTTAAACTGTATGCAAAAACGAAATGCCTTGTTTAGGTTGGAAGAACTTTGAACTTGCGAGCATGGATATCGATGCGATTACTCAACAAGAGCTGGCAATTGAAGCCGATTTGACAGAGTTGGTTGAAACATTGGAAAGTGAAACAATCAAAATGTTAACGGAATTGGATGCTACAAATCGTTTAAATGCATGGTCTGAATTGGAACAAAATCGATCAAAATGTTACTGGCGTCCCTTAAAGCCGATAACAGAGTTGTTGAAAATGCAGCCGAATGAAGTAAGCTTTTAAAATTAAAAACAATCCTAAATGTGCTTTTTAGTGGAACAAGCGATTAGTTGTGTTTAACATTGTCAAATCATCTTTGCTGCCGCTCGATAGCTCAAAACTCAAGTTGGAACTTTTGTTAAGATTGCTGCAGTGCTTGGGTGCAAAAACACCAGGATTTGTAAGTTTTCGAATATTTAGTATTATTACACTTCTTTTAGGATGACATGTCACAGTTTGGACAATTGCATGCTATATTGCCGAATGACTTCAACTTCATGACCTCTTATATTGGATTATTCGAATTTTTGGTTGAGTTTATGTTCCAATTGTGCACTTCAGCTGATATTGTTGGCGTAGAGCAGATATTGGTTTCAATTGTTGCAACAACAGTCCATTTCTTGGATCTCAAACATGATGTTTTGGCCCAAAAAATAGATGCACTTGACATACTTCAAAGACGTATTCTTGGATTGAATCTTAGTCAACAAGCAAATTATTGTGCAATGCTTCAAATTTACGATGCAATTTTGGAATATTCAAACCTGCAAAAAAGCTTATCTGGAAGCAATCTCGTTGAAGTATTTGACGATCAATATGCTACTAAGGTTGAGAAGAAAAGCCTCGAAGCTCTTTTGATGACATTGACACAAATTTCTCCATGGGAAGCAAACGACGTCAATCAAAAGCAGATTCTTCTGCGTTCAGCGTACTTCATAGCAATTTACATTCCATCAATCCGAACAGGTGCCACGAAACACAGACTCCGATTTTTAACACTTTTGGTCATCAAGGAATTGGACAAATTTTTGGATGAGGTGAGCATTATTTAAATTTAAGCAATTAATTGTCTTTTTAGAGTTTTGATTTGACGGCAGAGGTTATTGAAAGTGCTCGTGGACTTTGGTCAAAGTTAATTTGGAAAATGTTGGATCAAGCAGATGAAAATTTGTACTCGTTTATTGAATCGCCTTCTGAATTGACTATTATGCTCTGCAGCTTATTTGAATTTGAGTATGCCAACAACTGTTCATTCATTACTTCATCGATTCTAAATGAAACCGAAACAAGCAATTTTATTGAGCGTTCGTCTGTTTTGACTAAATTCCGCTTGGATTTATCATACGAAATGTGGCAAAATCGCGTATGCCAGTGGTCTGATTACACTAAATGGACACTCAAGGCAGTTGAAAAATACGATGTTCCTGGTCTTTATAGTCATCTGGCAAATGTTTACGGAGCAAAGCCATGTCGTTTCCGGCTTTTTGTTGAGTGGAAGAATATGGGTGAGCAACTAAAATGATTTTAATCAACTGACCAGTCTTATTGTTTAGATCCGAAACTTAAGTCTAAGAGAGCATTTGCAATGTTTGCCTCTGAGTATTTGATTTTCAAACGCGCATGTGAAGCCGATGATTTGCTTTTGGTCGATCAATCATACAAACGCATCAGACAGATACTTGAAGAAGCAGCTCCTTTGTTATCTGAGTCTCCTAGCCCCGATTCGTTTATTTGGAGATTATGGCATTACATTGAACGAACAAAGAAAAATCGTGTCGAAATGGAACAGGTACTTGTTTTAAGCATTGCGTTAATTAGTGTTTGCTTTTAGGTCTACCTGCTTGGTGTTCGTTCTTGTCCATTCTCAAAACAGTTCTTGATTGATGTAACATTAAGTCCATTTACGCCTATGAACAGATTGGAAGAAATAAACAGCCTGGCCAATAACTTCTCTCTTCCGATATTTACATTACCAGAGGAAAGTTCAGCACTGCATGAGGCGGCTCTGAAAATGAAGCAGTAAATGATCTCGTTGTATATTTTTGTTGTTGAGAATAAATTGTTGTTCACTTTATAGAAGCATTAATTTTATGTGGTTGATTGCCATTTATATCTTTCAATTAGACGTTGTGAATGTTTAGAGCAAACCATTTTTAGCCATGGCTCACAACTTCGACGATAATGCCGGGTTTGGAGTCGAACGCCCGTCCAGTGGTTTTAGAGCACTTCGAAATCCAGGAATCGTTTTATCTCACGTCGGCTTCCGAGCAGCTGCGCTGTTCTTCTACTTCTTTGCAAATTTCTTCTCAAGTTCTTTCATTATTCAATTTTTGGTGATTCTGACATTGCTTTCAATGGATTTTTGGACTGTAAAAAACATAACGGGAAGGCTGTTGGTCGGATTGCGTTGGTTTGTCCGATAGTTCATTATTTGTGCTAATTTCTTTTGTTAGGTGGAATTTGGTAGATGCGGAAGGAAAGAATCACTGGAAGTTCGAATCCGCAAAAGACCAAAGTCGCTTTGACGCTAGCGAACGCTATATTTTCTGGATGGGACTTGTCATTGCGCCTGCAGTCTGGATTTTGTTTGTAATTACTGCATTTTTAACTTTCAAATGGGAGTGGATGGTTATTGCCATTTTGGGCACTGGAATGAGTTCTGCAAACTTTTACGGGTGAGCTTATATTGTCAATAAACTCAAATACATTCTTTTTTAGATATCTTCGTTGCAAATACAACAGCACTACCGAAATCACAAACTACTTTTCTAAACTTCTCTTCTTTTCGGTCTGTTCTCCGGATTTTTAAAACCAATTATGTCTTTTTAGTTTTTGCGACGACAAACTGCTTCGGCTCAAAGCCAAAACGAGACAATTTGATGAACGGAATCGTCCAATATAACTTATTGTTTTAACCCAACGCTTTATAACTGACATACATTTCATCCAGCCTGTGATATTGATGGGTTTATTGTAGTTTTGTTCTTCAATGGCATAAACTTTTATTTAATCCGGATCTTTGTACCTGAGTTAATTTGAGCGGAATGGACTTGTGAAGCAAGCAAGATCTTTGAACATTTGCTTGTGTTAATCGCAAACTTGCTTGCCCACATCAGACTAAATAAGGTCATAATTTACGAGCCTAAAAAACAGTTCTCCTTACAGAAATAGCCATTTAGTGTTAATGTATTTAGTCGTCCTGGTAACCTCAGACTGTGCTATAAAATTTGTGATTGAATTGGTAAACTTTAAGGCACTATAAAGCGATAAATAATTTAGTGAGTGGCCGACACTCGATAACATTTGTTGGTCTTTAACTTTTTAAGTCTGGCTTTTAAATGTTTACTTACTGTACAGTTCAAATTCGCAACTCAAAGACGGCTTTCAACTTTTAAATGCTCACTAGAATATTTAAACGTGAGAACTTTCTGCAAAAGGTGACCGGATCGCTGGCGCCAAACCACAAACTAAAGCAGGTCAAGTTCTTTGGGGGATTACTCTCGATCAGTGAATCGCCGGCAGAGCTTACGGCGCATCTCTGCATTTATGGGGTGTATTTGAATCGCGCGTCAACTTCGCTTAATTGAAATTTTGAATTAAATTTTGTATAGGATGGGAAAGATAATTCCGGTTTGGATCGAAATATGGCTCATTGCCTCAACCGTGATTTGCACCCTCGATGTAACCTACACCATGCTTCGTCCTCATACATTACGTGATGGGGTGCTTGGAGATATGTTCTTTCTTTGTAGGTTTTGTTTAATAGTTAGTTACAAAAACCCTGTTTAGGGAACATATATTCCGACGTTGATATTCGCTACGGAACAACAAGTGATTTGACTTCTATGGCAACTGGTCGCCTAATGATCATTGAGTTAGTTATGAACATCTTAGCCATTTTCATGGATCGTGCTAGGTCGCGTCACACTTTGTTAACTGTCTTCAGCACAACGTTGATGGTCTTTTGGAAAACTGCAGTCTATTTGTGCCTTTACGTTTTCCCCGCTGAAGGCAATCCAGACTACATAGCCCCGGGAGCAAGTTGCTTGAAAGTATTTCTAATCTTCTGGGTTCCAAATTTGTTCTGGATGTTTGTTCCTTTCACCGTTCTGGTCTCGCTGTGGAATCGGTAAAATTTAAACAGCATTATTAATCACACTTATATGTTCAGCTTGGCATTGCCCGAATCAGATCGCCATTCAAGCCAAAACACACTGATTGCTGGAGATGAAATCACCGAAAAGTCCAATTTGTACAGTAAACCCGAACAAAGATCAGAGAACTGCATCCCAACTGTTTAAGTCAACGACTATTGATGCTTTTAGTTTTATAAACTATATCGCTAATTAATTGATTGTAAACTTTAGTCCGATTTTAGTCGTGTTGTGTTCTTGATAGTAAAGAAATAAAGTAACGCATTCATTAAGTTGTTTTGGTCTTTCGACTAGTTGCAAAAACGTGCATTTGGGCAAGTCAAACTTAATGTTTAACATTTGTTTTAAACGTGTTCAAACGAGCAGCTTGTTCGGCGCAAATAAATAGGAAATTGCACATTGTGCGCGTGGCAACTGCGTCGAAATGACTCGAGTTTCAAAGAGCTGAAGCTCGAATAACCAACGTACTCTTGGCCTTTATTGTTCGCGTCAATTTGACCGTGCTCGAAGTGCTCAATTGTGTTGGACGATGAGGAGATGATGTTCCGAACAGCCGGCATTGTTTTTTGCAAGTGGTGCTTCTATAATCGGAATGTAGTGTTACATGTACGGTTGTACCGTTTTTTCTCATTTAATTGTGTGTTTGTTTTCTTTTATGACCATGTCGTAATTAGTTGCGGTTTTGTGTTCGTGCATACGGTATTTTAGAGAGCCTGCAGATCCGGTCTCGCACGCAATTATGTTTCGAGTTTTAATTAAGAATTTTTGGCACAATTACAGCGCATGTGACTTTCTGCAGACAAACCAGCACAAAAGAAGCAAAGAACAAATCAATCTTTGAGTCGACGTTGCTCACTCAAGCAATTTGCAACCTTTGGAGGAAACCACCGCAGTTTCTTTGTAACATGCCGGAATCTAGGCTAATTTTTTATTTATTTTGTTTGTGTTTGCTTAGTTCCAATGGCCTACCGCCGCTCTTATGAAAAAGATACATATATTCGGACAAACAATCGGGCAATTCAAAAATTGCGCCTCAACCTACACGCTTGTGCAAAAATGTGCCGAAGTTTGCTCGAGTGTTTGCACACAAAACTTCCATGCAAACAAGGTTTCGGTGTTCAAGGTAATTCGTTAAAGAAAACTCAGTTTGTGTGGCAAAGAGCAATCAAATTTGTTGTATGCTGTGTTTGATTCTCATTAATGTTCTTATAACAATTGCGGGTGTTTGTTGCAGCATTTGCAAGCAGCACATGTGACTGAAGTTAATGAAGTTTTATTAGCGCTATTAGCGAGTCTGTATTTGTTTGAGGTTTGTCACATAAACTCTTGAGTAGTGTGGTCTGGCGTCCACCAAATTTGATTATTTGCACAATTTCTGCATGCCGAAACGTTTTCCTAAGTTCCGCACGTCGCTGAATCTTTGTTGAAATTAAACGGTCTCGGTGGTTCCTCTTCGACTAACGTCCAACGATCAACTCTGTCTACAACAAGTTAGCTGTGTACGACGGCATGCTGCCACGCATTTAAATGCTCATTTATTTTTAGCTCCAAAACAACTATTTAAGAACAGTTGTGCAATTGAGTGCTAGTTTTTGTTGGCCAACTTGTTTTAATTGTTTTAACTGTTGAGAGTTTTAAAATGCTATTTTGAAACAGACAATTTGAAATTAGCCTTCTTTTTCGAGTTTCATTAAAAAGTGACCGCTGCGCGCTCAACTCATTTTCAAGTTTGTACAGCAAAGGGCTCGCAAAGGAAATTACAGTCTAGATGAGGGCTGCCGAAAGAAGTTAGCAGGCCCAACAAACGTTCCGACATTTGAAGTGGCTGTTGTCTCAGCTTGGTGAATTTCACGCGCAGATTTTGTTGCTAACCCGTACTTTGATTTTTGTCTTCCGTCACATTTCGAGTGGCTCTGTTGTCTCAACTAGACGAGTTGCTCACTGCACTCATTTAAAATGTGATTGTGCGTGGGACTTGTGTAGTTGATCGGCAGTTTAAGTTAAACATCCGGCTTTGGATGAACCAAAATTGTTGTGCTGTTTAAAATAACTTCGATCTTGAAATAACTTTGATTTGAAGCTTCGCGTGTTAGTTGATTTTAAAGCTTGTCTGGTGCCGAGTCAAAGCATTCGACTTAAACTCCAAATGTCTACAGTCCATTAGAATGTTCGGCTTGCACAGACCACAAGCAGTTTAATCGAATTGTGCCAAGGATGGAGGCCATGTTCGCCTGTTCATCCGCATAAATTGCTCGAGTTTAGTGTAATTGAGCCGCCGTGAGCAATTCTATCCGTCAACGGTCCGGCCAAATCCCACAGAAACATTGATTGGCCAAACTTCGAGGCTGAAACTGTACTCCTTCTGCACAGGCCAGTTCGCACCCGTCCCTTTTATGCGTCAAACCTCGTGCACTTTTTAATTGGCTCGGCCAGCTTTGATTTTCGACTTCTTTTGTATCCTACACGGGTCAAAGCCAATTAAACTTGCTGGAACGTCGGTTCGCACGAAAACTCAACTACTAATGCAAATAAACGCCTGGGGCATGTTGGGGGCACTTCAACGAATGTTTCAGCCAATGTTTTAAATGGAATTTTTACTACCCGGAAATTCGCGCTAAGCGGACTTAAAAATGACTTGTACACGCTGGTTCTTTGTTTTAACGAGTTTGCGTGGCGAGCTTAGTTAATTTCTGATGTCATTCTTTGCAATTTAGATGCTATGATAGGCTCATGAGTGCTCCCACTGTGGTTTACATTACAGCCGAGCTTGGGCTCGCGTTTCTAATTGCGATTACCAATGCGCTTGTAATCTGGGTCTTTATATCCCGAAAGCAGATTCGAACGCCCACAAATACATATATCTTCTCATTGGCAATTACGGACTTTTTGGCTGGATCGGTGGGCATTCCATTAACAGTATTTTCTGTGTTGACTCGGTCACCACACGGATTCGATGCTTGCCTGTTTGTTCATTTAATACTTTGCGTTCTCTGCACGATCTCAACTTTTCAATTGCTGGCTATTGCAATTGACAAATATGTCACAATTTGTTGGCGGTGCCAAATGATGCTCGACGAAAAGGCAAGACACAGTAGAGCTCGAGTTTTCATCATCATTGCTTGGATCTCCGGTGCAACGATAGGGCTTCTGCCGATGTTCGATGTATTTGACTTTGCTTCAAGTAACTATCACAAGTTCAACGGTCAATGCGAATTTACTAAAGTGAGTTTAAGATTAAATGAAAGGACAGTACACTGAGTTTGAGTTTTAATTTTGAAATTGAATCAACGTGACGCAGTTTTCCGGCCAAAAATAACCTGGCATTTCTATAAATGGCATTGGCTTGCATCCTTAAATCTGCAAGCGGCATTGTTTGCTACCACCACTCGAAAAGACTAGAATCGGCTGTTTAAAATTCACAACATTCTCAGTGTACTTTTCTTCTTCAACTCCCGCATTACGATTTGCACTGAAGTCTAAGTTTCCTGGTTCAGCCTAGACGCAAAAAACACTCAAAGAACGTTTGCAGAAATTAGCCGAATCCTTTATAGGTCGTTGACTACCGTTACCTTGTTTATGTGATATTTTTCGCTACTATCTTAATTCCCGTTTTAATCATAATATGGTGCTACATTGCAATTTACCGGCGAATCAAGAAGGAAGAAAAGAGTGTCAAATCCTTATTAAGAGCGTCAGAAAGGAGAAGGCGGATGCGAAACCGGAGAAAACTGATTAGAACACTGTTTATGCTTGTTTGCATTTATGTACTTTGCTGGTGTCCACTTTATGTAAGTTTTGATTATTAGCCTTGAAGCACCGACAAACAACTTTGCTCGTTAGGCATCGGTAGTCTTTTGTTTTCCGTTTTGAATACTAGACTAAAAGACTACCGATGCCCTAGCGAGCAATGTTGTTTGCCGGTGTTTCAAGCCCAACAATCAACATTTTCGTTTACAGTCTTTGAACACTTACGACTTCTTCTTTCCTGGCACTCGGAAAAGCGTTATTCCAACTTTAGCCACCGTCGTTCTGTCTCATGTAAATGTATGTTTTAACATCGAAAAATATTACAATACACATTTAAACACTTTTAGTGTGCAATTAATCCGCTCATTTATGCATTCGGTATGTTGAACTTTCATTTCGTTTTGATCAAACTTTAAGATGGGAAAAAACGCTGGAAAGTGTAAATTCTGTAAGAAAGACTTAAATTGATTGGTGGAAGTACTTGTTTGCAAATTCTTTCTTACAGAATTTACACTTCCGGAAGTTCTACTCATTCTGTGATTAATCAACAAAAAAGTCTTTCATAGACAAAACATGTGAAAATGACGTTTTACAAACTTTGACTTTTAAGGCCTTCCCGGATTTAAACAAACTCTTCGACGTTTCTTCGGAATTCGATCGGCTACTGTGAAAATCCCTGGTGGAGGAATGACAAGCCATTTGCCAGCAACCTCGCAGCGACTTCGGGAGTCCGGCGTTGTCAGGAGTTATATTGTGGATTGCACGCGAAAGAACTCAAAATCACCGTCGTCAATCTGTCATATGGGGTTTGTTTTACATTGAAAACATAGCCTAACCAATTTATTTTCAGTCAAAGTGTCGATTCGGTGGAAACATTTTTAACGCCTGTTTGCGATTCATATCGCCGGCAACTTCAGCCAATACACGAGTCGAGTATTTCGTTTTTTGAGAACAATGGTAGTGCTTTAGAAAAGCCTATTTGATCTCACAGCTGATCTCATGCTTTTAATAAATTACGGGTTCGTGTGTAAATACATGTAAATTCTAATAAATTACTTTATCACATCACTAGTCGCCAATGCTTGATTTACAGTAGAAACAAGGAAATGCTGACAACTCTAATCAAATTTGCCATCAAACACCATTAACACAAAAACTTCAGATTCAACAAACTTAACAAACTTAATAAACTTAACAACGTTTATCTATGCACAACGACAAATGAAACAACGGTGGAAACAAATAGATACATTCATTATCTGTCCGAACCTTTGAAAACCGTTCTAAACATAAAAAGTTTAAAACGCCAAAACAAAATAGTTCACCTGCAAGCCACACAACTCGTACATCGCTGACAATGAACTGCCAAGCAAACCGAGCAGACAAATCCCAATGAGACGGGTCGATTATGGCAAAAACATGAAGTCTGATAGTCGATTCTTTCGTGATTGCGAAGGACAAACAAATTCTGTGCCTGTTTTGAATTTCCCATGCAGTAACGCTAAAAATTAAAATATTAATTGCTAGCCCAAAGATAAAACTCGCGATTAAAAATTGAAGAACGCTGTTTATTTCTTCAACTTGTCTATGAATTCCACCAGTAATGTCACACGCTTGTCGCAATAATGAATTAGTCTTGGCCAATGAGCAGACATGAAATTTCAAATCCATTTGCTGAGCGCTCAAAAACAAGTTCATCAGTCTCGCTTGCTCCTCATGAGACACTTCCGATAAATTGATAACAATAACTCGACCAATAGCATTGTTTAAACCTTTTTTGAACCTTGAAAAATCTAAAAACGCAATTAAAACATAGAATAATTCAAAAATACTCACAGCAAATTCCAGTAGCAAAAGCATTGGCGTAATTAGTATGAACAAATCTGTCTCCAGACTGAGCATCTGATTGAATGGCATTCCGAATAGCTAAGTCAATTGCTTCGGCAATATCTGCATCCTTTTGATGTGCTTCTGACGAAAAAATAACTCGATTCTTGAGCGGAGCACTGGCTGCAACAATAAGCAGATGGTTGTTAACTGACATAGACAAATGAGTGTTTGAGTAGACAATAACTGATGCGACCAGTCGCTTGATGAGATCTTCTTTTGACCATTCTTCACAAAGCAAGCCCAAACTCGACGTATTGCAATCCAACACAATAACAGAAGTGCTCATTAAAACTCGAATTGAACTGAAAATTTTAAAATTTACGTGACAAAACTTTCTTAAGTTGAGACAACTTTGACGTTTGCAAAAACATTGAGTTCAAAAGGCTGAGTTTAAAGGTGTTTGATATCAGTGTAATTTTACGTTCTTGTTAAAAGATTTTGAACATCACTGTTGAAAAGTTCAAAAAAGCATAACAGTCCAATCGAAATAGTCAAACGCTTGTTACATTTTTGTAATTTCAATTTCGTTACAGGCATGTAGATTTTATTTGAGTGCGTTGAGATAAGTTCGAATAAACTTTTGAACAATTTTGAACAAACTCTAAAGTTTGCGTGAAAGTATTTGTAAAAACTTGAAAATCACTTCGCAAGAGCGGAGTTTCAATTTCAGGCCAAGATTGATGATGACTTGAGTCGTAGTGCGTCCGAATGCTTGCGACTTGAACTTCATTAATTGGAGTGTAAAACAATAAAATCCAAGACGTGAAGCGAGAAGTTCTGGATCCCACTTGAATGTTTGCACAAGCCGCTTGCTAGATGTGCTGGATGTTCGTGGAAATGCTTGGCCGGCTCTTGACTTGGGTCGGCGCAAACTTTCAAGATATCACAACAATTTGCGCTGCTTTGAGCTTGCGCGGGAGATTCCAACAAAATGCGGATTTTTGAAAGCGCGGCCTCCGCCCACGGGCCAACACAGCCATGGAATCAGATCCAGGATCTTGGAGCAACGTGCACACTGTTTGTTAACCTCCGGAAGTTGTGTGCTTTCTCACTTCAAACCCTTGATTGGACCCGGCCGTTTGACACCACTTAGTTGCGCCGGCAACAAACTGCTCGGCCCACATTCCCCTGACTTCTATTAGGGGAAATTGCCAATCTACTGAACGCTAATTTGACCCAAGTGCCAAAAAATGTTGGAGTGCGAGTAAGTTATCAAACTATATGACTAGTTTCAAGCAATGATCTTAATTTAAAGTTATTAAAAACACTTTCAGGAAAGATCCGGGTTGGCAGTTCTTGCGGCATAGCCGTGAAAAGATCCTTGAGTTTCAAAACAAGCCGTACGATTCCAAGAAGAACTTTTGGGTTCCCGATGTTGAAGGCATGTAGACAATAAATCCGAATCACAACACATTCGATCAGTCAAGTTAAGCGCTTGATTTCTTTGAATCGAGTTTTTGCTGATCTTTGTGGAATTTTTGGGCATAACGGTGCCTTTTCGTTAAATCATTTGACAGCATTTAATTTACTTTAGTGCTTAAGTTGACTGATCGAATGTTGTGATTCGAATTTGTTGTCTATATGCTATGTTGAAGAGGGTTATCTTGCTGGTGAAATCAAAGAAACCAAAGGCGATACCGTGGTCGTTACGGCCAATGGCGCGGAGAAAACTCTCAAAAAGGACTTGCTGCAAGAGATGAATCCGCCGAAGTTCGAAATGAACGAGGACATGTAAGTTTTAAAAAGTATAATTGTCAAATTTATCTAAACACAAATTCTAGGTCTAACTTGACATTCTTGAACGATGCATCCGTTCTTTACAATCTTCGTTCTCGCTATGCCACTATGTTGATCTACGTAAATTTTTGTTTTAAACCGAAGCCACCTTATTTCATTTAGACCTACTCCGGTTTGTTCTGCGTTGTCATCAATCCATACAAGCGGTAATTTTAAATCATTAAACTTGTTTAAAATGAATGCTTTAGTCTTCCAATTTACACCGACTCTATGGCTAGACTTTTCATGGTAAATATTTAAAATTCAACTGTACATCATTAAAATTGCAGGGCAAACGTCGCACTGAGATGCCACCTCACTTGTTTGCTGTCTCCGATGAAGCCTATCGCAACATGCTTCAAAACCACGAAAATCAATCCATGTTGATTACTGTAATGCTCGAAGCACACAAACAATATAAACTTAAACACTTGTAGGGCGAGTCAGGTGCCGGAAAGACTGAAAACACCAAAAAGGTTATTTCCTATTTCGCTTCCGTCGGTGCTGTAAGTTTTAAAGTGTGCTTCGGCTATTAACCACCCATTTCTTGCTTAGGCTCAAGCTGAAGCATTGGGTCTTACAGCAAAAGGAGACACAGGCGAGAAGAAGGTCACTCTCGAAGATCAAATTGTGCAAACAAATCCCGTTTTGGAAGCCTTTGGCAATGCCAAAACCGTCCGTAACAACAACTCCTCGCGCTTCGGCAAATTTATTCGTATCCACTTCAACAAAGTTGGCCGTGTTGCTTCTTGCGACATTGAACACTACCTTCTCGAAAAGTCTCGCGTTGTTCGTCAAGCTCCAGGCGAACGTTGCTGTAAGCTTTTGAAAACAAATGCTATGAAAGCAATCAATTTAAAATTTAGACCACATCTTCTATCAAATGTTCTCTGACTACAAACCTGAGTTGAAGACTATCCTCAAATTCACCCGACCGTTGGCTGATTATTGGTAAAGAAATGGCATATGTTTGAGTGATCACTCTTGCTTTAGGTTTGTCGCACAAGCAGAATTGACAATTGAAGTAAGATTGATTGTTTGCATTCATAACAATTCTGTCAACTTGTTTGTAATTAAAAACAGTTTATATTGTTTAAAGTAAACTGTTATGAATGCAAATAATCAACTTGTCTAGAACATGAACGATACGGTAAGTCAACGCATGAATTAATTAATTTCATTAAACACATTCCAGGAAGAGTTTGAACTGACTGATACCGCCTTTGATGTTTTGTTGTTTACACCGGAAGAGAAGTTGAATTGTTACAAGTTGATGGCTGGCATCATGCACATGTAATTCTATTCTCTTTATGATCTAAATTATTTCAACTTTAAGGGGTAACATGAAGTTCAAGCAACGCCCGCGTGAAGAACAAGCTGTAAGTTTTTGTGTTAGATAGGAGTTTTAAAATAACTGATTTAGGATGTTGACGAGTCGGAAATCGATGAAGCTAAGTATGCCGCTGAAATGTACGGTGTCGGCTCAGATCAGATGCTTGACGCTTTGATCAAACCACGCGTGCGTGTCGGCACAGAATGGGTAAGTTGCACTTTAATTATAATTTAACAACAATTTGCTTAGGTTAACAAAGCTCAAAATGTGGAACAAGTCAACTGGGCAATTGGTGCTGTTGTGAAAGGCCTATATGCCCGTGTCTTCCACTGGCTCGTTCAAAAGTGTAACGCTACTCTTGATCAGAAGGGTTTGTCTCGTGATTACTTCATCGGTGTCTTGGATATTGCTGGCTTCGAGATCTTCGACTTCAACAGCTTTGAACAGTTGTGGATTAACTTCGTCAATGAGAAGTTGCAGCAATTCTTTAACCATCACATGTTCGTCCTTGAACAAGAAGAATATGCGTAAGTTAACAAAATTTTATTAAAATAACGCATTCATTGTTAATTATAATTTTTAGTCGCGAAGGCATTCAATGGACTTTCATTGATTTCGGTCTTGATTTGCAAGCTTGCATCGAGTTGATTGAAAAAGTAATTTTGATTTCTGTTAAGATTAAAAATGTGAATGTGTTTAGCCTATGGGTATCATCTCCATGTTGGACGAAGAATGCATTGTCCCCAAGGCCACCGATCAAACCTTGGCTCAAAAACTTGTCGAGCAGCACTTGGGCAAACATCCTAACTTTGAGAAGCCAAAACCACCGAAGGGCAAACAAGCCGAAGCTCATTTCGCCATGCGTCACTACGCCGGAACTGTCCGCTATAATGTCACTAACTGGCTGGAGAAGAACAAGGATCCGTTGAACGACACACTTGTCGCTGTTTTGAAGGCATCCAAACAAAATGCTCTTTTGAACACGATTTGGGCTGATTACACAACTCAAGGCAAACCTAGTTGATTAGCAATCAAAGTTAGAATTTTTAGAAGAAGCAGCAGCTGCACAAAAAGGCGGCGGCAAAGGCAAGAAAGGCAAATCCGGCTCTTTCTCCACAGTTAGTTTAAAACTTTATAACAGCTTAAATAGAATGTCCATGTCAGGTTTCCAATCTGTACCGCGAGTCTTTAAACAACTTGATGACTATGTTGCACAAAACTCACCCTCACTTCATTCGTTGCATCATCCCTAACGAAAAGAAGACTTGCGGTCTTATCGATGCGGCTTTGGTACTTAATCAATTGACCTGTAACGGTGTGTTGGAAGGCATCCGTATTTGCCGCAAAGGTTTCCCTAATCGGTGAGCTCTTTTAATTGATGTTAAATACTAATTCCTCCGTTAAGTTCTTTGCATGCTGACTTTGTCTTGCGTTATGCACTTCTTGCTGGTGATGAAGCTCGTGCAAACAAAAAAGACCCGAAAGCAGCTGCCGGTATAGTTTGAATGGAGTTGAAAAAATGACCTTAAATTCCAGCCGCTATCTTGGACCGTTTGGTCAGAGAGAAGCAATTGGTTGATGAACAGTTCCGTGTTGGTCACACAAAGATCTTCTTCAAAGCCGGTGTCATGGCTGCCTTGGAAGATTTGCGTGACATCAAGCAAAATGCACTCATCGCCGGACTCCAATGCTTTTGCCGTAGTTATTTGGCTTATGTGAGTCTTGAAAAGCTTTGCAAGCACACGCTGGAAGTTTTTAGATCGGACTGAAGCGACGAAAGTTCCTTCAAAATGTCGACTCCTTTATCCAAAAAGTCGTCAGACATTGGATTTCAATTTACAGCTGCGGATGGCAAGTTTCTTTGTTGTTTATTTAAACTAAAAAGTGTTCCAGGTACACTTTGTATCATAAAATCAAGCCGATGTTGAAAGGAAACAAGATCCAAGAAGATATCGACAAAGCAGAGAAAGAAGTCAAAGAACTCGCCGAAGTTCTCAAAGTAAGTCTTTAAACATGCACCGCGTTCAAAAGTTTATGAAACAAAATTTAGAAAGAGGAAGAAGCCCGCAAAGTAATTGAAGTTGAGCACAAGAAGTATGCAGAAGAACGCGCCAAACTTTTGGAAGACTTGGAAATGTCACGTTAGTGTTTTTAAAATTCAAAGAATTGCAAAATCTCATTCGATCGACAGCCATACAAATAACACCTTTGTTTGTGCAACACTGATTAGAATCAATCAAAAATAGCTAGTCCAGTGATTTGTGTCACAGAAGAGTAGTTGATACGATCAGTGAATTTGAGTAACTCTTTTGTAGTCGACATGAAAATTTCAATAATTCCACGATAGAATTTGATTTTAAACCTTTAAGGCACTGGCGGAGCTGTGATTGAAGAAAAAATCAGCTCTTTGTCCGCAGCCAAAGCCGAATTGGAACGTAGTGTCAACGATGTCAAAGACAGATTGGCCGACCAAGACTCACGTACCGAAGAAGTTCAGCGCCAACTCAAACGAGTCGACAAAGACAAACAAGGCCTGAACGAACAAATCTCATCTTTGGAATCCGCCCAGCAAAAGATTGAAGAGGAAAAGAAAGAGAAGGAAGAAGCCATCAAAAAACTCCACGAAGATATGGCAAAGAAGGACGAAGAAATTGCGGCTGTCAACCGAGAAAAGAAACGTAACGAGGAAGAGAACCGAAAGTATTCAAATTTACATATTTAACATTCATTTAATGTCTGCGTTGTAGATTGGCCGAAAATGTCCAGCAAGTGGAAGAATCAAACACTCAATACAGCCGCGTTAAACTGTAAGTATTTTGCGTAAATAGGACTTAATGTCTAATACCAATAAACATCAACGATTTTTAGGAAGTTGGAGCGCGCTATTGAAGACATTGAAGATTCGCTTGAACGTGAACGACGTCAACGAATGGACTTGGACAAGCAAAAACGAAAAGCCGAGTCAGAGCTCACTGCTGCCGAAGAAAACCTCTCCGAAATTTCTGACCGAAAAGCCGAACTCGAGCAAAAACTGCAATCTGTTGAAGACGAGTGGCGTACATTGAACTCCAAATTGAACGAAGAACAATCAATGGTTGCCAAACTTCAACGGCAACTCAAAGAACAACAAGCTCGAATCATTGAGTTGGAAGAGGAGCTGGACACTGAACGTCATGCACGCGCAAAAACCGACAAATCCAAAGGCACCATTCAAATCATGTTGGAGGATTTGAACGACTCTTTGGGTATGTTGATACTGTAAAAAACTTACAATAAATGTTTAATTTGAAGACGACGAGAACGGCAAAACTACGGCACAAATAGAGTTGAACAAGAAGAAAGAGAGTGAACTGATTCGACTGAGAATGGACTTGGAGCAAGCAAATCAATCTCATGAAGGACAATTGGCTATCCTACGCAAAAAGAACGCCGACGATTTGGCTGATCTGACCGAGCGCTTGGAGAACATGCAAAAGTCAAAGGCTAAAGTTGAGAAGGACAAAGACGGTGTCCGCCGACAACTAGATGACGTTTCTTCTCAAGTCAACGAAGAGATCAAGAACAAGTCGGAGCAAGAACGATTGGCCAAGGCTTATGAAAGTCAAGTCGCCGAACTCCAAACTCGCTGTGACGAACAACATCGTTTGATTCAAGTACTTACTTTAATGTAGTTTCTCTGTTAACTAAGTTTTTAGGACTACATTGCAACAAAAGCCCGCCTGCAAGCCGAAAACCAAGATATGGAGCAACAAGTCGAAGATTATGAAACCCAATTTACCTCATTGTCCAAACGCAAAGCCCAGTGTTTGGCCCAGTTGGAGGACGCCAAGCGCACAGTCGAGGAAGAACATCAAGTAATGCTTTATTGCCAGATTATTTCGCTAACATCGATTGTTTCAGGAACGTCAAAGCTTGAACTCAACTGTCAAGAACTTTGAAGTGAGTTTTTAATAGTCCCGACAAAAAACTAATTTGCAAAACTTTCAGCACGAAATCGACCACATTCACGAGTTGATTGCCGACGAAGGAAACCAAAAAGAAGAGATCTTGCGCCAATTGAGCAAAGCCAAAGCCGAATCTCAACAATGGAAGGCCAAATTTGAGGTAGTTGTTTGCAGTTTAAAGCAGTTGTAAAATATGTTTATAGGGCGAAGGCTTGATTGCCGCCGATGAATTGGAAGAGGAACGCCGCAGACGTTCAAACAAGAAATTGGAGGTAAACATTGAAATTGCGGAATTGCTGTATATAAAATTGCTGTTTTAGATCCAAGACATGCTCCAAGATATCAACAACAAGGCGAGTCTTTAAACAACGCTTCTTTAGGAACTTTGTTAATAAGTTGCTTTTCAGATCATTACTGTCGAAAAGGCCAATTCCCGCTTGATCACTGAAGCCGAGGACGCACGTTCTGAAATGGAACGCAACAGAGCCTTGATTGCTCAACTCGAGAAGAAACAAAACTCATTCGACCGAATCATCGAAGACTGGCGACGCCAATGTGACGAACTTTCACAAGAAACCGAACGTTCTCAGCAAGAAGCTCGTCGAAATGCTGCTGACGTTTATGCCTTGCGTAAGTTTTAAACATAAACTTATTTGGTTAAATAAAAACTGCCACTTTAAGAAACCGCTTCAACTTCGTTAAGTGAGCAAGTTGATGACTTGCGACGGGAAGGCAAAAACTTGTCGAACGAAATCAAAGGTAAGCTTGCTTTAAAACGAAATCCACATATTGCGTTATTAGATCTTAATGAGCAACTTGGCGCCGGCGGCCGAATTTCACACGACGTGGCCAAGAAAGTCCGTTTGTTGAACTTGGAGAAAGATGAGTTGACGCACTCGTTGAATGAAACCGAAAGTGCTTTGGAAGTCGAAGAATCAAAGGTGCTTCGCTTGCAAACCGAAGTCTCTCAAATCCGACAAGAAATCGATAAACGTCTAGCCGACAAGGGTGAGTTTAACAAAGAAAACACAACTTGTGACAATTTAAATAAACTTTAGAAGAAGATTTCGAGAACACTTTGAAGAACCACCAACGTGCTCTTGATTCAATGCAAACTTCTCTTGAAACCGAAAGCAAAGGCCGTCACCAGTTGCTTCAAACAAAGAAGAAGCTTGAAACTGACATCCACGAGCGTGAATTGGCTTTGGACATGGCCAACAAGTCGAACGTTGAGGCCCAAAAAGCCATCAAGAAGATGATTTCACAAGTGCAGGAATTGCAAACAGAACTGGAAACTTCTCAGCGCGAACGAGAAATCTATCGCGAGAACTTCTTGATTGCCGAAAAGGTGAACTTTTGAAATGATCTTTGAAGACCAAACAACTAGTTTTAGAAACTTCAAAACGCTTTGACCGAAAAGGATGAACTCAACATTCAACGCGATGCTTTGGAACAGCAAAAAGCCAAATTGGACTCGGATGTTAATGAACAACGCAGCTTGAAATCCGAAACTCAAAATGAGAATCTCCAATTGGCCGCTGCAAAACGTCAAGTTGAAAACGAGATCCAAGTGGCAAAGGTGAGCACAACTTTAAATAGTCTTTGACTAAATTGAAATTGAAATTGTAGAGTGAACTTGACAAAGCACTCTCCGATTTGAAGCACACCGAAGAAACCTTTAAGAAGGTTAACGGAGATGTTACACGATTGACAGAAGAGTTACGACAAGAACAAGCTCACTGTGAGCATGTTGATAGATTGAGAAAGGGACTTGAGCTCCAAATTAAGGTTGAGCTTTCGCTTTCAGCGTTTTAATTGGCTTTCAAATTGTAGGAACTCCAAGTCAAGTTAGATGAAGCTGAACAAAACGCATTGCGGATCAGCCAAAGAACCATCGAAAAGCTGCAACAAGACGTACGAGCACGTGAAAACGAATTGTTGGCAGAACAGAAACGCCACAAAGACGTTCAAAAGAATTTGGCGCAAGGCGAACGCATCTCTCGTGAATCCAAATTCCAGTGTAAGTTTAGCTTAAACATGCTTTTTGAATGTAAGCATAATTGCAATTGATGTTTTAGTGGAAGAGCACAAAAAATCAGCCGCCAAAATGCAAGACTTGATTGAGAAATTGAACACCAAGATCAAGACTCACAAACGTAAGCATTCCAAGTGTTCGAGTCGCTTTTTAAAATGCATTTCAGGTCAATTGGAGGAAGTTGAAGAAGTTGCAGGCATGAACTTGCAGAAATACCGTCAAATTGTCATTGCCTTGGATGGTTAGTTTTTCATGTACTGATCAATGCTTATAACATTTGTTTGAAGGTGCCGAAACTCGCGCAGAGGAAGCGGAGCATAGCTTGTTGCGCATGAAGACCAAAATTCGCGGTCGTCCCGGACTTACAGCATCAGCCACCAGCCATCAAATAAATGGCGACCTTGGCAAAGGAGTCATTCGTTCAGCCACCCAGTCACACATCTAATTAGTCCAATTCTCCTTAACCAATATTCTAACAAACAACCTTTACGTAATTTTGTTATGCATTTTAAAAAGCACGGCCTACCGCTTGGCGACGTAAGCGAATCCCGGATATCGGTTACAAGCCCAACCATGCTGTGCTTTTCTTTTCAACACAATTGTCTCTCACTTCAACTCGAACAAATAAATGCTTGGGATTTTTGACTTGCGTCTAGATTGCAGATATACAGAGTGGGCCAAAAAACGTTAACACAAATGAATTGATTGCACTTTTACTCTAATAAATTTATCAAAGCGGTAACTAAGCAAAGATCAGTTTTTGCAGACCTCCGATTAAGAGTTCATGTTTTTCTCCAAAATCCAGCAGGTCATCAATCTGGGTTGATCGAAGACCCCAAACCGCATTCCATTTTTTGGTTGTCTGGACGCTGCCAATTGCCACACTAATCAAAGCCGCCGTTCACCTGTCAAACGAAATCATGTTAACCGAAAAACGACGTCAAACAAAGAACCACTTTTTGGGATTTCCTGCCACCAACAAGCAAACAAGTCCAAAGACAATAGAACGGCTCCAAAGAATTGTTCTTCTTTGAATCAAATGAAATTCAACTTATGAGTTGTGTTCACTTTAATTGATTTCAGTAATGTTTTGTCGAATTGAAGAATTTGTTTCAACTCTCGTTTTGAGTTTTTTGTTCCGAAAGTAAAATCAGAATAGCCGACTTTTAGTCTTTTCGCAAACGCATTTCAAACGCCAATAGTACTTGGAATTATGGCCGACCAGACGTTTGTCATTGCAGTTTTGACATTCGGTTTCGAATTTTTACGGACTGCATCGCGTTCGCTTCCGGTCAAAAACCACTTGCATGCTAACAGGTGTCCTCTACTGCTTCTCAAATCACTGCATACGGAAGACATTCAAAAGCGAGAGGGGACCGTACACTTGGACAGAACATTTACAACTTTATTGGTTATTATGTTTCAAGTGGCACGATGTTTTAGTGTCTACTAAGCGGCATGCAAATATAATCCGAAAAAGCAATTCAAAAAAGCGAGAAGCATCGAAACAGCGGGGAACATCTGCAGCAAATTAGGCAATTCGAGCAACGCGTGGGCCTTTTGATTTTCAATCCATTTTCGAATAATTAATGCCACATGCTTGCTGCAAGTTAACAGTTGATGCGTTTTGACTCTTTTGAAGAGAATTCAAGATTTTGCGTTCCAGTTGAACAATCTCAAAAGCATGCTCAAAATGCATGGTTGCTGCCAAGTGTAAAGATTTCGGGTTGCATCGAATTACATAATTTATTTGGAACAAAAGTTCACTCGTATGGTTTAAGTTATTTGGCAAAAACGCCACTTGCTGTCACCGCCGCCTCAGAGCCTCAAATGAACAAGTTCAAGCGGCCGTGTTCAAAAACCGTCTGCCCAACAAACGTCACTTGGACAACCATGCACATAGTGGGCTTTTCAGGCGCCGAAGATCCAAACCAGATCAACTGTTCCGTGGTTTAAGTTGGCGACAGTATCCCGCCCAAGGAATAGACGAAGGCGTGTGGGTGGCCCATTTGGCGTTGCAGAGGGACACGTACGGCCTCAATTTACATGCACATGTGTGTCCAACAACCGATGCATGCATGCGGCACAATGTCTGGACTTCGGCCAACAGTCTCCGAACCAAGAAGACACACCCCTTGAGTTGAAGAGAATCGAAGCTGTGAATCAACAGGCACTTTTACGACAACTAGGGCCAAACTAGGTTGTTGTAGATTCAAGCTCTGCTAGTCTTTTGATTCAAACTTTGGACTTGCGCGATGCAGCATGAACAGGTAAGTTGAGCAACGCTTCGCGCTTTATCTAATTGTTTTAGGATCCAGGATGGCAGTTCTTGCGAATTTCTCGCGAGCAGATGATCCAGGTAAATTTTAATTAGAGTATTACTTTAATTTGTTTTTAGGAGCAATCTGTTCCTTATGACTCCAAGGTTTGTTTAATTCGAATGCTTTGACTTGAATGCTTTGATTAAGCAACTAAGTCAGATAGCGTTTTATCGGCTAAAACCGAATTGGAGAATAGGACCTACTTTTATGAGCTGAGCACTGTTAGAGAACTCACTTTTTGAAATGGATCTATCACTTCAGTTTAGAAGTCAAAAAGTTATTGAAATTGCTCTCACTTTTGTTAAAGAATTGATTTCATGTGAACTAACATGACCAGCAAGTAACCTAAAAACTCATCTTTGTGGCCCTAGCGGTGAAAACTTTGTGCAATAGTCTCCAATATAAAAAAGTTTAAAAGTTTTTGAGGACTAGGCATGTGGACATTTTTGTTTTTTAGAAGAACTGTTGGGTGCCAGATGAGGAGGAAGGTTATGTCGCCGCCGAGATCAAGGGCGCTTCTGGCGACAACATCACCGTCGTTACAACCAAAGGAAATGAGCAAACACTCAAAAAGGAATTGGTTCAGGTAGCAGTTTACTTGAAAGCTCATAAATTAATAAACTTTACAGGAGATGAATCCGCCAAAGTTCGAGAAAACCGAGGACATGTAAGTATTAAATTAAAAGTTAAAATTGCACAATCTGTTTGCACTCAGGTCTAACTTGACATTCTTGAACGATGCGTCCGTCTTGCATAATCTGCGTGCTCGTTACGGTGCTTTGCTCATCTACGTGGGTTTTATTCACTTTTCACTCAGATCAACTGGACTTTTAGACCTACTCCGGCTTGTTCTGCGTCGTCATCAGTAAGCGCTTAAATAGAATGTTGTGTTTAATTATGCAATTTTAGACCCGTACAAGCGTTTGCCGATTTATACCGATTCTGTTGCACGTATGTATATCGGAAGTAAGCTTTTAAGACTTTCAATTGCAAAACGTTGATAGAAATTGTAAAATTGCATTTTGTTTTTAAGAGCGTCGCACTGAAATGCCACCTCACTTGTTCGCTGTTTCTGATGAAGCTTACCGCAACATGCTTCAAGATCATGAGAACCAATCTATGTTGATTACTGCAAGTTTAATGTGATTTTACATTTAATTTGTTTGATGTTCAGGGAGAGTCTGGTGCCGGCAAGACTGAAAACACCAAAAAAGTCATTGCTTACTTTGCTTCCGTCGGTGCTGTAAGCTTTTAAATTAAATGACACTTATTGGTTTTGTGCTTAGTCTCAACAAGAAGCCGCTGATGCTCGTGCTGGTGTTGATCCGGGCGAGAAGAAGGTCACTCTCGAAGATCAAATTGTCCGTACCAACCCTGTCTTGGAAGCATTCGGCAATGCCAAGACTGTCCGTAACAACAACTCCTCGCGTTTCGGCAAGTTCATCCGTATTCACTTCAACAAGGCCGGACGTGTCGCTTCTTGCGATATTGAGCATTATTTGCTTGAGAAGTCAAGAGTCATCCGTCAAGCTCCAGGCGAGCGTTGCTAGTAAGCAAACTTGAAAGTTAATCAACTTTATCAACTTGTTTAGCCACATCTTCTACCAAATTTTCTCTGGCTACAAACCAGAATTGATCAAGGAATTGCAATTGGACAAACCCTTGAAAGTGGAGTTTTTCGGACTGTCAATTAATTAAAAACTGAAATTTAGGACTACTGGTTTGTTGCTCAAGCCGAGCTTTCAATTGATGGTGTCAACGACAAAGAGGTTAGCAATTCAATATAACTTTGCTAATTTAAACACTCTAGGAACATCAAATGACTGACGAGTCTTTCGACATCTTGTTGTTCACCGAAGAAGAAAAAATGGATTGTTACCGAATCATGTCCGCTCTTATGCACATGGGTAACATGAAGTTCAAACAACGTCCGCGTGAAGAGCAAGCCGAAGCTGATGGAACTGATGAAGCTGAGAAGGCTGCTGCCATGTTTAAGGTCGATGCCGAGAACTTCTTGAAAGCTTTGACCAAGCCCCGTGTGAAAGTAGGAACTGAGTGGGTCTCCAAAGGTCAAAACATGGAGCAAGTCAACTGGGCAATTGGCGCTATGGCCAAAGGCTTGTACGCTCGCGTCTTCCACTGGCTTGTCAAGAAATGTAACGCCACTCCTTGATCAAAAGGGCTTGTCTCGTGATCACTTCATCGGTGTCTTGGACATTGCTGGCTTCGAGATCTTCGATTTCAACAGCTTTGAACAGTTGTGGATTAACTTCGTCAATGAGAAGTTGCAGCAATTCTTTAACCATCACATGTTCGTCCTTGAACAAGAGGAGTATGCCCGTGAAGGCATTCAATGGACTTTCATTGATTTTGGTCTTGACTTGCAAGCTTGCATCGAGTTGATTGAAAAACCACTCGGTATCATCTCCATGTTGGACGAAGAATGCATTGTCCCCAAAGCCACCGATCAAACCTTGGCTCAAAAACTTATCGAGCAGCACTTGGGCAAACACCCTAACTTCGAGAAGCCAAAACCGCCGAAGGGCAAACAAGCCGAAGCTCATTTCGCTATGCGTCACTACGCCGGAACTGTCCGCTACAATGTCACCAACTGGCTGGAGAAGAATAAGGATCCGTTGAACGACACATTGGTCAGCGTCATGAAAGGCGAGGGATCCAATGCTTTGTTGGTAAGTAATAACACCTCCACAATTAAACTTTACATAAACTTTCAGCAAGAAGTTTGGTCCGATTACACAACTCAAGAAGAAGCTGCAGTGAAAGCCAAAAGCGGTGACACCGGTGGCAAGAAGAAGGGTAAAAAATTTTAAAGTTACAAATATATTTTGCGCACTTCTAGGCAAGGGTGGCTCCTTCATGACTGTTTCCATGATGTACCGCGAGTCTTTAAACAACTTAATGACTATGCTGAACTCCACTCACCCTCACTTCATTCGTTGCATCATCCCCAACGAAAAGAAAACCACTGGTCTCATCGAAGCTGCTCTTGTTTTGAACCAGCTGACTTGTAACGGTGTGTTGGAAGGCATCCGTATTTGCCGCAAAGGTTTCCCTAATCGTACTCTCCATGCCGACTTTGTAATTTACTCATTAAACAGCAAAAACTAATTATGTTTGCTTTAGAAACAACGCTACTCCGTTTTGGCTGCTGATGCTTCCAAGTCGAGTGATGACCCCAAAAAAGTAAATAGCATTTAAGTTTGAATCGTTTACCTTTTCGATTTGCAGTGCGCGGATGCAATCCTTCAACAATTGATCAACGAAGGAAAGTTGACAGACGAGAACTTCCGTGTCGGAGCCACTAAAGTACACAATTGATATTTAGCTCGATTTAAACATAAAAATTGCAGGTCTTCTTCAAAGCTGGTGTGTTGGCCGCGTTAGAAGATTTCCGCGATGAGAAACTTGGAATAGTATGCAAAATGCACAGAACTTGCTAATCACACTCTTTGTTTTAGATCATGACTAAATTCCAAGCGACTATCAGGCAAGTAGTGTGATAATTATAAAGAAATGAAACATCAATCCCTAATTTTACTGTTTATGTGTATCAGCTTAAATTATATTTACATTTATTTAGATGGTATCTTGGCATGGCTGATCGCAAACGCCGCATGCAACAACGTGCTGGACTTCTCATCTTGCAACGCAACATCCGTTCGTGGTGCACCTTGCGTATGTTTTTAGCCAAGCACTCAAAACAATTCGGCTTGATTTATAGGCACATGGGAATGGTTTAAGCTTTACGGCCGAGTCAAGCCTATGCTCAAAGCTGGAAAGGAAGCTGAAGAGTTGGAGAAGGTTGCCGGAAAAATCCAAGAATTGGAAGAAGCTTTGGCAAAGGAACAACAATTGCGCAAAGAAGCCGAAGATCAAGGCGTCAAATTGCTTGAAGAGAAAAGTGAGTTCTTAGGACTCCTAAAAACTCAAAAATACAATTTAACTGCTTCAGATCAACTCTTCAGCAACTTGGAAACAACCAAAGCAAGTTTGTCGGATGCTGAAGATCGTTTGGGCAAGTTGCAGTCGCAGAAGAACGACTTGGACCGCGAGATTTCTGTAAATTCACCCATTGAACAACAGTAAACTAAACAACAATTTAGGACTTGAATGATCGCTTGGGCGACCAAGAAGACAGAAATGCCGATCTCCAACGCGCAAAGAAGAAGTTGGAGTCCGAATTGGAAAGCTTGAAGAAGCAAATTCAAGACTTGGAAATGTCTTTGCGCAAGAGCGAGTCCGAAAAGCAATCCAAAGATCATCAAATTCGCTCATTGCAAGACGAAATGGCTGCTCAAGATGAGAACATTGCCAAGTTGAACAAAGAGAAGAAACACCAAGAAGAAGTCAACCGCAAAGTGAGTTTTCAAAAACAACTAAAAACCAAAATGGCCAAAATATTCGTTTCAGTTGATGGAAGACTTGCAAGCCGAAGAAGACAAAGTCAACCACACCAACAAATTGAAGCAAAAGTTGGAGCAAAACATGGACGACTTGGAAGACAACTTGGAGCGCGAAAAGCGATCTCGCAACGAGACCGAGAAGTAGCTACTTTATAATTTTAAAACCTATCCTCCAAGTTTAGATCCAAACGCAAGACCGAGGGTGAATTGAAGATAGCTCAAGAGAACATTGACGAGTTGAACAAGCAAAAGGGCGATATGGAAAACAACTTTGCGCAAGAAGGAGGCTGAATTGTGAGTTCATTCTAAAGCAGTTGTTTGCATTCAACGCATTTAGACACTCGGTCTCAAGCAAATTAGAAGACGAACAATCGTTGGTTGGCAAGCTCCAAAGACAAATCAAAGAACAACAAGCAAGAATTTCGGAGCTTGAAGATGAAGTCGAAAAGTAATCACTTATCGTTTTTCAAAATAAAAATAAACACAATTCAGTGAACGCCAATCTCGTTCAAAGTCCGATCGCACCAAAGGAGAATTGCAACGGGAGTTGGAAGAGCTTTCCGAGCGCTTGGATGAACAGGTATTAAAATACTTAGTTATATATACCAATTAAACAAACTTGCAGGGTGGCGCCACTGCTGCCCAAGTTGAAGTCAACAAGAAACGCGAAGCCGAATTGTCCAAATTGTAAGTGTATCAAACAGCAATCCATATAACTTCCCACATTTAGGCGTCGTGACTTGGAAGAGGCCAATCTCAACCACGAAACTCAACTTGGAGCTTTGCGCAAAAAGCACACCGATGCCATTGCTGAATTGTCGGACCAATTGGAGCAGCTTCAAAAACAGAAGCAAAAAGCAGACAAAGATCGTCAACAAGCTGTTCACGAAGTTGAAGACTTGCAAGCCCAATTGGATGGAGAGTCAAGCGGCCGTATGAATCAAGAGAAGTTGGCCAAGAACTACGAGTTGCAAATGAGCGAGTTGCAAGCCAAATGCGATGAGCAAACTCGCGCTCTCCAGGCAAGTGCTTTGACTAATTTGAGCAAGTAAATCAAAACACTTTAGGACTTTGCTTCGATGAAGAACCGTTTGTCTAACGAAACTGGCGATTTGGGTCGTCAACTTGAAGATGCTGAAGCTCAAGTAAGCTATAAAACAAAAACCAAAACAATCTACTTGCTCTAGGTTAACAACTTGTCACGCATCAAGTCTCAACTCACAAGCCAGCTTGAAGAAGCTCGTCGCACCGCCGACGAAGAAAGTCGCGAGAGACAAGGAGCCGTTGCTCAAATGAAAAATTACCAACACGTAGGCTTTTTGGCGCTTACATGATTTAAAACTCAACTATTCAGGAATTGGAACAAATTCAAGAGAACCTTGAAGATGAGCTCGAGTCCAAGAACGAAGTTATGCGTCAATTGAGCAAAGCTAATGCCGAAATCTCGAGCTGGAAAGCACGATTTGAAGGCGAAGGTTTACTCAAAGCTGACGAGCTCGAGGATGCCAAAGTAACTTGTTTAATAAGTGTACGTCTAATTTACATTTCAGCGCCGTCAACAACAACGCATTTCGGAACTCGAAGAAGCTTTGGGTGCCGCCAATTCAAAGATCGCCAGTTTGGACAAAACTCGCAGCAAGCTCACTGCTGACTTGGATGATGCTCAAGTCGATGTTGGTAAGTTTTAATAATTTCTTTCGAAAAGTCATTTGAAACGAACCCAGAGCGAGCGAACGCCATGGTTTCTCAAATTGAACGCAAACAAAAAGGATTTGACAACATCATCAATGAGTGGAAAAAGAAGGTTGACGACTTGGCAAACGAATTGGATGCTGCACAACGTGATGCAAGAAACGCTTCAACTGACTTGTTCCGTGCAAAGACCGCTCAAGACGAATTAGCCGAAGTCGTTGAAGGCTTGCGCCGCGAAAACCGGTAAGTTATTAAAAAGCACTAAGAACTAATTTACAATGTTAAAACGTTTAGATCCCTTGCACAAGAGATCAAAGACTTGTCTGACCAACTTGGCGAAGGAGGTCGGTCTGTTCACGAAATGCAAAAGATCATTCGCCGCTTGGAGGTTTGTAAGCTGATTAAAACTGATCTTATTTATAAAACTTCAGCTCGAAAAGGAAGAGTTGCAACATGCTCTTGATGAAGCCGAAGCAGCTTTGGAAGCCGAGGAATCAAAGGTTCTGCGCGCTCAAGTTGAAGTCTCACAAATCCGCTCAGAGGTTTGTGTTTTTGAATTTACAAAAGCCTAAAGCAACTTTTCAGATCGAGAAACGCATTCAAGAGAAAGAAGAAGAGTTCGAAAACACTCGCAAAAACCATCAACGTGCCATGGAAAGCATGCAAGTAAGCACATCTTTATCAAAACAAATACACATTAAATAAACTTTCCAGGCATCACTTGAAGCCGAAACTCGCGGAAAGGCAGAGTTGTTGCGCGTCAAAAAGAAGTTGGAAAGCGACATCAACGACTTGGAGATTGCCTTGGATCATGCCAACAAGGCTAACGCCGATGCTCAAAAGAATCTCAAGCGCACTCAAGAACAAATTAGAGAACTTCAATTGCAAGTTGAAGAAGAGCAACGTGCACGGTACATTTTTAACTAGAAAAACTGACATCGCTTTAAATTTAGCGACGACATCAGAGAGCAGTACTTAAACGCTGAGAAGCGATGCACTATTTTGCAAGCCGAACGTGACGAAATTGCTGTTGCTTTGGAGTCCGCAAACCGTGCTTGCAGACAAGCCGAATTAGCAGCTGCTGAAGCCAACGTACTTTTAAATAGCTTCTTTTAAAACCTCCAACAACTTTTTAGGACCGTGCTAACGACGCCGAAATTCAATGCAACTCTTTGAATGGAATCAAACGTAATTGATTGAGTTTTGTAAAATAAACAACTTTATGCATTTCAGGCAAATTGGAAGGCGAATTGCAGGCTTTGCACGTAAGTTAAATTCTGTATATGTTTCAATTAATTTCAAGTTTTGCTTTGTGTGCAATTCTAACACCCGTGTGTCATTTATCTGCGTGAACAAGCGCACACATAACTTTCATGCTTGCGTCTACTCAAGTGCTAACAGCAGAATGCTTGATCACCGGCCAAGATTTGGAGAGGCAAGGTGTCCAGTGGATTTATTGTTTGTTGTGATTTGAAATGCGCCGCAAGAAATGCGGTAGGGTTTTCGGTTCACATCTAGCAAACGATGGAGAAGAGAGCGAGCAGGAAATTGAGCCTGAATCAACAAATAACAACTCCCTAAAAGTATTGACTTGCTTATTAACTTAGCTGCTTTTTTCATTCATTTCAAAAAACAACTGTTTCAGGCCGACTTGGACGAGACTTTGAATGAATACAAAGCATCAGAGGAGCGTTCAAAGAAGGCTATGGCCGATGCCAGCCGATTGGCAGAAGAGCTCCGGCAAGAGCAAGAACACTCTATGCGTGAGTTTTTTGAAAAATCATCGTCCAGAAACAAATGCTAGTTTAGACAACGAGAGACTGCGCAAGGGTCTTGAGCAACAATTGAAGGAAATGCAAGTCCGATTGGACGAAGCTGAAGCTGCTGCTCTGGTTTGATTAAACTGTTCATAATTTTAAAACACACTGTCTTGCAGAAAGGAGGAAAGAAAATCATCACCAAATTGGAAGAGCGTATCAGAGCTTTGGAAGGAGAACTGGACAGCGAACAACGCCGTTCTCAAGAAGCTAACAAGAACTTGGCCAAACAAGACCGCCGTCTTCGTGAATTGCAATTCCAAGTCGATGAGGACAAGAAATCAATGGAACGTCTCACGGATTTGATCGACAAGTTGCAAAGCAAACTCAAAGTCCAAAAGAAACAACTCGACGAATCAGAGGAGGTTGCCAACTCAAACTTGCAAAAGTACCGACAAATCCAACATCAATTGGACGGTTAGTTTTGTAATATCTGAGCAAACAATAAAGCCTCTAATTTTAGATGCCGAAGAACGTGCAGACAACGTAAGAATTAAATTGTCAGTACCATTAACGTTTATTGTAAACACTATTTCAGGCAGAGAACTCTCTTTCCAAATTCCGCGCTAAATCGAGAAGCGCTGCTTCGGGTAAAACTCTCAAGTGATTGTAAAATATAACTTGCATTATTCAGTTGCTCCGGGCGGTTTGCAAAGCTCACAATCTGCCGCTGTTCTCCGATCATCATCTCGTTCTCGCATGTCATCAAGCAACTTAGCTGACCTTTAAGTCAGTCGTTTACGAACCGTCAGCCAAAATAACCCAATGATTGTTTCTTCTCAATTTGTCGTTACTTTTTGTTAAATCAAGTCATTGTTTTAGCTGTTGAAAGTTTGGCCCCTTTTGACAGTGAAGCAATGAACCTCATTAGCCCGTAAATAAACTCAAACTAGAACGATCAAAATAAAAGATTTTTAATATTCGCTTTGAACTGTGAAATGCACAACAATCATTGAATAGTTTATTGAACGAACAACAATAAATAAACAAGTGTCACTAAAAGACCCTAAATCTCAAGGCTACTCAAAACATTGACTAGCAATTTAAAAGATGTCGCAATAAGTGAACTTTTAACTACAGCAGAATTTGTAAAATTTGGCAGATTAACTTACAAAAACTAACAACAAAAGTGCCAGAGAAGTGATAGACGAATTTATTGATAATAAACTTAACAACTGAGCTTTGTACTAGAAAATCAAGCCCACGCTTGCTTTAGAGTCTGATATTTGGAGATCCTCTTCAAAACGAAGCTAGCAACAACAAGACCCAAGAGAACGACGGAGATCAGAACGTAGTCAAAATCATCTTTCAGCACATCGAACGTGCCACTAGGTGTCAAACGCGTATAGAACAAATCCAACCCGTAAGCTAACATAAGACTAGTAGATTCCAGGCCAGATGAGCTAAACAACAAACTTGGATTATGAAAGTTTTCACTCAAAACTTACGCTGTCTTGATTCCTTCAATTTGATGGACTGTTTGATTGTAGTTGATTAAGTCTTCGGTAGCAACTGGAATTTCTGGCATGTACGGAATAATCATTTCCTCTCGCAAATCAGCAGTCATTTCCAATGGTCGTCGCGCATCGAGGAGACGCTTGGAAACTTCGAGCAAACCTCCAAATGGCATAGCAATGACGATAGAACGAGTCGTCAAGCCTTGCTCTAAATTGCAAAAATTAAGCGTGCTTTTTAAACTATAACAAACCTGTCTCTGAAGCAGCAATTGCGCTAATTCCCTGCGGAAAAACAAACGAATTAGCCAAAACATTAAGTGGATGACGCAAAGTCGTAAATGAGTTGAAATTCTTGGCATTTGTCTGATCCAATCCCTCATAAAGTTCAATGACGCCCAATTCTGTTCGACGAGCCTTTTCGTTCCAATAAGAGTACTAAACAAAAATTGTACAAGAAGTTAAAGCTAAGTTCTCACCACAACCCAATTCTCGCAATGAAGTAGATTAACTGGTTCTGATGCACGTTCGTGCTTGGCCGTATAAACAATTGTGCCGCTTACTGCGTCCACCAAATTAATAGACAAAACGGTGTGAACTGGATCAACCGACATTATTGCTACCACCAAGTTCGGATTTGAATACTTGTACAATACTGATCGGTCGCCCAAAACTTTGCCTTGACTATGCACGCGCTCTAAAGTTCAAGAATCAGTAATATTCTAGCAATCAAAACAAACCGTTTCGATTTCTTCCTGTTACTGACACAATCTTCTCATCAGCTTCCAAGTTCAATTTTGTAGTCCATGCAGTAGCCAAAGCGCCTTTTTTCGGTTCAACAACATCGCCTTTTAAAACGCCAGTCTTGATATCGATTGAGAATAAATGAAGTGACTGGGCTGACTGAAAGTCTGCATCCAATGCTGGCAAAAACTGCACTTTGTCGTTCGAATCAACAACAATCAACGGAGAAAGATTTTCCTTATTGACAAATGGCGCCATTTCAACACGCTTTACTGAATCAAACGTTTGGCTGTTAACAGTTTTTCCATTGACCGGGTTGAAGAAAACAATTCGCGTCTTTTTAGTGCCCTGAAATCAATCGCATTAGTTGAAGTTTTAAAAAGACTAGATTGCCTTCAAATTGAATGCAACTGCAGCTTGACTATCGTATTGGAAGTTAGCAGTCGTTCGCTGAATGAACAACGGTATTTTGCTTTTACCAAATTGTGTTGTCATCGGCTCAAATTGAGTGCCCAAGTAGAGTGACCAAATAACAGTTCCATATTGATTGTGGATTCCGTAGAGAGAGCCAGATTGTGTAGAGACAATAATCAGTTTGTGTAAATTGAAGTAATCGCGCTCCATAGGCAATTCAAATTTAGATTCTTCAATTGAAGCTCCAGAACGTGGTCTCTTGTTTGGACGCGTATTCTCTCCAATAAGGACTCGTAGAACATTCGAAAAGGATTCAGTACCCGAAGTAAACATTTGGAAAGCTTTGGCGAACTGATTACCAAGTGAGATAAGACTGCGACGCAACTGCTCAAACTGTCCAGAAACGCGAAGCAAAAACGATTTCAAAATTGTCGCTAAAATGCTCACAATTAATAGTCAAAGCGCATAAAATAACTACCGTCTGGAACGCTGAATTCCGTTTCAATTGTTGCTTGTGAGTCAGAAAGCGGTAAATCAATCATTTCGACCGAGCTAATTGATGCCAACCCCTCAAAACGACTCCATTCCAAAGTAGCAACCTTTTCAGTTCCGACGCGCTTCGTAGAAATCAATTCGACAGTCCTCACGAACAACAACGATCTCGAATAACTGGCCATTTTCAGCTTCTAACATTGCAATCTCCTTCACGGGAGCAAAATTGTCTGACGGAATTTCAATAGTAGCAACCGACTTCTTTGTACCTTGGTCAAAAACTTCCAATTTCTTTAACGATTCGGAGTAAACAGCATAGACACTCTTTGAATCAATTTGAACATTTCCTTGACTAGCTGTGCTCTTAAATGGAGTAGACTTGTACTTGCTCTTCAAAACAACATCGTGCTTTCTAAAAGTAACCAAATCAGTGTATACAAACCGCTTAAAGTATTACTCCAATCCGTATGCATTTAATCGTTCTTGTCCTTTCAAAACGCCAGTGTCGCGATCAAAAACCCGTAAATACTCGCCATTGTTGACAACAGCAAACACATCTAAACACAACTAATTGAGCAAAGATATCAGTTTTTATACAAACCGTTATCGTCCAGCAAAAGTTTCGGAGCAACAGTCCCGTTTGAGAGTTCTTCGTTCAACTGTCGCCAAACTAAAAGATGTTTTATTTACAAGTTGCTAAACCTAGACAACTTACTTATTTCGCCAGAATTCACATCAATTGAGCCAACGACATTGCGTGACGTGGAGATAAATAACTGATCATGACCATATTTCGATCTTTCCAAGTAAATTTCGCTTGGGCATCCAAGGTGTTGAACGCGCCTAAAAATTCAATGTGGATTTAAACAACTGCGCACAATTACCAGTCAAATTTTCCAATTTGATCCTCGAATAATGCCGTGCATCCCAGCAACTGGATTAATAGAATACAGATAGCAAATCTTTTGCACCACATCTTTGAAAAGTCACTGAAATTTGGCGACCAAAAATGAATAAAAATGCTTTGAACGCTATGCCAAACAGAACAACAAAAGATCTTCGTTGTGTGTTGACATTCGTTTGTCAATTCAAGTTTTGTGAGAGATTGCTTGTTTTTAACTAGAATTAAATTGATCAACTCTGTTCAACTTTTATTTGCCGTTCTTACATAATCATAAGTTGTTTAGGCAACAATGTTCAAAAAAGACTTTACAATTAAGAGCAACACAAACGTTCGGTCTTCAGACAGGTTTGATTTAAAAAGTTTCGAAATTCATTGCCTTTTTAGACGTAAATTGCTTGCTCGCTTTCAAGCCAATGAGATTCCATCAAAAGCTGCCTTTTCTCACGGGGGGGGGGGGGGGGGGGGGGGGGGGGGGGGGGGGGGGGGGGGGGGGGGGGGGGGGGGGGGGGGGGGGGGGGGGGGGGGGGGGGAGGGGGGAGGGGGGGGGGGGGGGGGGGGGGGGGGGGGGGGGGGGGGGGGGGGGGGGGGGGGGGGGGCGGGCGGGGGGGGGGGGGGGCCGGGGGGGGGGGGGGGGGGGGGGGGGGGGGGGGGGGGGGGGGGGGGGGGGGGGGGGGGGGGGGGGGGGGGGGGGGGGGGGGGGTGTTTTTTTTTTTTTTTTTTTTTTTTTTTTTTTTTTTTTTTTTTAAAAATTTTTTTTGGGGGGTGGGGTTTTCCCCTTAAAACCAAATTGAAAAAAAAAAAAAAACTTAATTGAAAAGTTAAAGAATGACGGGGGGGGGGGGTTTTAGCTAAAATCGTCTCCGCGAATGGCACTCAGTTGAACGTCTACTCGTGTGAAAAAGATCCGTACTTTTTTGAGTTCCAACATGACACAAATTTGTTTCCGACTGTTTACTTTACCTGGATTTGTCCAACTTGCGTTCCGGTTCTTTTGATTCCGCCCAACGTAATGGAGTTTATTGAAAAAGGTGCAGATTTGATGTTGCCAGGTATGATTAAATGTCAAACCTTGTCTTATATAACTTCTTATTTAGGAGTTCATGTGCTTTCCGATTATTTGTTTCCAGAATTTGCTAAAGGATGTGCAATTGCTGTTGCTATTTATTATCGAGACACTGATACTTTTTCTCCAATTGCAATTGGAACTTCTCTTATGTCATCGGCTGATATGTTCTCGTCTGGGATGAAAGGCAAAGGCGTTGAAATTCTGCATATGTTTCAAGATAAACTATGGTACATCCAAACATAGTATATTTATTAAATCGTTCATTTCAGGGAGTTTGGTTCAAAATCAAAGCCAGTTCGGATTCCATTAAACAAAATTTACAAATTGAAAAACTCGCCAAGTGCAGATATACCTGAAATAAATCAATTGGACGTTGTAGACAATGAAGAAAATGAATTGAATGAACAAGAAGTTGACGACCAGAAGTCACAACCAAGTACAGCGTTGGAACAAGAGGAAACGCCTGTAAATATGGATGAGTTGTTGGCAAATGTATTCTTCTGGTCTCTCAAGAAACATGGCAAAGAAGTTTCTTTACCGATAGATGTTGGACAATTCTACGCAAACTATATTTTGAAGCAGCTTCCAGAGGGTGTTCGAATTGATTTGAAGAAAACAAGTTTCAAAAAGTTCAGTAAATTCTTGGAAAAGATGAATGAAAATGAGCCGTTGGTTAAAATTACAAGCAAGAAAGGTTTAGATTCAATTCAAGAAGTGAGTTTTGTTGTTTTAGCAATTTCAAATCTGCATGTTTAGATTAACTTCGAAAGTGATTTGGTTAAGAATGCTGTTGTTCCATTTGAAGGCCTCGAAGAGCAAGAGGTTAACAAGAAAACGGACCATCCTAGAGTTTCTGAATGCTTCTCTGTCACCGAAGCTGTTTTGCCGTTTTTCAAGCCTTATGGATACAAAAGGGGCGATGTTTTGCAGCAGAATCAACTTAGAGATATGGTTGTTCAGTATGGCACGGAAAAGGTTTGAACTTTTTATTTAAAACATTTAAAAGCCATACTTTTTAGAATTTGTTGACTGAAGACAAAAAGAAAATCGAACTTGATGACATGCTTCAAACTCTTGCCCGACACTTTTTACCGGATAAAGTTGGAATAAATGAATTGGTGCAAAAAGTTGGCAGTCAAATGACAAAGGTAATGCACGATTTTTTAACATGTTTAATAACTTTATTTTAGGCATTTGTAGTAACGTTGCCAGATGGTAGACGGAATATTCGACGAGACAAAATGGTGTCAATTCAGATGTCAGTTGAGAAGCGTGCTGGAAAGAAAGTTGTAACTTTGTTGAACAACACATCATTTTTTGGTATTGATGCGAAAGCATTTTCGAAGAAACTTCAAGTTGCTTTGGCGACAAGCGTGACGATCAATCAAGAGGTTCCAAATTGCGAGGGTCCACAACTTTTGCTTCACGGAAATCACGTAAGTTTTTAAATTATACACCAGTTTGACTAATTTGATTTTTAGGTGTTTTACATTGGCGAACTTTTACAGAACGAATATGGTATTCAGAAGAAGTTCATCAAAGGATTGGAGTTGGGAATCAAGAAGAAGAACAAATAGGTCCTAAGAATTTATTACTGTTCTTGTTGGAGATTAAATAAATTATTCAATTGTTGGTGGTGCATGTGGAGAGAAAGCCTTTACATGTTCGGCGAAGGCGATTGACTTGTTGTCTGATTTTCTGTATAGATTTGCTCGAGTGAATGCTAAGGATTTGCCGCGTTTTTCAACGAACGCATCCACGACGACAGTCTCTCCAAGTTTTGCTGCTCTTGTATAAGTGACGTTCAGATTGACGGAAACTAAAATTAATTTAATAAATGTAGAAACGTTAACAAGCTTTTACCTCCAGCATGCTTGTTAGAATCATGAGTTAAAATCGCAACTGTTGTGATCATGTCTACTAACGAAGCCGTACAACCTCCATGCAAATTATTCGTCAAGCTAGAAACACTATTTGATAAAAGTAACAACACCTTAAACTAACTTCGTCATTTGATCGTCGACATCAAATTCAACTTTTACGCGATCTTTTTGTGCTTCTAACAGTCTGCATTGTCTGAAATCATTTTCATAAATCTAAATTGATTAACTGGAAGATACCCGGTAAGTTTGTTCCAATTCTTTTGCGAACCGAAATGTTTAATAACTTTTGTAGCAAGTTCGGCGTATTTGACAGTCATTTTCAGTAAAATACGAATTCTAAAAAACTAAAAAACAATTTGACACACTGCGCGTCATGTTTTTTCCACAGAATAATTCAAACTTTTAATGTGCACATAAAGTTTAAAGAGTTAATCATAAATTGCATAGTTATATTGTGTCACACAAAATAAGTGCGTTATTACAGTATGTGTGATCAACAGCTCAATCAAATGTATCCAGGAAGTTTTCGAGAGTTCACTCGAGCAACTTTTGCACCGAGAACGTGTGAACTCATAAAGTTGACATCCGGCCTGGAGCGCCGAAGTGTCACAACTTTTAAAAATCCAAAAAACAATGCCAAACAATAAGAGACGGAAGCGTTGCCCCCAAAGTCATCTGTTATTTTCATAATTGCCCTCCTGAGAGCTTTGACGGAATGTTTATTCGCGGATGAAACGAGGCAGTTCCACAAGTTTGCATCAAAAACACGCTTTACGTAGATGATTGATAGAAACAAACGGCAAGTTGAAGTGCTCGTTTTTTCTGATTTATTCCTCTTTTTTGAAACCGCAATGATTGCCAAGTTTGGGTTTAAAATAGAATAGACTTACAGTACGAGCATGCAGCTGTTGCAAATGTGAGTTTTGGTCTTTTGCTGGCACTTCTGTTTTGACAATCGTTGATGTACCGTACTCAAAATGCTGCAAACCGCTTGTCAATTACACATGCACGCCCTCACACTCTTGTTTCAAGTCAAAACTCAATTAAGGGAGCTGTCGGTTTGTGTGTACAATTCGTGTCAATTTGTTATTCAATTTGCAGTCCTCAAGCCTAATTAGAATAACTGTATTTAGGTTTCAAAACAATGAAATTTGAGCTGCATTCTTTTACTGTATGTTTGTTTATGCGGGTCACATTTTCGGACGTGATCATCGGCATCTTTTAATTTGTAGCCACGCACTTGTTTTCTTCAAATATTGTGCAGCAATTTGCTGGACAGTGTGGCAAAAGTACTTTTATTTTGGGAGATTTCCACAAGTTGCAGATTTTTGGATGGCTGATTTTCGTAGAAACTGCCGTTTGGAGTGGGCTTTATGAGCAGGTTTTTTGAAGCATAAACGGTTTCTCAACGTCATTGGCAATGTTTGTCTAGTTCGGGGTGGGCGAACAGCCTACTAGAAGTCAAACAACGTTGTTTTGAGTTACGAAAATTTGCTCGCCATTCGTGCCAATTGTTTTTTTGCGCACCCCGGGTCCAACAAATTGGCTCAGTCTCTAATTCGACTACTATTTCAACCGTAACAATTGGATATAAGGAGTGAAATTTGTAGAGGCCGAACTGTGCACGCTTGCCTACACACTCTCCAGTGTTTCGGGTCAAATTGGAAAAAGGTCGATTCGGTGTGGTCACGAAAGCCAACTGGAGTGTAGGTGTAATTGAGTTGTTGCGTAAGAATCCCATTACACGTACGCAATTGAATTTTATTATTTTGGTGTTGCACGAAATCCTCAGAGGACATCGGTTTCGGTCAATGAACGTCTACCGTTGTTTTGGAACTCAAACTCGTGGTCAAACTCTTCAGTTCAGCTTTCTCACACCCATGCGATGTTGAACGGTTTTCAGGAACTTGAGCACATTTCACGCCTAATACACTCGAACCGACCCGTTTGATGATGATTAAATGGTCTCCAAGGATTTGGAGTTAGGGCACGGATTTTCGGTCTATCAACAGTTTGGCTGAGAGAATTGTTGTTTTGTGTTTGGTTGCAACCGTATTCAATTGGCACAATTGGCTCAAGTTTCAACATTCCTCCACCATCGCGTGCCTTCTGTTTATTTGGATAATTTGGGGCAATTCGTGCAGAACACCAAAAGCTGGCCGTTCGCTCTACAGTATAAATGCGTCATTAGAGTTGTTGTATTTCTGGAGAGAGTTCTTTTGAGCTTAAATAGCTTAATCTTGCGCCTATTCTTCAAACTTTTGTTATTTTCATCTCGCAACACATCAATTGTGTTGTTTCTCTTCCGTTGCACGCTTGCTGTCCATTTCGGCATTATTCGCAACTTGACACATCCGTTGACTACAAATTAGTCAAACGGCCAAGAATCGGACTCTCTAATTCAACGCACGCCCGTGGTGGTTCTTTACAAGTTTATTTATGCGGGGTCAATTGTATCGGTTTTGTAACTCGATTTGTATTGTCTCAGAGACTTTCGCGACAGACGACAATTACTGAAATAAGTTTTTGACATCCGAATACAACTGTATTTTTAGTTTGTCGTCGAATTAGCCAAAGCTGTCAACCATGAAGAAAAAGGCTGTCAAACTGGTTGTGATTGGAGACGCTTCATGTGGTAAAAGCTCATTGATACACGGTAAGTTTTTAATTATGCAATTTGATATTAAAGCACTTTTAGCCCATGCTGCGGGTCAATTTCAAGAACAGTACGTTCCAACAGCCTTCGATGACTTCTCTGTTGAGGCTCTTGTTGATGGAAAAATGGTAAGTAATTAAACTAAAGTTTCAACAAGATGGGCGTTTGATTAGAATGTTTGGTTGAAGTTTTTGCGCTTACTTTCGTTTGCTTGTCGAAAATCAAAGAGCGCAAGTTCAGGCGACACGCCGACTGCGCATAGATCGACAACAAACGGAATTAAAATCGAGTGACAAGCAATCACCAAATAAATTAGTGAATTAAGGCGCGCCCTTGATTGCTACAAAAACTATTCAAATTACGTATTCATTTATAGGATGTCATCACCATAAGCGACACGGCAGGAGAGGATGACTTCTCATCGATGCGTCCATTGAGTTATCCAAATGCTGACTGTTTTATTTTCTGTTATGCCATTGATCAGCCCGGTACTTTAAAAAACTTGAGAGACAAATGGATGCCAGAAATTCGCCATTTTTGTCCATCAACTCCTGTGCTTGTGGTTGGCAACAAGAAGGATTTGCGCGAAACAGCATCTGAAAACGCTATTCCGACAAAAGAAGCAATTGAAATCGTTAAGCAAATCACTGCGTTGCCTCTGATTGAGTGTTCAGCTAAAACACGCGAAGTAAGTGTGCTAATGAAATTCCAACATGCGTCCATTCTCATTTAATATTTTAATTTGTAGAACATTCGCTTGGTCTTCGACTCCGCGCTCTCTGCTGTTTCTTCCTTCAGAAACAGACATAAAAACAAAGTTATTCAATCAATAATGAAACTTCGTCTGGTCTTCTAAGCCGGCTACTCGAATGATGACAAATGAGCTTATTTTTTGTATGCCGGGTACCGAAATAATCTGTTGACTGTCTTGTGTACATACAAATCTTCACCTAATTAACTTGTTTCAATTACTCACTGCGCTTTAATTTAAAGCATCGACAATAAACATTAGACATTTTTGTTGTCGAATTCATTTGAACATGAAAACAAGAAATAAACTTTTGGACCGACCCTATTCGACATAGTTGTTTTAGCAATGATGTGAACGCAAAGTTCAAAGAATGTTGTAAACCTCTTTCGGCTATTTTCAGCGCGCAAAAAACCAATCAGCAAAACACTCAATAACCCGCTCAAGCAGCAAAAGTAAGTTACCGTAGCCTTCAAAGACTTCGCTCTGCTTCGAGCATCAATTTATGGAATGGAGACGGACGCCTTCCAGACCCCAAATTAGAGTCGCGGTGTGAGCGATCAACGAATACTATTGTAAAACATCGACTACTCGTAGGCTTCTTGGAACCTTTATGGTAGGGTTTTTGCGATCCGCACGTAACTCCGGGTCGACGAACACCCTGTTGACTGTCGATATCGAACTTATTGAGAAGTTGTTGTCGACGAAGGTGTGCGACTTTTCCCAAGTTTGGCTATTACAACATGGACCTAGGTACAAAATCGTTCGATGTTTACACACGAAATTGAGGGGCTATTTCGGATTGTCCGCAGTACGGTAGTGCAAAAACCGCGCCCTTTTCTCACAAACAATTGCACTAATTAGAGTTGTCTATTTGCTTCCGTGTGTTCTTTTGGTTCGAAACACTCGGGGCGTCCGTCCGATGCGCACTCCAATCAATTATTGACGGAGATCGGCATGATTACAGCCAAAATTTGGTTAAAAATAGCCACCAAACTGGAAGGTGTGATTCGCATAATTGTTCTGGGGCAACAATTCCGAATGAAATGGTCGATTTGAAAGACCAGTTCCACAATTAGGTGCGTGTCTGAATCGGTTCAGTTGTTTTTGTAGTCACAAGCATTTCACGTTCTATCAAGTTGATTCGGAACTTGCTCACACACATGACGGGCTACGTGATTTTCGGTCCTTACCAAACAGTTTACAGTAATTGACAAAATTAGAAGCGATTACAATCGATTAAGGAAGTCGGCGTTGTTTTGACTTCAAGTTATATGACGCTGATGCGTTTTAAACAATACATAAACGGATAATTGAAAGCACTATAGTTTCTGACACTGATGATAAAAACAAGCTGAACCGTCAAAATGCACGTATGAACTGCGTGCAAAAAGCGCTCGAACAAAAACGACAAATTTAAGTTGATTTGTTTTCTTTTCGCTTATCAGTTTGTTTCAAGAAGACCAGTGCGTTCGCGATAGTTTGTATTCAAAGTGGTCAACTAAATGCGGTCTACGTGCTCTTTTCGGAGCTTTGAACGTGGTGATAAACAAATTTGAATCTAGTGTGTGCTGGCTCTTTGGTTTTGAAGGCAGCTTTCGAGTATCAGTAATATATTGGAAATGTTAATGTTGAAAAGAGCAGTTTTTGGCGGTATTGTGGTGCTTGTAAACTTTGTTATTGGAAATGTTATTTAAATGTTAACGTTGTTTTAATGTTATTGTTGAATAATCTTCTCACCAATAAATGAGCAAAATAAACAACGATCAAAGTCCGTGTGTTTTAATTTTCTCATGACTATAACGGTACAATCAGAACTGCAAAGCATTAAAAATCAGGTCCTAACTTCCAAAATCAACACCTTCACTTTAAACGCTGTTTTCGATCGGGCCTCCAAATAACTGTAAAATGTTGACAATTACCTACAGTTGAGCGGAGATTAAACAGCAACATTTCCACAATTGTTTTCAAAACAACTTTCCGATGCATAGCGCCAGCCATGCCCAAAATACCACGTTGACCCTCCCGTTGGTCGGTTACAGAACCTCGGCAGACAACAAAACATAAATCAAAGGCTCGTCAACGAATTATTCCGTCGATGATGATGGAATACGTGGCCGAAGGTGGCGGACAAATTAGTGAAAGTCACGCAATCAATAACTAAAAATTAGAGACGTGACTTTCCATAAAATCTGCATGCTTCATTCGGGTGGATCAAAGAGTTGGAGTTTATGTGGGAATGCCCGGCAGTGATGCCTAAAAACTGATCGAGCACACAAAGAACAGGAACGCCCTTATCTGAAAATGTACCCAAGAAAGGCGTACGTGACTTTTGTCAAGTCCGAATTGCATAAAAGCTCGCCAATCAGTGCCGCATTCGGATAATTGGTGTGGTTCAATTGTTGGGACTAGCCTTTCTATTTGTTTTTGGTGCGCAAGTGATTGCGCCAGCGATCATGCATTTGTGTGATAGATCTCGTTGGTGTAAAAGATCTGATCCGCCGACTTTTGCATGTGGCGTCGCTCTCGACCCCGATCATGTATAGTTTGTTCTTTTATTGTCTTTCTACAAGCTTTTGTATCTTCAACACTTTTAACACAATTCAATGTTCTTCAAAACAATTCGACACTTTTTAAAGAGTTTGATGTTTGTTAAACAAACAAAGAACATGTTTGAGCAAAAATCGAGTGCACTCCGGAGTTCTCTCGACAAATTCAACGATTTTTGGCGCTTCTGCACAATTAGCGTTTATTAGTTATTAGCTGCGTTGTAAAATTGTCAAAATGAAGTTGCAAAAATCACGTATTGCACACCCAGCTTCTCCCAGCGACTACGATCTTTGTTTTCCCATTCGCACGTCTTCTCAACTATGGAGTCCATGTGAAACGCCCCTTGGCGGACACTCTTCTGATTCTTCGCCTATTTAACAGACGCCTGGAAAATAGTTCCCACAAGTTCTGCATCCGAATTACATTTGCTTATCACAACAATGTTTCACTGATTACTTTTCTCACGTTCTTTGTCGTGCAACTTGGCGCGTGTTTTCCACTGTCGAAAACTTTCACTTGCTAATTGTCCACTCACTTGCAGAAATCACTATCACTATCAGCAACTAATCAAAGCATCAAAAACTGTCCATGTCGGCAATACATCCGATGAACGTTGATGCTTACTTGTTAATCGACGATCTGTGCCGCAATCTAACCGGTCTCTTCTCTCATCATTCCACATCAAACATCTACAATGGCAACGTTTTGTCCGCACTCTTTCGCATCTTCAGCTCAGTTGGAGCTGTCTTGCTCAAAGAAGAGCAACTCATCCTCAACGTTTCAATTGCGATTGTTGTTTGCTGGACAATCATTATTGTTTTGTCAACTGCCATGCCTGTACTCAACATGGAGATCCTCAGCTTAAAACAGTCATGGAAAGAGCTGACGAACTCACGCGACTCAAGACTCGACGTTCTCGACGTGTTCCGTGTAGTTGCAATTGTCTGGGTCGTTGTCAACCACCTTGGAAGCGAGGGTCGAATCGACATTCTCGAAGGGCTGCCTACAGCCAAAGAATTTAAGGTAAGCCAGTCTTTCAAGTAATTTAATTAAACGAAAAACTTGTTGGAGTTTTTATGTTTGTTGGGTTCACAAAGATTCGAATTGAATGCGGTGAACTCGGCGGCGCGCAACACTTTTTAGCGAAATCACGTTTACGCGCCGAAAAATTAATCACAATTAATGCAATCAATTTACAGTAATTTGTTTAGGACGCCGTACACAACCATCCAGTTTTCGGTGCTCTCCTTGGCAACTCAGCATTGGGAGTTGAGATCTTCTTGGTTTTGTCCGGATTGTTGGCTGCTCGTACATGGCACCGTGGATCAAATTTGCCTTTTGCCGAACATGCACGCAGCTTTTTGATCAAGCGTGTCTTTCGTTTGCTTCCAATCGTCGCTGTTTTCATCTTTCTTGCCACCGGGCCAATTATGAAACTGGCATTGCCACGCTTCCACAACACAATGGTAGCAAACTGCGGCGTCAAAGGCATCCTCTCCCATTTAACTCTGACTTCAAACTGGCAAAGCACTCCAACTTGCCTCGGCTATCTTTGGTACTTGGGCCTGGACATGCAGCTCTACTTGCTGGCGCCAATTTTGCTTCATTTGCTCTACCGCAGAACTCGTCTTGCCGTAACATTGATTTTGTTCTTGACCGGTGCTTCGGCCGTGATGCGTGCAGTTTATTGCCTTGGTTATGGCGTCTGCAATAAGAGCGACGTTGACATTCCATTCATCTACATTCCTGGCTTGAGTGCGCCGAACAGCTGACACAAATGTACGAAGGACTGTGGGAAATGTATGGGAGACCGTGCACCAAATGCGGGCCGTTTTTGATTGGCATCCTGTTGGGCTTCATCACCAGCAATGTTCAATTGAAACTCGATGGTCCAACTTCTCGCCGAACTTTCTACTCAGCTTTGGCCTTGTCTGTCTTTGTGATCTACGCAATTCTTCCCGAATACTGGTATCCAGATCAAGGCGACAATCTCTACAACACTTTCTACACAGCAACTTTCCGTACAGTTTTTGCTTGTGCAGTTTCCGTCATGATTGGAGCTTTGTTCTACAGTGTTGAACGCGCACATGTTCCAAAAGTCTGGGCCGTTTTGGCAAAACTTTCATTCAACGTTTACTTATTACACATGCCTGTTGTCTATGTGTTTAACTTCGTAGGCTATTTACAAACAACCACCTCAGCATACGCCCTTGTTGTACTACTTCCATTTGTCTGCGGACTTGCATTCTTTTCCGCCCTTTTATTCTACCTGTTTGTAGAATCTCCACTCAGTCGTTTAAGTTCACAGTTCCTTAAGCTTGTATTATAGACTCTAGTCATTCTGTTTACTAATTAGGTTTCTCGCTCTTTCAAACACTCTACAAACTCAATATGGGTATTTTGTAAATATTCATTGAACACGTGTTGTGTAGTTCCAATTAGGTCTTTAATCCTCAATGATTACGGGTATGCGACGCATTGAATGCAAATAAATTATTATTACTATTCGTTTGTGTGCTTTGTTTGGAAAAGAGTGGAGGAGTTGCGGAAGTTTTGTGGGAGTCTTGATTGGAATTTGTACGCGTGATAAACTTTATCAGTTGGACGGATTTTAAAAATGCAGGACACGAATTGCCTAACCGCAAATGGGTACAAAATTCACCGAACATGTTTCTGCACGTAAATGTCATTTTTGAACGCACACAATTATAGTTTTTCTTGACATTGTTTAGAATCTATTTATTTGCTCAAAAATGTACAAAAACAATCGCCGAAAACGATTGAAACACAGGACTATTTGTTGAACGGGTTCAAGGCTATAATTTTTGATCAACGGCCTGAGTATGTAATTAGAAATGACAACAAGAGGTGATCTAACAAATATTAAAGAGACGACCCGAATGAAAAAGATGCTTTATGGACGAACTTGAAGTTGCTGCGATGAGTATTTGCCAGATTGATAGACGCGATTTGACTCGGCAATTCGATCCAACTCATTAAGAACATCGATTCCGCCGACTGAAGAAGTGGAAGAAGAGTTGCGACTTGATGGTTTGTCCAATTCAAAAGAGACTGTGTGCAAAACCGATTCTCCACCAACTCCGTCAAGCCAAGGCCAAATTTCAGCGACAAACTGCGTCGGATCTTTCCATTCAATAGTTGAGTTGCTGTCTCGCACAATTCTTGCCATATAAACAACAATGTTCGAGTTCCACAATTGAATGAACCACTCTCTCGATGCTTCCATCGACAGCGGGCATTGAAGAAAGATTCTAGGACCGATTGTGTCGAGTGCATTCAGATCTTTGATGAAGTTGTTGACAGCTTCCAATGTACGCGACAAGAACTCAATAACGCATTGTAACTGATCTCCACATCTACAGTTTCCAGTAAACTCGTCTTGTGCAATTCTTCTGCGCAAGTACCGACCAAGGAAGCCTAAAACAAATAATACCTAGGTTTTAAAAATTGTGGCAATCTCACCTTTAATTGGTTCCAACTGACAGTAGAGCGAAAATGCTCTCACGTTGTAGGTAATTTGCATTTGTTGAAGTTGCAAGTCGGATGTGCGATTCAACGTGATGATGACAAATGGCCCACGAGCCGGATTTACAGAAGCACTTTCGTTCAAATTCGACGCATAATACTCGTCGGCTGCTGCAAATGCCTCACAGATTGATTCAACTCGACGCCGATGTATGTTGTCAATAAGAATGATGGACTCTTCCGAAGATTTTAACAACGTCTCTAGTTCTTGTTGAACCTAAACGAAAAACGTTAAAATCGAAATTTTGTTTTGTCTGTTTACTTGAACAAATCGCTGATCAGACTCGTCGTTGGGGAACATGATGTTTTTGATTTGGTTTGTTGAAATTCCGCGTTGTGCAGCCAAATAACGGCCCAAATATCGAGCCAAGCCAGACTTTCCAATTCCAGTTGATCCGTTAATCACCAAACGATGACTGGCCAACAACAAATTCAGCAGTTTTTGAAGAATTTCTTTGGGAAACAGGGACTCCAGACAAAGCGAGTCCATCGAATTTTGAGCAGAACCACATAATTTCAGACGAATCAATGATGTTGGAGTGATTAATTCAGACGGCTGTTGAGTTGGTGCTTTTCCACTCAAACGATCTCGCATTTGTCCATCTGGTAGCTGATAACCAATTATGCAAGCGTCTCCGTTTGACAACTGTAATTTCATTTCCGGATCAACTCTTCGCATGTATTCTTCGACTAAAGCACCCAACAAAGTGTCCACATCAGTCCAACTTGTTTGAGCAGAAGGCAGCGGAATCGAGCCAATGTTGAGCTCTTGGGCATTTTGAGTGAAAGTTAAAGCTCCACTGACGTCTATGTTCACGACAACCCGAGCGTTCAAGCCACCAGAAGATCCTAAACAAAAAGATTAGTCTTATTCCAAAAAGTATCTTTTACGTTTCGAGGAAGATGTCGATGAGCAGCTTCTTTCAGCTATGCTCGGAGTCTGTTCATAAAATCCATCCTCTTCGTGACAACAAGTCAAAGATTGTCGAGAACTTGCTCTTGACTCACTGCGCATTGCTTTTCGTTCCAGCATAATTGTCGTATGTTTGAGGAACTTGTTTTCATTCTAAACAAATTGATTATCACTGTGAAGATGCCAGACAAAAATTACTTTCAAACGATTGACTGTGTTTTGCAAAATATCCACTTCACGTGCTTTGTCTAATGCTTCCAATTGAAAGTTTCCTAGCTGCTTTTCTGTTTCTTGCAGCTGCTTTTCCGTCTCTTGTAACTGCTTCTTCAAAACAACAAGATGGTCGTCGTTGGAATCAAGAGTAGTTGTCGAACCGGCAATTGTCTTCAAATTGGAGCGATGTAACGGCGATTGTTCGCATTCAGACATGGATCCATTCTTGGACTTCTTGCCTTTGTGGAAAGCACGAGTGAATGAGCTTCGGATCTAAAATAAAAATTAGTATTGTCAAATTAGATTGTCTTTTGAACAATTTACAAACAGCAACACCAAACAACATCAAACCACACAACTTAAAACATCTAACTTATTTCTCACAAATCACATCACCAAACAACAACTAATTTGACTCTAGACCCTAACCTGACTACTGTCTGACTGAAAAGTGAGCAAGAATTAGACAAGTAAGTTTGAACTGCATTCAATCTTCGTTGTTAATTTAGAGTTAGTTAGTTTTTAAAAGCTAGTTAACATAAAATTCAACAGTAAAAGCAATGACTTACCCATCCTTTCTTAGCATTTCGCCCAAATCCACTTGCTGATCCCTTTTCTTTGCCTCCTTTTGTTGAAGTGTAACAACTGTTAACGCTTTCCACGGAAGGTTGTCGTTTCATTCCATCGGTTGGTGCTTCAATTGAGTGACTTCTTCCACTTGGCTGTCCACTGACTGCCAATCGTGCATTAACGCTTAGACGCCGTAAATCTTCAATTTGAGACATCAGGTTCTCAACGTCGTTTGCCTAAACATTTGCGCATTATTTGGCAGGAAGAAAAAGTTTGATCACCTTAGCTGACTTCTTTTGAAGCTTTTCAACTTGCTTTACAAGAACCTCGAGTTTGTTGTCGAAAACGTGAATTATGCTTTGTAGATCGTCTTTGTCAACAGTCTTCAATTTTGTGCGGCAACTTGACATTTCATCATTCAAGCGTCGAATCAAAGTCTCATACGCATCTTCTGACTAAAAAGCATCGTTAAAAATTGTTAAAAACACTGTTGAGAGAAAACTAATCAACAAAACGCTTACTGCTGAATATGCAGATCCGAGTGAAGATGTTAGAGAAAGTTGTGAACCGCCGTTTGCCAACGTTCCATTAGTTGTACTCATGCGCAGATGTGTACGAGGACTGCTGAGTTCACTGGACAGTTTGTGCAGATTCAACCCAAACTCATTGTTGTTGGGCAGCCGAGCCGACAGCGAGCCTAAAACGCAATTGAGATTATCGAGATCATCCACATATTGTTGCGATTGTGTTTGTTTGAACCTTCCCAAAATGGTTAGAACAAGTTAGAATTAAAACTGCCCAAAACAGGGTTAAGCCTTGCAGCAAGCTTTGCAAATGAAAGTTAAAGCAAGCTTGTTGAAACGACCAAAATGCGTAAAGAATTACTGTTACTCGAGTTGTTGGCCAGCGAAAACAGCGGGGTTCGTCTAGAACGTGGAGGTGTTCTTGCTTTTATGGCCGCCATCATTTCGGAAATAAGCCGTTGTCTAGGAGTTTGTTTGGCATCTGGGTTGTTGTTTGGCTCAACCGGCGACGACAGATTCGAATCACTTTCATACAAGATCATCGATCTGGACATCAAAGAAGATGCGTTGGCTGACGAGAGAGACGCTGAGCGTAATTGAGAGCCTCGACTTGCCACTGCAAAAAGCGTTAGAATAGCAAAAATCAAAGAAATTAAAGTAAGCGTTGTGTAATTTGAATAGTTATTTCCGCCGAAAACAAAATCCAAGCAACAGGTTAGTTGAAACAGAAAACAGTTAGAAAAGCGTTAGAAAAAAGTGTTTGTAATAGATAGAATAGATCTTTGGAGGTGAAACTTACCGTTGCTGCGCCGTTGTTGTCCCAACATGTCGTACCCTGCGTACTGGTGTCTTCCAGTTGGACTGTGTCCAATCGAGTATTCGCTGGCGGCTGCGTAAATAGACGAGTGCTGACTTGGAGGCTTGGAAGCGCTGATCCGATAAGGAACTTGGCCACCCAAAGAATCGTAAATGAGTTCACTGTTCGGATTTACAAACTGCTTCAAATGTGCATGTCTGTCCAGCGAATGTGTGTTGTAATTGTTTGATTGTTGAGAGTTGACTGAAAAAAGCAAAGCATGAAAACAAAATTGAGTTCAAGTTTAAAAGTCTTTTCGCAACACAAGAGCAAAACAATACAAATCAACGGGCAAAGGGAAAGTTTGCAAAAAGCCGCATAAAGTTGCATTTAATTGTTTACCTGCTGAAGCATGGTGATTAGCTGCCTGGTATGCCTGTGGATACTGATTTGCAACTGTACGCAATGAAGGTCTGGCAGATGGGCGGCTAATGCTCAAAGTTTGTCCGTCTTGACTCAGCAACAACTGTGTTGAATTCGAAGGACCAAAGCGATTCGGGCTAGCAGTTGAAGGTCCATGAACTGTGTGGTAAACGCGTTCGTATTCAGTTGAAGAGCCCTGAAAACACTGTTTATTGTGTGCACATTAAATGCAATTAAGCGAGTTGGATTAACGCTGACTTATGACTTGGGGCGTTTGCAGGCGCCTATCAAGTCGACCATCTTTGGCCTTTGTTTTGGCCGCAAATAATGGACACTTAGAGGAAGACGGAAGCAAAGTGCTTCTTCTCGAGTCGAAAGTGACCACGCAAAGTGAAAACTCGCTCTCTGTTCATGCATGCCAAAAATGGACATTGGAGCGCAATATTGTGCAGGCAAACTTGCTTCCTCATTCATTTGTTCGTTTGCTTGTCACGTCGGCGCAAAATTGAAATCCGTGACCGAAATGATAAAATCGGCCAATTGCCGGACACTAGGTTGTCAGAGGAGAAGAGTTTGGCCTTTTGAGAGGTCGTTGAATTCAAAAAGACGCCGGTCAGTCTCTTTCGAAAAATGCTCGTAGAACTTTGCGCACTCGCCAATAAATCAGTCGGAAACGAAAGTCAAAGGCCGAAATAGCCGTTGAACATCTTGCGCAACTTTTCTCATACGCTGTTAGACAAATTGGCGCCAATAACTTGAAATGACTTTTGTTTAAAGTTCAAAACTCATTTGATTCCATGACAACAAAATTGGCGCATAACTAAGCTCATTTAAATGCGCGCTATTCACGCAACCTCTTAAATAAACAGATCTCGACACTTACCGTGTTTGGAGTGAAAGCAACACTTCTTTGGCTTGTGCGCGATTTTTGAAGCAACTCCTCGACAACATTTTGTTGTTGCTCGACCATTCGTCTCTGATGTAAGCGTTGAGGCTCCAGAATAGACAAATTGGAAGTGGCCGAACTGATACCCGCCGATGTTCGTGGTCGACCAATTTCAACGCCAGCCTTACGGTACTCTCCATACGAAGCGGCGGTCATTTGGTGATCAGATAAGGAACTGAAACAGATTAATTTAAACAGAAGTCACTTTGAAGAAACAATTTACCTTCCAGTCAGGTCGTCGGTAGAGACGTCTTCGAAGTTGTTGTCTGAAATGCCGGACGAAATCGAAGACGAGTCTTCACAGCTAAAATAAGAGAATATAAGCATGGCTAACGACAAATGGTGGAAGTTAGTTATTTTTATATGATTTTAAGCAAAGTCAACTGGAGTCGTCATTTCCTGTTTCCGTTTGTGTTCCGATCAACGCAAATCGGCAAAAACGCGCAAAACGGAACTACATGAAACTACACAGAGACCGAATGTGCCAGCTGTGAATTCTTGCACATCCGGATACTCCGACGAACGGCCTCTGACTTGAGAGCCTAACAAAATGATCATTAAATGTTTAAATTGGAGTCGTGAAACTAAACTGCATGAAACACATGTTTATTGACTATCATAAACAAGAACAGATTGTAGCAAACTTGTGTAACGCAAGAGTTTTTGAGAGAAAAATGGTTTTTGCGCGCCAACAATGAGGTTTTCTTTTGAAGTGGCCGGCGTAAAATTAAGGAAATTGAATAAGCAAGCGGTGGCAACACATTCGGTAGATTCCACAAAAAATTATCAAAAAACTTGGCGCACTCAAACAACGGTGCAGTTTTTGATTGCAAATTGAATTACAAATTTTCTTCAACCAGAAGAAATTGCATATCAATTCTTTTATTGATTGCGCCGAAGTTGAAAGCTGCAACGAAATTCCAACAAATTTCCTGGAACAAAGACGTTGAGCGCTGCTGGATACAAATCAACAACGTTCAGTCGCTCGAAATAGCCATTGTTTTTGGGTGGAATTCCGAAGTGAATGAAAGTTTGGCGCAGATGTTCGAGCAAAAAACAGCCCAAAATTCAAAAGTGGTCATCTGCTCGGCAACTCAAACCAAACATTAGCTAGTTAGTAGATGGAATAATGAGTGGACAATTGGCTATTTGAGGGGGTTGCCGACGCGCCACTTGCACGCAAATAAATGAATTGATTCGAGACACGCGCATAAGAGAAGAACACCGGTTCGGCCGCACCAAAACAAAGCAAACATCCGCCCCAACCAAAACAAAATAATATCCGCTGGACATGCGTTCAGAAGTCATCAAATGGATTCGCTCGACAACCACTTGATTGCACGCCAGCCAAAAAAAATTGCAATCAAATCATAATAAAGAGACGGAAACTTGTTTGCATTGCTGATGCGCAACCATGGCCATTCAGTGCGTAAAACTCATGAAATATGAAAATTGCAAACTCGACAATGCGTTGGTTTGCGCTCCGGACATCACGGTTGCTAAGAAGACTCCGAGCGGACTAGATCAGGCGTAAAGCGCGCGGATTAGCTCCAAGGCCTGGGAATCGCCAAAATTAGGTTACACAAACCAATTAGTCCAACTTGTTGCACTCGTTGCGCCACATCTGTTCGCTTTTCGTGTTTTATTCATAACTTTTTTCAAACTCTCAACCAATCAAATTCAAATTCTCACAATGCCCTCATTTCTTTGTTTTCTGTTTAAACTCAAATTCCAGCAAACAATTAATTCCGCAAACTGTTTGTCAAGTGCGCGACAAAAGTCGCCAGATTCATTAATTCTTCTGCTTTCCGGCACCAATTGTTGAGGCAAACGAAAACAATGCAAGTTGTCCACTCTCAGCGGACGCAAATTTGGGAAATTTCGCTTCGCAGCCTCAAAACAATAAATGACTTTACAACAAAAAGACTTTCAAATCAAATCGAATTAATCACGTTAAGAAAAGACTCAAAAGTTACTAATTAAATAAACTTTTTGAAACTTGTGGAGTAACGAAGCGTGCCATCCGGAGCCAAAACTCAACCATTCAAATGTTTAAAAATACCCGAGAGATTTTGCAATAGAGGGCACGCAACCGCTCGTTTCCTCTTCAAACTTGTCAAATCGGCTGGTGCGCGAGTGGCGCAAAAAACGAGTGACCAATGAATAGCCGCCGGGCCACCAAGTGCCGTGTCCACTTGATGATTAATTGTGGTTTTTGGAGGCGGAAACCTCACTTGACCTCAAACATGAGCTAATATCGGAAATGAACTAGTATCATGCACGTTTCAGTTGCATGCTGTTGGACAGCAAAGAGACTCATTAGTTTCGGGTATTTACTCCAAACAATGCTCCGCGAGATTAGATCCCCGCCACCCGAATAAAAGCCCGTGAAATTTGATGACCAAAATAGTAAAATGGCCGTGGTCGGCGACTTTCAGTGTTTTGTTTGCAAATTTTAAGTAATGAAAGCACTACAATGCAGAATAATGTGGAATAATAGCAGTTTAATCGCGGAATAGGCATCTGCAAGAAATGACCAAATCCGACGCCATCAATAATAACGATGATTTTCCGCTTCTCCAAAAACATCTACCACCCAAAGAAACCACCAAATAAACAAGCAATAAAAGTTATTGTCGTTGTTGGGATTTATGGAACAGCGCGTTATACGCTGGAATCACTCACGGTAAGACGAAAAAGGGAGGGCGGCAAAAATCAAACAACCTGAGAATGCGTGAAAGTCGGGCATTTAGTAGATGCGAGTACCATTCATAAATCACTGAATGCCGACTAATTGAGGGCAGGTTTTGTTGGATTCGTTGGATTTTGGTTTAATTTGAAGGCGCATAGAACTTGAAAACTGTGACACACGATCTATTGACATGAACGTCTACAAAAACTGTTAGTCATTCATAGTGGCTTCCCAACAAGCTATTAAGTCTATTATAAAGCCGGAGATCATATCAAGATTTAAATTAATAGACGCGGCTTTTGCCTTCACAGAAATGCAAATTGGACAAGATCCGGGGCGCTGATAGGCAGATAAATAATTTGACATTGCGCGAATATGCTGGACGCAGCAGGCTACTTTTGTGGACAACCGTTCATTTGTCATTCTTTTGCGCTCTTTTTTGAGTTAGGCCGCCAAGTTGCTTTTTGAAAATAAAAAACTTATTGAACTTATTGGTTTTGCTTATTGCTTTAAAAGTAGTGTTGATTTAAAACTAACCTGTCTGCAACATAATCTCTTCTACGGCAGTTCATACGCATTGTCCGATGCATCTCAATTGTTTTCGGAGAGGATGGAGGCGGTTTGCCGAGTTGTTTGATTTTCGGCACTAAAACTCGTTTAATAAGGTGTTTCGAATAAATAAAACTCACTTTTATTCAACTTTGAGCCAAAGTCAAGTGCAAACTCCTCGTTCTGGAAATTGTTCGACTCCGTTGACTTACGGATGTTTATGTAAGCTGCGTCGTTTGAAATCGATTCTGCCGACACCGGTACTAAATCAAGTGCATTAGTTGATAAAGGCAGCTTTGGTCAGTTTTAAAAATCTTCACGTCTACTTTGCGTTAAATGTAAAAGTGACATTTAGGCCGTTGCGTAAAAGCTCCAGGTTCAAATTTCCAAAATGGTTAAATTTGCTTGAAAACAAAAGGACTACAATTGCACGCGGCCGGTCAGTTTGCATCCTAGCCAAACAATGCAATGGCTAATCAGTCAAAGTTTGAATCCGGCCGCTTGAAATTAAACAAATGCAAAGTTTCGGCCCACAAAAACAACTAGCATATGGCTATTTGGAGCCTCTCCGTAAATCTCCGTAAATTAAGCCCTCGGTGATTATGCTCGAAATGCAAACACATGAGGCTCTTCTTAATCACTGTTTGCACGGAGACCCAAGAATCAATTAAACCGCAAGGATGTGTAAATGCTTGCCAGCAGAATGCAAGTTAAACAAAAAGACTCTGATCATAAACTCTTTACAATCTGTGTGACCAAATAGATTGTTGAACAACACGCGCATAATTCTGTTGGCAAAATGCCCCGAAGTGTGCTAAACGCGAGCGCCAAAACAACCAGTAAATGACCTCTCTGTTCGGGCCGGTGATCATCATCAGTTGGAGATCCCACACTACTCAGTGGTTGCAAAAAATCCCGGCTATTGTTTTGCGCGCACTGGCAACCAATGGCATTTGATTCGGTGAGCCAAAGGACAAATGTCGCTGTTGCCGCCGAACACAAGGTGGCCAAATAAATAGCAAATTCCGGCCTTAATCAAATAGCCCTAATCAAATATTGTCACCCGTTTTCTTTCGGTGGATCCTATTGTTTTTTGGGAGAAGACAAACAACAAGATGTCTTTATGCAGCACTTCTTAACCAAATAAATTGCAATCTGAACAATTCGTAATACTAAACAACAAATATGCGCAAATGTTTTTCAAATGATTAGTCATTGTCGAAAACGTTGCAAACTAATAAACAAAAAGCCACATTAGTCAAAAATCACATTAAACAAAAGATATGCGTAAACATCTTCGTAAATCAAAGAAAAGGCAACCTCGCAAATGTCACCCGTTCTGCCGATCATTTTGGAATACAAAAGAACGGAAGGCGGCATTTGCACCTGGCTGATGCATTTCCGTCCATTACACAATAAATGACCTGCCGAACACTTACCGTTACGCAATTTTTCCTCGTCCATTGTAGTTGAAATGCGAAGTTGCGGCATTGGAGGGATTTCGTCCAAGTTTTCAGATTCTGCTGATTGAAGGCGACTAGTCTTCCTAACTGGGACCGTTGGCTTTTTCAGCGACTTCTTCTCCTCGTCCATTGATTGCGTGGCCGGAGTCAATGACGGCTGTGCTTGTTGGTTTGACTCTATTCGAGCGTTTGTGTCGATCATAGTTTTCAATCGACTTGGTTTCTCACTGGACAAGGAGCGTTTTGCAGGTACTGTGATCGCTTTGACCGCCAGTGTTGGTTTTCGGCACTGAAAATAACGAGTTTAGATTTGTTTGGCTAAAAAAACACTTACATTCAACTGCGGACTGTTGCTTGACTGTGCATTGTTCTTTATTGTCGTAGTTGCGTCTGAGCAGATTCCAGAATCTTCAGCAATACTTTCAACTTCCTCAATAGTCTCTGGATGCGAGAGAGGAGGCACTGACTGTTGTCGAACGCCGTTTGAGCCAGAAGCCAAAGAAGAATTGCTAGAATTGAGTGATACAGCTGTACTGTTTCCGAAACCACTGTCTTCTTCACTGCTTTTCGAAGTTCTACAAATGTGATGTGAGAAGTTTGATTGATAACTTCAGAGTGGACCAAAAAACGTTAACACGCAAAAGCAAAAATTGTCTATGTTTGAAACTTCTTGATTGACTTCTTGACAAAAGACTTTTTTAAGTTCGTTTTAACGTTTTTTGGCCCACACAGTAATCGATATAATCTCATTAACGAGATAAAGACTTGCCTTTTTGATTCTTCATTCCCGGTACGTGCTGAAGGCAATCTCAACTCGGTTTTGCTCATTTGCTGTACATTTGTCTAAACAAGTAATAATTAAAGATGCAATTAGATAAGATTTAGAGCTTATTTTTTAACAAACCTTTTCGGTTGTTGTTGTGGGCGCCAGAAGATTACTGTTTGTGGGAGGTTTGAGTCCTCGAATTTTCGCAGGTGCCAATGTTTTTGACTCCGTTGTTGATTCATCTTTGACAATTTCGGGAGTTTTTCGACTTTTACCGAACAATTTGAGCATCTTTGACGGAGGCGGAGTACTATCTTGCAGGAGCTTCAGTTTTTTGAGACGTTTTTGGTGCAACTTTCTCCACTTGCAGTTCTGGTTTCGAATCTGACTTTCTGGTGACAGAAGGTGGTCGAAGACTCTTTGGCGGTTTTAATTGTGATTTCGTGAGTGTAGCGCCCGAAGTGGTAGCGAGTGTGGAACTGAAGCTTGCGGCCGATGAGGTTGAAGACGTAGTTGATGAAGCAAGGCTCGTCACATTTGGTGTTGGAGGTGTGATTTTCGACTTGTTCACGCTAAAAAGTTGAAATGAGTTTTGAATACAGAATTTCTAATCAACAAATCAGAGAAGACAACAAAGAGGAGAACCAAACGGCTAATAATCAGTTTTGAGTGCCAAACGCATTGGAATTTTGCAGAGCTGTCACCCACAAATAATGAGCTCAGCCGGAAGCGGTTCCAAAACGACACCCTTGGGGGAATTACTTCAAACACAACAAACCTTTGAGGAGTTGGCCGTTGCAGCTTTGTGGCTGTAGTTGGCGGTTTCAAACGATTGGATGCTGGAGGAGCCGACGGAACACGCGCTTGAATTAACTTGACCGGTTCCTGACTCGACGACGTCGCTGCTGGATTGGCGTTTGAACTCACTGAAATTTAAAAGCAATTTATTTGAATCGTGGAAGCAGGTGTTCTCTGGAGGTCGTGCCTCTTTGCCGGACATGTCACATTTTCGAATTTGAAAAAACGCCGGAAACAAAAATCGGTGTGCGCGAATGTTAATAATGGTCGGAGAAAATGAGGCTAATCCGCGCTCATTAAGCTCACAATTGCAATTTGCATAATCCGCGCACTTGGCCCCTCAACAAACAAAAGAAGCAAATGATCTTGAGTAATTGGGGTGCAAAAAAGCTTCTGGTCATTCTTGTGCGGCTATGCTCAAAAATAGCTATCGAAAGTAACCATGAGAAATTGTTCACAAGCAGATTGCTCGAAGTCAAACAATCAAAATTGCTCGATGCACAGGCACGAACATTAATTTTAAGAAAGGGGGGAAAGAAAATCCATCAAAAATGGAAATGCATGTTCTGGACCACGAAAAAACAACTAAACGCGCGTTTAAAACATCCAGCACGAAGAAGTCCATTTATTGCAAGCATTTTGCGCGCATTCAGGATAATCAGCCTGTTTCGACGTTTAGGAGTGTCAATTTGAGGAGGAGGCAATGTGAGCGCCGGCCAACATCCGGTCCAAGGTTGATGCGCAGCAAACACTCGAACTCCACCGAATTCGCATATAATCTTATTACTAAAAATTAATTTATGCAAATGTGCGACTTGAGGAAGAAGTTGTTTACTACTTGCAAAGAACTCGAAATTTGGCTAATCAATCTGTTCGTTCGTGCCAAAAAGAGTGACCTTTCGGGTGTTCGCATTAATGGCAAGTTGCGCTTCTTACTACCTATATGCAAGTTGGAGACTAGTTTGACAAAGCCCATTAGCGCTTATGCAAATTGGCGTCCAGCTACGAGTTATGAAGGTCTGCGGCGTGGCTTATCCATTTAAATTGTAAGCACATAGAATCTTGAAACCTACCACGTCTTGTCGGAGCCAGCAATTTAGACGAGGGTATGCTGGATTTAATCGGAGTGGACGAAGATGTGTCAGCTAGTGAAGATGTAGAGCCCAAAGGGCGTCTAAGTCTGAAAGCAATTGAATGTTAATAAACTCTTCTAGAAGTTGTATTCAAAATTGCAACAATTGTGCAAAACTTTCATTAAAACACACAGACACGAGAAAGCCAGCCGAATGGACAATACAATTTGTCCACTTGCATGTGAAAAACGGCAGACATTGCGCTCACATCCCATGGTTTTAATTAGAATGGTCGCGGATATGCGTGTCCGAAATTATTGCAAAACACCTACTTTGTTGCCGACATTTTAGCCAACTTTGACTCGCGCTGTCCACCCACTTGCGTTGTTGAATTCAGTTGGGCAACCTGAGCATGTCCAATTCTGTCCGAAACGAAACGCGGTACGTGTTGTGGAGATGCAGTGATCAAGTTGCTCAAAGACTTCTGCTGCTGCTTGTAGTGAGAGAGGGCAAAAATCAATGCAAGGATCTCGCCCAAATGGCCGGAGTGTAAATCTGAAATCAAAATGAGATGACGTGAAATGCAAGAATTGAGAGAATCGAGAAAACAGCTGAACGAAAGGCTCGGGAAAGGACGAGCAAGCTTGACCTTTTGGATTATCACACTTTTTGGGGAGCCACGAGAGACTGATTGATAGTCAAAGTGAGTCATTCTTTGAGTGCATCAAAACATAATCGAGTGAATCACACGCTGTTCAAAATTCTTGAGTTTTAATCTGCCCGAAAATGTCGCGGCTATTTCAAGGTTTCAAGTGGAGAATGCGCGTAAACAAGAATCATCGCGTGGCCACCGAAACAAATGACCAGCGCATAAAACAAAAACAACGTGAAAGGCCGTTGTTGACTAATCATTTGCCAATTTGGAGAAACAAGAATGGTCATTGTTTCCAATTAGTTTTGAATTGAAACCTTTTCAGCACACGCCTGAACCGATCGTAAAAACCCAAAAGTTATTCAAGCGGTTTTTCGCCTAGTGATATGCGTGGAGAGATCAAAGGCGTGATAAGCATGCGCAAATATTCAACTTTGCCCCGTGTTATCAGGGAGAAAAGGCCTGCTTTATAATAATACTATACTTTAAGTGTAAATTTGGAAAAACGCCAAATGGACAAGATATTGTGGACGCTAGAAGTGGGTTCAAATTTCGTACATGTTTTGAGAATTATACCAACAACTGTCAGCAATGAGCACTGCTTCTAATGATTGGTCGCAGAGCCGGTCATTCCCGACACTTAACACCGTCACGGCGTGGATGATTGACAAAGTTGCATGATATATTTGGACGGCTGTGCCAATTAGCAAAAAACAATACACACATTCGGGACTATCAAATGCAAAGCGAATAAAAGCCGATTCGTTTGCGGATCTTTGATTGGAGTCCCCTGAGGAAATGCTTATGTTTTGGTTAGGCGCTTGCCGATTGTTTGGTGAGCGAACGGTCAACATGTGTGTGCTGAATAAATTAGTAGTCGTTCGCTTTCCCACAAATCACATGCAACTTCGCTCACGATTAATCAGCTTTATTATTAAAATGATTGAAAGCACTTGAAAAAGCACGTGAATGAAGAAAGTTTGTTTGACTATTTGCGTTTGGAAAGTTTTTTGCCTCACATAAATGGCCTATTCATTGGCGCGCAATCAAGCCGCCGAAAACCTAATGGACACTGAGGCGCAAAAATCACCTCGGAATAGTCAACAGAAAATGTGGAAAACTGATTGAGCCGCCACGCAAACATGGTCGAATTAGCCGCAAAAGCGCCAAAGGCAAAGAACCTAAACCCATTAGTGAAGGGATTTCGAACCAAAAACAACAAATGAAACTAAATGTGTGTGCTTAAACGCGTTAAATTCTGGAATTGTTGAAAAATGCTAATCACTATTCTCGACAATCAACAAAGCGAGCGAGTTCGATCAAACGAGATCAAAGAAGTAGCGGACTTCTTAAATCCAATTAATACAAATCACTAGGTTTACGAATCCAATAAACACCAATATTTTCTGTTCGATCAAGCAAAACATCCGTAAACCATGTCCTTGTCGCAAACCTCAAAAGCTTGCCGACCCTTCTGTGCTGAGCACCTCCCTCGGTGGTGGCAATAAATTAATAAAACTGATTGGCGCTCAAAAAAGTCGCAAACTTGCTCAACTGTACTCTTGGCACGCGCGACGCATAAAATAGCTTATGATAAGTGGGATGTGCGTGGAAGAAATACCCATCAAAATGGTCAAACAATTTGGCCATGACCGCCAAGGGAATTGGCCGTCTAGGCGCAAATGCATTGTTTTTGTGAGTTCAAATGGATAAGCACGAAAATAGTAAAAGGCGGGTCAGCACCGATGGATCAAATGCCAAACTAAAATGAAATTGCGGAGAACTGTGAGGGCTGTGGACAGATTGTGGATGTTTGAAATTGCGGCAGGGACCAAAAGCAAACAAAGAAAAAACACGGAAACGAAAGATTTGATAAGATAAGTTGGACGGGAGCGCAAAATTGGCTTCAAGAATGATGTATCGAGAATGCCGGTTCACGCGTTAATCACTGACCTTTTGCACAACAATTCGAAACGTTAACACCAAGTCCAGCCAAGTACTGTAAACATCTCTCGATTTGATCGACCTGGAATTGAAAGGTAAGTTAAGATTTACAAGTAGAGTTTTTAATGTTAGAGTTTTTGACGCAAATCGAAAGCGCAAAGACGAAACTGCCAATTTCAATTTAGACGCATATGCAAATTGTAGTGGAATTTCATTTGGCGCGTCGCGCATGCATTCGGCCACAAAACAGAGCTTATCCTTTTCCAGCTCCGGTGGTTTCATCACCTACACATGGCCGGAGGATGCGTAATGAAAACTGCGCTTAAAATAGACATTGAGCCTTGCGCAACAGCGCAGCTCTCGGCCAAGTGCCAAACGCATCTGTTCCACGAAATTCCAGCAAATGACCATTAGTTTCGAGACGAGTGGCGGAAATTAATTAACTGCCAAACTCGAAAAGTTCAACTTCATTAATCAAACGTTTTGCTTTGTTTTGATTTGTTTTTGGTTTTTGAGTGTGAAATATTTGATAATAAATAAACTCACCGGATCTCCAGCGTTTAGCGAACAAAATAGAGCCGATTGTGAGGTTCCGGAGCAACCAAACGCTGAAATCAACGGAATTACTTTACACTAAAGTGACCAACTGCGGAATTGCTCAACCCCCGCAAAAAAGTGAGATTTTTCGAAAATTCAAAACGCAATCTCCCCAAACAAGCACCAATGAACAAGCAATAAATAAAGTTAAATTTGTACTCCATTCGAGAGATTAAAGACAAAACAATCGAATTTGATAAATGCGGCCAGGAAAGTTGCACATGCACGCATTCAAAGGAATTTGTCCGCCACATCGATCAGTTGCTGTTATGCGGTTGTGTTCCAGAGAAGGGGAATAGATTGGCCGGAAATAAAAATATCTGATCTGGAAGCAGTGGCCCACTTTCCAGCTGACTTTCAACTCGCCGCTAATAGAGTTCAAAGAAGTCTTTTGCAAACTTCAATTCATATCGGTCATAAAAACAGACAAAACCGCTTTGATCTTTTTCTTAATAATGTGAATATTGCTTTCGGTCGAAAACAACTCAAAAATTTACAACCGCTCCCATAAAAAACATTAAACACGCGTAAACGCTTTTTTGTTTGGAAGTCATAAAATTCCACCATAATTTCGAATTGACAGGAAGCTAATTGAACTTTGATTGCAAACAAGATAAGTTTTGGCGCCTTGAATAATCAGAGGCGTTTTAATATAAACCGGAAAGAACATGGCTATGTACAAACGTAATAATTGCGGATAAACAGCCTTCGGCTAAAGTGGGGAAAATGACTGAAAAGCTGACGACGGGAGTGGACAGTTGGTTCTGCCAAATTAACTCCGCTCATCATCTCGGCGTTTTGTTTATTAGCGACGTTCGTCCGGCCCTCAGTGGAATGGACAATTCCGAACTTAAGGTATGTCCATTTGTTGAGGCGAACACGGAAATTTAATAGTTTTTGCGGCCAAAGGTAATCCAAGAAGTGGCCCAATTCAGCGCAATTCAGCGCAATAAATATTCAATTGAGTCGATTTGTTTAAACATAACTTGCAAGAACTGTTTGTGGAAATACTTACTAACTGCGTGGACCAGTTGAACAAGTTTCCGTGGCTCTCTAATTTCATATGTCAAATCATGTATGGTTGGCAGTTGTTGTTTGAGCAGATATCGGTTGCAGAATTGAGTGTAAATCTAAAATAGCATAAGATTTAAGTTGCAAATAATTGGAGACCTAATGAACAACATTGAAAGATGATTGCGCAGACCGAAAATTGCGCATGCCAAATACAAATAATCCAATTATTTTGCGCTGCCTAATCATACGCCGGTGGCAAAATCTAATTTCTGTGCCCAAATTTGTGACTGGCTATTAAATTGCAAGAAGTTGGAACGCGGCAAGACTCGGTGGTCACTCTGGTCAGAACACCAAAAAGTAGCACGAACTTAATCACGAAAAGCTTGCGCGAAGCTCTTTTGTAAAGCAACTTTTTTGCATGAAAGGTCAGCGAATAGATTCCCACCAAATTCAATCCTGAAAGACCAGCACTTTTGCGGTTTTGGCTCTGATTGGCGAGCGTGCGCAATCACAAAGCATAGAAGTAAAGCATGGAAGTGTAACTCGAGAACGGCGACTCGGATTATCTCAACTGTTTGACCAGCTAATTGGTTGTCCACGCTTTTCTTGTTTATCCGATCGCTTTTTGAATTAACACGGTGTGCGAGCAAATTATTCGACACTTAAACCCGAAAAAGCAGCTGTGATCTTAAGTGAGCGAACGCGCTAATGAGCTTTAAACAATTGTGTTCATTTGCATAATGCAAACTGTTTAAAGTTGTTTTTGTTGAGTCATCAAACAACAGAAGAAGTTTCTTGCGAGATCATTACGAAAGCGACATTAAAAATTCATGAATTAGGTCATTTCATCTGTTGTCTCATCGAATGATTCGAAAGCATGTAGCTAATTTTCGGACAAGTTCCGGCTCATTGCGTGTTATTCGAGCAACTAATGGAGTCGGGAAGCCAAGTTTTTGCGCAACCGGAACATTGTTTGGATCTGTCGCCGGTCAACACTTCTTTCAAGTTACCGACCTGCCCCACGCCAACACAAATCTACAGCTTAAAAACCTAATGAGTGGAACACTGATTAAATCTGAGGGAAAGTTTGTATCAGCTATGCGCCGTCTAATTTGAACAGTGAAATGGCGCGCAAAAGCAAAGTGCATAAAAATTTCTTTCAACTTTTGCAAACGAGTCGTGAAAAGCGGCAAATTTAAATGGATTAAGCCTGCGCTTGCGCTCACCGAATTTGCGCCTTTGTCCGGTGAATGCGGCCAAATTAGCGAAATGGCGAATGGAGCTGCGCTAAGGAGGCAATAAGTAAATGAAGAATACTTACAGGAATGAGTTGTTGATTTGTGAATGGCTTTGATGCGTTTTGTACGGTTGTATGGCATTTCGGATCAACGAAGGGTGCCGACGACTTGTTTACCAGTTTGCTATCCATTTCGAAGCTCTCCAAACAAATGAATCATTTTTGAAAATAGGCTGAAATTTGGCAAATTTGAGCAGTGCATAAAAAAAGGATAACACGTTGGACGCGGTGACAATCTCTGATGGACAGGAATTTTTTCAATAGTGAGCGGAGTTTAATCAATCAACGGAAACAAATCGCCAATGAGCAATGATCTGGACAAATGTTTGGACACGAAGGCCAATCATTTAAAGTTAGGTGCGTTTTCGAAAAAATCCGCCGTGTTTTAACCGCTGTTTTGGCTCAATTCGGGCGCCTCGAAGGTTCAATGATGAGTCAATTGTTAAGAAGCGAGGAATTAAAAAATGACCCAAGGCTGGGAAAGGGCAGCAAAATTGATTTTGGGAGGCAGAACAAGCGCTCTGCCTTGGCTGATATGCGTTCGGTCGCCAACAAAAATTACGCAATGGACGCCTGTTTTTAAATCGAAACGCTTGTAAACTTTTTGTTGTGGTGACTAATTCCGATGTTAGCCTCATTCGACTTAAACATTTGGGAAGTTAGGTTGATCAAACGGAGATAACACAAATCGTCTTGCGCGCCCATCGAACGGAAGCATAATGGCCTTGAGTTCCGGCAAAAGCGAGCAACCTTGTCAGCATACGATGTCCTCAGCAAATGATGAACTTGAAGGGATGTCAAAAAGCAACAAAAATGAGTAAAAAGTTTGACCAATATAGTCTGTTCATTTTGTAGAAGGGCGAAAAAACAAGCTCAAGAATGCAACCGAATACGAATAGTTTACGACGTTTGTTGATCCTCTAGGGAAACTAAGCGCCAAAGCAAGTTTTTGGGCTCCCTGATAGTACAAAACAAGGAGGAATTCTGGGCGAATTCCGCATATCTGGGCAACAACTTGCGCGTGCCGTCTATAATGCGCTTTAATCGGATTCAAACTTTGTTGTTGCATAACTTCGAATTGAGCAAAAAAGTTGAAAAGAGTCAAATCAAAGTGAATGCGCGTTTTTTGTTTGGTCAACAAATTAAGCAATCTAATCTAAAGGGCATTAAATCTCATAATTGCAGCACAAGAATAGCTCGCATTTGGCCTATGTGATTAGCAGGATTGTTTATTGAAAATAGTTCGAGCATCTGGTTTTACTTTGGGCCACGATATTGCTTGCATAAACAGTGTTTGTTCCGCCAGAATTAAATCCTCGAAACAAGGTGCCCTCGACTTTGAAAGGCTTCATTTCGGGGAATATTAATCTCGAGTGGTGGTATTTAAAAAATCCACGCCGCAATTAATTCAACAAACGGAAATGGACATGACGAGGCTAGCTTGCGAGTTGGCGCATTTAGATGATGAACCCGGCCGAATGGAGAAAATCCAATCTATTCTTATCTTTTTTGTTGTTTCTTGGCTTCCCACTTGGTCAACGAGAATTCCACCATTTGTGGGTCAGCCGTTTTTGTGCTCGCTTGGCTTCTTCTTCCACGCTCTCATAGAAGTCCGGTTTTAAACCAATTGCATGTGGAGACGAAAGTAATGCGCGCTGTGAAAACGGCCGATGAAAAGGATTCAAGCATTGATTTAAACGTGATGATTTTAAAGCAACAGGATTCCAAACAGACTGTGTTGAAACCTTAAAACGCGCTTTCGACACAGTTTCCCAAGTGTTTTTTCAACGAATAGCCAAAATGAGTGTTTACGTTGAAACAAGATAAATTGCCTACAAAATTGAGTTGTTAGTCAGCGCAAATAAATTAGTGCATTGCCTTCAAGTTACCGCTTTAAACGTTCGTGCTCATTAAGTTGGTCCACTTAAAGCCACGCAATTTGGAAAAACAAATGAACACTGAACGCAAAAAACAACCTAATCTAGCGGGCAACAATTTTCAAGCTCCCATTACCGAGTCAAGTGCCAAGTTAATTCGAGAGCGCGCATTGCTTCAAAACATTTAACAGCCGCGTTCAGAAATCGAAACAATAGTCGGCTAGACAAAACCCCAAATTCACTTTAAACAAGTGTAAAGCCAATGAATCACAAAAAGCGTCTGAAACCTGATTTAAACTGCTTTATATCATGAATTCAAAACAATTTAACAGTCCAGATCCAACAAAATGCAAGTATCTTAGATATAAACAAGTACGACTCGTTGAATCAGCTCTTCGAAAAATTGAAGATGTCAACCACAATCATCAGCTTGAAAATTCGGTGCTCCTTACTCAACATCGTCAACGTTTTGGCCCATGTCGGGCGGGCATGAGCTTCACTTGACAAACATTTGCGGACAAAACGACTGAAAAACATAAGTGAATGATGCGTCAAATCGAAACCGCGAAAAAGATTATGCTAATAAGTCAAAAAAGTTCCAGCAAAAAACCTCAACTTACTTGAAACTTTTGGGCGCATGCGGAAACTGAGCACAGAGTTTGTTGAAATCAATCATTGGGTAGTACCTGCAACAATAAGCAACGTTAAACAACTCTATTTTCAAAACAACTTACAAGCTTTGGTTCTGATACTTAAGCTTGTTAATATTCACACTGCCGGGCAAATAAAACTCGTCATCTTTGTATCCAATAGAAACAAATTCACTCAACTCTTTGAATCTAAATGTAACATTAAACTTTGAATCCACAAACGTTTACAATTACTTTGAACGATAAACCAACTTGCAGTGAGTGAAGATCTGCCAAATCAAATGCGCAAAAGTCCAGATGAGTGACTCCAAGGTAAACACATTCTCAAGCAAGGTTTCAGGCGGCAACGAACTAAATAAATTAAAACTTAGCTGAGTTGGTACGCAAAATGCAAGTTACCGCCAAATCTCTGAGTTGCTAATAAAATCTGTAGAAGTCCAAAAATCACACAATTTGATGTTTCCATGCGAGTCCAACAAGCAAGTTTGAGCCGAGAGCATTTTGTGGTAAATTCCACACACAAGCAAATAAGAAACGCCTTTTCCAGCCTAAATAAATTTAAGGGATTCTACTAAATTAATACAACGCAAAGATTACCTGATAAGCCCAGTTCACATATTGTCGAGTTGGCTGAACGCCATCCAAAGATTTAAGGTGACTTGACAAGCGCTGATCGAATCCCTCGTTGATGGTCATAACCAAAAGCGGTTTGTCTGCATTCAATTCTTTGACTTTAAACTCCTTCATTCGAGCAATGTACCTAAACGTTGCATTTTACGTTTCACAACAAAGGCGTCGCTTACTTGTGTTTCAAACGAACCAATTTCTCCAAATCCTCCTCAATGCTAGGCAATACAGAAAGCGAATTGTTCAATGTTCGTATGTACAACAATTGCTTCTTTTTGGTTCTAATCAAGTCGCCATCTCCAAAGTGGCCGGTGTCGTAAGAGATTATAAACTCTCTATTTCTCATTCCCAAAGATGCAAAAAGAAGGTTGTTGAAAATAGAAAGTTCTTGAAAAATATTTTCAACACAGATTTTTAAAGTTCTGTTGACATTTGCTTTGTTCAAATTTAATTCAACCACTGATCAGCATTTATTACTACCATTATTATGGATTTGTTCGGAAGTTCCGCAAATTACACCTATTGTATCCCACACTAACGGTTGGCCTTTTATTTGGTTTTCGGTTACAGTTAAAATGCTCCGATTTTCCGGTTATTATAATTTAAATGTTGCTGCTAGTTGAGAGGCCGCTACTTTTTAAAATGCCCATTCGTTGGGATAATTGGGCGACCATTGTGCTTTGTTTCAAAGGTAGTGTGAAAGCTCTGGCCGGCGCTTAACTGGCACTTTTGCTCTAATTCGTTGGAAAGAACAAGCCCGCGAGGTTGTAAACGCGAGGCTTTATTGGCGCTCTGCGCATCCACCGCTGACTGCAAGCCAAATATTGATGTTACGTTGAGTGCCGCCTGAGTGAAGGCAAAAGAACATGTGTGCTGCGGTGTTTAGACTAGGGATGGCAAGAAGGTCAGTGTCTCGTTTTCCGAGAGGATTGCTGATCAGCGCCACAACAATCTGCGAACGTTTATGGCCGGCGTCCTTTGTGTTCGCTGTTTTTTGTGGGGTTTTGACTAGTCGTAAATGGGTTGGTTCGTGATTCAAAGCCTCCCAAAACTTATTTCGTTTCCTTGCACTCGGTTTGATCTGTTTTTGATAGAACTGCCGTTTATGACGGCTTGTTGTGTGATCTGAGCGTGCCCAATCTTATCTTTTCGGCTGGCTTGCGCTGATTCATTGTTTAATTTTGAAGGCAGGATGGCTGTTGGGACGGTGCTAGAGAATTTAAGCAATCGGAAGCTATGCGCTATACTTTCGACGTTAGTCGGCCTACAATTGGTATTTATTTTCTTGGGAGCCGTGATCGGTGAGCTCTTAAAATAATAAACTTTAAACTCCAAGATATTCAGCGCCTCCGCCTTCAACTTCAATGGACTTCATGCTGACACGTTGTCGGGACAAAAATCACGGTCAAACTAATGAGTGGTTTTACATTCGTCCGAAGGTTCGTTTTTTGACAGACTAGTTAACTGCTTTTACGTTTAAGCACTGCGATGTAATTGAGCCAAATGAAGGTTTTGACTCGTATTCGCCAGATGCACGAGATATTGTTTTTGTCGCGCAACTTCCACACGCAAGATCGGGCGCTGAACTTGAATACTCTCCGTGGTTCCAAGTAATTTTTGTAGTTTTAACAACAAGTTCAAACTTTCTATTTAAGTTTCTTCTCGGGCTTCTTGACATTGAAGGTAAGAGATAAGAAAATAAGATAGATTTGAAATGTCTGAATGCATGTGCTAGTTATTTCGTATGTTGAATCTATCTTATTTTCTTATCTACTTATCTTCAAGTTGAGTACATTGACGGCGTGCCAGTTGAAGAAAACATTCAAATTCAATTGGAGATTCGAATGGCCTACCGAACAAAGCAAGACTCGCCAGAGAACTGGCATGAACTCATTTCGACCACAATTGACAGAGAACTAAGTTGCACAATCGATCCTCACAAAGTCCGTTTAAACTCCTATGTCTAGTCTTAATTTTTGGAGTTTAGAGAATGCGTGGATACACTTACAACTGTTCAATTATCGATTTGTTTGAACTGGGTGCAAACAACTATCCTTTCTACTTGCTGAACATTCGTTTACCGATCAACAAAACTTATTGCAACACTCACAATCGAGTTGGACCAAATTGTAATATTCCCGCAATCAAAGACTTGCACGTTATTGTGAGTTTTTAAAGTTAGTTTCAAGTGAATATAAATCTTAATGCCTTAGGCAATTCATCAAAATGGCGGCTTTACCGCAGTTTGGTTGTGGCTGAAAACGCTAATTTCGCCGTTCATTATTTTGGCAACTTTTTGGTACTACAAACGTATGTCCTTGCTGAACAGACAACGCTTTTTGATTGAGAAATGCATTTTGGCTCTGGGCGTCAGTTTAGTTGTTCTGGACTGTAAGTTTCATCTACAAGTTCAACATTTTTTTAACCTGTTCAATGTTTTAGTTCCACTTGAATGGATTTCACTTTATTTGAAAATGCCGTTTATGCTGTTGATCAGCGACATTCGACAAGGTCTGTTCTATACAGTTCTTCTCTCGTTTTGGCTTATTTATGCTGGCGAACACTTGCTAGACGATTCTTCTCGCAACAGCTTGGTATGCTTTTCGAGCACTCTGTCCACTTATAACAATGTTTAGCGAAACTACAAATACACCTTGGGCGTTGTACTCAGTGGATGCATTTGCCTTCTTATTTATGACCTGTTTGAACGCGGTGCTCAACTGTCCGATCCTTTCCACAGCATTTGGTCAACAAAAAGTGGACGTCAAATTGCCTACACTACCCTTCACATTGCCACTTTATGCTCCATTTTGTACTTCGCATTCTTGGTCTACAAGATATTCCGTGCATGGTCGACAATCAAGCAAAAACGTGCCGCACAACTGTACAGGATGAGTGAACACAGCCGATTGAAAGTCGAGAATGTCATCTACCGTTTCAAGTTCTTGATGTTCTTTACCGTAACTTGCGCTCTCTTCACAATCATTTCTTATTTTCTGAAACAGGTGACGTTTTCAAATTTGTTATTCACAAGTGTTCTCCGTCTTAAAGACAAACATGTCCACTTTGTTGATTAGACTAGTCAATAGAGAAAGACTATTTGAAATTCCACATTCAACAGTTGCATTGTTCCGTCTGTGAACTCGAGAGTATTACATTCGGCGTCTCTTTATGCACCCTCGCCAAATCACAAAAGAAACGGGTTCAATTCCGCATAAGTAAACTATAAGATCATTTGCAATTCAGCGCCTGACCGCTATGCGCAAACCGATAATTAAGTAAATGACGACAGTTAAACTCAGTCCATAAACGAGATTGGATTTTCGGATTTATCAAAAGACTTGACGCATACTACGGTCAACGCATTAAAACGGATATTTGACACTAATTAGCATTAGTGAAAGTTACTATCTAACACAAACTACAAAAACTGACTTCAAAGTTTATTTGACATTTTAGTACGGAGAAAACAGCTTGCACGGAGAGGATTACGATGAGTCTTCCTGGCTTTCAAATTCTACATCCGCCTTCTTCACTGGAACTTTCGGTAAGTTACTTGACGTAGATGAGTTTAATAAGCTGCTTCAGGAATGTGGAACATCTATGTCTTGCTGGTGAGTTTGGACAAAAATCAAACAACAAACTATTTTAACTTATAGTTGCTCTCGATGTACGCACCCTCGCACAAGTACTACGCAAATGCCCAAATGCTGGAAGATGAGAACGTGGATTTGATGAATACGGGAACAGAGTGAGTTTTTTCAAACACTTGCAGCATAAACTCCACTGAATAGCCAACTAAAAACACTTGCGTATTCAACCAAAATTCAGAAAGCGATTTTTGATTAGAAAAATTAATGCATGCACTTTTAGATCTGCCCCACTTACCACGTTTCTCAAACCGTCGGCTGATTAACATTCAACCGTGCATCAGAAATTTCACCACTCTAACAGTGTTGGAGACATCGGATTAATCGCATAAACAAATCCTATTCAGTTCAATACTTACAGACAAAATAATAAGTGGATATTATTAATTGCACAATAAACTATTCAAATACAGTGTTTGGATGACTGCAGATTTTTGATCCAATAGCCTCGTTTGTTTACAGAGTTTATTATTTCGGACACGAATAAAATTAACGTACACATTAAAATTCTGGCCACATAAACACAGAAGTTCAACAGTTTCGCTACGTGACCTGCGGAATTTGCTGACCAAACCCAGACGCCACTTCCAGCTGACCAAGTCTCCCCGCTTTTGTGCTACTTGTATGAGTCGGATTGTTGAGTTGATTAAAAAATGACCACGAAGGCAGCGGCTCGGGTATCGCGTCATCCAAGAAGCGAAACCTGTTTGCGTTCATGCTTACTGGGCTTGGGTGAAACCTGGCAATAGGTGGTGGCGTCGTTCTAGCGCGTTTGCCAAGGCCAATCCCTGCTAATGTGTCCAAATTAAACATGTCCGGCTCTTGAAACGACGAAAATGAAGACATGTCCTGGAATGAGTGGAGTTTAAAATGTTAATCGGGTGGTCTTTAAAAGTACAAAGCAAATACTGTCACCATGCACCCACTAATCGAATAAAAGATAATCGTTACGACAATGTGTCCAAAAAGGGAATTAACCCAGAGCGCTTTGTGCGCTTTATGCAAAAGAACAAAAATCTCATGTTTACGCAGAAACGGATTAAAACGAGGTACGTGAGAGTGGAAATCGACAATTCTTACCTTCTTCACGTCAAATTTGGGGCTCCTTTTAACTGTTGTGTACTGTGCTTTTGTGGGTTCCTGCAAACGTGGATTAATTATTGTGTAACCGATGAGGTCGACCAATTCAAACAGCATTTAATTAAACGCCACTCACCGAATTTAATAGAATAATAATCGTATAGTGGAAAACAGATATTGTGGCAAACCAGTTGTTCATAATGTGCCGTGTCCTTTGCTGGTTTACGTATGATGAATACGCCAAGTTAATTTGATGGCCGTCAATTAAAAAGTGCCCGCAAACGCCTGAAAGTTCCAATAAAAACAACTGTCAGTGTAGTTCATTCGACGAGTCGGTACTGTAAACGCGAAAAGAATCAAATCTCGAGTTGAACGACTAAATGGGCTTTGTTTACTGTTGTCATCATCATCCGAGTTCATTTGATTTCACACTTAACACTTAAATGGCCACCCAAAACCAGCCGGAACAAAAACCACTTGACTTCGGTTTCCGACTTCTGCAGACATAGAGTCAAAACAGAAAAGGTTCATTTCTGGTCGGTTGTTTGCGCGTTCGCAAAACGGGAAAATTGAAACCGAACGTGAGCTCAACACTTGACTGTCGTTCACAGTCAACAACACTATCCATTTCGAAGTGTTGTCAATTTTAGAAACTGCAGAGGCTATGCAGAGGCTATGCAGGAGTCATGAAGCAATGATGTTAGCGACAAACAAAAAGTAAAAATCAACAAATTTAAAGAACGGAGCTGGTACGATTTGCTTCAAACTGGGCGGGCTGGGACTTTAAAGCCAGGTGGATTATGCTGATTTCTGCTTGCGGATTAATTCTTACGCAGCAACTACCGTGAATCAAGAAGTGAATTTTCCGGTTTTCAAGCAATTAGAGATTGTCGAAATTCGACAACAGATTAAAATTTGGAAATAGTGGGCGGTTCTCGTCATTTAATTGACATGTGATCGATATGTAAGTTTGAACAAGAAGGTTCGAACGAGAAGATTAGCGATCAAAATAAACAAAAGTTCTAAATGCCAAGTGGCTAAGCACCATAAAACTTGTAAAGCAAGTGGTTGGACAAAGAACATCCGAAATCTTTCATCTCAGAAATTTAGTCGGACGGAATGGCGTCTTGCGATGAGCCAAGCAACCGCACAAACTCATTTCAAACAAAATGGGCGTTTCCTACAAGCACGTTGTGTTCCTTATCTCAAATATTCCTCCTTCACTTTGTCGTCGAAGATTACGGTCATTGAGGCGGGCGGCCGTAGCGAAAATAACACACTAGTCCCATTTTTGGACGTGACCAGGAAGGCCGTGTCGCGATTAGCTTAGATCATCCAAATCCAGCGTGAAGAAGTCACCGAGATTAGGCGCTAGTTTACTGATGTTTGAAATCTAGGCGATCTGCCCAAGTCAAGTGTTTCGAGAAACGCCCACAGTAGCATTCAAACTCTAGATCAGCGAACTGAACGAAGGGAGTGTCTAAACCTTGGAAAAGATACAGAGAACGTCTTCCAAGAATTTTCCCAGACCCTCATTGACAATCTGCTCGCGGGATTTCGGCGAAAGTACTCTGCTTAGGAACAGCAAACCGACGCGAAAACCTCCAGAATTGTTGCACATACTGGAAAGCCGAAAATAGCCAATTGATAAGAGGAGCTTCCGCACGAGTGCAATTTGGCACACATTGTTTGAGGAACCGTCAAACCCTGCTGAGATTGACATCAATCCGGTCTTCTGATAAGCTCCCATTCTTTGTAGTGGCGATTCTGAAAGTTGACGCCTACTGTAAACATCGGAACAATACGAGCTAACTTTGAGTGGGGCATCTAGTGACTACAAATCCGCCGGCGGATTTAGTGTTTCTTGACTAAAGGCGCTAATTGGAAATTAATTGTTTGTTACGAATTCCGCGAGTGCCGCCTCAAAACTCATAAATAGCATAATCCAGCAAATCAACAAAAATATCTTACGCCAGTGAAGATGCTAATTGAGTGGGACACGCAATTAGCGCTGATGACAACTGAGGAGGCAAGAAACAAAAATGTAAATCGGATTCAATCAGTCGAAAACAATCTCGACCACTTCGGATAAACGTGAACAAAACAAATAAGTCCAATTAAACGGGGCTATTTTGAGGCGGAGGTTAAGCTCTGCAGAATGTACTTAGCTAACAAGCTAATAAGTCCGCCAAGGAACTTCCCCAAACAATCGCATCACTTTTGTAATAAAACTACAGTTTTATAGAAAAGTGGATAAGCCCCGTTGGCAATTCAATTGAAAGCATCATAGCCGGACTATTCTATTGTTTTAGACGGTTTAACCACACCTACTCGACTAATACTTTGAAAGATCGTTCGAGCCGAATTTAGAAACCTACAAAAGGGGCTTCCGTCCACGTCTCTAACGAACAAAAACTAACAGAACTGTAGTCGCTTATTTTCCAGCTATACAGTAAACGACTACACTCAAACAAAACACACTTTTGCACGCAAGGTCCACTCTGAACGTGATATTTAATTTGTTGACGCTGGAGAAGAAGCCTTGACAAACGCTTGGATTTCAGTCCACAACTATTTAGAGCACCCTCGTCTTCAGCTCACAGTTGAGGTTTCAGTTGCAAAATTAAAGCCTTTTGTTCGGCGGAAACACAAACCTGCGTAATTGGCACAAAAACATAGGCAACGTTCATTCAAAACAAACCAAAACGACCCAAATTTGAACAGACTCTTCCCCTGAAGTCAAATAAAAGGACGGAGATTCCACGTAAATTAGCGTCAATTCAGCGCACTCAGCCTTGGTGTACTGTAGGGGAAAGTTGTCAGCACATAATCTGCTTTTTATGCATGCACCGAAGTCGTCAGTCGCATTCAATACCGGGAATGTGGATGTGAAGGTGGCGGAAACTTGCAAGCTTCTTCAGCTCATTAGTTGTGGTTTGTCCGGTCAATGGAAGTTCAAGGCTTAAAATACTCGGGAGCATTCGTGACTAATGACAAATTCTGGTACGTATAGTAGAGAAAGTAAAGTTGGCAACACTCGATGTTTGCCGTTGAAGCACGCAACTACATTGAATTGCTTATTGTTTCGAGGCACAACTAATTAAGAGACTGTTGAATCGAGTCAACAAAGAACATGCAATTTTCTCGAGTGAGTCCGATCACAACTTGGCGTAAGCGATAAATCCATACCGTACAAACAACCCTTATGACCTCCGAAAATAGCGACTGAAAACAACCCGGACGCATTGGTATAAACAAGCATTTGCATCATGTCGCCAATTAGAAGTGACCAGTATTTTCGTGCAAAAGCAGCAAGTCGATTGTACACGGCGACAACAACGGCGTGGCTCTCACGCTCCCCCAATTGCCAATTACTTAAAATGGCGTGTTTTGATGAGTGTTGATGGATGTCGAAAAGTAATTTTGATATCACGTAAGCTATGAACTGCGCAAGTTGCGCTCTGCTATTTTGGACCAGAGCGAACACGCGGAAGTCGAGTGTCCAAAACAGGATTTTTGTCGTTTTATTGAAAACGTAGTGTTGTTTTCGATGTTATTAGCTGGCATAATGGCGGAACATCGCAATACAAATTCCCCGGAGAGCACTTTCGAGTCAAATGATTAAGTTCAAATGCATAAACACGTCGTTTGTTACCGGATCGGTTCAATGATGCGTCCAGTCTGTTGGCGCAGTTAAACGATGCAATGACTCGGTCGACAAACCCACATAATTTATTCTTTGTTCTTTGCAATAAATACACAAGACACGTTTCTAAACAAACTAGACAACAAGCTCGGGCTCGTTGCCAGGTCATAATAGGATAGGAAAGAGTTGCGGGATTGCACACGTCATTCATAAAGCGGGTTCTGGAGCGAAGGTGGATGGGTCATTAAAGACGGACTAATTGTGTCAGTTCATGTCATCATTGGAGATTTTGGTTCAGTTGTTACAATCAATTCGGAACTACTTGGAGACTATAGAGGGAGTGGGTGGGTAAGAAGCTGAGAGTGCCGTTTCGGCGCCTCTCATTGCCGCATTCTGATATGCAAAACTTCTTGGAAAGCGTTAGCTACAGAAGACTTAAGTTGCTGCCGGACTTTTGCGTGAGTCCTTTGTTTAGTGAAGTCATTGATTGAATAAAGAGACCGGGAACAAAACAAATCGGGGTTATCAGAGCGGGAGCATCGGTGTGGATAAATGGAGATTGCCTACAAAACTGATATGATGAACGAAGAAAAAAGACTGACGACAATCAATCGTGGTTCAAAGGGATCGTGGAATTAAAGCTAATTAGACTTTGGTAATTGCCTATTAAGGAGAGAGGGTTAACGTAAAACTCTGGGACATATTATGCTTTGGCGGGAAACAAAGACCATGCTAACCATTGGATGATGATCGGAAAGCAAATGAAAGAGATTAACCGTTTTTGGAATTATGCCGAAAGAGAAGTGTTCAAGAAGATGTTCTACACTTTCAATCCTTTCTTTGAGAACGAAACTCTTAAATGTGAATTCTCGGCTAGCTTATAGTTGTGTAGCGCCACCAGTGCGTTGATTGCAGATTCCACGTCGTCCATCTCAGCGAGAGCCATCTTGTGATCTCTTAGGAAGAATTGGAAGTTTTTGACTGTGAATCCTTTTTCTTTGAAGGCGCCAAGTAGAAACTCTAAAGAGCATATCCGGTTAATTTATTTGATTGTTGAAAGTTAAACTTAATCACCTTCAGTTGTTGACGGCGGAATGTTTGAGAGGTGAAGAACAGAGTTGGGTGGATAGATATTCAAGTAGTTTTTGGAACCGGGCTTTTTGAATCGGTGCAAAGTTGAGCTGCTGTAATCCTTTGTGAGTCCTGCATCTGGTTGGCCTTAAAAGCAAACAACGTTTTATCGGATAACTTATAAGTGAGTACCTTCTTTTGGCATCTGGACATTTACGTGCTTGGAGCTTGCGACTCGAACGACTTTGCCATGCCAGCGTACTTTGTCAAGATGCTGAATCGCTAAAATGCAAATAAACTAATTAAAAGCTGGAAGGTCTCGAAGCATACCTAGTTGCGCTTGTTGAGGCTCTGCATACTGAATGAGTGCATTGTCCTTCTTGTTGAACAGAATCTTCACGCGCTGGATGTCACCATACACGCCTAAAAATAGGATTCTCGCGTGACTCAAGAATTGGTCGTTGAATGCAAGTTTGAGGCTGGACAAACTAGTACAAATTTGCTTATTCAATAGAAAAGTCACAAACTGAACTTTAGACTCAAAGCGTTTACGAGACTGTTTTTGAGTAGAAAAACCGAACGCAAGAAGTTTCAAAAGGACAGGTGAACAGCAAAAAGAGCTTGATCGTTGACTAAAGAAGACAACATGTGTACAGCGCTAAGAACATAGGATTCGTCTACAGCTTTTCACCAGTTCAATAATGACCACACGTTTCGAAAGACAAAAGGTTTCGAAAGAACTCATAGACCAGACGCTCGAAAGCAAATAGACTCATAAAGGAGGCATGAATTAAAACAACTCACCAAATAGCACGAATAAATCGTCACATCCAACGTTCTGTAAAAGGATAGCGATAGATCCGGAAAAACAGTTGAATTTTTGGAAAACAAATTGCATATCACAAACATAGTATGAGAACAACGTGCTATGCAACTTGCCACTGTCACAATATAAACCCGCACCCATATTTTCGAACTTAATCTGTTTTCAGCCCCTCCGGAAAATACTTACACCGCAAATGTGTAAAGAAGAAAACAGAACAGAAACAAAAAGCCAAACGCTTGTTGCAATTTTTGAACACTTAAGTGAAAATTTGATTTGAAAACTTGAGTTGAAACTTGAGTTGAAGATTTGAGGTTAGCCGAAAAGTCGTAACTAGTGAAACCCAGTTAGTATGTAAATTAAGTTATTTAGAAATCGTAACCATCTAAAACTTGCAACAAGTTTCTCTCACCACTCCCCTCAAAACAAGTCCGAACTTACATTCTCGTCCAAATTGCTGACCAACACAACGGGCGATGTTGCCAACAATGTTCCTAGTTGTTGTTGAATCAAAGTATTTGCTGCGTTCAGCGAAGAAGCCACATTCAAGCTGTTTGTGCTGTTGGAGATTCCTGCCAACGCTGCCAAGTTATTTCCTCCCAGGCCGTTCAAGAACGGTGCCAACGTGTTTGCTTGTGCGATAGCTGCTACATTTGCTGTACTGGTCAGTGCGTCGGCTAAAAGCACAAACAACAATTGTATTCGGTAATGACTTCAATTTCAACTCACGCTTGTATAAGCTGTTCATGCAGTCAAAGTTTCTGATATTCGGGACTATTGAAGTGAGCTGATTTTGAGCAGCCAGTGACAGTTGTTGATCAAAAGTTAATTCACCAGCTGGCAACAGTGGATTGGTGTAGTCTCTGCTTTTGTCATTGTTGTACTTTACATTCAATGTGGCCAGTTTGCTGTAGTCGATTCTTAATGTGCAGCATCCGTTGTAGACATTTTGCCCGTCCAGTGTGTTTCTTGCATTCTGTGCCAAACTAGCCTCGCTAAACTGCACCAATGCTTGGAATGTGTCTAAATTTGGTGCAATTAATAAACATGTTTGAAGCAACTGGACATACGGTTTTTGCTAAATGTGATGATTCGGAGCACTTTTCCAAAGCGTGAGAACAGCTAAACAGCAAGTAGGAATGTTAACAACTCGACAGCAAATGTAACGACTAACCGAATAGAGAATCTCCAAAGTGACTGGATAGATTAGATTGTCTACAATTACTCGAAGAACAGAGTTTGGCTGCTGTTGCGTACCGGACGACAGTTCTAACTGTGAAGCAGACGACGAGCCGCCGAGACTTGCGGAACTACTTGCTTGTCCACTGTTGGCCAGATTTTGTACACTTGCTCCTGCGTTGTTAGCAATGAGCAGATTTGTCTGGAATGAGAAAATAAATATTGAGTTTGAGTTGCTTGTTAATTTTTGAATGAGTTTGTTTGAGTTTGAACAATTTGATGGCAAATTTGCACACCGACTCAGCGTTGTATCTCAATTGCTGTGCTAATTGTCTGTGGAAGTGCTCGGTTGGCTGCTTGGTTGTTGCGAACTGAAAAGGATGGAAGGCGGGCTGGAGTGCCGTAGGTAAGGTTTGAAGTTGAGCGTTAGCCAAGAGCAGTTGTTGAACAGAAGGAGCAGCAATTTGATTCGAGAAGCGCGACCTTTTCAAGGGACTTCCAATCCATTGATTATGATTAGCAGCGTTTGTTGAGGTGGAAGACGTGTTATCGAGGAGCGACGCTGCCGACGCCAGCAACTGAATCTGGTTGTTCTGCAACTGTTGTTGAATTTGGAAGTTCGATGTAGGCGATTCCGGAGAGTGCGCACGTTTCGTACCTTTGGCACTGGTGTCTTGCAATTGTTGATTCAGACTGGTTGCGTAAGTGCCCGTTTGGGCTGGTACCACAAAAGCGTCTGTAGAAATTTTGGTAGCTTGTCCGGAGAGGCCGGCTGATAGCTGATATGTGGAAGAGTTTAAAAGACGCTGATGCTCAAGTGGGCATCCGCCTGCAGCAACAGAATCGTAAATACAGTTTCGGCGCGATTTACTGCTTTTCAATTCCCGACAATCAAACAACTATAAAACGACTGGAAAAAACACGAAGCGCCCGTGCATAGCCGAATCAAACTGATGATTCCACATGTCGGCTAATCTGCATTCACACCCTGCCGAATCACACGACGGATCAGCGGCCGTGCTGAGAACGAAACGACAGGGTCGTGTTGCTTGAAAATGCAAAAGAGATTAAAAACAAGTAGTTTTCGGAAGTGCTAATTCTTGGTGTGAATTCGAAAAAATCACTGGAGACGTTCGAAATGATCGTTTGGCTGGGAAACGGAAGCGAGTGGTCGAATTGGGCGCAGCAAATTCAATAAAGAGCAAAGTGACTCATTCACTCGGCATCTTGAACGCAATAAAAAACTTGAACAGATGCGCGCAACTTCTTCAAAAAAGGCCAAAACGTTTTTAGAAACTACTTTAAAACTAGTTGTTGGAGCCTAGCCAAAACATAAGTGTTGATTGTCCGGGCTTTAAAACTATTTTTAAGTTCTTATAACGCCGTTTTAAGCACTGAGTTTAAATTGCTACGTCAATGGGTGCGGAGATGATTAGAAGCAAACGATGCAGTGCTGATAAAAGCTGTTATGTGATGCGCTTAAATCCTACAAGCAAACAAACATTCTTCAATTTGGGCAAATTTAACCTCATCCCTAGAAAATCATCTCTTAAAACATCATTCCTCGAAGGCAATAAAAATGGCCAGTGACTTCGTTCGAATCTCACTCTAATTAACCCATCAAACAAAGCGGAAAAGGTTTCTGGAGAAAAGTTTTGCCTTTTCGTTTTCTCTAATCAGCACAGATGTCAACCAGATGTCGAGTCAAGAAATAACCAATGTGGGGTTTTCAAACTTGCACTCAAATGTTTATAGTGAGAGTTCTCGAAAAGTTGCATTTGGAATTGCGTGTCGAAACATATGATTTTGCTGGAACTTAAATCGAAAAGCGAGCAAATTGTTTATAAACACGAATCGACTGAAAGCATTCCGACTAAACGAGGCCCCAATTGACATGAAAGAAGGCAATTTTGCGGAATGGCCATAAAACCAGGTGCGCAAACTCCATTGCAATTGGTCCAATTCATAGTGGAGAGAGACACGCAATCTCCTCCGTGCTGATAGAGAACCGAAAAATTATAAATTTAAATCGGCGAACACTCGTGTTGGCTGATTTCAGCCGTATGCATAGAATGAGCGCTTATCCACGGAGCGCTTGGACTCTTCTATGCAACGAGATGCAATCATTCTCTTCTATGCAATGATTGATTCTTTGTTGTAAATGTAATGCAATTGAAACGAAGAAACAAAAGATCGATCTGATGAGCGGAACGCGCAAAAAGCCGAAACAAACAGTCAACAGTGCCAATCCAAAAAATTCATTTGAATAAATTGTCGATTCTGTCCGAGTCGCTAATCGAGCGCGCCAAGTGTGTTCAGGTGGTTGAAACTTGGGTACCTCGAAAATTCGTTGAGATTTCCGCTCTTCTGCGAAAGCGCTGCCACGTACACTCCCTCACATACAAAAGCGCCGACACGCAAAAAACAAGAAATTAAGGCGCAGCGGTTCGAAAACTTCGAAAAGCAAGCAAAAGTGTCAATTGATCCAGCAATGCGGTTGCAAGTATTTCTCTCAGTTAATGGACTTAAAGAATTGACAGAATTGATAGAAGCTTTCGAACAAACTGTAGCTTAAATGAACAATGGCTCTCCTCAACAAGATGCACAACATTTTGATGCTAATGAGAGCGGAATTAGCGCTGATACTCGTTGGCCAACGAAACAAATTGTTAACGGCGGACCAAAACTGTGAATTCGTTGGCCTGCCATTACTTGGCCAGTGGCGCATTATTTTCGCTCTTCATTGCAATTTACTGCGTGAATATGCGGCCTGCTAGAGGCACCACACCAAAAAGCCAAGCAGGTTTATTCCGGACTCGGCTATAAATTTGCGACTTGATAGGGCAGGCTCCATCTATGCCGTTTGATTAAACGCTTCGGTCAACTGCAATTGGACTAATTTGAAAAAGCTTGCCTTTTTGTGCGATCGTTGTTGACGAGAATTGCGCATTGTCGAATGCCGTCTCGGTACAGTAGAAAACTGTTCCATTAACAGTCAACTAGCATTAACTTCACGTAGCAACTAGTCGTAAACTCGGCACTTAGACAAATTGATCGTGGAGGACGGCCAATTCATAAGTCGGAGCTTGGGCGACTATTTCAATTAATTGAATGCCTTTTGTTTGCATATAATGGCGTCAAGAGCTGGAGGGACGTGCGCGCTGAGAGAAATTTCCGAGCCACAAGATAATTGTATATGCTGCCAGTGAAGACTACCTCTTTTGTCAGTACAAATTTGGCTAACCTGTTCGAATGAACCCGCATATAAAGCGCAATCGCGAGACAACCGGCTAATGATTCCAATGTGTCGGGAGGAAAAGCTAAAAAGTTAGGTCGAGAGGATTCGGGTTAAAAACGCAGCGCTGCTACAATTAGGCAAAAATTCCTCTGGCCTGGCTCTATGCGGCGTCCAGATGCGCACTTGCTCGCGGCAATAGTCGCATTATTTTTAATTAACCGTCAGCCAAAGTGCTATCGATGCTGCCGACTTTTTCGCTCGGACCTCACTGGCCACATGAAAAAACCGAAACAGATCCTTCGGTTTGCCAAAAATGGTGCGGATTAGAGGTCGCGGTTTCGTTATAAATAAGATGTATCAGTTGCCGGCTGTAAAGTGCAAAACCGTGTAATAGAAATTCGGCGCAAGTGGGAGAGGAATTCTGTAAAGCTGTAAACAGATTACAACCGAATCTTGCGAGACAGGTGCAACTCCTTTAAAATGCCATTTCCTGTGTGGAAGTTGGCTAAGTTGCGTGCTCAGATTTTAGAGGCCTAATTTAGTCGGCTAAATTAATGGCACGCTATCGACGGTCCATTTTGTTGTCTGGGTAACCACTGGACGGTGTTTTCATCAACGACTTGCATAAATCTAATAACCTCGATTAACAAACAACAACTCTATTGCAAAATGCCATCAAATAAACTTTTAAACTGGTTAAAACTTACAGCAGGCATCAACGGTTCGGCAAGAAGTGCTCCATTTTTACCGGCTTTACGTTCTGTTTTCAATTCCTGATGCGTACTGTACTGGCAGAAAATCGTCTTTCCTCTAATAGCCATTGGATATGAATGCGCGATATGCACAATTGCTTGAGCGCCACTTTCTTCTTCATACTCCACAAATGCCTGAAACCAATTAATCAAATGCTTAAATCACTTAATGAAATCAACTATTTAAATGACGTGTCTTCTTTATACAAAGAATTGTTATTTGAAAAGTCATATGAGTTTGCTAATTGAGTTACATTAAGTAAAATTGGGGAACGAATTTTAGATGAGTTTAATCTAGTAAATACACAAGCTAAACAACAGCGTGAATGGTTGAATGAGCATTGAAAAGTTGGCTATTCAAGTAGGCTATTTGAAAGTTTGTTTACTGTAAGTTTTTGAGACTATTTTTGCCTTCTAAAAACGTTATGTTTGCATTTTCTTTTGTGTGTTAATTAAACTTTGAAAACGAGATTGATTTTAAAAATGGAAACGCACCTGATTTTTTCCTTTGAGCATTAAATAGTTGTTTAGGGGGCCGAAAGGCAAACAAAAATGAATAAGTTCCAATTCAGACATATCCGATGGAATGTTTCGTAAATGTACAACCTGAAAGTTGTTTAAATGTAAAAATGAGCAGTTTTGTCGATTGTTGAACTACCTTTGAAACTGGATTTCCGGACGGATCTGTAGGCGCCAATGGAGTTTTAGACGTTGAGGGTTGATAGTTTAAAAGTGCAGTTGCAGCAATTGACGCCGCATTCGACGCTGATTGAGCTACAGCTGTGGGCACATTTGTGTTAACAGTACTTGTAGTTGGAATGCCAACCAACGGGTTTAAAAGTAACAAATTTGGATTTACTGTCGGCAAACCAAAGGCGGCAAGCGATGCATCAAGTTTTGGCTAAATAGAAATCATTTAAAACAGTTCAAAACAGTTTAAACAAACCTTTTTAGGTTCACTTGCCGTCATTGCGTTGATTAGAAGGGCATTCTGTGTCAGCAAATCATCGGGACCACGCTAAAACATAAAAGTTGTCTAATAAACTGTTTGGGTGTTTGGGTATTTGCGCCTTTCACTCACCTTTGACATTAAATGCATCAATAGCCGGATTGGCTCAACACAACTTTTAAGTGGAACAAAAAAGAAAGATAATAAAGTGCAAAAAGTTCCCGAAAACTAAAACAGTTGCATAAGTTATTACCGGAAGATGAAAGTTGCACGCAAACCGCTAATCAAATGAAACACTTGCAAGAGTGAGTGACAATTTGAGAATGTGTGGCAACAGATTGTTGTCGTAAAAAGCTGTTCAGAATATATGTTCAAAATTGGATCAACACCCTCAAAGCAACCGCGAAAAAAGTAATTTGCTGGCCAGAGGCAAGAACCGTTTGCTGGACTATCACGGCAATTTGTAAGCGCGATTCCAAATGCATGGGAACTAACGAAATTATTAGAGAGCGGCCAACAGGTTTATGAGTTTAAGGGGCGCAAAAATAGAGAAATTCGTGGAAATGCGCTTAGCAACAGACAATTTACATAAATCCACGTTTTGATAACCTCTCCAGCACTGACAACCACCTCAAGCAATTGATTTGCAATTCGTCAACCGCCATAATCGGGAGAGAAGAAATTAGCTGCAATTTCGAATCGCGGTATTCGTGAATAAGGCGGCACAAAAACAGGTGAAAAAGAGTGCTCAGTCGCTTGCAGCATACCAGAATCTATCTACTGCACTAATATCCGGCGCCGCAACCCTCCGTTGTTCAACTTTTTTGGGTTATTTTCGGTTGCTTGATTTTAGCCTTTTAACTTACTCAGTTTTAGACTTGCAACAAATAAAGTTTGTTCTTAAAAAGCTCAATTAAGACGAACGAACGGAAGAAAAGTGTACAAGAGAAGACAAAACGAGCGAGAGCAGTTGAATGGCTCGAGAAAGAATTCTTCTGAATCAGCTCCCCGCTCAGTCCTCGACAAATATTGGGCGTTTGTGCTTGGCCAGCCGCAAGATCACACACAAACTGTCGAGAGTTTTTGAATAATAAACGTAAAGGTCAGCAAACTGCCTTAAACTCGAACTAACAAAATCAAGCAATTACTACTCGAAAGTGTGCCTTTTGAGGCAAACTAGCTTTACAGAAACAGTCTAATGATTTGGACCACGACGTGCAAACCGCGAGCAGACCGCAAAACAGACCTGATCACAACAAAAGAAATTCAAAGTTCGCAAATTGTGCGCGCTCGTTGAGCAAACAATTGTGATCTAGTCCGCTGGCGAAATGAGCAAGTAAACTCACTCACTCATCTCAACGACGACGATCCACCTCCAGTTCTTTACGTTTGGGCCAACAGTGAAATTCAAGCGCGTTGGAGATTGCCGTCAAGGTGTTTCACACACCAAAACAATGTGCAAAGGAAGTTGGTCAGACGCGCTTTCCGTTGATTAGCATCAAATTACTCGTCAACCAAACAGTGCGGCCAAGTTGAGACATTTTGAATATTTTAACCATTTAAGTTCCCAGCATTCAATTAAGGTTCTTCGGCGCAAATACCGTCAAGCAAAAAAACTTACTTTGCCAAGTCTGTAGATTTCGGCGACTCCATTCATTACATCTGCACTCATGATTACCATACCTGCAAGTTTAAATGGGATTAGTGCTTCTAGTGGAGACACGCAACTAATTGGGTCAGTCAAACACGGTGATTTCTATTTAAGAACACAAATGGATGGGAGATCGACGGAAAGCACTGAGTCGCTGTGCAAATAGTGGCCGTTAGGGTTGGAGGGCAACAGCCTTAAAACGCGCATAATAAATTATGCACCGCGTGTCCACTGTTTACCTTTTACACGCTTGATCAGCTCGGCCACTCAAATAAATTGGATTACAGAAAAGGCCAAATGCTACATGTATGTAATTGGTAGCTGGGCATGCAAATGACAGAAGCAGAAACTTTCCACACGCGGCTTGTTGAAATTGGTTCGAGCGCCGAGAGGACTCGTTCAAGAAAGTCGAGACCGTCTTCGCTTGCCCAAACGGTTCTCAATTAACTTGGAATTCCCACGGAATTTTTGTGTGGCCTCAAACTTCAATTACACGGTTTTGCCTCGATTCCGCAGATATCTGACTAGCTTCAGAACAAAAACCTATTCAGCCGACAAAAAACCACTAACAAGTGAGATGCGCGAGGGATCAACCCAAAACCGCATGCTTAAAATCCACGAAATCCTTCTAAATCCCAAAAAGCCGTAAAATGCGCGCCGGATCGTCGACGAACAGCCTCTCTCGACTGTAAAATTAAGCAAACAAAGTTGATTTTTTGACTGAAAGTCGGTTGCGCCGAAGTTACCCGCCGAATTAGCGTGTATCGTGTTAATCATGCATGATTCTGTGTTGCGCGCTTCAACTCTCCAAACCGCACAAAAGTCACTCGTTGATTTCGCCTCTACGAAGGATAGTTGGCGGATCTAACTAACGCCAAGGGCATCTTGTGCACAAATAAACACGTTGGGAAAACAGCTAATTAGGCGCTGATAGGATTTGGTTGTAATCCCATTGCGCGCAACGTTTGTAATGGTTTCGGAAAAACAAAGAGTCATTATTAACAGAAATAGTTGCTTTTAAAAAATGTTTTTCAAACAACAAAAGTAGAAATTAAAAAATGTTTTCAAACAAAACAATTTCTGTCTGACAAGTCGAGAATCAAAGTTTGGCGCCGAAAAAGTTTTATATTGAAAACTGCTTGCACGAAAACTCTTGCCTCGCTGAAACACGATCCTTTGAAGACCAAAGGTAGCATGCCCCTTAAAAGCCGTATTCCGTTTACACACTTTTGGGACAGGCACATTGAAGATTATTGACAAATTACAAACGTTCACTGGAACAAGTTGAGCACTGTATTGGAATCATCAAAGTAGATGGCCGGTTTGGCGACCAAAGAAGTTTGCGGCGGGAAATTGACGCCTACTACAAGTTGGCCCCACTCAACTCCTTCTTCATGAGCCATCTCCTCGTTTCATCAAGTTGAAGTGCGGAAATAAAATGTCTTTTGGGTGTTTTGTGGTGAACCTCCTTAGGCCTTGTTTGAGATGAGTGGCGGTCAATTAATGACTAATGCGCTTGTTTTTAACAGTCCTGAACTGTTTTGGCAACAATGTGCTTTTTAAATGATCAGTTTATTATTAACAAATAAAAACAATGGAATGTGATTGTTCAAGATAGGAAACTCGGTGACAGAACGACAAGTGCTTCAATGAGCTTGAAGGAATAATATGAGTTTACGGACCTAATCCAAGTTGGACAAAAAAACATGCTCATTTTTGACTAGCTTTAAACGCAATGAAAGCATAGACTTTAGAGGTCTGATCGATTTTGTTTGATTTGATCAGATTAATTTGAGTGTTAACATTTTTGTCCAATTTTATTTCAGATCCGTAAGCTCATATCCTACCTTGGATTCAACGACGGGTGACAGGACGTACCTAAAGATTAATTTTGAGTTTTTATAATACTAGATGGATAATTACGGCGACAGGATCAACCCGAAGAGCACTTGCGGACTAAGGATCAGCGGCTGTAATGAACTTATTAGTATTGGTAGCGTTCAAAAACGTACGCTCAGCACAAATGGACTCAATACAAGTGGAAATCCAACTCCAGGATTCAGAATCAACGGGCTGTAAGGATTAATTAATAACTTTTATAGTAATAAACCTACTTGAGCACTAAAGGACTCAACACCTAACAAAATATATTTTTAATTTTATTTGATTGCTTAAATTGGCTTACCAAGGGCGAGAAGACTTGCGGCTAAATATGGAATTTAAACATATCTCAAAATAAACACTTACTGACAGGATCAGGGGCGTTAACACGAGTGGTGCTTAAAGGATCAAGTAATTACTAGGTTTACACGAAAACAACTTACAAAGAATAATTGGATTGAACACTCCCGGCTAAATATACTTATTAATATTGGCAAGATTTTTTTAAACTTACAGACAAAATAAGTGGATGTAACACGAGAGGTGCTTAACAAACAATCGCTTAAAGATAATGACCAATTAAAGTACTTACACAGAACAATTGGAGTGAAGATGAACGGTGTCAACACAAAAGGTGATCTGCAAGGAAATGATTAACGTGCACGACTTGAAAGTTTTAAATTCGGATATGTTTAAATAGTGTGGCACTTACAGTACACGCGGACTCTAAAACACAATTTAGATTTAAACAAATAAAAGAAAGATTACGAGAATGATAGGAATGAAGACCAAAGGACTCTGAAACAAGCAACAGGTTTTAACAAGCTAAGAAGCAAGCAAACCAAGATAATCGGCCCTAGCACGGCAGGACTCAAAATAATTGGCTGCAATTAAAACGTTAATATTGTCAAGACTTTTAAAAAACTTACGCTAAGTACCAACGGACTTAACACGATGAACAAATTGGATAGTACTTGCGGCACTAACACGAGGGGCGTCAAAACGACGGCTAAAAATGAATTGACCTTATTACTTCCAACTCCAAACATACGGGACAACGCAATATCCTTTTGCCGAACTTCAAACTTGTCCATTTCGGAAATTGTTTTGATTTCATTCTCTATCTGGCCGTGAATGTAAGATTTGCTCATACGTGAAAGCCGGTGATAAGTTTTGTTGTCATAGTAAGGAGAATCTTCGCCATAGAGCATTTTTATTTGTTGTTTGCTCATTATTGAAAAGCCAGTAGAGTTCAACTCGTTCATCTGCTTTGGTGTATACGATGCCGTCAAACGCTCAAAAGTCTCAATCTTCTGCTTCTCGAAATCGCCTTGTTCATTGCCATACACATCAGTCACGTTCTCTTTTGTGAAATAAAGAGGCTGGCCAGTTTTTGGGTTGCGAACTTCTAAATTAAATGAGATGTTTAAGGAATTGATTAGCTCTTATGAGTCGCTAACCTTCTTCGTAGTTCTCGATTCTTTTGATGCTTTTCATTTCGGCTGTTTCCTAAAAATCGATTTAATAATAACGACATTAAATTTAGTTTCACTCACCTGATTAAGCTTCTTTGCTTGGTCGTCGACTCCAGCGGCCTCAATAATGAAGTTGAGCCACTCTTGCTGATCTCTGCTACTGAATCCACTGATCAAATTTGGCAAACTTGTCAAGTTTTCCAGTCCTGTTCCTTTGTCGTGGATGGAAAATAGTGACGGAGAGATGAAGTTGATCGTATCTGTATCGTTGTCGGGAACAACACTCAAAAAGCGCGGTGAAATCATTTTCAATGTTTTTTCATCCAATTCCTCGTCTGTCATGTTCTTGTCGGCCAAGCGAAAGCCTAGTTTGACGCCATCACGAACCAGGTTTGTTAACTTGTCAATAGGTTGATTGGGAGAACCTTTTTGTTCTTCTTTTGCAATGTCGAGAAGCTTTTTCGGGTCGTCAATTGCTTCTTCGAACTAAAATAGATGCGGTTAAATGCTGTCTTCTAAACATTTCTGTACTTTTTTGTTCAATCCGGCTTTGCGGTCAATTGTTCTGAACGCCAAACGCTCCATGTTGCTCAAGTTTTTGTCTTCGTTGAATCTTTTAGATATTTCAGCACGAGCTTGCTTCCTTTCCATAGCACTTTGACGGACATTCTCAATTGTTTCTTGCCAACTAAATTTGCTTATTTCAATGTGCTTAATGTACTCGATCAAACACAGAGAAGATTTTCCCACGAGCCTACTTTTTTCGACACAAAAATCCTCCAATTAATGACCTTCGTTGAAACGTAATCGGTCGCGCATGCAGTGAACCTGGGTTCATTTGATCGAAGCGTGCCTATAGACTGTTTCTTTGAATTTGGAATTTCCCCCAAAACATGCACACTTGCCGGTCTACGTGTCAATCTTGATGACGCGCGCAATTTACTCGTTCAAGTTTTGATCTATTTGGGCAATAAATCTCTTACCTGGGCAGTGATGTTCGGTTCTTGTTGCTTGCCATTGCTCTGTTTATTGTGTAGGCAACCGAGCCAATCGGAGTAAGTCCAGAGTAGCGGCCAATCAAATCGTAGCTCTCAGCTCTTTTCACTTCTCTTTTTACTCGGAATCCGCCGATCCAGTTGCCATCAGCCTTAACATTCAAAGTTAAACAAAGTGTGTTTGAAGTTCTCACCTTTGATTTAGCTTTTGTTGGCAACGAGCTTTCAATTATTTTCTTTTTCTGTTGAACTTCATCTGCAATTGTTTTTGTTTGTTTGAATCTCAATATTTTTAATTCAACGTTTCAGCCAAGCCTTTGCAACAAATTCGACAGAGAAGTGAAATCGGCGTTTACCAACAAACCTCACGTATCTCGTGGCATCTCACACTTTTTTCGCGCAATTTCACGTCTCCTTTTAATGCCGCATCCGAATCGGATCTTGTTCCCTGATTGGCGTGTTGCGTGTGTCAAACTGTCAACCCAACAAATTGACACTGATTAACGACGACTTTTTACAAGCGCGCTCATTCAAGCAAATAGACTCCGAACAACTCCGATCTTTCCCGAACAAACATTACACTTTTTGTTGATTCCGGCAATAATAGTTTGAATGGTAACACACAGTGCACTCACCTCTATTTCTGAACATCTGTTTCAAGCATTTGGCGTGATTGATTACGGTCTTGGAATTCTTTGTGCATTCCTCCAAATCGACTTCTCCGCCGTCGGACAGTCGCTTCAAACTACAAGTAAACAATTGATTAGCAGATGCGGCTAGACGAATCTTTAAAAGTGACTGCTTACTTTTTAGACGCAATTGCCGAGAACAGTCCACTGAATGCTTGATCCATCCATTTTTGATACATTTCCATGCTCGCCTCTTTGTTCATGGCCAGCTCTGTAGCGCTGCCACGTTCTTGAATTTTGACAGCCGGCTGCTGCGCATAAAAGCATTTTGTAACTAAAGAATGAGCGAAATAGACAATAAATGTTAAAAAAAGACAAACTCACCAACAATTAAACAAATTAGGACCGAACGAGCGATCATCTTGAATAGCGGAAGAGATATGTTCCCGATACGAGTCAATTTATAGCGCCGCTTAGTCGACTAATCAAATTAGAAGCATTATGCCGAAAAAGTCAACTAAATTTCAAGCCGTTTTTTGCTTCCTTATTTCGGGGTGAAAGCTTCGGTGATTTATCGGCGCGACTCGAGAAGGCGGTTTTCACCACTTCCCGCCATATTGATCCCGATAAGATCAATAATCCTGATTGCGGTTGCGCATGATATACGGTAGCCTGATTGTTAAAATCTATAAGGTTAAGCATGTCTGCGACATACGGTACTTATTTGAACAAATTAGTGCAAACACTGTAAATTAATTACTTAATGGAATACTTGAAATGATTGAAATAATTGCTTTGTTGATTTTTTGTTTATTGGCTAGATTTTTGAAATACATATTAAACGTTGCTTTTGACCATTAAATTGCCAAAAATTAAGTGTATCGGACTTCCAAGTTTTTAATGCAAATGCTGTTTAAAATGTTGTCAACAACTATTTATTTAAAGCTTAGACAATATTGAAAACAAGTTTGATGTTGATTTCAATATTCATTTGTATCATCGACGTAATCAAAAGCTTCTTCCGTGTTCATCGAATAACAAGTCTTCTTGCGTAAATCAACTACAATACTTAATTCTAAGATTTCAGCCTTAAAGCATAAAAACGTCGTTGTTTGGTGTGCACAATTCAAAGATGGCTGTCGTGTCTAAAAGTGCACACCTTGTGTCGCCGAGTTTTGTACCTATTTCAACAAGTTGTTTATCTAACCGATGAGAATCTAATTGTTAAATGGCAGCTGTTTTGTAGCGCTGCGAAATGAGCAAGAGCGGCCTAATAAGTGGCTCCCATGGCAACTCTTGCCACTCCGCTGCCAATTGTTTGTCACCATCTACGAGCCAGTCGGCATTTTGTAACCGAAGTTCTTGAGCGTGAAGTTTGTGAAGCATAAAATAATTGCTGAAACTGTGTTCGACTTTTCCGTTGGTCAAGACAAAATGTTTCACTTGAAAACCGCTTCAATTGCGATCATTTGTTTATTGACAACAAGAGCCGATGATCTGGACCAAGAAGAACCGTCGCCTCATACAGAAAGAGGATGTGAAATGCGACACAACTTAACCAATTCAGGTAGTTTTTAGAGCGAGTAAGAAGTAAACGTTAAAGTTTAGATTTGTTGACTGTAAAACAGTTGGACGTGCTGGAAAACTGTCTTTACTACCATTTGGCTCAATTACAACCAACGCACTTCGAGCTGATCAACGAGGTAAGCGTTTAATAACCACATTTTGATGATAAAATTGTCGGTTTTTGCCGCCTTGGGCTTGGCCTCTTAAAATCCGTGTTGATCACTACGCCATTCAACAAGTGGACATGGTCCAGAAAACATCTTCCCAGTTCAACATCCGCGGCGACTTGTACATTTCGTGGAATGATACTCGTTTGGAATGGAACGCAACAGAGTGGGGAATGACTGAGTTTGCACTGCACGACAACCACCACATTTGGACGCCATCCTTCAATGAAGACACGTAAGCAACCAATCTTGCTGCTTAGTGATTGCAATTTAAATTTTAGTTCATGCAGCAGCTACGATGCTTGCATTTCAAAAATAAGCGACGTTGAGATCACCTCCGAAGGAACAATCACGGCAAAGTACTCGTTCAGATTCCCTTCATTTTGCTCCATTGACTACTACCAGTAAGCTAGACTTTATGACATCTTTTTACTTACAAACATTTTCAGGTATCCGCAAGAAACAAATGATTGTTGTTTGGTAAGCTTTTGCGTGCACTTAATTGATAACATAGTTTAATTATTAAAGATGCTGTCAGCAAGTGAAATTGAGAGAAACATTAAGTTCGAGTTGCAAACCAAAGAACGAATGACAATCGACAACAAAGCAGTGGCAATCACAGGTATTTAAATATGCACTTAAAACGCTTAACACATTCATTTTAGTAGTTGAAAGTAGTGGCGGTTCAAAAACTGTCAAAAACGTGGAAGCGTCCGTTTGGTCAATTACTGTATGTTGTTGAAATTCTTTTTGCACTTTCAAATTGCTTTTCTAATTTAAAAACATTCAGGACAGAACAATTGACGTCGTAAAGGTGGACGGCTTCAGAACTGAAATTATTCGCTTGTGTGTACATGCAAGGAAATCGATGCCAACTTTGCGGATCGCGCTACGAATCCCGGCTACAATTGCAACATTGTTAATGCTCACGGCTCCGTTGTTTGGTGACCTCCGTATTCAAAGTTTCGTCAAGCTGGGCACACTTTTTTTGCAGACAATCTGCTTCTTGTTCACCGTTTCAGTTGCTCCGGACGGCGGATTTGGAAACACAAAGCCCAAGTTGTGTAAGCAAAAACACCATTTACAAGTACTTCAGTCGCTTTTTAGACACATTCTACGAATTCACGTTCTTCTTGACTTTTTGCTCCATTATGATTACTTTAATCACTTTATCGCTTTGTCGTATTAATCGAACAGTACCTCCGACTCACGTTGTGTTTCTAACAAGCAAGCTCATCAACCGATTCTTTTGCTGCATCGAACCGGAGTCAAATAGCTATCAAAGACACCTGGGTTAGTGTTAAAGTAAACAAATTGCTTCGGTCAGCCGACAACAACGATCTGCAGTGATGCAGGAGCGGTTCAAAACTGTAACAACATTTAATTATGTCAAAAAGTTTTAAAACCTTAAAAACTCCAAAGTTATAAACCGGAGCATGAGGTTTGTCAAATGGCCTCCTTAATTGTGGGATGTAAATTCCGAGTTCCTCAATTTTTAAAATTTGTGACGAACAAGTTCAACGAATTAGATTATTCCTTGAATCTCCAACGAATGTCATGCTGGAGATTCAAGGCATAATCTGGGTCTTTAGAAGATGGATTCGATAGCAATCGTGGAGCGAATGGAACAGCAACTGTTGTGGACTATACACACGAATGGAGACAAGTCTACATTGCTGTAAACAACTTGTTTAGCGGATTGTCATTTTTCATCTTCTGCTTCGCGATCATTTTTGAGCTCATGTAATTTGTTCATGTAACTTATTCTTTGTAAAACGGTGTAAGTCCGGAATATTTGTACGTAATCATTTTGGGAAACGCGTATGATTGTTTATTATCACAGCAATGGATAAAAGTCTAAATAAATATTTATTAATCAGAGTCCGACTCGGCGCTACTGTTTGATTCTTCGATTTTCACGGCTTCAATAAGTTTGTCCGGATTGCTAAAGTTAATGTTTTATTTATTGAGAGTTAATTGCAAACATGTACCTCAATAATGCTGGATCCACACCTTCAGACTGCATTTTGATACACACTGCGGCTTCTAGAATATTCGAGTATTAAACTACAGACACTTTCAGTCATTTGCAACTATTAAAAGATGAAGATAATTATACCTTGGATGCCCAGTCGAATCATCTTAAAGTACTTATTATAGAGTGGATGGTCCTTAATTTTCATCATATTCACATTTTCCTCTACTGTTGGTTGCTCTTCGCTTGTAGTTTCGGTTTTTTGTGCTTCCTGTGAAATCTCTGCCGCTTCCTTAATTGTATCCGAAATTGGAACTTCCGTGTTTGCCACCGTAGTCGGCTTATCTTCATCCGCCAGACTCACTCGTTGCAACTGAAAATCAATCATTAAGTTGACAGGAAATCGGAAGTGAAATTCACCCGTTGCTCAACCAGATTCAGTAGTGTCTCCGCCTTTTCCAAACGATTTTCGAGCATTGCAAATGAAGATTCCAGTCGGGTGGCAAAGGAGTTTTGAATGTCACATAGCCGAAGAACAAATTCGTTGTAAAGCGGAATCAAAGTCTTTCTGTCCAACGGTTTGCCTCTGTCCTCATTTCTTATAAATGACAACTCTGGTTCCATCTACAATGCAGTTAAAGTTTGATTGCTTCAAAAATTCTGCAACATTAAAAGCACTAGTTAGCAATATTTGTTAGAACACAACTCGTAAATTGAAAGACACAAAGTATGAATATAATTTATTGAAGCACCCGTATGCAAGTTTATTGAAATGCTATGTACAAAGCGGTTAATTATTGACACCGTCAACAAGAACATCTGCGGCTAGTTCTGTTTGAACGTCTGGATTTGCAGGCATTTTCGGAAGTTCTGGCAGTCGTTGATTTTCCGGTAATAAATTGTTCAGATGTTCAAGGTCTTTGATTATTCCGTCCAAATTCAACTAAAGGACAAAAGATTAACGCACTGCGTAGGAGGTTGCCAACCTGAATTGATTCGACTTGTGTGCTTAAGTTTTGAATCTTTTTGACATCCAACGCCAGGCCTTCGTATTTTTTGCCGAGCAGTGAAATTCTCCGAAACACAGCATTTGTTTTTTGATCAACCTGAATTTTAAAGGATATTACTAATAAGTTGAGGAAAAGAACCTCTGTTATTCGCGCAAAAAGTGAATTTTGTTCGCTGGACACAGTTTGATGGCAGATTGAAAAATGCTCCTGTAACCGATGTGTAAATCGCAAAATATACTTTGGTTCGATTTTAGCGAATACAGATGGCGAATCTCGCTGGCCAGGTAAAACGCCTTTTAGAATAGGGTGAAATCTGGGTATTTCCTGAAACTAAATGTGATTGGTGTCCTGGTTTCAGTTTAACAACCTTTAACTTCTTTAAATTCTCATCGTCTTCGGGATTTTCGGCATTAGCGCGTGAATTGACAACTACAATTGGCGATTTATAAGTGGAAGGACCTAAAGCATAGTCAAATTATTCGAGCAAATTGTTTTAAAGTTACGATTTCTTGCTAAGAACGAAGATATGCCAGCCGAGGATGATGACTGCTCATTGCCCATTTCAGATGTTCAACAATGTCATACCATTAGTTCCTAAAATTTATTCAATCAAAAGCTGTACAAACACAACAGAAATAAATAGCACGAATCACGGAACAAATCAATTATTAGGGGGATGTGCGTGGTCAAAGCAAAAGCCACTTGGTCGAACATCTAGCCACTTTTCATTCTCTTGAATTAACATATTAAATTCGACATCTGAGTCGGGTATATGGACAGCGGGAATTCGAATATTATCCTAAAACATGGGAATTAACGTACGGTGAGATCGATATTAAAACTCCGCAGCTCTGTTTACTGAATCTTATGCGAAACAGTTTAATTGTCTATCCATCTTTAGTGAGCTTATTGACATTTGGGGATTTGCTAATCAGACATTCGGGTAAAAACATACCATTGGAAGCTGATGTCGAGACCATGCCTTGTCCGGTTTGACAAAAATCAAATCTTCAGCAACTCGTTGTGTAAGCGGTTGAAGTGGCATCTAAAAGTTTATTCATTATTCTATCTACTCAAATACACGCAAACAAGGTACAAAACCCGCGAAAAGCAACAATAAGTGATATGAATGGAATGAAGTTAAGCGGAAAAGCTAATGACACAAATTAAAAATTCGAGGAAATAAACAAAACATTCAAAACATTTTTAGAGTTTGCGTCACACTAACAATAAACACGCGGAATAATTCAATCGAAACGTTGAACAAGGAAATTTTGATCTTTCTTGTAGCCGAATTTCTCGTAGAAGCCAACATATTCGTCTTTGCACTCCAATGAAATCTTGTAAACGCCCTTCTTTTTTGCCAGCTGAATAACAATTTCATTCAAGTGACGAGCCAATCCTTTTGAACGATAGTCATGATGTACAACTACATCTTCAATGCGACCACGTGCACTAGCATTGTGAGCGAATTTCCATTCAAGAACTAAAGTAATCGAAGCGGCAATCTTTTTTAATCTAAACATCAATAGAAGTTGTGATTTTTAGAGGAGAGCTTACTTTTTGTCTTCCGCAACAATCGTAAAGTAAGCATGCGGCTTTGTTGATGCCATGACCAAAAATTGATTACGAAAAACAGTCTCTGAAACGTCGCCGACAACTGTCAAGTCTCGGATAACATCAAGATAGCTGAAAATGTTCGAAAGTTCCAAGCCAGTTTGCAACAAACAAACTTTTTACTGTAATCTCCAATCTGCAATGGTCGAAATTCAAACTCCTCTGGTAGATCTTTCAAGTACTCAGCAATTTCAGAAGATGGGAACAGTTCTAAACATGAAATATGCATAGAGATGGAAAAATAAAGTACCCAAACTACTGTCCGTCGAAATATTGGCCTGGCGAGCGGCCTCACTTTGCACTCGATGCAAAGATTCGAGAGCTGCATTTGGTGTCAAAGCCATTTGAACCGGCAGGAAAGTGCAAAAAACCAATAAGAAAACAAAACCGAGAGAAAACATTTTATGCTAACGGAACAACACTGCCACCACTCTTTGGCAAAATGCGCTCCGACACATTTGGATTCGATTTAATGCGCTGAAGGGCGAAAAAAGTGACCAGCGCCGCAGTCCTGTCTTAGCGAGGAACATTGACCGGCATTGGGAGCCAAATTTATTATGACACATTCGGTTGGCCGTTATTTGTCTCCAAATTCTCTCTGAAATTGATGAGTCATCGACTCAACATAGTTGATTTTAATTCAAACCGACTTCATTTGCAATGACTGAGAGGGCGTTCAGTTCGAAAAAACAAAAGTAGGTTTAACGTGAATAATCGTCTAATTGAATGTTTAAGGACAAGCGCGGCTGAAATACGCCGACAACTTGCTGAATCTACAAATTTTCCTGGCACACTAGACAGTCAAAATCGACAATTAGATGGCGGAACTATGCGTAAAAGCTCCAAGTCTCTACTTCTAGATCAATGCGTATGTTTGTGTTTGAAAAATCTATATTTGGTTTGTTTTAGTTGTCGCTCAACGAAATCGCCGCGCCGGTTGATGTTGAAGAAGTTTTGAGTTCTCGGCAAATTAAAAGACTTGAAATCAAATTGCCGAACAATAAAATCCAGCGGTAATCCCAATCACTTAATGTCAAATACGTTTTAATAATTATGCTTTTAGAATAAGCGACTACAACGAAAAGGATGTTTCAGTTAGAACCGTGCCCAGAGAGCGAGTATTCTTGCCAAATACTTTGTCGGCGATCACCAAGTAATTTCAATTAGCTGTTTTCGAGTAACTATTCGCGTTTTAGCGAGAAAGTCAAACCACATATTCGGAATTTCTTAGTGAACTTTGAGAAAGATTACGTGGTTGTAGACCGCAACTACAAACAATTTTCGACTGGCGATGCTCTGAAAAGACTTGGTTATTTGACTTCTCAGCTGGCGTTGACCGGCGACAAACAAGGCTTTTGAGTCCGATTTGGATCCGGAGATTGAAAAGCAATTGCACAGAAGTGTCAGTCAAATTGATGAGGTAGATTAAATTGAAAACACAAATACACACCTTAAATGTTTAGCCAAACACTAAACGCTTTTCCAGCATTTCTGCCGAGTTGGAATCTTCGGTCATAAACTCGGCTCAACTAACAATTGATCAAATGCTCACAACGAATGCCAATCGACCAAATTTGTTCGACAACAATGCAAATGTTGACAGAAATCAATTCAACAACGGAAAACAGCTTGTTAGTTTGCTGCCGGATCACTTGAAGGTAAACTACTTTCAATTCACTGTTCAAAGTATTGTTTTTAGTCAACAAACAACAAATTCCGTTCGACGTTTGAATTGCCTTCGGTTTTACCTGATGAATTTTTGAGCGTTAAATTCAATTCTCTACGTTTGGAGCCGTGCATCGAGCCCTTTTTTGCATTTGCCTACTTCTTTGATCTGCAAACAAAAACCCGGTTGACTGAGAACTTCCATTTTGATTTCAACAGCCGTGAAATTCTTGGCATGATTCGTGCTCACATTGGAATCGACGAACAGCCATTCAAAATCCGAGAAGCTTTGTTGAATGCAGAGCATTTTGGACCGAATGTATTTCTAATTATTCGACTAGAGAAAGTTCTCCAAGCATCGGATATTAGTGAGGCAATTGAGCCCTATGTTTCAAAAGACAAATCCAAAGAAAAGCTGACCTATGCTGCACGCGAGTTCTGCGATCGTCTTGGCACATTTCGAATGCCCGTGGGATGGAATTTTGTTGAATTGCGTTCTCTTTTGCATGCTCCTCAACAAAAAGTGTCGGATGCGTACAAAAACGAAGAAGTTGCTTCACTGCACAAACAAGCAGACAGCGCAAGTATCATAAGTGCAGGTAATGAAATTTTTGTTAAAAATCATTCAAGCGCATTCGTAGATCGACTGTCCGGATCAACCAACGATACGCTCTATCAAAACACCGTTTCGGCATCAACTGTGATCAGTCAAGGCGACTCGTCAAATGGAGATGGCAAAGGAGCATCGTCTCAAACGACCACGTCTGCTGAAAATGAGCCGCTTGGATTCTATCAAAAATTGACTACAATGCCCAACCACCGCCATTCAATAAGCTCAATGTTTAAAATTGAGTCCGAAAAGTTGTCCGACCACGACATTGCAAAAGTTCTTGCCGACTATCAAAAATCGGGATCGTCTCGACTTGCGCGTCTTAAAAGCTTTCCAGTGGAGTTGAACTTGGAAATGAGCATACGCAAATCAGATGCCATAAACGACTACCTTTCTTCTGAACTGTTGCCTGCGTCAGATTTTATTGCGGAAGACACAGCCGACAAAGCACGAGAACTTCTGACTTTTCCACAAAAACAAACTTTTCGTGTCCATTCATTTTACAGGTAAAGTCCGCTCAAAAGAATATAGTTTGCATTGTTGTCTTCAGAAACTTGCTATTCATCTATCCTCGCTCAGTTAACTTCAGCTCTCGTTCTGGCAACTTCCGCAACATCACAGTTCGTGTCGAGCTATTAAATTCGGCGCATGTTCGACAAAAAGTTTTCTTTGGCAAATCGTGCGGGTCAAAGATGCTTTCTCAAGTCAACACATCAATTGTTTATCACAACAAGTAAAACTGTTTAATTTGTTCTTTAAACATTTTTTATTTAGAACGCCGCAATTTGTCGATGAAATTAAACTCGAATTGCCAGTTGATTTGGACGATGGACATTATCTTCTATTTACTTTTTTGCACATTTCATGCAAAATCAAGCAGACGGACGTAGTTGAAACGCCAATTGGATACACGGTATAAATTAACAAAGTATTTCAAAATTATATTCCCTGCTTAGTGGATTCCGTTGTACATGCGTAATGAGTTACAAACCGGAAACAAGAACTTGCCAATTTCACTGAGAACCGCCTCCACAAGTAAGTAATTGGAACTCAATGCTTTAAAAGGCGTGACTTTAAGGGCATGACATACATTTCTCCCACCAATAACGTTCCAAACATTAAATGGCTGGACAACCACAAAGAACTGTTTGACGTTTCGTTTGTTTCCGTCTCAACAGTGCATCCAGAAGATCACTACTTGACAGAGTTCTTCCGCTGTTTTCATTCGTTAAATGACACTTCCAAATCTGCAAACATTGTCGAACAAGAACTTCAAGTTTCCATCAAAAACTTAACAAAAGCCTCTCCCGAAAAGCTGGCCGCTTATTTGTACTTGATCTTTGACAAGCTGATTGCATTAATTTCATCTCCGTTGTCAGGTTGGTGTTTTTAAACATTAGTTAAACGCCATGAAACGTTATGTTTAGAAGAGTTGAGTGTCCTTTGTTTTGATGTGTTGTGCCAATTAGTTAAATTGTCGACTGTTCTTTTTGACGGCAAAGTTGATTCGAATTCTCGGTGTGCACTGTTAAGCAACTATATAACATGTAAGTGTTTTAAAACTGCAAAATAGCCTAAGTATACATTGTTTTAGATAGCTTTGCCGCACCCTGAACAAGTCAGCCAAGGACTTCAGTCAGGAATGCGAGACAGTGAAAGTTTAATCAATTTGATCAGTAAGTTCTTGAAATCTCACACTTTTAAAGCGAAACTCCTATGTTAGGAAAATACGAACAAAGCACATCGGTAAAACCTCCGACACAGTCCACCGAAAGCAGAGACGCAAACAAGCGGGTTTGTTACATCTTATAACACCGAATATGAAATATTCAAAAGTTTTAGTTGGTGCACGAAGAAATTGTACGACTGTTCGCAAAGGCATCCGGCTCGTTAAAGGATCAACTTTGCACCTATCCTTGGTTTTTCTGCGAACTCACTACTAAAGCCATTGTTGAGTATTTGACAGCATGCAACAGATTTGTTCTGCCACGAAAGTTGCGCCTGCGTGATGAGTTTCTGGAAAACTTGAACACTATGTTCGAAATTCTAATCGCGGAGATAGTCGAAAGGGCTTCAAAGCACTTGTCTCAAGCAGAAACAGTAAATTCTGCACTAGCTTATTTTATTGCGGACTTGTTTGCGACAATCGATCGAACTTTTTTGATCAATCAAATTCGAAACTACAACAAAGTGATGATTGACAAGATTTGGCAAGTTGGGATCTTGATAAACATTTCATTAACTTCTTTGTTTCAGTGAAGCCAGCGAGCCGCTGGAAACAGCTTTAATGACGCTGAAGTTGAGTTTTATGCGTATTATTTCGTCTCACGAGCATTTTGTTTTGCTCAATCTACCCTTCGACTTTCAAGTATCGACAACGCCATCTCTTTTGGCCAACTTTAAATCTAGCGTTTCATTGAGTGGCATTTCTTCAGTCACCTCAACTAACCAGCCAATGACTGCATTTCCGTCAACTATTCAACCAGCACCTCCAAGTCCTTCTTCAAGTTTATCGAGCAAATCAAGTGGAACATTAGATACTGACTTGAATGCTAACTACCGAGCAAAGCACTTTCTCTGTGGCATTATCCTCAACGATCTGGCTGCCGCCTTAAACTCTACAAACACTTTGATCCACGCCAAGTAACATCTATCATTTTTAAACTTTGATTAAAATGCCTTTCAGGGCAATTGAGCTGCTGACATCCTTGTTGGTCACGCACGAGCTAGATGATCGTTTAAACGACAAGAATGCGTGGCTGAAAAATAGACTTATCTGTCTTTATCTTCCTTTAATTTCAATTGTTATGGACGCACGCTCAAATTTGCACGATCCACATGGCCGAAGCGCCAGTTCGACTAACACCGGATCTTCTCAAAGCAGTGGTCGCTTATTAGATCCAAAAGTAGCCGGTTCAATTGCAGGACTCGATCGGTTGCCAATTGAGCACAACGTTACTGGACATTTAAAGATGCACTTGAAACAAAGCGGAACACTAACTCAAAAGCAAACAAAAGAAGTAAGCATTCACTTTAGAGTCCAACTACTTTGTATTTTCAGCTCCTTGCTTGCTTTTGTTGGGTCTTGAAGAACATTGACCGGCCAGTGTTGTTCAATTTTTTGCGAGAGTTTTCAATTCAGCGAATGCAACAATTTGTAGACTTGATACAACTGTGTGTTACCATCTTTGAACACAAGCCCTTAGCCGAAAGCTTTTTGTCTGACCTGGACTCACGCGATACTCGTCGACGTCATTCAAATGCTGCTGCTCCTGAAGATTTTGGAACATTGAAGACAGGCCCGAAAATAAGCGCAGGTGGAAACTGTTCATCGACGGTCAGATGGCGCAAAAATGCAGATATGACAATTTCACGGCATTCCACACTTGCAACCACAAGTAATTATGAACTTTGCATTAATGTGTTTAACAAACAAACTTCAGCGACTCAAAACATCGAATTGTTGCTGGAAAGGGAGCTAGCGACAGAAATCACACTGGTTTTGTTGGACTCGTTGGTCAAAGTTGTTCAAGTAGTCACGCTTCCCGAATTGGATCACTTTCTTTTTATACTGCCAAATGTTTTCCGCAGTTTGGTAAGTTTCTGTTTACAACTACTTTTAAAGCACACATTTGTTTAGATGCACATGTTAAAATGCAACCAATCTGTAAGTCGCTGGAAAGCATCTTTGTCGTTCAACGTGCATTTGTTGCCAGGTTTCCGGAGCTGATTTTTGAACAACAAAACGAGTTGTGTGCTGAGTTGTGTCTTGAATTGCTCCGCTACATGAGTTCTCGACAATCGGCTGTTCGTGCCCAAGCGGCTTCAAGTCTTTATTTGTTGATGCGGCAAAGTTTTGAGCACTCGCTGAACTTCTCCAAGTTAAAAGTGCAGATAACAATGGCTCTTTCGACATTGGTCTCGAGTTCCACTTCTTTTGGTCTTTTAAACGAAGACAACATTCGTCATTCGTTGAAAGCAATCATTTCGTTCATGAAGCACGACACAATAATTGACAAAAGCCTAAAAGACACCTCGTTCAACAGCCAGGTCACAACAATGATATTCAACTTGTCGACTATAATAATGGATACCTGCCAAATGAAAAACTACTGCGACGACTTCGAAATGCTCACAGATCTGATGTATCGCATTGTGAGTTGAAATGATTAAAATAAAAATCGTGCTCTTTAAACAAAACAACAACTAACATCGTTGCTTTAGGCGAAAGGCTACCAAAATAACCCGGATCTCCGACTTACATGGCTTTTGAATATCAGTCAGAAACATTTGGCAGTTCAAAACTATGCGGAAGCTGCTCAGTGTTTGCTACATGCGTGTGCTCTTTCGTGTGAGTACATGAGTCTACAAAAGTTGAATGAGACAATTCCAAATGGCGCATCGGCTTTCAAAAGTCTGTCAATGAATGTCGACGATGAGTGTGCTTTAGAAGAAACTATTCCAGACGAAGAAGGCATCTGCGAGAGCACGTACTTCACAATCGACGGATTTCTACACCTAGTGGACAAGACAGCAGATCTGTTTGAGAAAAGCAACCAATTTGAGCTGATTTCCAAACTCTATAAAGTGGGAGAATAATTTAAAGGAACTTACTTATTTATGATTTCAGGTGGCGCAACCAATTCTCGAAAAGCAACAAAACTATACTCGTCTCGCCCGAATTCATGCTCGAGTCAGCAGTGCATTACAGAAAATTGACGTCCCCGTCTACTACAATGAAAACAATGCGGTTCCATCTTTGCTAGCTACAGACAAACGATCTTTTGGCACTTACTTCCGTGTTGGCTTTTATGGGCACAAATTCGGGGATCTAAATGGAAGTCAATTCATCTACAAAGAGCCGTTCTTTACAAAGCTGCCCGAAATAAGTCATCGTCTAGAGTTGTTTTACGCAAGTCAACTTGGTCGTGACATCGTAGAAGTTGTAAAAGACTCAAACGATGTGAGTTCATTTTACTCGACAGACAAGTTCAAATCAATCAATTTAGCTCGACTTAAAACAACTGGACCCAAATAAGTGTTACTTGCAAATCACTTTCGTCGAACCCTATTTTGATCTGTGGGAGAAACGAAGACGCACAACACATCTGGACATGAATTATGGCCTGCGTCGGTTTGTCTATCAAACGCCGTTCACTCGAGATGGAAAAGCTCACGGAAGTTTAGAAACACAATACAAAAGAAGAACCATTTTGACGACAAAGCACTGGTAATTACTTGTTTAATCCTGTTCAAACACTCTAATCCATATCTTTAGTTTCCCGTACCTGAAAACAAGAATACGTGTTGTGGAAAAGGAACAAACTACTTTAACGCCTATTGAGGTTGCGCTGGAAGATTTGCAAAAGAAGACTAAAGAACTCTGTGCTGCAACAAAGATGGAGCCGGCCGATGCAAAAATGCTTCAAATGTTGCTGCAAGGATGCATAAGCACGGCTGTTAATCAAGGACCAATTGAGGTAGTTGTAAAATGTGTTTAATTAAGCTGACAACTGTCTTCAGATTGCGCGTGTATTTTTGTCCAAAATCGAGACAGACGAACACGGAAAGCCAATTGATCCGATGCAGAACAAGCTGCGCATTTGCTTCAAAGACTTCTCCAAAAAATGCAGCGACGCTCTTCAGAAGAACGAAACTCTCATTTCCGCTGATCAGTTTGACTACCAAAAAGAAATGCGAAACAACTTCAAACACTTTACTCAACAATTAGCTCAAATACTCGCCGGCCCAGTTTATGCTACAAATTTGGAACAGCAATTCCAGCTCAATTCACGAGGCGATCTTCCAATTCACCTACACGCATTTACTTCACACGTTATTGGCTCGAACGTTGGTAGAATTAGCTCGGTTTAATGCCTCTCCTATATGGTGCTCATTTGTACATTGCCTTTGTGATCTTTATACGAGAAGCTTTATACATTCCGTCAATAAATATTTGTTTTAAACTCGGAATGCTTATAGAAAGAGTGCATTGAAATTAACTGTACCGATTTGTCAACAAAGAAACTGCTCACGCTTTGCTTGTTGTGATCGCCAACAACCAACCGCCATCTAATGCGAAGCGTCTTCTTCCGATTGCTCGCTTGTCAAGGTTCTTTGTAAATTTCCTATGGTGATTTCTATTGATTTGAATGCATTTCTTGCAGTTTCGTTAATCATCTTTGCCCTTTTCGGATTTGCTTTTTACAGTAAGTTTGTTTTCAACATGCATTTTAATTAGATTAAAGCACTTTAATTAGAATTAACTTTTCAGTTTCACAAGTCCTAACACCGGAAACGCCGAAAAAACGTCTCAACACCTCCTCCAGAGATTCATTCAAGCCTCCAAAGCAGCTCAAGCCTCATTCTGACTAGGACGCAAAAATCCTCCACACAAAACTTTCACATACATGCTTTGTTTATTTGTGTGGAGCGGCAACAGCGAGAGGACCTTTCTTTTTGTGCACACAGCGTCAAAAGCCCGAAAACTCTTTGGCGGACTTTTTTGAATTCAACTGTCAACAATAAATACACTATAGAATATTGACGAATTTATTAGTCGATTGGTTAAATTTATATTTACATGCAACAAGAGATCTGTTAAATATATTGTGTGATGAGGTGATATCGGTGAGGATTAAACGGTAATTCTAAGCTAGTTATCTCACAAATACATCTAATCATGACGGGAATAATAAAGTGAAATGAACTTAGGCGCTGACCGCCGGAGCTGGAGCGGACGAAGCAGCTTTCTTGCCGGCCTTCTTTCCGGATGCTTTCTTGGCTGGCTTCTTGGTGGACTTTGGCTTGGCAGCTTTGACCTTCTTGGGAGAAGCTTTCTTGGCTTTTGGAGATGAAGGCTTCTTTGCCGACTTCTTTGCGGCCTTCTTTTTCGGCGATTTTGCCTTTTTGGCTGCAGCTAAATTCGGACAATTAGATCTGTTACGCAATTGTGCAAATACCTGGTTTTGGAGCAGCAGTTCCAGCAGCCTTCTTTGGTTTCTTTGCAACGGGAGATTTCTTCGCAGCTGGCTTCTTGGCAACTAAAACTTAGAGTAATTTATTTCAACTCAACTGTGTTCAGGCAAACCTTTGGACTTGGAAGCTTTTTCACCCAACCTGAATGATCCAGATGCGCCAGTTCCTTTGGTTTGCTTCAATGCACCACTGGTAACACCGCGCTTCAAAGCTTGACGCAAATGAGCGTTAACTGAGACGATGTGTTCTCCAACTTTGAAATTCTGGAGAATATACTTCAAAATAGCTGCACGGCTGGAGCCCTTGCTGTCCTTCAATTCGGTGATTGCTTTTCGGATCATGTCGCCGTATGTTGGATGGTTAGATGGGACCTTGGCACGAGGAGTCTTGGTCTTTGGAGCTTTTGGTGCTTTCGGACTCTTGACTTTGGCGGGAGCCTTAGCACGACTGGCCTTTTTGATGGCTTTTGGCGAAGCCTTTGGAGACGATGAGGCCTCGACAACAGGTGAAGCAGACGGAACTTCAGCGGACATGATCACAAAAATATTCGTAACGGATGAAGATTAACACAAACGTAGATTGCACAAATGCAAATGGGTATCGAGCCAAGCTGCTTTTTATACTGCACGACCCGCAGCCTCGGCGCGACCTCCAACGCCACACCCACTAAAACGACCAAAAGAAATGAAAATCTTGGAGCATAGAGCCGGCGTATCCACTCTGTATCTCGCTTCAAACTCAACATTTTTTGTTCGAATTTTTTCTATCGTCTTCGCCTCATTCTAAACTGCAAAACAAACCCGAACTTGCCTGATAAATACTGATTCTAATCCACAAAAACATAAAGAAACATGGCTGAACACAAAAATTTTCCAAATTATGGTCTGCTTTTTCTCGAATACCTCACTCCATTGACTGTGAATTCACAGAGTCTCAGCGACAAAGTTGTTCACTGGACTCAGGGACATCCGAAAATGTAAAATTTGTTTGGGTTCAGTAAGTTTGAAGCGCCTCAAAACCATCAAAAAGCAGATTTACGAACATCGTTAACGGATTTTTGATTTTGAAAATATGAGCATAACTCGGCTCAACCTTAATCGATTTGAACGAAACAACTTTTGCAAGAACGAGCGACCTGTTGCGCACAAAATGACATCAACAATGCAAGTTTTAACTTAGTGGAACATTTCGAATTTATGAAATTTTCAATTCTTGACACCGCCTACTTTTTCGTTTAACGACCGGCAGGAACTTCAGTTGATATTGGAGATGCTTATATCTTTTTCAATGCTTGGTGTTTTTTGAAAATTCATTTAAATATCGGTTCTGGGAGTCGAGACGAGTAGATTGGTGTAAAATTGAATGCACTTTAGAGATTTTAAAGTTGTTTATTTGCATAATGAATTTTCAACTGTTTTTGTCGGTGATGTTGTTTGTGGGAATGTTGTCTCTTTGCTCGTAGTGTAAAAAGATTTTGTGATTTTTAAAGTTTTCTGTAGAGTTTGTAGATGATTTTGAGTGAATTTGAATAAGTTATGAGTTTTAAAAGTTGTATCCAGGCAAAAGAGTTTTCTCGACATTGTCGGTTTACTGTAATTAATTAAGCATTGTTATTAGTGTAATTGAGTGTTAATTATAATTGATGTTTTGCGGTGTTTTAAGTTGATTATTTTTTAATGGATGTTTAGATTTAACATTCAAATAACATGTTCTTGGTGTTTGACATCTGATACACCGTATTGAAAGTTGTAAATTGCGGATATAGGGTTTCAAACCGATGTAACTGTTTGTTGCTATTTTTGAAATTTATGTTGTTAACTTGATTTTTCTGATCAAAAATGAACGCAATGCAAGTTTGTTGAATAAATAGAACGAGTTTAGATTGACATTTAAATTATAAATTGGAACTATTTAAAGTAACTTTTTTCAATATCAATAATTTCTATAGTTTCGCTTAACTTCTTTGCTGCTTATGCAATTTGCAGAGTGGCTCTAATTTTGAATGTTAAAGCTGGCGTTAACCGATAAAGATTTTATAGCAGAATGCTGAACAATCAATTCTAAACAATCAGTTTAAACAACACGTTGAATAAACAGACGTTTTTGAGTTACAAACTGATCAAAAGAACTGATTGACAAGAAGTATTGTTGAGATTCAATCACGTGTGTTTTTTGAGAAAGCTGTTTTTGCTATATTCAGTGTGAGTAGTATGGTAGAGTTGAGCGTTGGGCTCACGCCAAAAACACTGCACGGGCAAATGTTGAGTGCACGTCAACCGACCAAAACAAAATAAAGGACGAGAGCCGTAGAGTGTGGCAGGCTGAATAGAAAACGCCGGCCTCTAAAACACGGAACATTAAAGAAGTCACTTTTGCCGAACGTACGCAAAACCGTAATCCGAGTCGTTTAGAAAATTACCGTCAGCTAATCTATTGTAAAATCGTGTGCTAGAAGTGTTTAGTCATAAACAAACACATTTATTACGACAGTTTTTGAAATTGCATTGGTTTGATTGCATTAAAATTTTCAAAATGAACGTGCCGCTCAAACTGAATTGCAATGTCTGGCAAATGCAACCCATTTGTACAAACAAATATTGTGTCATTGATTGCTAACGCCGCTTAGATTTGAATCTATTCCGAGTGCAATGCGCACTTGTTTTTGATTTGAGCGCCTAGATTACAAATGCCAAAATGACACGCCATTATTTCGCAAGCGCAAACGAAAATGACTAGAGGTAATTAATGTGTGGACTTGATAATCAAATGTTTTGAGTATTATCAACATATTTTGAATTTGTGTTGACAACCTTATTAACAATTACAACAACAACAGAGAATGTTAAAAACAATAATACAGGATTTGTGAAACTATAATTTGCCTTAAGTCGCATCAGCTGGTCGAACATCGTCGAAGAAGTTCAACAACCTCGACGTGATCCAAATCGACCAGGCATTGCTTTATGGCTCGCCCAAACGTTCAGAACATATGTTTCACAGTGTGAACCGTCAGTCATTTGTAAGCGTGAAAGAAACTAAAAATCAAACTTTAAACAAGCAATCTACAAGACGCACAACAATGACTATTTGCTGTCTTTTAAATTGTCCATGCTCAATTGAATTCAACTCGGCGCTGTTCTCGGTCGTCCTGAATAATCTCAAAAGTTAGAAAACCTTGTTCAACCTTAACTCAAAAATAATTTTTGTCAAACAAGTTGTCAAACGATTCAAACGGAATTTCTGCTTTTTTCTTTGCTTGGCTTTGTTTTTTTTATTTTTTAGTAAAATGTTTGGTAACAGCGGGTTCTGTGGGCTTCGATTAGCTTTTCTTTCGGTAAACTTATTTGTTTTAACAAAATAATTTTTGTAAATTTTAGACGAGCAGATCAACAAGCAATTGGGCCAATGGTTCTTTTCCTACAGAGTATTTTAAGAAGAAGTTAGTTCGATCCAGTGGTCCAGGAGGCCAAAATGTTAACAAAATCGCGACGAAGGTTGAGCTCAGGTTTAACGTAAACACTGCTGCAGAATGGCTTGAAAAGGAGACGTTGGAACGATTCATAAAAAATGAGAAGTCTAGAATTAGCAAAGTCGGCGACTATGTTATTGCTTCTGACAAAACTCGAAAAGCTGTAAGTCCTAGTTGTGTATTTTCAAGTTTAATATTCATTTTTAGATAGAGAATGAGGAAGATGCTTATGAAAAGCTAAGACAAATCTTGCTTGAGTGTGCACGTCAAATTGAATTCGAAAACAGGGAACCAACTGAAGAAGATGTTGAAGTAATGAACAAAAAGTAATTTTAATGTATGAATACATATCTACTTTATTGCTTTTAGAGTCGAAGTTGCCGAGATAAAGCGCCGAAAGATGAAGGACATGTTAAAGACGAAAAGGCAGTTTCGATCAAAGAACTTCAGCGATTAGGTGTTATGTTAGGTTGTTGGGTAATAAAGTTGTTCTTATTTGATGTTTGGCGGATGATTTATTCTAAATTTGTAAGTTGAACGCTTGTCTTTACATAGCAAACAATGCTTTTCTGATCCAAAGATGTTTTTGCGTGAATGCTCTATATAATCTTCTTTTCGGAGGCCGGATTTACTCTTCTTTGTTTGTACGCTAAAAATGTAAACAGTTGCGCGCTTGAGGTCCAACAAAAATTGGAATTTGATCCGAAGACGTGAACAAGTGTGGGTTGTCCAGTTAGAACGGAGTTGGGGATTGTGCGCAAAAGCCGATTTGTTGACTTTGATTCTTGTCAAAATGCCATCAGGACGTTTCATGAGTTCGTTGGATGAAATGGATGCAAACTTGCTAAAGCATTTACAGCCCTATCAAATGATTCTGTACAACAACTCATATTGTAAGTCTTTGCTGTCAATCTTTTGTTATTTACAATCAAACAAGCAATCAACTGGTTCGAGCCTTTTCATTTTATTAGAGAGGCAAAACCGGCTTCCAGTCCTTTGCACTCTGAACGTAAATTGCGCATGTTTCCCACTTGAATCCATGTCCTCCCCCTCTTGCATGAAGGCCAATATCATGCGCTGATTGTGCGCAGTGGCCGACAAGGTTCAAGCCCGCCAAAAACTAACTAATAATTGCTTTAGCGCCCTCCACAGTCTCGTTTGAAGAGCAATCGAGTACCGCCACGAACGATGCAAGCTCGTTGTTGTCCAGTCTTGGGTCCTCGTCAGCTAGAACATACAACGGTTCTGGTAGGCTCAGACCACAACTTGGTGAGTTTTATCCGTCGTCAATTCAGTTAATCAAGCTGACCAATTCAGGCACTGAAAACTTTTGGCTTCGACGTTTAAACATGAACGGTCAATTGGGCGCAAACTCATCTATACCAAAAATGAAGAATTTCTGGGAAACTACTGCTGAAAAGGAAAGACTTGAAGCGGTAAGTTTCTCGTTTTCAAATAATGAGTTTATCGAATAGCTTCAGGAAAAATGCATGCAAATGCATAAGTTGCAAAGACCTTACGACTTCCCCAGATGGCGTTCTTCGGATGCAATGTCTGCGAGTTTGGTTGCTTCTTCACAAACAAACAAATTGATTCCAACTGACAGTCGCATGCCTCAGCATAGAATTAACAAAATCCACGAAAACGAAACTGAGGCTCAGAAAACAAAGGTATTGTTTATTTCATTCAACAAAACTTAACTTTTCAAATTCAGCAACTGATTCATCAACAAAATGCAGCAAGTCGACCAGCTCGCCGCACAAACTTTAACACTTCTATGTGTTTATCTCCCGAAGACTTTGAAAAGCAGCAGAGTTGGTATGATCGGGACCTGATTCGTAGTTCTATAGAAAATCCGTCAATTGCAAACATGCGTGAGACGCGCAGCTATTTTGAACAAGCGTCTCAAGCCAAAGACTTCGAAAGTATGTTTTAAGTAATAGTTTGGACAATATCACCAGCATTTCCAGATCAACTAATTCCAAGACCTTTTGTGTCGGACCGTACAGTTTTGTCTCCAGTTCCTTTGAATCAAGCAGTAAGTCGTTAAAATAATCACTTTTACAGGTATGTTTTAGCTTTCTGTTCAATGCCAACAGCAGCAAAATTTTGTTCCAAGTCCTCATGTTTCGCCAAACTCCAATATTCATCAAAATCAATACAACAACAGCCAGAACGTCTATTCACAGCCTCAAAATGACACAGGCTTTGTCGACTATCAAGAACCGATTGTTGAAAGTGGCCGTCAACTGACGTTCCTTGAACGGGAAGTCTTACAAGTCGCTCAAAGAGAACGAGAGTTTCAAGAACAACAAAAACGCAATGGTCACATGACGTTGGAAGATACTTTTGAACTCTGGCGCAACGGCAATACATGGGTAACAGTTTTGAACACCGCTAGATTGACCTGAAGATTTAGGACGCTGTTATGAGCCGGCCAAATAGCTTGAATGAGTTTCAGGTGAGGTTTTAAGTTGTATGCACTTCTGACTTCTAAAAATGCTTAGGACTTCGATTCGGGCGTCGAAAATATGGTAAGCTTTAACAATTTACTGAGTTTACATATTTACTTATTTCAATGCCGCGTTCGAACGTTATAAAGTTTATTCCTTGCAGACAACAAGTAGTACAAACAATTAGACAACTTCCATTTTAACAATCAGCGTTGTTTGTACAAATTGACTCTATTTCAATAACCGCCAAAATATTTGCTCAATAAAGATTCATTTACTCGTTCTTGCACAATTAGAAGTTCTCTACTTGCAATCTGATTAGTCTATTTTGGGTTTTCTTTTGCGTATTGAAAACTTCTCGGCCAAACATGAGAACTCAGCAACTAGCACGGATTTGTAACCAAAAAGAACCAACCATGTGGATTAGCGTCCAAATTGTTTGTGAATAGTCCACAAATAGAAGTTAGAAATAAATGTTACACCGACGATGACTTACAAAATAGCAAATTTGTTAGCACAAGAAGCCTGCCGATCAACTTCTAAAAAATACCTCAGCATCATGTCAGTAGGTAATTTGAACGGTTTGCAAACCGAGCAAAAACCCCGAAGCTCAGGGATATTTTAGAAGCTAAACGAGACAAGTCTGCATAGATCGTGCTCTTCCCGGCCATTCAATAAAAATAGAGAATAAAACGATAAACAGCTCAAAACTGAAGGCTCGTGTTCGCAAATACAGTGTAGCAGTCCTTTTTTCACGAGGGTCACGAGAAAAAACCACTATTTAAAACTCGAGTAAACAGCTGGCTGAGCATGAAGAAAGAGGCTTGCTGATTCGCCTGGAGCACACTGGAGAACGACATGTGATGACGGAGAGAAATCGAACGTGATTGGGTCAATTGTTTCACCGTGCTCCTTACTGTATCCAAAACCTAATTAAACCCAATTAAAGCATCACCAGTTCCACACAGATTCACCGTTTTGTTCTCATTTCAAACAAACAGCACATAAGCTTATTTCATTCTGCTCTCTACCCCAAGAAGAGGATGAATAAGCAGGACGGAATGCAAAAAATGGCAAGTCGCTGCGTAATTCCATTCTATTTCGCAATTATAACCGTCTGGATCAATTGCGTCGGAATCGAACATCACAAACTAAGCGAATTGCTATTCGAAAGAGGACAAGGCAACAAGCATTGCAAGATTGTATGCAGTTTTGATCTATCAATTTCAATAAAGAACGTCACCAACATGCAACATGAAGCTTATTTAATTTTGTGTAATAAAAATCACCTGCGCCGACGTTGCAATTAGTAATCAAATTTGAGGAAATGACGCTTTCAAAACGGATGGATGACGTCCACGTTCAACTAATTTTATTAGCAATCTCGTAAGAGACCAAACAAAAATGCCAAAGCATTGAATGACATTGTGTGTTTGTTTAAAGTCTATTTAAAGAAGCCGAAGAAGCATTTGATTAGTTGATTATTGATTAGTTGAATACATTCGACGCACTGATTGGTAGCGGTGCAAAAAATGTCTGACAAAGCGTGCTTGGGAGACAGGACGGGGAGTTAAACACACCACAGCTTTCCACGCATCCGACTGAAAGTACCGACTGCTGGGGCGCTGGTGTATTATGCGGGGGACTGGTCCTGAATTAGAAGGGCTCCACCTCTCTTGCTACAGCCATTTTTTGTTGGGACGCAAAATGACAATTGAATTCATTCGCTTCGCGTCTATTTGTGTCCGCTCCGCCCACCAAAAAACACTTGCCAATCTGGTTTGCTCTACGGTAGTTATAATCTTTGCTTAAAGCTCAACGAACCCAGCAAACCTTTAAATGGGATCGAAGTCTGGCATTTTGGGGTGCACGGAAATGCTAAAAGTACAAATTGGACGCAAACGTTCTTTGTTGCAAATTAGTAGACGACCACTATAATTACGTATTTGGGATTATCGTGGCTCAAGGTTTTGGCCCAGCGCTGCGGTCAGAGGGGACGCATGTGAAAGTCGAATGCAACCAAAAGAAGAAAGTTTTGCAGACAAGGGAAGAAAAATCAAGAATCGCTTGCAAAGCCGCTGGCAGAAAATTCCGAGGTTTATCGATTTTGCTGATGACGCAAAGAAGACCGTCTGTCCGTGGACTAGAACAAGGAGTGTGGGGTCAAATTATGGATCAAGCAGACGCATACAATGACTCAATTAGATAATAAAAGACAGAACGCACATTGGCCTTTCGGAACATGAAAAGTTGAACCGCCTAGCCGGAGGACACGGACCCGCACCGATGGATAGACTAATTTCTACGGCTGCGAATGCTAAATGCGGAATTTTGTGGGCCAAAAGCGGCGACAATGATTAAAAAAATGAGTAGAAAGCGGTCGAAGCCAGACGAAAACGATATATTCACTGCTGCACTGTCTCTCCCTGGTTTTTTCGCGACGCAGACTTGCACCGCCGGCGCTTTCTTTTTGGTGTTCTCGTCGCACCAGGGAACCCGGGAACTTTAGTCTTTGAGCACCATTCGAAATGCATGTGGGTCGGGGACCTTCGATTTAGCTGGACAATCTGCCTCTGGGTCATTCACTGTACGAATGACCAGTTGCTAATTGCGGAATTGCAAAGCCGCATTAATTCAGGGCACACTCAGCTTACAGCTGTCTTTCATCTAATTAGTCGTCTGGAAAAATGTCTGTCTATCCAGCACATGCAAATAAGGACAATGAACGACGAACGGACCGCTCAAACCGTGTAGATGGGGCAGCACTGACCAGGAGAGAATTTTCGAAACAGTTAAATCGTTTAGACCTTCATGCTCTCCTCGAACTCAGCGTTCTCTGCCGTCTACTAACCCCGCCACGAACGTTCCCGTCTGCATTGCAGAATGCTGCAAGAAAAAACAAATAATGAAAAAATGTCTGGTCGGCAAGTGCTTGCCCGCGGATTTTGGGTGCTTTTAGAAGGGAACGTTGGCGAGTGCTAGTTCTGTGCAATCTTCCGACTAAAGATTAATAGAGAGTAAATTCTGCACACAATTGCTGCTCGTTCGATTCAAACTATTGAGTGATTTCGTTGTTGTTTTAAGTAGTTTTTGTGAAAGCGCATCATTTGCGAAAATTTCAAAAATTCAAGCCTCGATCAAACTCAAAAAACACCTTCTGTTCGGACAACTAATACATTTGTAGCAAATACGGTAATCTCTGTCTGGACTGACTGCTGCTAAACCGAGAAAACATTAGAAGAAACGCGGCCCCTATAATGGTGGTGGTGCAAGCGAGTGCCTTCCCGTCTGCAAAATGAACATAAAAAATAGACGGAGACCGAAAAGACCAGAGTACATTGGACGAAAAATTCCCACTCTTGGCCTTTATCATGGCGGGCTTTGAGACATAGTGCGTGGATTAATTATCATCTTTTAATGGCAAACCCTCGGTCGCCACTATCAACTACAATCCAAGCACTTACGGAGTTTCAAATCACACCAATGTTTGCTTCGCACTGAAACTTGCACAAATTTATGCTAATTATCTGTTGATCCTTCGAACATGCTAGTTTGAACGCCTACGTGCCAAAGCCCACGTTTCTCGGATCAGTCATAAACGTCGGTCTTTTGTTGCGAAGAATTGTAACTTCCAATTCATTGGCAATTATACAGCAGGTTTCAAACCCAACAAGGTCAAAGATTGAGAACCAGGTGCACATTTGTTGCGAGCGTCTTTGAAGTAAAGGACAAAAGATTATTGGTTGTCTAATTGGATTCAATCCGTTTGGGTTCAACGAGAATCATTTAATGTATTTTTAGACTAATTTGTGGGAGTAATTTAGAACTGATCAGATTCATAGCAAAGAGAAGGCAATAAAAACGAGATGCGCTCGAAAAGTAGAAACCAAGGATTTGGTTGTTCGCTTGGCGGCTGAGAAAACACAAATAGCCACATGCACTTTATACGCAATTGAACACGGATCAACTTGGTCAACACAGATTGTAGTGAGAGATCAATATGAATATTGAAAATTCAGAAATGATGCTGGGAAAGAACACGCCCTTTTTATGTGTGTCGGTTTTGAAATTATTGTTCTTTTTGAAAAACAACTTTCGAAATAAGTCGTTGAAATCAGCGGAAAGGACCATCAAAATGAATCATTTTATTCGTTTCAATCAACAATTATTATGATATTCAAATAAATTATATAGTAGAAGTTATTGTTTAGCGGAGAACTCCGGCAACGCTTTTTTGAGGTCATCTAAAACGAATGACATTTATTGACTACATACAACTAACTCTTAAAGAAGCCTTAAAGAAAAGTTGCTATTAAGTTTATTTACCCGAAATGGCGTCGACGTATTCCTAAATAAAATATTTAGTGTTGAATGGTTAGACTAGGTTACCTGATGTTTGACCCATGAAGCAGTAGCTAAAACTCCGCCAGTATTTTGCCGTTGAGCATCTTGTCCCTAAATTCAGTTTGTAGACGACAATTTAAAAGAGAAATATTACGTAATAAAGACGACGTCCGGAAATGTCAGTCAATTCACCACCACTTGCTCGAACTAAACAGAACAAAAGTTAGAACAGTAATTTAAACATTTAAGAAGGTTCTTTAATGAAGTCATTTGAAATGCACTTACTGACTGCCTCGGGAGCTGCAGTGTCCCATTTTTTGCAACCCGGGCTTGCAAAAACATAAGCTGCCGAATCTTCCAAGCATTTGAGAACCTTGTAGCCAGCGCCGCCAACACGCTCCAGTTTGTCCAGAAGCTTCTTTTTCTCCAAAATGTCAAGAGCGCTTTGAACCATTGGTGTGAAATGACTGCGAGTAGTGACAACAATGCGTTCGTTTTGATCTGAATGCGAAGTCTATAAAAGTTATTTGTTCTTAAAAACTCACTTCTTTTAACCTCCAAGCCGTGGACGCCAACTCCGTCAATGGCCCACACTGTCCGGCCATTTTCACCGTAAAAAGGCTGATGAATTACGCCAGCAACCGAGCGACCTTTGTATGCAATGCCAATAAGGACCGTGACTTGGACAAGCAGTGCTAAAAAGTATACTTTAAGATGATCAATTCAAACAGTCCTTACGAGAATGAGTTTTTGCGGCTTGTGCGAACTCAGAGGTTCCATCTAATGGATCGACCCAAACGACAATGTCATCAAGAGAAGGCGGAGCGCAGTTCCTCGGGACATTTGTCATTAAGTTTAAGCACATCAGGACATGCTCCAAGTTCAACATTCGGCACAGCACTGGTGATCTCTTCTTCTCCAACGATGTTCACTTTGTTGTGGAATTTTGTCTGCAGCGACTGCTCGATACAAAACTGAGCTGCTCGGTCGGCTTCCGTTTGCAAGTCTTTGTTTCCGTTGGTGCTTTTGTCAACTATTTTCAAGTCAGCAGAACTAGTAATTTTCTAAATCAAAATTAGACATAAGGTTGCTACTTTAAAAGTTACTTTGATAACTCCACCGGCTGTCTCGGCTACTCTCACAGATGATGCGACTAATTGAACTAACGTACAAGCTTTGTTCCACATAACTTCGTCTGCTTCCGATGACAAGGCGCTCATTTTGTTAGATGCAAATCTAAATACTCTTTTTCAATTAATAATGTTCTCAAGACAGGATGGTGGGAGTTCTTTAAAGATTAGTACGGGATGGGAATTCAAACGGTGCGCTGTGTTTACTGCGTAAAACCTATGTTAGAGAGTTAATGAAAACACCAAGCAGTGCTTCTACACGCAACCACGTCTAAAAAGCAAGCAGATCTTTATCAAAAGACATAATGTCTGGCTTTGCCCACCTTTTCCAATTGGCTGCATTTTTACACTGCCTGCAATAATTGAATGGATGAGAATTCCACACACGATTTCAACGGATAATTTTATACATAGGGAAAGATCAAACTACTGCAACAAGTAATTGAGTTAAGCAAACAACAATTAAAACAAGTAGAGTTATGGAGCAAACCAGTAAAAACATTAAAGCTATCAGACTTTATTAGATCAACAAGTGTCCATAATTTAATTGGCGCAACAATTATGCTATTTAACAACAAGAAACTCTTTCTACTCGTAGTCCCATTCTTTGTCGTCTTGAATGAACAGGTCCGTTGCGTTTGCTACAAATACGAAAATAGTGTACTTTTAGGGAAAATAATTACTTTTTTGGTCGACAACATGTTCTGACTCGATGACGCAGTTTTGTAGTTTGCAATTTGCTCCGATTTTTGCGCCTCGACCAACCACACAATGCTTGACTTGAGAGCTGAAAGTTCACTCTTAAAGATGCCTAAAATGCAAAGCAAACCCCGATCCAATTGTAACTCCATCCATAATGATGCTTTCTTCTATCTTCACATTGTTTGAGACTGTGCAGTTTTTGCCGAGACTTGACTTCACCACACTGATTTCCTTATCGCCAATTTTACTTGATGCATCAATGTGGCTTTTGATTATGCTGACTTTTGTGCCGGGATACTTAGCTGGTTCGGCGAGAGCGGAAAAGAATGGTTTTTTGAGGCCAAGTAGCGACTTGTTTGTTTCAAGATAGGCGCCAAGTGTGTTGCATTTTCCAACTATGCTAGCGTCATCGGCAGTTGCCTTGTAGCCCAAAATACGGAACAAACTAGGCACTTCAGCGTTGGTACCGTTTTGCAGTTCGTAGGCCAAAGTTTGAAGATTTGATCGTTTAAACAATGAAAGCAAACTCGGGTCGTTTTTGAATTGCTTATCCAACAAAGTTGGAATCAAATCGACTTTGATTGAAGAAAAGTTCCTAAACAGCAATTTTAGATGGATACATCAGCAGACTTTAACAAACCGTTCACCAGAAAAGTTTTCCGTCTCTGAAACAAACGAGCCAAGTAAATCGAGCAACCGACGATCCATCAAATACACATGACAGTCAGCATATGCCGAAGAAAACTCCACGTTGCCAGCTCTAAAGTTAATTCTAATATCAAGTCCTCGTCAAACAAACAAACTTTGAAAAATTGACAAGATCTATTTCGAGTTCTGAAATACCTGGATCCAACTCTTCTTCAGATTGCAAATAAACTAGCTGATTGCTCTTTTCACAAATTCCAACAAAGTCGCGATCTAAAAAGATACCCTTTAATTTGTTTTAAGTGTATGTATTACATGACTGTTGATCTTTTGGGCCAGGAGCAGCAGCATTACATGCAGTGTTTGATAAAAGACACGTTAAAATTGATTCCTTTTCATAGTGCATTTTGATCATGTTGTCCAAAGAAATGTCAGAAACAAAATAGCCTGTCAAAAGAAGAAAATCTTGATGGATTCTATCGGCAAACATCTGTAAAACTTCTGCAGATCCAAACTCAATGTGTTCATTCTCTTCGGTGGACGCTGGAGGTGCAACGATTTCAATTTTCAGTCCTGGCAGTTCAGGCAATGTTCCGTCTTTTAGAAGCTTTTTGATTTTGTTCAAACACGCACTGTTTGTAATCAAAAGAACATCTAAACGAATAAGTTCGAATCTCTTGTTTTAATTTAAATGAAATACCTGTAATGTTGTTCTTGGCTAAAACATTTAACGGGTACCAAAAGATAGGAACACCAGCCACTGGCAACAAAGCTCGTTCAGATTCGTCCCAAATATCAAAAGAATTGTTGCCAACCAGCTCCAAGCGATTGCCTTTCCCTCCTGCTAAGATAATGGCTTGCAGTTTGCTCATTTTAGCTGAAAGTGTAATTGATAATCTCCATTTGAAATCAAATTTTATCAGATCACGAAAACACCTTTTTCAAAACAGTATTTGATAAAGACAAGAACTTTCGAATATCTCACGCAACGATAAATTATTACTTTATTTGATTAATCCAATAAAACAACAAGTCTCTACTCACTAATACAATCAGCTAACACCTGTAATACTGGCACATAAATGCGATTAGCAGAGGAATGGAACAATTGGAGTGCGTCCTTTCGGGTAGTTCGGGAATTCTTTCTTGTAATTGCGATGCTTTCCTGCAGCCCAAATCTTCCTAAAATCAAATAAACTTCAAATTAAAAGGCTTCTCTGCAAATGCTTACATTTGAATAAAACCGGCAGTTGTGAACAAAAGCGCTAAAATTTTGAAATTACTTAAAAAGATCAATTAAAAGCTAGTACCTGGCAACGATTGAGTGAAGATAGAAAACGCTATCCATGCTCCAACTTCATATGTATAGTTCGGGCAGCTAACCAAGTTGAAAAGTCCAGTCAACGGATTCGAATTCGGAAATGGGATTCTACGTTCTTTACTTCCAGCCGGTCGCAAGTCTCTCAACAACAAGTGAATCGACAAATTGCCCAACTCGCACAATGTAAATGCTGCAACACCACCGTACAATTGCAAGGCGCCAAACGCTGGAGGAGTGAAGAACGGATGATTGACAAAGTACGAAATAAACGCAGAAAAGCCCCAATAGTATGAGCAGTTCTAAACTTATTTGCCCAAAATTCAAAAAACTAAATACTAACCTTGAACAAATTTCTGACTGGCATAGTTCCATTTGAAAATCTGTGAATAAACTGAGTCTCGTACAAACGTTTAGCGTAGTGAATTGAGTGACAAACAAGAGCAAGAGTCACGGCTTGATGAATTGGTCGGCTTGCGGCTAAAATAGAATATTATAAGATCAACAGCATATATAAAGCAAAATTACCTGCTCCGTAAATAATCGATGGTCGAAGATAGAACAACGGGTAGATAAAGAAAGGTCCAGCATATTCAAACAAAAACACAGTCTTCCAGCCAATTTGAGGACCAAGATCTTTGAAATACAGCTGTGTCGAAGCATTCGTCGAGCTCAAATTTGACAAAACTTCCTCATCTTTCAAGCTTTTGCCGCGCGGCTCCAAACGCAAACAAATTCGATCAACAGATAAGTGCTCTAAACAAAAAACATAATCACATCAAGCATAAAGCAACTCACTCTTGCTAGCAATCTTGTTTTTCAATGCCAGAACGGTGTCTGCTTTCTTGGCATCTTCAATCAACAAAACAATCTTTGACGTGTTTTTTGAGTCAAGGATCTCAACCGAAAGTTCTGCCATGTCGAACCCTAAAAATAACAAGATCTAAAAATGCTCCAATCAAAAGTCGTATGGAAAGGAATGGTGGTGTGATTTCTGTGTGTGATTTTCGCAGGCCGCACTATGCAAAAGCGCTGATAAACACCGAGAGCAAAGAACCTGGAACCAAAAAGACGGAACATAATTGCATAAGCGAAGCTCTCAAAAATTATTTGACCAGCTGAAACGAATAAATCGCCAGAATTTATTAATCAATCAAAAAATCAAAAATTATGCAGGCAATAATTATAACGTCTTTAGCTTTTCGGTGAACAGATTGGATATTTTTCTCCACTAATTTCGCAAGAAAACAACAAATAAATGCACGGTCGAGTTGAAATTATTACATCATTCCTTAAATTAAATACAAAAACTGTTTCAAAGATTGGTTCTGGACGGACAAATTCCAGTCGTTGTCAAAACGTATTTTTTGCAAGTTTTAAAGAAAAACTTCAATTTATCGATCTATAAACCTCGAAGTTTGCCCGTTGACCAATGAATTTGTAATGAACAGCAACGATGTGAGTTGATTTACGTATTTGTGTGGTGAATGTGTTGCTTTCAGGCGGAAAAAGAAGTTCAAAAAAGACTCGAGAAGCTCGTGGAAAACTTTATTTTAAAGCAGTTGGCGGCAAAGTCTTCGACAAGCACGACAAGTTCAGCAGTAAGTGCAAATCAAAATGGCCAGAAAACATCTATCGTTGACAATCAACAAAATCGTCACAAGATCAAAGAAAGGCACAAAGTATCCGAGCAGACTTCTAAGTCAACTTCAAACACAGAATCCGCTTCTTTAAATCAACTGAATTTAAATGGGAACAAACATAGAAAATTTGTAAGTTGTTTTCGTTAAGACATATGCTTTAATTTTTCGGTCTTTAGCTAAGCACTCGTCGACTACTCAACAAGTACAAACGACACGGACATGTTTTGGCAAAAAGAGGTAATTTTAAGAATTTGTTGTTCGTTGACTTTAAATATTTGAATATTCTGGCCGTCATTACTGATTTATTTATGCAAACACAAAAGTGCTTTCGAAAACAATTAAATGTAGCTTTTAAATTTATGTCCGCCTGTTTTGGCAACTCCGCGCACTCTAAAAGCCTCTATTGTTGAACTCCATTGTTATCGCGAATCTTTCTAATTTCCAATTCTGCGTACGTCCAATGAGCCTTCAGGTGAGAATGGAAGGTTTGAAAGCGTGTGCTACGGTAATTCATGTAGATTTGCTGGTCTGGCTAATTTTCACAACGTGGGAAAAATTGCTTACAGTCAAAAATCGAAAACTTCTTGCTCGCCGGATGAAGTAGTTGCCAGAGCCAAGTTGTGGGTGCCATTCGCGTTGTTCAATGAATTCACAACAAGATACGCCGAGGTGGACGCTGTTTGGTGAGTGAATACAATAAATTGTATTTGTGTGCATTAATTTCGACCGGTCGATGAGGTATTCGAATTGAATTAGTCGCGGCCACGGAGGTTAAATGTTTGCTTCGGCATGGCTAGCAGGAAAGCACCTGTGCACGAAATGCTCCTTAATCTAATTCTGAGGCCACGACAAATCAGATGTTTTGCCGATTTCCACTCTTGCGTTGAAATAGATAGTCGCAATTGATTTTTGGTCAGTACCGTAGCGCATCATCAAAATGTCATCTTCAGTGGCCGTTTCAATTTACGGGACATTTGTGGGATGTAGTGGCCAGTTTATGCTAACAATGCGCCCAAAATGGCTTTTATCGGTTTAATTTCCATTGTTCGGCGTATGTCGGCCGTACAGTTTGAGGGTTGGCAGCCGAATCTCATTATGAATGAATCCTCGTCTACGAGAGCCATTGAAAAACGACCTGCTCCAGCATTGTGCGTCGGAGTCGATCGTTTTGCGGCGCGTCCACAATGGGACAAGCGGTCGGTTACTTAGCACCAACGAAAGAACAACAACAGAAGTGACAGTGACTTTTTGAATTTTAAAAAATTATGCAATCCAAACGGCGCAACAGCCGACTTTCGCAAAATTTTCATACAAGACCGTAGGACGAAGCGCTCTAGCCAAACTAGCTCCCACGCCTAATTTTGTCATCCAGCAAAATGGATCTTGATCTCTATTCTCGATCGACGGCTTTCCCCGGCGTTTATTATGGTGTGTTAATTGACAACTTGAAAACACTTATTGTTGAATCAGCTTTCTGTCTTTTAAACTTTGTAAAAGTGCAATTTTAGGCACAAATAACTCCGCCAGTGGCACACAGCCAACCGACAATAATCTTCTACACCAGCAATTATTGCAATCTGGACACCCAACAACTTGGCACGCGTGCTTCAGAACTTCAACAACCTCACACTAATCAGCAAGAATACGTTTCGTACGTCGCTGCTAACTTTCCAAGTTTTCCATTGGCCGCTGAGGCAGCTGCCGGTAAGATTAAAATGAAGCTTTACAACGCTAATAACTTCCTCTGGTTTCAGTAGCTGTTTCTCAACTTCGGGGGTCAATTACTGGCACAAACAACTCGTCTGCACCAATAGATACGCCTTCTATGGAAGCTTATCCAATTAGTCAGCACCTTCACCACTCATCCTCGTGAGTTTTCTCAGTGGCATTTAAAGTCCCCATAATTTTGCTTGTCCTCAGACCAAACGCCACCTAAAATCGGCAACCAGCTTTTGTAGTCTCGAATAGTGTGGCGCGTGCGGAAAAGGTATTCGGCGCAGTTATTAAATCGGGCCTTAATTGGCACATTGGCACTGCCAACTGCTTTACTTGCGCTGCCGACACGGAAAACAAGCGGCACAAATGATTAACAAGGATTTGTGCGCTCATATGCAATCTCGGGATTAAAGCCGGCCGACTATTAACCGCCAAAATTTGACTTGCCAATTACTCACCGACTGGCTTTTGGCATTTCAAGCGTCTGGAACAACGCCTATCTAATTGCAACTTCAAACTTGAAAGATCAGCATACAAAAACGGCAACAAATTACATACTATTTGAAGTAATGTATCAAATGTTGTTATTTGAATTTGAAAAGCTAATTGTGTTTTGGCCTTTGAGAATGTTAGTAAAGAAGCGGTCGTCGATTAACGGCTGCGTGAGTGAGTTATAATTGCACATCTGTGCGTAGATGACCCGTTTTCACCGGTTTGGGTACAATACGCGCGTTCGAAACTGAACAGGTGTTTGGCGTCGGTGCAGACAAAACAAAAAGAACCGAATTAATGGCAAAAATTGACTGCAAATTTGGGACGAGCATGCAAAAGAGTGAGCGCAACCCGACTGAAAAGCCGGAAACCACCTTGGAGATGTTGCGATTGAAATTTGGTTCCCTTGGGCGACCTTTGCCAGGCCGAGGTTACCCGTAGAAATCAAGCGTTTTGCACTCAACTCCATGGCACTTAATCGCTTAGCGCCCATGCCTTGATCTTGCCTGACTGTACGTCAACGGCAACAAAGTACAATTACAGCATAAAAACAAAGTAACATCCGAAACAAATTGCAAGTTTATTAATACTCCTTGTCCAAAACTGTCGGTCGTTCTACTCAGCGTTTTTTGTGAGCTACTGCGCCTCTTCGTTACCAAGACAGCATAAACAAATCGTCCTGGAAACACTAGTCCGACAACTATTCTACATCTACTTTTTCCATCACAATCCACTGCCAAGCAGACTATCAGCCAGAATCGGTTTTGAAGTAGAGACGTTCTGTTGTTTAAACAGTGTTCTTGCGATCGATTTGCATCCTCAAATTGTGTTTCTTGAAAAGTCCACATTCTTTTGTTGTTGTGTTTGAAGTCTTCAATCAACGATGATTGCAATACAATTTGAGTTCTAATCATTTTGTATTTTTTGTTTCATTCTACAAATTGCTTCAAAGCGTTGATTGAATTTTGTCTCTGTAAACAACTTCACTAGATTTCATTAGAACTCCATTTTTGTGAGTACAATTGAAGCACTGACTAATTTCGAATCGTTAGAAACTTCTTAATCAAAAAAGCCACATTGGCATGACTTTCGAATGGGTTAACACCATCGAATTCCTGAGCATCGCGTTATCGGCATGGCGACCAATGTGTTTGTTGCCTAGTGAACGAACGTTGCCTACTGCAATAACCATGGTGAAAGCGCTTGTTTTATTCATTCAATCATTGTGCGACTTTTCGAAAATACCTGCTCTCCGCTTTCGTCCAAAAATTTAATTTATTTCGTTGTTGATCGGCGTTTGAAGACTTTAAAGCTTCAAAGGTACTTCGAAAGCAATCATAAAGCGTTTCCGACTCGATCACTCGGCAAATAAAAAATGTGCTTACAAGTTTTTGCACATTGCTGATGGATTTGCTTGTGACCTCTAAATTTGCGCTAGTTTGCGGTTTTCGTTATGTTCTGCTTGCCGGATCAAGCTTTGACTAATTATTTTGTTGTGTTCGGAGATGCGCCGGCACGTCCTATTGTTTACGGGGATTTACTCCGAATCAGCACTGCAAAAATACAACCTAAATCTGCACATTGCTTACTAGCTGCCGGAATCAGTCCTGACTTTGCTGTTTTTAGACTTCGGCAAAGGAGTTTTAACTTTAAAACAGTTGAGTGCACGGGCTTCCGGCACTTTTCTCAAAACATTTATGGCACGCACTTTGTCCGAGAAACTTCCGGTCAGCAGTGTGGAGCGCGTTTCTTAGATTAGTACGTCTTGGTAGCACCTGTCCAGAAGCTTGGACGCAGGGCATTATTATGTGCTCAACACGGATTTTATGCGCCATTACCCGTGGGGCCGTTCGATTCGTTGTAGAGAAGCGCGCAGGTAATTAAGGTTGAAATTGCACAACTACGCGTATAATTAAATTCATCCGCAATATTTCGAAGGCAATAAGATTTATTGCCAGATTGGCATCTTGGTCGTTCTAGTTGTGTCGAATGAATAGACTCTCGTCACTGCAAACGAATGCAAGCAATCCAAACTTAAAGGTCAGCTAGTCGACAATTACTGCGAGATCATTGCGAATATTTTAATTGGTTTCAATTGTGCATTCCAAATTGGGTCTTCAAAATGATGACCACTGGCTATGTGGAAATGAGGGAGAAACTGTGGGCAAAAGCGCGATTCGCTGTCCGTATGGAGGACTTTATTCGTTGGCCGGAGCCCCGCCCATGCTTACCGTCTGCTGCTCGAGATTTTGCCTGTTTGTGCCGACGTGCAATGAACGCAGAGTACACGAGCCAATTCTACTGACCCCCAATTTTGCTCCCTTGCCCAAAAGTGCTTCTGTTTCCTCGCAAAACAAACAGCCAGAAGGTAGGAAAAGCCATACCGTCTCGACACTTAAACCACCAGCAGCTTTCAACAACAACACGCTTGGTCAGTTGTGCTTGATCAGCGAACTCGCTCTGTTAACTTATTAACTAACTTATTTCTAATTGCAACTCCACTCTGCTTTCGTCCAGTAAACTCGTTCAATAAATGGTTCAACAACGTCCTGTGCGCCAGGCCGCTAAAAGAGCAAATGTATTTATACACCATCAGCAATCCTCCACTCCTTACTTAAGTCAAGATCGACTCTATTCCGACTCTGCTCACCAGATTCCAATCCAACATCATAGGATAATTGTCTCCGAGGGGGGTGATGAATTGGTAAAACGAGACGACGGTCTTGTCAAAACTGTCGAAACCATGCACTATTGCCAATCTCTAGATTCCTATCCCACTGTTGTTGTGACCGAAAACCCCTATCATATTATAAACGACGAATCTTACAGAGGTGCCAACTACATTTATGAAACCAATTACTCGTCTCCTTACTATTCGGTAAGTCAAGTTTTATTTAAATTTGTAGACATTCAACTTTGATTGTAAACATTTGATTTCAAACGTTAACAAAAATGCTTCTAAAGTTTGATCGGTGTTTTTAAAGTTTGACCAGTTTATTAAAAGTTGCAATCTTTTCGAGCACTTCGAGCAAGTCCGAAATCATGAGGCAATTAAGTTTTTGAGTTTTTCGGTAAATTGCTGCGCGCAAAGCTCTCATTTGTTGCTATGACAACTGCTGCACTGGCACGCTGATAGCAGCACATTGAAATGTGGCCGTGTGTTTTCTCGCACTTACTCAGTCGTCGGCAACGGCACCATAATCACTTGGCCTTGTTCTTCGCCACTCAATTCGGCGTTCATTTGGGCTCTTCATTCGCGACACTTATCGACGCACTTTCAAGTTCACAGTTGGAAAACGATTGGTCACTACGGTTTGCTGTCTGTCTTTAAAAGCTGCTCCAGAATTGTTGTTTCGGTTGCGTGATGTTTAAAGATTGAAATGGAACGTCCGCCCGTCTACACAATCTTGCACTTAAAGCCAGTGCACCGGTCAGCACGTTTGCAAGCCAACCATTCAGAATACTTTTACGCCGAAGAACTAAGCCAAGACGAGATTGTGAACATTGTTGAGGAGGATGACGAGCAGATCTCTGTGGTAAGTTTTGTTGTCTTGTGACTTCTCACTACATTTCTTACTCGCTGCGGCCAACAATTGAGTTCTCAAGGTGCACACAAACGTTGGAGCTTCTGGTGTGCACATGCCTTTGCAGCGGAACTTTTGATTGCTCACCATTCAAATTATTCAAGTCCGGTTCAGTGAATAAGAAATTGCTTGCGGACTTTCCTTTTTTCGGCCAATTCAAAACGTTCGGCCATGGAATTTCATAGATTTTAAATGCCCGCTTATTTCTAAATACTTCTAAACTGATGCTAAATGACAATTACGTCGTTGAATGTCTACAATAATCAAATAACACAAGTGCAGGTATTTTGAAATAAAGACCTGCTAATTTGCTTTGTCGATTAATGATCACTTTTCGTATTTAAGCACCACTATCCACCAGTTCAGCAACCACAGTCGCCAGTCAATCAATTGGGATATGCCAACTTGCACGCTGATCAAGGATCGCCGGCTTCAAACGACGAGGAGTCAGGTGCAAACAATGCCCTGTCTCACACTGCCCGAACTCCGCCAGCAACAGTATGTTTATTGATTGTTATGAATTGGCATTTGGGGAAATTTGTGGCCAAATACGGAGCGGATTGCAAAGCTTCACATAGGGCTTCTTTAGCCAAATTACGCGACTTTGAAGTGCTTCTGCTAATCATGTATTTCATTGCTTTATCATTTTGGAATTTGCCCGAACAAAGCCATTGTTTTGTTTCGGAGAGTACGGTAGACGGCAGAAGAGTGCGCATGTTGAATGGCTTATTGGCCGAAAAAGTGCCGCGAGTCAAAAAGCCGCATAGCTATTGCTTTTTGGGGCCTTTCGAAACCAAGCTGACAAGCACTACAATTCACAAGTTTTAGCTGGAATGGCTGAGTTTGAATTATGAACCATGTGAAGGAGCAAGCTTGCCTCGTTGCACTTTGTACAATCACTACTTGAAACACTGCCACGAGGCAGATTTGGAGCCGGTTAATGCTGCGTCGTTTGGCAAATTGATACGAAGTGTCTTCAAAGGCTTGCGCACTCGTCGATTGGGAACAAGAGGCAACTCCAAGTATCACTACAATGGCATTCGAATCAAACCAACAAGTAGACTCATTCAATCTGTCTCGAATGACGAGTACAATCGAATGTGCAGCAACAACCAAGTTCCACGTGCAACGTAACTCGAAAAACATTTTAATTATTAATGCCGTGTTTTTCAGGCGACGGGCATCTGCCAATGCACATCATTCAAGCAATCGTTCCTCGTCTTCTGCGTCTAATTCCAGCTACCAAAAGTAAGCTCCAAAATAATTCGCGGGAAAAGACACCTGTCTATGTAAATTTGACCTTAAATTCGGGCTCGGCATTTTCGGAGTTAATGCGCTTTTGAGAGTACACTACCTACTCATTATTTTTGAGCGACGGATTATTTCCGGCCAGAACTAACGGCTCCGGTTTAGGCGAGATGGCTTCTACGTCCAAGCACAAGCCGGCAGCCAATTTGCCGATGAGGGATGTGATGCTTTGGCAATTGCTCAGCAAGACTTGATAAACTCAAATGAACAAGAATTCGAAGTCAAGCCAGATGTGCAAGTCAATCGAGCCATCACACAATTGCAAACAACCCGCGAAGAGCCGATGGAAGAATATGAATTTGGAAATGTTGAGTTCAAGCCGGTTTCCATCGAAAACCTGGAAGATCTGGAGGAAACTTTGGCGCCATTGGGGTTAGAATTAAAAGTAATTTGAATGAAACTAGCTACCGAGCTTTAGTTATTCGGTTCAAGACGCATCTGACTTTGTGAAACAATACAACGAAAACAGTGTTGAAGTTTTTAACGCAATCAAGTCTTTGCATTTCGATGCTCTTGAATCGATCTGGGTCGGCTTTTGGCAGTCTTCGATGAAAGAGAACTCAATTGGCGAAAGAATACCTCGTCTGGATTCAATTCACATTCATCGATTGTCGACGATTTCGCAAATTGAAAAGTTCATTTTCCACGCTGACATTGCTCTCTATCAAGCTGTTCTTGACTTTCTGATTCCGGACTTGCTTTCAAAGTCTATGTGCCGTAAGTTTTTATCGGTTATTGAAAGTAGTAATTGCTATCACTTTAGAAATGAGTCCTCGACTTCGTTGCTTTGGAGAGAATGCCGAAACTGCATTGCAAAAAGCTATGAGTGGAGCGCCAGAGTCGATTCAGCGTTGCAAGCTTCAACTCATTCAGTTGCTGGTTTATTGTTTGAAGAGATTCACAGCAATCAACCACCTGTCAAGTTCGGCGCGCAAAGTCATTGAAAACAAAGAACAAATGGGCATTATGGCAAAAGACTACAACAAGTTCGTCAATGAAATTCCGCCTGAAGCTTTCTGGGTCACCGACTCAAACAACGCATTTGTTCACAGCGTCCACAGCGAGTTTAAAGAACGTCTGCGACACGTATCAGCTTTGGAAGACTGGATGCACTGGGTTGAAGAAATATTGTCAAACGCTATGGAAAAGTACACAGACAAGTCGTATGAAGAGCAATTGAATGGAACCAAGCAGTTTTTGCTGCGATGGAATTACTTTACTGACTCGATCCAAAGTGTCCTAACAATGAAAGCGGCAGATTCGTTCGGAAGTGAGTTTTTCTATTTGATGCTGAATATTAACTAGCAATTTTAGTGTTCCACTTGCTTCGCGTTCTCTACAAAGACTATCTTTTCTACTTAGTTCAGAAACGCTTGGCAACAGTTTCCAGCAGACCGCTCATTTGCATGTTTCTTGACTATTTTCCACCACCGCAACACAGCCCAGTCAAATTTGAACGTCAGCTTTCCAATCCGAACACTTACGAGCAGCACGGTCAGCACTCACAGGCCATGCATCCTCCAAACGAAACCACCTACGTTCTTGTCGATCAAAACAAGTACTCGGAAATGAATCAAGTAAACATATCAATTAAGTCTTTAAACATCGGCGTTTTTAGGAAATGGAGATGTGCCCAAACTCTAATTACATATTGTTGCCAAACGATCAAAAATCATTCCAAAACCCAACTGCTTGTCAGCCAATCGAGCCCATTGTTTACTTGAAAGACGAGGACTGTCCGAACAGTGAGGACACAGCTAATGCTTCGTATGTAGAACTGCGCTCGTTGATTGAAGTGCCCGTGCCAGTTGTAACAAGCTCCGAAACCAAACGGCACGAAACCATGCCCCAGTTATAAACCTACTAAATAACTACGTCAGTCTCCACCAAACAATTCATTTATTAACGCTAAGTCACTGAGTATACAACTGATCTCATCTACTATTTATAAATTAACGTTTGCTTGCTTGTATAAAGTCAATAAACAACCATAAGCCAACTGGAATATCTTTGTGAGTATAATCTGTTGATTGCGAGACCCGTATTCGTAACAAAACAATTGCTTAAATGTAAGTGAAGAGAAGCGCATTAAATTAGGCGGTTTTCAAACTTGACGGTGCCGACGGAGAACTTCCCTCCTCAACTGCGGTAATCAAGCTGATTTGTTCGTCTGGTCGGTGCTTGGTCGGCAAGCGGTTGAAGTCTTCGGTAATCAAGCTTCGATAAATAAGATTTGTGATTTGATTGGACAAGCGCTGCAAAAAGCTATAACTGCCATAGATGCTGCACAAACAGATTCCCACTAAAACGAAAACTAGTCGATCTTTAGCTTGAAACAAAACTCACTTTCAAGGAAAACAATCAAAATGAGGAAAGCGTGAATGAGCGCTGACTGTAAAGTACATTTAACGGTTCGAATGGCAATGCAGATTTTGTTTGCGTGATACGCTGTTCCACCAATCAACAGGACGGCCATTATGCATGAAATAACAGAGAAAATAATAATCAAATAGTGGGCTGGTCTGTCTAATCCTAAATAAACAAATAAATAAGTTAGTTCAAACAATAAAACATACCGGTTCTTCTTGCCGATATGAACAGTAAAATTGCGCAAATTATAAAGCATAGAGACGACGAAATAGCAAATTTTGATTCGGTGATTGAATTTGTGGCTAAGTCATAGATAAGCAGCACTATTCCTCCAAGCAAATGTCCCAATCCAAGCAAAATTGAGCACTTTGTTGAGCCCCAGTACCAGTTTCGTCTTTTGCGTGCTAAAATTGTAATTTCTATGACATAATTTGTGAAGATGATTTTATGACATGATTTGCGTCAAACAAGTTGACATATGACGAGACGCCCGGTTTTAAACGTGTTTAAACGAATTTGTTGAAACTTGATAAGTTAAACATTTCAGACGTCGAGTGATTTAACAAAAAAGCTTAATAGCCCACCTCTTTGAAGCTCCTGTTTCTTGAGTGCTTCCAAAATAAGTTCTGACATTAGTGGTTTACGGTCTGGAGTCGCCGTCGAACGCATTGTGATATTTGTTAGGAGAGGCCAAATCCTAAAACACAAATGTTCCCGAGCAAAACAAAAGTGTTGTTCACGATCCAGACATTATTGGCCGCTGTTTATGATCTGTTTCTTTTAGCAAAAAATATGAGAGAGTAAAGAACGCACAAAGTTGAACGAGTAAAACATTTTATTAGGTTTTGAATGACTATTTTAATGGCTGATTGAAGTGGTTTGTTTAAAGTGAACGAACAGAAAACTTCGATGCTTGTGGAGCTAATTTAAATATCACTTGATTTGTTTTCAAATAATAAAAGGCCAATTGCAGCAAAACAAATAACGCAAAAGTGGAAGATCATTGGAATCAAAAACTAATTGGAAGTAGTTTTCGAGATCACAAGACCAATGATCCGGTCCGCGTTGAAAAATGGCGGAACAAAGAGAGAGCCAGAAAGAAGTCAACCAACAAAAAACAGAATCGGGAAGTTCTTCGTGTTTCGACCTATTTTGATCAATTCGAGAATTGACTGATAAATACCGCGTAGAAGTGACAGCAAGTCGAACAGCTGTAGCACCCAGCATTGCCGTGTTCCAGAGGGCGGCGAGGTCGGAGCGTGAACGAAGACAAATTGTCCAAACACATGCCCTACGACTGATCCGGACTTTTCGCCGATTTGCGTCAAAACTCAAATACACCCCCAACTGCTGGCTGTTCACGAAGCTCCAAGTTGACAATCTGTGTTTCACATGAGGACTCATAAAACCCCAATTTTATGGGATGGCCAATCATCCAAATTACCCAGCTTTATGTGCTAACCATAACGTCCAATCTCGGAAAACAGTGATAGCAATTAAGTTGGGATTTATTTACAGAACTATTTGATTTATTTGTTGATCAAAGTCGAATGTTCGGCTCTACCGTAAATCTGCCATTGGCGGAGTCTTAAATACTGACATTGGTCGTCAACTTTTTGAAACGTTCGAACTGACACCGTCGAAATCATAATTAATCATTGTATGTTTACGTTTTCACCTTGCTTCCAAATAGTTTATTCTTGAAAAACGACTTTGACTCAAACATTCGTTGTTGTCAATTACTTAGAGCACAGTTGTTGGGCGCGTTTGTTTGTTATCAGAAAGTAAGAGACGAAAGTGGCCAGAGATGCAATAAATATAATCAAAACTGATTGCCAATATTCAGGCGGGTTGTTAGGATCCAGCAGGATTTCAGCCAGGAACTCGTATCCGTTTCTCCAGCGACAAAAGTCTTCGGGACGTGCAAATTGTTGTTGTTCATTGCGCCTGCATGATGGAACTCGAGTTTTGTTGATGAATTCGTTGAACAGCACTAAATTGCCAAAGCGTTCAGGACTCACGTTTGTTAAATAAAGAAGCCACTCATTTGTTGATACAAATGATTGATAACTTCTAAAGTTTAATCGGTCAAATTGAAGTGTTTGAATGTCTATACTTACTTGAGAAATCCGCTTGAAAGCGTACTTGAAAGACAGCAAATTGTAATTGCAATCAATGTCAGTTTATGGACATCGCTGACATAAACAAAAAGCAGCAGAACCAAAAGTTTGTAGAACAAATACGTGCACGAAATGGTCAAAACAAGCGCAAAGAGATTGTGTGTTGAAAACGCCGGGTAAACAAGCCTAAAGACAAGAATGTTAACCGTATATGTAAACTTCAAACTTGCCAAATAAAACTAATGCTTGAGAGAGAAATAGAGAACACATCAAAAATTATGGACGCAAACAGAAACGCGCACAGCATCAAAGTCGCATTATAACTGAAAGAATGAAAAGCTTTGAAACGATTATTCTTTTAAGGAGGTTGTAACTTTAAAATTGCAAGTATTGGAATTACACTGACCAGTTTGAACTGACTTCCCAAAAGAATGTCGCTCTTGTTTCTTTGAATGAATAAACTGTACAAAATATAGATGATAAACCGGTGAAGAATGTAAGAGCAAAGATTGTGCCGGCTACTGATTGTGGAGAGTGTTTCTGTTCTAAATATACTTAAAAGTTATTACTGTAACACAGTAAATAAATTACCCGAATAGAACCGTCCGCCAAAAGATGCAACAAAAAGAGTTGCAGTCAATAAAAGAAATTGAGCCGAAATGCAAGAATAGACGCGAATAAACATAAGTAGACATCGGCTAAAAAGTTTCTTTGATTACTGGATTCAGTTGATTTTTACTGTACCTAAACAACACACATAAAAGTCTAGAAACGTTGGGCCGTCCAAAATAGCACGACAAAACAGGTGTTTCTGACAGTGCTTGATCGTGATAAGCGCTGAAGTCCAGAGCTGCTCTTCTTTTCTAAATTCAGTTAATGTGCTTGAACGTCAAATTTACAACAGACCTTAAAAATGTCAACCAAATTGGCCGCTTTGCTTTGTGTTTCTGCATAACTTTCAGGCGTTTCTCTATCTAAAACAGTGCAATAAGACTGCAATATTACTTTAAACCTGGCACACTTACCGCAACTCGCAAGTGAAACTATAAACATATAAGTTAATCTAAACACTTTTAGAAAAACATTACGATAATAAACCGCAGGGTTCTCGGTTATTGGGCAACGGTACCCTATTTGTGAGAAATAGTGTGGCATGTATTTGGTGGGGCCTGAATAGACAATTTCTCCATAGAACAAAAGGGTCAATTGACTCAGCAACTGATAAATGTCTGAACGCGGAGACCTTAGCGTGATTATTGCCATTCTTGAATTCTGTTTGACGTGATTTCGAAGAGAAGCGACAAGCTTAAACAACGAAAATTCAATAAGTTAAGTTTATTAAAAGCACTAACTGTTTATGAACTAACCTGATAACCGCTCAAAGCGTCGATATCAGAAAGCGGATCGTCCACCAAAATCAGCACTAAATAGAAACAATAGAGGTTGAATTTGAATTCAAACAAGCCTGGATCTTTAACTAAATGTAGAACCAAGATTAGTCGTTTCAATGCCGACTTTGTCAAGTTGAATATTAGAGTTTGTGCATAAGGCATCAAATCAAATTGCTGCATCAAATTTAATGCACGATGTGTTACGGCTTCTGCGTTGCAATTCAATGAAAGCTGTGCATGATACCGGATGCTTTGCTCTACCGTCAGAAACTCCAACGGCTGCATGTTAAAGTTGACAAATTCGCACAAATTTGTGAAGCGTTCGTCGGTCAAGTCTTGACCATTCAAAACGACGTCTCCGGTTACACTTCCTTGAGCACGATTAGCCAAAACTTGCAACAATGTAGATTTTCCACCTTAATAGAGTTTTTGACAATATTGTTAATGAAATAAATTACATCCGGCAGCTCCAATTATCCCATGTACTTCGCCGTGAAAAACTTGAAAAGAAACGTTGTTGAGAAACTGTGCCGTCATTGGCGGCATATAAATAGTTGAAAGCCTAGGAACATAATATTGCTGTTATGTAAGTTCTCAAACTCACCATGAACCTTTTGAAAAGGTACGAATAAATGTTAGGTCCCGTACATCAAGACGGGCTCCAACACTTGCATCGGCAGTGCGCATTGTACAAAATCCGGCTAAAATGAAATTTACTCAAAAATAGGGAAGAGTTGCGGATGACTCGTCAAAGAAATCGATGCCGACGTGAAGAATTACGCGCCGATCGACAATGACCTTCTTGCGCTCAAAATAAACAATGAACTCGCCGCGAGTTTAAGGAATGAGGGAGTTATTTGAATTCGATGACTGATCCGAGTCCATTTCCACGTGCAAATTGTTGTTGAGCATGGCGGAGTTACGCAATTAACAAATCTGTTATTCTTAGACTAGCCGCTTGATTCAAATTATAAGTCTCGCAGAACGCGGTGAGTCTTCAAGCATGGCTTGAATTAATTAGGCGGCAAACTACAGTTGTCCGAAAGCGATTAGACAACTCAACCGTGCAGCAATAAGTGATTTGTACAGACACTAAGTGTTGCACAATCGCACGCGCAACATCCTACGCTTTTTTATGTTTCTTAATTAAGTTTTCTAAATGAGGCTTTTTTGAGCAGACAAGCAAGCTTATTCAAACTTATGTTTTGTGGAATCCCTAAATATTAAATCTAACGCGCCAGTTTCAAACTTCGAGGTTCTTCAGTAATAGGGATTAGGTTATTCGTTGACGTGTAACAAACTTCAAAAAACACACCGCTTGCCTGTTTTTGCTAAATCCCAATAAACCGAATCGAAAATCACACAGATGAGATCCAATTGTTGCCGATTTTGCACTTCTCAGCGGGTGACAGTCCATTTTGAGACGATCGGCAGTAACAGGAACTCATTTTAGTGGAGGAAACTGTCGGAATCTCTATTCACTTACAAGTTTGTTGCCAAGCCTACAAAACCCGTTCTCCACTCAAATCTAAACCGTGTCGTTAAAGACTGTTGATTTGCGCGCTCTTTGAAGTCGCACTAATTATTTGCTTGCTATTGATTTCCGCCCAATGTATTATTAGCGGCATCCGACTTTTCGGCTCGATTTCCATTCCACTGGCGTCAATGGAATTTATTAAAATTTTTAAGCGCCAAAACGGCAAAGATCACGGCGAAGCACTTGAAAGCGCATTCTCTCATCAACAGAAAATGGAGGAACAGTTCGTCGCCAATCAAAACTTTCATTTTTCGCCGACGTCTTCCTCACAGCATAACGGATACATCGATAAGCCTACGCCGACAACCAATAATAACAACTTACCGAAGGGGCTTCCAAGAACACTGCTTGGCGGCAACAGTTTGTTGGTAAGAATTAAATACAATTTGCTTGCATGTCTATGCATTTTAGGACGAAATAACCGCTGCTGCGTCTCTTGCAGCTTTCGAGCATAGTTCGCCAGCAAACTCATCGAATCAACATGAATGGGATCTTAGGTATGTTTTTGCGTTCTTTAAGTTTGTAATTAAACAATCTTTAGTCCAAACGGGCAACCAATTCAGCGCTCTCTTCTAAGACCTGTGTCATCTGTAAGTGAAGATAGCTGTGAAACTAGTGACATGCATCACTATGCTGAATCTGACATTCCATTACCTCCGCCGCCTTTTATGTCTTCCAATGGACGCATGTTCCATCAACAATTTAGTCGTTTAAGCAATGACGACATGTACGAAGAGGATTTAGACAACGATCAAGACACAATTGAGACAAACTTGAGATCCTACGACGAAAATAACCGACGCTTATCTCAAAGACAACAAAGGTGAACGTACAAGACGTAACGGCTTTGCAGCCAGTTCTTCTAGACATTTACCTCCGCCGGTTGAACTCACTAATTTGCACAGGCATCAAAATCACTACTTCTCGAATGTCGACTTGTTTCAACAAAACGACGCATCCTTCAATTACTTAAAATACGCTCGCGCTTCCAACATTCACACAAACACTTCATCGTAAGTTTAAGAGAGTGCTTTTTAATTAGCAATTAATTTGAGATCTCCTCACATTCGTATCATTGATGTTTGCTTTGACTATGATCCTCGTTCAAATTTTGATCGTCTAATGCTTCGTGCCGTCGACTACAGACGCCTTTTGCACCACATCACTTTTGAGCTGTTCGCTGGAGACACTTTAGCATTGCTTTACACATCCGAATCCGAAATGCAGACATTTATTCGTGTACTTTCTCATTCTGAAATACCGAATGGCAAAATGCACGGAGTTCTCGAAATCAATGGACACAAACTGAAACCAAGACAATTCGGCGAAAGAGTCGCACATGTGTCGAGTTCTGAACTGTAAGTAAACATATATTAATGCTCTGTCATTTTGATATTTAGACACTCGGGACTAACTCTAATGGAGTATTTGAATCTCTACTCTTCATTTATTCAACCGGCAACTAACGCATTCAAAAAGCAAGACACTGTAAAACATTCACTCTGCGAGAAACAACAATCAATTGTTTTTTAGATTGAGCACCTCATTCAAGGTCTTGCATTAGTTCCTTTCAAGAATCAACTTATTGAAAATTTGGGGCACAACGAGGTTCAGAGATTAAAGTTAGCAAGTAAGATGTTGTTGAACACAGGTAGGCATTTTGTATTCGAGCTAGCTAATAACTCCGTGCTTAAGACTTGTTGATATGCGAGAACGTTCTGCGAGACATGGACTTGTATGATTTGGCATTTGTGATTGATTTTATACGTGATTGGGCACAACGTTTAAAGAGAATTGCAATTATTGCAATAAATCCGCCCACACTTGAAATCCTCACAATGTTCAACAAAAGTAACGAAAGATCTAATTTAAAGTAGATTGACATTCTTATTTAGCGGCTTTGCTTGCATGTGGCGGACGTTTTGTTTTTATGGGCGAGAGTGGAGAACTTTGCAACTACTTCCAAGCAATCGGCTACAGTTGTCCAGCATTCAAAAATCCGTGCGACTATTTCGGTAAGTCTAATGGTGTTCAATTTAAGCTCTAATTGCTTTTAGTCGATCTTATTACACATGATGTTCTTACGCTGGAAAGCGCAAGAGAATCGATAACAAGAATAAGAACACTGTCCGAAATCTGGACACACAAAATGCCGGCTTTGCATCCACCCAGAGGCAACATTGTTTCGCCAAAAATACAACATTCCGGACCCTTTGCCAAAACGTTTCTAGTTTACAGGTTTGCAATGCAATTCAACAGTTTTGCATCCATTTAATTACAGACTATTTTGGCATCGGATCCTAAACAGACCGCTTGCTTTGTGTTGGGAAATTGCATTGTCGATTCTGCTTTCACTGTTGATCGGCTGGATTTTCTTCCAGTTACCGACAGATAGAAGATCCGGAATAAATGATCGGTTGGGTTTTTTGTGCACAATTCTACTGGTTTGTCAAATTCCTCTTGCGTTGTTCGGCACCCGAACTGGTGAGTTACCAATAAAATTTGCTCATTATCGGGCAGTTAACGTGTTTAATTGGTTTTACTGTCAAAGCAAATTGTTTTGAGAAAAGGGGTCAGCAAGATAAATAGATTGAAAGCAGAACAGTCGTTAAATAGCATAAATTAAAAGTGTTTAGTGATAAACGATTGGCCTATTCTTGAACAAGCCAGTTCATTCCGAGCATTCACACCAATCAACTACCTCTTTGCAAAAGTAACTTTTAACCACAATTTGAACTCTAATGTTGCTATTTAGTTGGCGTTCGATCTTCCTATTGCAACGTTATCTGCCATTTCGTATGCACTGCCGGCATATATTTTGGCTAACCAAAATCAAAATGCGGATTCGGAAATGTCAACACTGACCGCCTTTGCAGCCGTTATATTTCTGAATTTCTTATTCAATCGTTATGCCGCTTGGTGCTTTGCATTCTTTGCACAGAACCGTTGTTTCCGGAGCGATTCAATATTGTAAGTTTCAATTTTAATGGCCACAAAGTATTTACTTGTTTTAGGCATGACAATTTGCATCTTGCTAATCTTCTCCGGATTCGCAATTCATTCAAAAGAACAGATATTAGAGGACATACAACTCTACAATCCTATTAAAATTTTGGGAGCAGATCTGTTACGCGCCAGTTTTACCGGGAAATCATCAAGTATTGAAATGGCTAACTGGCTGTTCGACTTGAACAATGTTGGAAATCGCACAGAAATTCTAATTGATTGCCAAAAGAAGAAAATATTAGCTACAAAATTAAAACAGGTACAAAGCTGATCAAATGTTCAGTTAAGGTTTTGATCAAATTTAGATCCCAATCTACACAGTCGCACAATGTTTAAAAACAACTGGATCGGAGGCTTTCCGATTTTCTGGATTTCTCACTTCAGCAACAGACAGCAAACACGCTAGCCTAATATTAATTGGACTCGGCGTCATGATATTTGTTAGCCTAATTGCTCTCGTCCATCAAAGACACGTCACACAAAAGCCGATTTCAATACGAACCTTCAATTAAGCTATCTGTAAATTGTTATAACAATGATGCCATCAATATTTGTAAAATAAATCTCATAAAAATTTATTCAAACTTAAAACCCGTAAAATTCACAAAGAAAACGAAATAAACAATCTGTTCAAAGAATTCCAGGTCTCAAACAAAACTTTTCCATGATGATTGCAGTTGGACATGAAGTGCGTCGATAAAAGTTTGGAATCTCTTGCGTAACAACAAAGCCAGAACGTGAATAAAACTCTTGCGCATCTTTGTTGTTTTTCTAAATCAAAAAGTGATCAACTCGAAGGCAAATTAAAGCTAACCTGAACGTGTAAGTAGACTGACGAAATTGAAGCATTCTTCTTGCAATAGTCTTCAACAAAATCCAGCAGCATTTTCCCAATTCCACGTCTAAACAAAAACTCTAAATTACGTCTAAACGTAAAAGCCGAACCTTCGCCAAAAGACCATCACACCCAAAATTGCGATGTACAGCTTTTCCACGCCGTCTACGATTTCTGTTCTGGCACATAGAGCTCCCATTGGATTGCTGCCATCAAATGCAATTTTCTTGACCGGCCAAGTTAGCACATTTTTGTAGAAGGTGTTGTCGTAAGAAACAGGAAACATAGAAAGAACCATAACTTTGAGCTGCTGAAATCAAAAACATTACCAGTCTGAAATATTGGAACCAAACCTTCAAGTGCTGCTGTTCAATATCGTAAAATCCATACTTGAAGACACTTTCATTTTGCGTGTAAACGTATTCGAGCATAGTAAAGGAGAATGATTGAACTTGTCTAAATTTAAAAATATGTTTGCGCTCCGAAAGTTTTGACAGAAAGAAAAGCAAACTTGTCTCAACGGATTAATTTTTTAACACAAAATGTCCCGAACTTCTTGTTTCTGTATGTGCTTTTAATTTATTAGAAAAATGAATGTCGAAATTGAATATGTATTTGAACTTCCAACAACAGTCGTCTACGAATTATGCGACTCGTTAGATCCGAAGAATTTTTGGGAAGAAGTTGGCAAGTTTGTCATGTTGAAGATTCTTTTAATAACATATTATTTCAGCTCGTGTTATGCCCGGCATTTCTTCAATTGACATCGACGGATGCAGGCAAACTCCTCGACCAACAGAAGCTTTACTTCGAATCTGGGTAATTTCAGAAATTAAAATCACTACTTATGTTTTTGCAGGGCTCAAAGGGCTACAAAATCCTTGACTTATTCAAAGTTTTCGGTCGAGCAAAATATACAATGTGCATGGAAACTCTCCACCCATTTAGTTAGTTTTAAACTCTTTTTAACTCAATAATTTTCATTGTTTAGTTGACTCCAAATTCCATAGCATGACTGCTTTGTGTAGCAAAACTGAAGTTTCTTCACCCAGACCTGCACACCCTAATGAAGTCTATTCAGTTGGCCGATCCGAGCATACGCAGCCTTCAAATGTATATTCAAAGAAAACACATTCCCAAATTGATGGAACGTTGTTTAACGACACGTAAGTTCATCAAATTAGTTTGCATGTTAATTAACAACTTTTTAGCGAGTTAAACAATGCATCTGGTGACATTTTTGCCGGTCTCCACAACACTCCACTTGTAAAGTATGAAGATATTCGTGCGGCCACGAATAATTTTGCCGATGAAAATGTTTGTGGCAAAGGCGGCTATGGTGTTGTATATAGAGGAACTTGGAAGCACACTGAAGTTGCGGTTAAACGTATTCGAACGCAAAATGATAAAAATGGGGCGGTAAACTTCTCAAACATCGCAATCGTTCAATATTAAGTTTAGCAAAACAAAGAACGCATTCGTCAAAGTCTTCAAGAGCTTAGACATTTATCCAAATTAAGGCATGACAACATTCTTTCACTGTACGCATTTTCAATGGACGGCGCCGAACCTTGCCTAATTTATCAATTTATGTCGAACGGATCATTAGAAGACAGGTTACTTTGTCGAGTAAGCTTTTAAAACAAGTTTTAATTTAGCGCATATTTTGTTTAGAACAACAGTCAGCCATTGAACTGGGAAACTAGAAAATCAATTTGCCAGGGAGCCAGTCGCGGGCTGAATTTCTTGCATTCTATTGGTGCCAGTCCTTTAATTCACGGTGATGTAAAATGCGCCAACATCCTTCTAGACAAGCATTTGGAGCCAAAACTGGGCGACTTTGGGTTGAGTCGAGACGGACAAGTAGAGTTGGGTGCATCAGAAAAATTGCCAATGATCGCATCTCATATCAAAGGAACGCTTGCCTATTTACCTCCGGAATTCACTCGAAATAAGATCTTTACTACCAAGCTCGACGTCTACAGTTTTGGCGTCGTTCTACTCGAAGTCGCAACAGGTAAAAATTCTAAACACTTCTGCAACTTAAATAAGTTTTGCAGGTCTACGCGCCTATTCCGATTCACGAGAACCGCACAGTTTAGTTGCATATGTCAATAAAATACAGAACGAAGTGAAAGGAAATGATGAACGCTTAAAAGAAGCGCTGTCAGACAAACGGCTTCCATTAAATAAAATCGGTAACACTTAAAACTCAAACAACAATATCCCCGTGTTTAGATGAAAAGACCTTCAGACTACTTCTTAATCAAGGCTTAAAATGCTCACTTGACGATCGCAAACAAAGACCATCGTTTTCGGAAATAATAGTCGAGCTAACCGGTTAAAAATTCTAACAAATTTAAATAGCACAAACGATTTAATAAAGTTTATTCACATTGCAATCAACGTTACGCGTACATACAGCTATTTGATAGTCAACTTCTCTTGCAACTTCTTCGTCAACTCCAAGCCTTCGATTTTAGCAACAAGTTCTCCATAGATTGCAGACTTGGTAACCACATTAGTAACTGGCAAGCAAAACGCGTAAACAATCAAGAGGTGGAAATAGAAAATGGCGACAACAAGCTCAAACGGAAGCAACGACTTTTTCACGGCCTCCTTGACCTGAAATAAACACAAAAATTGGGATCAAGTTCACTCAAAAGCTTACCCCATCCAACTTTTCCTGGCTGTGGCTCTTCTTCTTTAGCGCATACTGACGTTTTGCTTCGAAGTGAGACTAAAAATTGATTAGATTGGTTACCTTAAAATGCATAAACTTACAAGCACCGAGCTTCTCAAAGAAAGACGTCTCGCTGTTTGTTGAAACCATCGCTCAATTGACAACAAAAATGATTAAACAAGAAAAGAATTGTTTGAACCGTAAAACTTTGAAGTTTTGCATATTACGTAAACTGTTAAAAAGTTTGATCGTCATTGATAAATTCTTTATTTGCTTGTTAAAAATGCTAATACAATTTTCCGTTGTAAGTTAACTGATACATTCTCTTTTTTCATCGTGGAACGTTGATTGCAGGTTGATTGTTCCAATGTCTACCCAGTCCTTTTCAGTCGGATCGTTGCTAATGATGTATTTCTTCGGAACGGTCAGTTTGAACTTTCGTTGGCATGGAGTTGCTTGATCCTAAATTTCTCAATGCTTTGAATAAGTTAATTTGGACACTCACATTGCAGTCATGCCTATAAGTTTACGTTAAAGTCAAATTAGCCGTCACACTTGATTCAATTTTAAATAGTTTTAGATTCAAAATCAAATCAATTGTTGAGACTAATTTGACTTTAACATACCAAACATAGACAACCGGATCGATGTCTGTCAGCTCTCTTGTAAATCCAGTGAGCTTAAAACGTCCTTCTGAATCAACATATCCTTCATCCAAAGTGTCATCTGGATCGGGGCCAGTGTCTGGAACGGTTTAATATTAATTCGAGTCGGCAAGATTAGCTTTTAAGTGATTTCCGTTAAATTACCTATGTCAACAATTCGGACCTTTGTCGAGTTTGCTTGAACGGCAGCGCCACACAAAAGTCTACCCTTGACAGCTACTCTAAATACAGCATGTTGTTATTTAAACTAATCAATTGCAAGAATGCCCTTGTTTGCGCATTGCCAATACAGTACCGACGCCAACCAAGAGCATAAGAATCCACAGACGGTTCATTTTCGCTGAAAAACACCAAGTTTACCAACAAAAAGTGCTCAATTAACAATCAACTGCTCAATAACCTTGATTTTACAGGCGGAGCGGTCTGTTTACTACTTTCGCTTATCACTAATTCATTGGACTGTCCTTCGCCACAAACAATCAATAGTAATTTTTGATCAAAATAGCCCGAAAGCTAGCTTCCAAACAAGTCCTTTCAAGATAAGGCTGGCTATTTACGCTGATAAGTTTTAACAACATGGCAGTAAAGTCAAAGACTTATTTTTCCTTGAAAACTGAGTCTAGTCCTTCTTTGAGTTTAAGCAAAAATGCTCAAAATACTGGCGGCTCTTTGTTTGTTTGCGTCGGTAAGTGCCGATATAGCAACTCGTTCGACAAAAGGTATTCAGTGGATATGTTAAGTCTTAATAGTTGTTTTTACAGTGGAAGGTCACTTCAAGTGTGGTAGCGCGGATCTTGTTGGAGCTCATGTACGGCTGTTTCGTAGTGAATCCGAAAGTAAATGCTTGCGATTCTGTAATTAAATATGTGTGGATTTCAGAACTGGAAGATGTGATTGCAACCGGCAAAACAGACTCGAACGGACGTTTTTCAATTGAAGGCGATACGTCCCGGTTTGGCGGAGAAGCATCGGCAATCGATCCGTACCTGAGAATTTATCACAAATGCGACGAAGACGCCGGCAAGGTATGAATGATCATCTAGAAACTCAATTAAACTTTCAATTCAGAGTGGCTTCCGCACAGTTGAAATTCGATATCCAAGAGACTTCGTGACTTTGGGCAAGCTTCCGCGCCGTACTTACAACCTAGGCTTGTTGAATTTGGAAATCATCTATCCAGGCGAAAAAAGATCTAATCCGGAAGGCCTTAACTAATTCAATTCGTCACTTATCGTTTAAATTTGACTAAGAATAAACTCACTCAATAACAAAATCTGATCAATCAAAAATTCACTTCATAAGGTTTTCACATAAACAACAAAGAAATTGATAACGTTTGTATCCAACTTTATTCAGTGCATTCAACAATTTAAAAAGTTTATGGGAGTTCAATAAATATCTCACGGGAGGCAGATTTACTCAGCGTTCAAGTTAAGTTTGCGCAACTCCAGCAAGTATTCTTCGCGCTCAATTTCATGGCCACGAGCAGTTTCAAACTCTAAATTGCAAAGATTTACTACTAGAACTTTTTAACTGTTCTTACTTTCAATAGCCTCGTCCATCGGCCAACCGAGCGCTTCGTGCAAGTAACGGCAAACCAAGTAACCTGTCCGATTCAAGCCGTGAGTGCAGTGAACACCGACCCATTTCTCTAAAAAGAATTCGACTTAACGTTTACAAGGGATAAATCTAGATTTACGGTTGTTTCCGTTTCTTTCTAAGTACTCCTTCACTATGCCAATGAACTCGGCACCCAATTTTTCAAGTCCACCGAAATCACGACCTAAATAATTGCAGTTAGTAATGTAAGCACATCACGAACAAGCTCACCGGGACAGAAGATTTTCTTGTACTCAACGCCGCGGTCGGTCAAGTCAGTTGGTTCATAGTATTTGGTTGTGTATGTGAGATCCACAACCAAGCCAAGCTCACCTCCCAGCAACTTGACTTCATCCAAAAGCTCGGTAATTCCGAATTGAGGGGTGTCTTTTGCAAAGTAACGGGCTTTCAATGGTGTCTTAAAAGAAATGATGCGTGCCTCAGGAATGACTTTTCCGAGAAAAGAGTAGTCACTCCATCTAAACAGGTAAATAAGCATATAAATTATTCTTAAAAGCATGCCGGTCTGGTTGTCTCCAAGGCATAAACGGCTTTCTTCCTCCACGGTTTTGATAGTTTCTGTTATTTTGACCTGAATCGCCGTCGTGTCCTCCATGATTTTGATAGTTTCTGTTGTTTTGAGCTGAATTGCCGTCGTGTCCGCTGCGGTCATATCTACGATTGTCATTTTGCAGCGGGTTGAAACTACCGCTCTGGCTTGATTCAAAAGAGTGATTCTCCGTCATCTTGCACTAAAAACACTGATATCCTTATGCTGCTTATAACACACCATGCAAACTCTCACGTAAAGATGCACGGAGATGTGCTTTTTCTTATATCTTTACATGTGTGTTAGACCGGCAAAGATAAATTAACTACGCATTTAAACGTCTAGGAACAAGTAGCCAATGTAAGCAACAAAAATGATTTATTTAAACAATTCAGCAACATTACCAATCTTTGAATACAAAAACAAACCTTCGAAGTACTCGCTTCTAATCAATTTCATCAGAAGTCTCTTTGTTGAGAATTTTTGTGTTGACTCTGCTCCGTTTTTTCATTATTCTCAATCACCTTCAATTATTTAGATCATAACGTCACGTGTTGTCAATCTCAAACATCATGCTTATGAATCTGAAAAGTAAATTTTAGGACAATATTCCTTTTTAAATCTAAATTGATATATTTGAGTGATGTTTGTTTTAAAGAACACTTACGTTTTATTGCATAGACTGTGCTTGCCATATGAGCAGGTTTAGATCGACTGTACTTCAGTTGATTGACTGCGGAGAATTATAATATTGATGAAAATTAGAATGTCTTAAACATGAATATTTTTGGAAAAATCGATTCCGTGTCACTACGCCGCTTCAAAAAAGTTATGCGTTTTTTGCTCGTAAATGACATTTCTGTTTGAATATGTAGCTATTTAAAGATTCCATATCGACATTCCGTTGCTTATTATGCCTTAATTGTCTTCATTAATCATGATAACTTATTTGCACGCCAATTCTAAAAACAGGTCCAACAAGTAAGTTGGGTTTTATCGATTGAATTATTGATCCTTTGTTTGCAGTAATTCAACAAGCTTACTTCATCACGAAGAATCTCCGAGTACAAGTGCTGAACTGAACGATTGCCAATCAAGAGGTGCTAGCCTTGGCGCCGTAGGTTGCCTTAAATATGTTGAAGATTTTGAAATCTTGGAGACCCTCGGCCAAGGCTTTTTCGGAATTGTTTACAAGGTTTGCATCTATAAACCGAATCATGCGCTATTGTTTTCGTTGTGTTTCAGGTGCGCGAGAAGCGCAATGCTGACTACAAATCGAAGAATTCTGTTATGGTCATGAAAGTCCCAATAGTAAACCATACACAAACAAACTTGTGTGGAAAGAAGATGGTTTCTAGAGAATATTACATGCTAAGACTTCTGCGGCATCCGAATATTCTGAGAACACGGTACAAAATCGAAATTCCATGTCTCAGATAAAAACTTAATTTTCAGAGGCGTTTGCATTCAACAGAATGGACTGGAATGGAATTTACGGCTGTTGGTCGATTATTGTGATGGAGGCAGTGTTCAAGAAGCCACGTTAAATTTGCAGAAGCCATTTCATTGGTTGGAGCGGTTGCATATAGCATTGGACATTAGTAAAGGGATGGCTTACTGTCATCGCAGTGGCTTTCATACACCGGGATTTAACTGCTAGCAACATTTTGCTTCAAAAGTCTTCAAATTCCCCGTGGCGCAAAGCTGTGGTTGGTGACTTTGGTCTGTCGTGTAGAACTCCTAAATCAACAGAAATTAAAGCACAAGTTGGGACACAGGTAAACAGTTTAATTCACTTTGAATGCAATTCAGCAATTTTAGCAATACATGGCACCTGAAATTTTGTTAGAACTGTTTTACAACCACAAAGCGGACATTTTTTCGTTTGGCATCATCGTTTGTCAAATGATTGCCCGGATCGACGCTGACCACGACGCCGGATTATTTAGGTAGCTTAAAAGCTTCTAAGTTATGTTTAATCAAAACTATTTTAAGGACTTCGAAATTTGGTCTAGACTACGTAAGTATTAAAAACCAGAGTAACATTTATTGTTTCTGCTTAGGTTCGATTTGCTGCGCATTGCCCGTCAGATGCACCGTTAAAATTTTTAAAGACTGCGTTCATGTGTTGTTTGTTGGCCCCTTCGTCTAGACCGTCATTTGAAGACTTGGTTGAAGACATTCAACGCATCATTAATGAGGACTTCTCCAAAGGGCAGGACTCTTTTGATGATTCTCGACTCGGCCGATCACATTCCGACGCAACTATTCGAAACTGCAAATCCTTATCCATAACAACACTCAATGGACGCAAATCTTATCGTCCCGATCAATTAATTATACCGGAAGGCGTTTCTATTGACGAAAACTGCTCAAATGAAAATTTTGCTGGCACGCCATCCGACAATGAACTCGACGAGCAAATCAAATTGTTAGCTGCATCTGTGGCAGAAGGTGGGCTTTATAAGCAAGTTTATTTAATTAAAACTACTCGTTAAGGCGATCCGGACTACCAAATCTCAACGCTTAATCCATTTGCAAGTCATCATCGATATCGTTCTGTTCGAAAAATTAAGCCGGGCGACCGTTACTTTGACCAAAGAGAGAACTGTATACGGAGCTTGAATGAAAAGAAGTTGATCAACGAAAGTTTGGATCCAAATGAAGAACTGCCCGATTTCTTGCATAAAAAGACCAGGTTTTTAAAAAGAAGTTTGCAATATGATAATTATTGAACTTTAGAAGTAGACGAAGTGTTTCATTGCCGGCATTGTTTCTCACATCTCCAACTCCAAAAACAAGCCGAAGTCCATTAGCCAAAGCTTCAAAGCGCTCAATAACATTGGGCTTAGGAGAACAACGAGAACTTCAGAGCCATATGGTAGCGACGTTCAAAAAGATTGATCAGAACTTTACAAACATCAATCGAAGTGGCATCCTTCTTTCAAGCAACGACCTTAGTAGACTTTCGAACGAGTCATTGGACAAGTCTATTCTGCCAAATGAAAGCGAAGATGAAGAGAACAGCAGCATGTCAGACAACGTTTCAATGAGTGATTTTCCATCAAAGGGACCAATTGAAGAAGACAACTTCGTTTATCATCCAAATACACAAATGAGCATATCCACCTCGTTTGATACCACAAATCGATCTTCACTTAAACGTGGAAACAGTCGAAGATTTTTCCGCAAGCCGTCTGATGAGTGTTGTATTTTGTAAACAGTCACTTTTGATTCTCGGTAGCGACCTTAAGGCATTAACTTATTCTTTTTGGGATTTTTCACTTTGTACATAAGCTTTCATCTATTGTTTCGTTAATAATGGTGGGTATTCGCTTAAGTAAACTTAGCAGCTATTCCAATTAACTTATCTCTGCCCAAACCTTTACGGCTTTAAATTAAACAAGAGTCTTTTGAAGCTAAATGCGTGACATGATTGTGCCTTAATTCTTTGTCAAGCCTTGTATATAGAACTTCATCAAATTTAAACTCCATTTTAATCACTGCATTCCAACAAATAAAGTAATAAACTGACTTTAAATACTTTATTCGGCTTAACTCAACAACAACAATAGTGCGGAACAAATAACAGAAATCAAGCCAATGGCATTTCGGAAGCTTCCACTTCTGCGCTTTCACCACTGATCTTCGGTTCAAGAATTTCCATATTCAGCATGCGGCGTTGATTCTTCTCGGCAACGGCCAATCTGACTTTGACCTTTTGGAAAAGATTCAACTTAACGGTGCAGTTCGGCGGAAATTCAACAATTGTCTCTACACCATATTTAGGCACAACGATTGATACTCCATTATCTTTCAACTGCGTAACAAATCCTTCGCTTTCGGCAGGCTTGTTGTCCAACAAATACTGAGCATTCAAAACAACAGACGCACGGTTAGCACGTTGAGCCAAACGATTTCTAAAAAACAAATTCTGCTAGCTATCTCAATAAAAATTTGTTTACCTTCGATTCATCTCGTCGGACACATTCATTAAATGCGCACGACTAAACATCTTAGACATACTTGCTTTTTTGAAAACGTCAAGTAAAACGGCTAACTGTCGATGAACAATCACATCTGCATATCGACGAATTGGCGATGTAAAATGAGTGTAAATTGGAATTGCAAGACCATAATGACGATATTGTTCAGTCGGAACAGTACCAGCCGGAAAGTAAAGTGCTTGCGTCATACATCTAGTTGCCATCATGCGCAAAATTGTATTTGATTCAGCATTGTTCGGATCAACAGCTCGGTCCAAACTTTCAGATAAAACCTGATTACTGTCAACTTTGATGTCAAAGCCCATCTCTTTGCCGGCCTAAACAGAAATGTATAATTCAATTAAATGATAAAGACTTACATCAACCAGCGGCTGAAAAGCGTCAGTAGTCGGAACTGGATGTCTTCTGAGCATTGCAGCTCCTGGGAAGTTTTTCAGAATCTCTTCAGCCACCGAAACATTTGCAAGTAACATGAACTCTTCAATCATGGACATTGTATCAAGAGCTTTTTTGTGCATTACACCAACTGGATTGCCTTCCTCGTCATAATCAAAGCGAATTTCCATGCTTGCCAACGTCAATGAACCACGTTTTCGGCGTCGCTCACGAATGATTTTTGATAATCGCATCAAACCACGAAGACTGTCTGTCAATTTCGCCAAAACTGATTTCTTAAAGTTAATGTTTAAATGTACACATAATTTCTGTAAACTACCTCAACTGGAATCTCTATTTGTTCTGCTTCACCATCTTCAGCAAGTCGCTTTTTTGTTCTTCACTTCAATTTCTTTACCGTCTACCATATCTTGCGCTTGTTGATAAGTTAGAGCTGCACGTGATTTGATGAGGGACTTTGTGAAACGCGTGCTTTTGATTTCGGCATTTTCGTCAAGTTCCCAAATAACACTGAAGGCATAACGCAAAACATCTCCACGCAAAGAACATAACTCAGATGACAGCAATTCTGGTAGCATATCAATGCGCTTATTGCACAAATAAACCTATAAACAAATTGCAAATTACAATGTAAATAAGTTTAAATATTACCGAAGTACAACGTCGAGAGGCTTCCAAATCCAACGGACTGCCAGCGCGAACAAAATGACTAACATCAGCAATGTGCACGCCAACTTCATACAAGCCTTTAGAAACTTTTCGAAAATGCAAAGCGTCATCAATATCCGTACAACCCGGTGGATCAACTGAACAGATATCCAAATAAGTCAAATCTTGTCGATATGGTTCCAAAGGACTTGCAGGTTTCCATTCACCTTTTGGTAACTCAGAACGTTCAGCCACTGTGAAGGGACGAAAACGAACATCATGCTCAAGCAAAATAACCTCATCTTCAACATCTCGCTTTCCAATGTCGCCAATAACACGAATGAGTGTGCCTTGTGGCAACCAACTGTCAGCAGGCCAACGAACAATTGAACAAATAACTTTGTTGTTCAATGCACTTTGATAAGCTCGTGTGTCAATAAAAACTGGTGGAATTAAACGATCTGCTGGGCGGAAGATGCAACGACTTCCATCTAAACAAAATAAATGTAGACTCTAAAACTTATTTGTAATTCACTTTTCATAGTTGGCGGCTCCAAAATTCCACAATAATGCTTCAACGATCGCTTTACAATGCCAACAACTCGGCCGGTAGGAACAACTACACTTTTCTTTTGGTCTTGTCCATCTTCATCTTCTGCATCATCGTTTGGAACTTCGTCATCCAAATCTTTAGTACGGAAACGACCTTCTGGAGCTCTCCACTTGTTATTTGGAAACAAAAAGACTGCAACCGTATCTCCATTGATTGCGCGGTTCATATCTTGAAGACCGTGCACCAAAATTCTCATTGTGTCACTAACTTGAACAAAGGCTTCATGTTTATTTTCAATTGTCACCTGAATGAATTAATTTGATTTGAAGTAAAACCCCAAACATACCGCGAAACTTCCCATTTTGATTGTTCCAGCACGAATTCCCGCATCCAGGTCACGATCAGACCAATGATTTGCAAATCTCGGCGCTCTGTGTCCCTTGTCTTCAACTTTTGATAACTCTTTTACACGCTGAACGAGCAAAGTACGACTCTCAGACTTTTCCATTCCTAAGAGCAGTCAAACTTCAATGCTTTTCAATTAGTTCTTACCTTTAACATAATTGAGTAAAGTAGTAACATATTTGTAGTTTTTGCCAATTGCTTTCATATCAGGTTCGGTGTCAGTCACGACCAAAGGCACAATTTTCATCTCTTCCCAGTGATCAAGTAAATAACTAGCAGCAAGAGCAATCATTACATTTTCACTAAAACGGTTTAAATTGGATATGTAACAATTGTGTCTGAACTAACCCGTCTAGGCGTGGCAACGGAACGAGCGGAGTTGTTGGTTCAAAAGAATCATTTCCAAAAACAAAATACTTCTTCGGACTATTCTCGTACAATTCTCGCAATTTCATAAACATTTTGCGCTTAGTGCGTTTGAGCATTTTCCATGCTGACAACGGAATCAAGACATTTCTAAATTTTAAACGTTGTTGCAAAAATCAGCAAATCAACTCACTCAAAGCTGCTTTCCATAAATAAATCGAAGTACTTGGTCAAAACACGAGAATCAACAATGATTACATGCGGCAATTTCATCACTCGATTGGGTTTTATAGTTGGATCTTCCGGAATCAACTGATGTGTTTCCTTGTTTCCTTTGACGCAGGTCTTGCATGATTTGAGTCCACAAAAGGCAATATCTCGAACATACTTTTGAACCATTTGCTAAACATTAAACAGTCATTATAAACCTGAATGAAACAAATCAACATTTACCTTTTTGACACGACCATTTCGCAAACAGTTGTAGTAATAAATGTTCAATTTAGTCTCAACTTTTCCATCCTTTGATCTTTTCTGATGCAATCGCGTTTCAACTGGCAGTGCAGTAGTTCGAATCATCTAAATCGTAATTGATTTCTACGTAAATTCAATAAATCTTTAGAAAGGCTTTCAAAACAAAAAAAAAATTTTCAATGCAACGAAGTTACAAATAACGATTTGCAAAGAAACTCTCAATTTGTTTGAACCGTAAGAAGAGTTTTAAACACACAATGACAACATCCAATAATGAACGTTCAATAATATTTATTCTCTTTGAAACTTTAAATTCATCAATGTTTACAGAAACTATGGCAGTCGATAGAAACTCCGGGGTTTCGTCGTTGTTAAATTTTCAGCCAAATAACACATTTCCTATCTTCACTAAACGCAAATGAAAGACTTGCAACACTGCTCAACTAACACCGAGACACTCAGTAAATTGAATAAATGCAACAATAAAAAGCTAGATTTCGGGTTTACAATAGAAATGAAGTATGTACGGGCCGGCCGGGGCGGGGGGGGGGGGGCCCGCCGCGCCGGGGGGCCGCCGCCGGGGGGCGGGGCCGGGGGGGGGGGGGGGGGGGGGGGGGGGGGGGCAAATGTGTCACATGGTAATCATCAAAATATAGCCGACCAACGGCAAATAAGGCTTTAGGAAAGTGCCGACTATGGGAGTCATTAAGATGTCTGAAACAAATTGAATTAATTGATGAAACAGAACAATATGTAAAGGTTCAACTTACGATCTACAAGCCACCAGTATCTAAATGAAACAAATTAGTTTTCGTTTGAATTCAAAATGTTTACAGTCTGAATTGAAACCGGCCCCAACTTAATCGCAACCAGCTTTGATTGTTCTCGTCTACAACTACCCGGCCTGAAATAAACACGTATAACCAACTAAAGTTTTATTCGCAACCTTCATCCATTCGTTTTCGTGCTAAATCAACAGCTTTCGGGTTGCAAGTTCGGCCATCTTTGTGCGTGAAGTAGAAGCCAAAACGAGCCAGTTGCTGGAGTTTGCTTCCGCCGTCAGTCTCACAGTCCAGTTGTAAAATATATGGCGGATCTTTTTGTTCGGTGTAGAACCATTCCCAACTAAATTCAGATATTACAAGTGTTTTTAAGCTTTTACGCAAGATTTAACAAACCTGTGACCGATTCTGAAGCAAAAGTGTTTAATTACTGATGAGCATATTTAAAAAGCTTACTTATGTGAAATATATTGGCATTTCGGCCGTGACCAAGTGTGACATTGATGAATCATAATGCCCATATCAGGTGCGTACCTAAAGTAAGTTTCTCTTGTTTTCAATGAACAAAATCTTTCAAATTCAATATTGATTCTAGTTGTTGTTTTGTTTGCTGAATTTGAGCAATCTGCTTGCAATTATATTTTAAAGAACGTACCAATGTGCAAGTTTTTCAGCCATCGCTTCGAAGAATTCAAGTGTATAATTGTTTGCATGAATGAAGAAGTTTGCGCCTGAAATCAATACAGTTTAGTCAACAAATCTTTTAATCCTATTAAGTTTCCGGCATTTAAACATCTATCTAACTTACCGTTAACCCATTCGGCTCGCTGGCTTTCCTCGTCTTTGCCGATTTGATCGAAAAGTCCGTCAAAACTGTAATCGTCTTCAAGGTTCAATTCAAAAAGATTGCGGCGCCAAAACGTATCCTGCAAAGTAGTTAAATAGCTCAAACTTGCTTTAAAAACTGACTTGCTGCATCATCCAAAACGATTTTCCTTTTTTCAACAAACTGATAGCCAAATTTGCACGTAACAGGTATATTGTTTGATAAGGACCATCGGAAAAGTGGAAAGGTTTCTAAAGTTGTGTTTAAACAGTAATCGGTTATTTCGAGAAAACTCACATATAGCGAAGGTGTTGGCCAGTACAATTGTCTCACATTGGGCCAGTACTTCTCTAGCGTTTCTTTTGCAACCGAATCCAGCGTAACAAAGATAAAGCGGTCATGAGCGCCAGGATAATTTTGCGTGTTGCAGAGGAAATTGAAAGTCATGTTCAATGCGTACTGATTTAGAAGGAAAAAAGCTGGCGGTCGTTCAAATTCTGTGTCAAGTGTGTGGATTAGTTCTGCAAATGCATCGGAACGTTCGATAGTCTCGAGAGCCACTGTGTTGCTGTGCTCTTTAATGTAGAGAACAGCTTTTGTAGCACTTTGCGTTTTGCGTATTACCAAAACTCCAATTATAAACCAGAAAACAGCCGATGCTGTGCAGCAACCACGATAGAATCGAGATGGAAAGATCTGCAAACAGTTTTAAACTATATCAATCAAATAAGGCTCACCTTTTTGGCATAAGTTGACGGCACGAATTGTTTGAGTATCTTTCGAGTCGTCTTTGAAAAACTTTGCTCTTCTGGTGCTTTATCGTTCGTTGATCCGTACAATTCGTTGGCCGTTGGAATGGCTGTCCTTAATCTCAAACCGTTTGTGTGGCCATTGGCGTGCCCGTTGGAGAGTTGGGATGAACTTGAAGTCTCCGCTTCGTTCATCTCTAAATCGGCATGTTTTGAGGGTATTTGGAGAGTGTTCGAAAGCGACCGAAAAGCGATTAAACGATGTATGAATGGAATTCGAATGAAAAGTTTCTGAAAGAACACGTGTCTTATCGAAAGGAACTGGTTTCCGAAAAACTGTGGACTTTATGAGGCATACTATTTACAAAAGCAGTGAGTATGTGGGAGGTTTTGGGAAGCGCGCATGATTAGCGGTGCAGGATGTTTGCGGCTTTTTGGAATTAGCCGGTCGACGATCCAGCGCAATCTTCTGCCACCGGTCATCGTTCCAAAAAGGTCAGCTCACAAAAGCGCACCAATTTTTTGTTGAGCAACTAACATTCGGCTATCCACTTCGAACTGTAATTTATTGCCCCAAAAGTTTCATAACGAAAAAAGCGTCATTCTGCGTACTTCGGTTATTTGACGTAACAAACGGCATAATTAGTTGACTAATCAAAGTGCAACATGAACGATTTGAAAGTGCAAAAACAATCATTAAAAGAAAAACGAAAATTGTGTAAATCAAAGTGCAACATGAACGATTTGAAAGTGCAAAACGAGTACGTTACTTGAAATGTGTACAACGTTTAGCAAGTTCAGAAGTTAGAAGTGTTAGAAGTGACAAATTAGGCAAATTTGCAAACAATCAATGAACACGCTTTCGCTAAGATGAACCGAGACCTATTTGATAGAGCGCCAATTAGACGAGTGTGGAATGTGAAATGGAACGACCTGCTGTCTCGTGGTTCACGTAATCAAGTTTACGCGCGCAAGAACATCAGACATTGTGGTTGCGCAAAAGTGAGGAATTCGAGAATCGTTTTGTACTCAGCTCCACACTGCCTTACACGGCTTTGCAAATCGAATTCGGAGCGGCCGTTGCGCCCAAATGGATCGACGGCTTTGGCGTGTGCAATCCACTCAAACACCTTCGATGAGCGCCGCCGGTCAACAACCTTTAATGGCGAAATCAGTCAAAATTTTAGCTAATTAATGCGGAGGAAGTCGAATTGTTTTCGCGCCTTCACAGCAAAGTATAAGTATCCTAATCACTTGACCAACTTGACATGATCAATTTGCACGTAAAACTCAATTAAAAACACCTAAACGACCATCAAGTTGTTTATACTTATTTCAAATATTGAGACAAATTGGGGCAACTAACGGCAACTTTGTCGTTCTATTGTTCGCCAAGTTGTGAACAGAAATCAGCTGGTCGGATGCGCCATTAGTTTTTGAACTACAATTCGTTGTTTACCTACTCATCCGGAACGGTGCTATTCTCCCGCGCAATGATAAATATGTTACATAAATGTTACAAGAGGCACGTGGTTCGAAGAACCTCAAAGCTCGGTTCCAGCTTGGTAAGCCAAACTTATTAAAGCGTCGGGTGGATGAACGAATGAAAAGTAAATGCAGCGGATGATTAACGGGAATCACAGGTGGCGTTTTGTATGTGACCGACGCAAAAGGGCTGATGCGCATTCGGCTGCCGATCAGATTTAATTGAATAAATCTCCGCCTTCTTCGATCCGACGCACCCTTCCTATCGAGCTTTTGACCTTCAAAACACAGCGCATGCAAATTTAAATTAACCAGACAAGTTAATGCGTGTTTGTTTTGCAATTCCGAGAACTCGCCTATTTTTTACTTAAGTGTTCGAACTTCAAATTTTTCAATAATCAATCAACACAGTTTATTCGCAATAACAAGATAAGAATATTTAAATTGAAGATCTTCGGCTGACTTTAATCAATGCCAGGTGGAGCATCTGGAGACATCTCATTATAGCGTGACTTGCTGCTTCGTTCAGGACGATCGTATTTTCGTCGCTTGCGGTCTTTGTCATAGTCATCGTCTCTGTCTCGGCGTTTTTCTCTGTCTCCACGGTATTTTGAAGATCCTCGATTTGACGAGTCTCTTTTACTGTCTCGATAGTCACGGACTTTTTCTTCCTTTCGTCTAGAACATTTAAATACATTATAAAAAGCATGTGAAAGTTGACTTGCCTTCTTGGAGATCCACTACGACTGCGTCGTTTGCGTCTTCTTCGGTGTTCGTCATCTGAGCCAGAATGTGACTTCTCTCCCGACTCACGTCGTTCAAAGCTGTGCGAATTGAAATCTTTGAGTGGTTGCGGTCCTCCAAATTGCTGAGGTTGTTGTGAAAATCCAGCATAAATAGGACCTTGTTGTTTCAAGATCGGAGGAGGCATGTTCAAGTTTACTTGCGGAATATTTACATTTCGCTGGAACATGGGCGGAGGTACAGACGGATCAAAGTTTGGAGGAGGTATTGCCGCATTGAACGTTGGCAGTATTGCCGGAGATGTTAAAGTCGGAGATACAGGCTCTTCGTCAACAATAGAAGCATTTGACGATTCAGTCTAAAATTGTTTCAATTAAAGTTGTCTTGAATTCTTTAAATTGAACGATTGAGAACTACTTTTTAAACTGTTTAAAAACTAAAAGGCTACTAAGTCTGACCTTTAGAACATTTTGGGGTGAATAACTAGCTTGACTTTTTGGATTAGAAATTACCGGTATCAAGTTCGAAACGATTGGAGGCGGCTGTCTGGTATCAAACGACATTTTCTGAGGCTTTGCAGGTCCAACAACATTAATCAACTGTCTGCCACCTTGGAAGCTCGTGTTCAAGTTCTGTTGCGATTGAGGTTGTTGTGGATTGAAATTGATTGAAATGCTGCTAACAATTGCACGATTCACTTCTTTTTGTGTGCCATATTCGGCGCGGAGTTTTCTTTGACGTTCACAATAGGAATTCCAGGTTTCTGCAAAATATGTTTTTGGTACAAAACTTTAATGTCAAAAGCATACCTTCGTTAAAGCCGTAATTAAAGTAGTCAGTGATGTCTGCACCGGGCTTTTGCCAAGGCTTGTCTTCCCTAAAAACATCAAACATGGATAAACATAGAATTTCAATATTTACATTGTGGCCAAATCCAGATCATAAATCATGTTTCCGTTAATAGTCGGCTGTCCGTCCAAATCAATTTTATCCTTGCTTGTTGCATTCTTTTGAAATGGCAAAGTTTTGCGGATGTCTCCAATTGTAACAACAGCCTCATCATCACTCGAGTCTTCCTCGTACAAAAAGCCCAATCCTTAAAAACAAACAGTTTAAATAGTAGAAATTACTTGATTACCTTCATCTCTGTTCCCGCCATTTTCGTTATTTATGACTTGTGCTTCCAAGCCGTCTTCGTCGATAAGCTAAAAACTTAAAAGTGAATAGAAACGTTAAATGTTAAAAACCGTTGCGTCTTCAATAGGCTCGCCATTCATTTCATGCTTTATCACGCTGTTTGGAATCCCAGCTTCGGTTGGCAGTTGCGCCGGGCAATCAAATCCAGCTTCATTGGACATATTTGCAACAAAATCAAAACAATAATGAATTTCAAAAGTTCGCTAAAAATTTCCGTTTGGCATTATTGTGCGAAAAGAGAGTTTCGCGGTCGGATCGTGTGAACAAAAATGCATGGACATGAGTATTTGAATTTGTGGATGCGAATTTGTATGAGAACGTCACTTAATACTCTGATAAGTAAAACTCCGCCAAGACTGCCAATGCATTATTAACATACGTGAAAGTACATTAAAGTGATGTTAAAGTTACATAAAGTGAAACAAATCTACAAACACATTCAAATTGAAACAAACTTAATCAAAAAGGTCTCACACTTTGCTTGCAAACTCGATTTCTTCGAGTCGACTTTTTGAAAACTTTACTCATCAAACAACAACTTAACAATACAGTAAATTGGAGATAAATCAGCTGGAGCAATGCCAACTTTCTAATCTAGCTGCTGATAAGCAGAAGCACACGGGACACTGATTTCATGCTTAAGCCTTCACAGACAACCAACGGAAATGTTTTTTGTCACGAGTTCCGACGTGTATTCAAATTTTGAATTCAATATTGCCACGTTCGTTTTTGTTTACAAACTCCTGGCTTGGCAGACTTTTTTATGCGTAAGAACATTGTACAAACCAACACCTTTGCAAACATAAACTCATGCCAAAAAAGTGTTGGAGCGTTTCAGGTTTCTTTCCGTAGTCTTTTAACAAGACCTATCAACATGTTTATTAATTCTGTTATTGAATAGTGTTCATTTAAACTCCAGGCAAAATCTCGAATAGCGAACGAAGCGACGAAAATTTTTGTTACATGCTCTCTTGAGTGTTGATCCAATTGAGTTTTGCGAGTGTTGCCGATTCGGTGGATGACCGCCCTTGTTTGCTCAGATTGGCCAGCGTTCAGTGCATCCAAACAATTGCGTTTACTTTGATTCTCATTTCATATTTACCTTTTGGCTTGGTTTCATAATTGCGAGTCGATTTCAAACAACGCCGAGTCTCCCCAGCAACCAGTCTTTTGAAAGCATCTGGCCGTAACCGGATGTGCTTTCTTGTCGTCTGAACTGTCTGCTGTGCTTTCTTTCCGGCAATTTCTGTAATTTGTGTTCCACTCGCAATCAAATTTTTAACAGAACTTGTGATGTTGATTCATCACTTAAAGTAGTTTTAATGCTTGCAAAAATCACAAGCGTTTATAATGGAATAAACACATTAGTTGTTCGAAACCAAGAATTCAGTCGATTAAATTTCAAACTTCGGCGTTATGGAGCGTGCGTCAGTCAAATAACGTCAGTTCAAATCTCGATTCATCCGTGAGTGTAGTGGGTGGCGGGAAAATGTTTTAATTCGCGCCCGAAAGGTGTTGAAATTTTGAGTTGTTTGGCGCCGGCGAGCATTGGTTTTTGCTTCCTTTTCGAAGTGACTCACCCAGTGAGCAATTGTTGGCGTGAGTGCTTTGTTGACCGGAAGCAGCCAGAAATTGTTGTTTAAAACGTACAATGATTAGATCCTCCCAATCATTTGTTCATCCCAAAATCATACTTGGTCTTTTGCTTCCTGCAAATTCCACACATAAAGTGTTGATCCTTCGCGAATTGCACTTTGATTTCCGGTAGCCATTTCCACAAATCTTCAATCACGCGTCTAATGGACAGTTAATAGAAGACTCGGGACCGCCTCGTTGTTGATTGCCCGAAAGCCTTGATCTTTGCTACAAAAGATTGCAATTAGATTCTAATTGCGGCTCGCGGAATCTAGAAACCTTGTCTGCTGTTGACTGTTTATTAAAGTGAACGGTTTAAATCATCGCATTTGCTTGATTCTAATCATTTCAAGCTGCTCGCTCAAAACAATCCCGAATTTACGCAATTCTCGTCGGGTCAACAGACAGACATTTACATTCGTGTAGTTTTGTCCGTTCAAGAGCGCGTATATCTCTGTGCGAGCCCTAATGGTTTGTAGTGGAAGCGACTGCGCCACACATATTAGACGCAAAAAATAACTACTCGACCGAAAGCCCATCCAAGTTTCCCAGAAAATTTACTCACTGTTCGCAGAGACGAATTGGTTTCATCGGCGACCAATCTCGTTTGTTTATTTTCGTGCTAGGCGCCTAATCTTCAGACCTTTTCTAGAACACTTCCGCCAACAACTTTTTTAACTTTTAAAACAACTTCTTTAAACAACTTTGTTTGTGCGCATCTCAAACATGCATTATTTTTGTTTACTTGGCCATTCAAAAAGCTTAAAAATGCGCCGCCGTCAATTATCTACGTGTCCAGGGCGTCGAGACGTGTGCTTGACAGCTTCAATGAATGAATAGGTAATTTGAGACGCACGACGGTGCTATCAAAACAACTGCCTTTAACTCACGCCAAGTTGCAAATCAATTGCCAGATGTTTGACTTGATTGCAGAAGTCGTGATGCCACGAACATCCACACGTTTTCACTTAGACCACTTGCTGTTCGCGAAGCTACATTCTTCGTTGCGTAATCTTCCGCCATTTGCTTGCATTAGCAGTTATTCGATTGCGGGGAGCAAATTGAATGTGGATCTTTGTGGGCTCATCGGCGTGATTAAAGCAAGCTTTTTGCGGCTGAACCTTTCGCCTCCAACACTTGTTATTTCCGTCGATCCAGGAAATTCGGGCCGTTCACGAGTTCCTCTCCTCCAAAATGACGTAAAACACTTTGGGACAAATTCTTTCTGAGATCCCGATGACTGATATGTTCACAGCTGACTCACCGTTCTTTTTTCACACTTAATTTGCATTTGTTTAGAAACACATTCGTTTCTCATATAAACAATTTAAACGCTGACTCAGTCTGTTCTCACTTTGTTTATATTCATGTCAAATTGGACACACTGTAGGCCTTGTAGCAAACTTCTGCTAGTAAGTATTTTCTGCTGGAGGGCTTGTTTACCGGAACATTCCAGCTGTGCTGCTGAAAAACAGCTCCATGGTCACAAAAGCATGGCCACAAGGGATGGTCACAAAAGTTCAAAAAACAGTTTGGCCGTTGACCAGCAGGAAATTGAGTTTCAATGACTTTCAACGAGTTTCAATTGCGGCCATTAGATGGTTTCCGTTCTGTTGATTCGGCCAGTGACGCATCCCTGGCTCAAACCTGCACCGTTTTACTATTTGTGGGGTGTGTTTTGAAACCACTCGGCCGCTCAAAAAGGACCACTTACCGAAACGAAGACCATGAATGGGAAAGCCAGGCTCTTCCAGAAAGTGCCATAGGGCTTTGCTGCTGGCCCTGTATGCTTGGGGCTTTGCTCCGAAATTGCCGGGCTTTCGGCTTTCGGCGGGCAGTTTGAGAACCTCACTGACGCGATATTCCCTTTTCGTTTCGCCACTCAACAACGGCAAGGGAGTTTTTCGTCGCGAGTGTGCTGGCGTTTCTAGCTAGTTTGTTGATCTTTTTGTGTGTCTACTCTCTGGAATATGCCTTCGCGTGGCGTCCTTTCGCATGCGAATCCTGGTTTTCGAAATTTCACAAAAACCAAACATCTGTTTATGCTGTTTGTGTTCCAAGTGGCGCATGATCGCCAAATCTCGAACAGTCCATGACGACCAGTAGTGGAACAACAACCGGATCCGCGCCATCAAGATCGCCCGCAGCTGGATGCAAATTATTTCGATTATGACATTCGTGAGGTGATTTATTGCTGAACGCGTTACATGCTGGTTGGCATGCACCCAACACGTTTTATTACCGATTCCACTTACCGTGCTTCCCCATTCAATTCGTGAAGTTAAACTATTAAACAACTTTTGTGATTTCAGAAAAATGCCATTTCTATTTTTTGCGGGTAACTCGGGTAATAATAATGACAACTTATCTTTGGTTCGTGGCGAAAACGACGAAGCCAATGACAAAGTTCTAAGGTGGCAAGAAACAGTGAGCTTTGTAAAAAGAAGAGCACCTAATCACTTTGTTTTGCAGGACAATGTGGGCAGACGAAAAAAGTACTCCTACAAAATACAAGACTACTTGTTTCGACTCGGCAATTTCGTTCAAACCTACTCCATTTTGGTCATTGTTACGGTTCTAGCTCTATTCTGCATTTGCTGTATCGGTCTCAAGGTTGGTCTTCTTTAACCTTGCGTTTTTAAGCTTGCAACTTTTAGCATGTTCGAATTGAGACGGACATTGTGAAGGTGAGCGTTCTTCAACTTTTAACAAAAAAATCTATACTGTTTATGTTTAGTTGTGGGTAGCGGAAGGAGGAAGTCTCAACGAAGAGTTGCGCTATTTCAAGTCAGTTCAGGACAAATATGGAAACAAAACTTGGACAGCCTACGACGAAAAGCACTTCATTCGAGGTCCAACAGATCCGAAGCTGTCACAGATACGTGAAGATGAGATCACAAACTCCGGCTATCAAGTGCTCATCCAAACTGCTGAGAATCCGAACGAAAACTTGCTGAACAAAGAAGGACTGTTGAGACATTTGGAGCTTTTGAACTACATTGTCGGTCTTGAAATCTCGCATTTCGGAGTGTAAGTCTCTTTCAACCAATTGAATTTGTTGTTTAACAATGTTTGTTGTTTAGAAACTGGACATTGTCTGACATTTGTTTCAAGCCAGGCGCTCTCGACATAAACGAAGATTCAATTGCGTATAGCATCAAGCCTATTTTGGAGCGTTTGATTCCATGCATATGGATTACCCCGCTGGATTGCTTCTACGAAGGTTCTAAGCCCATCGGTTAGTTTAAACTAACACTGCCTTAAAAAGTTTAATTTCCAGGTCCACATCCGCCGCTCAGAATAAGGTTTGCTAATTTGCTCTAAAACTCCACTTTACATTAATTTTTTAGCGAGATTCCAATGGGCGAATTGATTCGATTTGCAGTTCCGGACTTGGCTGACGAAAACACATGGTCAAACTTGAATCCCGCGCAAATTGTCGAAATTCTCAACAAAAACTTTGATTTGGGCACAATGTCTAACTTCTTTTCACGCACCGGAATTGGCAAAGGCTATTTGAACCGACCGTGCATTGATCCGTTGGACTCCGACTGCCCAAAAGACTCGCCCAATTATTACGACGCGTGTGATGGCATTAAACGATTGGACGAGCACATGATCAAACAGAACAAAACGCTCGATTCGGTGCTTAAAGTTGAAGTGGACAAGAAGAAGACTGAAACATCATTTTTGGATATTTTTGGCGCATTCAGTGAGTTCTCAAATTTGATATTGTCACGCAAGTCCTTTGTTTAGTGGGACCTTCTGGATCAGACAAGAAACCGGAAGACGGCAAAAAGAAAGGCAAGTTTAAAACAAAGAATGAGAAAAGTTCTAACGCAAAACAATTTAGATGACTCAAAAGAGAAGTGCACTAAGTACCGCAAGTCTTTTCTTCACTGGGTTCAAGCCGACCCTGATGCAGCTTTGAAGATTTTGGGAATCGACGCAATGCCAACTTATCCCGGATTATGGAAGTGTTATGCGCAAAGGCTGCAACGGTTTTGCAAAAGACGTTATGAACTGGCCAGTGGATATGATTTTGGGTGGTGTTTCCGATGATGGAAAAGATGTGAGTGCCGAAGCGTTGCAGTCAGTTTTATTGGTTGCCTCTGCTACCGACGTTTATGCAAGACACAAAGTTGACGGAAAGGTAATCATTTAGTAACGACTATAAACTTTAACTTTGTTTGTTTTAGGACAGCGGAAAGCTTGCAAATGTTTTGTACTTCAACGAAACAACCCAAAAGACCGAAAACTTAACCGCTCACTGGTCGCCACTTTTGGCTCGTGAAGTCGTCAATGCATGGCAACGCAAATTCACATCTGCAATCTACGACCACAGATTCAACGTCAAGACAGTCAAACACGGAGACTACGAAGAAAAAGTTATTCACCGAACTGTTCACCCGTTGGCTGCTGCTTCCATCTCCGACATTTTGGCCGAATACTGTGACTTCAACTACCAAATAATTGTTTTGGGCTATTTGCTCATGGTAACTTGCCTCAACTTTAAAAACTCAAACTTACAAACCATTTTAGCTGGTCTACGCTGTCTACTCTCAAATGCGCTTTGAAAGTTGCTGTTTGTTAAGTTCTCAATCGGCTGTTACTCTCGCATTGGCCGGCGTTTTGACCGTCACATTTGCTTCAATTGCTGGCCTCGGTTTTGTTACCTGGTTTGGAGTTGAATTCAACGCAGCAACCACTCAAATCATCCCATTCTTGACGCTTGGCATCGGCATAGATAACGTTTTCATTTTGTTGCACAACTATCCGCATGTTGTTAAAAACAACAAGCACAGTGAAATTGGAATGCTGATGAAAGAAACCGGAATGGTATTACTATTTAGCACTGTTAGATAAAAACGGTTCATTTTAGTCAATCTTGCTGACTTCTGTTAACAACATCCTGTCTTTCCTCACAGGAACTATTTTGCCCATTCCAGCGCTGCGTTCTTTCTGCACACAGGTTTGGAACAGCCAAATCAGTACTTTAAATTAGTTGCAAGTTTTAGTCGTCCGTGCTTTTGACCTTCAACTTGATTGCAATGTTGTCTGTCTATCCGGCCATAATTTCAATTGATCTTCGACGACGCAAAAGCGGTCGTCGTGACATTTGCTGTTGTGTGAACACGAATGAAGATCCTATCGACAACGACAGCTACGAAACCTTCGGTTTTGATTTGGGAATCCCGTCTGCTCCTGTTTCAGGCAAGCCTCAATATCACGGATTGATTTCAGTCAACAAAGATGACGACGAAGAGCACAACGAAGTCCGTCCCTGGAGTTTGCACGCTCTTTTGCGAAACTACTACGTCCCACTTATTTCGAAGCCAATTGCAAAAGCAGTCATTATCATAGCTTGCTTGTGCTTGTTCGCTGGAAGTGCTTTTGAGATTCGTCAATCAACAATTGGACTCGAATTGAGTGATGTCTTGCCAGGCAAGTTTTGTGCTGTTGTATCAACATTTTAATAACCTAATTTCAGAACATACCGCACCCGCTGCTTTCTTGAAAGCGAGAGACGAATACTTCTCATTCTATCCTATGTTCGTTGTGATTCGCGGTGAAGAGTTGGACTTTGCTCAACGACAAACAGAAATTGAGCATTTGCGAAATGAGATCGGTAAGCTTTGCAAACAAATAAACTCGACTAAAACTAATCATTCCAGCACGATCACGCTTTGTTGTAAAGTTGGACAGCGGAGAGCCAAGCGAACGATACTGGTTGGCATTGTTCAGAGAATGGCTGATTGGATTGCAATCAAAGTTGGACGACGCCAAAGCAGCCGGCATTCTCGAAAACTTCGACACTAACAACCACACAAAAACGCCTGAATTGCGAATTGCCTACTCCTTAGCTTGTTCATACGGCGATAAATATGATTGCTCTCGAGTAAGACTTTAAAAGACGTAAACTCGACTAATCAAAACACTTTAAGGCCGGCAAGATCAAACTTGTTGACGACAGCGGAACAATCAACACCGAAGGATTCTACAACTATTTGTACGGCTGGCATGAATACGAGTCTATGTTTTACACAGGTAAACAACACTCTTCCGTTTTAATTTAACATCTTTGTTTTCAGTCTCTCAAGCTTCGTTCTATCCGCCGCTGAGAAAGTTGAAACAAGGCAAACCCGACAAATATCGTTACTTCATTCCACCAGCACCGAAGCCAATTTACTCGCAAATTCCATTCTATTTGACTGGTCTCAAAGACACTGCCATTGTTGTTGAAATGATCAAGGCAAGTTGATCGCTTCTACTTGCAGTTCTTAATCTTCCATTTTAGGAGATTCGTGTAGTTTGTGAAAATTACACAGCCGCCGGCGTTCCAAACTACCCAAGTGGCATTGCATTTGTCTTCTTCGATCAATACCTTTCTTTGAATTGGAACCTTGTCAAGGCAATTTGCGTGATCTCAGTTGCCGTGTTTGTTGTGGTGTCTGTAATGCTCTTCAGTCCTTGGGCAGCCGCATGGTAAACACTTCAAAAGCTTCTAAACGTTTAAAATAATCACTTTTCATTTTAGCATCCTCTTGATCCTTCTCATGATGACTGTGGAGCTTAGCTGGGTTCCTTGGTTTCTGCAAAATCAAATTGAATCCCGTTTCCGCAGTATCGCTGATCACAGCCGTCGGAATTGGTGAGCTTTAAAAACAATCATATAAATCGAACTTATGAATGTTTAGGAGTCGAATTCACTGCACACGTGGTATTCGCTTTTATTACTTCGGTTGGTACCCGAAACGAACGCATGGCTCAAGCCGTCGACTCTGTCTTCGTTCCTGTTCTTCACGGTGCTCTTTCAACGCTCTTAGGCAAGTCACATTTACAGATGACATTTAAATTTTGATTTAAAGGGATCATAATGCTTGGGTTCTCGGAATTTGAGTTCGTAGTCAAGTACTTCTTCGTCATTATGTCTGCGTTGATCATCATCGGACTCATCAACGGTCTCATGTTGTTGCCAGTCATTTTGAGTTTATTTGGCCCGGACTCGAAGGTAAGTGGTTTGGGAGTTTCAAGGTTTTCCATGCATTTTCACTTCACTTCTCTGGTCTTTGTGTCTTTTGACTTTCTGTCAAACTCCCCGCTTCTTTCAGTTCGTAACAAGTAATCTAACCCTAGTTTCCGTTTAAAATAGTTTCATGACTAATTTGTGCACCCGTTTCAGGGTCTCACTGTATGTTCGTTTATGCCGTCTAGCTTTTACAGGGCTTTGCGGAAGCTTTTCAGGCTTTTCGTTGTTAAATGCTATCCTCGCAATAAGTTGTATTCGTCTTATCTGTTTGTGACATTTTGTTTGTTTTGTTTACTTTGCACTCACACGTTCTTTGCACTTGCACAAATTTGAATGCATGGAAAACTACCGAAACTCGTGGAAAGCAAAATTCAACACCTGATTTAGATAAAGAGTCAGAAAGAGAACCGCGACGATTTTCATCCTCCGTCCAAATGTCTAGTCAGACATTAGCTGCTCATCCGTTCTTCTGCCAACACAAGTGCCAATTGACTTTCTTTTAATGTCTTTGCATTCCTGTCTTTGATCTCTTAACAACCAGTAGGTCTTATTAAGAAGCCGCCAACGTGCACAACTTGGAGCTTTAACTGTAAATATTTCGGAGCGCGTTGGCTGGCTTCTAACAACTAGGTTTAATTTATATTCTGTTACTCGTATGTTAGTCCCGGTTACCATGTATTGTTTCCTTCGCTTGCCAAACTGGTCAATTTTCTGACCAACCTCACTAATTGTTTACAGTATGCTTTTGGAGTTTGAAGAAATGTGCAGAGCTTTATACAAATAAACACTTAAATACAGACTGACTTTATTTGCGGCACCCGTGTGTCCAACAAACTTAAAAGTTACCGGGAAAGCTCCGGACAAGCATGATACAAATTGACTTGAGCATGCGAAGACTTAGAAAGGAGACAGTCATTAGGTGTCATTGGTGAGGTCATAGTTTGTATAGAGTAGTATTCGTACTGGTATTTGCTTTGCGACAGGTATTAAGAGACATAACGACTAGTACACGGAGAATCAAATCTGACTAAACAATCGAATCTAACTGATTATGACTAAACATTGCAAATATTGCAACTATTGAAGGAAGGAAACACTTAAAACTGCAGCTATTATCTGTCTAGAACATCATAAAGGTTTGAGGCGTTTGCTGCTCCAAAGTTGACCATCTGGAAGACTTCAAATAAACGGACGTTGTCGGCTGCCAATCGAACAAGTTCCTAAACAGTTCAAATAAACGTCATTCAAAACGGTTTTAAAGATTCAAAACGGCTTTAAGAGATTCAAACAGTTCGAAAAGCTTACAGTAATGGAAGACAGGAGCAGGTGGAAATTAGCAATTCTCGAAGCAGCATATTCCCGTTTATTGTCGACTCGGGCCTCATGCAAAATGAGCTTGAATAAGAGATCAGAATACAGTCTCCGGCATTCAATTAGACGTTTCGCTCCCGGTGGACTCAAATTAGTTACACTGGCTGTAAAAATGATCAGTGTGCCTATTAGAATCCGCTCAGACAACGAAATGTCCATGTTCCGCAACGGTTTGACCAGTAAATGCAAAAATCTCTCAGTACACTTTCTAAATTTTGAATGACTTGGAAAAGTGTTTGTTGTAAAAGAACCTTTGATCAAGAACTTTTTGCTGGGAAGGATCGCGTGGGAAATAAGATCCGTTGCAATAAGATACACCGTCACATCCGTTCATAGTTGTCCAGCATGCGGCCATCCACCAATGAAATGCAGGATAACGGCTCTCCCCGATTAGGAACTAGAAGCGATCAGTTTAATTAAGATCATCAAAACAAACAAACCTGATCTTCCAGGCTAAATGTTCTAAATTCCGGAACAGCTTTTAGGTAGTCAACAAAAAAGACCAAGCACCGACTCCAGTCGTGAACTGTATCATTTAGGTCGGCAACACGTGTACCGGTTGGCGAAATTCTTGTCCGGGGGCAAAACGTTCGTGGATCTTGAAAGATCTCAGAAAAGACCATTCTTCTGTTCTGGCGCTCGATTTGAATGACTACGTTCTCATCTTCGAAATAGGTAAGTAAATATCGTTCTGCTTCAATTAACACATTAACTCTGTCACGGCATTCGTCGGAAAACCCAATCATTGGATTTGGAACGTTGGTGAACTCGTCACAGACGCCATTTGGCTGTGCCATCTGGTTCATTGCAAATGAATTGTCCATCGAGGGATGGTGATATGCGCTTTGATGAGCCAGAAAATGGTGATTGTTCTCGTCGGGCGAATAGTCTTCAGCATTCATTTCCGGCAATTGAATAGGCAAAGTTTGACACTCTGTAGAGCATTGAGCTGGTTCTCTTTGTTGCTGTTGATTCATGTATTCGGAGACGGAAATCACCTGAGCTGTATCGTCGGGCAACGCTTCGTCACTCCTTGAAGTAATTTGTACTTGATCGGCATCTGGTCGTTCGTATTGAACTGCTCTCGGGTTCATTCCTTAACAAGCTTTGTATTAATCAAATTGATTAAGTGAATTAAGTGAGTTAAATGAGTTAAATGAGTTAAATGAAACTTACCAACTTCAAGACACTTCTTTAATCTGCAAGCTCTACAAGCATTCCTTTGCTCTTTCGCAACAACACAGTTTTGATCAAATCGGCACTTGTAGCGTTTATTATTCCAAACAGAGCGGCGAAAGAATCCTTTGCATCCATTCTGTAAAGCAGTTAATTAGATTATACAGAGTGTCCCCAGCCGGTTCCTCAAATTTATTCTATTCGCATTTCTTGTTTAAAACCGAATAAAGTGAATATCAAAAGAACAGATGTCTAGTATAGCAAACTTACACAACAGTTTATTCCGTAATGTCTGCCCAAAGCGACATCGTTGCACACTTCACAAAATAGCTGCTTTTTGAATCTTGCCCTTCCGCTCTGTGATGCAGAAGAAGAACCCATTTCAGACTGAGAACCTTGATCGCCACCATAAGAAATCATGGGATCCATGTATCCATTTTGAGAGGAGGTAGATGAGTCCATGACTGTCAACATTGTTCCAAGAGCTAAACGAGTTGTTGAAGAAGGTAAATCGAAAGAAGGTGAAGAAGATGAAAGGCGCGCTCTAAACCATCAAATTACACAAAAAGTCGGGCAAAAAATCCCACCAGCGGCGGACTAGATAAAAGAAACCCCGAGACCAAACAGTGTTTCCGTCTGCATGCTTTCACTGCGGTCGAGACCCAAAAACACACACGCGCACTCCTTCACGCCAAATTGTTAAAACACAAGTGGAAAGTGGCGGGTAGCAAAAAACAGAGAGCAGTTTGAAAGTGAGCAAGAGACTCCTGTCTGCCGCTGGCGCCAGACCCACAGGTTTCTAGCAAGGAACTTAGCCGCAATTGTTTGATCAGAGGCGTTTTCGGCTCTGGTGTTCGCCGTGTTGTTGGCTGGCTGGAGTAACAGAGAGTGTTCCGGCCTTTCAACTGCTCGTTTCGCATGATAATCGGAACTTGTGGGAAACTCTTGAGTCAATTTGAATAGAGCGCTTTGCGCTTTTGTTGTGGGTGGAATTCACTAGTTACACTGAAACTTGCAAGGCAGATTTTTAGACTCAGACTAATTAGAGCAATTAGAACAGCTAGATGGAGCAATTTAAATCTAAATTGGCGCGCTCTTAATCCGGCCAAACAATTGGGGGTTGTGACTGACGTGCCGACGCATAAAAAAGCATGCTGTTTGGTTGTTGGTTGGCGAAGCGGGTTCGCAGAAAACTGATATGCCCCTGAAATGTGTGATTAAAGAGCAACTAGTGTTATAAGCTAAGAAGTCCATTCTTGAGGTTGCTGGGTAACGCCTAGCTTAATGAGGCCATGAGTCCGGCCAACTACAATTGAAAACGCAACAGCTAGCGGCAATTCGCCTCAAAAGGTTAGCTCTAATTATGTGTCTGGTCAAAGACGGAGCACGCACACAGATCCTACAGTATTATGAGAGAACTAAATTTTGGCCTACGTCCTGACTAATTGGACAATTACGGAAGCCTATTAAATGACTGTTGGCTTCGGTTGCACTAATAAGCGATTATGTCAGTAGTTTGTGGCGTCGTTTTAACTGATTCTACTCATTGATCTTTTATGTGATTGGAAGTATAAATAAGTGCGTGTTGAAATTATCTCACGTACAATGACATTTCAATTTAATGCGGACGTCACGTGTCTGAAAATATATCCAATATTTGACAGTGTACTGTAATCATGTGAATTGCCCATTAAAAATAAAGAGCTTCACGTCTTTAAAAAGAAAATCGTTTAAAAGGAAAAAACATTTCAATCAAAAAGACTTTTTGTTTCGTTTTAAAATTTGTGCTCGAACTTTAATTAGAATCTATTTTTGGTGCAACAAAAGGCACTTTTAATTAAAAGCCCGCTCAACCGTCTATTAAATATAGAATAATTAACACTGTCTACAAAAACATATAACGAAAATGTTCTTAAAACAAAATAAAGAATGAAATTATTGAGACTTTGTCTGTACAAACCACGCGACTGAGATTAGATCATATCAAAAATGGAAAATTCACAGACGACATGCTATTCATGCAGCAAATAAAATAACTGAAAGTAAAAAAGGAAGTATGAGACAAGCAAGCATTTGTAATTAACGGATTATTCATTTATAATGTAGATGCGGTTGGGTAATGACAACAAGAGATTTGTCATCGGTTGCATAGCAAAACAACGGGTATTGTATCGGAGCATGAATTTTTAATATATATGGCATGGAAACTTTGCACATTTGGTCCGTCGACAGAAATCGACAGTGATGAACATTAAAACACCAAAGCACAATCTTCCGCAAGATTTAAAATGCTATAATGATATAATTACAGGTTGTTTGTGTCTTGAACTTTAATAGTGAACCCGAAGTGATAAGTGATTATTGAAAGCTGATGCCTATTGTGCCAACGAGCACATTTTTTCATAATGGCCGTCGCTTTTCAATAGAAATTGCGTGATTAAAGTCACGATAATTAATTGGGCAAGAGGAAGTTTTGTGTGGCTCGGATAGTAACAAAATTGGTGAATTAATACGGTCAGTAAAAATATTTTAGCACTTAAAACAACGCTGATTAACGTTTTTAAAAGTTAGTTGCTAAAATCAGCACAATAGACTGATTTAACAAGTATTGATGCCTAAAACATAACTTACAAATTTCAACTAATACAAATTTTAAACTTGTAGCAAGTGATATATTGTTTCTAAACTCAAAAGAACAAATAAGTAAGTTGTTTTAAAACAACAAGAAGAAGAGCTATTATTCTTGTTTTATTCAAATGAATCAACTCAAAAGCAATGAAACAACTAGGTGTTTTAAAACAACAACAACAAGAACTATTAGCTTTTCAAAAGGTGCTGTGTTGTTTTATTCAAAAGTATCAACTCAAAAACATTCAAACTTTGTTTCTAAACTCAAAAGAACAAGAACTATTAATTTTCCAAAAGTGCTGTTTGTTTTATTCAAAAGTATCAACTCAAAAACATTCAAGTTGTTCATTGTCTTTTAATAAGTAAATGTTTTAAAACAAGAAGAAGAACTATTAGTTTTTCAAAGGTGCGTTTGTTTTATTCAAATGCATCAACTCAAAAGCAATGAAACAACAAGAAATATTAGTTTTTCAAAAGTGCTGTTTTGTTTTGTTCAAAAGCAATCAAACTTTGTTTCTAAACTCAATAAAACAAGTAAGTAAATTGTTTTGTTCAAAAGCAATTAAAGTTGCTATTTTTATCTCACAATTGAGCACTCAAATCATTGAAATCCACGCAACTTGCGATTCCAAAAATAAACAAAAGTTTAGCGCCAAATTTAAAGCTCGGCGGAAGTGAGTTGCACTCGACGCCGAAGAGTCAACCAAGGTTTGATCAGACCGCAGATTCCGCAGACAAAATAGAAGCTTTTGGAAATGTGGAACGGCGACCTCTATCGATGAACATCCAAGCGCTGGCCAAACTACGTCGAGTGTATGGATGCAAGTTTGCACAGGTTGAGGTTGAAGGCGACTCCCCCGTTGGATGCTTACGCCAAAAGCTGTAAACGACGTCACAGGCCGGCTGCATTCATATTGTTGAAGCTCCCACTCAATTTCTAAGAGTATAGATGCCGGAACACGAACAAACAATCAAAAGCCATATAAATATCAGAACTTTTGGTCTGTTCGTTTCCGCTACACACAAATCAGTTGTTTCAATTTTAACAAAATCGCTTTGTTGTGTGACTTTAACAGTCTTTCTTTTTATTTGTTTTGCGTGTTTAATTATTTGCTTGATCCTTCGAACACTTTGAAAACACTTAGTTAATCCAACAATAAACTAATCTTCATTTGCAAACACGGATTGCGCATTGTTCATTTGTGTTCAAGTTGATGCTGTTTATGCAAAAGGTGATGACCCTTGTTTTGGATCCGCGCCGCGCGTGTCTTATTGAATTAGCGTAGCTCGAAGCACACGTCCAGCCGGATATTCAGCAACCATAAGAGGAGACGAAGACAAAGGGAAGAATTGGGGAACGCGGTCAGTAGCGCTTCTTTGCTTGATTGGCGACGTCGCGGCTGTTTCCTGTTTTGGAGGCAATTATTGCGCCACGAATTGCGGTGGATCCATCGTGACGCAACAAGCCTCTTGGAATCCGGCTTTTTGCGCCCGGAAGCGACGTTCATCTAAGATGACCCATCCGGTCACTCAGGAAAAAGCTAGAAACGCATGCAATGCTTTGAAGAAATTAACAACACACTTCTTCTCTAAACATTATCGTTTAAACATTACAAGTTCTTTAAACGTTACAAGTTGTTTCTATTTAAATCGTTGCTCTTCAAACATTACAAACTTGATTCTGCTGTCGAATCAATCAAATGTCGAGCGTGCGGGATAAGGTATCGGCCAGGAGCACATTCCTTTCTTCCACAAAGTTGTTGCATCCTTTGTTCTGCAGCCGCGCTCATCTTTTTCCCTCAAATGTCCATCGGTGCGCCAACGAAGTGGACGCGGATCGCCAAGAGCCATCGTTTACGTGCTCCGCCTTCTCAAAATTCCAGTCGAAGAGTTGCTGCAGGAATATTGCCCAATGGGGCGGTCCTAAGTCACAGTGCACAAGAACTAAACAGCGTGATTAAGCCGGCTTCCATGTCTTGTCCATCGCGCATGAACTTGTCGCAGAACACTTCGAATGTCGAGGGAGCTCGGCTTCCGGTTACTGTATTTATTTATCTAATTCATTCGTTGAACTCGCTTATCTAATTAATTACATTTGATTAATATCCACAGTTAATTGCTCTCATTTGCAGGCACTCAATGATTGACTTTGTAAGCGAGGTGCCAGACTCTTCAACCGAATCAACTGCAGCCTTCTCCAACTTCTCCAACACACTGAATCCCGCATTTGCACGTTCTTTCTCAAATGCATCGACAGTCGAAACACCGACCAACTACTTGCCTCCGATCAATCATGCAAACTTCGTAGAGCCACAAGCCGAAACTCCACAAACTTTCATGTCGTTGGCCCAGCTGTCACGCGAGTACAGTTCGTATCTTCTCCTAAATGTAAGTATATTTCGTTATTTCTGCATTTGGGGTATTCTGGGAGCGGAAGCCACCAATTCACCAATTCACGGCAATAATCTCTCTTTTGCGTATTGTTTACTGCAATAGATTGTTGTCCGAACGAGTGGGTCTACGCAATTCCTATAATCTCCCGCATCTACGGTCACTACATTTAGCAAATCCACGGCAAAAATAGATTTGATTAGATGTCTGTAGAGACCTAATAAGCGCTAACGTGGTTCTAATTTTGGTAGAAAACTTTGGTCTCATACTGTAACTGTTTGAATGAAAATGTTCGGAAGTTTTCGAAAGTCATTAACAGTTTTGCTCTCCAGTGTTTATCATTGTTGATGTATAAACAGTCGGCAATGTCCATTAGTCGGACAGTCGTTGCTGTAATAATCAAACTATTGTTTGCAAACACGAGATCCACTAATGCACAAGGTTCTCCGCGTCTCCCTATTGATATCATTCGTCTCTATTGCTGACTAATTTTACAATCCGAACACTTCGAATTCGATTGAACACGCGATGAACAGTGGTCACAAGCAGCATAGCTAGCATAGTTTTGTAACTGGGAACCTCAAGATCTCAAGATTGCAGTGACTCATTAGGCGGCAGACGGTCAAAGAATTGTTGCCTGCAGACACAAACACTCGTTTGTAGCCTCAAGCCTCAGTTGTAGTTGTATGCGTCTCAAAACAACTGTTCCTTGTGTCATCGGTTGTAGTCGCCTCTGTTCCTTAAATTTTGAGCACCAAACAAACAAACAAATTTAAATTGTTGGAATGTGTTTTTAAATGCTTGACTGTCTTCGCTGTCCTACAGTTCTTGCGTCGCCAAATGTATAAGGAGTTTGAGGCGCCCGAGGGCGATTTGCGCATCTCCTCTCACTCCGACGGATTCTATCCACAAATGGATTGGCGGACTTGTATAAACCGGTTGTTCGACTCACTGACCAACTGCCCTAAAGAA